>BSBK01000837.1:295000-1622500 GCA_027943335.1 Chamaecyparis obtusa | reverse complement strand
GAATCTATGCACATCCTTCATTCTCCATTTTTCTTTGTTGTTAATACTGCAAATGACACACATGAGATAAATATCTCTTGAATCAACCCTTTTTTTAACAACTATTGTACTTTATGTTCAATTCTTCACTCTTTGTTGGAGTCATTCTATGGGCTACCTTATTTGGAAAACTAGCTCGGGAATCAAAATCATGAAACTCACCCAAAAAATTAGTAACTTCCACGAGTATATTGTCTACTTCTTTTTTGTTGATTTTTGGAACTAAAGAGAAAAACATATGCTCTTGCTTCATTCCTTCTATAAACTTCCTTCCATCAACTAAACATATTCTTGCATTACTACATAATTTTTCCTCTATTTCTTATAGTGGCCCTTGTTTCAAACTCCATCCTTTGTCAAATAATAGGTATTTTCATAACCATCATGCATTGAATGATGATCAAACTTACATGGTATCCCTAACAACATATCACAAACATCCATAGGCATAATATTGCATAATACTTCATCATGATAGCTTCCAATTTTAGACTTCATTGGGCATTGTTTGTTGAGAAAATCTTAGTGGTCTTTTTGTAACCAAGTAATCTAGTAGGGATTTAGATGCCTCCTTCTCTCTAACTTTAATTTAATATCCATTTACTCTGAAACAAGGTTATCGATGCTACCACAATCTTTAATAACATTACAAAGTTTACCATTACACTTACATCTTGTGTGAAACAAATTCTTCCTTTTCACTTGTTCCTTCTTATCATTTAGCAGGGCTCTTCTAGTAGCAAGAACCTCTCCTCTTTCAACATCTTCAAAATGTGAAGACTTAACACCCTCATCTACATGTGTAATTCATGCATTGCCTTTCAGTCTCCTATTTTTCCTCCTTTGATGTTGGGGACACTCATAGTCTCTATGTCCTTCTCTACATTGGAAACGTGTTCCATAGAAACCTTCTCTTCCTCTTCCTCTTCCTTTTCATCTTCCTCTTCATCTTTTATTTCCATTATTTTAATCATGAGGATGATAGGAATTATTTCTCCTCTAATTTTGACTGCTACTAGAGTCACCATTCTTCTTTTGGTCCTCATTTGGGCCTCCAGAAGACTGTGAACAAGCATTTCCATCACAACCTCTTCCATTTTTCTTACTCCCAAACCTCTTGTTTAGCTTCTCTTTTACCTTCAAAGAAAATTAATACACATCTTCAATGGTAGAGATTCTTACATTATCAATTCTTCTTTAATACTCGACTTCAACCATTTATGTAACGATCAATTTTCTCCTTATTGGCCTCAAAATAGCTTATTCTAATAAGGACTTGATAGAACTCTTTTGTATATTCTTTGAGAGATTTTCCTTCTTGCTTCAATCCTTGCATTTTCTTCAACAGAGCTCATAGTCAAGAGGAATGAATTCTCTCTTTAGTTTTCCACCATTCAATCCCATCTTGTTATTTTTTCCTTTTTCTCTTTTATTCCTCTCTAACTAAACTTCTTTCCACCAAATTTTTGCATGACCTTTTAGCTTTGTCTTTACAAACTTGGCTTTCTTAGGATCTTGTACTTCTTCATACTCAAAATACGTTTCCATATCAATGATCCAATCAATCGACTTTTCTAGATTAATATTTCTAGAAAAATTTGAAACTTCAATCTTTGGCCTCCTTCCAATCTTTCGCCTCTTGCTCTTCCTCAAACTGCCCTTCTTCTTTAGATTCATTGTCACTATCATCTATTGCCCTAATATCACTCCTTTGCACAACTCCTCTTGTAGTGTTTGCACTTGTCTTTGGAGGGCTCTAAAACCCTCTTCTATCACACCAGTAATTATTCAACCACGGTTCCTTCATGGAGGCATGTTTTTCCTCACTTGCCTCTCAAATCCACAACCACAATCCCAATGCAAATTACGTCAGATTTAGTAATCTTCTTACACACTTAGAAACTTATACTTTGATACCACTTGATCAAGGGTACTCACCTTACAAACCCAAACACACGACATAAGTAGACAAGGAAATAGAAAATGCAAGAAAGAAACAATTTTATTTATATTATCCCCATGAAATAAAATTACAACTTTCAGAAAATAGCATTCTATAGCCACATGGGCATTCTCATTACAATAATCTACAAGCCAAAGATGACATATGCACAATCAGAATTGTCCCTTGTATCCCCAATTTTTCTTCTTTATATTGGGAAGTTTAACCACCCTAGAATGATTTGAAAAATGTAACTCCCCCTTTCTGAGGTCGATCACTTTTGTATCATTTTTTGCTATATTGGAATTTTCCCAAAATGGGTTTTGGCACTCTCTGGAGTATTTCAAGAATTTTTATTCTTCCTCGTAAAGTAGCACAACTTTCGAAGGTCGTATCTTTTAATTTTACCATTGGATTTTCAATCACCATACGTTGTTAGAAAACTTGCAAAGAGATCTATACCATGCTTCCATTATATCTATAAGATCTGCACTTTTTGGCCTAATTTCGGGCTTCTAAGGCCCTCAAAAATGCATTTGAAGTTTTTATTGGAGATATTTCCCAAAAAAAATCTCCCAAATGTCATAAGATATTGGGATAATTCCTTCACTATTAATTCCATCTCACTATTTAGGAAGTCTATGTAAGATTTCATGTAAAACTAACAACTTACTAAAAATAGTCACCTAGCGAAAAAATAGTAACTCTCGCAAAAAGAATCCTTATTAACAATTAAACTCTTAATTCTAGGATTTGATTACCTTTAATACCCCAAACTATTAATTAATATAAAAGTTATTTTTATTTACAAATTTACATATAAATTATTTAATTTTAAATTATATTCTTTTACATTATCTTACATGTAAAATTAAAATATAGAGCAATTACAATAGTTGTCTTTTTATTTATAATTATTGACATACACAAATAATTGATCATTATATAAATAAAATTAATTTAAATATATAATTATGTTTTATACAAATTAAATATCATACACAATTATTTAAGTAATTATAATATACAAACAAATTATTATTTAATCAATTAAATAAACTAACATAAATATTTTAGTTACACCTTTCTAAACGATGTAGAGATGACACAAAATTATAGTGACCTCATTTTTTCATATGATTATAATTCATAATAATTAGTATTTGTATAATTTTACAACAATTTAAATAATAATATAATATTTATTATATGAAAATTAAAATTTAACTAATATTTTTTCAGAGACATCTGATAAAATTGGAACAATGCAGAGAAGATTAGCATAGCTCCTACGAAAGGGTGACATGCAAAAATCAAGAAATGGTCCAAATTTTAAGAAAAATGAATTAATCTAAATTAACATAAAAAAAATAAAATTTAAATACATCTATATGAATATGGGACATAGGTATCTTTGATGTTGCCCTTTCTTAACAAGTAAGAAATAATCTTTGAAAGTATTTGGTTACAATTTGAACCCAATCTATATTTAATGAGAGATAGTTAGTATAAATAACATCTTAATGGATGTGACAAGGTTCATTATAATTATACATCATGTTGACAAAAATATTGAAATATTGATTCAATATGAATTTTATGGAATCATAATACAAAAAGAATGTTGGCATATTCAACCTAATTTTGACATGATAAATAAAATATTACTTCAAAATTTTAAAAAATTATCCACTTTACAAGAAACAATGGTGATATAAATAGATTTCTTATTCACTATGATTTTTTTCTAAGATAGCCTAATAAATTAATCCTCATGATAATAATAAACCAACCATAGGCTTGTGGGACTTCTTTCAATATGATAAGAGAAGTGGTTGGTTGTGGTTGAGACATAATAATTGTGGACCTTGGACACCAAATGGTAGTGAAAGTATGTCTTTTAGAGTGTAGGTTTTGGACCCCACAATTGTGAACCTTGGACACCAAATGGTAGTGAAAGTATGTCTTTTAGAGTGTAGGTTTTGGACCCCACAATCTTGTTTTCTAGATTTCTTAAAATTTAATATTAATTGTGAAATGATTTTAAACAAGTCTAGAGAGTACAATTTCATCAACTCTTATTATAATCTAATATTTTTAAAAATACATAATGAGGATACTCCTCTGAGAGTTACATATAAAAAGATCTTTAAATAATCAACACATTATGATCACTTTACAACTTTTATATTGAAAATAACACCACCATAAATAATTAACATAAATATTATCATACTAATTATTTATGCTAAAATGTTATAAAAATGAATACAACCAAATACATAAAAGATTTGCAATACCTCAACCTGGAACTAGCTTAGCCATATAAGAAGCATGTTCTCCAGTGCACTATTTTACTTTTATATGACTAGTGACTTATATGGTTAGAGGACCACTTCCCCTCAACCTCACCTTCTCTACAAAATTCTCTCAAGCCAAAAAGGTCCCAACCTTATAAATATTTGAGTAGGTTGACGAGTTATCCTAAACTCCTTTTAAGTTGTAAGATATAGGAAATATACAAGATATGGTTTGAGATTTATAATATACATTATGGACGGGTACATTGTGGTGGCCCCATAGACATCGTCATTTGGGCGAAATGGCTATGGTGCCACCACAATGCACCTACCAGTAAGATATACTATAAGTTAGATTTATAATATACATTACGGACGAGTGCATAGTGGTGGCCTCATAAACATCATTGTTTGGACGAAATGGTTATGGTGCCACCACAATGGACCCAATCTTAATGTCTGCTATAAGTTAGATATATAATATACACTGTGAATAGATGCATCATAATAGCCCTATAGACACCGCCTAATTTTGGAGGTATGTGATGATTGAATTGTGTGGAACAAAAGTGAAAAATAGTTCATAGGTGGGCCTCTTGTCTCTAAGCTTGTTTGGACTTGTCTAGGAGATGCTCACTTTGAGTGATGCAAGTACATCCCTAGCCCTAAAATCAAATATCCCTTGGGTCCCACCTTATGTTGACTCGGTTTCCTTATTGTGTGGCATGACCTTTTGCCCCACAAACATCTAAATTTCTCTCTGTTATGCTCGCGGATTCTTCAATATATGCAGTACAATTTATATCCCTATTGAAACATTCACGTGCACCTTCACAGTTTTTACTAAATACTATTCAAGTAGATTATTTTTCCTTAAAATATAATAAAGAAAATAACTTTAAAAGAAAAGTCTCCGGTTGAGATAATTTGTACTTGTAAAGAGAATGGCAATGAGTATAATGCATCAAATCACATGGTACTCGTGATGGATAATCTAATCACATGATATGTACCACTTCTCTTCTTTTGAGGCCAAATTATTATCTCTTAAGATTTTCAATGTTTGTTAAAATGATTTGGGAATTGCTTTTGTAAAGAATTCATTACAAAATAATGATGGGTAGTGGTGAAATTTACTTACTTTGTTATTTAGTCTTTCTCTTTATATTAAGAATATTGTTTAGATATATAGATATATTAATAAATAGTATAATTAGTTGCTATTATTTTATTTTACAGTTCATTAGATTAAGATATATAAGTTTTAGGTTTTTATTGTGTATGTTTTTTTGTTCGACATTTCAAGCAATATTTTGTGGTCTATTATCATGAAGAGTAAAATGTGTGTAATATGATTGCAGAAATAACTATTAAAAAGAGAGGAGAATTGTGATAAGAAAAAGGATTAGCATAGTTTTATTATTATACAAAATTGAATTTTTACATTATGTTTTGTCCATTTGTAAATAGTTTGTAAAAAGGATATGGTTTTTCTCATTTGTTGTTCAAAAATAGTTTGGGCAAAGAACCTTGAATATGCACAAACTCTCCCTAGCCCAGCATTGAGTCCCCAAAGACCTCATTAGCCATACACTTTGGGCAGGATATTTTGTAATGACAAATATTCTTCTAAAGATGGTTGACTAGATACAAATATGGCTATGACGATGAGCACACAAGAATTGGACATTTCGTATGTGAGACTCCCTATTATTCAAGAGAGCATTATATTCATGAAAGAAAATGATGTCTATTAAATATAGTTGAAGCATAAATCCTTGAAGGCAAGTTCTTGGTGAACAAATATTTATTTGCATCAATGTTCGACATACTTATCTATAGAAACATTGCAAGATTTGGTCCTTTTTCATCCTTATGGAGAACCTCAAGGTTATCTATTCATTTCAACAAAAAGATAAAGTTTTGTGTTCTTGATTATTTTGATGGTGAGATGGTTACAAATACAAATGAAGTAGATGGAGATGGAAAAGTAACTCACCATAACCTATAACTTGGAAGTTAACAAGTTTCTACTTACTTTTTTGTAAAAATGACTTTTGTCACATATAATAGATTAGAAATTAAGCTTTGTTTTTACACAAAAAATTTGAGAAAAATCTAACTTAAATGAGTCATTTTTGTCGCATATTTGTAATAGGTTAGAAATTAAGCTTTATTTTTGTCACATATTTGTAATAAGTTAGGAATTAAGGTTTATTGTTGGGACATTTGTCATTGCACATTGAATGAGTCACTTTGAATATTGCAATGACAAATCTACTTACTGACAAGACATAAGGCCTTATTTGTTCTAGTTGGGTGATAATAATAGTTTTGGCTTAAAGGAAATTAGTTTCGTCAACAAGCTTGTCTTTGATAGAGGCAAGTGAACATAGCAACTTGTTCATGGCCATGTGCCATAAGTATTCATGCAAGGTTTGACCTGCAAAATAAAATGGTAAGCTTTTATATAGCCATATCTACAATGTTTGTTTGCCTTCATCTCATTGATTGTAAGTTGTTGCACATATAGTGTGCCTTGCCATGTATATGTTTATTTTCCTTCATGTCATTGATTGTTACCTTTTTCGTGCATTGTGTCTCATCTTATATATATATATATATATATATATATATATATATATATATATATATATATATATATATATATATATATATATATATATATATATATATATATATTGGCATCTTCGTGCGATCATGACTCTCATTTGTTATGATGAAGTAAGAGTCAATCTCAATCCTTGTTTTTTGCCATTTTTTGGTCTTCTCCGCTATGTGTACAGTTTTCCCTATCTTCCTCATTATTGATAACAAATCTAAGAAATTGTGTAAGTTAGTTCCCCATGTTGAAGTACTGCTCAACTAGGATAGGAAATGTTCAAAAAGTTCGTCAAATGAGTTAAAACCAAGGAGATTTTGGTGTGAGCGTTTACCTATCCAACTAAACCAAGTTTGGTTAACTTAGATTTCTCCACAAGTTCTTGTTCACTAGGGAGTCCAAGCAATAAAAATTGTGAAAAATCCAATTGTAAGCCTTTTGCTAAAACCTAACCTCCATGTGAATTTTCCCTTTTAAAAGTAGACGTTCAATTCAGATAGTGTTTCCCACATGTCCATTTAAATTGAACATTTCCACATACTTCAAAGCATTTTTAGTGAGATCTTCATGCATATTGAATTGCACATATAAAACTTTCAAAAATTGATTCACTAATTTTTTTCGTGCAATGATCGATTCGATTAGAAAATCCTATATTAAAGTGTTTGCGAGAACTCAGCCCCCATCTAAACTTAAATGTGTCAAAAGTGAAATATTTGATTCACTTGACTTTTTCCACGTCTAACCATTCATAAATCAAAATTAAATGTTTGCAAAAGTTTGGAGCCAATCTAAACCTAATCCTTGGCATCTAAACTTGCATCCAATTCACTTCAAAAATTCTATAAACAACATCATCATGAAATCATAATTTTACCACCATTGCATCATCGCCCACTTTACAAAGATTCCTTGGCCAACTAAATTGAACCTTTTTAAAAAGTTCATTAAGGTGTCCAATCTTTGCTAGACTTTCACTTTAGGATGTCAATAAATTGTATGTTTGAGCAAGCTCATGACTTCACTGACCCACCAAAAAAAGCATCAATCTATTGTAAACTCCACTTCATTACCCCAACACCAAAAAAAAAATCATTAAAAAATCTTTCATTTAGTTAATGATTTGATAGTGTGTATAATCTTTAAGCATAAGAGGTATACCAAGGTGTGGTTGTATCTATTTCATTAAAACTTGTGTGTGATAAGGTTTTTATTGTTAAAGGTGTATAGCCTTGTTTGTTAAACAAGCACATAGGTATATTGTGATCAACCAATATTGGGATACACTATGTAAAGGGTGTAGCTTATAGCAAATCAAATATTCAATCATTGTATTATCAATAAGTTTAGCATCTTTGAAAACCCCCCTTGGTCTTGCAAAACCAAAAGTGAGGGTGTTACCTACCTCGGTACTTGGTCCTAAGGTTACCAATCTAAACATAAGTTTTGTGATAATCTTCCCAAGTTTGACACCTCTAGCACTTGGAAAATTATCTAGATTTTGGGAATTGAGATTCACACCTCAAATCGCCAACACACCTATTTGTACTTATAATGTTCGATAATATACAATCGAGTCTTCTTTACTCGCCGATGTATATAAAGTGCAATCTACATTTTGGTTCATGTATTATGGTTGTTTCTTCATTTAATCAACAATAATAACCATCCCAGTAGATGCACTCAACTGATTTTTCATTAGTAACCATAATGCCCTCTTTCCTTTGTCATAATTACAATAAGTCACTAAACAATAAATAAATAAAAGAATAAAACTAATTTACTAATCCAGTGCCAGTATGAGTAAACCCAAAGGCACTCAATAATATAACAAAGATTTAACAACACATGTGAAACATAAATCAACACAAGCTATAAATCCAGAGGTATCCCTGTGACCCAACCCAACGCCTAACCCGCCTTACCTTGGACTTACTTGTCGCCAAGTTGGGGTTAGGAAGGGGCGAGTTGGGGTGAGACTAATCCTTGGGGGATGTACCAAGCCAAGTGCATCGAGTGAGTAAAGGATTTGGAATCAAGCTTGAGACCATTGGGGAGGTAACCCAAGCCTTGAGCCAACTCCGCTACCCAGGCGCACTCACATCAACATGCGTTTTGCCAAGGTATCCAAAAAGGCCCAAAAAAAGTGAGACACATACTTGTGCACTAACTCATGTTTTGTTAGTGCACTAATGTGGTTGCTTTTTAGACCTAACAAATACATTTCATTCAATCATGAGTAGGGGAAGACCACCAACAGCCGAGCATGTTCCAATAGTCATGCACTCCACGCAAAGTGACCCCCCACCCACTTACTAATTTTAAAGGAGCCAAAAAAATTGATAACTACAAGCTCACTAATAGGTTTCACGTGTACCAATAGTCGATCATTTTTTAGCTTTGTTGGTTCATGATTGGCCCATTTGTGCACCACTCAAGGACATTTGTCCTAAGTATTATCAATTTTGAATACAAGATTATTGGGGCATCTTTGAGTAGGTATTGAGCAACACTTTGAAATGGCGACTTTTTGACCCTTCGACACTAAACAAATTCTACAAGGAGCTTCGTTAACACCCAAAAGTCAAAAAATATTTTTTAAGTAGCTAAGTTGCATACGGAGACAGACTGAAGAAAAATCGTCAAAATCTGATGTATAGTTTATTTAGGCTCTATGAGTGCACGAAGTTAGCTATAATGGCTACTAGTACGTTCCCCCTAGTTATCAACACTAACAACTTTAAAGTCACAAATATTGGTACAGTATTGACAAAAATATTAGAAATTAAATTAACAAGTGCTATAACAATTATTGGAATGTGCTCAACTACTGGGTCCTTTCCCCTATTGTGACATGCAGAAGTAAAGTCCAAAATAATGTGAATCTTAGCATTTTGATTTTTCTAAAGGTATTCAATGAATTATTGAATAAAAATCCTTTTGACTCTTAAAGTTATCTAGAAGACTAGCCAGAAGTTTGGTCAAAATAATGAAAAGCAGAAAATGGTGCAATAATGGAGATAAGAATAGTCAGAACTCAGTCCAAATTTATAGTGGCAAGAAAATATGGACGAGTCAAAATTCACCAATGATGAATGCAAACGCTCTAAAATAGTGAGATTTAAACTCCAACAGAGAACATCTTATCTTAATCGACAAGTGTGGCAACAAGAAGCAAAGAACCAGACAAAGAGATCAGGTAGCTGATTCCCAAGGTTACTAGCAGATGGTATTTGGAGACTCCAGGGACTGAACTGGTATAGGTATTTTTAAAAAATAGGAGACGGAGTACTTAGAGATGCCAATTTTTTAATATAATAATAATTTTCAGAAAATATCATGACATAGAACTTTGAAACCAAAAACAGTGGTAAATTTTAATATTAACTTCAAAGTTTAAATACACAAATGTCAAATGTCAATAGTCAAAGAGTTCAAAACAACTCACACTACATATTTCATATTAGATTATCATTACAGATTGAAATTCAAAAATATTGATAGTTTGATGCTGATACACATGCCAAAGCATATGAGATGCCTAGTCATGAGAAATTTTGTACTGTTCTTCTCAGAGTGGATAAGGTTTGCATGGATGTGTCCCTATAACATAAGGCTAGAGATACCAGTGGCTTTCACTATTTCCAACAGTTGAATTGATGTTACGCAAAGATCTTTTATTACCATTTTGGTGACCTCTTTAAAAGAAAACGGTTAGTAAATCATGGCACTAAAGAAAAGTGAATAACGGTAAATCATTGACAAGTCTTTCTAGAGAGGCAATTGAGAAAATTAATCAGAAGATTATAGTGGCCATCATTATCATTACTAACAAATAAGTAATAATGATTTTGCAAGGGTGATGATTGAAGATAAGAATCAAGAGTTTTTTATAACACCTTATGCCCTTAGTTTTCTGGTGGGAGACGTCAATATTTGATTGGGAGATTTTGGAGACTTTAGAGATGGTGCGAGACGGTGACCAGAAGAACCTGTGCATTGGGATGTTTCCAGGGACATCTCTGGTACTGAAGATGTGTCTCTCTATGAGACACATCTCAGGGGGTAGTAGATGGGACCCCTGCTAAATATGCTAATTCCAAAAAATGTACATAACAAACTAACATTCTCTTGCACTATCCATTCAGCCCATGCCTGCAAAAATGAATTGAATTAAGTGAACTTATATAGTGAAATAGAAATTGATCACACAGAACTGGATTGCTTTTATCAAAAAAATGGATAAAAAACATTCAAGATTGTTATCTGCCTGAAATTTTGCTTTTCTTTTGTAAGTTGATTATGGAGAATCTTTACCCCAAATTATTGAATGCTTTTCTTCATAAATTGATTGGATAACCTGTCTGCTTTTAACTGTATAGAATCTTCACCCCCGTATAACAGGCAGATAACAATGCTGAATGCATATCTGGATTAACAAAATCATCAGCTTGCAAATCAAGTAAACATTTAGATAGTCACTGTGACAACTTCTGCCCTTTGTGTATCTTCCTTGGTTGTAAAGATTGACTGGGACTTAAAGAAGAACCGTGTTGCTTATTATTATCTTTTTTTCTGGTCTTACTGTTGCAGCCTTTATTAAATGAATTCAGAGCTGTGTCGTTTCCATATGCAGACCTTGTAATTTTTTCCTCCTCAACTCTACATATATCTCTGTTAGCTTCCTGCACACCGAAAGGCTTGAAGTCTGATAGTTGCCCATTAATCTCTAATGCCCTTTCTTGTGATACGTAACTCTGGCTCTGCCCGAGTGCAGACTGTTGACACCTGGTAATACAGAGCCAGTCCCTAGGAGTCTCAATGTCATCACCACCCATCATGGGTATGTGCCAGGAGCCAGTCTCCGATTCCTTAATTTGAATTCAAATTTAATTTGCGATCTTCCATACGAAACTAATAAAATTAACGAAGAAATTCTCCATTGTTTTAAGAATTTGGGAAGAAACTAGAAATTACCTGAATTACAATTGAATAAGGTGGCGGCATGTGAAACTGCGGATTACGACTAGTTCCAGAAAACTTGACCTGTCACCCAGATTTAAACACATTAAACATACCAAAAAATTGCAAGACAAAATGAATATGCACACAAACATCTGCTTCATGAGTTAACATGGAGATTAGCTCACACAGATACAACAGAAAATCAACGTTTATCTCCCTTTTACCATGATCATACAAAAGGATATGACTAAATATCTGTCTTGAAATCAATTAAACAAAAAGCAATCAATAATAAGCAACTTACCCCAGTCAAATCCATTTGAAAAGTAACCCCTAGTTGGGCTACCACAATAAGTGACTACCATACAAATATGAGTGATCTCTGTATCCTTACACAAGGAAGCCGGAAAAATACTCCACTGTCCCAAAATGAAAAATCCCCAAACTCCCTGAGAATGTTTCTAGCATTCCCCCAGATAGGAAGTCCAAAACTTGCATTAGCCCATTTAATCTCATCAGAGTCCACATGATCCAGGCAGAATGGTGCAACAGACTTAAAGAATAATAACTCTTTAACAGCCAACTCCACAACTTTCATGCCATTTTGACAAAAACTTGTTTTCCTTACAGTTCATAATAAGCATGGAGAGTTTATTTTGCCATTTTTAATAAATGGGCATTCACCTACCCATTCCCACTACTTCTCTACGCTCTTCCAATCCACAATACCCTCCATGTAATGCTTATCAAATTTAATAATTACTATCTAAAGGTCCTAGATTGCAGTCTTCATGAGGGTGTAACTGTCAGTTACACTTAGGATTCGAATGTGTAAGCTCCAGGTGCAGCACTTCATACTGAGAAAATCATCTGTACATGAGCTGGGTAACGGAATTGCATAACTTGTAGGTTAAAAAAAGGAATACTATTTCAATCTTAGTCGGGCAAGTCATATCCATCAAATAAAATGATATGAGAGATCTAGCAATTGCTCGCAAGTTCCACATATCTGGGTTCCTCTATGCAAGTTCCACTAAGATGAATGCCTATCCTTTCATGTAGAAAAGCTATCGAAGCTAAGAGTGCTCAGAAGACTGTTATCCTGTGTCTGTAGTCATGTTGGATTAATCTGGAGTGATAAAACACACTTGCAGCCTTCTACTTATTTCAACAAAATAATGCACAGTCAGGGTGTAGACTGGAAACTAAACAAAGATGATGTAAATTTCGCCTGGAGTCAAGCTTGATGAATCACATAATAAGATATGGATGGAACACACAGGTTTAACGTCCTAGTACTGTTATGCATCAAAAGAGTACAAATAAATAAAAATAAACAATCAATCATAGATTATTGCAACTCTTTATTAATAAAACTTTATTTTGACACTTTATTGACATCATTGCAGTTAAATCCTGACAACATCATTAACACTTAATAACATTGATAAGCACTGATAAGTGTTCCCTTAGTGATGTGTGCTAGATGAAATAAAATGATCGATGATACAGATTAAAATGACTGCCATGAAATATATCTTGCCAGTTGATTTTTCAAACAATTCCATACAAAGTTAGCATAAGTTTTGCTACTTTTACACAGTCCATGTCATATTTGAATTATTGCTTGATCTTTCAAATACCATAAATGATAAGAACCACTTCATATATTACCATTTAATTATTGTTGGTCTTATTCCCAAACATTTGAATTTAAAATGGTAATAACTTTTCTGTTATATAAAATCTTTTAAACCATAAATATAGGGAAATCAAATTTTCCTATAATATCAGGGCCTACTATTGATTTTCTGTAACAGCCTGCCATTGCTTGCCAACATTACCGTCTCACAAACACATGCTCACATTATTACGGAATCTTAGATTTCTCAAGATTCATCTACATCCATGGAGTTGCATTTAATTATCAGATTTCTCATGACAAGGGACAATCAAGCAGCAGACGATAGCATTGTGAAATCTGGAGATAATGCTACAAGAAGGATAATGGAAAGACAAAAGCAGAGAATGTCTCGTATGTTGAAGGATTGGAGCATAATCTTTGAAGTATTAGTCAAATGTGTGATCAAGAACACACCCTCACATTTCATGCTCAAGGTTGTCAGACAAGGAAAGCAAGTGCAAAATAAACAGTTGCAAATGCAAATAGAATAGCAAAAAACCTATACATTCTTAGAGGGATCAAGGGAGAAAAATGCTATATAGCACAAATAGATGAAAGCTGGTTAAGGCATAGGAGAATGGGCTATATGAACTTTTGATAAGCAAACACTAATATAAATCAATGTCTGACAGCCTATTATTCATGACATTATCAAGGCCAGACATTATGCAAGAGAGACTCATGTTCCAAGCAATCAAAGGAATACTCAACTACATGAAGGGCATTTTGGACTTTGGCTTGTGGTATCTCAGAAGTGAAAATTTCAATTAGCAGCATATACATATGCAGATTGGGTAGGTAGCATTTGATGATAGCAACAATGTTACGTTGCACACAAGTTCATGTTGCAAAGGCAGAATACATAGCAATAGTGTCATGTTGCCAACAACTTCTTTGGATGAAGCAGACATTGAAAGACGGTAAGGTAGCAGAACATGTCAAGTTGGAGAAACACAGACCCAGGGGGGAGCTAATGACTGTATCTTTCAGACATGTAGATTTCTTAGTGATATGCTTTCAAAGACAGCTCAGAGAAAGATCAGCTAGTGGATTTCAAAAAGAAAAAGAGTTATAGAAAAAGGAAGATCGATGCCATTGATGTCAAGAGAAAGAATTACAAAAAGGGGGAGATTCTTTGTGAGAGTACTAAACATTCTTTTGCCATTGATGTCAAAAGGGGGCAGTTACAGAAAGAGGGAGCGTTGCAGATAGTGGGAGTATCATGTTCTTGTTGTCTTCACAGAAGATTAATTCTTCTTAAGGTTGTCATCAATGATAAAAGGAGAGATTGTTGGAACTGTTGTCATCGATGCCAAAGTGTCTTTTGTTCAAGAAGGGAGATTGTTGGAAATATGATCATTGATGTCAGAGTAGGATTGTTGGAAATATTCTCATTGATGACACATCAATTTAGGGAGATTGTTGGTTATATTGGCTTTAATTGGAGGTCGGCTCATGGAATTTTATTATTCTGAAAGGAGTGTAATTGGAGGTTGACTCATGGAATTTTATTGTTTTGAAAGAGGTGTAATTGGAGGCTGATTCGTGGAATTTTTATTTTGAAAAAGGTGTAAGTGTAGACTGACTCATGCAATTTTATTATTATGATTTAATTTTATAAGACCAGCCTATATGTTTTATGTAATTAATTTTAGCATCCAAAGGAGTAAAAAACCTGAAAGCCATACTTGCTGAGTTTGAAATGAATAAAGTGGAAAAGCTGAAGACAAAAGAAGTAATAGCATCAGAGATGAATTAGTGTATCTAAGGACTCTTTTATTAACCCAACTCCAAGCATTTGTCATCCACATTTCTCTATTGGTGAGAGTCCTAAGGATTTTATTTCTACCACTAGCCATATTCCTTCATCATCACCAAATTTCTTTATTCCACATAATGTTCTAGGAGCACAACCCTCACTTGAAGGTACTTATTGGAATAAGGAAAATCATCATGAGCCTAAGATGACATACCAAACTTCTGCTACTATAATAATTTCTCCTTCAATGTGGTGAACAGTCCATATTGAGAAGGATTGGTGAATGCATTAACAGTTGTTGTTAAGGTGTTTGAGACTCCAGCATCTAGAGAATTGAGAGGGTCATTGCTAGAGGAAGCAATAAAAAATACAATGCAACAGCATATGTAGCTACAGCGAGACTTGTTATGAAGAGGTGTCCTACTATTTCTTGGACTCTTTGTGCTGCACATTGCTTGGAATTGTTGTTAAAGGACATTGGGAAGACTGAATAAGTCAAAAGTGTGGTTGAAGATGCTACTTACCAAATTTATCTATAACCATACTTGGGTCCTATCTTTGATGATAAAGCACACAAATGGAAAGAACTTTGTGAGACCAAGAGTGACACGATATGCTAGCCACTTCCTCACTTTTCAAAGCATTCTTACCGAAATTCCTCATCTCAAGCAAATGTTTGTGTCTAATGATTGGTTGAAGTTTTGATGAGTGACACGATAAGCTAGCCACGTCCTCACTTTTCAAAGCATTCTTGCCAAAATTCCTCATCTCAAGCAAATGCTAGTCTCCATTTTCCAAAAAAGATGAAGGGGAGTAGACTGCAAGAACAAGTTTTGATGGTGTATTCATAAAAAATGGAGAGGAGTTAGCCAAGGTAAGTAGCAAATACAAACATAAACTTTGAACAAAAATATATATTTGCATTAATTTTGCAATAATTTAGAATTTGTTTTCAATTTTTTGGGTAACAGAACCTTTAGTTGAGGATGTCGTATGGAGGATAGTGACAACAGGCCGATAGTTTTCCTCTATGAGGCCACGGATAAGGCCAAAAAGACCATTTTGCATTACTATGGTGGAAAGAAAAAAAAATCATTTGGTGCATCATTAATTGGAAATGGAGTAACCAACTCCACTAGCCAATACATATCTCGGTCTACTACCTGAACCCAAAGTTCTACTCCTCTAATACATTTAAACCCGATGATGAGTTCATAGAGTTCCTATTTCATGCATTTATAAACGGTGCTAGATGTTGAGATAAGAGAGAAAGTTCTTGATGAGTTGGGGGTAAGATTTAAAATATCTTATTTATGAATTTGGCAATATTGACCCTGTAGAAACATCCATTTTACGTATGAAATAATTAACTTGCTATATTTCATCTATTTATTCAAGGTCTACAAGGGTATAGAGGGGAGGCTCTTTCTTTAGCTTGAGCAATTCAAAGGAGAGAAAAAAATAACCAAGTAAAAAGAATCTTTTGATTTTTAACTAAATATTACCAATAGAAATTAGAAACTTGATACTTATAGTTTTACTTAATCCTTATTTTTTTTATGTTTTTTTGTAGATTTATCGTGGGAGAATCATGGTGTTGGCATGCCAAATCTTCAAAGGCTAGCCATTCGTGTTTTGTCCTAGCCTTGTAGTGCTTCTAGGTGTAAACACAATTGAAGCTTATTTGAGAGCATTCGCACAAAGGAGAGAAACAAGTTGACCCGAGAGTATCTCAATGATCTTATCTTTGTTGGGTACAAGCATCACCTTCAAACTAGAAAAGTGGAGGGCATTTCACATGTTTCCATTGAGTTGGATGAGATTGACCCTTATAGTGATGGAATGTCAAAGAACAAGACGATGTCCCTACCGATGAAGATCTTACACAATTCGAGAGAGGTTCAGCAGAAGCAGCAGAATTGGATGCAATGGTGGAAAACAACACTTTTGAAGAAACAATCTATCATCATTTTGAAGCCATTTTACCTTCTAGTTCAAGGCCGAAAAATTGATGTTACACTAGGAGGAGAAAGGGGAAAATGTAGATTGTATTGGTTGTATTTTTTTTTTTTTGACATATCATCATATGTAGACAGTTATATGCTATTATACATTTGTTTATTATAATTTTGTTGTGTATTACTCAACTTTGACACTATGAAATTTCATATCTTAAGAGTTTGAGGACCATATAACATGTATAATGTTTGAATTATGACAAATTGATAGTTAAATTAGACTTTTATGTTCTGTAAACACATTAAAAAAAATCTTCTGTAATTATGAGGTTTTCTTTTTTTACTGAGATTTTGCTAAGTCCATGTCGAGTCCTGAGTCCAAGTCAAAATTGTGGCCTGTTGAGTCTGAGCCGAGTCCAAGTCCTAAGACTATGATTTGTATAATTGAATGGCCAGAAAGTTAGATCGGAGCCATCCCATGGATCATGAAATGTGTACAGTAGTGTCTTCCCATGTGTCATTGAATTCGTGATTTCGTATATGATAATAAAAATTACACAGTTTATATACTCCACAGTACTGGAAAGTATAATTTAGTAAAATATTAAACAAACAGGATAGATGAGTAAACAAAACATTGTGAAATTCTTCATGATAGTGAGCATGATCAGTGAAATACCTGATGTCTTTCCTTCCATATTGGGAAAAAGCTGCTCCCTAGCAATTTAAATAAGTGATCTCTCATTTCATCATTTGTCACTATAAGACTCTTGAATCTTACAGCTGCATATAGCCAATACCTGGAATCGAAATAATTCAGACTCGTCACTTTACTTTGTTAAAACTGTGAGATATGCAGACCCAAGAAACTAGAGGGGGAAATGCCACGCATTTTTCTCAGATTCATTAAAAAAAGTGTGCTTTTTCCCTTTTAGTTATGTGGAAGAGCTTGTAACTATAATAAATGAGTTGCATCAATACGCTGCATAAATCATATTTTACTTGTATACATTAACATCAATACTTTTAAACTAAATTACCAGTTCACACAGATTGCCTCCCAAATCTGGGTCCGCTTCATTCCCAGTCCAGTCTGCTATGGATGCAGACAGGGCTCTGCATAGTCCAGCCAGGTTCATCTGGCTACACTCTGCAGCATGCCCAGGCAAACCCACGTGGACTCTGCCATGCCCAACCCAGACCAACTGCAAGCCTTGTGGCCTTTTTCATTCTTTTTGTCTTTTTTTTTTCTCTTGCTTTGTACTCTTTAAAAAAAAAAATCATCACACTTCACAGAAAGGAAAAAATCAAATAAAACCCTCCCATACCTTGCTTCTATAATAATGCTAATAAGAAAGTTTCTCTATTAATGGAGGGGGACTTATAGAAATGGTGCCATTACAATAAAGAATCTCAGAAAAATGTGTTAAGGTGGTCAACTTTCCCTGAAGCATCTGCTTCTACTCACTTCACTGTTCAATGATGGCCAATAAGCATGTGTAAAAATGACTGAGTTTTGAAGGTGGTTGTTGCAGCTGTTTTAAACCTGTATCCTTCTTTCTTTTCTTACTTTTGGAGAAATGTCTTTTTAAGTTCCCGAGAATTACCTACTGCATTTCTCATAAAAAGCGATAATTACTGGTTTTGTGTTATTAAAAAAAAAGCATGCTTTACTTCTTACTTCCTTTTTCATTAGTATCATGAGTTTTCCTTTGAATTTTTAATCTCTCAATGGGGTTCACACAAAAGGAGTCATAGGCTACAGCTTTCACAATTTAAGTACATGTGAAAGAAAAAATTTATAATCATTCTGTTCATTTAATGCATGTTATTTGGTTATCCCTGTCTTTAGACTAAAATATGCATATACATTCGATTTTTTTATTTTTTTTGTACAGATATACCAAAAGCTTCAAACCACCCAAAAAAAATGTATCATACCCATGGATCCAAAACCTCAAACCCAAACCAATAACTTACCTTTTAACCTTAGTTACCTAGTTCGCCTGTTTTAGGGCCGGACCAGGGTTGGATTCGAAGTGGTACTTGGTTCTGGTCTGGTTTGCCTGTGGGTTCGCCCAGGGTTCGAACCCAGGCAGGCTGGTTTGTCCGGGCCGAACCCAAGTGACACCAGGGTTGAACCAGGGCAGACCAAGTGTGAACCAGGTACATTTCCACTAAGAAACATTCTATAATTTAGTGCAGAAAACAATTATTACAGAATTTGAATAAGATCTTTAAAATTACAAAACAAAATCTGCTGAAGTTCAGATATTTATTACTTCAAATTAAACTAGCCCTCACGATTTCTTCCAGTGAAATTTTTATATCCAATTGCTGATAATGACCCCTGTCCGATTAATTGGAAGCTCTCTATAGTGATAAATCATATTTTAAACATTAAACAATATCTTCAATAGGTGAAGGGAATTGCCAGCTACTTTTTTAACATTTTTCAAGTAGGATGTTAATTAATAATTACAAACAAACAAGCTCTTTGTACAGTGAAAAAGTAATAAGCATTTGAGGACTTGGAAAGCGAGAATGTTATTGATGCAGCTGATCCCATTGGCATTGGCACTGTTTCTGAATCAACTAATGCCTTTGATGATGATGAAGAAGAAGAAGAAATCCATTAGATGATTGAAACTTAGTATGAAGTTCCAATTGTTGAAAGTCAAAACAACAATAATTGAACTCTGTTGGCATTAGGAGACTAACCGGTACGGAAAGTAACCGGTATATGGCAAAAGAGGTATTGTCATTGATTGGCAAAGAGGTGTTGTCATTTATGACTAAGGATACCAGTGTTCGATCTGTGAAGCAAGGATAGACAAAGACAACAATAAGTGCGAGGAGAGACTGGTTTGGCAACCGGTGACACTGAGTAAGTAAGAAGAGACTATATATGTTACTAATTATGCTCTAACTGATCATCAGAGCAACCAGTCACCAAGGAAGATGCAAAGAACCAATAATCGGTAATAGGAACCGAGGAAAGAATGCAACCAGTACAACCAACAGAAGGGATGGTGACAGGTTAAAGTTCTTACCTGTGCGCAACCTAAGAATGTTAACCGATCAAGTGAAGATTTCATCACGACTAATGAACCGGGGAAAGTCATAATTGACAAACAGTTGTCTAACTCTTTGACCAGGATTTGTTGCACAAAATCCAGTAGACTTTGAGTTATCAAGATGATCGGTACAAGGCGCAACTAAAGGTTTTAATGCCGGAGTTTGTGGCATTAAAACATGAAGATATATCCTGTGAAGGAAAGCTTTCGACACACATCTGTTGTTTCTTTCATAAAGCGGATAAAGCTTGGCATGCATCGGATGTTCTCTCAATGAACTGAGACTCCACTGGGTGATGGATCCGAAGGTGATCTTTAAACAGGTCATGCATGTAAAAAGTAAATAGGGCAAGAAGTCTATATATTCCTCTGCCAGACATGAATATAGTTTGCCCTCATTCTGCTAAAGAAAAGAGTGAACCTGTACGCTAAAGAAGCTAGTAAGGTGAAGAGAGGAGAAGAAAGTAGAGTGTGCAAAGAAGCACAACAGCGAAGGAGAACATACCTGCAGTGACCGGTGATAATTCTCACTTGAATCAAACAGCGATCTTATTAGGCTCAGCAAAGTCATCATGAAAAGATCAAACCCTCTATTGCTCTTTGATAATTGCAGTAGCGAAATCCCAGTATTTTGGGTGGACATTAATAGGTCCCTTGTATTAAATCCCTTAACCGAGTGACATTTGTTTGGGTGTTTTAAGTTCTCTAACCAGACAGGTTTTAACAGGCCTTATTCCTTAAATCCCTTAATCGGGTCGCATCTAACAGTGCGTTTGTAATCCTTTAACAGGGAAGGCTCCTTACAGGGCACACTTCAGAAGAGTGCAAAGTTTGTGAGGTTTACTCACACTGTGGTTTTCTCCCGATTTGGGTTTCCACATGATAAATCTAGTGTTGTCTATTGCTTGATTGTTTGATAGCTATTTCTGTTCTAGAATCTGTTCTACTTACAGTTTTAGTTACATTATATCAGATTTATTTTTGAAGTTTTAGTGGGTGCTAATTCACCCCCCCCCCCCCCCCTCCCCCTCAACACCGGTTGGGACCATTAATTGATATCAAAGCCACTTTCTAAAGAAAACCACCAAAGTTTTCTAAAGAAAACTTCACCCTATGGTGTAGTAGAATGAAACTATATATGAAAACCACCAGAGATCAATACTAGAATCATGTAATTTATGAATACACCGAACCCACCAGTACCTTGACACCGGATGAGCAAAAGATCAGCACAAAGCATACTGTTGCAATGGATATGATAGCAAGCACGCTGCCTAATCATGTCTATGCAGAGATTGAAAATCTGACAACTGCTCACAAAATGTGGGCTAAGTTGCAAACAATATATGGTGGTGACCCACATGTTCAAAGAGCTAAGGTAGAAAGCCTTAGAGGCAAATATGATGATATGAGAATGAACGAGGGAGAAGATATTGAGCACTACAGCAACAAAATCAAAGAAGTGATGAACTCCATCAAAAGCGTTGGAGGAACACTGAGTGAAGATGTGATAAGCAAAATACTAAGAACGCTGAGGCCTCAATATGTTATCAAGATCTCAGTCATACAGGAGCTCAGATCAATGACCACTGCTCAAGTCACTCTTGACTCCCTAATCGGTAAGTTGACTACATTTGAATTGAGCAATTTTGATAACAGCTTACCCATGCAAGAAGTTGCTTTTAATTCTTCTGTAAATACCTCTTCCATCAAGAAAGGAAGAGAAACCGGTAATAGCTCTACCGGTAAAACTGAAAGTTTTGTTGAGAATCTACTCTCAGAAGAGATGGAGCAAGATGAGTTTGAAGCACTCATCGCTAGGAGATTTCCAAGAGGTAAAGAGAAGTACAAAGGTAAACTTCCACTAAAATGTTTCTCTTACAATAAGATAGGACACATGTTGTGAAATGACCGTATATACTTATGGTCATGTCACTTCATTACATAACTATTAGTTTATTCATACTTTGTATAATATATATATATATATATATATATACACACACACACATATGCATATTAATATATACTTACTTTTCAATTATATTATATAGTATATATATATAAATATATCTATATTTATATGCATATCATGATTGTCTCGTCGTTTATTAAACACGAACGAACAATACTTTAACACTCCCTCTTGAGAGAGAGTTTAATAGAATTTGTAGAATCTTTTCATATCATGATATCCGGGACAGACCCTTTCGGGAGTCGATCATGATAGGCATCAAGATATCCAGCACAGACCCTTTTGGGAGTCGATCTTGACAAATTATTACACATCCAGTAATAACATAAGCAACAAGATATCCGGCACATCCGGGACAGTCCCTTTCGGGAGTCAATCTTTAAGCCTGGTTAACTATTTTCAAGATCGTCACCTTGAAATAGTAACCCAACACACATGAAAGATCGTCACCTTTCATAACACAAAATGAATGGGCCCATAAAGTCTACCATGACTTCCGACACTTCAGGACACACAATTTAATGTAGTCTCGTCATGAAAATAGACTTGAATATCATGATCTCCGCACAGTCGGGACACACAATTAAGTAGTCTATCATGATATGGTTTCGTTATTACACATCCAGTAATAACAATAGTCAAGATCTCCGCACAGTCGGGACACACAATTAAGTAGTCTATCTTGACACTTTGGTTCACTATTATCAAGTGAGGAAGGCTTCCACCTTAAACTTGTCTATCAAAGACAAGAATCATTTAAGATACAAAATGATAGATCACTAAGGCTGAAAATCTCTTTTCAGCTAAGACTTTATTCCTCAACATCAGGAATACTTCCTCTAAATTAATATGACCATGATCCTGGGTTGCCATCTTAATTTGATCTTCTAGCTTCTCCCACTTACATGAAAGCATAGCCTTCTCACATGGTAATTCATCATAATTCTCTGCTACAGTTTCTTGATCACTAGGTAACCAACAAAACATGGTCTACTCCCTCTGAATCAAGATCTTCGAATGTCCATTGATGCAGATCCTTTCGCTTCCTCTTCTGTCACGGAGGCATACCCTGTTTATATGCTCATCTCAGTGTTACTGCAGGATGTGACTCCATACCTTTCTTCCTGACAGAATCGATGTCTCATACATGAATAATCTGAATAGACATAAGGTTGCTGACTCACATTGACTAGCATAGGATGCATTTTGATCTTTTTCAAGGTCACAACATTAATACTCCCTCTTGGACTTGAGGGAAGATAATAAAAACCTCTAGTGTGATGTTCATCTCAATAACTTGTAGTCTCAAGCTATATGGAATGACTCAATCAGAGATTCTATCCATGTGCATCTCATCGGTGATTCTATCCATGAGTTTCCACTTCTATAGCCTCAGAATTGTTTCACCTTCAGCAATGATCTCCCTCTCAATCAATATGATTGATTTTGTCACAAGTTGACAGAACCATCTGTTCCCTTAGAAGCTCAATTTCACCAACTTCTCGACCTTTCTGAAGATGTGAGACTCCCTCTTAATCTGAATTTCATATATGCTTTCCTCCTGAAAGTATATTAGAGATGAATAGTTCATAGAGTTAAACTATCTCAAAAGAAATACCATTGATAGAAACATACAACAATTACTATTCAATGTTATAGAATGAATTAAAAACTCAAAATTCATATGTATTAATAAAACATGAGATACTTATCTTTTCAAATATTTTCAAGTATTCCTTTCGTAAGGTGAGCCCATTAGTACGATACTCGTACCCATCGTACTTGATCTCATAAGAATTTAAGATGTGTCAACTTCTCTTCATACTTAAGTTTAATACATCCTTGACATGAAACTTTGTATTTTCATTTAGTCTACATAGCAACAGATAGACCCTCCACAATTATATCCTTGTTTAGCTCAAGGAATTTGATCTCCTTGATTCTTGGAAAGATAGGAAACTTCATCCCCAACAAATCACTTAGAATGATTGCTCATCCTCAAGTTATTGAAATTTTCCTCTTCTCAATGATTTCTTTAAAATTCTGATTCATATATATAGATTCCCATCCACTATTTAGGTTGCTTCACTCCCTTGTAAAATATTCATTATTGTATTAGACATCTTAGATATTCATAGTCACTGCTATCTGTCATTCCATTATCCCTTTGCTATTGTTACTATTACTTATCTCCATTTATTAGTATGTGATTCAAACCTACTCTTGGTCCTTTCCTTATTTCTTGTATGAGACTTCTTCATGTTTATAAATTTATACTCAATTCTTTGAGGAGTGTAGTTCCATGATTCCTCAAGGCTCATGACTGGTTATACCATATTCTCTACATGGTCTCCAATCCACTGAATGGAAGTCACTACCAGATGATATCACCCACAACAAAGATTATTTATTCTACCATATAGAATATGGATGTCGTATTATAACTTTTCTCTATGATGATGCTCATCTAAATGAACAACAGTTCATTTATAACAATCCATTCAAATTATAACAATCTATTCAAATTTAAATCTGCATATCTTTTATAAACTTTCTTAAATCAACAAGAAAATATTCTTAATGCCCACTTATCTCATTGCTCTCCATTGAATTGGTGACTTATAATCTTTTATTGTTCACAAGATTATAATATCAACTCGATTTAAGAATACTTTCCTTAATTAGCCACTGAGCTAACTCACCAACAGCCGAGTGGCATGAACTGGTTCTTATTGCTTTGCTGGGATGTTGAATCAGGGGTCGACGCCTTCCTTTAATTCCAAAATACCGAGCATAAGTATCTTCATTGTCGTTTGGGAATGATCTCGAGTTTCATTCCTTGCTGTAACACAATGCTCTCGGGTCCTTATGACTGTACCAACAAGTCTCACGGGTTCCTTGACTATCACAAACAACACTTCTTCATTACTCTGTGGCGTCAATGGACTACCGATATCATGATTAGGATTACCATCCTCTCCAACTTCGAAACCAGTATGAAGGTGTAGCTCTCGGCTCTTCTAAGGTGACGGCGAAGCATGGGCCTGTCCCACTTCAATAACACTGATATCATTGCATGTCATCCGCTAAGATTTTGTATAATAGTTCTTAGAAACCTGTCTCAATATGTATTCAAGAACTAACTTTAACATTCACATGAAATTGTTCCACCATTCCACTCGGAACTGTTCCCAAACCGATCCCTAAAACAAAAATAGAATCTTCACATTTATAAAAACCGATTTCAAATAGCATTAAACTTCTTCGACAAAAACATGATACATGAGTCCCAAATAGTTCTTGATTATCGGTTATTAAGACAACCCGCTATAGATCAAACCAGGTACTTTAATATCTTTTGTAAAACCGATTCAATGAAACATTAAACATTCTCCATAAAAACAACCCGATACCAAGTACTAGCTCCAACAGAGACCTTCAAATACAGATTTCCAATAAGAAACAGAATCAGTTTCATGAAACTATTAAGCATCTCCTTGCCAACAAATGATGATCTTGCATTTTCAATACATGCCCAACTCCTGCTAAAATTCCTGCATCTAAACTCTCTGTGTTTCTGATGTGAAGAGAATGTTAATACTCGACATCGTGTTACAGAATTCAACACACAAAACTTTTGTGTTCAGTATGGTTTGGAGGCACCTATCGCTTGTGTTCTTTAAAATTTTCCGTTCACGCTGGAGCGGAATCTGTAATCATATAATGACCTGATATCGGTGAGTTCGATGTTGAGTCTATTGCCATCCACTCAGTGTCATTGGACGGGGGAGAGGTTACGTTTTGATTATGAGAACGGATGATAGAGTCATGTCTTTGCTTCCCGTCTGAATATTGTGTCTGCCACCAACCAATATTTCTTGTACTACTTAGACTCAGTATTTGCCGTCGCTAGACATGTGCTTCCGCATTTATTTGTCCTGAGAGACTTTCATTACCATCCACAGACTGCAATTCGTCTAACCATCGGCATACATGAAATGACTAGAAACAATCATTAGATCGGATGTCTCACCGATGAAATGACTACTCGGTTTCAATTTCGAGAAATTTCAGACATGATCAATTAAATTTCCACCTTTCTGAAAGACAGATAATTTTCTCTTTGCCGCGACTAGTATCCTCTTGATTTGATGTGCTGTCTTCTCTCCAAAACTTTGCTTGAATATATTTTCTCTTATAGGTTAGGCTCTGATACCATGTTGTGAAATCTGGACCGTCCTATAAAAATAATATATACTCGTTTGATATTGTAGAATACAATTGCCTTCGTTATTGATTGATTCTACAATAACAATAGGGTATATGTATATATCGAATAGTCATGTAATGAATAGACATGACCGTATATACTTATGGTCATGTCACTTCATTACATAACTATTAGTTTATTCATACTTTGTATAATATATATATATATATATATACACACACACATATGCATATTAATATATACTTACTTTTCAATTATATTATATAGTATATATACATATAAATATATCTATATTTATATGCATATCATGATTGTCTTGTCGTTTATTAAACACGAACGAACAATACTTTAACAACACATTGTTGCAAGATATCCAAACAATGAAAATAAAGAGAAGAGCAACCAATTCAAGAGAAAAGCAAAGGAGTGCTACCTTGCAGAAGGAGTCATAGACAATGAATCTGAAGACTCTGAAGATCAAGAAATTGTTTTTGTTGCAATAAAAGAGGAAAGCCAAGTGATAAGTGAAATGACACTTGTATCAAGATCTCATCAGCATGATGACTAGATCATTGACAATGGATGCACTCACCACATGACTGGTGATAAGAACAAGTTCATCAGCCTAAAGCTCAATGATGGTGGATCAGCAACCTTTGGTAATAATGCTCCATGTGCTATCAAAGGTAAAGGATCTATTGCACTTAGCAATGATGTTGTATGTGAAGATGTGTACTGGGTAGGACTCAAGTACAATCTAATGAGTGTTGCTCGACTAAACAACAAGGGATACCTGTTGGAATTCAAGCAAGGTTCTTGTGTTGTCAAGAACCAATCAAGAGCTCATGTTGCTACCGGTAGACAAAGTAAAGGGAACCTGTTCTATTTGGACCCAATGGAAGGAGCTTGCCTCATAACATCAGTCAAAGGAGAAACAAACAAAATCTATCTTGTAACCAAAGAGGACAACAATTGGTTGTGGCATAAGAGGCTCTGCCACATAAACTTTGACAGTATTGTCAAGGTGAGCAAGAAGAAGTCAGTCAGAGGACTTCCTAAGATTACAAAACCTGACAGAGGTATTTGTAAGGATTGTCAGTTAGGAAAACTGACAGGAACAAGTTTTAGTAGTAAATCCTTTTATGCCGAAAACGTTCTGGATCTCGTACATACAAGTTTGTGTGGACCTATGAGAACAAAGAGCTACTGTGGAGACAAGTACTTCATGCTTTTTGTAGATGATTTCTCAAGAATGATGTGGACACTTTTTCTTAGAGAAAAATCAGAGGCCTTTCACATGTTTAAAATCTATAAGGCTCGAGTGGAGAAGGAAACCGGTAAAAGCCTAAAGTGTCTTAGATCAGACAGAGGAGGTGAATACACCTCTCAAGAGTTCATTCACTACTGTGAGGAACATAGAATAAAAAGGCAGTTATCTGCACCAAGAACCCCTCAACAAAATGGAGTCACTGAAAGAAGAAACAGGACTCTGATTGACTGTGTGAAAACTCTGATGATTCAGAAGGTTCTCCCCCATCACTTCTAGAGAGAAGCTATCAGCACTGTTGTTTATACACTGAACCGAGTTCAAGTCAAGAAAGGAACTGATAAGACTCCTTACGAATTATGGTTTGGTCACACTCCTAGTGTAGGCTACTTCAAAATTTTTGGTAGTAAACGTTACATTAAAAGATAATGTATTTTGGCAAGTTTGAGCCAAAGAGTGATGAAGGCATATTTCCAGGGTATTCTACCAAGAGTAAAGCCTATCCGTGTCTAAATAAGAGGACAGGAAAAATAGTAGAAAGCATCAATGTGAAGATTGATGAATATTCAAAACCAAGTAAAATCAGTCATAATGAGTATGACATTCATGAAGATCATAATGCTAAAAAGATCAAACCCTCTATTGCTCTCTGATAATTGCAATAGCGAAATCCCAGTATTTTGGGTGGAAATTAATAGGTCCCTTGTATTAAATCTTTTAACCAGGTGACATATGTTTGGGTGTTTAAAGTCCTCTAACCAGGCAAGGTACTAACAGGGCTTATTTCTTAAATCCCTTAATCAGGTTGCATTTAACAATGCGTTTGTAATCTTTTAACAGGGAAGGCTCCTTACGCACTTCAAAAGACTGCAAAGTTTGTGAGGTTTACTCACACCGTGGTTTTCTCCCGATTTGGGTTTCCACGTAATAAATCCGGTGTTGTCTATTGCTTGATTGTTTGATAACTATTTATGTTCTAGAATCTGTTTTGCTTACAGTTTTAGTTACATTATATCAGATTTATTTTTGAAGTTTTGGTGGGTGTTGATTCACCCCTCCCCTCTCAACACCAGTTGGGACCATCAAACTCAATATTATTATTTTAATATTTTGATGTTGATATGATGCTATGATTACAAGTTTATGGTGTTTTTTTGTTGTTTTTATTATACTATGTGACATTCTAATTTTAACTCATGCTTCTAGGCTTCATAAATATGTATAAAGATATAATTTTTACACGTTTGTGTACTAACGAACCCAAACCCCTTTTCAAAATTTTGTCGAACTTGCGAACCAGTTCTTCGTACCCGAACTTAGAACCGAACTCGAACCAGTAACTTAGCTTTTAACATTATTAAAAGCAAACAAGGGAAAACAAATCTGATCAGGATGATTTAAACATAAAACTTCTATTGTATTTGTTAACAGATTAATGACTTAGTAGCTGATGCAAGCATCTTGGGGCTGGATCCAGATGCAGATGTGCCCGAATGCAGATCTGGGGGTCGGATGTCCTGTGGATGCCACCCGAAAGCGCATCTTGGGCACTCGGATGTCTACAAATGCGCCAGCAATGCATCCTCAGGCATCAGGGGGCCCAAGATGCGTTTTTGGGTGGCATCCACAGGGCACTCGAGCACACCTGGGCGCATCCATGGGCCCAGCGTCCATTTAGACATGTTTTTTAAAAAAAATCACTTAAAAAACAATGTAACATGTGCAATATAACTTTTTTAATTCCATATTTTTGCTCCTAAACCCTAAAACGGCCCTAAAAGAGGCCATTCAATCATTTTGCATCTCATTTTGTTTGCAGCTAGGCTCTCTTCTCATTTGGTCTTCATTTTGGCATTTGGAAGGCAAGGTGATTATTTTTGAAGAGGATCGTTCATACGGCGAGAGATAGCATCCACAAAGGAGTTTTAAGCATCTAAGGTAAGCATTTGATCCCATTCTTGAGTCCTTTAATGATTTTTTTTTGAGATTTTAATAAAAAAAATTCAAGTTTGTGAAGAAATTTTTCAAGTTTTTTTTCATTTTTTTAAAGAAATAAAGAAACAAGTTTAGCTATCTATTTTAGTGTTTTTGTATCATTTTTTTGCACTTGTATGCTTGATGTTCATAGTTTTTTAAATTTTCTCTTATTTAAATTTATTTAATTTCTTATTATAGCAAGAAATTAGATTGTATTGTACAAGAATGGCCGCCATCGGTAGTCAAAGTTCAATGGGAGGGCAAGGAGCCGATAGTTTCAAAATTGATGTAGGATCTCATTTATGGAGACATACCACAAGAATATCATAGGTTTCAAGAGGTGGCTCATGTTTGGAAGTGTAATTCTTGTCAAAGTAACAAAGGCAAACCATTCAATAGCTCATATTCCCCGGCCAAACTTCATTTTATGGGCTCTGCTGGCCATTCCTGTGCAAAGGCATTGGTGGGAAGGGGTTGTCTAATGTACGAATAGCTTCATTTGTAAAAGAACAAGAAGTTGTTGATAAATTGGTTAAAAGATCAAATCAAAATTTTTATCAACCTCCATCTGGAAAGAAAACAATGCAATTACCCACTGAACCAATTGTATCCTACAAACATCCATTCTTGCAAGTACCTGTACCGAGAGAGGAAGAGGAAGAAGTAGAAAATATTGCCCGCAAAAGAGGTTCATTGGACACCACATTTAAAATGGAGGCAAGAGAGCTTGTTGGTCAAGCCATTACACGTTGCCTGTATCATAGTTACAAGACTCGGCGAGTCCCGAGCCGAGCCAGGCTCGCCAAAGCAAAGTGACCCGGCAGTCTGACTCGGCCGAATCCTCGTCAAGTCCTTGGACTCAGTGGACTCGCCGAGTCCCGTGGCCTAGACTCGGACGTGTCCAGCCACGTTAAAAAAGCCAAAAACATAAAAAAAATTAAAAGATTTTAATGATATTTTTTTTCTTATATGCCTTCTCTTTGACCTAAAAAGATCATTCCATCATTTTCAAAGGATTAAAAGAGAGGAAAAAGGCTTGCGAGAAGAATATAGGGGTTTTAGAAAAAAATTAGCAAATTGATTAGCTCTCATGCTAGTTTTTAGCTTGTATTCACACATTGCAAGGAGCTGAAAAAAGCATTTGGAGGAGGCCACTATAAATTTGGGTTGCATTTCTTCATTTTTGGAGCAATTTTGAAGAGGTAAGTTGCATTTTTGTGTTGTTTTATGAAATTTTTACATTCAAATTTCATATTTTCATTGTATTTACATTTGTTTGTCTTTAGAATCTTAGATTTCCTACATTTTATGTTGATCAAAAAACTTGAAAAGAGGCCCTAGTCTTTGATTTTCATTATTGTAGATGCATTTTTTTAATTTATGATATATTGCAGCAGCAGCATAATGTCTCAGCCTGAGGGTAGTTTGTCTAGGCCTTCAGTTAACCAAGATGCAGACCCTATTCGTGTAGCAAGGGATAAGGCTTGGAAATATGTCATCTCGCGCCCAAAAAAAGTAGTTACATGTTTGAAGTGTCTTGTTAAATTTAATGGGGGAGGTATTAATAGATTGAAATATCATCTTGCACATATACCGGGGCATGATGCTAAACCATGTCTAGAAGCATCACAAGAGATTGTACGTGAAATGCAAGCTCATTTAGAGGCCCATGAAGAGAAAAAAGAATTAAAAAAGAAGCATCATGAAGAAATGGCAAGCTTAGGTGGAGAGAGCTCTTCAAGTTTTCATTCTCCATTACCTCCATCTAGTAGTGGTACTGAAAGTGCAAATATGACCATTGGGCCTAGGATTCGTAAGAAAAAATCTACACTAGATTCCATTTTTGTTCCACACACGACTCCGGGTGCCCAACCATCATTTGAGAGCATGGGTTGGAATAGGGAGAAACATGAGGCTGCCAAAATGGCACTTGGAGATTTGTTTTTCTACAACAACATTTCATTTAATACAGCAAGGTACTTGTTATTATTTTACTTTCTATGTCTTAGTTTTCTTGCTTTTAACTTTTAAGACTCAAGAATATGCCATATTCATTATAATAATTTTGAAAGTTGAAACTTGAAAGTAAAACTTATTAGTATACTTATTGTGTTTTTTTAATTTGTTTTAGGTCTCCTTATTGGCAAATTGCAATAGATGTTGTTACTGTTTGTGGTCCGGGGATCAAAGTCCCTAATGATGAGGAGCTAAAAGGTCCTATTTTGACCCGAAAGGTAAATGATGTAAAAGTTGCAATTGAGGAGCAGCGTGACATATGAGAAGGAAGGGTTGCACAATCATGACTGATGGTTGGACCGACAGAAGAAATAGAACACTGCTTAATTTTCTTGTCTCCTCATTAGGTAATTGTAGAACTTGTACTTACTAGTAGTAAACTATTGATTTAGTGATTAGTTGATTTAAATTATGATTGTACTAAATTGCTTTTTTTTCCTCAGGTGCCACAGTGTTTTTGAAATCAGTTGATGCTTCAAGGAAAACAAAAAATGTTGAGTGTCTTTGTGAGGTGATTGAGGACGTGTTGAAGGAGGCAGGTGAGGAGAATGTGATTCAGATAGTCATAGATAATGCAGCAAATTATGTTGTTGCAGGTAAACTTCTTATGGAGAGGCACCGCCACTTGTTTTGGACCCCTTGTGCTGCTCATTGCATTGACCTCATGTTGAAAGATCTTGGCAAACTTTCTTGGATAAAAATGTGTAGAGCAAGGAAGGAAAATTTGTAAATTCATATATAATCATACTTGGGTCCTCAACCTTATGAGGAAGTTCACAAATAAAAAAGAGTTGTCTCGTCCAGGGGTCACCCAATTTGCAACAAATTTTATCACATTGCAATCTTTGTTTAATTCCAAGGGCCCTTTGAGATGCATATTTGTAAGTGAGAAGTGGATTTCATCATCATATGCAAAGAGCAATGCGGGGATTGAGACAGTTGATTGTATTTTTTATGAGAGTGGCTTTTGGCAACCGGCCAAGGAGATTGTGGAGGTAATTTTCCTTTTTGTCCTCATTTCCATTTCATTTCATCATTTTTGTTTACACTTGTTTATGTTCAACGTTCATTTTCTAAAGTAAAACTTAAAGCTTAATGTTTCTAACTTTCTACTTTCACAATGATTGCAGTTCATAGAGCCTCTTATTGTTCTCCTACGAATTGTTGATGGGGAGAAGCCTGCAATGGGATATATTTATGAGGGCATGGATAGGGTGAAAGAGGCCATTAGAAAATTTTATGCAGGGAATCAAGATAAATATGGTCCCATATGGGCTGTCATTGATCGACGATGGCACAATCTACTTCATAGGCCTATACATGCAACTGCCCACTTCCTTAATCCAGCATTCCAATTCAGCCCAAGTTTTAAGGTAGATGATGAAGTGTGGAGTGGGCTCTATGATGTTGTAGAGAGAATGTCACTAGATGAATCAATTGGAACACATGTAATCCATGAGATAGAAATGTATAGGAATTCACAAGGAGACTTATTCTCACAAGACTTATGCAAGAAAAATTGGACACTACTGATACCAGGTAAAAATCTATGATTCTAAAATCTAAATTCTAATTTTTAATTCTATTACCATTTTACATTGATAAAGTCAAAGTTATAGAATTGATTTTTAAAATCTCTTGTTTCAGATGCATGGTGGGAGATGTTTGGTAATACAGTGTCAAATTTACAGAGGATTGCAGTTCGTACCTTGAGCCAGCCATGTAGTGCTTTAGGATGCGAACACAATTGGAGTATGTTCGAGCATATACACTCGAAGAAGCGCAAAAGGTTGTCAATGAAAAGGATGAATGATGTTGTGTTTGTGCATTATAACCTTTGCCTTCATCATAGACAGATCTTGGGCACTGACACATCTCCTATCATTTTAGAGGAGGTTGATCCACTAGCAGAGTCGAACACTGAAATTGATGATCCTGTCTTCAGTGATGAAGACTTGGAATGGGTTGATCAGGTGGATCAAGAGGTAGAGGCAGTAGCAATGGCACAAGAGGAGGCTAGAGTGCGAAGAGACCCAATGGAGTGTTGGAATGTTTGTCGTTGCGCCAAAAGCTCGAACTATCAACGAACGTCACAAACACCAGATTTACCCAGATCCATGGTAACCCCAAAGGAGGTGCTGACCACCAAGTCAACAATCTCCCCCTCAACACCGACTGAGGGTTCCGCACCAACAGAATGAAGGAGACTCTCTCCCCCTCAGCACCGACCGAGGGTTCCGCACCAACAGAATAAAAGAGACCTCTTGGGATTCGAACCCGTGACCCAAGGCTCTGATACCAATTTTGAAGAGCACACAAATATACTGAGAGGGGGGGGTGAATCAGTATATTAACAATTTTTAACTTTTTAAAAAAAACTTTATTCAAACGTAACTTTAATTTACTTGAAAATAAACAATTGTGCACATAGACAATAATTCTCCAAATAGTTTATTTTATTTATATAATAATGTTCTTTTACAATTTATGTGAGCACCAACCCACTGGAAGCACCAACCCCCAAACGCTTTTTTGTGAGCACCAACCCACTAGAAGCACCAACCTCCAAACGCTGTTCTGTGAGCACCAACCCACTGGAAGCACCAACCTCCAAACGCTGTTCTGTGAGCACCAACCCACTATCTGAAGGCACCAACCTTGAAGCAAAGCACCTACTTCACTTCTGAATATAATTCTGAATTTCCACCTTTATATAGTTGCTTGTTCAACTTGATGATGGATGCAATCTGCTCTTTTAAGTCAGCCACCAATATTTTTCCTTTAAAAAATCTGAGTATATAATTCTTTAATTTTTTCTCCTTTATTCTATTGCTGTTCTTCTTTTTTTTTTCAAAAATATATCTTATATCACTGTATATTCTGAATATATAAGCCTTGAATTCTTATATCTTTCACTGCTCTTCTTTTCTATTTATTCCATGCTGACTTGTTTTTTTTATTCTCAAAAATAATAGAATATATATATTATGTCTTCTTGTTTAAGGGTTGTGTCTTTTCAAAGATCACACCTTTTCATAGAGAGATGTCTCTTAAATAAAAACAATATTAACTTAAAAAAGTTAATATCTTTTTAATCATATTAATTAAAACTTTTTAATTTCCTTCTCAACCTTTCGATAATATTTATTTGAACTTTTGATATTAAAACAAAATACTTTCGATAATACCATTCACGTCTGAATAAAACTTTATTAACTTATAATGAACCGATTTTTAATGTATCGATTTCATAATGTAATGGAGATATCGGTATTGCAAAGTTTGGAATCTTCGATATTACCTTTAATAATGATCTGAATCGATACAATCACCGTTTTTAATATTTATCGAACTGCAGATGGCATGCGTTCAATATTCATTGTTTAATTTTTATTACTGCCACCATAAACCTTCGACCGTAGAAGTATGCATTCTGAATATCATTTTTATATGTAACGTCTCAACCTCTGCAAATATGTTGACCGCTGTATAATCGATTGTGACATCTGTTGTCTTTGAAAATATGGATGCCGCCTGTACATATTTGTTTCATTCACGGACGCTGCTGTATCAACCATATGTATCCATTTGCCATATATTTCTACGGCAATCTCTTTACAGGTCTGTCTTCAATAATCATCTTCATTTATCTTTGGATGTTGTATCTCTGTTTATAAACATACTCTTGCTTTGAATACATCTTCGAAAAAATACTTCTTCAATACCATACAAACTGCTATGAGTTCCTCAAAATTAGAGTGAAAATAATTCTGTATGTTTTGTACTGCATATATACATATGTTTTGATACATACATACGTTCTGTATATTTATACATCTCTATTTTATACTGTCTCTGCATATAATACTCCTGTCTTCGATATCTTCATAAATCTATTGCATACGTATATTCTTCATTGCATACCTTTATTGTCTTTAAACGTGTTCTCCTCCGCTAATCCTCTGTTCACTCTTTGCAAATAATATATAATATTGTCATCGCCTTAAGTCTTCGATTACCTTCAATGAATATTTGATGTTGATGTTGCCATAAGTAATCGTATGTTCTCAATACTTGATCGCTGCATATTGAATTTATGTTGTATGTATATGTATATGCTGTCTATCATTGATTATCTCTATAGTATATATATCATATGCTGCGATATACTGATGATTTGCTGATTGCTGACTGTATATATGCTTTATGTTGTAAATGATATAAACTATATATTTCCCAATCTTCCATCAATGACAACAATTTCCATCATGGAGGACCCTGAGGCTGAGAGTGAGGGATCTGAGGATGATGATGATTATGAGGAGGATGAGGATGGTGAGGATGATGAGGATGCCACTGAGGTTGAGCCTCAGACACAGGGACAGAAGATGGTTGCAAAATCTTCCATGACCTATCTTCGACGTACACGCGGGAAGACATAGGACCTTTTATTTTGATATATGTTTTGAACTTTTGATTCCAAGGATTTCATATTCTATGAATATTGTAACCTTTTGAGTCTTTGACAATGACACAATTTATAATATTATATTTCAGATTTCTAATGTGTTATTTAGTAACTAGTTTAGCAGTTAACTTATTTCCTTCAGTAATTCGCATTTATACTTATGTGATCGATGTAAACTTGTTAATGTATGCAAAGTAGCTTCTATTTATGTCAATTATTGTGACTTTGATGTTAATTGATTGAATGATGCATGAAAAAAGTTTTAAATCCTTAAAAATCTTTGAATTTCTTGGGTTTTTCAATTTGCCGAGTCCTTGCCAAGTCCGGGCGCCGAGTCCGAGTCCGAGTCTGAATCTAGCTTCGAGTCCGAGGTGAGTCCGAGTCTTGTAACTATGCCCCATATATAAGATACAATAGGACCCAAATACTACAGACAAAACACAAAGGTACAATAGGGCTCACTAATTAAATTCATGATATTATGGCTTTACACATCCCGATTGTCAAGTGCATCAAAATTTTCCAAGACTACCAATGTAAAAACATTGATAAGTAAAACTATTTATGAATATAACATGGTTGCAATTGCAAAGCTTATTGAAAGTACACAACTGATCACATTTAACATACAAAAGTTGGCTAACATTCATGAAAATGTTTGCAAATGTCCAAAGATGAATCTATGAATGAATAGGCCTATTACTTTGCGAAAAAAGAAACCCTATAAAGCTTTCCTTGCTAGCAATCAGAAATCTATATATTTTCCAGAAACAAAGCATACAACATTCAAGAATGACACCTTCAAAAAATACCAGTTTGAAGCTGCATATATTATCCTTACCAATCATCATTTGATCCAGTAGGAGTCGTGTATAGTACACCAGCTTTTCTCCATTCCTCAATTACTTGCTTATTTCTAGGATTATCAGCAGGCCCTCCTTTTGCACGTCTATGGTGAATGATAATAAGTGGAAATTTCTTTGATGGGCTCCTTCGTTGTATGCCAATAGCAATATTGTTTAACTATCAATTGCCACAAGAATGATAAACCAATATGACTCTGAATTTTCATTTACTATAGAGATGCTACCATTTTATAATTTTATCCATACCCTGAAGCTAAAAATTTAGGACTCAAAGTGGGAAGAAACTAGTTACCCAGTTACCCGAGAATAATCGAAGTTGGCATCCTTATAAAGACCCACATTTGCACCATCAATTACAGCATCAAATGGTCCATGCTTTTCCAGCCATTCCTGTATGAACAAAACTACAATTTACACTGTCTGCTAATTTTTACTTTACAGCCAAGTAATGAATCTTCTTAATTCTTTATATACAATTTGAAAAATGAAAAATCAGATGCCACATAAACTTTCAAATGTTTTGCCAGCATACTCAACTAATTCGATTGCATGTCTGGTTGTTAACAAAGTATAGTGACAAAATATCAGGCATAGAACAGTTGAACATGCTTCCCAGGCTACATGCGATAAAAGAGCATTGGGAGAATAGAAGCATGCCAAAACAGCAACCACTAGTTACATAATATAGCAAGTGTAATGACAAGATGATGCAACTCCCAACTGCAAATAAAAAATTAATCATTCATCTAAACTGCCCATTCTTGCTTTGCATGTTTGATATTGTATGCTTGCTTCAACAGGTACATGCTTATTTGCATACGTAAAAGCAGAAACTCCTCCATTGACAAGCCTATTCTCCATGCATGTGTCATAAACAAGTATAATGATATTGACTGATGACTGGAATGGTATTAATTATCAAAAATACATGTAACAATAAAAATAACTTACACAAAAGACATTAATTTTGAATAATGTGAAATTTGAATCATAAATGCAAAGTAACTTTTAAGCACTGGTATATGTACAGGGATGTGCATAAACATATCACTAATATTACAAATATACGTACATATAGAGAAAATTGAGGTACATCAAGTGTGTAGTCAGCATACAATGTCTCTTATTATGTTCCAATAATATTGGTTATCTGTCTATTTATTAAGTGTTTGTCAGCTTTGGGTAGTTATAAGCATCCATTGGTTGACTGTTGTGTTCTTCTTGGCAACCATCAGGTCCTTTAAATGTGTTGTGTATCATCCAAAAAAGTAGTATGATCTAGTCGGATCAACTCCAGTCTCCTACTGACCATCTCTAGTCTTCTTCTATAATAATTTCATGTGCAAATAAGGACATATTTTACTCCTGTATATGGTATGCATTGTCATCTTTATCATTAATTCATGTATTTTATTTATCAATAGAGCAATAAACATTTGGCGCCATTGCCTTAGAAGAAATCGGGTCAGATTTGAGTGACTCATGCCCTTAGATCCCAATAAAGGCAAGAAGAGGCCACAAGGTGATCAAGGCTATTAGATCAAGCGATCTTTATGGATCATCAAGCCAAAGGAACAAAGGAGAAGATTACAAGAAACACTCAAGGAAAATACAACCAGACAATTCCAAATTCAAAGCCCTTCCAAAGAACGTAATCAAGTTGAAAAGTCAAGACAACCTTCTCAAGACGAAGGAAGTTCGGAGAAAAAGTCACATTCCATCACAAAATTGTACAAGAGTATCTTTAAAGGCATTGAGAGGTTGCCAATCAAAGGAGAAATCAAGCCAAGGGTGTATAAAAGAAAATATAATGGCAAAACAAATGCACAAATGGCTGCAGCCCATGGAAGAGTTGAGGATTCCATGTGGTCAAGAGCGTGAATGAAGCATTGGAACATCCAAATCAAAACACCCAAGTAAGAAAATTCCAAGCACTAGGTTTGCATCAAAATAAAACCATGGCAAGCCCTAGTGGAGAAAAGAAAGAGTTGGCCAAGTTTACGGGCAACAGATTGGAGGATCCCATGAGACACTGTGAGACTTGTGAAACAATCTAGACAGTAAATGGACAAGATGATAAAGCAATTTAGCTGCGATCTTTTCCAACCACCTTGCACAAGGTGTAGTGATTGACTGGTATACAAAAATTGAACAAGCCTCCAAAAATACATGGGAGAAATTAAAGACGGCCATCGAAGAAGAGTTTAAATTGCTTTGTGATGATAATGAAATAGTAGCAACAATTTATAATAAAGATCAAAGTAAGCATGAAAACATGTGGGCGTATAATTGGACAAATTGGAAATAGAACCAGTTGACAGTCTAAAAAAGCAATGGTTCATTGAAGGTTTACTTCCACCATTAAGAAAGAAAAAAGTTAATACCACCCTCGTCTTGGTTTGAAGCCTACAACAGTGACAATGAATCGGCAATGATACAAGCACTCTGGAGGGAAATGCTCTGAATGATGAAAGAATTAAAGGCAGAGAAAGAAACTAATGAACTATAGTGCAAACCTGCAAGGTACACAAAAAGTAATTGTCCTAGACAGATGTTTAGTCAAATTTGTCAGGTTATGGGTCATTCAATAAAAGAGTGCCCATACAATTTGAGACCAGATGTACCCAAGTACTCTTCACATAGGTAGAGTCCACTCCATCGAAGCCACAAAATGCATCTCCAGGCAGCTATCAAAATCAAAGAGGAGGGCGAAATCAAATATGATACGACTCCAAATGACGTCCTATCATCCAATGCCAATTATGTAGCAAATGGGAACACTTTGCAAGAGACTGCCAAAACAAGCAAGATAAAGCGCAATTATTGTGCGAATGGTGTGGACTAGGTGACCATGAAGAAACAAAAAGTCGCCCGAAGCAAAAGGGAATTAATATGCAAGATGTAGAGGAGCAAGACAAGGAAGTTTTGACAATCCCCAGAGCACAAACGAAGAAAGTCATATACTCAAACCCTTCTACTAAGAAGGAACAACTCCAAGAAGCCAAAGCAGAAGTAGAACAAGCAATGGCAAATGAACGAGGAATTTCCACAAGTACCTCCTTGCGGTCGAGGTCAAGGAAGACAGAACAAAAAGTGTTCTAAATAACCATATTGATCAAGGTGATAGACCTTCTTCAAACCATGCCACAACTGAGAGTGGCTATCAGCAAAATGGTCAATGATGATCGAACCTGGAGACAAGAAAGCTCAAGTGTGGATATGATAGTAGAACTGCCACTCCAAGGAAAACAATCCATCAACTCGATGTTGCTAATGGTGACATGGGGAAGAAACCGGTTGTCATACAAATGCAAATCATGGAGATGAATCTAAGGAACACCATTCTCGATGGAGGATTAGGAGTCAATATACTACTAGAAGTTACATGGAAATGCCTCGAGAAGCCAACCATCTGGCAACCAACATTCCAATTAGCAAGCACTAATCAGCATAGAATCAAGTCGTTGGGGATACTGATGGTGCAGAAAGTAACGATCACAACCCAACAATTGCTCTTGAATTTTGTGGTCATCCCGTTGTAAAAGAAAGTGTTTGAAGAATTTCTCGGGAAGGATGGCTGCTAGCAGCCAAAGCCAATCACAACTAGAAATAGAATACAATCTCCAATGAAAACAAGGGTCAAAACTCAAAAGCATGTGGTTGATTGGAAAAACAAAGTTGTCAATGAGGAAGCAACCCCATTGGATTTGTTAGATCTGAAACTAGCAAAAAAGGACGGAGAGTCAAAGTCTGATGGAACTGAACAACAAAAGAATTTTTGAGTTAGAGTCATGCTCGGGGGATGAAATAAATTCTCTCCATGGCCTATTTCACTGCCAATTAGAGGATTATGCAGTATTTTTCTTGACTTGTAAGTTTCTACAAGCTACAACAGTCAATGAAAAGCAACTGATGAATAAATGCAAAAAGACTTATGGTGCATCTTAGAGTACTAAGTGCAATTGCAAAAAAAGAAAAAGATGATTAGAAAATAAGGAAATATTCAAACAGAAAATGGAAAAAACTAAATTCCAGTGAAAATTATAAGGACAATTATAAGGTACAGCCATTTTATTGTCATATTGTATGGCAAAATAAAGTATGGGTTCACTTAAAGACAAGAATAAAACTTAAACCTCGGCAGCCTCCCCTTTTTCTCATCATACGGTCTCCTTGGTGGCATCACAAAGTTCTAATTGTATGACCCCATTTGCATTAGCATTTCAAGCACACCATACAACAAGTTTTCCTTTATTCGGCCACATTTCATCCTTCCTCATCACATACGGCATCCCCTGGTTCCACCATACAACTTCCTCATTACATAAGGCATCTCTTGGCCTTGGTCGTACAGCAGCTCAAGCGCATCGTACGGCAACAACCGGTTAAATTGGCCATACAAATCTACACCACACGTTGTTCAAAACAAAGGGCTTGATGCATCATAGAGCGTTTATATAATCTCATTCGACCAAATTTACATTTTATCGTACGGATAAGAGAACGACTTCACACCGTACAACAAATGGACGCACGGGGATATTCATTTTCACCATACACCAATCTTCACTTTAGTCACTCTTTGAAGGAAGAGCAACTCTCTCCATGGTTTGGCAAATTGTGCTAAGATGGTTGATTGAAAAGTATTTTATAAACATTATTTAAGATTGAATCAAGTTTGGAGCGAATTTGACAAAGGTATGTATTCTAAGTTCTTTCTTTTTCTTTTTTCGGATTTTAAATAGCAAATGCAATGCTATAAGACCCTCGTGGGATCCAAACAGACTCGACAAGTCCCAAGATGAGCAGTCCCAAATAAGGCCCAAAGACTTGTGATGTGGCCACAAGGTGAGTTTGGTCAAACTCGCCCAAATTCAATGTTATACAACTTGAAGAACTTATGAATCATAAGGGAAGCAAGCCCAAATGAGGTCCAAGGACTTGTGGCCCAAGTACATGGTGTGTTTGGTCAAACCCATTGATTCAACCAAACTCACCCAATGCTAAAAACCCCGCTAGATAGACTTGACCACAACATAAATAAAAAAGGAAAATAAAGTAAATCAAACTAAAAAAGGTAAAACCTAGTCACTTAAAATGACCTATAAAACTCTCAAAGTACACTCTTTTCATTTGCAAGCACAAGGAGAGAAAAAGAGTTTTGGTGCCAAAATCACACACCATTGAAGAAAATCTAACAGACACTTTTCAATTACTTTAGTTAATATAAAACTAAGCTCAACTTCCTTGATATTTTATATAAGATACTTTGGCAAATTCAGAGGAAAAAAATACCGTTGAATAGAAATTGAGGTGAAGCTTTATTTATGTTTGAGTTATGGCATGCCTTAGTGCAGGCCGTTTAGCAGACTGGATGATCTTTACCTTGGGACATAAATAGAAAGAAGCCTTCAAATTCTAGATGATTTTGTTTTTTATTTTGATTTTAAGCTGTTAGAGGCTCAGGGCTGCAGCGCTCACAAATGCTTATCATAACATCCAAGTTCAAAGCTTGACTATTGAAATTTTCTAATAACAGAACATAGAGAGGCAGACACATAGCTATACCTGAAAACTTTCAAAGGATTTAGACTCCTTCTCACAAGCCAATGAGCCGACAGACTTGGCAAATTTCTCAGTTTCGAGTGGATCAATATCAATAGCAACCAGCTTCTCCCGACAAACCCTACAAACACCCTTGTGATCAATGGCAGCATGCTTCACAGTCCAATTGCCCTGACCCAACCAGCCCTGCCCATGCCACCCACCACCGCCTGCAATGAGGGCATCCCTGATCTTTGCCCTATCCCAAATAGACACTCCCAGTTTCCGAGCCTCGTCACTCTTAAACCACTTCTCAATAACACAAGCAGTGTCCCTTGACACCTGCCTCGCACTGCTCCTCAGCCGGTGCAGCAAAGAGTAAACCTTCTCTTCCCTAAAACACTCCACACTGACCTTCATCAACATCCCCAATTCGGGCTCCTCAGCCTGGACACCCGACGCGGCCATATGATCATCCACTTCGTATGCCATGTCCGCCTTATTCTCATTGCAAAAGGCACTCAGCGCAGGCCCATATGACCTCAGCCTCGGCGGAATATTGTTCTCCGCCATTCTCTTCACCAGCTCAAATGCTAAAGCCCCGTCATTCTTAGCCACAGCTAATCTGGCGGCAGCCGTAAACGTGGCCTCAGTTGGCGCTATTTTATCCAAGCTCATCTGCTTGTATATCTCAAACCCTTTACTCAGCGCTAAATCCCTAACCTCGTCACTAATTTCAACGACTTCCTTCAAACCCTCGTTCAATATGGCCGCATTGGAGGCCCTCAGCATGCTCATGGCGGCCGAAGAACAGAGATAAAGAAGAGCATTGTAGTGGTGGTGATTTAGAGTAATGCCTCGTTTCTTTGCGCTATCGTAGATATTTAAAGCTTTCATGACGTCCCCGCGTTTCGAACACATGTCCAGCTCGTACTTGAACTGAGTTAGTACCGTGTCTTTGCATTTTTTCTTTTTTTTTACTCGATCCGCGGTAACTTTCTGGATATCAGAAGAGAAGTTCCTTGAAAATAATTTATGTTTTTGCTGAGAAAACTTGCAGAGAACTGAGTACTGTGCTCTTAAAACCTTGAGGTTTCTTTCCAATATCGTCTTGTGATGTCTGAGGAAGCATTTCTGAGGGCTAACGAGGGTGAATGTGAAGTTTGGCGATCGGTTGAAGTGATGTGATGTTCTCATAACGTTCGCGATATAAGTGCCTCCCATTGCTGGTGGATACAGCTCTTCACAGTTTATTCACTCTCATTTGTTCAGATTCTGTATTAATGGTGAATACGACTTCTTCAGAGTTTATTCACTCTCATCTGTTCAGATTCTGTATTGCTGGTGAACTTCAGAGTTTATTCACTCTCATTTGTTCAATAGATCCTCCAGACTATTTCAAGATAATTCAAAAGTATAACGCACAACACAAATGAACAGAATCTATAAATAAATTAGTGGTTTATATTTCTATAATTCTGACAACATATGTATTAAAATTAGATTGGATTAGCACTTTGATGATAAAATAATAAATATAGTGAAAATTTGTATAAAGTTTTGAAGATGTAACATTTAATAATTGAAAGATAAATAATAATAAAAAATAGAAAGTATATAGGTGATGTATGGTTTTGTACATTTGAAGACATTTAGTATGTGTCTTCTTATTTTGTACTTGTTAATGAGGTCACATATAAAGAAATGTAAATCTTTTTTGTTGATTTAATTTTGAGTGGAGCCTTTCCTAAAATGCTAAAATTTTAACTCCGTTTTTTAAATTTATAATTTATTAAAAATAAATAAATATTTATTTTGTCAATTTTTTGTTTTCTATTATATTTGTTCAAGAGTGCTATGAAGAGTAAACTAGGTTTTAAGAGTTGTAGTTCTCTTGGTATGGTTATAATGCAATTCTTGGGTGCATATTCAACTAGGGTGGTGATGTGAAGTTGATGTAGTGTGTTGACTTGGTCTTCTTTTAATTCAATATAGATTTCTCAAGTAGATTATTTATGATATTTCTCTTATCGTGATGATGGTTCATGGAGTGTGATATGAAATGTTGATTCAAAAATATCATACACAATCTACTCCAGAAATCTATATCTGAATTGATGATGGATTTTGGAAATCTCATATCTTTAATTGGCCCTCTTTTATCAAACTTTTGTTTTGTAACATTTTTAGTTTTTTATAGATTTTTTTTAATTTTATCTTAATATGGAGATCTCATTTTTATAATGTCCTTTTGGACTTTATATTGTATGCATGCATTCATCTATTTTTTTAATATTCACAATAAAATCATTTTATTGGTGACAACCTTAATAGAACCTTCATTATTCAATATAACAAATACATACCTTAAAAATGAAGATGAAAAACCTTGTCACAAAAGACTACTCCCTAGATTTTGAAACTTCATCTAAAATAAAATTAAATGAAATAACTAATTTATATAAAAAACTTAAGCTATTTACATACTTAAATTAATTTCATAACGAAAATAATTTTTATAACTACAAATTTAAATTTAATAAAAAAAAATGAATCTTTAACCTGAAGAAATGAACTAGAAGGTTTATATATACTTGTAAAGATTTGCTTAACACGGATGTTCTTAATAAATATGTATATGTAGAATAAAGTAAACTAATAAATAAATTTAGCTCACTATTTAGCTAATAACTTTTAAATATACAAGGTACATATTCAATTTTTTATTATATTTCTATCAAGCAATTTTAACTTCCATTTGTATGCAATGAAACTAGTGTGTTAATAACATAAAACCAAGTTAAACATTCAACATACTAATCTATCACAACATATAAGATTAGACAAAAAGAGAACTAAAATAACCAAATAAGCCTAAGAATGAGCAAACCTTCTTAAATCGTGAAGTCCTCCTTGATTTCTAGATTTGTCCAAAGGGTTGGATGTGTGCTTAAATGTGGATGCTCAAGCATCAAATAATTGGATTTTGGCATTATAGGGTTATGACTCTTGCTTTTGAATCTCAAATGGGCATTTATGATATTACATGAAAAGGTGGATGAAAATGAAGGAGAAGGAGGCTCAATTTATAAGAAAGGAGGGGAAATGGAGGGCTATGATCGATACTTTTTGAAGGGCTAGGATGCATTTGAGGGAGAGCACAAGGATTGTGCTTCTTCAAACTCATAGCCTTGTGACAAGTGTTACCAGGAGAGAGCTTGAGAGGACATGGGAGAATGGAAATGTATGTCATAAAATCGCATCTTGCCTCAAATCTCAAAGGTCAAGCCTTGAAGAATGTGACCATTTTGGGAAGAGGGAATGGGGGACAAAGATGTAAGAATGTGGTTGAGGTTGTAAGAGCATTTAAGGTTGACAAGTGGAGAGGGACTTGGAATTGGAGATGTGAAATGAAGTTGATTTTGGAGTAGGATAGGATTTCTTTATCCATGGATTAGGATTGTGCAAATGTTTCATGAGTGATTAGACTTGGATTAGAGGGCAAGTGGGAGAATTAAGAGGATGTGATGGGAGGAGAGAGAATGAGTAGAGGGTTATTTAGCTAGTTAAGTGTGATTAACCAACTTAATGAGGGATTAGTATGTGTGAAGGGGTTGGGTTGAGTTGGAAGCATGGGCTAGGTGGTTGAATATAGTTTGGTCAGGGGTTAAAGTTAGGAGTCATGTGCTCAAATTGAATTAAATAAGGTTTATTTAATTCAATAATAGAGAAAAGGGATTAAGTGAATTAATTAATTCAAATAATAGTATTTATTTCAATTAATAGAAGAATGGGATTAAATTAATTAAATGATTATGGGTTGCCATTAGATAATTAATTAGGCTATAGTAAATTAATTAACTAGTGGGATTACATGTAAATTAGTTAAATATTGAATATTTAATCAATAATTGTTAGGAATAGTCCCAAGAGATAACTAAGAGGGGGGGGAGTGAATCAGTTATCTACAAGATTCAATTCTTTATCCAATTAAGTATACTTAAGCATTAAGCATAAACACAATGAAAGAACACAAGAACACAACACCAATATTTTGGTTACGAGGAAACCCAAATAGGTAAAAACCCTGGTGGGAATTGACACCCGCTAATATTCTGCACTGGAGTATTATGATCCTTGTTAAAAGATCATTTACCCTGTTAGGAGTAGCTTTACAATATATTTAGTACAATAGACCTGGTCAAGGGTCGGACCCTATTAGGATTCTTTTACAATTGTCCCTGTTAGGGGAGAGGACACACTGTCCAAGAGGTCACTGCTCAAATGGGCAAAGGCTACAACCTTCTGAATAACAAATATGCACTATATCTGGATCTTGGTGAACTGCAATTAGACCTATTCTCTGGATTAGTTCCAATGAGTAGCACAAGTACTTTACTTGGTCACATAGACCTTCTTTTGATGGCTCAACACTTCACACACTTTGCTCTACTCTGCTTAATCAACCATGAACCACACTTCAGCAATCACAAATGACTACCTATAAATATCTTTCCTCCAAATGATATAATCAAGTCAGCCTGTTATAACCACCTTGAAATCATAATAGAGAAACCATAACAAACTCCAACAAACATTCTGTTGGCTCTACTATGCACGCAACACAATCTGGGACATGTCCAATAAGATAATTGTAGACGCACGCTACACACTGTCAACTCTACCAAAATAATTGGAACTTTCTCTGTAAGCCGAGTTAACTCATGCACTCTTAACCAAACATCAATAACTCTCCTCTAAGTTTAAATCCAAGGGTGCATACCCACAGGATAGGTGCAACTACATAACCAATAAAATCTATGTCGGCTCTTCTGAACAAACACAAGAAACTGCTGCTAGCAAATAGCAACTGCATAACTACACTTCGACTCATCAACAGACTATGTGTCCATAACTAAAACATCACTAACATGTCTTCAACATATATCCAAGCGCGCAAGGCTCCATAATAATTGTATGAACAACCATACACAGAACACTGCCTGTTACTCTGTCAGGAACACTGCTGACACCAACTGCAATATAACTATTTGTACTAACAGTTAACCTTTGCACCCATGATATCATGTTGATATCATGTCCATGCAACATATATTGAAAGCTTACTACATAAGACTTCCATAAATGTTACTTTACATATGTTGTCATCAATGACAAACATACAATCAGTATTGGCTTATTGGCAAATCTCCAACAATCTCCCCCTTTGGCATTGATGGCAACATGTGGAATGAAAAACCACCACCAACCCAAATGAACATTTCTTTTATAACATTCTCCATTTCCTCTTCAAAACTCCCCCAAAGATGAATCCTTCATTTGCTGCAATATTTTCTAATATTCTCCATTTCCTCAACTGTACTGCTGTCAAATCTGAATATTGCTCCCCCTTAGTCTATTACTCCTCTTTTTACTTCTATTTTTCATGACTCTATATATACTCCCCCTTTGACATCAATAGCAAAGGGAAACATTCATTTTAAGCACTGGTACTACTCCTGAGGTAGAGTAGTCAACCTTCCATCAGTCTCGGAGGACTGATGCCTTTCCTTCTTTCTTCTAAGTAGAATTAGGGAAGGGAATGACTCCCAACTTCTCCCTGAGATACTCAAAAGTATCCTTAGGCAAGGGCTTTGTGAATATATCTGCCAACTAATCTTTAGTACTCACATAGTCCAACTTGACTTCTTTCTCTGCCACTTTCTCTCTTAGGAAGTGATACTTCATCTCAATGTGTTGTGTCTTTGCATGCATCACAGGGTTCTTTAACATATTGATAGTGCTAGTGTTATCACAGTGAATAACAATAGGATAATCAATCTGAATTCCAAAATCCTTTATCATCTACTTGATCCAAACAATTGTAGAATAATTCAAGGTTGCTGCAACATACTCTGCTTTTGTTGTTGACTGAGAAATACAATTTTGTTTCTTGCTAAGTCCAAGTGACAAGTCTATCACCAAGAAACACTACTCCTCCTGAAGTACTTTTCATGTCATCAACACATCCTTCCCAATCTATATTAGTATACACATGAAGCTCAACATTTTCTGAATTAGGATACCATAGACCATAATCTATAGTGCCCTACAAGTATCTGAATATTCTCTTTAATGCCATGAGGTGAATTTGTTTAGGTTCTACTGCAAATCTTCCAACTATGCCAACTACATTTGAAATATCAGGTCTAGTCTAAGTAAGATATATAAGTTTACCAATCATAGACTTATATAATGTTATATCTATTGCTGGTGAGTCATCTTCTTTTTTAAGCTTGCATCCAGTGATCATAGGGGTTCCTACTGGCTCGCAATCATCCATCTTGAATTTCTTCAGTATCTCTTTCACATATTTTGACTGATTAATAAAAATTCATTTTTCTGTTTGTTGCACGTTTAGTCCTAAAAAGTATTTGATAGGACCAATCATACTCATCTCAAATTCATTCTGCATTTCTTTGGCAAATTCTGCACTTAGTTTGTCATTACCTCCAAAGATAATGTCATCAACAAATATAGCTACAAGAAGCAAACCTTCAAATGTCTCTCTAATGAATATATTACAATATGTTGCTCCTTTCTTGAATCTAATCTTTGTTAAGTATCCATCTAGTCTCTCATACCATGCTCTAGGGGCTTGCTTAAGTCCATAGAGGGTCTTCTTCAATCTGCATACCATATCAGGTCTGTCTGATAAGGTGAATCCTTATAGCTGCTCAATGTATACTTCTTTCAAATCACCATTCAGGAATGCTGACTTGACATCCATTTGATAAACTTTGAAGTTTTTTACTGTAGCATAAGCTAAAAATAACTTAATAGCTTCTAATCTACTCACAGGTGCAAATGTGCCTGAATAATCAATGCCTTCTCTTTGTGCATATCCTTTACATACTAACCTTGCTTTGTTTCTTACTACAGTACCATCTTCATTCATCATGTTTCTGAATATCCACTTTGTACCAATCACATTCTTATCACTAGGTCTTGGGACCAGTTCCCAAGTGTCATTCTTAACAATCTGATCAAGTTCTTCTTTCATAGCATCATGCTAATCTAAATCATTACATGCATCTTCAACACTTAAAGGTTCAATCTGAGATAGTAAACATACTACTTCACTACTAGCTGAGTTCTTTGCTCGGGACCTTGTTAGGACTTTGGCACTCTAATCTCTAATGATGTCTGTCTTGGAATGATTTCTTGATTTAAACTTTGGAACTTTAGGTGATACTGACTTATCAACCTTAGGAGTCTCTCCTTCACTTGTCTCAGGGTCATTGAATAACACATCAATACTGTCAAACATTTCTTCAATAACTGTCTCACTAGTGGAGGGTCTAGGTTCTTCCTCAATCATGGGTAATCATGATATCTTTCTTGAATCATAAATTTGTCATCAATATTTACATGAGCACTTTCTATGATCTTTTTCAATCTTAAATTGAAACATCTATAAGCTTTACTTTTAGTAGAGTAACCAAGAAAAATACCTTCATCACTTCTTGCATCAAACTTGCCTACTGCTTCATCCCTCTTGATGTAACACTTGCTTCCAAAGATTCTAAAGTATTTTACTATGGGAACATTACCAAACCATATCTCATATGGTGTTTTGTTAGCGCTTGGCCTTAATTGAATTCTATTGATGGTATAGACTAATGTATTAACCGCATCTCTCCAATAGGTGTGTGCAACTTTTCCTTCTATCATAATGGTGCGTGTTGTATCAAGGATGATCCTATTCCTTCTCTCTACAGTTTCATTCTGATGAGGGGTTCTAGGTGCACTTAACTATCTCTTTATGCCATGTTCTTCGCAGTACTCATAGAATCTATCAGAGGTGAATTATCCTCCTATATCCGATCTCAAACATTTTATCTTTAGTCCAGATTCATTCTCAACCTTAGCTTTGAATATTTTGAACTTCTCAAATGCTTCTGACTTATCTTTCAAGAATGCAACCCACATCATTCTAGTATAATCATCAACAAACAAAATGAAATACCGTTCACCGTAGTATGATCTTGTTTGAGTTGGACCACATAGGTATGTATGAATCAGATCCAACTTGTTCTCTGCTGAATTATGCTTGCTCCTAAATTAATTTCTCACATGCTTTCCCATCACACATTCCCTGCATATAGTATCAACTGGCTTTGCTATGCTAGGTAGATCTCTTACTACTTTTACATTGCTTGTCTTTACTATGTTATCAAAATTGATATGACATGGTCTTTTATGCCACAACCAACTATCATCAACTTTAGCAACAAAACAACTTGCTTCTGAATTGAGTTGAAAAACATTACCTCTTGTCTTTGAGCCTAATAGAATCATAACACCATATTTTTTGTTAATGATGCATTTGTCATCTTTGAACTCCAACGGATATCCTTTTCCAAGTAACTGTCCAACACTGAGAAGGTTATGTTTCAAACCATCAAAATAAAGAACATCATCAGTACTATTCTTTCCATCCAAGGTGATGGCTCCTCTACCAACTATTGGTTTAGGAGTGTTGTCTCCAAATCTAACCATACCTCCATTGTATTTTTCCAAATGAACAAACCTGTCTTTATCACCTGTCATGTGATGTGAACAACCACTATCTATAATCCAGTTTGTTCTTATGTCAACTGGTGAAATCAATGCTAGTTCTTGTTCCTTCTTATCTTCTTTATGACTTAACTTATTATTCATTTTGTCGACAATAGCAATGAATCCAATTTATTCTTCACCAGATTCATCATCTGATACTCCATCTCCAGCATAGTAGCATTCCTTAGAGTACTTAGGCTTGTACTCCTTTTTGAACTTTCTAGCTCTAGTAGGACACTTAGATGCAAAGTGACCGATCTTATTACATGAAAAGAACTTAAATGGTAATTGAACTTCATATTTTCCTTTTCCTTTCTTTTCTCTTTTAGCAATCATAGCAATGAATTCTTCTAGAGTTTTCTCTTCATCATCATCATCAAAATTACCAGAAGTGTTTGCAGATTTCTTACCATGAACTGTTGCTTTGAAGGTTGTTTCACTCTTTGGTTATGTCTTCAATCATGAAATATCAAAAGTTGAGAGTAATCCTGATCAAAGTCTCTCTCTTGAAATTTGATGTAAGCTGCATGGTCTCATCAAGGATGTTGATCTTGCTTTCATATTCAGGAGTAAGAGTAGTCATCAACTTGTCCATGATGTCCTCCTTTGAAATCTCTCCACCATTGTTTTTGATTCCAGCAACTGCTTCATTTATCCTCTGATTGTAAGCTCTGATGTTTTCTTCAGGTAGCATCTCTAATGCATTGTACCTTTTCTTCCATGTCTTTTTGCGTGCATCCTTTGCTTGTTTGTCTCCTTCAAATATGTCTTCTAGGTGCGTCCATATTTTGTGGGTTGTATCCACCTTTTTTATTTTTGAAAACTCACCATCAGATAGGGCGATGATAAGGGCTTCTTTAGCAATAGCATTCTAATGAAATAATTCCTTTTTCCTATCAGTAGCATCCTCTTGTGCAAGGTCTTCTAGGGTAGGTATCTTGGTTGCTTTGATAGTCACATCAAAAACTTAAAAACCAATGCACTGCAAATGGGTCACCATCTTGTTCTTCCAATCAAGATAATTCTCTCCATCAAACTTAGGACTTTCTTTCCTAAAGTATGCCATATGATCAACCTCAAGTTGTTAAACTTTCTCTTCGAGGCACTTGGCTCTGATACCAATTGTTAGGAATAGTCCCAAGAGATAACTAAGAGGAGGGGGGGTGAATCAGTTATCTACAAGATTGAATTCTTTATCCAATTAAGTATACTTAAACATTAAACATAAACACAATGAAAGAATACAAGAACACAACACCAATATTTTGGTTACGAGGAAACCCAAATAGGTAAAAACTCTAGTGAGAATTGACACCCACTAATATTCTATACTAGAGTATTATGATCCTTGTTAGAAGATCGTTTACCCTGTTAGGAGTAGCTTTACAATATATTTAGTACAGTAGACCTGGTTAAGGGTCAGACCCTATTAGGATTCTTTTACAATTATCCCTATTAGGGGAGAGGATGCACTGTTCGAGAGCTCATTGCTCAAATGGGCGAAGGCTACAACCTTTTGAATAACAGATATGCACTATATCTGGATCTTGGTGAATTGCGCTTAGACCTACTATCTGGATCAATTCCAATGAATAGCACAAGTACTTTACTTGGTCACATAGACCTTCTTCTAATGGCTCAACACTTCGCACACTCTGCGCTGCTTTGCTTAATCAACTATGAATCACACTTCAACAATCACAAATGACTACCTATAAATATCTTTCCTCCAAATGATATAATCAAGTCGGCCTATCAGAAGCACCTTGAAATCATAATAGAGAAACCATAACAAAATCCAACAAACATTATGTCATCTCTACTATGCATGCAACATAATCTGGAACCTATCCAATAAGATAATTATAAACGCACGCTACACACTGTCGGCTCTACCAAAACAACTAGAACTTTCTCTGTAAGCTGAATTAACTCATGCACTCTTAACCAAACATCAATAACTCTCCTATAAGTTTAAATCCAAGGGCACATACCCACAACATAGGCACAACTACATAACCAATAAAATCTCTGTCGGCTCTTCTAAACAAACACAGGAAACTACTGGTGGTGAATAACAACTGCATAACTACACTTCTACTCATCAATAGACTATGCGTCCATAACTAAAACATCATTAACATGTCTTCAACATATATCCAAGTGTGCAAGGCTCCATGATAACTATACGGACAACCATACACAGAACACTACCTGTTACTCTTTTAGGAACACTGCTGACACCAACTGCAATATAATTGTCTGTACTAACAGTTAACCTCTGTGCCCATGATATCATGTTGATATCATGTCCATGCAATATATACTGAAATCTTACTGCATAAGACTTCCACGCATGCTACTTTCCATATGTTATCATTAATGACAAACATACAGTCGGTACTAGATTTGTAATCAAATTAAGAATTAAATTAGATTAAGAATTTGGTAATCAGATTTAGGTGTCTACATTTTGCCCCTTTTTGAAATGGTGCTAATATAGTGTCATTTCAAAGAAGTTTAAAATTTTGACAATGTGCAGAAGAAAAAGAAAAGAAGTTACCCCATACTATAGAATATGAGGTTAGATAGACTAGGTGATGCCCCTTGGGAAGGTGATTGGGAAAGAAAAAGGGACTCAAATGTCATCTCAAAAAGAAAATTGTCATAGCAGGATGGAAGAAAGGAGACATGTAATAGGGTTTTAATAATGTGATCGAGGTGAAAAATAAACATCCTGGAAAGCAAAGGGTTGTGAAAAGGTCACCCGGGGTCGAGACAGTAAAAAACGTGCCCCAATAGGGGCCCTTATAAGGGCGGGAGGGTAAAAAATGACCTCACTTACGCACATAGCCCTTTAGAGAGTAGAGCCCAAAGAGAGTTTGAGAGCATTTAGAGTGATTAGAGCAATGACATGTGGAGGATGACTGAGGCATCTGATGGACATGGTGAGGAGTGTGGGACGTCATTAAGTGGATGACTGACATGTAGGCTCTTGAAACCAATTTTGTACATTTGCTTTATTGCATTTATTATGTGCCAAAATGTATGAAATGAAACTAGTGTGTTAGGAACATAAAACTAACTTACACATTCAATATACTAATCTATCACAACATATAAGATTAGACAAAAGAACTAAAAATAACCAAATAAGCCTAAGAATGAGCAAACCTTCTTAAATCATGAAGTCCTCCTTGCTTTCTAGATTTGTCCAAAGGGTTGGATGTGTGGTCAAATGTGGATGCTCAAGCTTCAAAGGATTGGATTTTAGAAGAATTTTGGCATTATAGGGTTATGAGTCTTGCTTTTGAATCTCAAATGGGCATTATGTGATGCAGGGGCATTCTAGGGTACTCAGCAGATCTACATGGGAGGTGTGTATGTTTGGCTGATGTTACTTGGTTGCATCCTTGACCGATGGTCTCGGTCATTGAAGGAAGCTCGATCGCTGAAGGAACTCAGTAATCTCTAGTGCTCAATGAAAGTGTTACTCAGTGATGCCTATAGTGCTCAGTCGACACTAGTGCTAGGCGATGCCTGGCATGCTCAGTTATTTCATTGTTTCTCTATAGTTATGGTTTACCGATTGGAGTTCTATGTGATTTATTGGGCCAACTTGGTGCATTTATTTTTGGTAGTTGTTGTTACAGGCTGACATGTAGAATTAAATGTTTGTGAGGTTATTTTGATGCCGACTTGTATTGCATTTAATAATTGTTGGGGGGGTTAATGGTTTCATCTATTCAACTTGTGGCTGATGATTAGTATTTAAAGGGAGTTTGGAGTAGATGTTTAGGGACACACTTAGCAGATCTGGGAAGCTTGAAAGCTGAAGTTGGTGAAGTTGTGAAAAAGATCTTGCATGATCTCGCATATCAGATTGTTATTTGATAGTTTGCTGTGGTAGAGCTAGTGGTTTGCACACTTGGAGACAAGGAGATTGCTTGGAGGCTTGCGAGCTCAAGTTTAGATCTACCTTAGGGTTTCCATTAGTTGTTGATTGTCTTCAAAATTGAACTAGCTAGTGTTGTATTGGATCCTGCGATCTTGCAGATTGTTTCTGATTGTAATTGGCCCTAACTCGGAAGGCCTTACAACTTGGCATGTTAGTGAAAATCAAAGTTAAACAATTATTTTGGTTGTTGTGTTGTTTAGTCCATTGTGTTGTTCTGAAGCTCCAAGGGTTGGACTATCCTTAATTGGATCCACCATCCTTGATTGCATCATTATGATATTGTATAAAAAGGTGGATGAAAATAAAGGAGGAGGCTTAGTTTATAGGAAAGGAGGAGGGGAAATGAAGGGCTAGGATTGAAACTTTGTGAAGGGGTAGGATGCATTTGAGAGAGAGCACATGGATTGTGCTTCTTCAAACTCATAGTCTTGTGACAACTGTCAACAAGATAGAGTTTGAGAGGACATGGGGAAATGGAAAGATATTTCATAAAGGAACATCTTGTCTCAAATCCCAAAGGTTAAGCCTTGAGGAATGTGACCATTTTGGAAGAGGGAATTGTTAGGAATGAATGCTGGATGTTGGTAGTCATTTTGTAGTAGTTGTTGTTGCATTCATGACTATGATTGTCATTGATGTCAACACAGTCATCTTCTGGAGACTAGCAGAGAAGCAAATAGTGTTTTGATTAGCGCATGTGGGATATTGCAGATGAAGCTATGTGATGTTGAGGTTATATTCTTTGATATGTTATTTGTCTATGGTTAAGAGAATAGACAAAAATTCATTTATTCATAGAAGTCATGAGCATTTTGGTGGAAGCAGTATTTAGGCAGTGTTCCTGAGTAGCGATTTGTGGAAATCAAATGATATCTCCTAATTGGGATGGAATCTGGTTTTGCACAGTTAAAGGGAAGGTTGAGACACATTGATAGTGACATGGTTCATAGTGCAAACTTTTAGGTCACATGAGTGAAGAGTTATTACATCTAGAAGCTGACAGTTTTGTGTAATTCTGATGTAGCGTGTGGAAACTTTTATTTTATATTTTTGTGCCGACTCATTTGTAATTATTTGAGTGTGGTATAAAGGAAGGAATTTTTTTCTTTATTGTAGAAGGAATAGAAATGTGAAAGAAGTGTGAGCATGGTATGGTTGAATGCGAATGTAAGCATGAAGTAAAGAAAAGAGCTAATGAAGTTGTGAAAGCAAAATTGTGAAGGAAGACATGCGAAGCACAGAGATCTAGAATTGAAATTTGGTGTTGGTTTGGCACAGTAAGAAGGTAACATATTTCATATTATTCTATTGAATAATATTAAGGTCATTTGGACAGTGTGTTCAGTGATCTTATCCTGAAACTGTTTGGGCAGTGGGTCCTTCTATCTTCCATAACTCCTAACAGGGTTAGAATCTTTTAACAAGGATTCAAAATCTCCTAACAGGGATTCATATGTACTGAATGTATTTCATAAGAATCCTAATAGAGTTCATCCTTTCACAAGAAATATTTATATTAGTGCATCTTTTGTGGGCATCATTCCCACCGAGGTTTACTCTTTGATCAAGAGGTTCCCTAGTCAACATATCTTGTGTTATTGTGTCATTGTGTATGAATATCTTTCTATAGTTGGTAATTACATTGCTTACATGGTTAAATGTTGTTAAAGTTGATAAAGGTTATAATTATTTGATAACTGATTCACCCCCCCCCCCCCCCCCCTCTCAGTTATCTTGGTGGACTTTACTTTCTAACAATTAGTATCAAAGTAGCAGGTCCTTGAAAGAAAAGTTTAACAGCTTAAGGAGATCCATGGCAAATTTTAGGAAAGAAAGCCCTAAGTTTGATGGAGTAAATTTTGACAGCTGGAAAGAGAAGATGAAGACACATATACTATGTTTAGGACCAGGTTATTGGTTGATTACAAAGAATGAGAAGACTATCATTGGAGAAGATAATCTTGAGACAGGATCTAAAGATGAGCTAGATCTATTCATGTGTAACATACTTGCAAGAGAAGCACTTTTGACAGCACTTCTAGAGAATGAAAACAGTCAGGTAAAATGTTTAACAAAAGCCCATGAAGTTTGGAAAGCTTTACACTCTACTTTTGAAGGTGATGAACATGCAAAGAGAGCTAGATTACATAATTGGATATGTGCATTTGAAGATATAAGAATGATGGAAGATGAATCTGTTAGAAGCTATATTGGTAGAATGTCAGAAATTGTTGCAGGAATAAAAGCTTATGGAGGAACAAAGACAGAGAATGAAGTGATATGGAAAATTCTGAGGACATTGACTCCTATATTTAAGCAGACAACACAGATGATTGAACAAGTTATACCTTGTACTACAAACTTTACAAGAGAGACTCTTCTTGGAAGATTGGAAGCAACAGAAATGAACCTGAGGGTATCAAGAGACTTACCTAGAATGGAGACAACATTTAGTGCTCTTAATATTCATCCTACTTTATTAAGAAGTACCAGTGTGAGTGGAGATTATGCCAGCAGCAACAGATCTAGAAATGAAGAAGATAAGAATATTGAAGAAGGCATTGCCTTGCTTGTGAAAAGAGAACCAGACGGTAAGAAATTTTTTTAATGTTGGACTTGTCAAGAATATGGTCATTTTGCATCTAAGTGTCCTAAGAGATTTAAGAAGTACATAAATAATTTTAAGCCTCGAAGATCTAAGGAATGCTATAATGCTCATGATGAAGATCTTGAAGCTAGTATAGAAAGAACTTTGAGTGAAAGTGATACTGAGATTAATGATGAAATAGGATTTGTAGCAATTAAAGAAGAGAATTCTGAATCTGATGTTAAGGAAGAAAAAGCATTAGTTTCCCAAGTTGAAAAGAAAGCTGATTGGATTATAGACAGTGGTTGTTCACATCATATGACTGGTGACATGAAGAAGTTCATAAAGTTTAACAACTATGATGGAGGAATTGTTAGAGTTGGTAACAATGCACCTTGTTTGATTAAAGGTATAGGATCTATTACTCTTGATGGAAAGACTAATACTAATGATGTTTACTTTTTTGATGGATTGAAACATAATCTTTTGAGTGTTGGACAGTTAGTGGATAAGGGATATCAAGTTTGGTTTACTGAGAAAACTTGTGTGATAAAGGATAAAGATGGAAATCTGATTGGAACTGGATCTAGAACCAAAGGTAATATATTTTAGTTGAATCCTACTAAGATGACATGCTTAATTACTAAAATTGATGATAGTTGGTTGTGGCATAGAAGGTTTTGTCACATAAACTTTGATAACATTGTGAAAGTAAGTACTACACTTGCAGTAAGGGGTTTGCCTAAAATTATGAAGCCTACTAACATGATTTGCAAAGAATGTGTGATGGCTAAGCAAAAGAGAAGTTCATTTCCTAGTAAGAAGTTCACATCGGCAGAGAAGTTGGAGATTGTTCATATAGACTTCAGCGGTCCTACTAGGACTAGAGGATTCTATTGAGAAAGGTATTTTATGATTCTTGTTGATGATTTTACAAGAATGATGTGGATTGCATTTCTGAAAGAAAAATATGAAGTATTTGATAAGTTTAAGATCATTAAGAATAAAGTTGAGAATGAATCTGGAATGAAGATTAAATGTTTGAGATCCGATAGAGGTGGAGAATTTACTTCTAGAGAGTTTAACACTTTTTGTGAAGTGAATGGTATTAAGAGATAGTTTTCAGCCCCTAGAACACCTGAACAAAATGGTATTGCAGAAAGAAGAAACAGGTCAGTGACTAAAGCAGCAAGAGCTATGTTATTTGAGAATGATTTGGCGAAGACATTTTGGAGAGAAGCAGTGAATACAAGAGTATATACAATGAACAGAGTACAAATCAGAGCAGACATAGACAAGACACCTTATGAATTATGGTTTGGACATGCACCCTCAGTTAAGTATTTTAGAATTTTTGGAAGCAAATGTTATATAAAGAGAGATGAGGATATTGGAAAGTTTGATCCTAGAAGTGATGAAGGTATTTTTCTTGGATATTCTTTGAAGAGCAAAGCATATAGATGTTACAATAAGAGAACTAAGACTATTGTTGAAAGTGCAAATGTTAAAGTTGATGAGAAGTTTAAAATTCAGGAAAGAATGCTTGACTATGAATTTGATGAAGAAGCTCATCCTTAGCCTAACATTGAAACTATTGAATTATTCTATGAGATTGACAATGAATTATTGAATGAGAGTCCTGTAGAAGAAACCAGAGAGGAATCTAGAGAAGAATCTACAGTTGAAGCAAGATCTGTAACTATGACATCGAACAGGTATATATCAAGACATCATCCTGTTGAACAAGTTATTGGAAGTTTGGATAGAGGAGTTTTGACTCAGAATAAGGTACATTTATGTTTGATTTCTCAAATTGAACCTAAATCTACTAGTGAAGCTTGTGAAGATGAACATTGGATTAATGCTATGAAAGAAGAACTAGATCAAATTGAAAAGAACAAGACATGGGAATTGGTCCCTAGACCTAAAGACAAGAATGTGATTGGAACTAGACGGGTATTCAGAAACAAGATGAATGAACAAGAAGTAGTAAGAAACAAAGCAAGATTAGTTTGTAAAGGATACTTGCAGCAAGAAGGAATTGACTATGAAGAAACTTTTGCACCTGTGGCAAGAATTGAAGTAGTAAGAATGTTCTTGGCCTATGCATCTTTTAAGAAATTCAAAGTGTATCAGATGGATGTGAAGTCAACATTTCTGAATGGAGAATTGGAAGAAGAAGTCTACATTGAGCAACCTTAAGGTTTTCCTTTGACTCAAGAAGGAGACATGGTATGTAAACTAAAAAAAGCATTATATGGACTAAAGCAAGCACCTAGAACTTGGTATGCTAGACTGGATAAGTATTTGTTGAAATTGGAATTTACTAAAGGAATAGCTGATAGCAATCTGTATACAAAAGAAATTGAAAATGGTTTGTTGATTATAGTTATTTTTGTTGATGACATTATCTTTGGAGGAGAAGATGAAGCTAGTGACAAATTTGCTGATGAAATGAAGACTGAATTTGAAATGAGTATGATTGGTGAGATGAAATACTTTTTGGGATTACAGATAACACATAACAGTGATGGTATCTTTCTATGTCAGACAAAGTACTTGAAAGATTTTTTGAAAAGATTTGGAATGGAGAACTATAAACTAGTTGGAACACCTATGGTTATAGGACATAAACTATCTAGCAAAGATGAAACACTGGTAGTTGAGCAAAAGAAATAAAGATCCATGATTGGAGGATTGCAATACTTAACACATACTAGACTGGATATACAACATTTAGTTAGAATGGTAGCAAGATTTCAAGCTGAACCTAGAGAGTCACATTATGCAGCAGTAAAGAGGATACTGAGATATTTAAGAGGTACAATAGACTATGGATTGTGGTATGAAAAATCTGATGATTTTACCCTATGTGCATATACAGATGCTGATAGGGGAGGTAGTGTTGATGACAAGAAAAGCACCAGTGGTGGAGCCTTTTTTCTTGGAGGAAGATTAGTTTCTTGGCTAAGCAAGAAGCAGAATTGTATTTCACAAAGCACAGCAGAAGCAGAGTATGTAGCAGCAGCAAACAATTGTAACTAGATAATTTGGATGAAGTAGATGCTGAAGGATATTGGAATTAGGTTTGTTGAGCCTATTGTCATACATTGCGACGACACCAGTATAGTTAGTATGTCTAAGAATCCTATTTTACATTCTAAGACTAAGCATATAAAGATCAAGTATCATGTTGTAAGAGAGAAAGTTGCTGAAAAAGAAGTCAGATTGGAGTACATAAGCACAAAGGAACAGATACCAGACATATTTACAAAGCCTTTTCCTAAGGATACATTTGATTATCTGAGAGGTATGCTTGGGGTTATGCCCCAGCCTACTTTTGAGTAATGATGCAGTTAGTTGCATCCGTCCAGTGGTATATGAGCCCTATCTTTCTTCTAGATTGGATGTTGGTACTTCCTTTATGGGGGAGTATGTGAGTTGAGTCATGAGGACTCTTGTGAATGTATTTTCTGAATAATGTCTATTGACATTGAGTTGTTGTTGACATAGTGATGAAATTTTTGTCATTAATGTCAATGGGGGAGAAGTGTACATGAAAAACCACTTGTACCATTTGTTGGAGAGAACTGAATAGGATAACAAAGCAAGATTTGAAATGTTTGTCAGAGCAGCAGTATTGGATTTTTGGAACATTAGATGTTTTTCATCTATGTTGCTATCAATGCCAATGGGGGAGATTTTTAGGAATGAATGCTGGATGTTGGCATTCATTCTGTAGCAGTTGTTGTTGCATTCATGACTATGATTGTCATTGATGTCAACACAGTGATCTTCTGGAGACTAGCAGAGAAGCAGACAATGTTTTGATTAGCGCACATGGGATATGGCAGATGAAGCTATGTGATGTTGAGGTTATATTCTTTGATATTTTATTTGTCTATGGTTAAGAGCACAGATAGAAATTCGTTTATTCATAGAAGTTATGAGCATTTTGGTGGAAGTAGTATTCAAGCAGTGTTCCTGAGTAGCGGTTTGTGGAAATCCGATGATATCTACTAATCAGGATGGAATCTAGTTTTGCACAGTTAAAGGGAAGGTTGAGACACATTGATAGTGATGTGGTTCATAGCACAAACTTTGAGGTCATACGAGTGAAGAGTTATTACATCTGGAAGTCGACAGTTTTGTGTAATTCTGATGTAGCGTGTGGAAACTTTTATTTTGTATTTGTATGCCGACTCATTTGTAATTATTTTAGTGTGGTATAAAGGAAGGAATGTTTTTCTTTATTGTAGAAGGATTAGAAATGTGAAAGAAGTGTGAGCATGGTATGGTTGAATGTGAATGTAAGCATGAAGTAAAGAAAAGAGCTAATGAAGTTGTGAAAGTGAAATTGTGAAGGAAGACATGCGAAGTACAGAGATCTGGAATTGAGATCTGGTGTAGCAGTGAGTGCAGTTTGGCACAATAAGATGGTAACATATTTCATATTATTCTGCTGAATAATATTAAGGTCATTTGGACAGTGTGTTCAGTGATCTTACCCTGAAGTTGTTTGGGTAGTGGGTCCTTCTGTCTTCCATAACTCCTAACAAGGTTAAAATCTTTTAACAAGGATTCAAAATCTCCTAATAGGGATTCATATGTACTGAATGTATTTCAAAAGACTCCTAATAGAGTCCATCCTTTCACAAGGAATATTTATATTAGTGCATCTTTTGTGGGCATCATTCCCACCAAGGTTTATTCTTTGATCAAGAGGTTCCCTAGTCAACATATCTTGTGTTATTGTGTCATTGTGTATGAATATCTTTCTATGGTTGGTAATTACATTGCTTACATGGTTAAATGTTGTTGAAGTTGATAAAGGTATTAATTATCTGATAACTGATTCACCCCCCCCCCCCCCCCCCCTCTCAGTTATCTTGGTGGACTTTACTTTCTAATAGGAATGGGGGACAAAGATGTAAGAATGTGGTTGAGGGTATAAGAGCATTTAAGGTTAACAAGTGGAGAGGGAGTTGGGATTGAAGGAGATGTGACATGAAGTTTACTTTGGAATGGGTTAGGATTTCTTAATCTGTGGATTAGGATTGTGAAAATGTTTAGTGAGTGATTAGGCTTGAATTAGGGGGGAAGTGGGAGAATTAGGAAGATGTGATAGGAGAGAGAATGAGTGGAGGGTCTCTTAGCTAGTTAAATGTGATTATGTTAGAAATAGGAAATAATGAGAGGGGGGGGTGAATCAGTATTTCACAAACTTTTTCTTTTGCCCACTTATGGATATAACAGATTACTTTAGTGCATACAAAGATTATCAAGCTGATTAACAAACATAGCAGTAAATAGAAAGAACTCATAACACATCATATGTTCTCGAGGAAACCCTGGCCAAAGGAAAACCCCGGTGTGGATGGTACCCATAAAGATCACTAATCAAAATTATCTTGTTAGGGATATTGGACCCTGTTAGGAGTCAATTTACAATATATAGTAGATATGTCCTGGTTAAAGGACTTTAGGCCTTGTTAGAAGCCTTAACCCTGTTAGGAGTTAGATTACAAAACATGATCACCAGCTGAGCTCACTACCCAAATAGGTAATACAAAAATGTTTCTGACTGTAATATGGTACTACTTACAACTTCGCATCAATAGTCTTTGCTACTATCACAATATACAACTATCGCAAGTTATCTTTTCTTTCTTTTTACATATCACTTCTCATCTTTCATTACATTTCAAGTATGCCTAATATATGAGTTATTAAAGCTAATAACTTTACATGGTTGGCATCCAAAATATTTATCCAAGAGTAAACATCTAGGATGTCATCCCTTCATAATTTTAAGTCATTATTTTGACAAGCAAAAATAATCCCTTAACTCTTTCACTAAAACTGTCTCCAAAAACTGCTCTGTCTGCAAAACTATCTTCGGTAAAATTTGAATAACTTTGTCTGTATTGCTCCAAACTTTATTCTCACTAAGATGGGGTATCCTCATACTCTATAGAAGCTTTAGTTAACTACACAAACAAAAATATTGCTCCAGTGGACGTCGCCAACTAAATCTTCATCGGGTGCTCTGTCAGGATCACTGTATCCAAACTTAGACAATTTCTTTCTTCAACTTTGCATCCTTGCATTCCATATTATGCACTCTTAATAGAGATTATATGTTTCTATAATGACAACATCTATGCATCCACATTAGCCAAATTGCCAACAATCTCCCCCTTTGTCATTGGTGGCAACATATGGGAAAATTGGCTAAGTGTGTAAACAAAGCTTCAAAAAAAAACTTATACAAAATTTGTGGCCAAAAGTTTATACAATATGTATACAATATCATACTCCATAGAATAGCTCCCCCTATGAGTATCCTTCCTCAACATATATACAATTTTCTGCTATCTCTCCCCCTTTGACAACAATGACAAAGATAGGGTGTACAAAAATTTCAAAAACTTTATACCTTATTATCAGTTATTGCAAAGCCGGTAGGCTTGCAACACAATCACCAAACTCTAACTTCCAAGATTCAAAATCTTTCTCCCATATCATCCTGATGGATTCAACAATATTGAGTAGATTACTCAATCTGTATGCTGCTGTCTGACAAGCTTGCAAGGAATTGAAGCTAAACTTCTGAAATGATGTCTTTGCTGAAAGACACTACTCAATTTGATCTTCAACAATTGATATCTTGATTGAGACATGCTCTCTCAAGATGTTAACCCTGATCATCTTTCTATTCTTCTCCTCTGCTATCATTATGATTTCATCTTTCAATTTCCTTATGTTCTCCTCTACAGAACTTATCTTGACATTAGGGCTTGTCAAGGTGTTTGTCTCAGCTGCAATAGCATCTAACTTCTCTCTGATCTTCTTGTCCTCTTCAACTGTTAGAATTTATGATTTAGTGCACTGTATATACAAATTCTTTCCTGTCTCAAAGTGTCTCCTCAAATTCTTTATGCATACATCTAAACTACCAATATCATTTCGAATATTTACACTTAAATTTTGTTGCATTTCTACTTCAAAGTCTTCCTGAACTTTTATCTTCGCAATATCCTTCAAGTTAGAAAATTTAGAGTCAAAAGAATTTACTACTGATTGAGCTTTCTCAAGTGGATCTGATTCAGATACCTTAGTGCTGATCACACTCTCAAGTTTCTCTGTCAAAACTCTAACTTTGCCTTCAAGGTCTTTCACCTTCTTATTATTTCCAATAATTTTATTCAGAGATGTAATGAACTCAAGCTAATCATCATCTTCAACTTCTTTTCCAAGGTCTTCAAACATTGAGCCAATGTGCCTCTTCTTACTGTCAGGTGCACTAAAGTCTTCAACTGGTATAGAAGGTGCACTAGAGGTAGTGGCCTCTGTCAAAATTTGTTTGCCTTTGACTGTCTGCTCTGCTGGAACTGATTCTGATACTGTTGGTGCTTCCTCTACCTCTGTATTCTTCTCTGATTCTATGACCTTTTCTTGCTCTCCCAAAGCCAAATTGTCAACAATGTTTCCTAGATCATGAAACACTGCATCATCTGATTCTAGAGTCACTTTGGTGCCTTCAATATCCATTGATTCTTTGCCAATATTGATATGTGAAGAAGATGGAATTTCTTCAATACCAACTTCCTCTACATGCAGTTCCTCTGATTGCTTCTACTGAGAGTCTGATTCAACATGCTTTTCTGCAACTATATCTGTAAGAACTTGCATTACTGCTTGCTCTGTCTCTTTCTGTACTTCCTCCTTTTTGCCTCCCATTATAAGGATTGTTCTTCTCTTTGTTCTCAATAAAGTTCCAAGAGACTTCAAGAATCTCTTCAAATAATCTTCATCCTTAACTTCACAGAACTATCTGATTACATGTTCTCTCATCTTCATGTCTTCTTCTTGTGCTCTTTGTTTTCTATTCACAAGTTTGTTATACAAATCTTCTGGGATCTTACCATGAATGGTGCTAAGTTTCTTATTTGCCACAATCATGTGTGTAACCATTGCATTTTCAAAGTTCAATCTGTCAAATGATCCATATAGATCATAGAATTTATTCAACTTAGTGAAGTCTCCATGCTTCAATATATCTTCATTAACTCTTTCAATTCTTGGTTTCCAAGTTTTCTTCTTGACTGAAACTACATCATCATCTTTAATTACTGCTACATTTCTAGGTATAGGTGGTACAACCACTTTCTGTCTCTTGCCGGGTCCTGTTGCACTCACTTTTACTCTTTTGCTAGGAATAGGAGAAAAAGATTTATCTCCTTCATCTTTTTCAGGTACTTCAACTTTTACCTTTACTGCAATCGGATCAACAAGATCTGCACTTGATGTCTCAGGTGAAATTACAAGATTTTCACTTTGCCTCAGGGCTTCTGCAGTCTTCTTAGCTATGTCAAACTCATGACTTGACATACCTGATTCTTTCAATATCTTCTTCATAGTAGATTCAACTCTTTTACTATATTGCTTCTTTTCTCTCAAACTTATTGCAGAGTTGAAATTTTCTTCATAGGTTCCAAACCTATTTGCATGACCATCCAACTCACACTTTAACAATCTATTCACATATCCTACTATTTTTGCTTCAGATAATTCATAGCCAAGAGGGTCTATGAATTCCATTCTAGGCTCAACTACTTCAATGTAGGTGAAATTAGTGTCAACCATAAAACAAATGTCATCTTTATGCTTTTCAACTAAGGATTGAGGAATCCTTGACTTGTTCTTAACAATATTCTGAAAAGTCTTCAATACAAGCTTCACACTGTCATTAACTTTATCAAAAAGGTGCTTCATGTAAACTGAGATTATTCTTTCCATTGTGTTCACATTGTCACTCCAATCAACTGTATAAGGAAATCTTCTCAAAATATGGAAAAACATATAGGTTATCAGAGATGAAAACCTAAACTGAGTGTACTTAGCCTTCTTAATCTTTTCTAAGTTCTCAAATAACTGAATTTTCAAGATTTCACATAGGTCTATTGGTTTCTTCTCAACACACATAAGATAAGCTACATGAATCATTCCTGTAGCCATGTCATCTTCCCTTGAACTACCACATAATTTGGTTGTTAGGATCTTGCAAAGGTACCTAACATCATCTTGCTTAATCTTACTTATCACAATTCCTCTACCATTATAACTAGATCCAGTGTTATCTAAAACAATCTTTCTCATGTTCTTTTCATTCAGTGGAATCTCTCCAACTTTTGATAATCCAGTAACTTCATGAATTAGGTCAGCAGTTATATCAATAACTCTATCCTCCATCCAGAATTTCCCATTGTGGATTTTACTTAAAATGATCTTGGTACATTCCTCATCATTGAATTCATACTTCATGGAATATTTGATAATTTCATTGTTCTCTAAGTGCCCATAAGCTGGTTTAACTGGCATGTCTTGATTTTACAATTTCTTGTAATCATCACTAAAATCTGCATCTCCCAAAGTTTCAAACTTACAACCTAAATATCCTTTAACATTCTCAATGTGCAATACTTCGTCTGGTACGGATGATAATGCTAGACTGTCATCAATTTTAGTTGGTTCTACTGGTTCTTTCTTAATCTTTGGTCTATTCTTATCCTTAACATTATGAACCATAGAAATATCCATCTTATCAACTGATTAAAGATCAAGAAATACCTCAACTTTGCAAATCTAGGGTTTCGGTATGATCATCACTGCAAACTGCTTCCAAACTTCTTCAAATCATCCTTAACTTGCTTTTCTTCTTTCAAATCTCTTTTCAATCACTTTGTAATCATAATAACTTCAATTTTGACCTTATAACACTTCACATTAACTCGATCTGACATCGCATTCATTCATTTTGCCGCTAAAACCTCAAAAAGTTGATTCTACAAACCTGCAATCATAAAACTTTCTGCAACCTCGCAAAACACAATATTTTCTTTTGCACACTTAACCATAGCATTAGTACAACATAATAAACCTACATCTAACTGCGCAAAACTTAACTCATTCAAATTCCTAATCTACACTAATCCTAAGTCCTAAACTACAGAAACTTACATAATTTAAGTACATAAAGAAGGGTTAGGTAAAGATTCATCCTTACCATCGGTTAAATTACCTTCCTGACTACTTTTAGTGCTGACTATACCTCCTTGATTTGTGCCTTTGTCAAATTTTACTTCATCTTTATTGCTACAGCAACCTTTCTCTTTGTTTCCTGCATTTTCATTCCTTCTTGCATTGTTCCTAGGGTTAGGGTTATGATGATAACCTCCATTGTTCATTCTGTAAAATCTTGTTGAGTGTCCAAACTTGTTGCATATCTGATAGATGATTCCATTATTTCCAAATCTTTGTCCTTGCTGGTTAATCTGTGACCTGCAATTTCTAGCAATGTGTCCTACTTTGTTGCATCTAAAACATACTACCACTTTTCTTTGATTCATTTCTTCAATAGATTTCTTATCTGCATTATTAGTATTCCCAATCATTCTATCATAATTATTCAAAATTTCTTTAGGTCTTCTACATTCGTTAGCTCTATGTCCAAAACTATGACAATTATAACAATGTCCATTAAAAAATTTAAATTGCTTACTTGTGCAATCTCTCTTCATGTGCCCAATAGTATTACAAGCAAAACATCTACCTTTGAATTCTCTTAGCATACCTTTAGATGATTTTTCCTATTTTGATTCTTCTTGCTTTGATTCATCTTTCTCTCTAGGTGGTTCTTCTTTAGGTGGATCTTCCAATGTGTTCTCATCTAGCTTTATTTCCTCCACACTTTCAGATGTCTTTAGATCTGGCTTCTTACTTTCATGGTTTGTTCTAAACATACTATATCCAAATCCAGTCCTATCAAAGAATGGTTCTTCAAAAGAAATTTGTTTTTCAGTCTTATCACTTTTTGAATATAGCCTTTCAAGTTGTTGTTTAGATTGAGTTAGTTCACCTTTCACAATTTTATTATACTTCTCAAGTTCCACATACTGCACTTTTACTTTTTCAGATTCATATGTTTCCTTTTCAAGTCTTGACCTCAGATCTTCATTCTCAATTTTCAATTTTTCATTATCAGATCTCAAATTCCCATCTTTCATACTAAGCTTTAGATTTACTATCTTCAATTCATGCTTAAGGATCTCATTTTCTTTTTCTAATTCATCACAATCTTCAACAAGCATATCAAATTTCTTTTCACATTTCAGATCTTCAATCTTACCTTTTAATTTGTCAATAACATTCTTTACATCTTCATATTTTCTTCTTAAGGAGTTTCTTTCATCAGTAAGCATATCAATTTGTTCAAGAGCTTCTTCAAGATTGTTCTGAAGTTGATCCATATCCATAGAGATCTTACTCAAGTTGCTAAGCTTTCCTTGAATGTTCCTTCTCCGAGTAACTGTGCTCTGATACCAATTGTTAGAAATAGGAAATATTGAGAGGGGGGGTGAATCAGTATTTCACAAACTTTTTCTTTTGCCCACTTATGGATATAACAGATTACTTTAGTGCATACAAAGATTATCAAGCTGATTAACAAACATAGCAGTAAATAGAAAGAACTCATAACACATCATATGTTCTCGAGGAAACCCTGGCCAAGGGAAAACCCCAGTGGGGATGGTACCCACAAAGATCACTAATCAAAAGTATCTTGTTAGGGATATTGGACCCTGTTAGGAGTCAATTTACAATATATAGTAGATCTGTCCTAGTTAAAGGACTTTAGGCCTTGTTAGAAGCCTTAACCCTATTAGGAGTTAGATTACAAAACCTGATCACCAGCTGAGCTCACTACCCAAACAAGTAATACAAAAATGTTTCTGACTGTAATATGGTACTGCTTACAACTTCGCATCAATAGCCTTTGCTGCTATCACAATATACAACTATCGCAAGTTATCTTTTCTTTCTTTTTACATATCACTTCTCATCTTTCATTAGATTTCAAGTATGCCTAATATATGAGTTAGTAAAGCTAATAACTTTACATGGTCGGCATCCAAAATCTTTATCCAAGAGTAAACATCTAGGATATCATCTCTTCATAATGTTAAGTCATTATTTTGACAAGCAAAAATAATCCCTTAACTCTTTCGCTAAAATTGTCTCCAAAAACTGCTCTGTCTGCAAAACTGTCTTCGGTAAACTTTGAATAACTTTGTCCATACTACTCCAAACTTTATGCACAATGAGATGGGGTATCCTCATACTCTATAGAAGCTTCAATTAACTGTGCAAACAAAAATATTGCTCCAGTGGACGTCGCCAACTAAATCTTCATCGGGTGCTCTGTCAGGATCACTGTATCCAAACTTAGACAATTTCTTTATTCAACTTTGCATACTTGCATTCCAGATTCTGCGCTCTTAATAGAGATCATATGTTGCCATAATGACAACATCTATGCATCCACATTAGCCAAATTGCCAACATATTAACCAACTTAAGGAGGGATTAGAATGTGTGAAGGGGTTGGGTTGAGTTGGAACCATGGGTTAGGTGGTTGAAGAGGGTTTGGTTAGGGGTTAAAGTTAGGAGCCACATGCTCAAATTGAGTTAAATAGGGTTTATTTAATTTAATAATAGAGATAAAAGATTAAGTGAATTAATTAATTCAAATAATAGTATTTATTTTAATTAATAGAAGAAGGGGGTTAAATTAATTAAATGACTAGGGGTTGTCATTAGATAATTAATTAGACTATAGTTAATTAATTAAATTAATTAACTAGTGGGATGACATAAATTAATTAAGTATTTAATATTTAATCAATAATGCCCTAAGGAGAGAACTAAATTAGATTACGAATTTGGTAATCGTGTTTAGGTGTCTACACCATTAAATTGAGGTGTCACATGAACAAGTTCAAAATGTATTATTATAATTACTATTTAAATGTTTCAATATGGAGCATCTATCTTAGATTTCATAAGCCTCGCGGAAACAATCCTTATTTGAAGCATTGCTTAGCCCCTTGTTACAATATTCTGAAAGCTTTATATCTAAAAAATATTTATCATGCCTGAAAATAATAACTAGCACTTGCACCAATAGGAGGTAGAAATAGTTATGTCGATAGTGAGATATACCTCGTGTAGTATATTGGAGACTTAAAGAAAAAAAAATGTGGAACATCTAGTTTTGGAGCTATGGATGTAAACAATATTTGCAACTTCGTCAACGGATCCATTTACAAGGCCTAATTGTGTCCACATGTTGGTTGTGAACATGATGTGTTTCCCTTTGTAGAGTAGTACATGCTTCTTAAGTTATTCCAAGTTGTACTTTCTATCCCGCCCTTAGTGTTTGTTGTAGTACTTATTGCAATTGGAAGAATCAACAATTTTAGCATTTTTTTATCATGTAGTTTTACTAATTCATTTATTGTAAATAAGTATTGTATTTTCAAATTGTTCCTTCTCATGTGATGTAAGGTGTTTGTCTATGCATGTCATCAAAAGTTTCTAATCTTCTTGGATCAATGTTGTGTTCAACATGTTTTGTAATGTTTGTCAAAAATGTGTGTGTTGGTGTTTCATGACCTTGCCAACAAAACATCTCTTGTAAGGTTACAATTGTTGTAAATTGGGTCCACAACATCCTAGCATTTGACTCTAATATGAGATAGGTTTGTCCATAACAAGTGGTAGTTGTGCAGTAGACATTAGAAATTCCATTTTACTAATTACTTTGAATGTGATACTATGGTTCATCAGAGAGTTGTAAAACACCATCTACAGATGGCTACACAACTAAGTTTAATAGAGAGTACTTATTAATCATGTCTTTTTTTGGCATATTGCCTAGTCTAATATAACACATTTAAGTAAGTAATATTCTTTAAAACTTGATAATGTTGAGAGAATTTGTACAATGGCAAGCCAGCGAATTCATAGTAAATAATAGTTATACATTGTTCTAATTTTTTTCTTTAAAAAAGCATATACTTAACTTAGTATTCAAAAAAATGTAGAGAGTTACAATTGACTCTTATTGTAAAGTGCTAGGTACAAAAAATATATTATTCAACATAATTTTTTGACTTTAAATTATTTATTTTATGTTTTTAATGACAAAACATCTAAAAAATTTATATTGTTTATTGAATATAATTGAGAATTTTCATGAGTCTAAACATTTTAAATACTTCTACCTAATATGGGTCTTGAAATATTAGATTTGATCAAAAAATATTTTATCTTATGCTATTTTATTTGTTTGGTTTTGATTTTTTGGTGTGTGTTAATTTTCTAAAAGTAATATGGATTAACTTTTAAATTAATTAAATATTTTTGTATTCTATTTACCTATTTAAGTTTTAAATTGAGGTAAATTTGTATGTGTGTGTTAATAGTGGATCGTGAAAATCTTTAAATACCAATAACTTCTAAAAATTCTTATATTGATAAGTTGGTTCTAATTGTAAATCTACTTATCCAACCCTCTATAAAATAATAGAAATAACAAACTGTTTAAACCAATAGTGAACAACACAATGAAGAAACTAACTGTATTGGCTTCAAATGGAAAAAAACAAAAAAAAATATGTTTCTCAATTTTAATTCAATCGTAACAACCATACTAAAAAAAACCAATGATTTTATGGCAATACAATATTTAATTAACCGAATAATTTAAACATTAAGTTTAGAAGGTTGTAAAGTGATGAAAATAAATGTTAGTTTAAGAATAAGGTACTTAACTTTTTGAATTATAAGAAGCCCTTGACATAGTTTGTTTAGGTATAAAATTTGTGAAATTTAAGTCAAATTATAAATTATAATGTAAGATAGTATAATATTGTATAATGTAATATTTTTTTATTTTTTTTTTACTGGTAAAAGGCCGAAGCCTTGAATTATATTTTATTTATATATAAATTAAAAGTTTTTACATAAAAACCCCACTCAGTGCAGGAGCTGGTAGGAAAGAGCGGGGTTGAGAAAACCTCTAGCCGTGCCCGGGACATAAGTCCTGATACTGATACATGATTTCTGTGGGCATTCCCACAACTCGATATCTATCAAGATTTTTCTCTAAAATACATACATAATTACAGTGGGCATACCCACTGCTCGATACTTATCGAGGTTTTAAAGTTACATTTATTACATTGTTGATTGAAGAATACATCTCTATGATTCATACATGTAGATTATTAGTCCTGTAGATATCCATTCTAGAGCCTTCAGTGGTATATTGGTTTAAATGCCAGCTTGATAATATCCTCCTGAAATGCATACCTGAAATCTTCCAACCCATATAGTTAAATAAATACATTATAATTAAGACAAAAAAGGAAGGGGGAGATAAAAATATTGAGAAACTATCATTATTACCTTCCTCCAAAGTTATGTCTTTTATATACCTGCCTCACTATAGAAGACAGAAACTCAACCTATCCAATCTAGTTAAAAAATCCTAGATAGGAAGTTATAATTTTAAAGAGAAACATGTATATTGTGATAGAAAATTCTATGATATAAATCTGTCATCATTACTTAAGATCTAAAAAGCCAAAATTGATTTAGATAGATGCTCTTTCATAAGACTAATCCCATACAAAAACCTGTAGTGTATTTTAGAAGGGTATTTTAGACTATCCTTCTTTGAAAGGTTATTTCAGTGCTTAATCCAAATAAAATAACATCCCAAAACATCTTTATCGTGTATCAAAATAGTAAAAGAAATAACTTGAGTCATATAAACCTAACCATACTTTGAGATCTAAGGTCCCTAGCTCGACTATAAATCCTTAACATATGTGATTTGTGCCCTTTATGATTATGTGATCATATTTCTATACACCACCTAAAGGGTAAAAACATATATGCTTCATAATCAATACAGGAGACCATTTGATTCCTCAAAAACATACATTAATAAGATCTACCATCAAACCATGAACGAGATTATGATTAGCATTTACACTACTAGAAACCCCTGTTTATCCTAGATTAATGATCCCTACAGATAAGAAGCTAGGTTAGCCGAATGATGTTAAGTATAGGTCTCTGATCCAAAGTTAACTCCGAAGGATCTTCTATGACTATGATCCTTAAGCAAACGAGAGTTAAGGATATATATATATATATATATATATATATATATATATATATATATATATATATATATATATATATATATATATATATATATATATATATATATATATATATATATATATATATATATATATATATATATATATATATATATATATATATATATATATTCCTAGATCTGTACCTCATTTATTCAACTATATTAAAAAAGAACTGAGTTTGCTTTTCTGAAGAGATACTTCCTTATTGCTCTCTTACCATATTTACACTTAATTGATGCTGAAATTGCTTTTAAACCACCTTTCAAACAAGTATTATATTAACATTATATAAATTTTGTACATTACTTTGTAAGTACTAGCTTTTATGATATCTAACAGTTCAACTTAGCCATGGCTTCTTATCTTTTATATTCCGAGTAAGTTGTACATATATGCTATCTATATATACAATTACTGAATTATAAACATTTTGCATATATACAGTTGCTACATATTAAACATTATGCATATATACATTTACATAAGCCATATTGTATATATACTGCATAGCTATAATGTAATATTTATAATGACAACAATATTTAAAATAATAAAAGACTGTAAAGAAAAAAGTGCTATGCAAATAGGGTCATTCAATTCTGTTAGAGTAAAGTATTAATTATATTAATTAATCTTTACTCCCTTCTTAAGATGTCAACTCTTTTGCTTTAGTTTTTTATATTTAAACACACATGCACTATTTGTTTTAAACTCATGCACTAGTTGTTTTAAATATAAACTTGCATGCATTAGTCTTGTAATAATTTAACTAATTATTACATGCACTAGAGTTTTCCTTTCAAGGCTTTCGATCTCTTTTATAAGAATGATCCATTGTATATTTTATTCATTCATTATTTGATGATATTTTCTTCTTCATATTTTTGAGTCAAACCATTACCCTCTTCTTGTCTCTACTTCCTTGTAACAAGTTTTTGTATGCAGATGATCTTTGAGTTTTTTGAATTTGTATCGCTCAAATCCTACATGGTATCAAAGCCTAATTTGCTACAGCTTGTTTGTGTTTGAAGGACTCAGAGTTTAGAAATTCATCTATTTTAGATTAGGGCTTTTTAAATTTATTTTTATTGAAATTAGGGGGTCCCTAAATTTTGGTGCACTTTGAGCTCAAACAGACATCATCGTTGAGCTCGCAGTGCCCAAAAACCCCTATTTTGATATAAAATATGTCAAATTTGGAGAACTTTGCATTTTGCAGCATTTTTTTGTACTAGATAGCGTAGCATGCTTCCCAAGGTAGAATTTGTATGGACTAGCACGCTTCTCGATGTAGGATTCTCTATTTTTGGCATACGAATCAAGACAAAAAATTTATTGTCTGACACGTAAATCAAGACCCTAAAAAAATGGCACACAAATCAAGGTGAAAATCTAAAAGGCTTGGCACAGATCTCGAGGCGTGCATATGATTTTAAAAAAAACTTTCTTTTTTTTTTGCCGCGGACAACCATTTGGCCATCAAATTTAAGCTAGGCAAATGCAGTTTTGGCCCCTAGTCATATGGCGACCAGGGGCCTAGAATTTTAGCCCCAGGGGGCTTGTATGTTGCGACGATCATTTGGTTGTCAATTTTAAGCCTATGAAGTGCCGACATCAGCACATCTCAACACCATTTTGGGCCCTCCAAAGCACTCGATGGTTTTTTTCTCATAACTTGAGCATTGGTGTCAAAATCGGGCAAATGAGATATCGTCGAAAAGCTGGTTCCGAGCCCAATCCAAATATTCTGGTATGGTTTTGTGATTTTGCCAATTTGATACTCTTTTTTGCTGTCAAAGTCAGATGTTCTCTGTGATCTTGGCATTTCAGACTACCTACATTCTGGGATCCGTTTCTCTTGCATCCAGGCTCCGTTTTCGGCAAATGATATATTACCGAAAAGCTCTTTCTGAGTTTTTGATGAAGGGTGCTCCCCTTAATACCACAAACACATAACATAAATAGATACCCAGATCTACTACCCAGAACTGTCCCGAACTGCCTAAGACAACACTACAGCCTTCCTTATATAGGCAATTTCCACCGCCCGAGAAGGTTCCAAAAATTTAGCCCTAAGGGTCGACCAAACTTAGAGTTATTTTATTTTTCATTTTATTACATCATAGTCAGCTCAAAATAACTTTTGAAACCCGAACAAAAATTTTGAAGAAAAAATATTTTTCGTCGTTTTAGGTGGCCTAACTTCCAGAGACCATAAGTCTTCACCCGTTGACCCGATTGACTATTATAACCCCATTTCGAAAAGGGCACGAGGAGCTCTACAACACTTGAAACAAGCAAGTTTCATTTCGCTAAAAATTCAACCTCATCCGGGGCCTCTAAAGCCTTCAAAATTGAGTTCAATGTTTTTGTACCCTGTTTCCAAAACTGAAAAGTTTCAATATCTTCAAAACCAGACTTTATCTAGCAATGAAACTTTATAGGCAGGCTGATATGACTAAAATGAACCTCCAACTATGAAATCAAAACATTCCAAGATCGTATAGCAACTCTGCACAAGATAGACCTTATTGAATAGAAAAACATAAATATTTTTGGGTGATGCAAGATTGCTCTTACACCCAGGATGCTCCTGCATCAGACACCCGAGGTAATTTGAGAAGTGACCCTGTCATGACTCAGGTGTGTAGAGGAAAACCAAGACGGTTAACCTCCTCCTTCATTAGCCATGATGAATCTTCAACAAGTCATCCTTTTCATTTGACCAAATACTCTTCATATGTCATGTTCCTTGTGCTTCTGCCAACACGACTATCCAGTATGTCTTCAATCTCTTTGATATCTGAACTGGTTGATGGAATACTCCATTGTGCTGCTGTAACCTCATCTTCAACACCTCCTTCATGATACTCTGTTAGATTTGAAACATTAAACACTGGTGAAATATTCAGCTCAGTAGGCAACTCGACCTCATATGCATTTCCTGAATCATGCTTCTTCAGTATCCTACATGGCCCAAACTTCTTCATTTTCAGCTTGTTATATGTACCAATCGGAAATCGCTCCTTCCGCAAATGAACCATGACTTCATCTCCAAATTGAAATTCCTTATGCCTCCTTTTCTCATCTGCCTTAGCCTTATACTGTGCATTCATCTTGGTAATGTGCTTCCTCACCTCCTCATGGATGTTCCTCAAGTGTTCTGCAAAATCCTCAGCTTCAGCACTACTTATTTCTCCTTTATCTACCTTCCTCAACTCAGATGCATTTCTAGGACTATTTCCATATACAATTTGGAATGGTGATTTACCAGTACTTATGTTGACAGAATTATTGTATGCAAATTCTACCTGTGGTAAAATCAAATCCCATCTTGTTGGCTTATCTCCAACCAAACATCTCAACAAATTTCCCAAACTCCTATTCACCAATTCTATCTGTCCATTAGTTTGTGGATGATGTGATGAACTAAACTTCTAATTTGTCTTCAACTTCTTCCACAATGTACGCTAGAAATAGCCTACAAATTTGGTGTCACGATCTGAAACTATGGTCTTTGGCAAACCATGTAGTCTCACTACTTCTCTGAAGAACAATTCTGCTATATGAACAACATCATTAGTATTTTTATAAGGAATGAAATGTGCCATCTTTGAAAATCTGTCAACCACCACAAAAATTGAATCATGTCCCCGCTGAGTCCTCGATAATTTAAGAACAAAGTCCATACTGATATCCTCCCAAGGCTTCTCTGGTACAGGTAATGGATGATACAACCCAGTATTATGCTTCACTCCTTTCGCCATGTGACATACTCTGTAAGTCTGTTCAAACTTCTTGACATCTTGCTGCAACTGTGGCCAATAGTAATTTTCACTAACCAAAGCAAGGGTTTTATCATGACCAAAATGTCCAGCCAATCCTCTGCTATGCTTCTCCTTGATGAAATTCTCCCTCATAGAACTTCTTGGAATGCACAACTGACTTCCTCTGAATAGCATATCATCCTGAATGATGAAATCCAACCACTTCATCCTGTTTAGAGTAACAAGTTCTATACAAGCTTTCCAAGCTTCACCAAAATCAGGATCCTCTGGATACAAATTTTTGAGTTCCCTGAACCTAACCACTTCAATCTGCATCTCTGTCAGCAATAGTTGCCTTTTGCTAAGCACATCTGCAACCCTGTTAGACTTTCCACTTCTGTGTTTCAAAACAAATGTATAACTCTGCAAAAACTCAACCCATTTCATATGCCTTTGATTCAACTTTCCTTAACTATTCAAATATTGCAAAGCTTGATGATCAGTATACAAAACAAACTCCTTAGGAAGTAGATAGTGTCTCCACTTCTTCAATGCCTGAACTATAGCATAGAATTCTTGATCATAAACATAATATTTTCTCTTGGCATCATTTAACTTCTCACTGAAATAAGCAATAGGTTTACCTTCTTGACTCATAACAGCTCCTATTGCAGTACCACTAGCATCATAATCTACTTGAAACACCTTATTAAAATCTAGAAGTGCTAAAATAGGTTGTTCTGTAACTTTCTATTTCAACAATTTAAAACTCTTATCTGCCCCATTAGTCCACTTGAACTCTTTTCTATCCCCTCTCATTATTTTAGTCAAGGGTCCATAAATATTGCTAAAATTTTTGATAAATTTTTTTTAAAAGCTAGCCAAACCATGAAAAGACCTTACCTCAGTAGCACTTCTTGGGATAGGTCATTGAAGGATAGCCTGTACTTTCTCTGGGTCCATTTTTAGACCTTCTGCTGAAACTACAAGTCTCAAATACACTAATTCCTTCTTCATAAAATTGCACTTCTTCAAATTAATCAACAATTTCTCATCTCTTAACTTCTCAAACACCATACGGATATGCATCATATGCTCTTCCAATGTTTTACTAAAGATCAAAATATCATCTAGGTACACAATGACAAACTTACCCATAAATTCTTTTAGAACCTTGTTCATGAGCCGCATGAAAGTGCTCGGTGCATTGGTTAGCCCAAAAGGCATGACTAACCACTCATACAGTCCTACCTTTGTCTTAAAGGCAGTCTTCCATTCATCTCCTTCTCTGATCCAAATTTGGTGATATCCAATCTTCAGATCTACCTTTGAGAAATACACAGCTCCACTCAAATAATCTATAATATCATCCATTTGTGGCAATGGAAACCTATACTTGATTGTGATCTTGTTTATTGTTATGGAATCTGTACACATCCTCCATTCTCCATTCTTCTTTGGTGCTAATACCGCTGGTACAACACAGGGACTCAAACTCTCTCGAATCAACCCCTTTTGCAATAACTCATGTACTTGTCTATTCAACTCTTCACTTTCTACCGGTGTCATTCTGTGTGCTGCCTTGTTTGGCAAACTGGCTCTTGGAATCAAATTCATTTGATGACTGATCTTCCTTACCGGTGGTAATCCATTAGGTACATTATCAAATACAATATCCTGAAACTCATTCAACAAATTTGCAACCTCTACAAGTACATCCTCTACTTCCTCTTTACTAGCTTTTGGAATTAAAACAAAACACACATGCTCATGTCTCATACCATCTAGGAATTTTCTTCCATCAACAAAAGTTATTCTCACATTACCACATACCTTTTCTTCAGTCTCCTTCAATGGCTTTAGCTTATGTCGCACTCCATCCTTTGTTAGGGAATAGGTATTCGCATGACCATCATGTACAACACATCTGTCAAACTTCCATGGCCTACCCAAAAACATGTGACATGCATCCATAGGTATGATATCACATAGTACCTCATCATGGTACTCACTAATCTTGAACTTTACTAGGCACTGTTCACTGACCATGACCTTGTGGTCATCCTACACCCAGGCAATCTGATATGGATGTGGGTGTTTCTGTCTCTTGAGTTTCAACTTTGTCACCATCTCTTCTGACACCAAATTATCAGTGCTTCCACTATCAATAATCACATCACAACATTTACCCTCACACTTGCATCTACTGCGAAATAAGCTCCTCTTTTGCTCATGTTCATTCTCATTACTCAGCAGGACTTTTCTGTTAATCAGCATTTCTCCTCTTTCAGCATCTTCAAAATTTGAGGATCTGGCATCTTCATCTACATGTGCCACTCTAGCCTAACCTTCATTCCTCCTATCCATCCTTCCTTGGCATTGAGGACATTCAAATGCCCTATGACCTTCTTCTCCATAGTGAAAACTGTTGGATACAATTGTCTGAAGGAGATTGTTGGAATGATTATGTGTTGTCTTTGATGTCACACAAATGTCATATCAATTGTCAGCTCAGTTAGTCAGCAAAGTAGTTCCAGTGTCTATCGAGCTCAGTCAGTCAGCAAAGCAGTTCCCAGTGTCTACCGAGACCTCTCGGGTGTCAAAAAAAAAGTATGGCAGAAAATAGTGTTAACCGAGCTTCCTCGATTATCGAAGGAAAGTTAGTGTCTACCGAGTTCACTCAGTCTCCAAAGGATGTTGAAGAATTCGTAGTACTTACTGAGTTCTCTCGGTCACCAAAGGAAATCTTTTTCAGATTAATGTTTACCGAGCAAGGTCGACCCAGTAAAGGATTTTGTCAATTTGAGAAATAAAGTTGGTTTATTCTAGCTGACTGTTGTAATGATTAGTAATGTTTTGTAATAATTCTTAGTGTCGAGTTGACAATCTGAATGGTATATATATAGAAGGTCAAGTTGTGAATTATGAGGAAGGAAGTGAAAAAAAAGGAAGAATAGTATGAGCGAATTTTGAAGGATGATTAGATATCCTTGAAGAGCAACAGAGATATATTTGATCAGGAAGGATCTAGTGAAGCAGAATAGAGATCTGTAATCAGCAATTCAGTTGCATCACTATTCAGGTCACTTCATTGTTACTTTCTTACCATTGTAGCAGTGATTTCAAAATCTCCTAACCGAGTTGGTTTAATAGCCATTTTGTAAATCCTCTAACAAAGTGATAGTTCTATTGAATTGTTTCAAGACCTCTTACAAGGCCACTCCTAGTAGGGTGATTAAATCCTCTAACAAGGTCACACCTAACAATGTGTTTTGTAATCTTTTACCGGGTTGGCTCCTAACAGGGCATCACTTCAAATGAGTGAAAATCAGTAACTAGTTACATTGGTGGTTTTTCCCATATTGGGTTTCCATGTTAAATCTGGTGTCTCTTGTGTTCATGATATTTTCTTTATTCATGCATATTAATCACTGATAAATGCTTAAGAACAGTTATAATTAACACTCTCTGCAATTATCGAGTTTCAACATTTCTTTTTATGTCAGCAGTAAATAATTTAATAGGACATCTAAGGGATTAGTGGTAATATTTTGTGGTTAACTGATTCACCCCCCCTCTCAGTTACTACATCTATATTTCCAACAATTGGTATCAGATCTTTTGGTGCTTGCGGGAAGGGTTTTAAGGACCTAAGCTAAAGATCAAGATGTCTTACAAGAGAGAAATTCCAAGGCTTAACAAAGATAACTTTTCAGCATGGCAAGGTCTCATGAAACTTCATCTGGCTTCCATTGGTGATTCAGGATGCAAATATATTGATCAAGAATATACTGTTCCTACTGGCACATTAACTATTGAAGACATTGCAGAGAAAAATAATGATAACACCATGATGATAGATATTGCATCAGCCCTTAGCTATGAATAATTTGATGAGATCAAAGACTGCACAACTGCCTATGAAATTTGGAACAAGCTGAAGAAAATTTATGGTGGTGATGACAATGTGAAAAGAGCCAAAGTAGAAAGCCTAAGAGGACAATTTGATCAGATGAAGATGAAAGAAGATGAAAACATTGCAAAATTTGTTGAAAGGATCAAGGTGAGTGTTAGTGCAATCAGAGCTTCTGGAGGAAAAATTGATGATGAAACTGTTATAAGTAAGGTTCTTAGAACATTGCTTCCTATCTATGCAATAGGAGTATCTGCTATTCAAGAAAGAAGATGTGAACAAAATCACAATATAACTTTGGATGCCTTAGTTGGAAGATTGACAGCTTTTGAATTGGACAACTATGATAACTATGTTCCAACTTCTAAAAATATTGAATCAGCATTTGAGGCCAAACTTTCACTTAAGAAGGGCAAGAAAATCCAGTGAGAAAGTAAAGAAGAATCAGAGGAAAGTTCATACAGTGATCTTGAAGTTATTGAAGCATTACTTGCAAAGAAATATACTAGAGGCAGAGGTAAATACAAAGGTAAAACTCCCTTAATCTATTTTTCATGTAAAGAAATTGGTCATATTGTAGGTAGGTGCCCAAACAAACAAAGCAAAGATGAGAAGAAAGGTCACAAGTACAATGGCAAGAAGAATTTCAAGTCATTCAAAGATAAAGGTAAGAAAACATGTTTTTTGGCTAAGGATTCTGATGACAGTGAAGAAGAAATTGTCTTCATTGCTGTAAAAGATGAATCTGATGATGATGAAGATGAGATGGCACTCATCTCTCATATAAGCAAAAATGATACATGGATTATAGATAGTGGATGCTCACATCATATGACTGGTGACAAAACTAAGTTTGAACATTTTGAAGACTATGATGGTGGTAGTGTAAGGTTTGGAAACAATGAACCTTGTTGTATAAAAGGAAGAGGAAAAATTTCATTAAACAAAGAACTTATATGTGATAATGCATATTGGGTTGAAGGACTAAAACATAATCTTCTAAGTGTAGCACAGCTAATCAATAGTGGACTCAAGGTTGAATTCATGAATGGCAAAGCAAGACTGCTGAATGACAAAGGAAAACTGATTGGTTCAAGAAAACAAACCAAAGGTAACCTGTTTTATCTTGATCTCGGTGAATGCTCATGTTTTATTGCTCAAATTGAAGAAAGTTGGTTATGGCACAAAAAGTTATGTCATGTAAATTTTGATAATATGGTGAAAATAAGCAAATTTAAGAAAGTAAGAGGTATTCCTACTTTGAAGAAACCTGATATTGGTCTATGCAAGAATTGTTAGATTGGTAAAATGGGAAAGACTAGCTTTAAAAGTAAAAACTATCAATTTGAAGATATTTTGGATATTGTGCATACTGACTTATGTGGACCTATTGGAATTGAAAGCTATACTGGAGAAAAATTATTTATTCTCTTTGTTGATGATTACTCTAGAATGATGACTGTTATGTATTTAAGAGAAAAGTCAGAAGCATTTGAGAAATTCAAATGGTATTTGGCAAGAGTAGAAAAGGAAACACGAAAAAGAATGAAGTGCTTGAGATCAGACAGAGGTGGTGAATTCATCTCCCATGAATTCAATAATTTCTGCATTGAAAGAGGAATCAAAAGACAGGTATCAGCTCCAAGAACTCCTGAGCAGAATGGAATAGCTGAAAGGAGGAACAGATCTATCATGGATTGTGCAAGGACTCTAATGATTGAAAAGAACATTGCTATGAAATACTGGAAGGAAGCTATTAGCACTGTAGTTCATACCTTGAACTGAGTACAGTTGAGGAAAGACACATTCAAAACTCCTTATGAGTTATGGTATGGCTATAAACCCAATGTAAGTTACCTAAAAGTATTTGGTAGTAAATGTTACATCTTGAAAGAATCTAGAAAAGACAAACTTGATGCAAAAGGTGATGAAAGAATATTTTTGGGATATTCTTGCAAAAGTAAGGCATATAAATGTCTAAATTTGTCTACTCATAAAATCATAGAAAGTGCACATGTGAAAGTAGATGAGTTTGCAGAAAAGATTGAAGAAGAAAGCAAAAGGGAACCGGAGGACTACAGAAGATTTGTTTACATTGAACTTGATACATTGCCAGACACATCTGTCAATAAGGAGACTACATCGACTGAGCCCAGTACAGTAACTGAGTCACAAGAAGAAGTTCAGACCGAGTCACAAGAAGAAGTTCAAATCGAGTCACAAGAAACTAAGTCTCAGCCTGAAGCTACCGAGAAAATATCTACCGAGCTTGAGCAAACTGAACCTGAAGATGAAATTCAAGAAGATGACAATGTAACTCAGTCAAGAAGAAAGGAACCTATATTGGCCAAGTATGTCAGGAAGCATCATACACCAGATCAGATTATTGGAAACAAATCAAATGGCACTATGACAAGAAGTAAACTAAAAGGTACATGTTTACTTGCTGATTTTGAACTTAAAAATGTCAAAGATGCATTGGAAAATGAAAGTTGGATTGAGGCTATGAATGAAGAAATAGAGAAAATAGAGAAAAATAAGACATGGACTCTTGTACCTAGGCCTAAAGATAAAAATGTAGTTGGGACAAAATGGGTATTCAGAAATAAGTTGAATGAAGATGGTCAAGTATCAAGAAAGAAAGCAAGATTGGTATGTAAAGGATATTCTCAAGAAGAAGGTATAAATTATGGAGAGACTTTTGCTCCTGTTGCAAGATTAGAAGGTGTAAGGACTCTACTTGCATATGTAGCACATAAAGGATTTAAGGTATATCAGATGGATATAAAATCTGCATTCCTCAATGGTATTCTTGATGAAGAAGTCTACATTGAGCAACCTGAAGGTTTTATGGATCCAGATAAAAGGGATATGGTCTGCAAGTTACACAAAGCACTGTATGGTCTGAAACAAGCCCCTAGAGCATGGTATGAAAGATTACATAACTATCTAACTCAGATTGGTTTCAAAAGAGCTAAAGACAATAGTAATTTATACATCAAAGAAGGACCAAATAACAAAATTGTTTTGGCAAAAATATTTGTGGATGATACTGTGTTTACAGGGAATGATGATCAGTGCAAAGAATTTTCAGAGCAAATGAACAAAGAATTTGAAATGTCTATGTTTGGTCAGATAAAATTCTTTGTTGGACTTCAAATTCAGCAGAGCAAGAACGGTATCTACATTACTTAGTCTAAATACATCAAGGAAATACTTAAGAAGTTTGGTATGGAAGATTCAAAACCAGTTGGTACACCCATGTGTACTGGACTGAAGCTTACCAAAGATGATGATTCAAAAGAAGTAGATAAGACCTTATACAAATCAATGATTGAAAAATTACAGTATGTAGTACATACAAGGCCTGATATTGCCTTAGCAGTTGGTATAGTAGCAAGATTCTCAGCAAAACCCAGAGAAAATCACATGACGGCAATCAAAAGAATCTTGAGGTACTTAAGAGGAACTGAAGATTATGGCTTGTGGTATAAATTTGGAGGCAATTTGGTCTTAAAACTATTTACTGATGCTGATTGGGTAGGAAACATTGATGATAGAAAGAGTGCAAGTGGTGGAGCATTTTTTCTTGGCAAAAGGTTAGTATCTTGGACCTAGTAAAAAGCAAAATTGCACATCCCAATCCATAGCAGAAGCAGAATACGTTGCTGCAGTAGTAAACTGCTCTAATATTATTTGGTTCAAATAGTTACTAGAAGGTATGAAAGTTGAGATCAAAGAACCAGTTGTTATGTTCTGTGATAATACAAGTGCAATAAATATTTCAAAGAATCTAGTAATGCATTCCAAAACCAAACACATTGCTATAAAATATCACTTTGTCAGAGAATTGGTGTAGGACAAGGAAATCAGATTGGAATATGTTCATACAAAAGAACAAATTGTAGATATCTTCACCAAGCCACTACCTAAGGATGCATTCTTGTATCTAAGAGGTAAGTTAGGGGTCATTCCCCTATCCGAGGCTCACTAAATTAAGTTTTAGTAATGCATCAACCAGAGCATGTTGAAGATTAGTCAGTTGATGCAACATAGTCAAGGAATCATTGCATATGAATCAGTACTTAAGGTACATTAGTATTCATCTGAAGTGTGTTATCTTTGGCATGTGTTGTCAAAGAGGGAGAGTTTGCTGTTTGCTGTCATTATTTCATGAAATTTCTAAGAAAGAGAATTTTTTAAAAAAAAAGAAAAGAGGGAGAGTTTTCAATCAGAGAGAGAAGTTTGTTGACAGAGGGAGATGAGAATCAGAATGAAGCTAGGGATATGTTCCTTATTCTATGTTTTCTATGAAATTTCATTGTGCTATGACATATTGTGTTGCCATCAATGCCAAAGAGGGAGATTGTTGGATACAATTGTCTGAAGGAGATTGTTGGAATGATTATGTGTTGTCTTTGATGTCACACAAATGTCATATCAATTGTCAGCTCAGTCAGTCAGCAAAGCAGTTCCCAGTGTCTACCGAGCTCAGTCAATTAGCAAAGTAGTTCTTAGTGTCTACCGAGACCTCTCGGGTGTCAAAAGAAAAGTATGACATAAAACAATGTTAACTGAGCTTCCTCGGTTATCGAAGGAAAGTTAGTGTCTACCGAGTTCACTTGGTCTCCAAAGGATGTTGAAGAATTCGCAGTACTTATCGAGTTCTCTCGGTCACCAAAGGAAATCTTTTTCAGATTAATGTTTACCGAGCAAGGTCGGCCCAGTAAAGGATTTTGTCAATTTGAGAAATAAAGTTGGTTTATTCCAGCTGACTGTTGTAATGATTAGTAATGTTTTGTAATAATTATTAGTGTTGAGTTGACAATCTGAATGGTATATATATAGAAGGTCAAGTTGTGAATTATGAGGAAGGAAGTGAAAAAAAGGAAGAATAGTATGAGCGAATTTTGAAGGATGATTAGATATCCTTGAAGAGCAACAGAGATATATTTGATCAGGAAGGATCTAGTGAAGTAGAATAGAGATCTGTAATCAATAATTCAGTTGCATCACTATTCAGGTCACTTCATTATTACTTTCTTACCATTGTAGCAGTGATTTCAAAATCTCCTAACCGAGTTGGTTTAACAACCATTTTGTAAATCCTCTAACAAGGTGACAATTCTATTGCATTGTTTCAAGACCTCTTACAAGTTCACTCCTACCAGGGTGATTAAATCCTCTAACAAGGTCACACCTAATAGTGTGCTTTGTAACCTTTTACCAGGTTGGCTCCTAATAGGGCATCACTTCAGAAGAGTGAAAATTAGTAACTAGTTACATTGGTGGTTTTTCCCATATTGAGTTTCCATGTTAAATCTGGTGTCTCTTGTGTTCATGGTATTTTCTTTATTCATGCATGTTAATCACTAATGAATGCTTAAGAACAGTTATAATTAACACTCTCTGCAATTACCGAGTTTCAGCATTTCTCTGTATGTCAGCAGTAAATAATTTAATAGGACATCTAAGGGATCAGTGATAATATTTTGTGGTTAACTGATTCACCCCCCCTCTCAGTTACTACATCTATATTTCCAACAAAAAACATGTTCCATGGAAGCCTCCTCTTCCTGAACCTTGTCCTCTTCCTCTCTGATCTCTATTATTCTGATCTTGGAAATGATTGAAATTATTTCCTCTCTGATTTTGACTGCTATTGGCCTCATCCTTCTTTTTCGAATCTTCATTCCGGCCTCTATATGACCATCCACCAGATCGTCCACCGTGACCTCTTCCATTTTGTTTGCTCTTAAACTTCTTGTTCAGCTTTTCCTCTACTTTTAGGGAAAACTGGTATGCCTCTTCAATACTGTTCATTTGAACCAGATTCGACTCCTCATGAATGCTTGGCCTCAACCCATTAAGGTAACGAGCAACTTTCTCCTTATCAACTTCCGCATGGCCTGTTCTGATGAGGATTCGATAGAACTCCTCTGTATACTCCTAAACCAATCATCCTGCTTGCTTCAAACTTTGCATTTTCTTCAGTAGGTCAAGCTCATAATCAACAGGGATGAACTGTCGCTTCAATTTATCCACCATTTGATCCCATCTTGTGATTTTATCTTTCCCTCTTCTATTTCTCTCCAATTGAATCTCTTGCCACCAGATCTTTGCATGACTTTTCAGTCTAGCCTTCATGAATTTGACCCTATCAAGATCCTCAATATCTTCATACTCAAAATATTCTTCACATTCATTGATCCAGTCGACCAATTCTTCAAGGTTAAGATTTCCTGAAAATGCAGGAACCTTAATCTTAGGTCTTTTCTCGATCTTGAAAATGGCCCGGAAAAGCCTTTCTTCTTCTTGATTCAAAATTTCACCTTCTTCTTCTTGATCATCATTTCCTTCTTCGGTTTCATCCTCACTTTCATCTTTGACATTAAGATTCATTGCTCTGTGAATCTCTTCTTGCAATGCTTGCACTTGTCTCTGGAGCGCTCTAACCTCAGGTGTTACAACACCAACTCTTCTGCCACATTCCCTTTGTGGAGGCATTTTTGTGATGTGCACTAAAACCCTAACCACGGTCTTGGTGCAAATTGCCTCACAGTCGGCGATCTATTTACACACTTAGGAACTTCTGCTCTGATACCACTTGATGAAGGGTGCTCCCCTTAATACCACAAACACATAACAGAAATAGAGAAACAACAACAATATGCAAGAATAGAAAATTGGCTTCTTATTATCTCCACAAATGTGGAATTACAAACTTTCAGAATTACAATATGCAAAGCCACATGGGCATTCCCTTACAATATTCTGTAGGACAAAGCTTCGAATCAATACCTAGATCTACTACCCAGAACTACCTAAGACAACACTACAACCTTCCTTATATAGGCAATTTCCACCACCCGAGAAGGTTCCAGAAATTTAGCCCTAAGGGCTGACCAAACTTAGAGTTATTTTATTTTTCATTTTATTACATCATAGTCGGCTCAAAATAACTTTTGAAACCCGAACAAAAATTTTGAAAAAATATTATTTTTCGCCGTTTCAGGTGGTCTGACTTCTGGAGACCATAAGTCATCACCCATTGACCTGATTGAATATTATAACCTCATTTTGAAAAGGGCACGAGGAGCTCTACAATATATAAATTAAGCAAGCTTCATCTAGTTGAAAATTGGACTTCATCCGGGGCCTCTAAAGCCTTCAAAATTGAGTTCAAAGTTTATGTACCCTATTTCCAAAACTAAAAAGTTTCAATATCTTCAAAACCAAACTTGATCTAGCAATGAAACTTTATAGGCAGGCTGATATGACTAAGATGAACCTCCAACTATGAAATCAGAACATTCTGAGATCGTATAGCAGCTCTACACAAGATAGACCTTATTGAATACAAAAACATAAATATTTTTGGGTGATGCAAGATTGCTCTTACACCTAGGATGCTCCTGCATCAGCTTTTATAAGATCTGATGGTTTCATGTGTGATTTTATCCTTTTGCTGACGTCACCCATCTTCAGATCCTTCCAAACACCTTCTTTGGGCCCTCCAGTGCAACTGTTAGTTTTTTGCTCATATCTTGAGCATATGGTGTCGAAATCGAGCAAATGAGATATTGTCGGAAAGCTAGTTCTGAGCTTTATCCAGATCTGGAGGTTTGAATTTTTGTTTTTGCATTTTTTATGGTGTTTTTTACTATCAAATCTAGATGTTCAGTTTTGCACTCCATAAGCTTTATATTGCGCATCTAGACTCCATTTTGGGAAAGCGAGATATCATTGGAAAGCTTGTTTTGAGAGTGTTTCATTACTGAGTCATTTTCCCATATTCTTCTCTAGGTATATGTTATTCAGTTTTTTGCATTTCTGCACTCTGGTGGATATCTTGGATGTTAGAGGTCCTAGGATCTCTTCCCTTTAGGGGATGGCTCTTCTTAGGCTGTTATTTTGTTTCAACAACCTTTTCTCTTCTTTGAGCAGTGTATACTTCACTTTTGTAGTATTCTTTTATGCACATGCATTGAGATAAAGTGTCATTTTATTGCATGCTTGGAATCTTGAACATGTTTGTGCTATTTGTACTCGCACTCCATTATAAAGTGCCATGGGGGGTTTGATGTTTTCCATCTACCTTTGTCAAGTGAGTGTTCCTTCCATGACATTAGCCTTAGGGTATCTTTATTTGTGTTTGTACTTTCAATGCACCTTCGATGTTCCTGGCTTTTCACAATGCAGTTCTTATTGGCACTATCTTTAGTGTACCTATCACCTCTCCCTTGTCAGCATTGTGGGGGGGGGGGAGGTTTTCTACTGATCATGCTTCTGCTTCCTTGGTTCTATAGTGTGATCTATTTATTCAGTATTTGTTCCTATGTACTAGGCAGATGCAGTGGCTGGGTACCTATGCATTTCAATGAGATGGATCATTTACCATATAGACACTCTTTCTTTCCTATTTTTAGAGGCACTCTTCCATCTTTCATTGATTAGATCTTCAGGCTTTGGTATGTTATACCATCTATATCTTTGAGTTCAATTGTTTGCCTTTGTTTGCCTCCTAATTTGATTAGTGTCATTTGAGGGCACTCATACAGATTACAATCTTCTCTACCTAGTCATGCTCTATTTTAGTGGAGGATCTTTAGATCAACTGTTACTTCTTGATAGATTTTGCATCTTCTCGCTTCAGTGATGTTCTAAATGTTCATTCTTGTTCCTATTTTCTGGAACATTCCTAGTTTTGGAGGCTTCTTCAGTCCTTCAGATTAGTCTTTGTCTCTTTTTGGAGTAGAGTTGTTCCCATGTGATTTTCCCTATTTCTCTATTTTATAGAGACTCTCTTTTGTACCTGGGTACCTCATCAGACCATGTTGTCGGGACCCATTTTATGCTTTTAGCACCATAGTTTCCTTTGCTTTCTTCTTGCATTGTTTGCAACTGCATTGTTGCTCATCTTAAGGGGGGGTGTTAGAGTAGAGTATTAATTATGTTAATTAATATTTACTCCCTTCTTAAGATGTCAACTCTTTTGCTTTAGTTGTTTATATTTAAACACACACACACTAGTTGTTTTAAACTCATGCACTAGTTGTTTTAAATATAAAATTGCATGCATTAGTCTTGTAATAATTTAACTAATTATTACATGCACTAGGGTTTGCCTTTCAAGGCTTTCAATCTCTTTTATAAGGATGATCCATTGCATATTTTATTCATTCATTATTTGAGGATATTTTCTTCTTCATACTTTTGAGTCAAACCCTTGCCCTCTTCTTGTCTCTACTTCCTTGTAACAGGTTTTTGTATGTAGGTGATTTTTGGGTTTTGTGGATTTGTAATGCTCAAATCCTACAAATTCAATTATGAGGATAGGTATCCCACAAGTGTACAAGTGGTCTCTTGACCAATCATAGGGAGGCCGCCCTTATACTGTGGTCAAGGTTCTTAGAATAACTGAGAGGGGGGGGGGGGGGGGGTGAATCTGTTAGATCAGTTATCCAATAGTCCCAATTACAAAATGTATCTCTTAAAACAAATTTAACAAATATCTGCAACTCGGTAACATAGAATACTAAATTGTTTGTGCCTTTACCGATTACCAGTTAACTGTTAGGATTAACAAGGCAGAAATAACAATTATGTGCAAATATAACTAATATTAGAAAATAATAAACCACACAGAATAGAACACAAGACACACAGATTTAACGTGGTTCACCCAATCCCTGGGCTACGTCCACCAACAGCGAGTCCAATATTATTATTATCCAGTGATTACAACCTGATTACAATTCGTAATCCCTTACAACCCAATTCTACTGCAAGTACTAAAATCATACATAATGAAAATCCCTAACCCTAAGCCATATTATACAATATTTTCCCGCTTTAGGGTTAGAATGAGTTATAAGTAGTTGGCCCAAATAACCAAAAAGTAGTCAGCCTCAAGTAGTCGGCAAGGTTGGGAGGAAAAGTGTACAGTACTTTCTTGGATAGTACTTTCCTGATTAGTCACCACAAGCTAACATTAACTACTCACTGCGATTACCGACCAAATCAAATATGTAATATGTAAAGTATGATAACCAAACATTCATCACAGAAACACATAACACAAAGATTTAATGTGGAACCCCTATTAAGGGAAAAGCCACTTGGGACCGGTAACCCAAAATACTTTTCACTCTTCTGAAGTGAGCTCGGTGAAGAGCCAACCCTGTTAAAGGTTACAAAACACACTATAAGGTGTGACCTTGTTAGAGGATTTAAGACTAGTAGTTATCATCCAACCAGCATTCACTATGGGGTTGATAGGATAACAATGTACATTCCATGAATGACATAGGGTTTATCATAAGATGGTTAAGTCCACTCGGTTAAGAGATTTTTATGTTACAATGGTTAAATTGAAACAATAGGTGATCTGATTACAATACAACTTGATTTTGCAGATGTTCACATCTATTCCAAGCCCATAAAATCCTTTGATCAATATTTCAATTCAGTTCTTCAATATTCAATAACTTACTGTCCCTCGGTAAAAACTCTCTTACACTCAATATTGTTTTGTAGTTCAGTTCTTCTTTAACTAGTCTGATCAGGCATGCATGAAGTTGTGTTCACGCGATATCTCTGTAGTCTCCTTCTTCGGGCATAGTTTCAACAATGAAACTAATGTCTCTTATATAGACAAGTAAATCATTTTCTTTTCATCCATCATATTTTGCCACTTAATCTCCTTCATGGATTTTTCCACTTAAACCTTCCTCAAAAGATGTGTCAATAAATCATTTCATTTCCATCCTTTAGATCTTCTTCAAATTTTGTTAGCCATGGATCTCAAAACAAACTTTATCTTCAACCTCAAAATTATACACTTTCCAGCTCATCAATTTATGTTGGCTAAACTAAACATTTAGTTCTTTCATCCATACTTGGTTAACAAAGAAATGTGTTGGCAAACACAAGCTCGGTTAATACTATCACTCGGTATACACTACACTAGCTCGGTGTATACTAAAGTGCTTCATTTATCGACCACATTGCTTTGTAAAGTTTTACTTCCAACTTCATAACAGATTAATGTAACACAATCAAGTCAACAATATGAAGTCATAGACTCATCAATAAGTTACCAAAAGTATTCCTTATCCTCATCTGTCATATCCATCTTCCTCTATGTAGATATCTCAGTTCAAGTCATCTTTTCTTTTCTTTACAAATGTTTAGTTATTTGCAACTCTCATGATAAGTACTATCAAAACTAGTTGACATCAATGATAACATAATGTCTGATTTAATTATCTTACATATTATTTCAATACTCGGTGATCTCTAATCACTGATCTTCAAGTCATTCAGGTATTCAATCAGTTGTAGTTCATCAAAGGTATTTAATTTTCTAGAGTGTTTATGGGAGATGGACAAAAAGATGTTATTCAAATTGTTGTAGCTAGAATGACCATTGCAGGAGATGTTGGAAATAAGAATTTTAGGGAAGTGATGATAGAAGAAGGGAGGCTAGTTGTGGATGCAAAGTTGTGTTAGGGCCTTCATCAAGCAAGGATCCATTTGAGCACGATGGAAGCATAAGAGGTAAGGGTTCTCCTGTTGCCTCCCTCATTGTTAGATTTAATCTTCCAATGTCTAAAGTGATTGATAGTGAAAAGGGTAAGCTTAAAGATTTTTTTTACCGGCCCAATATATTACAAAGTTATCATCCAGTAATTTCATGAATGATTAGATATATAATGTTTGGAACATGAGATTAGGGTTCCATTATTAGTTTTAAAAAATGATACAAAGAGGATTGTTTGTTATTTTTTCAAAAACCCTCTCTGTCATAGAGAAGTAATTAAATGACAATTTTGGAACATAGGCTCTTGTGTGTTTAGGGTCATTATATAGTCCTTGGAAGCCAATAAAGAAGATGTTTTATCCTTATTGTTCCCTATATGATTCACAATAAAAAAATGTGCCTCCTACCTATGGCATCTTTTACCAAAAACCCTAGAAGTGATTGGCAAGGTTATTGAAATGGAGGAATCAACCTCATTATTTACCCATATGCATATGATGTTGTTGGTTGTTATAAACCTTGGAATAGATATCCATGACATTCTTAAGATTGAAAGGAAAATGTTTCTTGCCCTATAGAAGTCTTGGGCAGTTGAATGCATGATTTCTCTATAAAAAAGAGGGGCACCATAGGTGGAATTATCCTATGCTAAAGCCCAATAAAATCAATGAGATGGATAAAGTGTTTGCTAATCCTAATATAAAAATGGATGCAAAGTCTAATTGCAATATGGGTCCTAACCCTAATAGAAAAATGAATGCTAACCCTAAGGGCAAGATATTTGCTAAACCTGATAGAAATTTTAAGAATGCTCCTAAAGGGAGTGAAGTATTAAGTCTTCATAATATAGACTTGGTTGTAAAAAAGACCCTCAATGACCTAATAATACATGAGCTCATCCTTGTAGATGAGAGGCATAGAGATTCTATCACTAAAATCTAAATGATCTTAAGGAAGATCTAAAACAAACTTAGTATCCTAGTAAGGCCACCAAGCCTGTTGAGCTTAGCTTAGATAAAAGTGAATCATTCCTAGGTGGCCCTCCCAAACACAAAACTCTCAATGACCAATAATTGGCTATTGAAATGTTGAGGCATATATCAGATACTAGAAGGAGGAATGAGAAAATTATTAAAGATGGGTGCGATAATGTTGGCATAACTGATGTAGAGGATTATTGAGTATTGATTGGTACATGTTCAATGATAGGAAGATTGGTTATTATGTTGTCATTGATGTAAACTAAGTATTGTCTTGGTTGACAATGAGTTGATAAGTGTTTGTATGATGAATCCAGTGTGTGGTGATTAAATGAAGGAATTGGAGTGTGCAATTTTGGTTGGAGACTTAGGGATGTCTCTAGATGTTGTATATTTGATCTCGCATGATTGAAATTAGTATGGGGTGAGTTATGATTAATTGAAGAGCAACGGGGTAGACATGAGAAAAAATAGTGACAAATAGTGAATGATTTGATTGTTCTATTATATCGGTATGGATCCAAGTGTTGTGGTCATGATATGTTTATCTTGACTAGGATATGGTTTTGATGCTATAATCGCAAGTTGATTGGAGTACTAGAAGGCATTATTTCAGGGGATAGAAGATAGCAAAATGTTTGAATAGTTGATGTTAGATCAATGACTGGTGATGATGCACTCAGTTGCGGTGAATTTTTTTGTGATCCAAGTGTCATGGTGATGTGGCGTAACAGATTTGTAATGATTATTTGATGTTACAATGTTTGAGGTGATCGAATCTATCAAGTTTTGGAAACATGTTGGGAAAGTCAAATAAATTTTAATTATTCTTGTGTAAAATTAATGTATGATGAATCTTGAGGCCGACCTGAATTTATAATTGAATATTCCAGATTGGTAATATGTTTTAGGGTTCAAGGATTGAGCGAGAATGATTTTAATTCAAATGTAATACAATTTTAAAGTTGGCTAAGACCTTAAAGAGCATGTAATGTATTTATAAGTAAATCAATGAATTATATAAGTGTAAATCATGAATGTGAAGGTGCGGTCAAGTGAAGATTGAAGATTGTCTATGAAATAATATGTGTTTGTGCTTGATTGGATTGGAATAAGTAGAGAAGTCCTACAACTAGATCATTGTACTTGTTTATTCCTAACAATTTCTACAAGAAAATCCCTTTACCGGATAGACTTTAATAGGTCTAAATTTTAAATCCTTTAACTAGGTGACTCTTTAATTAGGGTTTGAAATCCTTAAACAAGGTTACTCCTAATAGGATAAATCTCCTAATAGGGCTAGAGGGAAATCCCTTAACCGGGTGACTCCTAATAGGGTCTTCTCCTAACCAGGCATTTGTAAAGCTCCTAACATGGCTAGGAATTTAACAATGTGCCTTTTAGAAGAGTGTAGATTATTAGTGAGTTCTAATTCCCACCTTGGTTTTTACCCTTAATTAGGGTTTCCATTATATAATTCTGGTGTCACTTTGTTGCATGTTTGGATGGTTGTTTGATTACTTTGTTTATTACATGCATAAAGTTTAATATTGGTGAATTAATTGTGAAAAGTTTTAGATCTGATAGATCATTGATTCACCCCCTCCTTCAGTAATCTTGGACATTATAGTATTAACAATTGGTATCAGAGCTCTAATTACACTAAGGTTGTTGAGAAACTCAGGAGTAAGCCGCGATGGAGCAATGGTCATGGAGGAAAATGGCGAGAAGGGAGTTTCAGGGTTTCAAGGATGGCAAGAGCTTAGGTCTTTAAAAGAAGCAATGATGACCTTTTAACAGATGAGGGAAATATCCCTATAGTAGTGTTATTCAGTATCAAAATAGAGGTAATCAGAGGTTTCTTGAGAGATCAAATAGGAATGGAAGGAGATGGGAGGAGAGCAAATCTTTGCAAAAAGGTTTTAAGGGTAATATGCATATTGATAATGGTTTTAAGTTAAAAAATATAGAAGTGAAGTTCTGGAGGAAAAAACCAGAGGGAGGTTTAGAGATGCTCCCAAAGAGTAGTCAAAGAGAGGTGCTTACTCCTCACAGGGAAGAAAATATTAATGTGGCTACATCCTATGCAAAAGTGGTGCTTAATAATACACAGTGGATGGAAGATAGAGCTATGCTAGATGATAAAGCTTTGGTAATGAAATGGCTAGGCCCATGGTCCTTTTACACCAAAATAAAAGATTGGTGCGAGATAAACTGGCATAACTCCTTTATTTCTTTAAAAAATTTGAACAATGGTTTCTACCTTATTTGTGTGCATCAAAAGAGGATAGGGACTGGATGCTGGTGAATGGGCCCTATTTTCTAGATGGTAAAGGGTTGTTTATGAAAAGGTACAGTATTAAATTTAATCCAGAAAAGGAAATAGTAGAGGAAACACCTATCTGGTTCAAGATGGAAAACTTGCCATAGGAATATAGAAATGAGGAAACTATGAAGATTTTGGGTGAATCCTTGGGAAACTATGTGAGGTGGGAAGAAGGGATTAATTTTGTTGTTACTCCAAGGATCTTAGTATGGAGACAAACATGCTATGAGTTCCCCTCTCATATCATTATTCACACTGATAAAGGTGAATGGTGGCAAGCGTTGGTGGTGGAGGATGGTAAGAGTGATGAGATTTCATTACCTGAGCAAATAGATGCTTATTTTGGAAAAGGTAAATTCTTTGATGATTCAAAATTGATTCATTGTTTTCTCTAGTTGACTGAAAGGGTTCAAGAGATAGAGGAACCATTAAATAATTTTTTTCCTGGTGGGTTTTTGGGAAAGGATTATAGGGATGCTCTTTTAGAAGAAAGGACTGTATTAAGAGAAGTTGATAAAACTATGATAGAGGAATATGATCTCCTAACATTCTTAGGCCAAGATGATCTCTCTACACAAAGGGTGAGTGAAACACCTCTATTGGCCTGGCACTATGGTAAAGGCTCTTTCAATGCTTTAGAGAACCTGACTACTGATTCTATATAGAATGGCATGAACTTTGGTGTGGCTGATGAAGATGCTACTCAAGACTAGGTTACTAAAGAAGTAAGTCCTTTGATAACAAAACAAGGGGAATATTTAGTATCAGAAGACCCTTTAATCAAAGATTTGGTTGATGAAGTTAAATGCTCCTTGAATGAAAATCAAGGGGACAATCCAAGGGAAGAGGACATTCCTCTGAGTGAAGAGTCAAATATTAGGTCTGGCATAATACTTCCTATGTCAGGGACTAGTGGGGAGGCAAGTGATGGTATAATTTCTCCCATCAGGAATTTAGAGGGCCTTTTTGCAGATGTTAGAGATAGTGGGGGTGATTTAATTAGGTCAAATAATAGCTTTCATTCTCAGAGTGAGGAGGAAGAAGAGGATGAAATAGGAATCTTTGAAACCCCAAACATTTTGAGTCCAAGAGGGATTGAACAATCAAAATATAGATTAAAGGGGCCAAGGTTGGGGGAGAAGAAAAGAGAGGGGCCCGCTCCAACAAGGAGAAACTTGAGATTGTAGGGTGTGCAACAGACCTGACCAAATTGTTGAGATCAGGAAAGGGATATGCCCTTTCCTGACAGCAATGAGGCTCCTATCATGGAATGTCAAGGGTTGCAATGCCCCTAACAAGATGTGTTTGATCAAGAGAGGTCTTCGTTAGGTGAGAGATGATTTAGTTTTTCTTTAAGAGACTAAATTAAAAGAAGGTGATGATGAATTTTTTTTAAAATTGTTTTGGAAAAGGGAATGTATTTTTTCTTTTTCTAATGGAACTTCAGGTGGGCTTTGTGTTATGTAGGATCCTAGTGAGTTGGATGTTCACTTTGTTAGGAATAGTCCCAAGAGATAACTGAGAGGGGGGGGGGGGTGAATCAGTTATCTATAAGTTTCAATTCTTTATACAATTAAGTATACTTAAACATTAAACAAAAATACAATGAAAGAACACTTGAACACAACACCAATATTTTGGTTACGGGGAAACCCAAATAGGTAAAAACCACGATGGGAATTGACACCCACTAATAATCTGCACTAGTGTTTTATGATCCTTGTTAGAAGATCTTCAACCCTATTAGGAGTTGTCTTTACAATGCATTTAGTACACTGACCTGGTCAAGGGTCAGACCCTGTTAGGAGTCTTTTGCAATTAACCCTGTTAGGGGTGAGGATGCACTTTTTGAGAGCTCACTGCTCAAAGGGGTGAAGGCTACAACCTTCTGAATAACAGATACACATTGTATCTGGATCTTGGTGAACTATGCTTTGACCTGCTATCTGGATCAGTTCCAATGTATAGCATAAACTCTTTACTTGGTCACATGGACCTTTTGCTGATGGCTCAACACTTCACACACTCTGCTCTACTCTTCACATTTAACTTTGAACCATATCTTAGCAACCACAAATGACTGCCTATAAATATCCTCTAAATGATATAATCAAGTTAGCCTATTAGAACCACCTTGAAATCATAATAGAGAAACAATAACACTCTCCAATAATGTCTCAGTCGACTCTACTAAGCATGCAACACAAACTAGGACCTGTCTAAATAAATAAGTGTAGACGCACGCTACACACTGTCGGCTCTACCAAACTAATTGAAACTTTCTCCTCAAGATGAATTACATTATGTGCTCTTAACCAATTATTCATAAAACTTCACCAATTACTAATCCAAGCGCACATACCAAAATGATATGCACAACTCCTATACCAACATAATCTCTATTGGCTCTTTTGAATAAACACATGAAATTGCTATTGGTGAATAGCGACTGCATAACTTTACTTCTACTGCACATTAGACTCTGCATCCATGAATGTAACATCACTAACATGCATCCATCTCATATTCAAAGGCACAAGGCTCCATGATGACTATATGAACAATTACTCATAGAACACTGCCTATAACTCTGTCAGGAACACTGCTGACACAAAATGCTATATAACTGTCTTTACTAACAATTAACCTCTGTGTCCATGATATCATGTTGATAACATGTCTATGCTACTTATACTCAAAGCATACTACATAAGTCCTCCATGCATGCTACTTACCATATGTTGTCATCAATGACAAACATACAGTCAGCACTGGATTGCTAGCAAATCTCCAACACACTTAGTCTTCCAAACTTATAATGTGCAGTGGTTAGAAGTTACATCTAAGAAACTATTGTCTTCCTTTTGTGTTATGAATGTTTATGGACCTAAAAACTCTAGAGAGAAAAGGATTTTATGGGGTGTTATTAGTGATATGTTTAATTCCAAGAAAGATGATTTATTCTTATTGGGTGGTGACTTTAATGTTATTTTAAGTCCTATGGATAAAAAGGGTGGAAGAGGATGGGAAGGACAGAGTCAAAGGGATTTTACAAAATTTGTATGCAACAATAATCTCAAAGAGATTGATTTCAATTCAGGGGACTTCACTTGGAATAACAAAAGGAGTGGTTTTTTAAATATAGCAGAAAAATTGGATAGATTCTTCTTATTTGGGCAAGCACCAGGACAAGCTTAGTTGGTTTTACAATGCTAGAATCTTGCCTATATCAGGTTTGGAACACTTTCCAAAATGTTATAATATTCAAGAAGATTTTATCCCCGAAAGATCCCCCTTTAAATTTGAAGCAATGTGGTTCAGAGATTAGGATTTAGTTTCACATATAGCAGAATGGTGGATTCAAGCCCCTGAGATTGAAGGTAATCTTGCTTTCAAATTTTTTAAATGGCTGCAGTTTGTTAAGGATAAATTGAAGATTTAGAATAGAGAGTCCTTTAAAAATATATTTGTTGAGAAGGTGTAGTTAGAAAATAGTTTGGCCTCTCTCAATAAGAGATTTATTGAGTTTGGGATGGATGAGTTTTCCTTTGCGGAAGAAAAAGAATTGAAGAGTAGATACAAGGAGATCCTTGCTAGAGAAGAGGTCTTTTTGCAAACAAAAATCTAGGGAAACTTGGTTGAGATATGGTGATAGGAACACTAAATTTTTCCATAATTCAGTTAAAGAAAGGAGAGCTAGGAATAGAATCTTCTCTATTTCTGATGGTCAGGGTAGGCTCCTTACTTTATCTAAGCAGATAAATAAGGAGGCTATTAAATTTTTTAGCAAAATGTTTTCCATCAACTCTAATCCATTAAAAGGTTCTTAGTATTTGTTGGATAAAATTCCAAGTATTTTAACTGATGATCAGAATTCAAGTTTGATGAAGTTGATTACTAAAGATGAGGTGAAGAGGGCCTTATTTGGCTTAGGAGGGTATAAAGCCCTGGGTCCAGATAGTTTTCCATCTTTATTTTTTTAGAAGTTATGGGACATTATGGGTAATGATATTTGGGGAGTTGTGGAAGAATCTAGGAGTGGTGGCTTTATTTTGAAAGATTTCAATAATACATTTATCTCCCTTATTCCTAAAAAAGGTGAGTGTCTTTCTTTTGAAGATTTTAGGCCTATTGCTTTATGAAACACTATCTATAAGGTTATTGCTAAGGTGATAGCAAATAGGCTCAAACCTTTGTTAAATTTTATTATTTCCCCTAAACAAAGTGGGTTTGCACCTAATAGATCCATATATGAAGGTATTATTGTGGCTCATGAAGCTATCCATACTGTTTGAAAAGCTAAAGTGGAAAAATTGATGATTAAGCTTGCCATTAAGAAGGCCTATGATCATGATAATAGAGATTTTCTTATACATGCTCTCAAAAAAATTGGTTTTTGTGAAGCTTGGTTAAAGTGGATTGGAGGTTGTATTAATACCCCAAGGATCATTGTTCTTGTTAATGGGAGTCCTCAAGGTTTCTTTGAAACCTCTAGAGTTTTGAGACAAGGAGATCCAATTTCTCCTTTTTTGTTTATTATTATGGCTGAAGCCTTAGGGAGACTTATTTCTTGGAAAAGGCAAATAGGAAATTGGAAAGGTATTTTTGTAGCGGAAGGAGTTGATCATGTAACCCATTTACAATTTATGAATGATAAATTTATAATGGTAGATGCTTCTTCTAGGTAAGCAAGGGTCATTAAGGCCACTTTAGACTCTTTCTCTAAAGCATCAGGGCAGTGTGTGAATCTGCATAAATCTGAGATTTTCTTTTTTAATATTGGGGCCTCTTTGAGAAGGTAACTTTGTCAAATTCTAGAAATGAAACAGGGCTCTCTCTCGGGAAAATTTCTTGGTGTCCCCTTATTTGAAGGAGTGTGTAAGTCAAATTTATGGAGGGGTCTTACTGATCACTATTTTAAAAAGATGGAAAGTTGGGAAGGAAGGTGGCTATCGTTTGCTAGTAGAATTTTACTTCTCCAAACAATGATCTCTGTTATTCCAATTTATTCTATGAGTTGCTTAAATATTCCTAGCAAAGTTTTGGATATTATTGAAAAAAGTATGAGAAAATTTTTATGGTGTGGAAACCAAGAGGAGGACAAATGGCCACTCATCTCTTGGAATAAAATTTGTAGTTCTAAGAAGAATGGAGGGGCAGGTCTTAGAAATTGGAGGAGGATGAACCAAGCTCTTGGAGCAAAGCTTGTTTGGAATGTATACAATGATCCATCTAAACTTTGGGTAAAAAAATTAAGGGCTAAATATCTGGACTCAAATGAAAATGAGTGTGTTTTGAAGATAAGGAATCCTCCTAGAGGTTCTACGGTGTAGAATTTTATTCTTGACAATATGGTTGTGATTAAAAACCATATTTCTTGGCTTATAGGAAATGGAAGGAAGGCTTTGTTTTGGAAGGACTCTTGGAATGGATATGCTCCTTTGAATAGTGAAGAAAGGTATAGAGAGTTAAGTAGCATTATGTCAACTCTTTGGGGGGATAAGGTTGCTGATTATGTGGTTTTAGATGAGTCTTATTTGGGCCCTTCATGGAAGTGGAAAAATTTAGACAACTTAGGTCTTAATGTACAACACAAAAGTTTGATGAAGGAAATTTTTCAATCAAGGAAAGTGTTTATAAGCTCAATGGAAGATAGGGTAATTTGGTGTGCTTCCTCTTCAGGGTCTTATTCACTTAAACTTGGATACAAGGCTTTGGATAACTAAGTAGATTTGAATGGATGGCATGCTAATCTCTGCTAGACTAGATTTTGCCTTCCTAAGGTGAGCTCCTTTGCATGGGTTGTTGTCCATGGTAGGATTTTGACTGGTGAGCGGAGGAAGAAATTTTTCCTCTATGGACTAACTAAGTGCGTTCTTTGTCATTCTACATCTGAGGATATTGACCGCTTATTGCTCCATTGTCCTTATGCTTTTGATTGTTGGAGTTTCACTAGATCCAAATTGAATTGGTTAGGCCCTCTCCCTAAAAATTTAAGGCAAACCTTTGATTATTGGCCTATCCCTAAGACTAAATCAGTCATGGCCCCTATCTGGTTTATTTTCCCTTCCATTATTATTTGGGAGTTATGGAAGGAAAGGAATCGAAGGATTTTTTAGGATAAGGTTGAATTAGTGGACAAATTAAAAATGAGAATTTTTGTTTCTATAGAGGAAGTGATGAAGTCAACTCTATTTACACAAGAATTCTCACGGACTTATACAACTAATGATAGGAAGCTACATGTGGAATGGCCTTGTTTAAGGCTAAATAATGGAGACCTTCTTGGGACTAGTTTTTCTTCTAAGAAGGAGAATACTGTGCAGTGGATTAAACTAGAGGAAGGATGGTTGAAGATCAATTTTGATGGTGCCTCCAAGGGAAACCCAAACCCTTCTGGTGCAAGTGTGATTGCTAAGGACTAGGATGGTAATATAGTGTCCTTTACATCCCAAAGATTGATTAATGGGACTAACAATGAAGCGGAGATGAAGGCTGCACTTTTAGCGATTAGCTTGGGAATTAAATTGAAATCAAGAAAACTTCATTTGGAAGGGGATTCTCAGATAATTATTAATGCATTGAGTAATTAGGATATGAAGGTGTGGCATTTAAGAAACTTTGTTCAAGAGATTAAGGATAAACTTATGTCCTTTGAAGATTTTAGATTAAGCCATGTAAGGCATGAGGGAAATCATGATGCTAATGTGCTTTCAAAGTGGGTAGTTAATTTGAAGATTATTGATAATGTTTACTTGGAGATTTTTGATGACTGGGGTGTGACAGTTAAAGCCCATTCGGGCAGTTTCCCTTTTTAATGATCGTTTCTTGTGGAGCCTGGCCTTTTGTGGGTTTGAAATTGGGTAATGACATCAGCTTGGGTTTGCTTTTTCATGTTGGGTTATGTCCTCTAATGATTAGACTTCTTATCATTTTAAGAGGTTGGCAGCATTTAATCCTATTTTTGAAAGGTGACATGCATGTTTTGTAAGGTGTTCTTGCAATGGCATGTTTGCATTAAATGGGCTAAATCCCTGAGATTTCTTTGCTTTGTTTTTTGTGTCATCTTTGAGTTTTTGTCTACAGGTCTTTCACAACTTTTCTCTCTGTAGAAGTAATGGAGGCGACCTTTTTACTGGACACCAAGAAGCAACATAAAGCTTTTAAGGGACCAGTAAGCAAAGAAAAGATTTTAGGTTTGTTGAATTTGAAGGATGTTGGTGTTGCTATGGTGATGTAGACACACAAAATTGGACAAGTGCTTTTAAAATGGTAAAAACCAATAAATGGCTCAAAAATCAATAAAATCATTAAAGGGATTAAATCAAGTAAAAATGGACATAATTAAAAAAGAGGGACAAAATCAATTAAAGCAAAGGAGAAATTAAATAATGATATTAAATAAATAAATCAAAGCTTAAAGGGGCCAAAAACAATATATAATTGATTTTAATCAATTAATTGTATAGTTGTTTTAATAAAAAATCAAAATAAACCTATTACCCTTACATGGCTAAATTTAATTAATTAATTGAATTTAATAAATCCTATTTTATTTCAAAAAAGTGATTGACCAATAAGAATTGAGGACAAAAAGACACAAATCACTCAAACATTTAAATTGTCCAAAGCTTTGAAACCATTTAAAGGCTTGTCCCCTCATTTGTCCCCCCATTTATGGACAATGCAAAGTATTTGACTCAACCAAGGGATAACCATGATTACTTCACTCCACCCCCTACCCTTGGACATTTACTATAAATATAAGGCATTTTGGAGAGCATTTCCATCTTAGAATTTCATTTGCAAAGCATTGTTACTATAGTCAATTGAAAGCATTCTAAGAGCATTTTGTGCATTTTAGCATAATAATTGTGTCAATTTGAGCTAGATTAAGCATAATAGAAGCATATAGCATCATAATTCTCATTTTAGAGGTGTCACTAGTGAGGATCTAAGCTGAGAGCTTCATTTACCACTTCTTTCTAGAGAACCATGAGATGTTCTAGATTATAGTTTCATTTTAAATTAGATTTGCATTGTATTTTCTTTAAATTGATGCTATTAGATCTTAATTTCATGAAGGTGATATCCATCATCACACAAATGACACCCACCGTGGGGCTCTAAGCCTCATTACATCATTTAGATCTTCATTTGCATGCTTGTATTCTCTATTTTATGTGTTTATCTTGTAGGAAATCAGTGAAATCACACTTACAGGAGATCTGTTTACGCCTACAGTTATCTTACTGCCGCCTACAATCTTTGTACTCACATGGATTAACTGGAGATTCATGCTTGTGACCGCAAAGCATTCAGCCTTTGTCTCTTCAAGTCACGCCTGTGACTGAGGGAGTATCACCTGGCTTCATTTTAGTGTCACTTCTTTTAAAGCTTTGCTTTGCATTTTTAATTAATAGTTACGCTTATGATGCTTGAAATATCGCTTTGTTGAAATTTGTTGTCGCTTAAGTTCAAGCTTTCGTCACAATTTTCAAATTTTTGTCACGCTTTGGATATTTCAGTTTTCGCTTAATGTTAGTTAAAATGTCACTTTGTATTAATAATTTTTTGCAATTTAAAAGTTTTGTTCACACTTAGGAATAATTTGTACATGTTTTTGTGATTTTCAGTATCGCTTGTGGTATTGCAGAGTGTTGCTCGGTATTTGTAAAATTATGCCTATGAACATTTTGTTATCGCCTGTTTGCTAGAAAATGTCACTTAAAGTGTTCTGTCACTAAGGATTGCACCTGGGATGGCTAAGTGTAAAACCTAGCAATCCCATGAAACACAGGAATACTCTCAAGATATGGGACTACTTCACTGAGAATAAACCTCTAGATTAAGGGTCGGCTTCCCCGTTTGTATCACTTGAACTGTACTGACTTTGAAGGGAAAGGGATAGAGATTGCATGAAACTGAAATAACTAAATCTAACTTAGGTGATTCAACAAACTGGATAGATCCACAAACTGAAAATGAACTCACAATGTAATCCAGCATCTAACATAATCACCACAACTCTTCCAAATCTGATTTTCCCCTTAGAAAAACAATCAAGTGCTGATTGTAAATGAGAAGGAAAGATAATTTTCACAACTCAACACAAATAGATGCACATAGATTTGAAAAACTTCAAAGAAAATCAATGCTTGCAAAACAATCAAATGAACATAATATCATGCAAAGGATTAAATTCAATCACAATACATAACACTAAGTTCATCAAACCAACTCACAAAGCTGTAGAAAAGAAGGGGCAACTTGCTATTAGCTGGAATAAAAGGAGTCACAATATCAGATTGCTTCTCAAAGAGCTACAAAATTCACCTCGTGAGAATGAGGGAAAGAAGAACTAGCCTTCAATCACCAAAGGTGAGAGGCATATATAGAAAATCTGTAGAATCTGCAATAAAGTCCACTATCTCTCCAAGAATACAAAATCTCTGCCACTAGGATCATGATCATGCTACTCTAAAATTCGGATGCCCAATTCCCGAGAATCTAGGGGGATAGAAAAAGTGGGGGCCCTAAAAATAGATGGTCAAAAGAAGACTATCCCACCACTAAGTCATGCAAAATAAATGATATTCTGACAAGGCTTATAAAACACCATGTCATAATTTACAATAAGGCCCTTGCATTGACTCACATTTAAAAATATTCCCCCTCTATCAAACTAATGAAGTGGATTTAAATATATTTTGAGATAGTCTCAACTCAAAAAATGAGGAGAAAATCTAAAATATTTACAATTTTAATTCAATCCACATTACAAGAATATTCAACCAAAACAATAGCCCCCCCCAAACATTAAACATGATTGTGATAACATCTATCACCTAAGTAAAAAATGACTACCATGGTGGGAACCTAAGGCATCAAAATAATTAATATAATTACCTCTAAAAGAGATAACTATATTAATATGAAATATGACTTATGCCCCTAAAATATTATCAAAGGGATTTGAATGCTTGCTCAACCCTTAAAAAGGGGAGACAAAAAGAAAGATGCTATTATTGAAACCCTCCTTCGAAAGTGGAAACACTACAAACATGGCTTTCACAACTTGGCAACTGGCACATACTAAACTCCACTGCAACTCCAATGGAAACTTTCCATTATTGAAATAGAAATAGCAACATCACCTTATTGATTTGGCAACATGAGGTAGGCACTTCAAATGAAATCATTCTCTTTACTGCATATTTTGAAAAGCTCTGATTAAGGCACTGGTTTTGATATAGCACTGTTTATCTTCTTCATTCATTGCATTCTGATGTTTGAATCCACTATTGGTGTTTGGATTATTGCTTTCATTACATTTCGGGGCACCGTTACAAAACTAGGGCACTGTTGTTTTGATGCATATGTTCTATCTCTGTTTTGAAAAGCTCGATAACACTAGGGTATCATGATACATCAAGCTCACTGTATTGCATGCCTATGAGGGTGCTGGTTATTATATCCATGTCATTGCTTGCTCAATTCTACCCTTCAATTATCACCGTTGAACAGTTACATCCATATTGTTTATTGTTTGCAATCAGCCCGAGAGCACTAAAGCTAGGGCACGACATGTATGTACGCACCACTGTTTTATTTGAAGCATTTGTAGACACTATTATCTATTTGAATCTTTGTGATCTGTAACAAACTATGGCATACATATGGCATTCGATTGCATTTCTCTGCTTGTGATGTAACTCGGGCTATGAATGTGCTATGGTTATATTTTCCCTCAAAAGAGCTAGGGCATCATTGGATGCTTACATTGCGTTCATCCTTATGCTGTGTTATTGCTCCTTCTATTGTATTTTACTACTTTGAAAAGACTGATACACCCTTGATATTATGTGGGGTGCCAGGGCATCTCTTTTACTGTTTCATATGTGATGAGGGCACGATACATATGCACTGTTTATGGCATCAGAAATATGTCCGCAATCTCATGCTACATAACCCATGAACTACCCTTGTTGTTAGCATCATGATGACTAGTTGGAGAACCTATGAGCAATCCACTGATGATCACTGGTCCCCATATTGATGCCAGTCCATGAAACTTGGGTTATTGTATTTTCTGTTTGATATCGACACTACATTTTTAATTCCTTTGCATTGTATTGACTTCTCTATTTTATTTCTCTTTGTATTATTTCTCTCTATATTTGAGTTTGAGATCACTTAATATTGATGGCATGGTTTATGGGCTAGGGTGCTATGCTATTGATATTGTTGACTGGTGTAGCCCATGAAATACTTTTCTCACTGAAACTATATCTAAACATGGCCCGAGAGCATCATATTAGCATTATTTGCTATTGCATACCACCGAGCCCGAGCACACATATTGTTATTGTATTGATTACTGACACTTACTATTTCATTTTCCCTTTGCATTGGCATCAAATCCTTTGTATTTGATCTTTGTCCATTGTGGATACTCACCATCTGATGTACCTGTGAGTGACCTTGATTGCCTCACTACTATAACTATCTTAAGACCCGTGCCTCTTTGTATTTTGCTGTAGATTATGTATTAGATGAGGGCATGTGTTATGAATTTGCATTTGCTATATGCAATGTTCCTACTATTATTCATATCCATCCCATGAGTCCTCTTGGCTTGCCTTCCTGGAAAGTATATGCTTGATGATTTCCCTTGCTGGTACTCGAATTCATTGCCTATCTGCATATATTGACTCTTGACACCTATTGTTACTGTTAGGCTGAGATCCATTATTTTGAATATGTTTTTCTATCATGAATCATGCAATAGTGCAGATTATTCCATGAGACATCCTGCCACTTGACTCGGATATCTTGAAATCCATGGCAGTCCCCATCTTTATTATATGCTTGAAATACATTTTATGTCACTCAATGGTGATACTATGCAGATTTGAAATGCCATAATGTAATGCATTGAGTTTTATTTCTGAAACAACATTTGTTTTACCTTTTTTATACTTGGATTATGTGCCCCCAGCATGTATGTACCATGTGAACACCTATGCAATAGTGCCCTATCTTCTTCATAGATTTGTGTACTCTGCCATTAACTTTGTTCAACTTGATGCCATGTAGATTTATGTCAGTCTTTTATTGACTGATGCTAGATCATCTGAATGCTCCCCATATGTACACACTGTGTGTGCTCTTGGCCCTTGATGCAATCACCTGATAGGAAACCTAGATTTTTCCTATCATGATCTACATCAAGGGCCTAGGTCATTCATGGAATCATTATGGATCAGCTCACCTGTATCTGCACATGAAACAAACATGTTAGTGAAAACATAGTGCCCCTTACTTTGGTAGCTCCTTGTTGCACATGCCCTGAGCACAACCCGTGCCAGAGGTGTATGACTGAGTACACATATGCGTGTTTATAGATGTTGTGGCACCATTCATTTCTTAGATCCATTGGGTCTAACCCCTTCTTCTTCTCTCTCTACAGGTTCTGGATCATGGGAGTACACCAGGAACACAGAAGATCAACTCACTACCAGGCAATGTCTGGTACCCCTGCATCTAGCTCCATTAATTTATGCATACTTGCACTCATTTATGCAACTCTTTCATTTTCTATGCTCATGGCATGTGTGAGCTCATATGAATGTTTTCTTTTCAGTTCTCTCTTTTCTATACAACATATTCAGGATATGACATGTAATCTCAGATGCAGTTATTGATCTTTTCCTTTCATGTACTTTGCGATGAATGAACACAAATCTAATCAAGACCACATAATAATGCAAACTAGGGTACAGAGCTCATCTAGTAATTAAGTTTCCCAAAATGTGCAAAAATATGGCAATAGTACACACTTTTCTGATTTTTAGTATCGCTTGTGGCACTGTAGAGTGTCGCTCGGTATTTGTAAAATTACGCCTATGAACATTTTGTTATCGCCTATTTGCTGGACAATGTCGCTTAAAGTGTTCTATCATAATTTTTTCTCAAGTTGATAAATTTGTTTATCTAATTCTCTATTTTTGTGTTTTGACAGTAAATGAACAGGCATCCTAAAGTACAAAAGCCAAAAGCTAGATATAATCAAGAGGAGAAGGCACTTGCCAAGAAAATCAAAAGGGAGAACAAAACACACATCAAAGCTGTCCTTGAGCTAACACAAGATGAAGATAGTCAGGTATATGAAAAATACCTTGCTATAATTGAAGCTTATAAGCAGAAATTTGTCTCTTTGAATTGGATCTTTAGCCCTTAATTCAAATTTTTGTTTGAAAGTTTGCAATTAGAGTGCTCAAAATTCAGTTTATAAATCTTTGTGTTGTCAATTTCGATTTTGGTTTTCCCTCACTTTGATTGTTAGTGTTGACTAACTTGCTGGAGGATAAGAAAATTGGAAGGAGCTATTGCCAAGGTGAGTGAAAAATGACAAAATGCTCTAAAAAATGCCCCTAGCTTTATGCTAGATACAAGAAAATGGTATTCTCCTAATCAAGCTTGCATTTGATTAGATTGCGGCATTTCATTTGGATATAAGTTGGAAATAAGATAGGAAATGAATTTCACACTTCAATTTTAAGAATCTCCTTGTCAAGAGATTGGGAAAGAACAAACGTGTTTTTAAGTGTGTGGAACAAAGAAAGACAATAGGGATATGCTCTGCACTCTTTGAGTGAACCAAATTCCCAAACTTGTCGGCCTAAGTTCATTTCTTGTTTTTCATATATATGCTAGAGCAATAGTGGGCTCACCTCCCAAGTTTACCTTAACAAGGCCAGTGAGAGGGACAACCCAAAGTGGGATACACTCGCTTTTGCTGCGGAAATCCGACCCACTCTAAAATGAAACACATGTATCCTTAATGGGGTGCATAACAAATAGATTTTGATTTTTCAACCTTCCTCTAGTAGTCTTAACGGATTGCGCAAAATCATACTTTGGTGCATGTGGGAAGCCTCCTTGGAGGATGAGAGATTGAAGTCTATTTGAATGGAATATTTATTAAAACTTGGATAAAATAGCAAGGCCACCTTTTAGAACCATGTTTACAAGCCAAAATTGACTTTAGGTAGGCTGTTTGGAATTTTTTTTCTTGTGATATACTTGTGAAAAACATTGGAGAATATACACATTAGAGTGTTTTTAGGGACATGATGACAAAGTGATGTGTGTGTTGTGATTGTTTTTCTATTTTCAAACAAAGAAATTTCCGAAGACTGATCTTAAACTTTTAAAAATCCAAAATCTTACAAACCGGTCAGAGAGGTGCCGCCTATGCACAAAATAAACTCGCCTATCAGAGGTTCAGTCACACCTGTGACTTGTTTAAAAATGCATAGACACAGTTAAGTCACGCCTAGATAATTTTCAAACACACCTATTAAAACTAGAAAGTCACTCAATAATAGCAAAGTGTTGCCTATACATCTATAGTCTGCCACCTAATGAGAAACCAGTTCACACGTACAAAAGTTTTGGTCACGCCTACACTCAGGCCAGTGACGCCCAAAAATCTAAAAGGGAAAACAAAGAGTATTTATAGGAGAAGTCAGAAAATTTTGATCACATATTTGAGTACCCTTTTTTGCGTTCTTACTACTCCAACTTTCAGTTTGGTCAAAAATCTTGTTTCTACATCATTATTGCAAAGCATACAAAGGATTAGACCCTGAGTAATATCAACTCTTACTCTCCAAGGTTCATGCTTGCTTTCACTAGATCTTACTATATTAAACAAACCTTGCAAGAAAACGGGACCTATTTGAGACAAGAGCTCCCTTACCCAGGAGACGAGCCTACCACTCCTAGAGTACCTCAAAAATCACCCGAACAAGAAGTGGAAGACAACATGATGTATTATGGTAGTTTGGGTGGTAAAGATAATAGTGGTATTGATCTCACTAACCAAGGTGATGCCAATAATGGGGGCATTGGCATAGATAACCAAGGCAATACCAATAATGGAGGGACATATCAAAATGCTCAAGGGATTGACAACACTCACAATAAAACTAACACCGAAGCAATGACAAAAGATGCCACGAATGAAAAGGTTAGTGAGGCTATCCAATGTCCCTATTTCTGAAAGCTCATGGAAAAGGTAATGGATAGAGATAGAGAAAATTACTTTCTAGACTTAGCACAAAAAGGCCTCAAGCTTCCCCGTGACTACGATGTTAACCAACTCAAACTATCAAAAGTTGAGGAGAGTACCTTAGACATCATGAATAAGGAGTTGAAGATGTTTTGAATGCAATTGGATACCATTAAGCAAAGTGGAGCTCCCAAGCCTTTCTCCATCAAAGCATTGTGTCCATTCCCATTTGATAAAAGCTTGGTCATGGTGCCATTCCCAATCAATGTGGTGTTCCCCAAATATGACAAGTATGAGGGAACATCAGATCCCCAAGACCACTTACGTGAGTTTTGTGCATTGAGCTTAGAGTTCATGCATGATACACCATATTCAATGACGCTATTCCCGCGAAGCTTAGGAGGCATGGCTATGGAGTGGTTTTCTAAGTTACCCTCCGACATTAAGACCTTCGAAGAGTTAGCTTCGAAATTCATGGCCCATTACTCATATAATATCAAGCATAAGGTCACGATGATAACATTATGGAACACTAAACAAAAGGATGGAGAGGCATTCCTCACTTTTCTACAAAGATGGAGGATAGTTTTTGCAAGATATCCTAGGAGCGTGCCTAAAAAAGAGAAGATGGATATCTTCATAAATAGTTTAAGCAATGAGTTGAACTACCGATTACGAATGCAATGTACCAAGACCTTCCAAGATTTAATTGAAAATGGAGTAAAAATGGAGGAAGTGTTGGTCAAAAGTGGAGAATTAAAATTGTATAAAGATAATAAGAATAACTCCAACAACAATAACTCCAATAATGGCAACAATCAGAAGAATAATTGGTTCAATAATAATAGTCGGTATAAGAACAACAATAAGGGAATTGTTAATGATGGTGTGGTAGAGTCTAGAAACTTGAAGGTGGTCCCATTTTCTCTTACAAGGACACCTAATCAGGTGAATAATACTAATCAGACATCCAATGCACCTTCCAATAACAATAATGCCAATAAGGGAAACCAAGGAAATAATGCAAGAAATAATAAACTTGATAAATATTTGGTGCTCACTCCTCAACGAAACTTCACACCCTTGGGTGCACCCCTCAAAAAGGCATTAAAGACTCTCATGGCTAATAATGTCATTACTTTACCCAGCATCCAACCTTATGAGCCAAATAACAAGCCTAGTTGGTGGAGTACCAATAGCCATTGTGAGTACCATAGGATTCGAGGGCACACAACAAATGAATGCTTGCAGCTAAAGAATACAGTGCAAGACTTAATCAATAATGGCACGATCACCATTGATGGACCTCAAAGCAATGAAGATCATACAACATTCAAACAACCTTTTTACAAACATGACAAAGGGAAGTCATCTAATGGCAAGAGACAAAGCACCAATAACATTAACTTTGTGCCACCTTATGATAACATTGTGAATGCTATAATAATTAATGAATAGCCCCAAAAAGAGGCATCAAATGTCATTACAAGAGAGCAGAATTATAGAATGACCCTACAAGGAGTTGCTCCTAAAGTTATTAGCACTCCGAAGTCCAACATCATGGTCAAACAACCTTCTACAACAACAAAACCTTATAGCTTGGTTGATCAGTTGCAAAGAACTCCAGTGCAAATCTCTATCTTGGAATTGTTGAAGTTATCCCCTAACCATAAGGATATTTTAGAAAAATCTCTAATAGAGACAAATGTTCCTATTAACTTAGAAGAGGAAAAGTTCCAAAATATGGTAGGTCATCTTGTGGCACCTCATTGTCTCTCATTTTCTGACCAAGATGACATGTCTATAACCCATCCTCAAAATCTACCATTGCATATAGAGGTCCTAATAGAAAGGCATAGAGTCAAAAGGGCCCTCATTGATGGAGGAGCTGGCCTTAATATTTGTACATTAAGTCTTGTTAAATCCTTAGGGTTGTCCAAGTCTTGCATTGACCCTACAAAAAAAATCACTATCAAGGCTTATGATGAAGCCGAAAGGGCCTCTAAAGGCATGATCGTATTGCCCATACAAGTGGGTCTCGTCAAGAAGGATACCAATTGCCAAGTATTGGACATGAAGTTAACATATAATATTTTATTGGGGAGACCATGGATTCACGAGATGCAAGCAGTCCCATCCACGTACCACCAATGCATCAAATTTTTGTACATGGGTGAAGAAATCATGGTTGGAGGGGACTCAAACCTATTCCAATATTGCAATGCACTCAAACCCCTTCATGAGTTATATATTCCACATAATCGGGAAGGAATCATTTAAAGAGTCACCATTGAAGATACCAAAATGGATGATCCGATCATAACATTAAATGCTACTCAAAACCCTCCTCAAGCTAGCTTAATGACATCAACTAAGGGAAAGGAAAAGATGACCCATGAGGGTCCAATTACTAATGAGGATTCATATCAAACTCCCAAATCAGAGATAGTTCCCTACAAACCTACTAGAGAAGAAAAAGATGAAGCTAAAAAGGAAAACTACAAGAAAATGGATAAGATGATGGAGGCATTTGACAAACAGTGCAAAATTAGTTCAAAAGGAGTAGGGGAATACTCTGTTTCCCTATTTGACATGCCCACATCTCCAAGGACACATGGAAAACTAGCTAAAGAAAACTTACCTCATAAGTACAACTCTTACTTCGTAAGAGAAAGTGACAAAGCAACATTCGACAAAGAGGAGAATGAAGTCCTTCAATGGCTTTATCATGATGAGGAAGATATTTCAAACATTCCCATGGAAAGAATTCAGCATGTTAATATACAAACCGAGCAATATGGGAAAGGGTTTGAGATAATGCAAAAAATGGGATACAAGGGAAGAGGACCCTTAGGCCAAAGGAATAGAGGATTACTAGAACCCATTGAACCTACTTAGAGGGCGAAAGAAGAAAAATCTGGAGTAGGCTACCAATACAAAGGTGAAAGCTCCAGCAATTGCAAGACTTTTATCCTCAAGTAAATGCCTTAGAATCTAATGGAGATAGTGATGAATCCCAAGATTATGAGTGGGATACCCTATCAGATGAATCATGTCAAGATAAGGAGGTGATTGCAATACATACTTATGCAAAAATCCCAAGGCAAGAAATTCAAATCAATGAAGAACCTAATATCAAGATATTAACATAGGGCATGCACCTACCAATCAAGCATGGATAGAGACATTTTGGATGCCTTCAGAGGAAGAAAATTCAAATGTTAGTTTTAATCTGCTCGTGGCTTTTCCCACATTGTTTCTCGTAGAAGTTGAAGAGGACTCAAGTGAATGGGATTTTGACCCTTCTTCCATGGACCATCTCGAGGAAGCTCACATCATAGATCTAAATGATACAATGTATGAACCCTCAAATGAAGTCATGTCCATAAACCCTATTGATGACATTTTACCCAATGAATCCTTACTTTTGATGCATCTAAACCTCATTGATTGGGACCAAACCGAGCCAAATGACTTACTTTATTTTCCAAATGACCAAGCAATGAGCCAATACCTTAATGTGGTTGAACCCTCTTCCACCAATGAATTTGATATGGGCATGATGAGAACAACGGGGGTCCATTCTCTTAGTCAAAAGAAAAAAATGAAAACAAATAAAAAAATGAAAAGTTCTAGTGACGAAAACCACTATGTGGCACCATTAGAACCAAAAAAAATAAAGATAAAAGAGGTTTCCTATGGTGAAAACCCAACTGTGGCACCAAAGAAAGAGAGATTGGATACCTTGCTCGAACATGAGGAAGAAAGGTCACCTATTCTTATAGAACTGACATAAAAGGTCAACATTCGGACATAATTGGATCCAAAGTTTATACACTTGGCAGCATCACTTACACCTCTAGAAAGAGAAGATTTCATCAAGTTTTTCCAAGAACAGCAAGTGAACTTTGCATGGTCATATGCCAACATGCCCAGATTGGATCCTGATTTCATAATGCATCATTTGAATGTTAGACCCGGGGTTAAACCCATGAAGCAAAAGTTATGAAAAATGCACCCACATGTGGCTCTCCTAGTGAAGGCAGAATTGGAAAAAATGTTAAAGGTTGGATTCATAAGAGCAATAGCATATGCTGAATGGATCTCTAAGATTGTATCGGTCATAAAACATGATAAATCTATTCAGGTGTGTACAAATTTTAGAGACTTGAATCTTGCATGCCCTAAGGATGATTTCCCACTCCCGAGCATAGATGCCATAGTGGATTTGATAGCAGGTCACTCCATGTACTCATTAATGGATGGTTTTAGTGGTTACAACCAGATAAAAATTGCACCTGAAGACCAAGAAAAGACAACTTTTACTTGCCCTTGGGGCACCTTTTGTTGGAACATCATGCCCTTTGGCCTTAAAAATGTCAGAGCCACATATCAAAGGGCCATGACAACTATCTTCCATGACATGATGCACACCTGTTTAGAGGATTATGTGGATGACATACTAGCAAAGTCTCACAAAAGATAAGAACACCTCCAAATTCTAAGAAAGATATTCATTCGGTTGGAACAATTCAAAGTTAGATTAAACCCAAAGAAATGTGCCTTTGGTATCCAATCTAGCAAGTTATTAGGCTATATAGTTTTTGCTAAAGGAATTGAAGTGGACGCAGAGAAAGTACAAGCCATAATGGACATGGAGATACCTAGGAACATCAGCCAAATGGGATCCTTACAAGGCAAAATACAATCCATAAGAAGGTTTATTTCTCAATTGGTTGAAAAGTGTCATTCCTTCACTAGATTGCTACATAAGGATACTATATTCATGTGGGATGAGGAATGTGATCAAGCTTTCACATTATTGAAGACCTATTTGATAAATCCACCTATTCTCATGCCACCAATCAAAGGAAAAGCATTGCTTCTATACATATCTGCTACCGAAAGATCCCTTGGAGTGCTTTTGGCACAAGAGGATGAATAAGGAAAGGAAAGAGCTATCTACTATTTGAGTAGGACTTTGATAAAATATGAACTTAATTACACATTCGTGGAATGAGCTTGCCTAGTAGTGGTGTTTACATCTCAAAAGTTGAGACATTATATGTTGATGCATAAGGTCAAGTTAATTGCCAAAATTGACCCTCTCAAGTATTTGTTAAGCAAAACTACCTTAACAGGTAGGATAACCGAGTGGGTTATGATATTGAGTGAATTTGACATTGAGTATGTCAATAGAAAGGCAATAAAAGGGCAAGTGATAACAGATCATTTAGCTGAGAATCCCATAACTTCTACACACACTATTCAAGTGGAATTTATGGATTCCACCATTGTAACCATAGAAGCAAAAACATGGAAGTTATACTTTGATGGCTCTTACACTCAAGGAGGTTCCGGGGCCAGCATACTATTGGTCACTCCTCAAGGTTACACTATTCCTAAGTCCTACAAGCTATTATTTCCATGCACAAATAATATAGCAGAATATGAGGCACTAGTCATAGGTATCAAAATGGCCTTAGAGTGGAACATAAGGGAGCTACAAGTTTATGGAGATTCTCAACTCATCATCAATCAAGTCAACAATGAATATAACACCAAAGATGAAAATTTGATGCCATATAAGACTATGATTGATGGATGGAAGAAGTATTTTTCCTTGATCACTTTTGAGAAGATTCCTAGAGAGAAAAATAGAGTAGCTGATGCCATGGCCACCTTGGCTTCCTTGTTACAAAAACCAGATCAAAATGAGAAGTATGAGTTCTTGGTGGAAGAGTTGGTGAAACTGACATTTGACCTTCCCAAAACCCAAATTGTTTCCCTATTATAGGGACATGACTCCCCTTGGTACGGCCCTATATACACATCTCAAAGACCAAGTGCTACCTTTAGACCAATCCCAAGCCCAAAAATGCAACTTCATACAACAATCAGCCCATTATATAATCCTTTTAGAAACATTGTATCGTAAGGGTCTTGATGGGATGTTACTTAGATGTCTAGAGGAAGAAGAGTCTAAGTTAGCTTTACACAAGGTCCACGAAGGCATTTGTGGGTCACACTCAAGCGGTTTAAACCTAGCCAAGAAAATCCTTCGCTTAGGGTATTTCTGGAAGACATTAGAAAAGGATGCTTGACATTTTGTAAAGATATGTAGCAAATGTCAATATCATGGCGACATGATACATGCACCAGCATAGGAATTACACCCATTTGTGACACCATGGCCTTTTTACCAATGGGGATTTGACCTAATTGGGGTGATCTACCCACCTTCTTCAAATGGGCACAAATACATCATAACCGCAATGGAATATTTCACTAAGTGGGTAGAAGCAGTTCCTTTGATAATGACAACAGGCAAACAAATTTCCATGTTTATCTTAAATCACATCATTTGCCGATATGGTATTCCTCATGCCATAATAATAGATAATGGAAAATAATTCAAAAACAAGGATGTTGATGAACTTTGTGCAACATTTCATATCACACACTACTCCTCATCAATTTATTACCCTCAGGGAAATGGACAAGCTGAAGCCATGAATAAGAATATCTTGAAAATCTTGAAGAGGTCGGTCAATAAATCAGGAAGGGATTGGCATGTGCAAATTAATCCAGCATTGTGGGCCTATAGAACTAGCATAAGAACCCCTACGGGAGCCACACCATTCTCATTAGTCTATGGGGCCGAAGTAGTTCTACCATTAGAGGTTTAAATACCATCTCTACAAGTGTCATTACAAGGATTGATCATAGATGAAGACTATAGAGTCGCTAGACTTCAACAATTGGAGTTACTTGAAGAACATCAAACACAAGCTTATAAGCACCTGAAAGTGTATCAAAATAGAATCTCGAGAAACTATAATAAACATATCAAATCGAGAGTCTTTCAGGTAGGAGACTTAGTGCTGCGAGAGAACCCAAAGAATCAGGTTGAAAGAGAGAAGAAAGGCAAATGAGAAGCTAATTGGCTTGGCCCATTCATCATAGTATCTTCATTTGGCACAAGAACCTATAAGTTATCAGATTGTGAAGGAGAAGAACTCCAAGAACCCATCAACAGTATTCATCTCAAAAGGTTCTACACATGAGTCAAATGAAAGAGTATAAAGAGTATCAAATGAGAGAGAATCATATTTATTGTACATAGTTCAAAAGAGATCTTGAAAATTCCAACAAACATGGAAAAACAAAAAAGATAAAAAACATTCAAATAAGATGTTGTCTTGGTGAAAACCTAGCAAATAGGCACCTTGATAAAAAAAAAAAAATGAAAAAAAAGAAAAATACAAAAAAATTGGAAAAAGAAAAAGTGCCTTGGTGAAAACCTAGCAAATAGGCACCTTGGTAGCAAAAAAAGAGAAAAGCTTTAAAAAATAGAAAAAAGAGCTTGATCTATCCAAAGGGTGAAAACTTGGTTAACATTCACCTTTTGTTCCCTTAAGTTTGTCTTTCCTAGTCACATGTGTACATATTGCATTTTCAACATCCCATTTGTAAACCTTCATTGCATCCATCATTTGTATATAGTCATAATAAAGCTTTTAGTCACATTTTTGCATTTCCTACAACCCTAAGTTTGTCCCATGATCACATTTATCACTTGGGGTCAGGAAAGGATTGAAATTTTGGTACCATATGGATTCAATAAGTGCTACAATCAGTCATGTCAGAGAGGGATTTATCAAAACTTTAGAGAGAGCGATTTTCGTGAACCTTTGATGGCTATCATTGTTCACCACTCAAGTATTTGATCCTACAACCTGATCCATGAGCCTTCATTGACTTTATTATTTGGGATTAAAAATTGACAAAAACATCTTAAAGATCAGAATGCTTTGAAATATTTTTGAAAATCATGAAAACATGGCAAAACATTAAAAGCTTTTGATAAATTTTTTTTAGGAAATTGACTTTTTATCACATCTCTTTAGCTAATCGATGATGTTTCAACTAGATTGGCCATGATAGAGGTGTGATGTTTTCTTGCCTTTGAGTGACTATTTTGAGGATGATTCATCAACTTATGAGAGTTCATCTAACGACATGGTCATCAAAGAACCATCGAGGACTATCTCATAAGAGGAAGGATTAACCTTTGCTTGTTTATGCAAACAAATCCCTTGGCTATTTAAATCTTCCATATCTTAATACCAAAAATCCACTTGCAACATTGAATCCATTGACACTGGTATTCAGACTCCCATAGTTTGGTCATCCAACTAGTGAGGGTTGTACCAGTTTCAAAATGAGGTTACCAAACAATGATAAAAAGTGGTATTCATATCGTCATGATGTGGTTAGTGATGATTGTACTAGCTTTTCGGTCCCAAAATTCTCAATGATGAAAATTTATCCTCATGGCATTTCTTTGCTAAAAGCTGGTGACACTTAGGTTGCATTATCAAGTTAGATTAATTGCATTACCAAGTAAGATTAATTGCATCGCATTATCATGTTAAGTTAATTGCATTTATTTATGGTTATCCAAGAATAAAGGGGGGCACATCAATAAAACACTTGAGTTGTTCAAACATCAAAGAAATAAGGGAAGATTAAATTCAAACATTCATCATAATCCTTAATTTCAAACAATGCAAGTGAGATTATCTTTTGCATTCATGCATAGCATTAATCATTATTCATTACTCATATATCTGAAAAGAAAAGAATAGAAATCATGTTCCATACATCATACATTCATATAAATAAGAGTTAGCATTGCATACATTTAAATACTTGAAAAGTCATCAACAACATAGGAACATACATGTGCATTTCCATCAAACATTTTGCATCCATACATTGAAAAATAGAAAAGCATCTCATCAAAATCCATACATCATAGCATTCACTTACCTATATCATAACATAAGATAACTGCATTCATAGCATAAACTCGTAAATGCATAGCACATCATAAAGTTGCATAAAAGATAATCTCATAAACAACTTGTTAGCACCTATGATTTTTTCCATGGCTCTAGCATTTTTTTGTCGGTCTCTGCAATTGTTTTTTAGGTCTTTGGCTCAAACCCTAGGTGAAAATTTTGAAAAACTAGCCGTTGTAGTGAAAAGCCCTAAAAATGCCGTGGCCTTGTTCTAATTTTGTGTTACTTTATTCAGGCCACTTAAAACTCTAAACGCATGTGCTAAATTGTTAACCTCTTTGTCACATGATCGTGTGAACCTTTTTCATGTTATGCGATCTTGCAACTAAAGATTTTATTTTGGGCCCCTTTTAATATTTGTTGCTTTTCCTAAGTCTCCCCAGTTGATTTTTCCTATATCAGGCAACGAAATTTTTTCCTAAGTCCTGTGCCTTAATATTTCCTTATGTTTTGGCTTGATATTTCTCGGGCCTAGTCTCTCTGACAGCTTTTCAATCCGATGGTTGTCGTTAAAGCTTATGGGATGTGTCAGAGCTATGCGGAGTCACGACGACCGTTGATTCTCTTTATGACATGATGCTTCAAACTGTGGGTCCAAGGTGACACGTAGGTACAAATGGCGGTCTCTGATTGGTCCGTGATATAATTTGGTGGCAGTTGTCAGTGGGACCTAGTTTCTGAGTTTGTCAGAGGATCCTGACATTGTCAGAAAATCAATGATGGGCGTATGATCTTATGGGATGTGTCAGAGGTTTAAGATCATGTGACAACTGTCAATTCTACCTTTTTTAGAGGGGATAAAGTGCGGCGGGTCCACATGCCAGGTGTGCTAATTTGTTGTTATCTGAATGGTCCATGTTGTGTGACTAGACATGTTGTTAGTGGGGCTAGGTTTTTTGAGGTTCAGTGGGTTCTGACACTTGCAAAGGATCGACGGCCGACGCATGTTCTTAAGGGCTTTTTCTGACACATGCGAACTTCAGATGATCGTTGATTTGATTTGGTGTCAAAGGGTTGTCAAAGTAGGGAAAGATTCTTCATCTGAAAGTTGTCTTATGATCTGGAGGAATCTTTGAGGTCTATGCGAAGATGAGACAACCGTCGATCTTCTTGATGCGGGCTGAGTAAATTTTCTCAGTCTTTTTGGCAGTTTAGATAAAGTTTTGGCAGCTCTGACAAATGCTTGCTTTGTTCGCTGGTTCGCATGATGTTTTGGCGAGGGGTCTAAGGACTTAGTGATTTGGTGAATAGTGTTTGCGTAATAGCCAAATAATTTAGCGGTGCTCTCAAAGTTCTCGCGAATGGGCGAAGGTTTTTTCAGTCGCGTATTCGCCAGATTCTTATATAGTAAAAACATAACCCAGGAAAAAGGAAAAGCATCTAATGGTCACAATATAAACCAAGTTTAGATTTGAATGTGGGTTGTTGATACGTCAGTAAGCACCATAAAGTAGCCGTTCTTTGCAGATTTGAAAATTTGAATGCTTTCTAGTGACAGAAAGGACCAGAATTGAATGTTTCGATGACCAAACTTAATAGAAATGATTTGCAGTTGTTGTGGTGTGGTCTAGTGAGTATGATGATTGACTGCAGGGAGTTTTATGCCATGGGGGGAATGAATAAATGGTGCTCAAGGAATGTTGCAGGGGTCAAATCAGATGAATTTGTAAGAATTTCATGATCTTCAGTACATTTCTAGATGAATTACCATAAGTGAAGATTGAATTTTAGATCTGATTGCTTAGGGTTGCTTGGTTTTCCCTCCAGTGTATTAATTTATGATTTGTTTGAATTATTTTGGTGGGTGAAAACCCTAACCCTTACCCTGGTTATCCGTAGCTTGTTGCATCCCAACCTATTTGGGATTCTAAGGTAACCAGTGGTATATAATGTTGAATTGTTGATTTTGAAGGGGTTCCAATTTCGAAGTTCAAAATCAGTCCCTAGTTTCTGGTCCCAGGGTTTTGTAATAGTTTGGACTCAGTGTTTTGTTAATGAAAGAAGAAAGTTGTAGGTCTAAGTTGTAATTTGAAAGCAGGGTGTCTTGTGATTCATTGTATACATAGAAGAAATTCATCATACTTAGTACAAATATTTGACTGTTATCTCTCCTTTGTGTTAAGTCAAGTAAGCTTTGAGTTTTCTAGCTCATTACATATTGTTTGTATGTATGTATCTTCATTCTTGAGTTTCGATCTAGGATTGGATTAAACTATGCTCTAAATGGGATATGAGTTTGCCCTTGTCTATGTAAGGATGTCTTGTAAGCAGTAAAGATTAGGATAAATGTATTTATGGCTATGAATTCTCAGATATTCTCAAATCTATGTGTCTTTGTGTCTAAGAAATCTTTCCCAATGGATGAGGCACTGGCCTAAATGAGTATCTCTCTTATTAACATACATTGGTTGAAGTTAGTGCATCCCAAATATTGAAATCAATAACCATTTTAAGTTTTAAGTCTTTGGTTGTGTGGTTGTGTTACCGTATAGTAATGGAGAGTTAATGAATGTGAGGTTAGCATTTAGTACTTTCTTACTATCAATCTATTGTTTAGACCTAGTCTTTGGTGTGTGAAGTATAGTTTTCACTGGGTTAGGTGCACCCGCCTTGGTTTTGCAAAGCCAGAAGTGAAGAGGGTAGTCTTGTCCCTATAGTTGGTCTAGTTACCCTAAGATCCTTATACATTTTGGAACTAACCAATTCTAAAATCAACCTAAGGGTATATTGGTAGCCTAAGAGCATAAGCGTCCATTTTGAACACCAACAAGATGGTGACTCTACTGGGGATACGTTACACAAGTTTATAATAACCAGTAGGTCATCATTGGAAGAAACAAGGTTATTCTTGTCCCTTATCTTGTCAGGCTCATTTGGATATTTGTTAGTGAGAAAGTTGTATTGTAAGATTCCCAATATACTTGGGTGGCAAATCAAACATCTCTTTAGTAGTGCTAGTCAGTAGATTTTTTATAAAATGAGTTATAGGGGTACTAGGTCTCGGAGAAAGGAACATCTTGAAGATAGAATGGAAGAAGGTATTCCAAGAACTTCTAGGCCTAGTCAGATAAGGGGAGGAAAGAAGAAAATAAATGTTTCTCATACTTGGAAAAGTAAAAAGGATACAAGACAAGAAACTCAAACCAAGCCTAGTCAAGAATAAAATATTTTAGAATATGAAGAGGCTATTGATTTGGGATTGAACCGGTATGAGGATGAATTTCAAGTGGGAGATGATGAGTCTGAGACTACTCTCCTAGAATCAGAAGAGATCTTTGAAGAGCTCTATGAGTTGGAAAAAAGAGTTCAAGAACAAGTTGCTATCAGACAACAAAGAGAAAAGGACAAAGAAGATAGAGTAAGACAAGCAATGATAAGGGCTGATCAGCTAAAGAGGCAGTTGTTAGATTTGGAGGCAATTAATTTTGTCCCAGAGCCTGAAAGAGCAGAGGAACAAATTATTGTGTAGAGAACACATGAGATAACTAGGCCTAGAGATAAGGGCAAACAAAAAGCTATTGGAGTTCAAATCAATGAACAAGTTCATGTGGAAGACCCATTAGAGCAAGGGTTGAGATTAGATGAAGACCTAGATAAGGCTAGGAAGGAAAAAGAAATATTAGATAAGGACTTAGAGAAGGTAGAATTGGAGGCCACTGCTATAGAAATAAGAAAAAAGATTGATTTTCTCAGGCACACCTCAGGACCTTCAAATGTTGCTGCTTCCTTTTTGGGGAAAGGTGGAAATCATGGTAACCTTGCAACTCAAACAAATGGCATTCCGGGTGTTGCTAAATTTTTTTTTGTTTCAAACACAAGAACATCTACATCTCAAGGAATGGACCTGCCACAAGGAGTTACTGTTCATGAAAGGTACAAACAACTTATCTTTTTTGGTATTCCTGGTTATCCTAATGTAATTCCTGATGAAATTAGAAAGAAGCTCCCAAAGTTTGCTGGGAACAATGTCATCACATGTGAGGAACATCTAAAATTTTTTATGGATGTAATAGATGATTATAATGTTGAGCCTGATGATGTTGTAATGAAATTATTTGTACAATCTCTGATCGAGGATGCTAGGGACTGGTTTAGAGGATTGCCCCATGCTAGTATAGGATCTTTGAATGAATTTAAGAATTGTTTCAAGGAGCATTATGGAGATGAAACAAATGAGGGTTTTATTTTGAATGAATTCAATAACATAAAGAAAAATCAAAATGAAGAGGTCCTTGAATTTAATATAAGATTCCAAAAGGCTATGCACAGGCTCCTGCAAGTTATTAGATTAGATGATAGGGTGTGTCTTGTGACATACTTAAATGCTTTTGATGCAAAGATGGGTTACCTTTTAAGGGATAAGAACCCTAGAAATCTTGGGGAGGCTTAAAAGTTGGCTATCAACATAGAAAGTAATAGAAGAATATCAGGAAAATTAGGGAGAAGAGATGATTATAGGCCTCAAATGCAAAATAAGAAAGAGATGGGAAGGTCTACTAATTTTAAGCCAAAGGAGGAGGATAATCTAAAGTAGATTCTAAGTGCTTTAGAGGATCTAAAGCCTGATGAAAAAAGAAAAAATAAGGTTGCAACAAATGACCGACCTGTTTCAAGTAATTTTAGTAGGCAACCAAGAATGCAGAATTACCCATACAGTACTCAGTGGAAGGATGGTAAGCCCATTTTTCTAGTTAAAAGGGATAGGCCTGATGATAGGATTCCTGATCCTTTGCAAAGAAATTTAGTTAACATGAATGATGATATCCCATGGTGTACTGCTTGTCAATCTCCTCATAGTCCAGAGCATTGTGTTATTGCTCTGAATTTACTTGAGAACCAAGAACAAGATGAGCAGTATGATAAGAGTGGTTGTGTAATGACTTCTTCACATGGATGGGATGAGGTTGACTCTATTGATAATGAGGAGGAAGAATTTGATGATGTTGGATGTGGTGCAGTGAAGTGTGAGGAACATGTTTCCTTAAGGAGACCCTCTGATGAGGAAATTGCTCAAATTACTATAGACATGGTCACTCAAGCTAGGAGTAATTACAATTTGAGAAGCAGGACAGTTGGAAGCACAAATGGTAAACCAGGTAGTATGTTTATCAATAAATCAGAAAAGAGTACACAACAACATGAGGAAAAGGAGAAAGATGCTGGTGTTGTTAGTAAGGTTAAAGTAAAAAAGAAGATGGGACCTATTGCAATACCTCAAGATAAAGCAAAGCCAACAAAAATAGTTGTTCCTATACCTCAAAAGCAAGATGAATTTGTGCAAAAGGATAAGTCTGAATTGACTATCCAAAAGGAGGATAAAGATGTCATTGAGATTAAGGAAGACATGGGCAGCCATACATATGTTCCCATTGACATGACTAAACTGCTTTCACAAATAACTGTCAAAGTTCCACTTTTGGAAATGATGATAATAGAAGAGCACAAGGTCAAGGCCTTGGATTGGGTAAATGGTGCCTCTTCTATAAAGGTCCAAGAAATAAGCAGAGGTGACAAGCATGTGGCTTCTTTAGATGACACACCTGATAGTTTAAATGAGGAAATTGTCTCTAAGATCCCTCAGATATCTTTGAATGCAAACGTTGTAAATGGTGCATCAGGGATAGTTGATCCTTTTTTCTTGTCCCTTATGATAAATGGTAAATTACTGAAGAATTGCATGATTGATTCTGGAGCATCAAACATTGTCATGCCTGCAGAGATCATGAAGTCATTGGGACTAAAGGTTGATACACCTCATGGGAGATGCCAAGCTATGGACTCAAGAGAAGTACCAGTTATTGGTACCATTAAGGCTTTTCCTTATAAATTAGCAGCATTTCCTGACAAACAACTAACTATGAGTGTTCTTGTAGTTGATATTCCTCCTTAGTATGGAATGCTATTATCTAGAAAATAGAGTTCTTCTATGGGAGGAAGTATTCAGTGTGACTTGTCTTTTGCTACTTTTAGCATTGAAGGAGAAAGTGTAAAAGTTTCAAGGGAAGCTAGAACTCCACATATGATTGAGGAGGATGAAGGTGACAACATGAATTGTTTTGTTGACATTGATATTGGTTCTTTCAAAGTTCAGGAGAGAGAGGTGCAAGAAAAGGTCAAGCCTATCTTTCTGGCTGATGATGAAAATAACATGGCAGAAGGTAATGTCTTATGGACCCTATATTTTGATGGAGCAAGTTCAAAGGAAGGTGCTGGAGTAGGAGTGCTATTGATATCCCCAAGTGGTAAGACTTTTAAGTTTTCTTTCACTCTCTTGTTCCTTTGCACAAATAATGTTTCTGAATATAAGGCCCTAATAATTGGTTTGAGACGAGCATCAAAATATGGAATTAAACATCTTAGGGTGATTGGTTATTTTGAGTTAATAATTTCTCAGATTAAATCAAAGTATGCATCTGAGAATCAAAGGATGAAACAATATAGAAATGTTGTTTGGGATGAAATTGAAGGTTTCAGTGCCTTTGGTATTGATTGGGTGGATAGAAGCCAAAACAAGATGGTTGACTTACTAGAAAACATAGCTTTGAGGCCAGAGGATATTAATTTTGCAGGGATATCTAGGATTGAGTGTAAGTCTAGGCCTTCTATCCCAGACAATGTTGAGAATTGGCAGGTATTTTTTGATGATCAGGATATACTAAGGTTTTTGTAGTGTGATTCTCATTTTGATGGTCAGGAGATGGATTTCAACACTTATGTTGATATAAAAAATGGAAAAGAAAATGTTCTTGGGAAGGAAGTTTTGCAATTAAAATCAAATAGGATCCCAAGGGGATTGGTTGCTCTTGAGAGGGCATTTGATGACAAAGAAAGGACTTGTCTTTCTAAATTTGTTGATAAGGTCAATGATTTGGAGGAAATAAATTTAGGAACAAGTCAAGTACCCAAAAATGTTTACATAGGTAAATGTTTATCCCAAATAACTAGGAACAATCTGATTGATCTTCTCAAAAAATTTAGACATGTCTTTGCATGGTCTTATGATGATTTGAAAGCCTATAGAGAGGATTTATTCCAGCATGAGATACCATTGAAAGAAGGAACCAAACCTTTTAGGGAAAATTTAAGGCCTGTGAATCCTACCTTGGTACCAAAAATGCAAGATGAACTCAAAAAGATGATGGATGTTGGAATTATCAAGCCTGTCAGACATTCTACTTGGGTGTCAAACTTGGTTCCAGTCAGAAAAAAGAATGGTGACATTAGGTTATGTGTTGATTTTAGGAATTTGAATGTCAATTCTTTGAAGGAGAATTATGGTTTGCCTAATATTGAAAATATGCTGCAGAGGGTTACTGGATCAGAGTTAATGTACATGATGGATGGTTTCTCTGGATATAATCAGGTCATGGTTAAGGAATCAGAACAATTCAAGACTTCATTTACTACCCCTTAGGGAACATATGTTTATGTTAGGATGCCTTTCGGTCTGACAAATGCAGGAGCTACTTTTCAGAGAGCTATGGATGTGGCCTTTGCAGACTTCATGAAAAAATTCCTAGTGGTGTATCAGGGTGATCTCATAGCATATTCAGATAAGGAAGATCAACATTGTGAACATCTTGAGAAGATTTCTATTAGGGCCTTGGAGTATGGGATTTCTTTTAATCCAAAGAAGTGTTCTTTTGGTGTTGTGAAAGGCAGGCTCTTAGGACATATTGTGTCCAAGGATGGAGTGAGAATTGACCCTGAAAGGGTTATGGCTATAGACAAGCTTTCACCACCTAGAAATGTTAAAGCAATACAATCCTTCTTTGGGCAGGTAAACTTTCTAAGGAGATTTGTTACAAATTTTGCAGAAATCAGTATCCCTATCTCTAGAATGTTGAAAAAGGAGGCAAAGATTGAATGGAATGAAGAAGCAGATGAATCTTTCAGAAATATCAAAAAGGCCATCAAGGATGCTCCAGTTTTAAGGACACCTGATTATGGTAAGCCCATGCAGATATTTTCTTTTGCTTCTTGTCATACAGTTGCAACAATTTTATTGCAGAAGAATTCAGATGGATATGAATAACCTATATCATTCTTTAGCAAATCCCTACAAGCAGCAGAATTAAAATATGATATTATTGAGAAATAGGCTTATGCCTTAGTTAAAGCAGTCAAGGCTTTTAGATGTTACCTTGTGGGAGCTAAGGTGGTTTCTTATGTTCCTAGTGCTGCAGTTAAGGATATATTGGTGCAACAAGAGGTTTCAAGGAAAAGATGTAGATGGATCAATAGGATCCAAGAATTTAATATTGATATCCAGATTACAAAGTTGGTAAGAGGCTTAGGTCTTGAAAAATTAATGGCACAAAGAAATTTAATTGCAAATCATGTGAATATGTTAGAAGAAGAACAAAGGCCATATATTTATGATTTGGATTATTGTGACTGGTACAAAGATGTTATTGGTTACTTGTAGAAATTGATCCTCCCCCCTGAGATGGATGAAAATAAAAGGAGAACTATCAAGTTTCAATATGCAAGGTATGCCATTATACATGGTAAGTTGTGGTGGAGAAGCAATGAAGGAGTATTGCTAAAGTGCATAGACCATGAGAGATCTGAAGCTCTATTAAAAGAAATGCACTAAGGTGTTTGTGGAGGACACTATATGGCAAAGACCATAGCCAACAAGATCCTTAGGTCTGGATTTTGGTGGCCCATAGTTTTTAAGGATACACATTAGTTTGTAAGAAAATGTGATGCATGTCAAAGATTTGCTGAAAAGTTGAAATTCAATGGAAATTTGCCACTCCGACCTATTGCAGTTCAAGCTCCTTCCCAGAAGTGGGGTATTGATTTTATTGGGGAGATTCCAAATAAATCTAGTGGTGGACATTCTTACATACTAGTGGCAATAGATTATTTTACCAAGTGGGTTGAAGCTATCCCTACTAGAAAGGCTACTAGCAAAGTGGTAGCAAACTTTGTGGTGCAGAACATCCTTACCAGGTTTGGTTGCCTAGAGGTAATTGTGGTTGATAATGCTACGTGTTTTAGATCACAGGAATTTAATGATTTTTTTCAGCAATATGGGATACACATTTCATTTTCTTCTCCATATCATCCACAAGGGAATGGCCAGACTGAGTCTAGTAATAAAAGTCTAATCAAGATTCTCAAGATTGTGTTGGACAAGAATAAGAAAGCCTGGGACTCAAAGTTATGGTGGGCATTATGGGCTGACAGGGTAACTATAAAGAAAGCCATAGGTTGTGCTCCATTTGATTTGGTATATGGAATAAGTGCTAGATTGCCTCAAAAAATTTTATTGCAGATGTATAAGTTTATCCAGGCATATGATGAGGACTTGAATGATGAGATGAGAGTAAGAATGGATGAGTTGATCTAGTTGGAAGAGGTAAGGAGAGATGCACATGAAAGAAATGAGACATTACAGAGAAAATGTAAGAATTTGTTTGATAGGAGGGCTACCCAAAGGAGTTTTGAAGTTGATGACCTTGTCCTGATGTGGAATGCAAGGTTAGAAGATAAGGGGAAGCATGGAAAATTTGATCCAATTTGGTTGGGCCCTTATCTTATTGAAAGCAAATGGGGGACATATTCTTATGTCCTGAAGGATTTAACTGGTGGTACTTTGGAATTGCCTATTCATGGACAATTCCTAAAATTTTACTTCTCTTGAAGTATCTTTTCCATGAACAGTAGTTTAGGTTTTCCCTTGTACAGTCATTTGTTTTTGTTTTTTTGGTCAAAATTTTGAGTTGGTCTCCTCTTCCAGAAGATTCTAGCTTACTCGTTGTATCTGCAGGAGATACACGTCCCCGAGTATGAGCCATTGTTAGCACTTGCGATCTTTTTCATGGCTCTAGCATTTTTCTGCTGGTCTCTGTAGTTGTTTTTAGGTCTCTGGCTCAAACCCTAGGTGAAAATTTTGAAAAACTAGTCGTTGTAGTGAAAAGCCCTAAAAATGCCCTGGACTTGTTCTAATTTTGTGTTACTTTATTCAGGCCACTTAAAACTCTAAATGCATTTGCTAAATTGTTAACCTCTTTGTCGCATGATCACGTGAACCTTTTTCATGTTATGCGATCTTGTGACGAAAGGTTTTATTTTGGGCCCCTTTTAATATTTGTTGCTTTTCCTAAGTCTCCCCAGTTGATTTTTCCTATATCAGGCGGCGAAATTTTTTCCTAAGTCTTGTGCCTTAATATTTCCTTATGTTTCGGCTTGATATTTCCTAGGCCCAATCTCTTTGATAGCTTTTCAATTTGATGGTTGTCGTTAAAGCTTATAGGATGTATCAGAGCTATGCGGAGTCACGACGGCCATTGATTCTCTTTATGACACGACGCTTCAAACTGTGGGTCCAAGGTGACACGCAAGTACAAATGGCAATCTTTGATTGGTCCATAATATAATACGGTGGTAGTTGTCAGTGGAACCTGGTTTCCAAGTTTTTCAGAGGGTCCTGACATTGTCAGAAAATCAACGACGGGCGTATGATCTTATGGGATGTGTCAGAGGTTTAAGATCATGCGACAACTGTCGATTCTACCTTTTTCAGAGGGGATAAAGTGCGGCAGGTCCACATGCTAGGTGTGCTGATTTGTTGTTATCTGATTGGTCCATGTTGTGTGACTGGACATGTTTTCAGTGGGGCCAGGTTTTTCAAGGTTTAGTGAGTTCTGACACTTGCAGAGGATCGACGGCTGATGCATGTTCTTAAGGGTTTTTTCTGACACATGCAAACTTTAGATGATCATTGATTTCATTCGATGTCAGAGGGTTGTCAAAGCAGGGAAAGATTCTTCATCCAACGGTTGTCTTATAATCTGGAGGAATCTTGGAGGTCTATGCAAAGATGACACAATTGTTGATCTTCTTGATGTGGGCCCAGTAAATTTTCTTAGTCTTTTTGGTGGTTTAGATAAAGTTTTGGCGGTTTTGACAAATGCTTGCTTTGTTCGCTGGTTCACATGATGTTTTGGTGAAGGGTCTAAGGACTTAGCAATTTGGTGAAAACTATTCACATAATAGACAAATAATTTAGCGATGCTCTCAAAGTTCTCACGAATGGGCAAAGGTTTTTTTAGTCGCGTATTCGCCAGATTCTTATATAGTAAAAACATAACCTGGGAAAAGGAAAAGCATCTAATGGTCATGATATAAACCACGTTCAGATTTGAATGTGGGCCATTGATGTGTCGGTAAGCACCATAAAGTAGTTGTTCTTTGCAAATTTGCAAATTTGAATGCTTTCCAGTGACAGAAAGGACCAGAATTGAATGTTTCAATGACTGAACTTTATAGAAATGATTTGCAGTTGTTGTGGTGTGGTCCAGTGAGTATGATGATTGACTGTAGGGAGTTTTATGCCATGGGGGGAATGAATAAACGGTGCTTAAGGCATGTTGCAGGGGTCAAATTAGATGAATTTGCAAGAATTTCATGATCTTCAGTACATTTCTAGATGAATTACCATAAGCGAAGATTGAATTTTAGATCTGATTGCTTAGGGTTGCTTGGTTTTCCCTCCAGTGTATTAATTTATGATTTGTTTGAATTGTTTTGGTGGGTGGAAACCCTAACCCTTACCTTGGTTATCCGTAGCTTGTTGCATCGCAACCTGTTTGGGATTCCAAGGTAACCAATGGTATATAATGTTGAATTGTTGATTTTGAAGGGGTTCTAGTTTCGAAGTTCAAAATCAGTCCCTAGTTTCTAGTCCTAGGGTTTTGTAGTAGTTTGGACTCAATGTTTTGTTAATGAAAGAAGAAAGTTACAGGTCTAAGTTGTAATTTGCAAGCAGGGTGTCTTGTGATTCATTGTATACATAGAAGGAATTCATCATACTTAGTACAAATATTTGACTCTTATCTCTCCTTTGTGTCAAGTCAAGTAAGCTTTGAGTTTTCTAGCTCATTACATATTGTTTGTATGTATGTATCTTCATTCTTGAGTTTCGATCTAGGATTGGATTAAACTATGCTCTAAATGGGATATGAGTTTGCCCTTGTCTATGTAAGGATGTCTTGTAAGCAGTAAAGATTAGGATAAATGTATTTATGGCTATAAATTCTCAAATATTCTCAAATTTGTGTGTCTTTGTGTCTAAGAAATCTTGCCCAATGGATGAGGCACTGGCCTAAATGAGTATCTCTCTTGTTAACATACACTGGTTGAATTTATTGCATCCCAAATATTGAAATCAATAACCATTTTAAGTTTTAAGTCTTTGGTTGTGTGGTTGTGTTACCGTATAGTAATGGAGAGTCAATGAATGTGAAGTTAGCATTTAGTACTTTCTTACTATCAATCTATTATTTAGACCCAGTCTTTGCTCTGTGAAGTATAGTTTTCACTAGGTTAGGTGCACCCGCCTTGGTTTGTAGAGCCAGAAGTGAAGAGGTAAGTCTTGTCGCTATAGTTGGTCTAGTTACCCTAAGATCCTTATACATTTTGGAACTAACCAATCCTAAAATCAACCTGAGGGTATATTGGCAGCCTAAGAGCATAAGCATCCATTTTGAACACCAACACAACTCATCAAGAGAATGAGGGAATAGATCATCATATATCATGAAAAAAGTGTTCATCAAAGGATCTAGTACATCAGGTATATTAAGCTACAATATCATCAAAAGGGGTACATCAAAGGTCCCGATCAATCATAGAGCATGAAATATGAAATAGAGGACATTAATGATGGATGAGTCTGTTAGCAATCAATCACAATCCTGTGGCACCTGGATCTCTACCATCTGGTGGAGGAGGAGCCTTTGATGTGCTCGCTCTGTCCTGTCTTGGAACAACCATGGCTGAAACAAACTGCTGCATCAAGGAAGCAACCTGAGATAATTTCCCAACAATAGTGGACATATGGGTCCTCAGTAACTGCATATCTCAAGCTAAGGAACCAATTGTGGTAACATCCTGTGCATCCTACCCCTAATCCTGTGGCTACTGAACTGGTGGAGGCATCTTCTGTGCCTAATCTTGCTAAACATCATCATCTTGATGTGCCAAAGCTACTCGCTGTAACTACACCAATAGATCTAAACCTCCAAGAATCTACCTAGCAACATTAATATGAGCATGTCTCCGATCTCTCTGTTGTCTATGAGCTCTATCCTACCTAATTATTGCTGTAGGATGAACCACTGGGACTACATCAACTTGTATATCTCTGACATCACCCCGGCCATGTCTATCATCATGAGGATCTCTACGTCCACATCCTCTCCTATGTCTACCAGCACCACCAACGACACCACCACCATCACGTCGACCAAGAATAGGCTTTGAAGGATCAGTGAAACAAATGAACCTATTACGGGCCCACCAATCCTCATACTCATGAGACATATCGACATCTTGCATACCAGCAAGCATCTCCCATCTACACATAGTCATACCCACGATCTGATCCAAGGAAAACTCATAATCAATGCAAGGCCCCCACATAGATGTCTCTACCTGTACTCATGCATATAAAGCATTGCCCTGAGGCATACCCTACATCTGACCATACTGTCTCAAAACTTTGCAAAAGCAGAAGTGCTTAATAGTAGTAGTAGTGCGCCCAATCATCCATCGAGGGGAAAACATATAAGATAACTCATCCTCATCCTCTCTCCATTGATCACAACCAAGATAGGCATGCCACTGAACTTGATCAATATCATCTATCTGTCAGTGCTAGTAGTCCAGATGACCCAAATGACGTTGAGTAACCATCCCAGTATATAGAAAAACATAAGGATATCCCTGCGGCTGTCTCTTATCAGAAATGGGCCTAGGAATGGGAAGATGCTCCCATATCTATAATTGAAGAACAATAGCACCAAATGATAAAGCAAAACTCTATCTATACACTACCTCATGTAAATCATGATAAAGCTGAGCAAGGACATAAGAACCCCAATCAAAGCATCGAGTATGAGCAAGCAAATCCTCCAGTATCCTACCCCATCTGACAGAAAAACTGTGACCTCGTCGGTCAGGAAGGAGCAAACCACAAATCAAGGCACCAAGTATGGCTGGAAATCTCAGAAAAGAAGAAAACTGAGGCCATGTGATAGTATCCCCATCACCTATAGTTTTTTCCCCGAACACTCATCGGTAGATAGTAGAATCATAGATAGAGTCATAGTATACCAACTCTCCTTTGCAAGGGATCCGTAGTAATCGATACACATCCTCGGGCGTGATCTTCATCTCTCCATATGGTAAATGAAAGGTGTTGTGGTCGGAGTGCCATTGCTCTGCCACTATAGTAAGTAACCCATGGTTCAACTGAAACTATGGGAGGTCAAGCATGAAACTCAAACCACATCGCTTGACCATGTGATACTCAGCTGCTATCAATGCCTGACCTAAATCAATAACCCATGATGCAACTGAACGGATATATAAGGTAGGAAAGTAAGCCTATTGGAAAAGCAAAGGAATCATATCAGTATATCATATCAAGGAATTATCTCAAGTCAATCTTATCAATATTATCAAGTAATCACACTCAGTATCATTTGTTCGTGTCTTTGTATCCTGAGAACAAACTAAGTAGTATCAAAATCATATCAGTTTTCACACTGATTGATTTATCCTATTAATAACTATCCTCATCAGATTGACAAATCATATTCTATGGTGTTGGTGTAATTAATTATTCCTAATTACACTTTACTTAATCTTACTTAGGTTAATCCATTGCATAGTACTTTGTGATTGAGACACCTAGGAGTGTGCACATCTATTAAGCACATGGTGTAGGAGAAATTCCACTTTTGGTGTGATAGTTGTCTTCACATACCTTGTTGTGTGTGAGATCCACCTTTTGTGTTCTCATCACATTATCATCCTAATCCAATGCACATACTTTATTGCATATTGGAGGATGATCCACATTTGGTGGACATGTGATTACACCTAGCATAGGTGATAGCTTATCAGCTCCTTATCATTCTCTCATATTGCCTTTCCTATATAAGGAGGCATATTATGTAATAATTTCATTGAGCATTCATCAATCATTGAAGGTGAATTCATTGGATCTATTCAATCCATCCTTGCATTCATATTTTCTCTCTTGTGCTTTTCTTCAACCTCTAGATCCTTGGTTCAATATTTGCTATTTGCAAATTCTTACATGTGGTACCATTATCCTGATATCCTAAACCAAATATTTTGTTAAAAGCAATAGACCTAACTTAATCATTCACACCTATCATCAAAAGTTATCAAATTCTTCATCAAACACAGTCATGTATAAGTGACAATTTTTCAAAAACATCAGCAGGCGTGATTTTACCTATGTCAGGCGACATTTTACCACAGGTGATAATGAAAATAGGCAAAGCGACACTATTCGGGTGTTAGGTGATAGTTTCCTTGATACATGACAGTGAATCACGTTATGTGATAGAGAATATTAGCTTAGGCGATAGTAAAATAGCTAGGGTTTTCATACACGACAACATACAGGAAAAGGGGCATTTTAACCTAGCTTTAGGTGTGAATATATTGTTCCTAGGTGAGAATGAAAGTTTCTTAAGCAGTATTAAAACACATGGAAGTGGTAGAGAAAAGTACAAAGGTGACAGTTAAATGGTCTAGGTGACATTCAATTAATCCTAGGTGAGATTTTGCACATTGCACGCAATGATGAAACATGAAAAAATGTAATAAATGCTAATAAATGCACCATAAATGTAAGGACAAAGTGGGGAATGACTTACCAGAGGTCCATACTTAGGTGGCCTCACATATCTCTGGCACCTCTCGAATCTATGCTCACGAATTGACACAACCATCTCAAAATTCACCAGAGAATCAGAGCAAAATTACCAAAGATGAAAAGTAAAAATGAATAGAAAAACAAGGTTTATCAACCTATTTAAGGTTGTAATAGATAAAATATGGATGGGGTCCTAGGACAATGGTTTGCACATAAAAGAGACCCCAAAACCAATATTTTACACTTACATGAAATTGTATTGATATAGAAAGTAAATATAGATGATCAATATTGAAATTAGGAAATAAAGGTACTTACCTCCAAAAAAGAATCGACTGAAAACCCTATCAAATGATCTCAAAAATTGTTTATTCTTGTACTCTTGAACCGAAACTGTGAGATCTACAAAACCTAGAATTCTTTTTCTCATATTTGATCAGGTCGACTTTGACCTTTTAAAAGGTCAAGGATGACCTTAGGAAAATGAAGGTTGACTTTGACTTTGTTCACGGATCTCAGAAGTTTGACGAAAAGGGTATCCAAATCTACTCTCAGATCCAAAGTTTTGCACTTGTACCTACAAGAAAAAGAGAGTTTTTGGTTGTCTATTTGGGGGGTTTGCCTCAGTCAAACCCCAATTTAGGAATTAACCTTCAAATTGAATTGAAATTGCTAGAATAAACAAAGTAAACGAAACAATGCACCTTGCTTGAGTTGAAACCCTTATGGAGGATTCGAATCCTTGAATCCACAAGAATGGATGAATGTAGAATCACATGTAGGATGTCTCCAATCAATTGTCTTGAGATCTTCAACACCAATCTTGAATGGATCTTGAACTTGGAAAAGGCTTGAATAGAAAATGGATGAATCTTCAATAAGAGAGCTCCATAGAGCTTGAATCCTTCAATGGCTACTAATGGATCTCCTTGATGAATTGGATGCTTGAATGCTTGAAGGCTTGAATGCTTGTGCTTGAGAGCTTGATCATGAAAGTGGATGATGAAAATGAGAGAGGAAGGCTCCCTTTTATAGTGATCTAGGGCACAAGAGGGGCCTCGTAGAAAACAATAATTAAGGGCCCATGGCACAAAACTCTAGAGAGGTGCACATGGAAAGGAAATTAAATTAAAGTCTTGACACAAAACTCTAGGAGGGGACCACCCTTAATAAATAAATAAAATAATTATTTAAGAGCCTTGTTACAAAATTCAAGGTAAGGTCAACCCCAAAGTTAATTTGAGTATTAGGCACAAAACTCGAGAAAGGCTAATCTCCAATAATAAATTAGGAATCCTATACAAATATCAAGAAAGGTCCACCTCAAATATTAATTTGAGAATTCGACGCTTAATCCGAGAAATAGTGGCCCCGAAGAGGGAAAGTGCAAGATTTTGATGAGATCCTGAAACTGGAAGCCAACACCGAAGATCCCAAACCCTAGGGTTAAGCTCAAGGTTGACCCTGACTAGGTTAGGGTCAAGTTTGAACTTGACCTAAAAAGGTCGACCTTGACCTTATGGTCAAGAATCTCAGGTTCACAGTTCAGGATGGAAGAAAAATGCTAGCAAGAAATGGAAAATGGGGTAGAGCAGGGGAAAAGCCAGATCCAAGTTGAATATCCATTCAAGGCATTCGATATGACCCCAAACCACTTACTCAGAGGGATAAATGCTCTTAACATGGAAGTGCTTCCATTTTAAGATGATACAAAGGTATTTTGACCTAATTTTGGAGGTGAAAATGGACGTGGACCTATATTGACTAATCAAAATAAATGGGGCATATTCGTAAATCATGATAGATAATCAAATTTTTAGAAATGAAAACATATTCGAGAAATCAAACATCATCAAATTTTTCAAATCAAGAAATTCATATGTTTTAATTTTTGAGGGGGCATCAGGGTATCAAAGGGAATTCTCAATCAAACATCATGGAATCAGTGGGGCATCATAAATTTTTTTGTATCATCAGAGGCAGCAATCAATCAGTATCAGAGGCATAGAAGTGAACCGGCAATTAGGACTTATAAGAATCTTTGAATTAATGTTCTTTGTACATCAATTCAAAGAGGGGCATTTGTAGACACACAAAATTGGACAAGTGCTTTTAAAATGGTAAAAACCAATAAATGGCTCAAAAATTAATAAAATCATTAAAGGGATTAAATCAAGTAAAAATGGACATAATTAAATAAAGAGGGACAAAATCAATTAAAGAAAAGGAGAAATTAAATAATGATATTAAATAATTAAATCAAAGCTTAAAGGGACCAAAAACAATATATAATTGATTTTAATCAATTAATTGTATAGTTATTTTAATCAAAAATCAAAATGAACCTATTACCCTTACATGGCTAAATTTAATTAATTAATTAAATTTAATAAATCCTATTTTCTTTCAACAAAATGATTGACCAATAAGAATTGAGGACAAAAAGACACAAATCATTCAAACATTTAAATTGTCCAAAGCTTTGAAACCACTTAAAGGCTTGTCCCCTCATTTGTCCCCCCATTTATGGACAATGCAAAGTATTTGACTCAACCAAGGGATAACCATGATTACTTCACTCCACCTCCTACCCTTGGATATTTACTATAAATATAAGGCATTTTGGAGAGCATTTCCATCTTAGAATTTCATTTGCAAAGCATTGTTACTATAGGTAATTGAAAGCATTCTAAGAGCATTTTGAGCATTTTAGCATAATAATTGTGTCAATTTGAGCTAGATTAAGCATAATAGAAGCATATAGCATCATAATTCTCATTTTAGAGGTGTCACTAGTGAGGATCTAAGCTGAGAGATTCATTTGCCACTTCTTTCTAGAGAACCATGAGATATTCTAGATTATAGTTTCATTTTAAATTAGATTTGCATTGTATTTTCTTTAAATTGATGCTATTAGATCTTAATTTCATGAAGGTGATATCCATCATCACACAAATGACTATTGAGGTTTTAGGGGAGCAATTTCAGGACCATAGACAAAAATGGAGTGCCAATGTAGATGTGGTGTCTATGGTGATTGCTTGGTCTTTGCAGTTAGGGGAGCTAGAGCAGGTTGTAAAAAGAGTGGTTGAAGACCTTTTCGACAAGGACTTGTTAGTCGGGCTGGATTCAATCCTAGAATGGGCCTACCCTAGGATTGGATTCAATTATGAGGAGTTCTTTGAGGATGAAAATGAAGGCCACCTTTACGACATAGTCCCCTTTTTGTGATGGTGGGAAAAGGTTGACAAAGACGCCTATAGTGCTGATATAGGGCAAAAATGAAGGTGTTTAAAGATAGAACCGGCGAGGGCCTTGGACATGACTCAAGGTAATAACTAGGTGATATATGAGAATGTGCCTCAGAGGAAAAGAGGGATGCAAAAATGGAGTGGACCCTTGGGTGATGGCATGAACCCAAGTTAAAAAAATATAGTTGCAGATGTGATGGATTAAGTTTTTTGGTCGATATTGTTGAAGATGCAGTGGTAAATCTTGTCATAAATCATTTTGAAAATGGGTTTTTTGAGTTCTTATAGGTGTTGAAGATGATCATTAATGGCCAAGAAGAACCATCAGGATGGAGGCCACGACAAAGCTCGAAGGTGTAGCCAATTTAGGTTCCTGATAGGGAGTTGTTTTTTTGGGTTGATAGTTATGTTTTAATCCCCAAGATGGCTTTTTTTGTATGTTTTAAAGGGAGCTTTTATATGTTTTTCCAATTATATACTATGAGATATTTATTTTCTCTAAGTACATGTTATGTATTGATAAACTTGATGTAATCCTACTTTTTATTATTAATAGAATCACTGTTATAGATCATAAAAAATTGGTATCAGAGCTCTTGGTCCTCTTTGTGGTAAGCTTAACAACTTGAAAATATCCAATGATGAAGAAGGAAGGTCCTAAGTTCACAAGAGATAACTACACAATATGGAGTGACTAGATGAAGATCTATTTAAAAGGTATGGGGCCACAGTTCTAGAATCATGTTGATATCAAATATGTTGTTCATGTTGAACTACAACTGATTTGGAATCTGATTGAAGAATATATGATTACAAAATCACTAAGGAGTTTTTGATTAGCTATGTAATATGATTAAATCAGTATTATGTTGTCATTGATCTCAACTAGTTTGACAACACTTATCTTGTAAGTTACTATACTGAGACATCTGAAGAAAGGTGAAAGAGATGAAGAACAGAGAAATCTACATGAGGAGAGATGTACATGACAGATGAGGATAAGGAACACATTAAGTAACTTGTTGATGAGTCTATGACTTGATGATATTGACTTTATTAAGTTTCATTCATCTATAATGAAGTATAGAGGTGAAAGACACAAAGCAGTGTTGTCGGTAAATGAAGCTTTTTAGTATACGTCGACGGAGTGTAGTGTATACCTATCATAGTATTAACTGAGCAGTGTTCACCGATGCATTTCTTTGTTAACCGAGTCAAACAAAATGAATTAAATGATTAGTTTAGCTGATAAGATTGATGAGCTAGCAAGAGTATAACATTGAGGTAACAAATAATGTTTGTTACACAGATCGACGACTGACAAAATCTGGGGAAGATCTAACAGAGAAGATTGAAATGTGTTATTGACAGAAGTACCGAGAAAGTTTGAAGCGACAAAATCTATGAATGTGGTTAAGTGGTAAAATTTGCTGGTGGAGAAGAAAATGATTTACTCGTCTATATAAGAGAACATAATTTCTTTATGAAAAGAAGCCAGAAGAAGAAGAAACTGTAGGAATATCACGTGAACAAGGTTTTCATGCATTCTGATCATACTGGTTAAGTAAGAACCGAGCTGCAGAACAATTACCGAGCTACAAAGAGCAATTACCGACAGACAGTAAGTTGATATAGTATTGAATCTAAAGTGAAATATTGATCAGAAGGATTCATTTGGAGTAAATATTGATATGTAATCTACAATTGAAGTTGTATTAAGGTAGGTCATTTACTGTTACATATTTAACCATTGTATACAGTCAAAATCTCTTAACTGAGTGGACTCTGAAAGTCTTATGATGTATCATTCATAGAATGAACATTGTTATCCTGTCAACCCCATAGTGAATGCTGGTTGGATGATAACTTCTAGTCTAAAATCCTCTAACAAGGTCACACTTGACAGTGTGTTTGTAAACCTTTAACAGGGTTGGGTCTTAACTGACCTCACTTCAGAAGAGTGAACAATTTTGGGTTGCCGGTCCCAGGTGGTTTTTCCCTTTATAGGGTTTCCATGTTAAATCTCTTGTGTTATGTGTTGATTGTGATATTTTTTTGTTATCATTCTTTACATGTTACATGTTAGATTAGATTGGTAAACTGTTATAGTATTAGACTGGTAATTAGTAAAAGTATAGACAGTGAAAGTATTTAGTGTTTACCGATGAGCAGAAATTGAAGAAATGGTTTTGAATTATACATTTTGTTTTGGGACACTAGACAACTGATTCACCCCCCTCTCAGTTATTCTAACAATTGGTATCAGAGTGCTAGTTGCTTGGAACAAAGTTTTAAGGACTTAAGCATAAAGGCCTCAAGATGTATAAGAGGGAAGTACCGAAACTTAACAAAGAGAACTTCACAGTATGGAAAAGTAGAATGAAGCTACACATATCTAGAATTGAGAACTCTGCACTAGATCTGATGGAGAATGGCTACATACAACCGCCCATTGGTCCCTTAACTCTTGATCAACTGAAGGACAAGTGTGAACACAATGTCACTATGATGGAACTTGCTACTGCCTCTACGGATGCTGAATTTGAAGATATAAGGACAGGCACGACTACCAAAAGAATGTGGGATAAATTAACACAAATATACAATGGAGACCTGAATGTCAAAAGAGCCCGAGCTGAAAGTCTGAGAGGCAGATTTGATGATATGAGAATGAAAGAAGGTGAGAACATTGTCCAATATTCAAATAGAATCAAAGAGGTGGTACACACTATTAGAGCATCTGATGGAGTAATTGATGATGAAACAATGATAAGAAAGATTCTCAGAACTTTCCTACCAGTTTATGCAATCAAGATTTTTGCAATTCATGAAACAAGAGCTACATCCAATCTTACTCTTGACACTTTGATTGGTAAACTTACAACCTTTGAATTAAACAACTTTGATAACAGTGTTGTTCCTTCTGTTGAATCCTCTTTCATGTCTTCTTTGAAGATTGGAAAGTCTAGCAGGAATAGTAAGAATTGTGATAGTGATGACAATACCGATGATCAACTTGATGAGCTTGAAGCACTTATGGCCAGAAGATTCCCCAAAGGAAAAGGAAGGTATAGAGGAAAGCTACCTTTAGCATGCTTTGATTATAAAGAAGTTGATCACATCGTTGCTAGATGTCCTCAAAAGAAAGATGATGATAGATTCAAAGACCGATCTGAAGGAAGCTATGGGAGAAGAGTCAACAGAGGCTACCGACACAACAACAGAGACAACAAAGATGAAAAAGGCAAAAAGGTATGTTACATAATCAAAGATATTGAAACTAAATCTAATTCTAATGATGATATAGAAGTTGTATTTGTTGCTATGAAAGATGACTCAGAGGAAGAAGAGAAACATGAAGACACAACACTAATCTCTAAAGTAAGTAGAAATGATACATGGATCATAGACAATGGCTATACACATCATATGACCAGTGATGTAGAGAAGTTTGATCATCTTATTGAATATAATGGAGGATCTGTGAGAATGGAAAATGATGCACCTTGTATGGTAAGAGGTAAAGGATCACTGTTGATCAATGCCAGACTACAATGTGAAAATGCATACTAGGTAGAGGGATTGAACTATAATTTGTTAAGTGTGGCTCAGCTAAACAATTCAGGCCACCAAATGGCTTTTGAGAGCAAAAAGGTGAAGATCTATGATGATGGAGGAAGACTTGTCAGAATTGGTACACAATCTAGAGGTAATCTATTCTATCTTGATATGGATTAGTCTTCTTGTTTGTTAATAAAGGATGAAGATGCCTAGTTGTGGCACAGAAGGTTATACCATGTGAATTTTGACAACATGATCAAGATTAGTAGAAAGAAAAGAGTTAGAGGATTGCCTAACTTGACAAAACCTGATCATGCCATGTGCCATGAATGTCAGAAAGGTAAGATGATTAAGTCTAGTTTTAAAAGCAAAGACTATTCAACAAAGAAGATACTTGAGTTGGTTCATACCGACCTATGTGGTCCTATGAGAACTCAAAGCTATTCTGGTGATAGATATTTTATTCTTTTTGTTAATGACTATACTAGACTGATGACTGTTATGTTCCTGAAAGAGAAATCTGAAGCTTTCAAAATGTTTAAGTGGTACAAAGATAAGGTAGAGAAAGAAACTGGAAAGGAAATAAAATGCTTAAGATCTGATAGAGGAGGTGAATTCATCTCTGATGAATTTACTAATTTTTGTAATGAGCATGGAATCAAAAGATAGGTATCTGCACTGAGGACATCTCAGCAAAATGGCATTGCTGAAAGGAGGAACAGGTCTATAATTGACTGTGTTAGAACATTGATGATATAGAAGAATGTTTCTTAGACATATTGGAGGGAATTTGTCAGTACAGCTGTGTATGTTCTTAACCAAGTACAATTGAAGAAGGATTCCAACCGAACACCTTATGAACTATGGTTTGGACACAAACCTACTGTAAGTTATTTCAAAATTTTTGGAAGTAAATGCTTTATTTTGAAAGATGAGAGAAATGGAAAATTTGATTCTAAAGGAGATGAAGGAATATTTTTGGGATATTCCACTACAAGTAAAGCATATAAATGTTTGAATAAGGCTACAAATAAGATATTTGAACGTACTAATGTTCGTGTTGATGAGTTTGATGACAAGTACACAAAGGAAAGTACAAAGGAACCAAAAGACTATGATAGATTCACTTACATTGAACATCTAGAGTATCTACCAACACTACAAACTATAACAACCAGTCAATGGGGAAACAATGCAGGACAACAGGCAACACAAACCGAGGAACAAGATAGAGCTACCGAGAAAGGAAATGACCCTAAATAGGATGAGCAAGAAAGGATAAATCAAGTTTTGGCTAGTTTTGTCAGAAGACATCATCCTGAAACACAAATCATTGGAGACAGACATGCTGGAATGCAAACTAGAAGCAAAACAAGACAAGGTACATGTTTAATTTGTGAATTTGAACCTAAAATTGTAAAAGTTTCTTTAGAGAATGAAGAATGGGTTAATGCAATGAAGGAGGAAATAGAGCAAATAGAGAAGAACAAACCTGGTCCTTAGTACCCCGACCAAAAGATAAGAATGTTATTGGTACTAAGTGGATATACAGGAATAAATTGAATGAAAATGGTGAAGTCACAAGAAATAAAGCTAGATTGGTATGCAAGGGATATGCACAGGAAGAAGGCATTGACTATGGTGAAACATTTGCACCTATTGCTAGATTAGAAAGAGTTAGAATGCTACTTGCATATGTTGCACACAAGAAATTCAAAGTCTATCAAATGGATGTGAAGTCAACATTTTTGAATGGTATACTTGAAGAAGAGGTCTACATTGAACAACCTAAAGGATTTGTTGATCCCAAAAATAAAGACATGGTATGTAGATTACATAAAGCTTTATATGGATTGAAGCAAGCACCAAGAGCATGGTATGAAAGACTACATACTTACTTGCTAAGTATTGGATTTGTTAGAACAAGTGAAAACAACAATCTGTATGTGAAAGGTGATACTGATGATACTATTATCATTGCTGAAATATTTGTTGATGATATTATCTTTGGAGGCTTAGATCTTGTTTGCAAGGCATTTGCTGATGAAATGCAAAAGGAATTTGAAATGTCTATGTTTGGAGAGATTAAGTTCTTTCTTGGACTACAAGTGATTCAAAAAAGTGATGGAATATTCATCTCACCATCTAAATACATAAAGGAAGTACTAAAGACATTTGGCATTGAAAATGCTAAACCCATTGGAACACTAATGGCTATTGGATGCAATTTGACAAAGGAGGATGAAACTATAGAGGTAAACTAGACACTTTACCCATCCATGTGTTAGGGATTTTTCTTGTAGGACATAAAATGATGTTTGAACTTGTTTTCCTTGAGACTGATTCCCACAAGAGAAAGACCTAATTACTGAGGATTGGATAAGATCCTCCTTCATTTTTGAGCTCCACAGACTTAGGCAGGTATTACCTTTTAATGATGACTGTCTTTGCAGTATTCTTATGAGTGGACACTGACCAACTTCTAGTCTTCTTAATGCATAAACCTATAGAACACTTTGCATATGACTGTAATCACTTTAATGCAAACTTTAACCAAAAAAAGTGTGACTGTGAATGAAGCAATAATCAGTGCTTTAAGGATTCTCATCCTTCTTCCTTTTAAGGAGGGACAACCTAATATGATTCTCTCTTTGCAGAATAAGGAAATATGAACTAAATGCCCTGGGCACAATCCAATCTATCAAGTGCGATAAACATGAAAATAAAAGGTATTGATAAATAATGTGAATGTTTCAACTTCTTCCCTAAGATTGATGAAAGATACAACTTGTGAGGAAAAAATACCAAACCAGTGCCTAATCCTAAGGGCAACAGAGTCACAATGCAAATCAACAAGTAAACCAAACAGAAACACAACAATATGCCTTACACACTACTACAACTCCAAATAGGTTGCCTTACAAACTATTCTGTTAACCAAATGTAGTTATCATCAAAGATCCATACAAATATATTTACTCTCGAAGATGAAATATAAGCACATTTAATTCTCTCCTTGAAAGAAGCTCATAAAACAGTCAAGCAGGTTGCTTTACAATTGGTATATTTTAAATGCCTAACATGAAAAACATACAAGAGTAAAATACATAAGCAAAGTGACAACAACAATATATGGCAGAAGTTGTATTTGTATTTGTATTAAAATCAACTTGCCACTTACATTCACAATTCCATTACTCAGAAGACCAGACACAAAGCTTGGTGATCTGCTCCTAAGCAATCCGGTTCTATTTTCTATATCTTTTCAATCTCTACTCCATTTTTTTTTTACCATTCCTTTACAAAATGAGCTTTTAACTCTTTATAGCCTTCTCACAACCACCTTGGAATTCCCTCATTAATGGGAATGCAACAAGCTTTGGGTGGTTGGAAAACCTAACTCCTATTAAAACATAAAAATACAACAAAATATACAACCAACCCGTAGGTGGTGAAAGGACAAGACTTTTTCGGATCATGATACATCTTTGGCTGCTCAAAAACTGACACCCTCAACAAGAAATATTTATGATAGCTCCTTGATTTCAATGAGACATGGTGATCACCATTTCAGGCTAACCTACACCATTCTTCAATGATAGCTTATCAAACTTGTATTCCTTGGATCAGGTGTTAGGTGTGTGAGATGTCCTTTTCAATCTTCATCCAAAATATCCAAATCAACTACGGTAGATCTAGCCTTTTTTGGGCTTTGTCTTTTCATCCCATGCAGTTACCTATTTCTCTGTCAGCCAATTAAAACCTTGGACAAGTTGTAGTTGGGCTTTTTGTCTCTCCCATCTGGCATCCATAATTGCCTTAACATCTGACACAAACTTGGTGAGGTCAACCTCTACTTTGATGGCTTCATCTAAGGCCTTATTGAAGCTCTCTAAATCAACACTATTATTCTCACCTAAAAATGCCTCTTTCCTAGGTAGTAGAAGATCAACATCCAATCTCCAATTATCAAGGCTCTTTATTGTCCCATCTGTACTTAAAATTGAGGGGATGAATATGTTGGTATAGGAGCTGAGCATGGCTATCTTAGCCTCAATCAAATTTTCCTTACCCTTGAAAAGTGGTAAAATGGCTTTAATTCTATCAATCTCCTCACCAACTCCTACAATTGTCTCCGATATGTCACTCCCCATAGATTGAGCAAAAATCAATCTCTCAAAAAGTGGTGCCCTAACATACCACACGGTATGAAACTCACTCAAAATTTGCACATAACTGTTGACCTCCTTTTGAAATTCTGGAAATTTTCCATAAGCATTATAAACTAGGTCAAATTTATCCTTGATTGTGTTCAACCTGTGCTGCAGAACACTCAATAGGGCTTGCAATACTGCCTCATTCTTTTCATCATTGATCTTTTTCAATTCAGCTACCACCTCCTGATCTGTCATTCCTTGTGCCTCTATTGCCACTAGCTTTTCAGGAGGTGCAGGGGCTACTACAGGGGTATTTATAATTGGCAATTGTAGTTCCTCTACCTACTTCTCTAATGCTATGACTTTTATTATCTGCAAGTCCCTATCCTTCACTAGGGCACTGTAATCCTACAAGAGGTTGCCATATCTCTCTGACAACTATTTAGTTTTATCATCATTTAATCTTGCAAATTTAGTCAAAACCTGAGAAATTTCCAAGTCCCCTGAATTGTGGATTGACCACACTATTTTATCTCCCTCCATTTGTTCTTTTACATTCAAAATTTGTGGTTTCTTGTCTTTTGGATACAGACTCCACATGGCCAAGGCCTAACTTTTTGGGATATACCCAAATCCTCTTATTATGTCCCCTACTTGGGTCTCAGAAGATAGAGTAACAACTTCTTGTCTCTTTATTTGATCTATTATGAAGTCAGTATACAAACTCCACCCTAGCACAAGCAACATATTACTTTTTCTCACTAATTCCCTGGCCTCATTTGGAGTAATATTTTCCTCCTCAGGGTCATATTCTTTCAATTATTGTAATGCCTCATCTGGCACTTGACCCTCCTCAGTTATTTGTACACTTGAAGCCATCTGTTGCTGCTTATGCCATAACAAGAAACTTTTGAATTCATCAAAATTCACAAAAATATCATCCTTCATGAAAGCATCTTGCTCAATTAATCTTTCATCCTGGCCTAAAGCCAGAGGCAACTCTACATCTTCTGTTTCATACTTATGTTGCCTTTTAGCCTCTCTGACTGCTTTCCTAATTTCATGGTGATGAAAGCTAGTTCCTATGTAGAGGGCACTCACTCTATCTTTCCTCCTCCTCTGTGAAGGCTCACTAGTTAAAAACTTTTTCTTTTTCTTTTGAGGCTCAACAGTATCCTCAGAACTGGGCAATTCAGCAAGATCTACATTTTCTTTCTCCTCCCCAGGCCCTTTGTCCATTGGTTGTTCCATAGTGGGTGGACTATATATGGGGTAGCCACCATCACTATCCTCATCACATTCTGATTCTGAATGGGCCTTTTTGCCCTGATTAGTATCATCAATTTGATCCCTCATGGATTCAACAAGTGTGTCAAATTGAGCCATCATCTGCTCAATTAATCTTTCATCCTGGCCTAAAGCCAGAGGAAACTCTACATCTTCTATTTCATACTTTTGTTGCCTTTCAGCCTCTGACTGCTTTCCTAATTTCATGGTGATGAAAGCTAGTCCCTGTGTAGAGGGCACTCACTCTATCTTTCCTCCTCCTCTATGAAGGCTCACCAGTTAATAACTTTTTCTTTTTCTTTTGAGGCTCAGCAGTATCATTAGAAATGGGCAATTTAGCAAGATATACATTTTCTTTCTCCTCCCTAGGCCCTTCGGCCATTGGTTGTTCCATAGTGGGTGGACTATATATGGGGTAGCCACCATCACTATCCTCATCACATATTGATTCTGAATGGGCCTTTTTGTGCTAATTAGCATCATCAATTTGATCCCCCATGGATTCAACAAGTGTTTCAAATTGAGCCATCATCTGCTCAAGTCTTTGGAAGTAAGGCAAAGTGGGAAAGAAACCCCCAAATACCAATCCTTTTCCTTTAAACTCCTTCTCAATTCTGTGTAACTGATCCAATTGCCTAATTCTTTTCTCCACCTCATCATCCTGAATGATGTTTCTGATCACATCTTCTTTAGGATACTCCTCATGTAGCTTATTGAAAGGAATGGTGGGCATGTAGTATTTCCTTGCAGTAGCCATGAAACCTTCTATATCCACATACCTATGTGGTGTTGCAAACATCCTGTACTTTTCTAACCAATCATTTACTTTACTAAGTGCTCCCTTTCCAATTGTAATATAATGCACCCTGAAGTGCCGAGAAGTGAGAGTCCCCTTTCTGTGGGAAGCCAAGTGTTCTTTTTCTGTCAACATGAGTTGCCAGACAAACTCTAGAAATGCAACTCTTGATGGTACATAGAATGGGAGTAGATGAGGAGGTTGAGGGCATCCATAAACCCTAATCATTGTATAGCTTGTCTCATAGTAAATATCTCCCCAATTGTGACCCTTGGTCCAATTATGAATAATTGTTGGGGTCTCAATAGCTACAGGACCTTGGTGGGTAATCTTGAGAAATTCACACCCAAACTCTGGAGAATGGGGAACACAATCTAGTTCTCAAAAGCACTAAAATCTTGCCTAGGTCACGAAGGGCTCCAGACTCCTAACCAGAACTGAACTGGGTTAGGCTTTCCATTCCACATCATTTGTGGTTTGAGATCACTCAAATTTATTAAGCCATAATTGTGATACACAATTAGATGCATCAGCAGGGAGTAATGCATGAACCTGGGTTGAGAACCAGAGGTGAAATTCTTCAAGGACAACAAACCCTCATGCATCTTGTTTATGATATAACCAATAAAGTCATACTCTTTTCTCACCATACAGCTCTGTGAATCCATCACCAGCATCAAAATATCAGATGTAATCCTCTCAGGACCCGCATCAATTCCCAAAACCTAGCATATCCCATATGCAATGTATTTCATGTAAAACTTCAGGTCTTTGTAGGCATACAGAATCGATCCAACCATAGGTGCAATATAGTTTTTATTCTCCTTTGGCGTGTGATTCTTAATCTCCCTGGAGACCAGAGCAACCTGTCTAACATATCTATTTGCTAAAGCTTGTAAGTTGATTTTCGTGGCCATTGGAAACTGAATCTCGAAAGCATTCATGAAAGAATTTCAGTCTAAGAGTATCAAGGGTGAACCATCCTCTATTCTAATGGTCTTTGAGAGAGGATCATATCTCTGAGATAGCATGAGGAGCAAGTCCACATCTAGAAATACCTTTGGGACAATCAACTTGGCCAACCCTGAAGTCCAAGGATTTGAAACCGGTATGACACTATCACAGTTCTTGTAGAAATATGTAAACAAGCACATGCCTACGATCTCTGGAGTTTTAGCATCCCTACAGTAAGCCAGGTCATCGACAAAATATCATCACTGACCTTTTTGTTTTGAGAAGAACCAGGCAAGAGAGTGAGAAATTCATCTGAAAAACTTTCCTTTACTTTCTCCTTCGACCCCCAGCTGGTAGAAGCTCTGCATACTATCATCTGACTCATCTTGACTGTAGCTCTGGAAATTCTTCTACAAATTTGCTGATCACACTGCAAGTCCAGAAAGCTCAAAAAACCTAGCACTTTGTACTTCTCCAATAAGCTTCGTAACTCTCAAATGAGCCGCCTCTTATTGTTTTAACCTGCATCATTGAATGTGCCACCACGTCTGACATCTCCAACCAACAAAAGGTCACTTACGCCATTACTTCAGCATGCACAGGGTTTCAATTTACTAGCCATAGCTAAGAAATTTTAAATTTGAACATTCCATGATCTGGTGACTGAAGAAAAAGACACATAGTCATTTTAGAAATTTGGCACTTTAGAAAGGTATTCTGAGATCTGGCGACTAAGAGGAAATCTCGTAGTCATGAAATAATTTTGAATTTTCAAACTTCATTCTGAGATCAGGCAACCCAGCCATTTGGAGATCTAGCAACTGAAGAAAGTGATACATTGATTTATTCTGTTCTGAGAACTAGCGACCATAGTCAAAAACTATAGTCGCGGCAATATATTTTTCTTTGAAAACTTTCAGTGATCAACCGACCTGGAGATCTGGCGACAAACCTGAAGTCTCATAATCTCATAAAACTTTAACTATTTGACTTCTTTCTTGAGATCATGCGACCACCATTGATCTCATCCTTCAATTCATCCAGCGGTCCAGATTAAGTCATGAGAAGATTTCATAACTAACCGCCTGAACCCATGACCCTGAGAAAACTATCGCTGAATCACTGAAAGCTTACCACTTAACTATTAGGAACTTGAGATCACATGACCACATAGTCACTACATCATTGAATACAATAATAACCGCAGGGCCAAAACACTTCATTAACCCTCACTTGACCTCGGGAAAATCTGGAGACTTGGCGACAAAGACCTCTCACTAAATCTCACAATCTTTCACTTAACTAGGGTTGAATCCCAAGAACACATGACTGAGGCATTCTCCATGTCGCAAGAACATTTCTTCACTTTGGGTTAAGACTGGAGATCAAGCGCCATCCACACGATCAAAAATCATCAACGATTCTCAATAAATCTAACAATCCTTTGTCACCTAACTGCCACATTCAGAGATTTGGTGACAACTGCATCGCAGAATAACTAACCACCAGAGAGATAACTGTCAACATCAGGAGATCACACGACCAATAGAACTCTCAATCGCTAAATGAAAAGATAAACCACCATATTATTATGAGATCTAGAGACAACCGCCAAGGAAGACCACTGTTCCATCTCGAGATTCAGCGACCAAAGAGAAAACTCATGATCGCTGGATAAAAGGCCACTTAAATAAATCATTGAGAGATCTCCTGACCATGGGAAAAACCAATTCAAAGATTATGTGACTATAGTCTCTTAGTGACAAATCAAACACAACAGTTGCTAGATCTCAAGACTATCATTGTGAGATATGGAGACTAAAGGTGAAATGTTAAGTCGTTAGATAATAAGGAATATTTTGAAAAGCTCACGAGATCGGGCGATAAAGGCTTTTGGGCATTCGCTAGACAAATGGGAATATTCCTAAACCTTAAGGAGACTCAGCGACTAAGAGGAAAATAGAAGCACACATGTAAATTTGAGACTTAAGTCATCCGATAAAGTAACAGAGAATTAGAACGCTGGTGACCTAAACTAGGGTTTTTACGACTTTTCAAAGGCAATCAGACCTAGCAAACCCTAAAGACTACAATTTTTTCAAGATCATCCATAAATTCAGGGCAAAAAACAAAAAATGAAAATTCTAACCAACACCATGATTGGTAAGTTAATATACGTAGTTCACAGTAGACCAGATATAGCACATGCTGTGGGAATTGTTGCAAGATTTTTTGCTAATCCTAGAGAATCACACATGATAGCTACAAAAAGGATCTTAAGATACTTAAAGAAAACAAAGAATTATGGATTATGGTATCCTAAGGAAGGGAAGTTTGAACTGAAAGTTTACACCGATGCTGATTGGGCTAGAAATGTGGATGATAGAAAAAGCACCACCAGAGGAGCATTTTTCTTTGGTGAAAGACTTGTAACCTGGACAAGTAAAAAGCAGGCTTGTATTTCTCAGTCTATAGCTAAAGCAGAATATGTTGCTGCTGCTACTAATTGTTCAAACATTGCATATATCAGACAAGTGTTGGAATGAATGAATGAGGTAATCACTGACCCAGTGATTATATATTGTGACAACACTAGTGCTATTAATATTTCAAAGAATCCTGTGATGCAGTCTAAGACAAAGCATATATCTATTAAGTATCATTACTTAAGAGAAAAAGTGCAAGAGAAGTAAGTGAAGTTAGAATTTGTTACATCTAAAGAATAACTTGCAGATATTTTTACAAAACCCCTATCGAAGGACACATTTGAATACATAAGGACTAGACTAGGGGTCCGTCCCCTATCTATCGGTCACTAATGTGATTTGGTTGTTGCATCAACATACTTATATCAGAAGATCATTCATGTTGATGCAACATAGTTCACACTTTGAATCATGTTCAAGGTTGTGATTAAGTTTGAAAACTTGAACCGATTGGAATATCTGTATTCAGAGATACAGAGGAAGACAAAATTGTTTGTTTATTTGTTTCTTTGGCATTGCTGTTAAAGGGAGAGATAAACAATATGAAAAGGAACAAGTACCAATGAGAATTATCTAAGGGAGAGAAAATCTGAATGAGATAGATTATTGAAGATCAGTTATAGAGAACAGAAGTAGGAACAGGAGAACTGAAAAGATCACAACTACAAAATGGTAAAGATGTATTATCTAATGTTGTTTAGTAACATAGTGATTATACATATTAAGTCTATTCAACTTATAGAATTTTGTTCACAAGTTGTAGAATATATGTTTGGTATGTGTATGGTACATTTCATATTACTTGAGTTGCCATCAATGCCAAAGGGAGAGATTGTTGAACTACAACTAATTTGGAATCTGATTGAAGAATCTGTGATTACAAGATCACTAAGGAGTTGCTGATTAGATATGTAATATGATTAAATTAGTATTATGTTGTCATTGATGTCAACTAGTTTGACAACACTTATCTTGTAAGTTACTATACTGAGACATCTGAAGAAAGGTGAAAGAGATGAAGAACAGAGAAATCTACATGAGGAGAGATGTACATGACATATGAGGATAAGGAACACATTGAGTAACTTGTTGATGAGTCTATGACTTGATGATATTGACTTTATTATGTTTCATTCATCTATAATGAAGTATAGAGCTGAAAGACACAAAGCAGTGTTGTCGGTAAATGAAGCATTTCTAGTATACACCGACGGAGTGTAGTGTATACCGATCGTAGTATTAACTGAGCAATGTTCACTAACGCATTTTTTTGTTAACCAAGTGAAATAAAATGAATTAAATGATTAGTTTAGCTGATAAGATTGATGAGCTGGCAAGAGTATAACATCGAGGTAACAGTTAATGTTTGTTACACAGATCGATGGCTGACAAAATTCAGGGAAGATCTAACAGAGAAGATTGAAATGTGTTATTGACACAAGTACTGAGAAAGTTTGAAGCGACAAAATCTATGAATGGGGTTAAGTGGTAAAATTTGATGGTGGAGAAGAAAATGATTTACTCATCTATATAAGAGAACAAATTTTTTTTATGAAAAGAAGTCGGAAGAAGAAGAAACTGCAGGAACATCGCGTGAACAAGGTTTTCATGCATTATGATCATACTGGTTAAGTAAGAACTGAGCTACAGAACAATTACCGAGCTACAAAGAGCAATTACCAATGGACTGTAAGTTGATACAATATTGAATCTAAAGTGAAATATTGATCAGAAGGATTCGTTTGGACTAAATATTGATATGTAATCTGCAATTGAAGTTGTATTAAGGCAGGTCATTTACTGTTACATATTTAACCATTGTATACAGTCAAAATCTCTTAACCGAGTGGACTCTGAAAATCTTATGATGTATCATTCATAGAATGAACATTGTTATCCTATCAACCCCATAGTGAATGTTGGTTGGATGATAACTTCTAGTCTAAAATCCTCTAACAAGGTCACACCTGACAGTGTGTTTGTAAACCTTTAATAGGGTTGGGTCTTAACCGACCTCACTTCAGAAGAGTGAAAGATTTTGGGTTGCCGGTCCCAGGTGGTTTTTCCCTTTATAGGGTTTCCATGTTAAATATCTTGTGTTATGTGTTGATTGTGATATGTTTGTTATCATTCTTTACATGTTACATGTTAGATTAGATCGGTAAACTGTTATAGTATTAGATTAGTAATCGGTAAAAGTATAGATAGTGAAAGTATTTAGTGTTTATCGATGAGAAAAAATTGAAGAAATGGTTTTGAATCATACATTTTGTTTTGGGACACTAGATAACTGATTCACCCCCCTCTCAGTTATTCTAACAGTTCATGTTGGGACTCTTACTACAAATAAATTAAAGGAGCAACAAGAGAATATGCAACCATTAGAGGATATAGTAGGTACTCTATCTAACACTAATTTTATTTATATACATGGTTTAGAGACTACTCATGAGGTTTGGAAAATATTAAACTAATCTATTATAGTGACAAGTATGTGCAAAAAGCTAGGATAAATAGTTTGAAGGGAAAATATGATGACATGAAAATGGTTGAAGGAGAAAACATTGCACAGTATGGTTAAAGGATAAAAGAATTTATTGGTGCTATCAAGAGTGTCGGTGGAACCATTAAAGAAGAAGATGCGGTAAGTAAAATATTGAGGACTTTTCTACTTGCTTACGCCATTAGATTTTCTACCATTCATGAATTGAGAACAATAGATATTATTTCTATTAATGGTTTGATTGGTTAGATTACCAATTTAGAATTGAGTAACTTTGATAATAGTGTTCCTAGAGTTGAAGAAAATTTTAAGGCTTCTTTCTTATTAGCATCAGAGAAAAAGGGAAAACTGATAAGACATGAATATGCCTTCATGTCAAGTTATTATAGGGATTTTCAATCTATCATTGGTGAAGAGAAGAAGCAAGTGGAACTTGAACCATTACTTGCAAGAGAACTGCCTAGAGGTACCAATAAGTGTAAAGGTGGGTTACCTTTGAAGTGTTTATCATGCAATAAGATTGGACATATTGTTGCTAGGTGTCCTAATCGTGAGTAGAAGGAAAATTTCAAAAGATTTAAGGAAAAAGGAAAGAAACAATTTGATGTTATGTTGCAGTAGATGAAGTTATGATTGTTGAAGAGTCATAAGAAAATGAAGAAGATAAGATAGTATTTTTTGTAGTGAAAGAGGATGCTACAGAAGGTGAAAAGGCCTTAGTCTCTCACACAGATCAAGCCAATGAGTGGTTCATTGATAATAGCTACCCTCATCACATGACTGGTGATAGAAGAAAGTTCATTAAGCTTGAAGAATTTGATGGTGGTGTGGTCAGGTTTGGTAATAATACAAGTTGTTTGGTAAAAGGGAAAGATATTATTGTGTGATGAAAAATATGGATGGGGTCTAGAACAATGGGGGTTTGCACATAAAAGAGACCCTAAACCAATATATAACACATACATAAAATCCTAATGATATGGAAAGTAAATCTAGAAGGCTAATATTGAAATATAAAAATAAAAGGTACTTACCTCTGAAAAAGAATCTTCTGAAAGCCCTGTCAAACGGTCTTAGAAACTATTGATTTTCATTATCTTGAATCGAAACTGTGAGATCTACAAAACCCATAAATCTTTTTCTTTTCTAAGAAAGGTTGACCTTGACCCAGGTAAGGAAGGTCATGTTAATATGATTTAGAACAATAGAGAGGGGGGGTGAATCAGTTGTTCTCAGGTCCAGATGTATAAAAAAAACTTTTAAACTCTTTAACAAATCAAATCTAATAACCAATAGCTACTCGGTCATTACTGATTATATAACAGAAACATATAATAGTGCAGTCCACTTATCCATTAGCATTTAACTTGTAAAAAACAGAAATGCTTAAACCAAAACATTCACACAAGTATCAACACTAGGATTTATAGTGGAAACCCAATTTGGGAAAAACCAGTTTGTAACATGTTACTATTATGTTCACTCTTTTGAAGTGAGCTCGGTGAAAAGCCAACCCTGTCAAATATTACAAACACACTGTCGGGTGTGACCCGGTTAAAGGATTTAAACCACTATGTTAAAAGTGTGTCTTGTTATAGGACTTACATACACTCCATTAGAATGCAACCTTGTTCAAAGGATTTATACCTATGACTATTATGTCAACCTCTGTTAAAAGGATTTTGACTAATACAATGGTTAGAAAGTAGCAGTAGTATTGATCTAAAAAACATACAACTCACTTTGCAAATATTAGATCCAATTCCATACACATATGCTGGCTTACTGACTGTGAACCTTTACCATCTCCATCACTGATATGCTCAAAACTCTCTTCAAGAAATCACAACACTTCTCCTTCAGCCTTCTATGCTTGTACAATCAATAACATCAACAATACTTCCAACATCCACTCTCTTTCTTTTTTCAACCTCTACTTAGGTTTCCTTAATACTTCCTCTATTAGGTCAATACATCTTTTGCCGCTTAATCTCCTTCGTAGATCTTAGGGTTAGGTTAGATTCATTGAATCCATCCTATTTTATGTTCTTTGGCTATCCTTTTAGAAATATCTCAAATCTCTTAATAGATTTACAATAAAACATTTTACAGTGCATTAAATGCTTTCATACAATCAATAAATAAAGTCAACACATTTTACATAATCCAAGAATTCAACGATGTCAGCTAGAAATATGAATTCTCCCACAAATATAAAATACTGACACTTGGTCAATATTGTGTTCAACTCCTCGGTCTTCATTAGAAAGCTCGGTCACCTCAAAAACTATTTCCTCGGCTAATACCGTCTTCCTCAGCAATTAACTGATGTTCGACCAACACTGGATTTACTCGACATATACTAGCTTGGTCGACACTAACATCACTTGGCTTAAACTAGATTTCTTCACTTTTGCTTGGTTAAGCCTACCAGTTTAGTCTTCATTTTTACTTAGATAAACAATACATTGTCTTATCATTGTGCCACATAATCAAGTACTCATTGAAGTATCAAGATAACTCAACCTTTCCTTAGGTGCTATTGTTACCAACCTTTCCTTTCCCCTTAGAAACAATCAAATAGATATAGTACTTTCTTAAATAGCAACAGTCTTACTGGTTAAGGTTTGACATCAATGACAATACAACAATTGCTTCGATTGTAGTTTCTAACAATCTCCCTCTTTGGCATTGATGGCAACACCATATGAATATCACATGAATTACCAACCAATCCAAAACTTACCTGTCCATCAGAAATATTTATAATATCCTTAGCTTCATTCTGATACATAATCAATTAGCCATGCTTGTATGACCATCCATTGAATTTCTCCCTCTTACTTGATCTTCCATGAAAATTTCTTTCTGTGTATTCATTTGTGATCATCTCCCTCTTTGACAAAAATGCCAATGCAACAACTAAAACATACATCCTGTAGATCTAGATATCATCTTGTCAGTTCAGTAATAGTATTTCTCCCTTTGTCATATTTTCTTATGACTGATTCCTGTCTATGCTATACTTTTCACAACTCTAGGCTTCTCCTAAAGTGTGACCTGTCTCTGCATCAACTTGTTAGATATTCTTTGCAGCACATTTGATGCAGTGCTCCTAGCTTGACTAGGCAGCCTAAATTAGGGGAAGGACCCCTAATTGACTTCTCAGATATTCATGAGCTTCTTTAGGTAAAGCCTTAGTGAATATGTCTGATAGTTGTTCCTTTGTATTCACATATTCCATTCAAACCTCTTTATCTTATACCAGTTCTCTCAAGTAATGATACTTGATGGAAATGTGTTTGGTCTTTGTGTGCATCATCGAATTCTTAGAGATGTTGATAGCACTTGTGTTGTCACAGAAAATGACAACTGGTTCAGTGATTTCTTCTTTCATGCCTACCAACAATTACTTTATCCATATCAAATTTGAATAGTTCATAGTTGTAGCCACATACTCGGCTTCAACAGTAGATTGGGAAATACGATTATGTTTCTTGCTTGTCTAGGAAACTAATCTCTATCTAAGAAAGAAAGCTCCACCACTAGTACTCTTTCTATCATCTACATTTCTTGCCCAATCAGCATCTGTATACACTCCTAGCTCAAACTTCTCATGCTTCTTGTAGTACAATCCATAGTCAGTAGTTCCTTTCAAATATCTCATGATTCTTTTGATAGCCATCATGTGAGTTTCCTTAGGATTGGCAGAGAATCTTTCCACGATCCCAACAACTAGTGCAATATATGGTCTTCTATGTACAACATACTGTAGCTTTCCAATTATAGATCTATACAAAGTCTGATTAACTTCTACAACATCATCATTTTTAGACAATGTTTGTCCAGTAGCCATGGGAGTACTTACTGGCCTTGAATCTTCCATACCAAAGGTTTTTAGTATCTCATGAACATATTTAGACTGGGTGATGAAAATTCCTTTCTCCATCTGATATACTTGTAAACCAACAAAAAATTTGATCTCCCCAAACATACTCATTTCAAATTCAGTTTTTATTTCATTTGAAAATTTCTTACACAAGGCATCTTATCCACAAAATATAATATCATCTACAAAGATCTTAGCTAACAAGATTCATGTACCTTCTTCATCTTTCATGTATAGATTTCTTGTGTCATTTGTCCTTGAGAATCCAATCTATATTAGGTAGTTGTGCAGTCTCTCATACCATGCTTTGGGAGCTTGCTTTAGTCCATACAATACTTTATTCAGTTTGCAATTCATGTGTCTTTTGTTTGGATCAAAAAATCCTTTTGGTTGTTCAATATACACTTCTTCTTCTAATATACCATTTAAAAATGCAGACTTAACATCCATTTGGTATACCTTGAAATCTTTATAGGCAACATATGCAAGTAGAGTTCTTACTCCTTCCAATCTAGCTATAGGGGATAATATCTCCTCATAATCTATTCCTTCTTCTTGTGCGTAGCCTTTGCATACTAGCCTAGCTTTGTTTCTTGTGATATGACCATGCTCATTCAGCTTATTACAAAATACCCACTTTGTCCCAATGGCATTCTTATTTTTTGGTCTCGGCACTAGAGTCCAGGTATCATTCTTCTCTATTTGGTCTATCTCTTCATTCATCGCTTCTATCCAGTCTTCATTTTCTAATGCCTTCTTTGTTGTCTTTAGCTCAAATTCACATAGTAAACATGTCGGATCTCTTGTCTTGCTTCTGGTCAGAATTCTAGTATCTTTTTCTCCAATAGTTTGTTCAAGCTTGTGATGTCTCCTTACATATTGTGCTAGAATAGGTTTTTCTCTCCTTTCATTTTTCACATCAGGCTCACTAACAAGATTGTCAGATTCAGCTTCTGAATGCTCGATGACCTCTTCCTGATACTCGACAGCTTCTTCTGGTCGCTCGACACATTCTTCTTCTCTCTCGGCATTGTTTTCCTGATGCTTGACATTGCTTACCTGAGACTCAGCATCAAGTACAAGTTTGTCACTTGCCTCTCCTTCCTCTATATACACAAAAGATCTATAATCTTCTGGTTCTCTTTTACTATCAACTTCATTTTTCTCTGCATACTCATCAAATTTGACATTCACACTTTCCACAATTTTGTTAGCATTAGAGTTCAAACACTTATAAGCTTTAATTTTTGTGGAATAGCCTAGGAATATACCCTCATTGTTTTTAGCATCAAATTTTCCATTTCTACTGTCCTTTAATATGTAGCATTTACTTCCAAAATTTCTAAAATACTTTACATTAGGTGCATACCCATGCCACAACTCATAAGGTGTTAGATTTGTACCTTTTTTGATATGTACTTAGTTAAGAGTATAAACAACTGTACTTACAACTTCTTTCCAATACTTTTGTGCAACATTCTTTTCAATCATTAATGTCCTTGCACAATTCAAGATAGCTATGTTCCTTCTTTCTGCTATACCATTCTGTGGAGGAGTTCTAGGTGTAGACATCTATCTTTTGATCCCTCTATCATTGTAAAATAGATTAAATTCATTGGATATAAATTCTCCACCTTGGTCAGATCTTAGACACTTCAGGTTTCTACCTATCTCCTTTTCAACCTTAGCCACATACCACTTAAAAAATTGAAAAGCATCAGATTTTTCTTTTAGGAACATTACATGCATCATTCCAGGGTATAATCATCAACAAAAAGGATAAAATATCTAGCACCATAATAGCTTTGTACACCCATCAGTCCACAAAGGTCAATATGAACCAAATCTAAGATATTCTCAAAAGTAAAAGTTTTGCTCTTGAAACTAGACTTTTTCATCTTACCCAACTGACATTCTTCGCACATTACATTCTCAGGTTTCTTCAATCTAGGTAGACCTCTCACTTTCTTTTTCTTACTAATTTCTACTAGATTATCAAAGTTAACATGACATAGCTGCTTATGCGATAACCAAATATCATCAAGTTGTGAAATTATACATGTTTCTTCAGATAGGTCTAGATAGAACAAATTACCTCTTGTCTGTTCTCCACTTCCAATTAGTTCACTAGTGGCATCAAATATTTTGGCCTGATGAAATTCCACGTGGTAGCCAGTGCTATTAAGTTGTGCAACACTTAGTAGATTATAGTTAAGACCCTCAACCCAATAAGCATTTTCACAAGTGATCTTATCAGTCAGCTTAATCAATCCTTTTCCTCTAACAGGACATGGTGCATCATTACCAAATTTCACACTCCTACCTTTATAATGATCTAAGGTATCAAACTTACTCTTATCACCAGTCATATGATGTGAACAACCACTGTCAATAATCCATTTATCATTTTTGTTCACATAAGATATCAATGTAGTTTTCTCATCCTCATTAGATTCATCTTTCATTGCAACATAGACAACCTCAATTTCAAAATCATCACTATCAATGTCAGTCTCTTCTTCGGCAATATAGCAAGATTTCTTACCTTTTCCTTTGTAGGCCTTGTATCTTTGGTAACCTCTATATTCTCTTTTGTCTTTATGCTTTTTGTCTCTTTCTTCATCCTTATCATCCCTATCAAGACATCTAGTAGCTATATGACCAACTTTATTACATGAAAAACATATTAAAGGGAGTTTACCTTTGTATTTTCCTTTTCCCCTTTTTAGTCTTCTAGTCATAAGAGCTTCTAGATCCTCAAGTTCTTCATCAGATGTGTCACTGTCACTGTCACTTTCACTGATGCATCTTTCTTTTTCCTTCTTTGACTTACTCAGAACCATTTGTGACTTAAAAGAAGATTCAACATTACCAGCAATGAAGTTATCATAGTTAGAAAGTTTAAAAGCAGTAAGCTTACCAACCAAACTTTCCAAAGTAAGAGCATTCTTAGGGTTACATCTATATTCCTGAATTGTTGAAATTTTGATTGCATAGATAGGATGTAGAGTTCTCAATACTTTTCCTATTACAGTTTCATCATCAATAGTTCTATTTGTTCCTCTAATAGCATTTACAACTTCTTTTATTCTACCACAATATTGTGCAATATTCTCACCTTCTTGCATTCTCATTTCATCGAATTTACCTCTTAGGCTCTCGGATTTTGCTCTCAACACATTTATGTCACCGCCATAAATGTTTGCAAGGGTGTCCCACATTTGCTTTGCATTACTGCTTTCTTTGATGTCTTCAAATTCTAGATAACTTAGAGTAGACACAATCTCCAACATTGCTTGGTTGTGCTCTTGTTTAGCTTTCATTTCCTCAGCAGTCAGAGGTGCAACAAGTGTGACATAATCATGCTCAACATAATACTTTGTAGAATCACCAATATCGGCCAAATGCACCTTCATCAAGCTTTGCCATGCAGGGAAGTTCTCCTTATTCAGCTTTGGTACCTCCTTCTTATACATCCTGATCATTTGCTTCAAGTACCTTCAAACTTTTTCTCTGTAAGAACCAATACCTCTGATACCAATTATTAATATGATTTAGAACAACAGAGAGGGGGGGTGAATCAGTTGTTCTGAGGTCCAGATGTGTAAAACAAACTTAAAAACTCTTCAACAAATCAAATCTAATAACCAACAGCTACTCGGTCATTACTGATTACATAACAGAAACATATAACAGTGCAGTCCACTTATCCAATAGCATTTAACTTGTAAAACATAGAAATGTTCAAACCAAAACATTCACACAAGTATCAACACCAGGATTTATAGTGGAAACCCGATTTAGGAAAAACCACTTTGTAATTGTTGGAAATTTGGCTGAGTTGATAGCATAGATGTTTTCATTATGGCAACATATGACCCACATGAAGATCACACAAGTCAGAGAGCAAGTATGACAGAGCGCATTGCATATTTATCTAAGTATGAGACAATATTTTTACCAGTGTACTCGAACATAGTTTTTGTTTGCGACATTGACTGGAGTGAGTTCAATGCTTGTGCACTTGAACATGGACTCTATGGTGACTAATGATGACCCATCTCAGAGCACAAGTTAGTACGACATGTACGAAAGAAGTTATGATAGTTTTACCGAAGACAGTGTGAAGCCGACATGACAGTATATGAAGGCAGAATTGGTAAAGAGTTAAGGGATTATTTTGTTTATCAAAATAATGTCTTAACAATATAAAGGGATGACATCTTAGATTTTTACTCTTGGATAAAGCTATTGGTATAAATGTATTTGTAATTGTAAAGTGTGTGAGAAATTTTAATAAGCAGCAAGCATTTGTAATAGTATGATGCGAAGTATATGAAGCATATGTAATAGCGATAGTGAAAGATCAGTGAAGAGATATTGATGCAAGAAGAATAAGGTTATGTACCTTGACCTATTTTGTAATCAGTGTATATTGTACATTACTTGTTTGGGCAATGGGCTCAGCTGGTAATCACATTTTGTACTACCAACTCCTAACAGGGTTGAGGCTTCTAACAAGGCCTATAGTCCCTTAATCAGGACTGATACACTATATGTTTTTAATAGACTCCTAATAGGGTCAACATCCTTAACAAGATACTTTTGATTAGTGGATCTTTTTGGGTACCATCCCCACTGGGGTTTTCCCTTGGCCAGGGTTTCCTCGAGAACAAATCATGTGTTATGAGTTCTTTAGTTTTATTGCTATGCATGTTGTTTAGCTTCTTATGTTATGCATGTATAAAGATAATCTGTTATATCCATAATTGGGAAAAAGATAAAGTTTGTATAATAATAATTCACCCCCCACCCCCTCTTAGTATTCCTTATTTCTACCAATTGGTATCAGAGCTTAGTTACTCAAAAAATAATCATTCAAGGAAAGCCTAGCAGCTTGAGTAAGATCTCTATGGATATGGATCAACTACAGAAGAATCTTGAAGAAGCTCTTGAATAGATTGATATGCTTACTGATGAAAGAGACACTCTAAAAGGAAAATATGATGATGCAAAGAACCTCATTGAGAAATTGAAAAACAAATTAGAAGATTTGAGATCTGAAAAGAAATCCGAAGTTCTTATTGAAGATTGTGATGACAATTTGGAAAAAGAAAATGAGATCCTTAAGCATGAATTGAAGATAGAAAATTTGAAGCATAGTTTGAAAGATGGAAATGGAAAGAATAAAGGAAATCTGAAATCTGAGAATGAAAGTCTAAAAACTGAAAATGAAGGACTGAAATCTAAACTTGGAAATGTAACATTTGAACTTGAGAAAGTCAATGTGCAGTATGTTGAACTTGAGAAATACAACAAGATTGTGAAAGGAGAACTGACTCAATCCAAGCAACAACTTGAAAGACTATATTCAACTAGTGAGAAGATTGATACACAAGCATCTTTTCAGAAACCATTCTATGATAAGACTGGTCTTGGATTTAACACTCTCAAAGAAAATGATGAAAGCAAGGAACCAGATCTGAAAGTATCTGAAAGATGAGATGAAAAGAAGTCTAATGAGATCAACAAATCTGAATATACACCTAAAGAAGAAGAATCACTGAAGCAAGATGAGTCATCCAAAGGTATGCAAAGAGAATTCAAAGGTAGATGTTTTTCTTGTAATACTATTGGTCATATGAAGAGAGATTGCACAGGCAAGAAAGTTAAACCTCTTAATGGTTATTGTTATAACTTTCATGGTTTTGGACATAGAGCTATTGAATGTAGGAAACCTAAATTTGTTGAGAATAATAATAGTAGAATGTTTAGGAATACTAACAATGCAGATAATAAACCAACTGAAGATATGAACAAAAGAAATGGAGTAATATGTTATAGATGCAACAAGGTTGGACACATTGCTAGAAATTGCAGATCACAGATTAATCCACCTGGACCAAGATATGGAAGCAATGAAATTGTTTTCCAGATATGAAACAAGGTTGGACATACAACAAGGTTTTGCAGAATGAACAATGGAGTTTTTCATCCTAACCCTAACCCTAGAAATCATGAAAGAAGAAGTGAAGATGCAGGTAACAGATAGAAAGGTTGTTGTAGCAATACAAATGAAGTGAAGTTTGTTAAAAGCATGGATGAAAGAGACATATTAAACATTGAAGACAATCAGAAAGATGAAGTATCAAGTGGTAAGAATGAATCCTTACCTGACCTATCTCAAAGCACTTAACTTATGAAAATTATAGTAGATTAGGAACTTAGATTAGTGTAGAAGTAGACTTATGATGAATTAAGTCTTGCGCAGTTAATGGAAGGTAGTTTATGATATTATAATGCTATGGTTAAGAGCGCAAAGAAAAATATTATGTTTTGCGAGATCACAAGAAGTTTTAAGTTTTGTAGGATAGCAGAAACAACTTTTTGGAAAGAAGCGACAAAAGAATTGAATGCGATGTTAGAACTAAGTGAGATTGAAGTAATAAAAGATTATGATCGGTGTTATTTGATCATCAAAGTGAACACAAGTGTTAAAGAGATCAAAGAGTAGTGATTGGAAGCTTTTTGAAATGATTTGGTGAAGTATTTGAGCGTCGAACCTACGCAAGCCCTAAAATTGTGAATTTGAGGTATTTTACTTGACAGATCTGTGAATCGGTAAAAGGAATTTGAAGTAATCATGGATGTATCTTTAATTCACAATATCAGAGATAAAAATAGACCTAGAATGAAGAGGGAACCAGTTGAACCTTTGGAAGAAGACCCTAAGTTAGCTTTATCATCTGTACCAGATGGAGTTTTGCATTTAGAGAATGTAAGAATTTATCTGGGATGCAAGTTAGAAACCATCAATGATAGTGATTTTACAAGTGAGTATGAGAAGATTTACAACCAGGACATGACATTGAAACAAGGATATGATCATTTGAAAGATAATGAGATTGTTAAGTATGCATTGCAGTATGAGTTTGATAATGAAGAATGCACTAAGATAATCCTTAGCAGAATTCATAATGGGAAGTTTTGGCTAGAGGATAGAGTGATAGAAATTACAGCTGATTTGATTCATGAAGTCACTAGACTGTCTAAATCTGGAGCTATTCTTTTAAATGAGAAGAACATGAGAAAGATAGCCATTGATAACACTAATTCATCCTATAATGGTAGAGGAATTGTAATTAGTAAGGTCAAACAACCTAATGTTAGATACCTATGCAAGATCCTAACAACCAAGTTTTGTGCAAATTCAAGAGAAGATGACATGGCAGCTGGAATTGTACACATAGCTTATTTGATGTGTGTTGACAAAACCCCAGTTGATATGTGTGAAATTTTGAGAATTCAACTGTTTGAGAACTTGGAGAAGATTAAGAAGACAAAGTATGCTTAATTTAGATTTTCATCTTTGATCACTTACATGTTTTTTCATCTTTTGAGGAGATTTCCTTACACCATAGGAAATGATTGGAATGATGGACTAAATACAATGGAAAGGATTAATGTAGTATATAGAAAGCATGTTATTGACAGTGTTAATGAGAGTGCAGTACTTGTTATTAAGACATTTCTAAATATTGTGTCTAGCAGATCAAGGATTCCACAGTCTCTTGTGGAGAAATACAAGAATGAAATATGTTTTATGGTTGACACTGACTTTACATACATTGAAGCAGTTGAACCTAGAATTGGATTCATAGACCCTCTTGGCTATGAAATATCTGAAACAGAGATAGAAGAATATGTGAACAGGCTACTTAAATGCAAGGTTGACACCCACAGTAATAGATTTGAAACTTTTGAAGAAAACTTCAACACCGCAAAGGCTATACTTGAGGAGAAACAGTCTAAGAAAAGAGTTGACGAAACTATTAAGAAAATATTGAAGGATACAAGATTGACAGAGAGAGAATTCTTAGTGGCAAAGTAGACAGCAACAACAATCAGAGATATTGGATAGAAAGAGATTTTATTTGTACCTCCCTTATCATCTAGTGCAGCACCAGTCAAGGTGAATGCAGAGGAACCTAAGAAGGAACAAGTAGCAAGCAAGCCTACTAGATCTACTTCCTCCACACCAAGCAAGAGAGTGAAAGAAATTGCTACTGGACCTGGTAAGAGGCAAAAAACCTTGGTGCCACCAGTACCTAGGAAAATTGCAGAAATTAAAGATGATGACACAACTGTGAAGAAGGAAGCATGGAAACCTAGAGTTGAGAGAGTGAATGAAGAAATTATAAAAGATGGAGACTTCACTAAAATGAACAAATACTATGACCTCTATGACTATTCTGATAAATTGAATCTTGAAAATGTAGTGGTCAAGCATTTTATTCTGGCTAATAAGAGTTTTGACTCTATTCAAGGAAAGATACCTGATGACTTATTGCAAAAACTTGCTAACAGGAAGATGAGAGCACAAGAAGAAGACAAATCTATCAGAGAGAATCTTGTGAAGAAACTATGTGATGTAAGAGATGATGAACATCTTAAAAAAATTCTAAAGCCCCTTAGCACCCATTTAAGGACAAAAATGAGAACCATTCAGATTATGGCAGGACAATATGAACAAGTGAATGCAGAGACTGAACAAGCAATAGTTAAAGTTATGGCAGACATTGTTGGAGAGACATCAGTTGCAGTAGAGCAAGCAGTAGAAGCAAAACAAGAGGATATTCCCTCTCCACTGGCTATTAATATTGAAGAAGAATCTATGAATTTTGAAGGTACAAGGATAACCTTGGATATTGATGATAATGTATTCAAGAATCTAGAGAACATTGTTGACAATTTGGCTCTTGATGAACCAGATAGAACTGCAGAAGCAGAGCTGGCCCAATTTATTGTTGGAGAACTCAAAGTATCAGAAGTACAAGCATCTGTACCCTCCAAGGAAGAAATCAGTGTTACTCCTGAGACTGGAAAGAAGAAGCAAATTGGATCTTTGTTTGAGGATTTGGGAAAAGAAGTGGATGATGATGATTAGATGGAATTGATCACATCTTTGAACAAAATCATTGGGAAGAATAAGAAAGTTAAAATTCTAGAAGGATGTCTGAAGGACCTAACTGAAAAGCTACAAAGTATTATGACCACATAGATTGTAGAAGCAGACCCTATGGACAAGGCAAAGAAAGTGATGAACACTTTTGATGATGAGTTCACTAACCTAGCTGATATTGCAAAAGTGAAAGCACAGGTAGACTATGATGCTAGAATGTTGTTGAACATTAGTCAGTACATCAACAATGATATCAGTACTCTTGATATCTATATCAAAGATTTGAGGAAACATTTGGAGATAGGAAAAGCTTTGTACATACAGTGTACAAAATTATAGACTTTGATAGCTGAGGAAGATCAGAAGCTAAAATTGAAGGAAGTTGAGATTCTAAATGAAACAAACCTTCTATCTAACCCTAATGTGAAGGTCATTAATGTTGAAAAGAAAGTTAGGAAACTTTTTGATGAAATCAAGATTTTACAAGATGAGAAAGAAAGTTGAGGAGATATACTCTATTGAGAGAGCATGTTACTATGAAGTTGAGTGTTATTGAAGAGCAGTTAGAAGATTGTCTTACAACTAAGACATCTTTTCAGAAATTCAACTTTGAAAACCTCCAAGCATGTCAAATAGCATCTTATGGACTGAGCGCACTACTTAATGTGGCTGATTTCATTAAGAAGTCATGGGAAAAGGAGATACAAAACATGAAGATAGATTTTTCAGATTGTGTTGCAAGCCTACCGGCTTTGCAATAAATAGATTGAGGTATAACCTTTTTTGTTTATACAATTTTTTAGTCCTCCCTACCATTATTTTGTCATTGTTGTCAAAGGGGGAGAGATACTTAGCAGAAAATTGATAATATATGATAAGAGTTGATACTCTTAGGGGGAGTATTGTATTATAGATAATTTTTTTTGAGGAGTTATAAGGATAGTATATATATGTTATACTATGGCCACAATTTTGTCAATTTTGAGATTTTGGAGTTGCACACTTAGCCAATTTTCTCATATGTTGCCACCAATGACAAAGGGGAAGATTGTTGGCAATTTGGATGAGTTGATTGCATAGATGTTGGCATTATGGAAACATATGATCCACATGAAGATTGCACAAGTCAGAGAGCAAGTATGATAGAGCACATTGCATATTTGTCTAAGTATGAGACAGTATTTTTACCAGTGTACCCGGACACAGTTTTTGTTTGCGACATTGACTGGAGTGAGTTCAGTGCTTGCACACTTGAACATAGACTCTATGGTGACTAATGATAACCCATCTTAGAGCACAAGTTATTATGGCATTTATGGAAGAAGTTATGATAGTTTTACCAAAGACAGTGTGAAGCCGACATGACAGTATATGAAGGCAGAATTGGTAAAGAGTTAAGGGATTATTTTGTTTATCAAAATAATGTCTTAAAAATATAAAGGGATGAAATCTTAGATGTTTAATCTTGGATAAAGCTATTGGTATAAATGTATTTTTAATTGTAAAGTGTGTGAGAAATTGTAATAAGCAGCAAGCATTTGTAATAGTATGATGTGAAGTATATGAAGCATATGTAATAGCGATAGTGAAAGATCAATGAAGAGATATTGATGCAAGAAGAATAAGGTTATGTACCTTGACCTATTTTGTAATAAATGTATATTGTACATTACTTGTTTGGGCAGTGGGCTCAGCTGGTAATCACATTTTGTACTACTAACTCCTAACAGGGTTGAGGCTTCTAACAAGGCCTATAGTCCCTTAATCAGAATCGATACACTATATGTTTGTAATAGACTCCTAATAGGGTCAACATCCTTAACAAGATACTTTTGATTAGTGGATCTTTGTGAGTACCATCCCCACTGGGGTTTTCCCTTGGCCAGGGTTTCCTCGAGAACAAATCATGTGTTATGAGTTCTTTAGTTTTATTGATATGCATGTTGTTTAGCTTCTTATGTTATGCATCTATAAAGATAATCTGTTATATCTGTAATTGGGAAAAAGATAAAGTTTGTAGAATACTGATTCACCCCCCTGCTCTCAGTATTCCTTATTTCTAATAGTAACATGTTACTATTATGTTCACTCTTCTGAAGTGAGCTCGGTGAAAAGCCAACCCTATCAAAGGTTACAAACACACTGTTAGGTGTGACCCGGTTAAAGGATTTAAACCACTCTGTTAAAAGTGCACCTTGTTATAGGACTTACATACACTCCATTAGAATGTAACCTTGTTCAAAGGATTCATACCTGTGACTGTTAGGTCAACCTTTGTTAAAAGGATTTTGACTGATACAATGGTTAGAAAGTAGCAATAGTATTGATCTGAAGAACATACAACTCACTTTGCAAATATTAGATCCAATTCTGTACACATATGCTGGCTTACTGACTATGAACCTTTACCATCTCCATCACTGATCTGCTCAGAACTCTCTTCAAGAAATCACAACACTTCTCCTTCAGTCTTCTCTACTTGTACAGTCAATAACATCAACAATACTTCCAACATCCACTCTCTTTCTTTTTTAACCTCTACTTAGATTTCCTTAATACTTCCTCTATTAGGTTAATACATCTTTTCCTTCATAGATCTTAGGGTTAGGTCAGATTCATTGAATCTGTCCTACTTTATGTTCTTCGGCTATCCTTCTAGAAATATCTCAAATCTCTTAATAGATTTACAATAAAACATTTTATAGTGCATTAAATGCTTTCATACAATCAATAAATAAAGTCAACATGTTTTACATAATCCAAGAATTCAACGATGTCGGCTGGAAATCTGAGTTCTCCCACAAATGTAAAATAATAATGCTTGGTCAATATTGTGTTCAACTCCTCAGTCTTCATTAGAAATCCCAGTCACCTCAAAAAAAATTTCCTTGGCTAATACTGTCATCCTCGGTAATTAACTGATGTTCGGCCAACATTGGATTTACTCAGCATATACTAGCTCGGCCGACACTAACATCACTTGACTTAAACTAGATTTCTTCACTTTTACTCAATTAAGCCTACCAGTTTAGTCTTCATTCTTACTTAGATAAACAATACATTATCTTATCATTGTGCTACATAATCAAGTACTCATTGAAGTATCAAGATAACTCAACCTTTCCTTAGGTGCTATTGTTACCAACCTTGCCTTTCCCCTTAGCAACAATCAAATAGATATAGTACTTTCTTAAATAGAAACTTTCTTACCAATTAATGTTTGACATCAATGACAATACAATAATTTCTTCAATTGCAGTTTCCAATAGGTCGACCTTAAAACCAAAATGTCATCCTTGAACTACGTTGCTCCGACAAAATTTTTGTTTGCGGATCTTGAAAGTTTGCCAAAAAGGGTATCCAGATCGACACTATAATTCATTGTTCCACACCTATTTCTGTAAGAAAAATGGTTTTGTTTTTTTGGGGGGAGGGGTTTGCCTTATTCAAACCCTAATTTATGAATTAACCTTGAAATTGAATTGAAATTGCAGTAACAAACAAAGTAAATGGAACAATTCACCTTGTTTATGTTGAAACCCTTGTGGAGGATTCGAATCCTTGAATCCACAAGTATGGATGCTCCAAATGAATGTAGAATTGGATGTGGGATGTCTCAAATCAATTGTCTTAGATCTTCAACACCAATCTTGAATGGATCTTGGAATAGGAAGAGGCTTGGATGGAAATGGATGGAAGAATCTTCAACAAGAGGGCTCCATAGAGCTTGAATCCTTCAATGGCTATTAATGGATCTCCTTGGTGAATTGGATCTTGAATTCTTGAATGCTTTCCTTATCCTTATTTCTTGCTTCTTGATTGCTTGATTTTGCTTGCTTGAGTGCTTGAGAGATTATGAAAATATTGATTTAAATGAGAGAGGAAGGCTTCCTTTTATACTAGTCTAGGGTACAGACTTCTAGAGAGGCCTACATGGGAGAATTAAATTCCCATTTAAGACTTTACCCCTAGAAATGGACCTAAATTAAATATAATTTAAGAGTTCACGATTCTGAAGCCCAAAATAGCCGACCCAGAAGTGGGAAATAAATCTTTCTGAAACCTGACATTTGGAAACTTTGAGATTTTGAAATTTGGACCTTGGGTCAAGGTCAAGGTCAACCTTGACCTTGAGGTCAATAATCTCAAGGTTTCAGATTAGGATGCTAGAATAATGTAGAAAAGAAGTGGAGAAGTGGGACAGAATAGGGCAAAAAGTCAAATCCAAGTCAAAGACCCATTCAAGGCATTTGACATGACCCACAACCACTTACTCAGAGGGCTAAAATAGTCCTGAATGGAAGTGCTTCCACTTTCCAACGATACATTTAGCCCCCACTTTAGCAAGCATATGGACTCAATGCAAAATCTTGGTAAAGGAGATCACAAAGAAAAAGACAACCTTATTGAAATCAAAGGGACAAAGGAATATTCAAGCCCCTAGGGACTCAAGTCTTTGTTAACTCCAAGATTACAATAAGAGAGACACCTCTAGAAAAAAGAGAGAAAAGGGGAGAGAGGAGTGGCTAGCTCACCTAGTAAGATGTGTGTATCTCAGTGTAAACCACAGAAAGGATAGGATGCCCCACCAAGAAAGCACTTGATAGTCACCCCATAAAGTTGTGCGCCTTCTAGCAGCTTTTTGCATGTATGTAGTGTGTCTTCTGATGGATTTTATGAAGTACCCATGGATCCATATCCTCATATCGCCATAGAATACATTTGTAAAATGCGTATCTCTTCAAGATTTAGAAACTTATGTGTGTTACCTTCTAAAGATTTAGCATATTTGAAATTGAAAATGCGTGTCTCTTCAGGATTTAGCAACTTATGTGCATTACCTTTTGAGGATTTAGCATGTTGCAAAAAAAAAGGGTAGAACAAAAATGTATAATATAAAACAAGGGAGGTTGTATATATGCCCCCCTCCTTAAGATGGAAAAATACCTACTATTTTGACATGTTAAGGAAAGAAAAGAACAAGAATCAAGCCTTCTTCAATATCAAGACAATATCCATACACAACACCCAGTCCAAGACAAGAAGGTCATAGGGACAAATGCAAAAAGATATCATGCAAGAAGGGAATGAGTAACCCTTGTGAGGGATAGAACACTATTCAATTTCCAAGGTGAGAGATTTATAAACCACGGAAACCCAATGTCAAACAACAAAATAGGTTATGATCAAGGACAAAGATCTTCAATGTAAACCAAAATTTTCATGTATTATTGGATATAATATAATAGATACTACTTAACCAAGGGAAAAGTGGATCCTAGAAAGACATAAAAGAAGGAGATGGCATCCTTGCTCCCCAAGTGTAGGAACAAGGATGGAAGGGGACCTATTATATCACTCAGAACTCTATACAAGACAAAAATCCCCCAAGGATTAGACTAACATTGTTTACATAATGTGGAGCTCCATAATAGGAACATAAATGTTAATTAGAGAAAATAGGATTGAAATAGAACTCATTACCACATGATATATACATAACCTTACTATCAATGAGATGCCTAATCTTATAATGTAAAGCTTGACATTCATTAGTATAGTGATCATGAAATCTATGATATAAACAAAAAGGAAGAGTCTTCAAGTGTGGATGACATTTCTTTTTGCATTTAGGTCTAGTAATCATCTTAGCATGAAGGAGTTTAGGAAAAATAACTTCTTGTTCAAATTCCTTCATAGGTTCATCATGTTTTGAAGTATTATTTGAGATGTTGTTAACATTGATTTGTTGTTGAGGATTAAATCCCAATCCATAAGAATGCTAATGCCCCCTATTCTATAAGGGCATTTTAATTCCCTATTTATGCTTACCACATCCTTGACCATTGGATCCTTGTTTAACTAGGAAATGATAGCTAGGACCATAACAAGAAGCCATATCAGAAGGAGTTAATGGAACTTCAGTAGTCACTATGTCATCATTAGTAGGTTTGATAGATTCATTATGAGCAAAAGTAGTGACAAATTTATTATGAAGGGCATTAGAAAAAACTTGTTGTTCAAACTCTCTTTATTGCTTCATAAAATCAAGATCAGAAACCTTATACTCTCCCATAAAGGTAGGATTAAAATCCAAGGTTCCCCAATCATCGTCAAGAAGAATATTAGAGGAAGAAGGATTAGGTTCATATGAGTATTGTATATTTGAATATTCAAACAAGGATTTTGTGTATCATCCACATGAATTGTATACATCATGTTATTATGAATAAACTTGACTTTACGATGAAGGGTAGAAGGAACAACATGCATCTCATGCAACCAAGGTCTACCCAAAAGAAGGTTATAATTAAGAGGTTTAGGCATAACATGAAAAGGAGTATTTAGGATGACTGGGCCTACTTTGATAGGTAAGGTAATTATGTCCAAAGTGTTCTTAGCAATGTTATCAAAGCCATGTATAGGAACATTGTCAGGTTGAATAGTTGAAAGATTGGCTTTAATCACTTTGAGCATGTCCATGCTACAAATATTAAGCCCAGATACATTATCAGTCAAGGTCCTATGAATGATACTCTTATTGAAAGTAACCGCAACCATAACATCATCATATTGATTCTGAACTTCTTTAGAAGGTAAATCTTTTTGATTAAATACAATGTTAGGAGGACCCAGGGTAGCATGCATGCAATACTGTAAGAAGACATTGAAGTTCTCTTGATTAGGAGGTGGAGTGGGAATAGTTGCTAGAGCTTTTTTCAAGGCTTCATAGTAGGTAGGTGAAGTTTGAAGAAGCTCCCATAAAGAAATCTTAGCAGGGGTATTGTGCAATTGGTTTATTAATCATACCCTTCATGTCAGGTTTACCAAAATGAATGATGAAGAATATGGATAGGGTGTAGAACAATGGGGGTTTGCACATAAAAGAGACCCTAAACCAATATTTAACACATACATGAAATTCTAATGATATGGAAAGTAAATCTAGAAGACTAATATTGAAATGAAGAAATAAAAAGTAGTTACCTCCAAAAAAGAATATGTTGAAAACCTTGTTAGACGGTCTCAGAAACTATTGATTTTTGTAATCATAGACCAAAACTGTGAGATCTAAAAAACCTAGAAATATTTTTCTTTTGTGAGGAAGGTTGACCTTGACCCAATACAGGGGTAAGATCTTATCTGAGGGCACAATCTTACTCCTTTATGTCGACCTTGACCTAAACTGCTCTGATGGAAATTCTATTTGCGGATCTTGAAAGTTTGTCGAAAAGGGTATCCAGATTAGTACTGTAATTTGTCGTTCCCACCTATTCTTGCAAGAAAAATGTTTTTTTTTTTTGGGGGGAGGGGTTTGCCTTATTCAAACCCCAATTTAGGAATTAACCCTAAAATTGAATTGAAATTGCAATAATAAACAAAGTAAATGGAACAATTCACCTTGCTTATGTTGAAACCCTTGTGGAGGATTCGAATCCTTAAATCCACAAGTATGGATGCTCCAAATGAATCTAGAATTGGATGTAAGATGTCTCAAATCAATTGTTTTTAGATCTTCAACACCAATCTTGAATGGATCTTGGAATAGGAAGAGGCTTGAATGGATGTGGATGGAGAAATCTTCAACAAGAGGGCTCCATAGAGATTGAATCCTTCAATGGCCACCAATGGATCTTGAATACTTGAATGCTTGAAGATGGATGAATGATTGAATACTTTCTTTCTCCTTCTTGCTTTCTTCTTGATTCTGCTTTCTTGAGTGCTTGAGAGATTATGAAAAGATGGATTGAAATGAGAGAGGAAGGCTTCCTTTAATACTAGTCTAGGGCACAAACTTCTAGAGAGGCCTACATAGGAGAATTAAATTCCCATTTAAGCCTTTACCCTTAAAAGTGGATCTAAATTAAATATAATTTAAGAGTTTACCATTTCAGAGCCCCAAACAGCCGACCCAAAAGTGGGAAATAAATCTTTCCAAAACCTGACATCCAAAAAATTTTGGAATCTTGAATTTTGGACCCTGGGTCAAGGTCGAGGTTGACCTTGACCCTGAGGTCAACAATCTTAGAATTTCAATTCAAGATGTCAGAATTATGTAGAAAAGAAGTGGAAAATGGGGTAGAACAGGGGGAAAAGCCAAATCCAAGTCAAAGACCCATTCAAGGTGTTTGACATGACCCCAAACCACTTACTTAGAGGGCTAAACTAGTCCTAAATGGAAGTGCTTCCATTTTATGATGATACATTTAGCGCCCACTTTAGCAAGAGTATGGACTCAATGAAAAATCTTAGTAAAGGAGATCATAAAGAAAAAGACAATATTATTAAAACCAAAGGGACAAAGGAATCCTCAAGCCCTTAGGGACTCAATTCTTCATCAACTCCAAGATTACAATAAGATAGACATCACTGGAAAAAAGAGAGGAAAGGGGAGAGATGAGTGGCTAGCTCACCTAGTAAGATGTGTATATCTCACTATGAACCACAAAAAGAATAGGATGGCCCACCAAGCAAGCACTTGATAGTCACCCCATAAAGTTGTGCACCTTCTAGCGGCTTTTTGCATGTATGTAGTGCATCTTCTGATAGCTTTTATGAAGTACCCATGGATCCATATCCTCATATCACCATAGAATACATTTGTAAAATGCACATCTCTTCAGGATTTAGCAACTTGTGTGCATTACCTTCTGAGGATTTAGCATATTTGAAATTGAAAATGCATGTCTATTTAGGATTTAGAAACTTATGTGCGTTACCTTATGAGGATTTAGCATGCTGCAAAAGAAAAGGTTAGAACAAAAATGCATAATATAGAATGAGGGAGGCTGTATATATGCCCCCCTCCTTCAGATGGAAAAATGCCTACTATTTTGACATGTTAAGGAAAGAAAAGAACAAGAATAAAGCCTTCTTCAACATCAAGACAATATCCATAGACAACACTCAGTCCAAGACAAGAAGGTCATAGCTCCTATGAGGCCATTGAAGGGATGAATGTAAAGAGATATCACACAAGAAGGGAAAAAGTAACCCTTGTGAGGGATAGAACACTATTCAGTTTCCAAGGTGAGAGATTTATCAACCATGGAAACCCAATGTCAAATAATGAAATAGGTTATGATCAAGGACAAAGATCAATGCAAACCAAAATTTTCATGTATGATTGGATATCACATAATAGATAGATACTACTTAACCAAGGGAAAAGTGGATCCCAAAAAGATAGAAAAGAAGGAGATGAATTCCTTTCCCCTCGAGCGTAGGAATAAGAATGGAAGGGGACCTATTATATATCTCACAATACTATATAAGACAAAGAGTCCCCAAGGATTAGGCTAACATTGTTTACATAATGTGGAGCTCCATAATAGGAACATAAATGTTATTTAGAGAAAACAAGATTGAAATATAACTCATTACCACATGATATATACATAACCTTACTATCAATGAGCTGCCTAATTTTATAATGTAAAGCTTGACATTCATTAGTAGAGTGATCATGAAATATATGATACAAACAAAAAGGAAGAGTCTTCAAGTGTGGACTATGTTTCTTTTTGCGTTTAGGTCTAGTAATCATCTTAGCATGAAGGAGTTTAGGAAAAATAACTTCTTGGTCAAATTCCTTCATAGGTTCATCATGTTTTGAAGTGTTATTTGAGATTTTAACATTGATTTGTTGTTGAGGATTAAATCCCAATTCATAAGAATGCTCATGCCCCCCATTCAGTAAGGGCATTTGAATTCCTTGTTTATTCTTACCACATCCTTGACCAATGAATCCTTGTTTAACTAGGAAATGATAACAAGGACCATAACGAGAAGCCATATCAGAAGGAGTCAATGGAACTTCATTAGTCACTATGTCATCATTAGTAGGTTTGACAGATTCATTTTGAGTAGAAGTAGTGACAACATTATTATGAAGGACATTAGAAAAAGATCGTTGTTCAAACTCTCTTTATTGCTTCATAAAATCAAGATCAGAAACCTTATACTCTCCGATAAGGCAAGATTAAAATCCAAGGTTTCCCAATCATCACCAGGAAGAGTATTAAGGAAGAAGGATTAGGAATATGAGTATTGTAGGTTTGAATATTCAAACAAGGATTTGATGCATCATTCACATGAAGTGTATACATCGTGTTGTTATAAATAAACTTGAATTTATGGTGAAGGGTGGAAGGAACAACCTTCATCTCATGCAACCAAGGTCTACCCAAAAGAAGGTTAAAATTAAGAGGTCCAAGCATAACATGAAAAAGGAGTATTTAGGATGACTAGACCTACTTTGATAGGTAAGGTAATTATGCCCAAAGTATTCTTAGAAATGTTATCAAAGCCACGTATAGGAACATTGTTAGGTTGAACACTTGAAAGATCAGCTTTAATTTCTTTGAGCATGTCCATGCTACAAATATTAATCCTATATCCATTATCAATCAAGGTCCTACAAATGATACTCTTATTGAAAGTAACAACAACCATAAGAGCATCATATTGATTCTAAAATTCTTTAGAAGGTAAATCTTTTTGAGTAAATACACCTTTACCTAGGTCAGGGTTGAGGTTGACCTTGACCTAGGTCAGGGTCGAGGTCGAACTTGACCTAGGTTGACCTTGACCCCGAGGTCAAGAATCTCAGGGTTTCAGGTGAGGATGCCAGAATAATGCAGAAAAGAAGTGAAAAAGTGGGGCAAAATAGGGGAAAAAGCTAGATGCAAGTCAAAGACCCATTCAAGCCATTTGACATGACCCCAAACCACTTAATCGGAGGGCTAAACTAGTCTGAAATGGAAGTGCTTCCATTTTTTGATGATACAACTATTTCTTTAAATGGTAAAAACAATGTTGATGATGTCTATTTTGTAGAAGCTCTAACACATAACTTGTTAAGTGTGGGTCAGTTGAATGGAAAAGGTTATAAAATTGAGTTCAAAGGAGGTGTATGTAGGATCCTTGGAAGATTAGGTGATCTGATTGCAGCTAGTAGGTAGACTATAGTAATTAATTCCATCTGAATACTACTATAAACAATTGTTTGGTTGCTAGAGTTGAGGATAGTTGGTTATGTCATAAAAGGTTTTGTCATGTGAACTTTGATAGTTTGGTCAAAGTCAGCAACATGAATGTTATTAGAGGTTTGCAACAATTAGTTAAACCAAATAACATGATGTGTAAAGAATGCCAGTTGGGTAAGTTAACCAGTTCTACATTTAGTAGCAAGTTATTTTCATCAGAGAATATACTCGATTTAGTGCATACCAATCTTTGTGTTCCTATGAGGACAAGAAGTTATCGTGGTGATAAATGTTTCATATTGTTTGCTGATGACTACTCAAGAATTATGTGGCTGATTTTCTTGAAGGAAGGATAAGTCTGAAGCTTTCTATAAGCTCAAACTTTCAGAGCACTAGTTGAGAATGAAATAGGTCAAAACTTGAAATGCTTAAGATCAGATAGATGAGGAGAGTTTACTTCATCAAAGCTTGTTCAATATTGTGACGAGAATGAAATCAAGAGACATATGTCAGCACCAAGAAAAGCTCAACAGAATGGAGTTGTTGAAAGGAGGAACAAAACTATAGTCGATGCTATCAGGACAATGATGTTTCAAGGTGGTGTACCTAAGTCATATTGGAGAGAAGCAATTAGCACTGCAGTATACACATTGAACTGGGTATTAGTGAAGAAAGGAACTGGTAAGACACCTTATGAATTATGGTATGGTCATTCACCTAGTGTAAAAAGTTTCAAAGTTTTTGGTAGTAGATGCTATATCAAGAGAGATGATTTCATTGGAAAGTTTGATCCTAAGAGTGATGAAGGTGTTTTCTTGGGATATTATACTAAAAGAAAGACCTATAAGTGTTTCAATAAAAGGAATAACAAGATGGTTGAAAGTGAAAATGTGAAGATAGATGATTATCCTAAATATTATAAAAAAAGAAAGCAACAACCAGATAATGATCAAGAATGTATGTATGTGCAAGTGCAAGACAATGTTGAACAAAATAATGAGGAAGAAGTGGTTCAACCAGTTGAAAGAGAAGAAGAAGCATCTAGACCTAAACCTATTATTCCAAGCTATGTGAAATTGAATCATTCTACTGATCAAATTATTGGTGATAAAGATTTAGGAGTACAAACTAGAAGGAAGATCAGAGAAAGTACATTTCTGATTTCAAAGTTTGAGCCTAAAACTGTGAGGGAAGCCTTGAAGAGTGAAGACTGGAAAAATGAAATGAAAGAAGAACTTGATTATATTGAGAAAAATGACACATGGACACTTATTCTCAGACCAACAAATAAGAATATGATTGATGCAAAGTGGGTTTTTAGGAACAAATTGAATGAAGATGGAGAAGTGGTTCACAATAAGGTGAGACTTGTATATAAGGGATATGCACACGAGGAAGGAGTGGACTATGGAGAGACATTTTCTCTTGTGGAAAGACTTGAAGGGGTAATAATTTTAATTTCTTATATTGCCTATAACAAGTTTAAAGTTTTTGAAATGGATGTTGAAAACCTACTTTTTCTTAAGGGGATTCTTGAAGAAAAGGTTTACATAGAACAACCATATGGGTTTGCATTAACAAAGGATGAGGATATGGTGTGTAAGCTACAAAAGGAAATTTATGGACTGAAACAAGCACCTAGGGCATGGTATGAAATATTACACTCTTATCTTATCAAGATTGTTTTCATATGAACAAGTGAAGATAGCAATGTGTACTTGAAGGTTGAAGGTGATAAGATACTATTAGCTAAAGTATTTGTGGATGACATAATCTTTGGAGGAAATGATGAAATGAGTTTGACATTTTCTGAGGAGATGAAGAAGGAATTTGAGATGTCAATGATAGGAGAAATTAAGTTCTTTATTAAACTATAGATTTCACAATTAAAGGATGGTATCTATATTAGTTAGTCCAAGTACATAAAGGAAGTGTTGAAGACTTTTGGAATGGAAAATTCCAAACTAGGTGGAACCCCCATAGTGATAAGATGTAAGATATTTAAGGGTGATGAGTCAAGTGCATTCAATGCAACTCTATATAGATCCATGATTGGTAAGTTGCATTATATTTTTCATAGTAGATCAGACATTGCACAATCAATTTGCATAGTAGCTAGATTTCAAGCTAATCGTATGAAGCTCACATGGTAGTGGTAAAGAAAATATTCAGGTACTTAAAAGGGACATAATACTATGGTCTTTGGTGTGCTCACAAATATGATTTCTATTTGAGTGTTTTTACTGATGTAGATTGGATATGAAACATTGATGATAGAAAGAGCACAAGTGGAGGGGCATTCTTTCTAGGAGGAAGACTTGTGTCTTGCACAAGTAAGAAGCAAAATTAAATCTCCCTATCAACTACAAAAGATGAATATGTAGCAGTGGCTATCAATTTTAATCAAATAGAATGGATGAAGTAGATCCTTGAAGGTATCAAAGAGAAGGTAACTAAACCAGTGACTATATTATGTGATAATCAATCAATATTTAAAATAACCCAATGATGCATTATGAGACAAAGAATATATCAATCAAGTATCATTTATTAAGAGAGAAAGTGCGAGAAAAGGTAGTCAAGTTGGAATATGTGCTAACCAAGGAGCAACTATTAGATATATTCACTAAGCCATTACCTAAAGATACTTTTAAGTATCTAAGAGGTTAGTTAGGGGTTATTCCCCTACCTAAACAAATTTAAGATGTTGTTTTAAGCATCAATCCATTGGACTCATTGAATATCTTTCACTGGTGGGTTGATATTAAAAGAGTACTCCTTAGGGGGAGATGTCAAAGGCAAAAAAAGTTGTTATAGTAGTAAGTGACCTATCTGGCACCTTTGGCATTGTTGTCAAAGGGGGAGAAGATTATCAAATTAAATTAGGAGAGGAGAAAAGTGTGTGGTATAAAATTGGTATTCAATTGGAATGAAACACACACTTCAATAAATCATCAACTCAAGAATCTAGCTACTAGTATTCATTCATAATGAACAAACTAAATTCCCAAAACTAGCTTATTGCTCCCTAGTTGAAGTGAGTTTAATCTTTTATACAATGCTCATCAGATTGGGCATGAAGGATTAGTGGCTTGACTACTCCAAAATGGAAGATTCAAAAAATGAGTGAGATGCAATACTTGCATTCACCACTCCAAGATGATATAGATATGCAATGCAAAGCTATGAAAGTAAATATGAAACTACTCTATGAATTAAATTATGATGCAAGACTAATCTAACAAGACCCATGCTACCATGAAAGAAAACTAAATTAAAAATTAGCTAACAATGTAAGATTATTCTACAAGATGAGCTAAACCAAGAATGCAAGAGAGCTCTGATAACTATGACGAAGCAACTAAGAACTCAAAATAGCATAATCTTCTTAGGATGCAAAAATATGGATCAAATGTCAATAAATGGATCTCAAAAATGACCAAGATGGAACCCTTGAGGAAAGGAAGAGCTTCCTTTTAAAGAAATTGCCTCAAGAATGAAGGGTGGAGATTAAGAGGCAAAAGATGCTAGGTAGAGATAAGTGGTGAGAGAGATCATTCCTTGTGAGAGGATCCAAGAATTTTGATTGGTGAATCTTTATTGGAGAATAAGATAAAATAGAAAATCATGTTTTAATTATTATTTAATCAAGATTAAGTTGCACACTTATGTGAGAAATGGGCTCTTTTAATAAAAGTGCTAGGACTTTATATTAAAAGTAAGGTTTTGACAACTAAATGATTTTCAAGTTTTAATATTAGAAGTTATTTGTGCTTGATTTTTTTAGAAATGATTTAATTATGCAAGGGGAGTTATCTAGGTTTTACTTACTGTTGGTTTGCTTTTGGCACCCAAGTTTTAAACTTTTAAATCAAGCCCCCACTCCATTAAATGCAAGTGTCGCATAATTTTTTTAAATATTTTGTGAAAGTTATGTGAAAGGGCGGCATCCAAATGCTATTGAAATTGTTAGCACTTTGAAAATTTTTCATGGCTCTAGCCCTTTTCTCCTGGTCTCTGCAGTTGTTTTTAGGTCTCTGACATAAGCCCTTAGTTCAAACTTTTGAAAAACTAGCCGTTGTATGAGAAATATTTTGAAAAACCCTGGCCCTATTCTATTTTTGTGTTACCTTTTTGGGTCACTTAAAGGTCCTAAAATGCACGTGCTTTATACTTTTGGTCGGCCCCTGGTTTAATTTTTCCTAAGTTTTTACCCCCGGTGGCCTTTATTTTTCCTATGGTCCTCAGCGCCTAATTTTTCCTAAAAGCCTAAGTCCTGCGCTTTAATTTTTCCTATAGTTTTGGATTTGATATTTCCTGGGCCCGGCCTTCTAACACCATCTTGATCCAACGGTTGTCACGAAAGCACAAAGGTTTTGTCAGAGGCTTGTTTTCTTATGACAACCATTGATCCCTTTCCATGACGTAGCTTTTCTAAGCAGGCGAGTCCACTGTCAGAGGATGTTGAATTGGTAGCTTTTTATTGGTCGAGGGCCATGAGTTGGATACAACATGTTAGGCGGGCCCGGTATCTCAGTCGGCTAAGATTCCAGATCGATGGTTGGCATACGAGTGCATATAATCTTTTGAGCCTTTCAGATCTTGCGTCGTCTGTCCGATTTTCCAGGCGGTATAGTGTTCTCGATGGGTCCTAATTGCCATGTAAGCATAGTTGGTGGTCTCTTATTGGTCCATGAGGTAATGACTTGGTGTTTGTCAGTGGGACCTAGTTTTCAGATGTGTCAGAGGGTCCTAATGTTGTCAGTAAATCAATGGTTGGCGTAAGTTCTTATGAGGTGTGTCAAAGGTTTAAGATCTTGCACCGACCGTTGATTTCATATCTTGTTAGAGGGTTGTCAGGGCAGGGAAAGATTCTTCATTTGACTGTTGTCTTATGATCTGGAAGAATCTTGGAGGTCTATGTGAAGTTGAGACAACTGTCGATCTTTATGGTGCGGGCCAGGTAAATTTCCTCAGCCTTTTGGCGGTTTGGATAAAGTTTTGGCAGTCCGACAGATTTCAGGGGTTCACTCATTCGCACAGTAAAATAGCGGTGTTCTAAAAAAGTTGGCGGTTCAGTGAACAAGCATTAGCATTGTCGCTAAATAATTTGGTGAAGGCATAAAGTATTCTGCTATTTGGAGGTATCCTTTAGTTGCCAATTCGCTAAATGTGACTAAGGTCATATTAAAAGGTTAAGACATAAAGCCCGTGAAATGGAGAGATCAAACGGTCATGATATAAAGTTGATCAAGTTTTGAATATTGGTCGCCGATTTGTTGCTGCCACTTGGAACTAACCGTTGAAATTCAAATTCAAATTTGCAGAGGGTTTCCAACGATAGAAAGGACTGATTTTAATTTCTTTTGAGGTTAAATTTGATTTTTTTGGTGGTGCCAATGGTTACAGTGTGGTCCCGGGTGCTCCGTGATCATTTGCAGGGGTTTGTACTCTGTGGTTTTGTGCTCAAGGTGTGTTTGTAAGTGGCTGATTTGACTGGTTTTCATGGCAATTCATTGTTGTTTTGTACTGTTCTCGCAGATTTTGATGATTGCAAATCTGTTTGAGATTCATTTTCTCCAGGTTGCCTGTGTTTCTTCCCCTGCAATAATTTCTGATGTAATTTTTGATTGGTTGGGTAGTTGAAACCCTAATCCTAGTCACCCGAAGCTTGATGCATCCTCTCTGAGGATTCCAAGGTGACTAGGGGTATAAGTGGTAGCTTTTTTGATTTTGTAAGGGTTCCAAAATTTCATTTTTGGTCCCTGGTTGCTGATGGTATTATACTAAACAAGAGGAGCTTGGATTTTGTGTCTTGTTCCTAGCATCTATTTTCTTGGTAATGTATTGATTCTGAGAGTTAATGAGAATACACTTGAATTCCTATCTCAAACTTTTGATTGTCTTCTTGTTCTGATTGTGGATTCATATATGTTAAGGTCACAAAGTTGATTAGCATATGGTAAACAAAGAGTATTGTGAGGTCAGCTTGGAGTTCCTAACAAAGTTAGGATTAAAGCCCTTAGGGTGATCTCAGTGAGTTCATTTGTTAGATTGGAATTTGATGATCAGGTTTGGGAGTGAGGGGAGTAATAGGCAAAGCACTTACTCTAAGTTCATGTGTATTTGAGTTAAGGTTTTAGGTTGATATATGTTATTAAGTGACTCTTTGCCTTGGGATAAGGCACTGATCTTTTCTTTGGAAGCAGTCCATCATCATCAATCACACACACATTCAAATGATAAAATCTTTAATCAATTAGTAAGGGGTATAGTTGTATATTGTTTTGAGACTCCTTTGGAGAAGTGAGTCAAGGGTACACCCGCCTGAGCATTAAGGCTTAAAGTGTAGGAGGATTTCATTGTTGATCCTTGTTAATTGGCCCTCTTCCTTGTAGACTTTGGAGTGGTGATAGAGTCAAGTTATATTAAAGTTATCCATCAAAGTATAAATCTACAAGTTGAAGATCAAAGGGAAACCCCAATAGACATATTCAACCTTCTTAGTTCAAAGTTAAAAGTTCAATGGCGTGATGATTCATGTTCACTTAGTTCAAAAGTATAGGTTCACTTTCAAAAGTCAAAATTGCAGAGTTTGTGGCTCATAAGTTTGAATTCCAAAAGTGAGTGATATATTTTATATGGTGGGCATACAATTAAAATCTTTGGTTAACAAAGTTCTACACAATAATCTCTCAACCAATGAATTATAGTCACTTACAAAATGTAGCTTTAGTGATAGAGATCTCAAATGCAAGAAATGTTTTCAAGAAATAAGATATGGGGTCTAAGAATTTTATGAAATATAGTTTGATGCTTCCTCTAAGGTCATCCATCAACCATTTTGAGATAGTCTAAATGAAGAATTACAAATTGTGAATGTGCATCCATGCACTTACAACTTGTATCAAGTCAGATTTTATGGCAGTTTTATAGACCTAAACATAGTAGTGAATAAATTTTGACTGGAATCTTATTTTTGAAATCGCTCTAGTCAGAATTCAGATAACTAGGTTTGGGACCACATATCCATGTTAGGAATAGTCCCTAGAGATAACTAAGAGGGGGGGGGGGGGGGTGAATCAATTATCTACAAGTTTCAATTCTTTATCCAATTAAGTATACTTCACTATAAAGCATAAACATAATGAAAGAATAGTTGAACACAACACCAATATTTTGGTTATAAGGAAACCCAAATAAGTAAAAACCTCAATGGGAATTAACACCCACTAATATTCTGCACTAGTGTATTATGATCCTTGTTAGAAGATCCTTAACCTTGTTAGGAGTTGCTTCATAATATATTTAGTACAATAGACCTGGTCAAGGGTCAAACCCTGTTAGGGGAGAGGATGCACTATTTGAGAGCACACTGCTCAAAGAGGTGAAGGCTACAACCTTCTGTTTAACAAATACACACTATATCTAGATCTTGGTGAACTATGCGTTGACCTACTATCTGGATTAGTTCCAATGTATAGCATAAATAATTTACTTGGTCATGTATACCTTCTTCTGATAGCTCAACACTTCACACACTCTGCTCTGTTCTTACTATCAACCATGAACCACACTCTAGCAATCACAAATGACTGCCTATAAATATCTTTCCTCTAAATGATATAATCAAGTTAGCTTGTTAGAACCACATTGAAATCATATTAGAGAAGCCATAAAAAACTTCAATAACAATTCAGTTAGCTCTAATAAGTATGCAACACATTCTGGGACATGTCCAATAAGATAATTGTAGACGCACGCTACACACTGTCGGCTCTACCAAAATAACCGGATCTTTCTCCTCAAGCTGAATTACTTTATGCACTCTTAACTAAACATCACTAAACCTTCTCCGAGCTTAAATCCAAGGGTGCATACCGAAATGATAGGTGCAACTCTAGAACCAATATAATCTCTATCGGCTCTTCTGAATAAACATAGGAAACTGCTACTGGTGAATAGCGACTGCATAACTTCACTTCTACTGATCATCAGACTCTACATCATGAATGTAACATCACTAACATATCTCCATCACATATCCAAAGGCCCAAGGCTTCATGACAACTATACATAGAACACTACCTATTACTTTGTCAGGAACACTGCTAACACAAGCTGCTATATAACTATTTGTACTAATAGTTAACCACTGCGTCCATGATATCATGCTAATAACATGTCCATGCTACATATACTTAAAGCTTACTACATAAGTCATCCACACATGCTACTTCCCATATGTTTTTATCAATGACAAACATACAGTCGGTACTGGCCTGCTGGCAAATCTCCAACAATCCGTAAATGAGCTCGATCCAACGGTGGAGTACAAGGTTATGCCCCCCACATGGAGACCTAATTTTCTATCATAAATATTTTTGTCTGCCCCAACATTAAAATGTTTGTTTTTGGTTTGACATATTCAAATGCCACTTGTCCAATTATCATTTAATATGTTAAGCTATATCTTTATAAACTTTAAAATCAATAGTTTATAAAGATATCATGTTCTAAAAAAAGAAAAACTTTGGGAATGAATGTAAAATATTTTCAAGAATCAGTTTTGGGATAAAAATTGAAAAGTTACGGGAAGTGAAAGAACAAGGTGAAAGTATTCAAGAAACAGTTAACTGGGAAGGGGGCTAAAGATTATTTATTGGAAGATTTTGATGAAGCAAGGATTCTTCTTTTCCAGCAGTCAAGAGGCTACAGAGAGGGAAGAATACATTCTTATACATTTATGGTAAAAGAGAGAAGGGGAAAGATAATTTCTTTTTTGTAGTTTAATTGTAATAATAGGGATGATTTGATCTTATGGTCATGTCATTTGGTATCTGAAATAAAGAGTTAAATTGTATTTTGAATCTGTTGGTCTAATTAATGATTTCTCCGATTGAGATAAATCATATGGTGATCTCTTTCAGATTTCAGTCACTGTCCTATATTTGTTTTTATTAAATGGATGTTTGAGTCTGTAGGTTTATTCATTCTTCGTATTATAGAAATGATTTCTTTCCATTTCCTCTATAATGTGAAAGATTTAATAAATGGTCTTGTGGTTGTTTGTTAGTCTTTCTCTCTCTTTACTTATAAACTTGATAATCACATTCATTTCATGTGGATGAATGAATGTTAATTACCTTCATGTCTTCAAGTTAAAGACATCAATTTATTTAATTCATTATAAATCTTTCTAAGAGGGAGTTGTACCTCTCAATTTAGAGGAAGATTATCAATTCAATGATAAGCTATCCAACTATTAGTAGCATTTTTACTTTCATTTGGGCATTATGAGTCAATTTGTGTTGGTATTTTTGAAGTGCAAATTTTTTAACTAACACTTACATAATTATGTCTAGTAAATTATGCCTTTGAGATTTAGAATTTTTCTTAAGTTAAAATTGATCACAATTAAGGGCTCAGGTTTTTCTAGACAAATTTTAGGTGATTACACAAAGAATTCAAGTATTAGGGAGAAGATCCAAAGAATACTTTGAAGAAGAGGACATCAGCTAAGGGGGAGTTGTTATTATCAGATCAATGTGGTATTGATGTGGTGTTTCTATCAATGCTAAAGGAGGAGATTGTTAGCATAACTAATGCAGAGGATTATTGAGTGTTGATTGGTATAGGTTTGATCATAGAAAAATCAATTCTTGTGTTGTCATTGATGTCAACTAAGTATTGTGTTTGTTTACAGTGACTTGATAAGTGTTTGTTTGATGAATCCATTGTGCAGTGAGTATATGAAGGAATTGGAGTGTGTGATTATTGTTGGAGACTCAGGGATGTCTCTAGATTTTGTATGTTTGATCGCACATGATGGAAATAAGTAGTATGGAGTGAGTTACGATTGATTGAAGAGAAATCAGGAATACAAGAGAATAAATAGTGAATGAGTTGATTATTTTATTAGATTGGTATGGATCCAAGTGTTGTGGTCACCACTAGTACATTTTGCACTATTTTTCTACCAAAATTTTTGACCATGAAATAAAAAGGTTTTGGTTGGTCGGATAATAGAAGGAAATTTTTTTTTTTTTTTTTAATCCATGCCCGTGTTAGTCAAAATTTAGACCACTACCATGTACGTCAAATTTTTTACGAACACGGGCATAACTTTAAAAAAAAAAGAGCTCATTTCTAATTTCATTATCAGCATAGTTAATTGTTTGTTGAAGGAGCAGCACGTGAAACCTCATCAGCCAGGGTAGATTTGGCACTGTGTATAGGGGTTGCAGTAGAATTCATTTCTCATTTGATCATTATCACCATGATGACTTTTTTCAAGGGGCAACGCGCGAAACCTCATTGGCCAAGGTGGATTCGACACTATGTATAGGGTTTGTAGTTTTTATCTGGACTTGGGCCTTTGATCTTCGAGCTTGGTTTTGGAAACTTGGCTTTTCCTCTCCTTATCAAATGGAAGCTCATTGAGGTAGGGATTGTTTCATTATCTCCTTTGCATTTTGATAGAATACATTGCATTTGATCATTTGATTGAATACCATCATGTATTTTGAGGGCACATCTTATTGTGATATTCATTACTCCATGCTTTGTTTTATCCATGGCATTGAGTTCATTTCTTTGGATGATTTGATTATGGCATTTGTTGTGTTAGTGAACTAGGGCATCATGTTAATGTGTGTTCATTAGATTCTTTGGTTACCCATGAGCTAGGGCATCCATTTATACAAGCTAGGGTATCATTGATTATTTCCTATCAATTATATGGCGCTGGTAAGTCTTTCCCAACCCACACAACAATTATTAATACCAATATGAATAGACATGGTTGGCATCATTTCATTATCGATTGATTGGCATCATTTCATTATCTTACACAGTGATACGAATAACCACTAATTAGTGGTTATTGTAACACATTAACAATGTGTTATGATAACCATTAATTACTGGTTATCGTGTGATCAAGAAATCGACTAAGTAAATCTTAATAGTGACTACATAATATATATAATGTGACTGCATAATATATTAACAGTGACTGGTTAATTACCCTATTCCAAAGCTCCCATTTTGGCATAGGCAGGGAGGATGTTGGCAAACGTTAACAAAATAGTTCAGGACATTCAATGACTTAGGTTTCACACACACAAAGACATTAAAAATGCTCCCTTGCACATCTAACAGAGAAGATCATTAAAAGCATATACTCCAATTTCCAACTATTAAGACAAACTTAATGCCTACTAACTATACTTCCAAACCTTCTCACTATAATTATAGCTAGCCTCTAGTTTCTCTGCTACTATAGATTATGTGGATTTTATTGTTAAACAATCAATCTCCTCTACAGATTATACAATGGCATTTTCATTTCATAAATTGTTATAATTCATCTGCCTAAACTTTCTTATTCCTTCACAACATTCAAAGTTAATTTGAAGAATACATACAAAATGTATGAAAATTATTATATTTGAAAAAATAAAATAAAACATAGAATGATTTATAAAGTATTTAAATAATTTTAAAAAGATAGAAGGCTATCTTAAGATAATATTTAAGAGTTATTTTACTAAGAATTTATTTCATTTTAGCCTATTTTGCTATCATAATTAAAATATCTTACAGTGACTGCGTAATATATATAATGTGACTACATAATATATTAACAGTGACTAGTTAATTACCCTGTTCCAATGCTCCCATTTTGGCACAGGCAGGGAGGATGCTGGCAAAGGTTTTGGAATTTAGCTTTACACCTGCCATTTGCATTTGCTTGAAAATTTCTAAAGCCTTTTCAAAAAATCCATTTTGTACATAGCCCGTGATCATGGCATTCTATGATACCACATGTCTTTGATGCATTTTGTCAAAGAGTTCACGTGCCTTGTCTATAGTTCCACATTTTGCATACATGTCTACCAGGGCAGTTGCAACTACAACATCTGACAAAATTTCTTTATCTTTTATGCTTTGATAAAAAGGTTTGAGATTTTTGCTCCTCCGTGTTACAATGATGTTTATTTATTTGGTTACAGTAAAGGGAGAAAAACTCTTGGCTCCCTCCTCCATTAAGCATGTGGCTTTTCACTCTATGTTATTTCCTTTTAAAGTTTATTACTGTCACTATGTGAAAGTACAAATATGTATTTGGTAACATTGGAGGATGAGAAAAATGGATTTAAGTAGAGTGTGGTTGTTGAATTCCATATGGATACTAAACCTTATCCCGCTAAAAGCCTGGCACTGCTTGGCCTCAATCTTAAACCAGGAGAGGGTGAATTTTGTCACTAGGTATCTAGCGATACACTTCTTTTTATCAAGAAGGTATGAATATCAAGTGATAATACTATCCAATTTGAATAAAGTAGCTTAGGAAATCCTTGATATAAGATCACAAGAGCAAGGAAGAACTAGCTTCAACTTATGTGTTTATAATGTCTATTATTCTCAAATAGGAGCTTTGAAATCTTGTGATATAAGATCACAAGAGAAAGGATGAGATTGGCTTCCACTTATTTCAATAATATCTATTGTTTTCAAATAGGAGCTTGGAAATCCTTCTTATAATCGAAGGATGAGATTGGCTTCAACCTATGTTAATAATATCTATTATTTGTTGCTCATTATTTTCTTCATTGGTGTTTCATTTTTGCAATTAAATGAAGATTGGCCTATTACTATGCTTAATGCTTAAGAATTGATGATTTTATAAGATTAAATGCATGAAAATACCAGGGATGTATCAATAACCTGATACCTCAAGTACTTATAATCAATATGCCTAATAAACAAAGACTTAGTAGTAAAAGCATAAGGTAGATATTTGTTGTTGATTTCATGTTTATCTGTTACGTATGCTATTTACTACAGAAAAATAGAATCATTCATGAATTTAGAAAGAAAGAAGAAGATTTGCTAACTAATTTTGAGGATTAATATAAAACAAATTTCTATAACAAGGCTTTAGAATAATATAGACTAATGTAAAATAGATTTCCATAAAAAGACTTTATAATAATAAATTTTATATTAGATGTGGATGTGGATGTGGATGTCAAACCTGTATGAGTCATTGTCATCTTTATTATTTGTTGTAGCAAATACATCTAAAGCACCATCAGGTCTATCTGGAAATCAAAATTTAGAACCAAAGCCTTGAGATTGTTGTAGTGTTTGTGAAAAGGCTTGATACTTCTGAATATCAGCATCATTGACACTTCTTCGGGCATATTTCATTGACTCCTCAAAATGAGCAGCCTTTATTTCAGCCACCTCATCGCTATCATCCTCATCCATTGCCTCGAGGTTCTTGCTTCTTTTTCTTTCATGTTCAATATCCTGTAAAAGTGCAGAGGAAAGAGAACATGACAAATTATCTTTAGATGATGTTTGAGTTCCTACACCACCGCTTTGATGTTGATAGTCATTGTGTTTCTTTATATTAGAGATTACTTATTGTGATCCTTTGTGCTTGTTTTCATGTATTCATGATGAAAATATAAACCTTGATAACTTTCAAAACATGAAAACATCAAACCTATTCTTTGAGGGCTCAATGTCAAAGATGCCTTTTATGTTGTGTTTAATGACAATGCTTGTCATTTGTTGTTTTAGTTTGCCTTATTTTGAAACATTGCATTTTTTTACTTCATGATATTGTAAAATACTATTTTGATCACTGCAGCTATGTATTGAAGCACCTTGCTATCCTATACTTTGGAATGCTTTAATACATTGATGACTATTTGGAAAGTATTTGGTGGCACTAAAATATAAATCATTTGTGTCACTATTTCTTTTCTCTATGATTGATTATAAATATCATGGTGTTTTATGGCACTTTCATTAATTGTATCATGGTCATTCTCTACTATTGTACTTAACCTTTAAAATATATCCAATGATTACAATGACTTGCACATGCTTGTACCTTATGGTTGTTCCATCTTCTTATTGTGATTGGTTCTGATATAAGGCATGATATTTCAATGTCTTCTTATTGTATTTATTCTATTAGGACTTCAAACTGAGTGACATTTCCTTTTCACATGAGCATAGAATTCAAAATTGCCTCTATAGAAGAAATTGTTCATTAATAGTAGATAGATGTGTTTTTCCCTATGATCTCATAATAATGGCCATATTCAATAACTCTATAACATGATGGTTGTTCCTTTTAAGAGAGATGGTTGTTCCATTTTTCTAAAAACTACACTTTGTTGTCCTTTTGACATGATAGCATTATATGTCAGAAACTTTGAGGTGCTCTTACCTTTTGTATGTCATGGCTTCACCTCTATGTAGCTAAATCTCACTCTGAAAATGATCTTCTTTTAGGAAACAATGAAAATCCTCTATGGGTTCATACTGGTGCAGGAGCACCCCTATGAGGGCCCTCACCATCACATTTTTGGTGTGTTTATCTTCAGAGATAAAGCTATGTAATTACAATAAGAGTCAATAAGAAGTTTGGCTCATTTTTGTTGTGTTTAGGCATTGTCTAAGTCCTAGAAGTTCACTGGTCTTTCTAATTTGTTTGGCACACTGATTCAAGGGATGTTTTCAACTTGGAATCAGTGCTTGGATAGGAGGTTTGAAGTCTTAGGTTAGACTTGGTTGAGGTTGAGCACATGTGAGTGCTTTAGGAATGAGTAAAATAGTGATTTAAGACTAGGAGAGCAAAGTTGCTTAACAACTTTTTCTTTGAAGTTGCTAAACTTGTAAAAGTGGCTAAAAGCCCTAACTCAAGCACTCACCCCAAGGAGAAGGTCATATATAACCTAAATAACCCTAATTTCAAGCATGGAAGTCATTTTGTGTGAGGTACAGTATGGAAAGACTAGACTATTGGTGTTTTGAGAGTAACAATCACTGTTAATGGACTGATTACCTGTGAATACAAACAAATTTGTGTGAATCCTTGTTGTGCATATTTCTTTGTGTGTTTAGATCTTCATTTTTTGTGTGTTAGATTAATTTCATTGTGTGTTGTAGTAACAGTTGTTTATTTCTTTTGGTTTAGACCATTCTCTGCTAGTTTGGAGAGGTATGGATTAGTAGGGCTGTAACTTTGGTTTCCATAGTGGGAACACCATGGAACTATGGATTTTGAAAGTACAAAACCTAATAAGCTTGTATAATAATGCAGGGCCCTAGAGAATGAAGACAATCATTTGTTTGTGGAAGCCCTAGGCGAACCAGTCACAGTCCGGCTAGGAGCGGTCAGTAATCAAAGCGTTCCCAAGAGAACAAGGATGAGTTTCAAGATCAATCCTTTTGAGGAGGTGTAGAGGAGTGTTCGAAGGTGAGGTACTGTGGAGGAGAAGGTTTGAAGAGATTTTGAAAGGCACTCTTGAAGATTGGAATAGAGAAGAGTTCCCCAAACCCTTGAAACCCTCAAAATTAGCAAAGGCACTGTATGACCTGTTGAGAGCCCGAGACCTCAAAAATCCTCGAGGTTGGGTCATTAGAAGAAAATGTCCTTTAGGAAAGGGTTGATGATTCTTTGAAGAAAGGGCCTCAAAATTCCTATGAAACTAGAAGGAGGGCTAATTAGGCCTCCTCCTTGTAGCCCTAAAATACAAAGCAAATCCTAAATTGGGTGATCTCCAAACCTTGCCAATGTGATGGAAAGGTGTCAATAGCCCTAAAAAGATCTTGGAACTCATAATATTCACTATTGGAGCTTGGGAAAGAATTGGAAGCCTAATAGACCCTTATGAGCCAATGTAAGGGATGGAAGCTAGAGTGCAAAGCTTGTAATGTGGATAGATGTGGTAGTTGAACTTGGTGGGTTGGTTAGGCAGGTCAGGGGATCCTTGGAGGGATAAGGAATCCTATAGACCATCAGGGTGTCAGAAGGACACTTAGATCCTTGAGTGGATAAGGGCATAGGCTGAGCTAGTCTATCCTAGCCTCCCCATCACATACTTATTGTGACTTCCCATGGCGTGCTATCATTACTTGTACACTGTATTTTTCCAATACTTTTAAATTGTCACTATATTTGAAAATTAATGCCATATGTTTCTTACATTTGATTCAATTTCCATATTAATTACTCTCTTTAGTTGTATTAGGAACTTTTTCCTTAAGCATGTGTGATGCAAACCTAGATATAGATGGGCATTAATGCATTAATGCTCAATTGAATGCCTTAATGCAGCTCCCAGAGAAAGGCCATCTAGAAGCTTTAGAGGAAATAATTTGTACTAGGTATGGAATCACCTCCACTACAATGCCAAATTATGATGTGTTATTATCTTCAATTGCAAGTTTCTTTTGCAAAAATATATTGTATATCTTTACAAACTAGACAATGTGACTGTACAACTCTAGAATATATTCTCTATAATCTCTAATTCAGTAGTCTAGTGAAAAGATTTGTGTAACTCCCAAAATAATAATAACTCCCAAAATACTTATCCTTTTCAATATTTTGTGGTCTAGTGAGCATGATTTGTGTGTGTATTTGTAAATATTGTATAATCTTATAATATATATATTTTTTATTATATACAAGATACTACTAATGTTTGTATGTTTACATTTTGTATATTTATAGCCTGTGAAGAAAGTCCACACCTAGCAATATGAACCCAGAACAAAATAACGAGACACTTGCTAGATTGTGGTCTTAGTTCCAAAGAAAAGACGTTGAAAAATGTTATTGTCCTTGCAAAAAGTGTAAGGGCTTAAAGAATCAAAGAATTCTAATCAAAACAGCCCAGAGTCATTATAGGCAATATGGTCACATTGAAGGGGGCATGATTTTCATCGATTGGTGAATGTGAATTTCCAATTGGAGGAACATGGAGGTGTGAATATCCAAGCCGACGATAATTCTCCCATGGAAGAATATGATCCTGTAACAGAGGACATGATTGAAGATGGTATTGGTGTAGCTGATCAAGATGATCATGATGATGGTACTAGCACATCTGATAATGATGATGAAGATGGTCTTGATATAGCTATAATTGAGAAGGCATATGAGCCCCTATACCAAGCCTCCCAAACAACTCTTCTCTCCGTTATAGTGTTGTTGGTGAACTTCAAGGTTATGAATAGTTTATCCAATGTAGCAATGTCACATATGCTAAGGTATGCCATTTTTGTCATCTTCAATGTTAGCATACCATTACGATTCATTATATTAACAATTCATATTTGTTGTTGTAGGTTGATAGGTGAGTTTTTCTTACCACCATTAAACATTTTTCCTCGTTCGTACCAAGAATTATTTACCATTATGAATCAAATTGGAATGCAGTATCAGAGAATACATGCATGTTCCAATGATCACATTCTATATCATAAACAACATGAATTTGCAACAGAATGCCCAGTTTGTCATACTAGTCATGATGATGACATGGATGAGGAGGATGATGAATAACATGATCAATGAAATGAATGTCAAGGTATGATAAATGCCACGTATGAGGTATTGATTTATTCATATAAATTTGAATTAAGTTATTGTGTGTTGAACTTTATAGTCATGGAGTATATTTTGCATCATGTAAATTTTGTCTTCTATGTAATTTGTAGCTTACATATCATGTAATTTTTGGAAAACTTAAGATAAATGATTTACATATGCAAGAAATTTAACACCTTTCACATGGATCAACAGGTTTAATTTATTATTTGGTTTCCTTCTCTTTAGTTAGCAAAATATATAGATCCTACTATGTCTCTCATTTGATGGATTGCAGGTATCACCAAATACGTATTTGTCTGATTTGTCTTCATTAAGTGAGGAAAATGTGGGAATAGAAGACAAAAATGAGACATCTAGTAGGTCTAAAATAGGGAGATCAACTAGAGGTCAAAAGATTAGAAGAAAATTTGATAAACGAATGCAATTTTTCCTTGCTAAGGGGGGGTCATGTTCTTATGATAATGAGACCAAAGGTGACATGAAGGTTCCCTTAAGGTACACACATCTTCAGAAAGAATGGGTACCCAAGGAACTACCTCCAGTTAATACTGATTTTTATGTTAACGAAAGGATATATCGCATAGCTCCATCTTCATTACATGGTTTGGGCTTATTTTCCATGGATGGCATAAATGTCAATTATAATCAAGTTTTTGAATTGATGGAGTATGTAGGACCTTGTTACAATTACAAGAATTGGATGCAGATTGTGCAATATAAAAAAAGTATGCATAGGTATGCATTGTCAACAAATTATATACAATGCAAAGCAAATGATCAAACTAAAAGCCTCACTATGTATATTGATGGAAGGCCAAAAGAAATAGGGACTATTGTAGGTTTTATAAATAGTTCTCAACGCGTGTCAAATAATAAATAGTTGAATTGTATATTCGAGGAACGCGAGGGAAATTGTGTATTCATATGTGCGATAAAATCAATAAATGCAGGGGAAGAGCTTCTAATAGATTACAATTTGAATCATGTAGATACAAAAAAATTCCCTATCGTGGGACTGGTAAGTATAACATTTAAACCAATTGCCTCCAATTAATATTGACTCCAATCGCTTTAGATTGCTAAGAATTACTAATCTTTGTCACAGGGCAACATGGTTATTCCACCTCAAGATACAGGTGGGGATGTTCCTTACAGTACATTTTCTTCAGCAAAGGTAAACCTTAATTAGTGTAATTATACAAATTATATAGAAACAAATGTCATATTATTATGTTCTTTTCTTTATGGCTTTGGAGTTATTTTGATAGAATTTTACTGATATTGATGTCCCAACTTGATACTTATTGATAGAGAAAAGCAAAAGAGGCAACAGATCTATTTTGATCTGAAGTTGATGCGGCATTTAGAGATGATGTAGAATCTAAATCTAAACATGAATTCAGGGCTACTCAAATACAAACTAAATATGGTAATGAAATTCTTAACCTTCTAATGGAAGCAAATGAAACTGAGGAGGCAAAGGAACTCGAAGAAGAATTGACACGTAGAGTCAATTCTATTGATGTAAGAAGTAATTAATCTTAAGAAATAATTAAAGTTCAATAGATGTTTATATTTTATACTATCTTATGGATCATGATCTAAAATATGATGTGTTATTCTTACAGAATTTTTTGACACGTGTGAAATGTCGTCAACATGGTGAGTGTTGTAGCACCACACAACCTTCATGTAAACAATCCTTAAACCTTTAACCATTGATTTAACCTTTGAATGCATTATTGACTCACCTTATGTTTGGGATGCTTCTAGTACCCCATTTAATCTTTATCCATTGCAAATGTCTTTGCTAACAATGTATTCTATAGCTCATGATGAAGTGCAGACACCTCCTTCGGTTAAAATTCTACATTCGATGGCTACATTGTCCGCAACAAGGTGCTTGCAGACATCTTCCTCTATACCATCTATAACTGGTAAAACCTTATTTTTCTATATTTTGTTATGTGCTAATCATGAATTGATTATTTTTCTTGTGTGAATTTTATACACTATATGGACCTATTTTGTGTACTAATAGATACACCTACACCTGGTACAAGAGCAGATCAGACCAGTACTAGTGAAGATCAACCATTTCCTAGATCAGCCTGTGTTACTAGTACTGGTTCGTTTGTGGGGATATTGTTGATGAACAAGAATAATATGGTTCCGTTAAAAGTACCAAAGCTTCCAGGTGCTCTAAAATTGTTATTATTTACAATGTAATTGTAGTTTACTTATACATAACTCATTTTGGACTGATAATCCCATGCTATTTTTGTAGGAAATGATGTTTTTTATGAACATCTTTTTGAAATGACATTGAAGCTATTTGGGCCTACCATACGTAAAAGGTACGTAGCTTCATAATATTGGTACAATATTTTTCTTATCTTCCATTTATTGTACTATATTAAAGTTATGATATCTAATAATTTTGTTTTTTCAAAAAAGGTGGAATGATCAGGATGCTGACTTAAAAAATCAGCTCATTAAATCTTTAGAGGACATCTTTGGAATTAAAAGTTTTGATAGAGGAAAGATTCTTACAAGAGCATGCAAAAATTTAAAGACTGTGAGGGACCAATATAGAAGGGCTCTAAAGGATAACCCAAAGTACAAGTGTCCTCCTATGATTCCACCAATGGAGTGGAATGAAATAATGGAAGATGTAAAAGAGAAAAGGCTAAAGGGTAGTGGAATTCAACCAAAAGATGACAAAAGATGACAAAAGAAGGTATGTCATGATAGTATTAAGTAGAATGTAATCATGCACTAATTAGTGATCTTTGTAAATATATAATCTAACATGTTTCAAACTTTTCATAGACTGCAAGACACATCAAAAGCCACACAAGCGAGATTAACAAAGGTTGGCCAACACAAACTTGGCTCTAGTGGCTATATGAAACTTCACTCTTGACTTGTAAGTAGCAGCATTGGAATTTCATATCAAATTTTTATATATAAGGTTGCAAACAATTCTATTTAATCAAATCATACATGTAAAAGTAACGATATTAAACAAAAAATATAGGGCACATAATTCAATGTAGAGACCACGGATGAAGTCAAGAGAATAGCCTTGAAGGAAGGCTATGTAGTCATGGTTGCACGCCTATGCCAAGCATCCCAAAGCCATAATGAAGAATCTGTTGCACCAGATGAGACACAGGTAAATTGGTCAAATGAAAAGTAAATCAAATTGAATAGTTAATTTTGAACATAAATTGACTATTTCATGATAACAATGTGCATGACATTTCACTACAGCCTTCAAATCCTACCACAAAACATGGGCATGATGAAGGCCATGATGTGCATCATAGTGTTGGAGGTATTAATTTGCTATTGGAAATAAATTGCGTAATTATTAATAGAATTTAACATCTTTAATTGTAATTGGCCGTGTAACCTTTTTTTGAATATTTTAGAGCATGTTGAGCATGTTGAGGTGGAGGAAGATCAAAATGTTATTGTACATGATGATGTGGCATTTTCAGGTAAAGAAAAATGCATTTTATGTTCTACTAGTTAATGAAATACATGTAACAGTAAAAAAAAGTATGCGAATTTAACCCATTTACTTGTTATTGCAGCAAACCCCCCTTTAGTGCAGCAACGTCCTCCTCCTCAAGACATCAGGAAGCATCATAATTTGAGATCACAACCACAAGAGGAGGAAGATAATATTGATGGTCCTATCATCCTTTACCTAAATAATAAATCTAAGAAAAACCTAAAAAAGAAATGATTTCTTAAATATGCTCTTTGATAAAACTTGTTTGATTAACTTTGTTGGATAATGAAAGAATGTTGTTTTAAGTAATTATCTATGAATGTTGTGTATTAATATTGAACTATATGTCATGTTAATGAATATTGTTATGTGTTAATGAATTCTTGATTAGTGTTGCATATTAATGAATGTTATATCATATTCTATGATAATGCTTGCCATCCAGTTAATGAATATTGTTATGTGTTAATGAATTCTATGATAATGCTTGTCATCCTTATATGGTAGGAAAATGAATCCAAGAAGGAAGCTTTCAGAAAATATTTGGAGTCAAGCGGTGTGCTTGATACCCTCACAAAAGGTCTGCGACAGTTCTTCTTATATGATGAAATGTTGAATCTAGAAAATTAATTTGTGAATTTGCATCTATTTGTGAGATAATATATTAATATTGGCAGTTCCTCTTATATGATGAAATGCTAATTTTAGAAAATTAGTTTGTGAATTTGCATGTTTATTTTTGGATGCCTAAATGTTATGTTTGCCTTGTGAGGATTCAAATTAATTTGATTAATATGATCTTCGAAATGGTGTAGTAGTCTTTTAGATTAATGTGATTTGTATTATCATATAATATCTCTACTCTTATAAACTACCTTGTTTCCATGTATGATTTACAATTATTCATTCCAATGTTCCAAAGATGAATCAAGACGATATCTTTGAGCAAAAGAATGAGGTTGCTAACGCTGTTGAAGAACTTGAAAAGGTTGATATATTCATATCAGTTTCATTTATTTATTGATGTGTATTTGTTAGGAATGAATGCTAAATGTTTGGCAGCCATTCTGTAGCAGTTGTTGTTGCATTCATAACTATGATTGTCATTGATGTCAACACAATGATTTACTGGAGACTTGCAGAGAAGCAGACAGTGTTTGGATTAGCGCACATGGGATATTGCAGCTGGAGCTATGTGATGTTGAGGATATACTCTTTGATATGTTATATGGTTATGGTTAGGAGCGCATACATTAATTCATTTATTCATGGAAGTTATGAGCATTTTGGTGGAAGTAGTATTCAGGGAGTATTCCTGAGTAGCAGTTTGTGGAAATCGGATGATATCTTCTAATTAGGATGGAATCTAGTTTTGCGCAGTTAAAGGGAAATTGAAGACACATTGTTAGTGATATGGATGATAGCACAAACTTTGAGGTCACACGAGTGAGGAATTATTGTAGTTGGAAGTTGACAATTTTGTGTAATTTTGATGTAGCGTATGGAAACCTTTATTTTGTAAATTGTATGCTAACTCATTTGTAATTACTTGAGTGTGGTATAAAGGAAGGAATGTTTTTCCTTGTTTTAGTATGGTTGGATGTGTTGATGTATGCACGAAGTGAAGAAAAGAGCTAATTGTGAAAGTGAATTTGTGAAGGAAGACATGCGAAGTATAGAGATCTAAAATTGAGATCTGGTGTAATAGTGAGTGCAGTTTGGCACAGTCAGAGAAGAGGTAACATATTGTTGAGATTAGTAATCTTTTGGTATTATTAGGTTGAGTAATACAAAGATCAGTTGGACAGTGTGTTCAGTGATCTTACCCTGAAGCTGTTTGGGCAGTGGGTCCTTTTGTCTTCCATAACTCTTAACAGGGTTAGAATCTTTTAACAGGGATTCATATGTATTGAATGTATTTCATAAGACTCCTAATAGAGTCCACCCTTTCACAAGGAATATTCATATTAGTGCATCTTTTGTGGGCATCATTCCCATTGGGGTTTACTCTTTGACCAAGAGGTTCCCTAGTCAACATATCTTGTGTCATTGTGTTATTGTGTATGAATATATTTCTATGGTTGGCAATTATATTGCTTACATGGTTTAATGTTGTTGAAATTGATAAAATTTATTTTTATCAGATAACTAATTCACCCCCCCCCCTCTCAGTTATCTTGGTGGACTTTACTTTCTAACAGTATTGTTAAATGATTACTGTAAAATATCTCTTAAATATCAAACAAGATGAAATTTGAATGCAGTATGATTCAATCGTTCATTTCTATGCTTACAGGCTATGTCAAACTACTGATATGAGATAGTTCAAACAGTTATTGTGGATATAGAGGCCGATGTGCATGTCAAGAAAGCAATGAATGAAATAAATGCAGGCAAGACTTTTACATCCAATACTAAATGTCATTTTTACCATGATATTGTTGGAGATTGCTAGCATATACTTTTGCATTTTGTAAATGGGTTGATGGTATTCATTTATTTAAGAAAAACCCAACTTATTATCCTTAATTTTGTTCATATTTTTGTTCTATATCTATTTAGTGTATTTACCCAAAATTTCTCTCAATTTCACCATCATTCATTTCATTCTTTTATATCAGCTACAAGAATGAGGGTGGCAACACAAGAAAAAGCAGAGGCAGAGAAAATTTTACAAATCAAGAGAGCAGAAGCTTTCCTTATTTTAATTGTCAGTATGCATCAACACTTCCTTTTATGTTATATATGTATATTTTATAGATTTGTATATTTATAATTATAAAAGTTGTATGTAATATATATCAGGTATGTTTGTAGCACTAATAATGAAAATTATTTTTTTGGTTGTCATGCCATCCATCTCCATCAACAACTGGTTAAGGACTTTGTTTGCGACACTGCTAGCATCCCCAACACTACTTCCATGCTACAAACATGCAAACCAGTTATGCATCACCAGTCAGAGAGCCTATCTCAAATAGTTCAAACAAAATTCCTACTCAAATATATTCACCGTCCTCAACTTGAACTTCACTCATAAAAAATCAACTCACTTGTGTAGCAATAAGAATCAATCTCGTAAAAAAATAGGATGCAAGGAGCTGATCCTCTAGCTTTATCAAAAATTTCCCTCACATTAGCCTTGCCCTCTCCAAACCACATTGTTAACAATTCAGGGCCCTTCACACTAATGAAATTGGCCTGAGACCAAAGCAGTCTGGAAGTGCTCATTACTAACGGCCATGGAGTTTAGAATCTCAACATCTATTGTCTCATCTTCTAAGTCTATAAAATCCATCTTTTCCCTAATGAACTAAAATGCAGCCTCAGTGCACAAAGTAGCAAGATCTGCTCCAACATATCCATGGGTATCCTTAGCAATCTTTTCAAGATCAACCTATAACAAGAAAACTAAAGATAAATAGATACTCCATCAAGAAACATAAAGATTAATAAATGCTTTCAAAATCTGAGAACTGTTTAACATTAGATTTATAAGTATAAAAAATAAGGCTCCAATATATGTACATCATCAGAGAGCTTCATATTCTTTGTATGGATGTGAAGCACTTCCAACTTGCCCACTTCATCCGGAACCCAAATATCAATCTCCCTGTCGAACCTTCCAAACCTTCTGAGTGTTGGATCAATACTATTTGGTCGGTTAGTTTCTCCCATAACAATAACATGGGCACACAATTTAAGTCCATCCATAAGAGTAAGAAGTTGAGAAACAATTCTCCTCTCAACTTCACAGTGGGTTTTTTCCCTCTTGGGAGCTATAGAATCAATTTCATCAATAAATATAATGGACGGGGCATTCTTCTCAGCCTCCTCAAAAGCCTTGCGGAGATTTCTTTCACTTTCTCTAGTCAACTTTGACATGATCTTAGGTCCATTGATATAGAAAAAGAAGGCACCGATTTCATTTGCCACTGCCCTAGCAATTAAGGTTTTACCAGAACCAGGAGGCCCATAGAGAAGAATACCCTTTGGGGGCTTCATACCAATAGATTTGAAGAGTTGTGGGCGTCTAAGAGGAAGCTCTACCAATTCATGGATCACTAGTCAGAGCCTATCTTTCAAATAGTTCAAACAAAATGAAAAAACCAACAGTTTCACGTAGAGCAGAGTAGATGAATTGCTAGAGCCCAAAGTAGTCTAGAAAAAAGAACGAGCAGGGACCTGTAATACCCCAAAAATGGGCTATAGGTTCATTAACCTCCTACATCTTCAATCGAATGAAATCAATATCAAATTCCTAACCTAAGGCACATCTGCACATTATTGAATCCTAATTGATTTTATCTTAAATTCTGCATCGAGGAATATTCCTAGCAATATTCCTATTTATACTAATTATCTTTAATTTAATAATTATTTGATGATAAATCTTATTTATCCTAAAGTTTGATTAATTGAATATTCTAAATATTTAATTAATCAGATTTAATATTGCCACTTAATTATTTAATTACATTTAATTATATTTATTCCTAAATTTTATTATTTAATTTTGACAATAAAATAAAAAATCTTATGACTAATTGATTAAATTCCTATTTAATTAATTAATGTCAATTGTCAATTTTTAATGATATAGTTTTTGAATAAAAGTTTGATTTAATAATTGATTAATCCATAAATCAATTATTTTTAATTCAAACATCAGTTAAATTGAGAAAAAATCACTTTATTTATTTAATTAATTCATAATTAATTGTGCACATTCAAAGAGCAGTTAAACTCAAAATTAGGAAATCAATGCAAGTTGTTAACTTTTGGAAACTCAACATTCTATTTTGAGTTCAAAGCTGATCTAAACTTTTGATTTGAGTTAAAAAGTCGTTCTTGCATGCTTTTGCATGATTTTGTGAGTTAATTATCTTTGATTTCCTAATAACTCAAAAATCAACTTGAGTTTATCAAGAGTGATTTATGGCTTTTCTCTTGCATCCTCAAAGTCTTGGATTTCTATAAAACCAAGGCTCAACTCTTCATAATTAAGAACACTCAAATTTTCACAATTACTCTGGCGAATTAGCGATTGAAGGATTGAGCATTTGCGACAGGTGATTTGTGAGATCTTTCATAGTTAGTCATTTAGCTCTTACATAGTTTCTTATTCATAAGTTTCATACTCATTCATAGCATTTTTAGATCAAATCTAAATTCCAATTTCATTCATTCTAGATTAATTTCATACAGTTTTTCATATTATTGCACAGAAAATCCAAAAATATAGAATAATCTGCATTCACATAGTTTCATTCTTTGCATTCAAATCCTTTGTTTAGGTGTTGCATTGTCACTGGTCTCGGTCTGATTTGAGAGTATCATACTCGCACCTACTAGAAGGCAGTAAATTGCCTGGTTAGTTTAGTTTCCATTTCATTGCATGATTTTAGTTTTTGGCTAACCTCTAATGTTTTACTGAAGTGTTGTGTCTACAACTAGGTACAAAATTCACACACATTTCTGGCACCCACCGTGGGGCCCTGAAATGGGTTTCCATCATCTTTCTATCAATTTATTGTCATTTTCTGGTTAAAACTGTGATTTTTATTTTTCGTCCGTACATTTTTCGTACGACTTTTGTTAGAAAGTCATTTCAAGAGATACCCACTGTCGTACGACAGGTTCAGATTTTAAGACTCGTACTAGAGAGTACACACTATTGTTTGGAAGCACGATTGTCATATGAGAAGACACCCATAGTCATATGAGTTTCCAAACTATCATCTGGGAGGTAACCCACTGTTGTATGAGTTTTGACTCCAGAATTCAATTATCGTTTCATCATTTTTGACAGTTTTTTAGATTTGGACTAACAGCTAACCCTAACAATTGAAATCTTCTATTTTTGACTAATACTTGTTGAATCTGATTGGAAAAAGCACAACTAAATTTCTAAAATAGGTAAAAATCTACTAAGCGTGCTGCGAGGAATTCAAGTATTCTTCTCAAGCTGATAACATTTCAATTTGGATTAAAATGAACTCTCACATGTCAAGCTTGTGTGATTTTCTTGCTTTCATATCACAGACTTCATTTTGGGCTATAAAACAAACATAGATTTGCTTTCTGCATATCTGTTGCACATAGTAAATAGGCCCTATGAACACTATTTGCGGATGATCTTGAGAGATTGAGCTTCTTTCACTTGTTTATTCATGCGAAGCTCCTCTTGATGAAGGATCCCCTTGTAGGTAGGGAAGGTATTGAGAGAGTCTCACGTTCTACTAGATTCACGTGTCTTCAAATTTTGATTGATACATTCTCTATTCGGAGGGGATGATAGATCATAAGCGGTTGACATCATAGATCTTTGTGAGATAATCTTGGTCTTAGCGTGTCAGATTAATCTGTCTACTTTGTTTTGGTTAAAAGTGAAAAGGCTAGATGACTATGCTCTACTCCCTTTTTGGGTAGTATCAGAAACTCAAATCCTTGAATCTGGAACTACTCTCCATGTGGTATCTTTTGTGAGTCACCTTTAGAGAGGGTTAACTATAGTGGACATTCCCTTACTTGGGTCAGCCACGTGGATGGAACCTCAAGCGATAATAGCCATTTTCATCATGGTAGCAGCAGCCGCTATAGAAATGTCCTTGTGGAGGAAATCTTCACAGGTGTGGTCTCTTGTTGGGCTATCAGATCTCCCCAGTAGGTCCTGATTGATTAATTTCTCAGACTATGTCAAAACCTTAGTGCACTTGGATTGGAGTTCGCCCTCTTGAGATCATAAAAGTTGCAGAGTCAGACCATTACAACAAACCCTAGTGAGGCCAAATTTTAATTTTTATAGGAATATGTGCATTATTGAAAAACTTTTTGGAACATACACAATTAGCACTCCTAGTGATTAGCACATTCAGTCACTTGATTGTTCATGCATAAGGTTGCTTTGTCCCCTGTTCATTGTTTTTAGATGTGCTTGGAATCACTTGCTTGCTATTTTGCATGCTTGTCTATCTATTTGGCTACCGAAAATGAACGATCTCAGAATAATCTTCAAACTTGGATAGAGAAATTTGTAAACAATTTGAAATTGAAAACCAAAAATTTGCAAAATCTAAAGTAAAAATCCTTTTTGGAGTCAAAATTCATCCCATTAGGTCATAAAGTCGTACGAGTTTTGGCAAGTGTCATTTCAGAACCCCTGTATTGTCGTATGATAGATTGTATAGTGTCATACGAGTTTTTGCACCACTCAAAAACAAAAGTCAAGAATCTACTATCAATTATCATGCAAGTTTTGCAATTGTCATACGAGTTTGTCAATTGTCATTTCACAGCATACTCACTGTCGTACGATCTTGCAGAATGTTGTTTGAGAAAAATTGCTAGAAAGTGGTCAGAATTGTCAGAAACTCAATTTTTATAGCCTATTTCTAGAATCTATTGAACAAATCACTGTGTCAAGAACATAGCAGAAACTAGAACAAATTCATTCATTTTCCTTAAGTGAGCCTTTGAGTCTGATCTTGCCTTCTAGGTTATCAATTTGTGTCTTTTTCATCTTGTGTCAAAACCTTATCAACATTATCTTCAAATTCAGTCTTCTTGCTAAACAACTAAGTGTTGTGAGCTCATGCTTGCTATCTATTGGGCGTCTACCCACACTATTGTGGCATAGTCTCCTTCATTTACATCTGATCTAATCCTTAATCACTTCAATCTTGACAAGGTTGCGTCATTCGATCTTCTTGAATCAATCCATTCTTCATTTGTCTTCATTTCATTCTTTTGCTTCACTCAAGGTTAATGTTGGAAACTAGAGCTTCGTCACACAAGAAATCCAAAGAAGCGCTTAGCACTACACCTTTGACTATTCACAAGGGTCCCACTCTTGAGCAACTCTACAATTTTGGTCTTTACGAAGATGACAGTCTTGGCAACTTTCGGTTGAAAACTGGTTATGTACCCCCTCCATCAACTCACAAAGGTAATCAACAAACCCCTCCTCAATCTAATCCAGGGAGCCCTAAAACTCCTAACATGTCTCACAAAGGGACACAACATGGGTCTCAAGGACACCATTCTCAACATGTTATGGATCAAGAACCTACACCTTCTAAAATTGTTCGATATCAAAATGATGATGACTTCAAAAGAATGATGAAACATTTCTTGAAGGAAGATAGAGAGGCATACTTTCTAGAGTTAGCTCATCAAGGAGCTAAACTTCCTCCAAACTTTAATGTGGAAGATATCATTACACATGAGGAAGAGACTCCTATCATGACTATGATGAAACATATGCATGCCATGTAAGTAAAACTTAACAAACTTGAAAAAGAAAAGGAACCTAAGGAGTTCTCCATGGAAGCTCTATGCTATTTTCCATTTGATAAAGACTTGTACATGTCGCCATTCCCTAAAAGAGTGGAGATGGCTAAATATGATAAGTATGATGGAAACTCTAACCCTCAAGATCATGTTAGAGAATTCTATACTCAATCTATGGAGTTTATGCATGAACCAACCTACTTAATGCATCTTTTCCCTCAATCTTTAGGAGGAGCAGCCATTCATTGGTTCTCTAGAATGCCTCCAACTATCAAAAATTTTGAAGATTTAATCAAACTATTCTATAAAAAATACTCCTACAATATTCAACATCCAGTCACCATGATCGACATTTGCAATTTAAGACAGTATCCAGGAGAACCATTACTGACATTTCTCAAGAGGTGGAGGAAGAAATTTTCTCTATATACTAGACCCATTCCCAAAACTGAGAAGTTGGAAATCTTCATCAACAATCTTGTTCTAGAAATCAACTACCCTTTACAAATGCAAAATCATACATCTTTTGACAAGATGGTAGATAATGCAATCAAAATTGAGAAAGTACTTGTGAAAAAAGGAGACATCACACTTCAAAAAGACAAGTATGAATCCAGATCTAGTTCTAAGGACAAGAACAAAAATTGGAACAAGAATAAGGGCATTGTCACATATGGCATTGTTGATAATATTCATGCCCCATCTAAGGCACCTGCTTTCAATCTCACTGTTGGTACCCAAGCCATCAAAGCTTCCGAAGCCAAAGCCACAGAGTCCAACAAAAAGTCATCTAATTACAAACCTTGGGCTATAGATCCTAATCACAAGTTCACTCCTCTTGGAGAAACCTTGGAATCTGGCATGAAAACTCTATTGGAAAACAAAATCATCTACTTGCCTGAGATGAAAGTCTTTGATCCAGAAACTAAACCGAAATGGTGGAGAGAGAAATATTTTTGTGAATTCCATCACAATAAAGGTCATAAGGCTAATAACTATGTTCGCTTGAAGCACATTATACAAGACAAAATTGATAATGGTGACCTCATGATTGACAATCATAAGAGTAATAATGATCATACAACATTCACAAAACCATTTCCTAAACATGGTAAAGAAGATTCTTCTTCTCAGCCTAATATGGGTGCTAAACTCAATTATGCCTACTCTAGAAACAATGTTGTTATCAATATGGTTGAACCATGCCTATCCGAGTGTTGCAATGTCATCACAATTGTAAGAAGAGATGGAGAAAATCAATCAGCTAATGCAGTTACTTGATCACAAGCTCAGGCACACCTACAAGGACAAATACCAGATTCATGCAATGTCCCTAAGGTGCCTTTCAATCTTTCATCTGCTTCTAAATAGAAGGCTACATCTAAACCTTCAAATCCTAAAGACACAAGGCTTACTTCCTATAGTATTATCCAAAAAGTCCAGCACACAAATGCTAAAATCTCCATGTTTGAGTTGCTTCAGATATCTCCAGCTCATAGAGCCATTCTAGACAAAGCTCTGCTCGGATCCAATGATCCTGATGACCTTGATTTAGATAGATTCCAGACTATGGTTGTTCATCTTACGTCTCCATAGTACATTTCCTTTTTAGAGGAAGATGATAACTCCTTGAGTCATTCACATAATGAGCCCTTGCATATCAAAGTCTTGATCCAAAACCGTCGTGTCAAACATGTGTTGATAGATGGGGCACTGGTCTAAACATTTTTTCTTTTAGCTTGATTACACAATTAGGATTTTCAGAAATGGCCATTGATCCCAGGAAGAAGATAATTATGAAAGCATATGATGAGCAAGAAAGATCTTCTAAAGGAACTATTGTCTTACCTATCAGAGCAGGTCCTATCATCAGAGATACTATATGTCAAGTTCTTGATCTACCTTTGGCCTACAATATCCTTCCAGGGAGACCCTAGATACATGAAATGAAAGCCATTCCCTCTACATACCATCAATGTTTAAAATTTCCTTATGAAGGAGTAGAGGTGACTATTCCAACTGATCTGTATACAACTTGTAGTACCTTGAAAGAGAATGTTGATAAACTTGTTCCCAATAATAGAGAATCTTCCACTAAGCAAACAGATGTAGCATCCACATCCAAGATGGAAGACATTGCTAAAGAGGTTAAGATCAAAGAAAATGGTATGGGAGAATATACTATAGAGCCAAGCTTATCTTTGACATCTCTTCTTATCTCTCCTAAGTCTTATGGAAAAACTCTAAAACAGTCTAAAAAGGAGTCTAAAGAACCTCTGGAAGCATATAAAGGAAATTTTGTTCCAAAACAAGTATCTAAATAGGAGTTTGAAGAAGATGAAGTTATTCTCGCATGGCTATACAAAGATGAACCTAAATCTCAAGTGGTTCAAAGATGTGATGCTAAAATACCAAATATCCCTTATAAGTCATATGGCCCAGGGGACAAATTGATCATAAAAATGTGATATAAAGGAAAAGGACCTCTAGGACTATAGGGTAAAGGTCTTCTATCACCTCTTGATCATCGTGGCTGAGAAAACAAGAATACAACATGTATAGGATACACGAAGAAGCCTTTCTATCTTAGCAAGAACTCCCCACATGTCTTAGAATAGGTTGAGCCTTCCACAACAACTCAACTAAAGGGAGAAACAATAGAACAATCTGAGAGTGATGATTCAGACATCACTGAAGATCTCATTCCCTATGAGCATTTTCCTAAAGAAATAAAAGACCTCCTTGAAGCTGAAGATGATCCAATAAAAAGAATTAATGTAGTAGAAACACAAGAACCCACTATAGAGCAAGAGATAGTTGCAACACAAGAACCAGCTAATCTCAAAGGCAATCAAATAGACAAAGAGGAAGGTGGCAGTTATTCTGAGACAGATTCCCATGAGTATGAATTCAAATCAGAATCTGAGGGTAACCCTTCTTGGGGTATTCATCCTGACTTTAGTCATGTTCTTAGATTTTCTAGAGGCATAGATGAAGAATCTAATGAATATGAATGGGGAGCCATTCCAGAAGAAGATGAGATTATTACAGAAAAACATGTTGATGTTATTCACCAATATGCACCTAAACCCAATGTAAGTCTAGAGAGAAATGATGAACTTATCGACTCTGATCCACCGATGGTTGAAGTGGACTTCCATAATGACATTGAGCCTATTCATGAATTGAATGTATTAAGTTGTAATATCACCTTTTAACTTGAGTGTCGAGTTAGGACCAATGATGATAGATCCATATTTGTAAACACTCTTTCCCAATTGTTTACCACTTTGACTATCCAACATCCTGACCTTCTTGACCAAACTTCCACAAATCCGAGCTATGGTATTTATACCTTCCCAAATGACTATGCCCTTGCTTGCTACCTAAATGTAGTTGAGCCTATGAGGACTTCCATCAGTGAACCAAGCATTAGCATGACGAAGTCGGACATCAAGTATCTTAGTCAGAAAAATAAGAATAAGAATAAAAAGAAAAGGAGTTCTGAGGGTGAAAACCACTTTGTGGCAGTCTCAAAACCTACAAAAGTAAAAATAAAAGATGTATCTGAAGGTGAAAACATCTCTAAGGCACCTAAGGATGAGATATTTGATGTCCTTCTGAGTCATTTAAAGGACATATCTCCAGTTCTAATTGAGCCCACTCAATCCATCAATTTGGGAACAACAGAGGAACCATAGTTGATCCATGTAGCACAATCTTTATGAGAAGAAGAGAAGCAAAAATTTACAACATTCCTAACAGATAAGAAGATCAAATTTGCATGGGAATACTCAGATCTACCAGGATTGGATCCTGATCTTATAATGCACCATTTATCTATAGCTCCAAATGTTAAAACTGTTAAGCAAAAATTGAGAAAGATGCATCCACATGTTGCACTCTTGGTAAAATTTGAATTAGAGAAGCTCCTAAAAGCTGAATTTATCTGAGTTATTGATTACACTGAATGGATCTCTAATATTGTACCTATTTCTAAACCAGACAAATCTATACAAGTGTGCACAGATTTCATAGATGTGAACAAAGCATGCCCTATAGATGATTTTCCATTACCTAACATTGATATGATAGTGGACATGACTACGGGCTTTGAGATGTATTCTTTGATGGATGGTTTTTCTGGATATAATCAAATAAAAATTTCTCCAGAGGATCAAGAGAAAATTTCTTTCACATGTGCATGGGGTACCTTCTATTGGAATGTGATTCCATTTGGGCTTAAGAATGCTGGTGCTACATATCAGAGAGCTATGACATCTATTTTTCATGACATGATGCATCAAACTATGGAGGATTATGTTGATGATACTTTAGCAAAATCTATGATTAGAGCTGAACATCTAAATGACTTGAGCAAGATACTAGAAAAAATGGAAAAATTTAGTCTCAGACTAAATCCTAAGAAGTGTGCTTTTGGTGTCACTTTTGGAAAGCTTTTAGGCTACATTGTTTCAAAGAAAGGAATTGAAGTAGATCTAGCTAAAGTAAAGGCTATCATGGAGATGCAACCTCCCAAGAATATCAGTCAAATGAGAACATTACAAGGGAGAGTTCAATCTATCAGATGCTTCATATCATAGCTAGAAGACATATCACAACCTTTTACAAAGACATTACATAAAGGTGTGACATTTGCATGGAGCGAGGAATGTGAAAAGAATTTTGATCATATCAAGAAGTATCTATCAAATCCTCCTATCTTGATGCCTCCTATTCAAGGGAATCCATTGATATTATATGTCTTTGTAATAGATACATCACTAGGGGAATTGCTTGCACAACATGATGATAACAAGAAGGAAAGAGCTATATACTATATCAGTAGAACATTGGTGACACATGAAAAGAACTATTCTATGATTGAAAAGCTTGTCTAGATGTGATCTTTGCATCACAAAAACTAACACATTATATGTTGGCTCATACCATGCATTTAGTAGCTAAGATTGATCCACTAAAGTACCTATTAAGCAAAGTTGCCCTCACAGGTAGATTAGCCAAATGGGTCATGCTCTTAAGTGAATTTGACATTGAATATGTTGAAAGAAAAGCTATTAAAGGCCAAGTTATTTATGATTAATTAGCAGATGCACCTTTTTTTGATGACACACCAATGCAAATGGAATTTCCAGATTCCTCTATCATGAATCTTTCTTCTAGAGAATGACAATTGTTCTTTGATGGCTCCTATACATAGAATGGATCAGGAGTAGGTATCTTGTTTATCACTCCTCAAGGATACTGCATTCCTAAGGCATTTACAAGCAAATTTCCTAGTACAAATAATATTGTTGAATATGAGGCCCTTTTAAATGGTATGAAAATATCAATTGAGTGGAGGGTAATAGAATTACACATTCATGGAGACTCACAACTTGTAATATACCAAGTCAATGATGTGTACCAAATGAAAGATGAAAAGCTAGTTCCATACAAGAGAATGGTAGACAATCTAAAGAAATATTTCATATCTATCACATTTGAGCAAATACCTAGAATAGAGAATAAGGCTGTCGATGCAATGGAAACATTATCTACTTTCTTACAGTAGCCTAAACATGAGCTACGCTACGAGTTCCTGGTGGAAGCACTATCTTATCCTACATATGATTCTCCTAAAACCTACATGATTTTCACTGTTGTAGGTCATGATTAATCCAAATATAAAAACCTATTCTCCTATCTCAAAGACCAAATCATTCCCGATACCTTTAACCACCATGAAAAGAGATACCTTATACGTAATGCCTCCCGATATGTCATCATTGGTCATGATCTTTACAAATGAGGTCTAGATGGTATGCTACTTAGATGTTTAGAATGGGAAGAGTCTCAACATGCATTAGAGGAAGTCCATGATGGTATTTGTGGGTCACACTTGAATGGTTTAACACTAGCTTGAAACTTATTAGGGTTGGGAACTATTGGCTAGAAATGGAGAAAGAGTCTATCAAGTTTGTTAAGAATTGTCAAAAGTGCCAAGTGCATGGCAAATTAATTCATGCTCCAGGGAGAGATCTAATCCCCTTCACTACATAATGGCCTTTTCATCAATGGGCATTTGATCTTATAGGAGCCATACATCATCATTCTTCTAATGGACATACCCATATAATCACAGCTACAAATTTTTTACAAAATGGGTAGAAGCAGTCCCTTTGACACAAGCAACTGGAAAACAAATATCTATGTTCATCTTGAACTAAATCATATGCCGGTATGGTATTCCACATTCTACAGTCACAGATAATGGTGGAAAATTTAAGAACAAAGACTTGGATGATCTATGTGCCAAATTCAAAATTACACAACATTGGTCATCTATCTACTATCCTCAAGGGAATGGATAAGCAGAGGCTTCAAACAAGAATCTATTGAAAATCATGCACTGTATAGTTAATAAAACATGAAGAGACTGGCATCTCATGATCAATCCAGCTCTCTAGGCCTACAGAACAAGTATTAGAATGCCCACTGGGGCTACACCATTCACTTTAGTTTATGGGTCTGAAGCGGTACTACCTATTGAGGTTGAAATCCCATCACTAAGAATTAGAATGGATGGTCTAGTAACTGATGATGACTACAGAGTGTCTAGGTTGGAAGAACTTGAACTACTAGATGAGTGCAAACAAGAAGCATATGATCATCTCAAAGTGTATCAGAAAAGAATGTCTAGAGGCTACAACAAGAAAGTCAAACATAGAGAATTTTAGGTTGGCGATCTAGTCTTGAGAGAGAATCCTAAAAATCAATCACATAGAGAGCGCAAGGGGAAGTTTGAACCCAATTGGCTGGGTCCCTTTGTTATCATTGCTACTTTTGGCTCTGGTGCCTATCAACTCTCAATGATTGAAGGAGAATAGCTCCGAGAACCAATCATCGTTCTCCATCTGAAGAAATTATATGCCTAAGGCATTCAGTCTATGGTAAAATGTCTTGAAAAAATTATAAAAATTTGAAAAAGTTCTAAAAAAATGAACATCTTGGTGAAAACCTAGCAATGGGCGCCTTGATGATTCAGAAAAAAAGTTTAAAAAATGTCAAAAGTACAAAAAAATTGGAAAAATGGAAAATACAAAAAAATGAGAAAAAGAAAAAGTGCCTTGGTGAAAACCTGGCAAACGAGTGCCACTTGTTTCAAAATGCTCCATCTATCAGTGCAATCTTGGTCTTTCCCAGCTTTCAGTCTTGCTTTAGTTTGTACACATTTCCCGGTTTGTTTTCGCATTCCTATTTTCAATAAGTTGGTCTGTACACCAATTGGCTCAAGCATCTGTATCCTATCAATGTTTCAAACTTGGGGGCAATCAATATCATATCCTATGGCCTCTAGTGTACCTTAGACGTGTCATATCCAATCAAAGTCCTTTGAAGCTACATCTAAGTCAGTCAGTCAGTCTCCTCTCCAAAAAGGATTTTGCATCTATAACAACACAATCAAACATCAAACTGAAAACAATCTATGCTTTTGCATGCTTTTATCTCCGTGTATGATTACTGATTCACATTGAGATTTTTTCATATTATGTCCTTTCGAGCTCTTCAATGATGTCCTTTATAGGATTTAGAAAGTGATGACTAGGGGCATAATATTTTCTTTGTTTTCTGCTTGTATGTGAAAATCTAACAACTTTGGAAAATCTAGATTGAAATGGTGTATGTCTGTAAGAGCCTCTATCTCAAATTGGATGGCCATGAGTACCTCAACCATTAATACCCAAAAAATTCAAGGAAGTTTGATCTAATTATTGTATTTTTGAGTGAGTTCTTTCTCCTACTGTGAAGTGTGATCTTACCTAAGGATGTGAACAATAAAGGGTCACTACGGGTAATTCACATTGGATTTAGAATGATCTCTTGACTACTTGATGTGTTTGTTATGCACGACATATTCTGGTCATCACAACGTTTATGTTTTGATGATTATACAAATTGCTATATCAAAATGGACATGATATTCAAGTCATCTTGGTGATTATGCCTTGGTGCTTGTATCTAATTCGACATTCTGAAAACAAAATCAATATTCATATGTCCATGGTTGTCTCACCAATGGGCATTGTATTGATTCTTGTGCATACAAATCGATATTGATATATCTATAGTTTCATAACTAGTGCGCATTGTATTGATTTATCCGGTTACCTAAAAAGTTTAATGATGATAACAAATCGACACATGATCAGTGACTAGGTCCTAGGTCCTAGGTTTGCATTTCATTTTGCACTTTGCATGATCTCACAAATTGCTTGAACACTTAAATGATTCTTCAAAAAAAAATGACACAAGAGTTGAATCTCATATGAAGCTTCTACCAACGAAACATCAAGTAGAATCCTTTTTCGGGATCAAAATCAAAATCTGAGATCGTTTATATTATTCACTACTTGCATAATCAACCTTCAATCATCATAGAAATCCATAACTTAACTGATTATCTTATATCAAATTATTCAAATTTCAACCTAGTCAAACTTGGTCTTCTGGACCTTCAAACGATGCAGAACACATTCTCAGATGTGTACAACCACTTCTCAAATCAATTAACATGCTTCTAAACTACAATGCTGACTTTTCTTGTTAGATTTCAATTTTTATCCCAAAGGGGGCATGGTATTACACATCATTCAAGTCTGTAAATCTAAATCTTTCAATCAAATCTTTTCTCAGTAATCAAGACAACAACCATGTCTAGTTGCTGATTCATCTAAAGTCCTCATCGCTTGGGGAAAATCTATTATCTCTTGGGGAAAATCTATTGCAATCCGGTATCCTAAATCTATCTTGTAAACTGTATCTGCTTTTGTAACTATCAGTTCATTAGTATTATTTCCTTGGTTCTTCATAACTGATGGGTTCAAGATGTGATACCAATATGATTCATACAAGGACATTGAGGTCTATAATTGGTCACTCACTTCTTCGCAATCATAAGGTTCAAAATCAAGTGTTTTGGCACTTTTTAATAATCATCGGTTCATTGTTGATATAGCTAGCATCATCTCGATTCCTGGTCATTCTGGGCCTGGGTCAATATCTCTCTTTTTCCAATCTTTCAATCGGTTTCTATCTCAGAATTGGTTCATCTTTCAAATCAGTTTCATACATATATGTCAAACACAAACTATTCTTTGAACCACTACGCTTTGCACAGTGATTCAAAGAGAGGCAAAATGTAATACCCAAAAAATGGGCTATAGGTTCATTAACCTCCTATATCTTCAATTTGAATGAAATCAATATCAAAGTCCTAACCTAAGGCACATCTACACATTATTGAATCCTAATTGATTTTATCTTAAATTCTGCATCAAGGAATATTCCTAGCAATATTCCTATTTATACTAATTATCTTTAATTGAATAATTATTTGGCGATAAATCTTATTTATCCTAAAGTTTGATTAATTAAATATTCTAAATATTTAATTAATTAAATTTAATACTGCCACTTAATTATTTAATTACATTTAATTATATTTATTCCTAAATTGTATTATTTAATTTTGACAATAAAATTAAAAATCTTATGACTAATTGATTAAATTCTTATTTAATTAATTAATGTCAATTGTCAATTTTTAATGATATAGTTTTTGAATAAAAGTTTGATTTAATAATTGATTAACCCATAAATCAGTTATTTTTAATTCAAAAATCAATTAAGTTGAGAATAAATCACTTTATTTATTTAATTAATTCATAATTAATTGTGCATATTCAAAGAGCAGTTAAACTCAAAATCAGGAAATCAATGCAAGTTGTTAACTTTTGGAAACTCAACATTCTATTTTGAGTTCAAAGCTGATCTAAACTTCTGATTTGAGTTAAAAAGTTGTTCTTGCATGCTTTTGCATGATTTTGTGAGTTAATTATCTCTGATTTCTTGATAACTCAAAAATCAACCTGAGTTTATCAAGAGTGATTTATGGCTTTTCTCTTGCATCCTAAAAGTCTTGGATTTCTATAAAACCAAGGCTCAACTCTTCATAATTAAGAACACTCAAATTTTCACAATTACTCTGGTGAATTGGTGATTTAAGGATTGAGCATTTGCAATAGGCGATTTGTGAGATCTTTCATAGTTAGTCATTTAGCTCTTACATAGTTTCTTATTCATAAGTTTCATACTCATTCATTGCATTTTTAGATCAAATTTGCATAGTTTCTTATTCATAAGTTTCATACTCATTCATAGCATTTTTAGATCAAATCTACATTCCAATTTCATTCATTCTAGATTAATTTCATACAGTTTTCATATTATTGCACAGAAAATCCAAAAATATAGAATAATCTGCATTCACATAGTTTCATTCTTTGCATTCAAATCCTTCGTTTAGGTGTTGCATTGTCACTGGTCTCAGTTTGATATGAGAGTATCATACTCACACCTACTAGAAGGCAGTAAATTGCCTGGTTAGTTTAGTTTCCATTTCATTGCATGATTTTGGTTTTTGGCTAACCTCTAATGTTTTACTGAAGTGTTGTGTCTACAGCTAGGTACAAAATTCACACACACAGGACCTGCTGGCAAGAAGCAGCAGAATGAGTGTGGACACCTGAAGATAAATATCTAGACTAATCACCGATCAGGATGCCTTTGGTGATTAGTCTGGATATTTATCTTCAAATTTTTTTTAAACACTCCGCATTGTGTCAAAATTTTGACCCACCTGCGTCGAAAGTCTGGCCTAAAATTGACCATTCTGTGTCAAAATGTGGCATCGCGCGTTTGGCATCCTGGTCAAAGCCACTAAATATTTTGACCAAATTTGGTCGAAATATGACCATCGTGAGTTTGGCATCCTAGTCAGAGTGACCAAAGTTTTCAACCCATATTGGTCGAAAGATCAACCAATACACAAATACTTACCAATGTTATCTTTGGCCTAGGTTGCCCTCGTTTTCGACCAAAATAGGATTCGATCATTTGACGAGTTCAGTAATGGGTTGATATTTCGATGCCAATAATAGCGATGAACCCATTGGTTGACCATTCGACTGAGTTGGGTAGAAACTTCAACCAATAGTGCGTCAAAAAATGGTGCAAAATGTACTAGTGCATGATGATTTATCTTGACTAGGATATGTTATTGAGGCTATAATCACAAATTTATTGGAATAATGTAAGGCATTATTTCAGGGGAAAAAAGATCACTTTGTGGAAGCTAGCAAGATATTTGAATAGGTTTGAATAGTTGATGTTAGATTGGTGATCATTGATGATGCGATCAGTTGCGGTGAATGTTTTTTTGATCTAGGTGTCATGGTGATGTGGCATAATAGATTTATGATGATGATTTGATGTTACATTGTTCAAGGTGATCAGATCTATCATATTGTAGAAACATGTTGGGAAAGTCAAATAAATTTTGACTATTCTTATATAAAATTGATGTGTGATGAATCTTAAGGCCGACCTGAATTTATAATTAAATATTATAGATTGGAAATACATTTTAGGGGTCAAGGATTGAGCGGGAATGATTACAATTTAAATGTAATACATTTTTTAAGTCGGCTAAGGACCTAAAGAGCATGTAATGTATTTATATGTAAATTAGTGAATTATGTAAGTGTAGATCGTAGATGTGAAGGTGTGGTCAAGTGAAGATTGAATATTTTCTATAAGATAAGAAGTGTTTGTGCTTGATTGGATCTAAATAAGTAGAGGAAAAATGCTACACCCAGATCATTGTACTTATTTATTCTTAATCATTTCTGCAAGAAAACCCCTTAACTGGGCAGACTTTAACAGGTCTGAATTATAAATTATTTAACTAGGTGACTCTTTAATTAGGGTTTGAAATCCTTTAACAAGGTTAATCCTAATAGGGTAAAGCTCCTATTAGGGCTATAGGTATATCCCTTAACCAAGTGTTTCCTAATAGGGTATGCTCCTAACTGGCCATTTATAAATATCCTATCAGGGCTAGGCCTTTAACAGGGCACATTTTAGAAGAGTGAAGATTATTAGTGGGTGCTAATTCCCACCACATTTTTTACCCTTAATCAGGGTTTCCATAATAAAATACTGGTGTCACTTTGTTTCATGTTTGATGGTTGTTTTATTATTTTATTTATTGCATGCATAAATTTTAATGTTGGTGAATGAATTGTGAAAAGTTTCAAATCTGATCGATTATTGATTCACTCCCCCCTCCTAGTAATCTTGGACCTTATATTATTAATAGAAAATGGCTTAAACCTAAGAGGAGTCAATCTCCCTATTGAGAATAATCAAAGTAAGATAATTTACCCTATAATGAAGTACATTTTTGATGGTGGAGTGATTCCTATTATTGACACAATTGTGGTAGAACTTGAGGATGGGGGGAATTTTGAGGATTCCCAATCTAACTTGAGAGATTTCTCTGATATTGATGAGGTGATTAAGGGGAAGTAGTTGAGGTCATTAGGGATGCTTATTATTTTTATGGGTACCTCTCCATTTAATCCCTCCTTGTGATCCATGCTATGGTCAGCCCCCACCCCAATTTAGACCCTTCTAATCTATTGCCAATGATATTGATTAGTCTGGTATTGAAGATGTACTTCCCTCTAAGGTTGGGAACATGGAAGGTGTTCCTATTAAGAAGTGTAATTGTGACCTTGGTTTGATAGAGGGTGAAGTTTTGAATTGGACTATTATTCTTGTTAGAGTTTTAGGTGACTCTACAACACCCAAAGATCAAATGCAAGACTAAGATAACTTCCACAAGAGATTGGCAATATAATTGCATTAAGATGCAAGAATGATATTATTGATAATATACTTGAGTGAATTGATCAATGATTGAATAAAATGTACATAATATACCTCCTTATATAGGAAAGGTGATAAGAGACAATGATAAAGATGGCAAGCTATCACCTATGCAAAGTGTAATCACAAGTCCACCAAATGTGGATCATCCTCCATTATGCAATGAAGTATGTGTCATAGGATGAGGATGATATTATGATATGTTCACTAAAGGTGGATCTCATAGCTAAAGTGGAATTTCTCCTACACCATGTGCTTAATTGAGGTACAAACTCCTAGGTGTCTCAATGACAAACTATGATGCAATGTATTATCCTAAGTAAGATTAAGTAAAATATAATTAGGAATATTTAATTACACCAACAACCCCCCTTAAGTACAACTTAGGGGAATGCACTTAAAACTCACAATGCAAGATGGGTCATGACTACTAGGCCATGTTAGTTACCCATGTACAATATGAAATGCAATACATGAAATGCAATCTCTCATAAAGTGGAGAAAGAGGGAAAACCTCATGGGAAAAAACCTCCCCCAAAAAGAGAGATGAAAACACAAGATGCATGGATAGATGGAGTACTCAAGACCCCAAAAGAACTACATACGTCATGTATATACAAAGAATTACCCCCCTATAAGAAGGATAGTTGGAGATATGATATCCCCCCCATAATGAAGAAGCTCCCATGTTGATGAAGAGGATGTGAAAACAAAATATTAACCAATGCCTACAAGAAACATGTCTCCCCTTAGGAAGAAATAGATACATTAAATGATGAAGAATCCAATCCATGTGAAAATGGAAGGAGGAAAAAGAGGAATGTCTCCATGTATGCATCTCTGAAGACTGAATAGGTCTCTCCAAGTTTAGATAACCTCTCACATCATATGACAAATCAAGTGAAGAATAAGAATCATGAATACCAATCTCTAAAGAAGGTGAAGATGTATCTCCAACTGTGATGCTATCATCAATGAGAAGAGAAACCCCATCTTGTATTCTCCAAAATCTACATTATGATAATCAAAAACAAATATTGAAAAGGCATCCAATTAGTCATCACATTCTGCAAGATTTGAAGCATTATGATCATCCTACTGAATAGTAGAGCTCATGTCTGAAGAAGTAGGAGGTGGAGGAGGAGGAATCTCAACACTTGTCTCAACAATAAAATGACTCAAATGTCCAAATTTCTCCTCACGTACATAATTCTCCCTTGGTAAAGGGATGTGTACATCATGAATATCATCATCATCATCAACAAAAAAATGTGAAAAAGAATACAAGCATGATGTATGCTTAACAACTCCCATAGCTATGACATCTCTAGTCTCTGTGACCCTAAAGTAGACATAATCAGGAGTGAACTCAAAAATTTTACCTTGTGCCCCATGAGTAATTTGGTAAATAGAAAGGAGATTAGTGGTTAAGGATGGTACACAAATAACATCATTAAATGTCCCCTCTCCCATAGGAATAGAACCTTTCCCACTAACCCTCATGTATGTGTTGTTACCCATCAATATATTAGGAGAATTACAAGGCTCAATAGAAGAAAACATATCCATAGAAGATGCCATCTGATGTGATGCACCTGAATTAAGAATCCATTTACCTTTCTCTAGATGTGTGGAAGCCAAAAGTGCTTGTCCTTTACCTTTATCCTTGGATGATGATGAAGATGTATAAGTTGAAAAATGTGTAGAAGATGGATTAGACACTGATGAGGGAAACTTAATATTTTTCTTTTGAAAAATGTGAGTGATCTCATCAATCTTCTTGTGAATACATTTATGCTCATCATGTCCCAGCTTTTTACAATATGCACATTTTCCTCTCTTTCTTCTAGATGATTCCTCTCTTGAAGAGGACTTGGATTCAGAAGTATTTTGTGAAGGATATTCATTACCTTTGTCATGAGGCTTAGGATCCTTATGTTTATTCTTTCATTTCCCATTAGAAGCCTTTGAAGTGGATTCATTTGCAAGTAATGCATGATTTGTTGAATACTTCAATTGACCCATGTGTGCTAACTTTTCTTGTTCACTTGTGAGTTGAGTTGAAAATTCATCAAGAGAAGGCATTTTTTATGCATTACCAAGAGCATCCATAGTATCATAGAATGTAGAAACAAAGATTGAATATTCAGGACCTAGCTTGGAAAGAATAGAAAATATCAATTTTCATCCCCTTTAGTAATGCCACAAGTAGAAAGATCCAATATAATAGAATTGAACTTAGAGAAAAAGTCTTGAATATTGTCAAAAGCACTAGGATTGAGACCTATGATCTCATTCTCTAATCTAAATTTTATCATTCTATCAGGTTTACCAAAGATTCCTTCCAAGATTACCCAAGCATCATCAAGATGTGTGCAAGATACAATATAAAATTGAAAATCACAAGAGATGGATGATCTAAGAGATCCAAGTGCTTTAACCCTTTGATCAAAGTATTTTCTCCTTTATGCAACACCTATAAATGGTTCTTGGTCTTGCCTAAGAGTCATTGTAAGCAATCTGATACTTAACAAGTGATGTGATAAGGATTATTTTCATTCATTGTAGTTATATGGAATGAGGATTTTGACCTTTGAAAAATCCATAATGCAATCAAATAATGATTGATAACAACTGAGAACTCCTTCAAATTACTGATGAAAATTAAAAAACTAAAATCCAAGTATAAATATAGCTCCAAAATGACATATTTCTAAAAGTGATATTTCCACCCCAAATCACTAAAATCTGATTGCAGATTTGGAAAGTAGACAAAAAATCATGCACTTTTAAAAAACATCTCACTTCAAAATGTTATCATATGTGCCTAGAAAAAGCCTTGGAAGTTGCCAAAATTAGGAACAAACAGGAAAAGCCGTGAAAATCTATAATTTTTTATTAATTTGGCCACCAAAAAGAAAAAATAATACCACACTAGAAACTTTAGGAAATTCTACCCCAAATAACAAAAAGTGCTCGAAAAAAGTATCAAAATTGAGCAAGATATGGGGGTTTGAAGTTAGGCTGCAAAACCAAAAACTCTAATGGTGAAGGCAATAATTTTTAAAATAGTGCTAACATCAGCAAAAAATTGGGTTAAATTTGATGGATGTATGGTCATCATAGTAAAATAGCCTTGGACTCTATGATGATGTGCAAATAGGTGTCAAATTTGAGCCCTTGAACCAGATGACATGGCAAAAAATCATGTGGCAAGGTGACGTGGTGATGACATAGTTGTTTGTATTGTTGCTGTATAGCTGACATTGATGTCCATATAAGTGGCATGGTAGTATGGTGGGCTTGTTGGTCATGGTTGCTGATGTGGTGAGTGTGTCATGTGTCCTGTGATTCACCTATGGAGTGTGTGGAGGTTGACATGGTAGTCTAATCTGACCGCATGGCAGAGTCCACATGGAAAGGGCTCCATTGTGTGGAACCGATGCATGGCGGTTGAGTGGAGGTCACAGTGGTGGAAGTTTGCGATGGCGATGGTGGGGACTTTTAGTCCCACATTCATTGTGGAAGGGGTTTCAACTCTATTTTTATATGCTAGTCAACATCAATAGATTGTAAGAAAGGGCACATGTGTATGTGTGTCATAGGTGTGTTTTATCAATTTCTTGTTGTGTGCTTGGATCTGTATGATGACATCACATTCACAATCATATAATGGCTAATGTCAGAGAGAGAATATTCCTTTTCTAATATAATAATTAAAATAGGGGCCGTACCAACCCCAAATTTTACAGAAAGTATTTCGAAAAGGAAAGAGTTTTGTCAATTAAAAAAATGATTTAAAACCAAATTGTACTGCAGAGGAGTAAATTGGGTCGTACAACTCAATTTGTAAAAAAAATTACCTTGATTTTGACTTTGGCTTAATATGGGAAAATTTATAGTCGATTTTCATCTAAACAGCCTCTCGGATAAAATGGTGATGTCCAAATTGCAAAATTCTACACCCACAATCAGATCTAGCCAAGATTTAGCTTCTTGAGAAGAGGTCTTAACACCTTGAGAGCTCTAATACCATGTTAGAGTTTTAGGTGACTCTATAACACCCCAAGGATTGAATGTAAGACCAAGATAACTTCCACAAGGGATTGACAAGATAATTGCATTAAGATGCAATAATGATTTTATTGATAATGGACTTGATTAAATTGATAAATGATTGAATAAAATGTACATAATAGGCCTCCTCATATAGGAAAGGTGATAAGAGACAATGATAAGAAGTTGATAAGCTATCACCTATGCAAAGTGTAATCACATGTCCACCAAATTAAATGTGGATCATCCTCCATTATGCAATGAAGTATGTGCCATAGGATGGGGATGATAATGTGATATGTGCACTAAAGGTAGATCTCATACCTAAAGTGGAATTTATCCTACACCATGTTCTTAATTGAGGTACAAACTCCTAGGTGTCTCAATGACAAACTATGATGCAATGCATTATCCTGAGTAAGATTAAGTAAAGTGTAATTAGGAATATTTAATTACACCAATAGTTCCTTATGAAGGTAGTTGGGATAGTGATGTGGTGGATGGGGCACTAAAGGTGTTGAGTGATAGGAAAACTATAAAAATAACCAAATCCAAGAGGGTTAAGAAGGAGGTGATGCTCAATAAGCACAAATTAGGTGTTGAACAAACCTCTGAATTTAAGATTAAGAGAAAAAATGATAGGCCAAGTGGATCTACCATCTCTAGATAGGATAAGAAGATCTCCATGGGTGTATTTCCCAAGTGTTATAAGAGCTTCAAGGCACCAACAAATACCACCCCACGAATCCTATGGAATTAAAGTGTGCCTCTTGGATTGTTAGGGAATTAGAATCCCCAAGTAGAAAATATATTGTCAAAATATTATCAAACATAAAATGAAACATGGATATTATGCTTCTGTAAGAGGTAAAACAAGTTACATTTAATCTAGAAATTAATCTAAGGTTCATTTAGAGAGAGGCAAAGTACTTCACTGCCAAACATAACAAGGGAAAATGGGGTGTTTCCATCTTGGTAGGGGCTAGATGGAAGAATCTTGTTTCTAGATGGGGTCTCTCTCCATGCAAAAGGTTGGTGTGGGTAATTTTTGTTACCATATTTGATAGTAATGCTGAAGATTGATTATTTTATGGTGATGATGATGAAGACTGATCAAGATTAGAGGAATAAAAGATAGCAGAAAGGTTAGATTAGTTATTGTCTTGCCATTGATGTCAAACAATTGATTTCTGGTTTATATTATGTTTCCATATCATTCAGTATATGATATTAAGTTGAATGAGTTAAGGAGAAGAAGAAATGAGATGTTGTGAAGTTGAAGAACTTAAATGGGAAACTGATACAAATCAAAAAATGATTAGATTATGATGATATAATTATTTTCTACCTAACATATAATTATGTTAAGTCGATAAAGCATGGTAATTCTTATCTCTATTTGAGAATTAATGGATTGTCATTAGTATCATTCAGTTATTCAATTAGTAAAGGTTGGTAAAAGGAGACAAATAGGACAATCGGTCAAGCATACAAAGCCTTCACACCAAGAAAAGATAAGATATAACTTCAAGACAACTAATCACAAGTTTGACCGAGCACACTTACCAGGTGATAGGCATTTACTGAGTACCGACCTAGTGATCACCGAGAATTCATTTAAACCAAGCATCAATAATTAATAAATGGAGAATGTAGTGATTATTGAGTAAAGCAAGAAATGACATAGTAATCAGGAATGGCACAGAAATCTATGCAAACAGTTTACACTGATTAGGAAAATGGTTTAGCAGGATCATGACAATATTTAATATGAATGTAATCATTAATTTGGTGATGATTCCTATGTAATGTTAGATCTAGGTTATTTTCTTACATCATTGATCTTAGGTTTTCTAAGACATTGTAAAACCTAATTAGTTCAAGTTAGTTTGATATAAATTTGTGAAGATGTCATTATGATCATGTATCATGGAGGAGTAATCACACTAAGGACATTAGGAGATCAAACAAAGCATTTTTGATAGAAGGTTTATGAAAGAAGGAATCAGTTTTTCAGAACACATTCAAGGCTACCGAGTAGAATAGAAGGACACATACATCACAAGAAGGTGATATTTGTTTGATACTTCACATATCTAAATTAGACAAGATTAAGTTGTTATTTACAGATACTTTTACTATTATCAATTTAACCATTTTAGCATAATTCAAAATCTCTTAACAGAGTGAACTTAAAAGTTCTTATGTAAATCTCTTAACCGAGTACACACATATATTATGTTGTTAAAATCCTCCAACCAGGTAGATCTAGTTGATCTTTTGTTACCGCTAACATGGTAAGATCATCAGAAGCAATCACAAACTTGTAGCCTTAACCAACATAATTATTGTTGCAATAGTGAAGATTTGTGGGTGTCATCCCAATCACATTTTTTACCTTCTCACAAGGGTTACCATGATACCAAAATATCTGTGTCATGTGTATGAATTTTCATGAATGATTTATTGTTTAGTTTACATTTTCTATTACATTAATGTATGTTTCTAACAATGGATACAATCGATTAATTGAGATCTACAAGTGAAAAGTTTTTTGCCTTAAAATTTTTTGAGGGTACTGATTCATCCCTCCCCTCTCAATACTTATCTTTCCATAATCTAAACAATTGGTATCAAAGATAGATTTCTTGTTAAGGAAGTTTAATCATTGAAGAGGAAAGATCTAAGGATGGAATGAAATAAGTTGTACAAGACCATTGAGAATCAAAGGTTACAGATGTAGATATTTATTGAGCAATTCAAGGAAGCCAAAGAAGAACTCAAGAAGTTACTAATCATAAGAAAAGATATGGCAATTCGGTATAGTGAGACTGATTATCATGAAGAAGAGATAGAGGATCCTTTTGAGACATCCAGATCTAGATCTGGTAGCATATATGATGCATCTGAAGGAACAATATCATATCTATATAAAAAGAACATACATCTTACTGAACAAGTCAAAGCTTTGAAGATTGGTCAAGAGACATGTTGTCTTATTTTTAATACAATAACCTAGTTTGTGTTATTAGGTGATCTTCTTTAAGTTTGTGTTCATTTCATCGCAAAGTACATGAAAGTAAAAGAAATGAACTACATTTAATGCTACACATGCATATATGTATACTGTTTAGAAAAGCGAAAGAACTGAAAAGAAAAGCATCTATCTAAGCTCACATAGGCCATGAGCATAGCTGTTATCAAAATTGAATGGATGAGTGCATATAGACATAAAGAAATAATTAATATTGGGGTACCAGACATTGCCTGGTATTGAAGTCCGAATCTAGTCCTGTCCAGAGAGCTCCTGAGATCCAGAACCTGTAAGAAGAAATGAGAGGAGATGGGTTAGATCTAATGGATCTATGCAATGGATGGTATCACAATATTCAAAAAATGCATACATACACTCAGCCATGCACCTCTAACAAAGGCTATGCTCAGGGCATGTGTATCAAGGCTCCAAAATAACAAGGCACCATGTTTTCACTGACATGTTTGTTTCATGTGCAGATACAGGGAAGCTGATCCAATAATGAATTCCATGAATGATCTGGGCCCTTGATGCAGATCATGACAAGGAAAAATCATGATCTCCATCATGATCGCATCAAGGGCCAAGAGCAAACATAGTATGTACAAACAAGGTACATCCAGATAAAGCAGCATCAATGAGGATCAATGAAGCATGGTCAAACACTAGCAAAAAGAGCTTTGCAAGGTGCATCAAGTCAAATAACAAAATATAGAAATAAATACTCAAATCTGCACAATATCATCCTCAGATGGCACGAGGTGTATTAAAAAAAAAATAGAGCACTGGCAGTTTTAGGAGATATATTTCATCAACATGACAAAGAAACCGGATACACAATTTGCATTCTAGGAAAGGGTACATTCATAGCAGGAAGTGTGTTTAAATCTGCACCACAAGACCAGGCAAAGAAGCTATAGATGAAAGAATGTGACCACATGATGCAGTGAAGGCCACAACAGATATTATGCAACTAGCTAGTGGGTTTGAAATTGATGATTATTCATGGAATCCATATACAAGAGGTGAATATGCACAGATAGGTCTCAACATAGAATAATACCTCAAATATAATACATTAATGCTATGATATGTACATGTTAATATCCATGTGATAACCAAAGATCAATATGGAAAAACATAACTAAATGATGGAACCAAGTAGCAGTCATCAAAATAGATGCAACATAGTCAATCTTCAGTCTCATTATGATAGTGAATGGATTAGGGACTAGTATATCGACATCTATTCAAACAAGAAAACATAGTATCATCTAGAAAGAAAAGGAATCAATAGGATTCGACACAAGTGTAAGCATCAACACTGAATAGCTGGCAGGGTACCAACATCCCAATAGCATCAAAAGATCAATAGCTCAAAGGCCTCATGTATTCCCCAAGCACATTTGCATTCATAACAGAGACCTCATTAAGCAATAAAATCTAGTTGCTATGTTATTATACTTTGAGGTGCCATTCAATACACAAGCATGGAAATCTTATAAAATCAGAGCAATTAATTATAGTAGGAATGAAAGAAGTATCCTTAAGTTCATAATGATGGAGGATCTCATGAAGATAATAACATGTCAAGCAATGCATGCTCGAACCAGACTCACGGTGTCTCATGTATTGGTGATGGAATTATCAAATTACGGGTCATGCAACTCTTGGGCTCTATAAAGACATAGATCAATCCAATGAGTTTAGCAATGAAAGAAATGAGTGTATGAAAGTGTAGATAGGAGAATACGTAGCAATAGGAACAATGCCAACAAATGGATACCCGACATGAGCTTTCAAGCATCAGTGGGCATTGTCAATAGTGGTATCCTATGATGAATATACATGACTATAGCGACCCAATATCAGCATCCAACAGAAGACAACATACACCATACCAAATCTAGCCTTTCATGAGCTCTCAAGACATTGAGGAAGGCCTCAGTTCAACAGTGACCATGCGGAAGGCCAAATAGTCAATAATAACAATGGATTTGAGCATAAAAATGCATCGTAGGTTCTCTCAAGCCACAATACCATCGCATCTAGACTCATGAGCTAGCATGATAAGAAAAAACAAAAAACCATGCCCTCATCATGCATGGAGCTGCAAGGATAGGACGCCCTAGCTTTTGTTATTCACAAGCTTCACTGTTGTGTGTTAAGGTCATGAGATATGCATCAGAGAATAGTAACAAATGGGTAGAGATCCTGATGTATAAGATGCAATGTCATGCTCTAGTTAAAAAATGATGTCGCAAGCATTTGAAATCAAAAAATTAAGAATAGAATGATGCCCTGGCCTTTCACGGGCTATATAAAACAACAATCAAATAGTATACCAGATTGTTCATGAGCCACATGGAAGACAAACATCATAATGAAACAAATATCAATAGCACACCATGGTGCCCTCAAAAATAAAAAAGTGCAAGCAAGCAAAATACAAAGAGATGCAGAGAGTTTAACAAATCGTGCCCTAACATATCAGAAGCTACACCTTCAATGTGACAGTAAACACAAGGAGGCATGGTTGTAAGCAAAATAGTACCATAAGATTGTAGGGAATACATTGCCACTAGCATCTAATAACATGTGCTCTTGAATACATGCAGAAAAGTGAAATACAAAACATAATAGTGCCCTAATGCCAAGCATGCAATACTAGTGTCGTGCCCTAGTTAGGATGAAGCAATGTAACAGTAAATATATTTCATGAAGTATCACATTCATTGGATTGAAGATGCACTTGCAGGCATACAACAATGGGGAATGAATGATGCCAGTATCAAAACCAAAATGCACACAATAGTAACATCATTTTTCCCTCAAAATGATAGAGACAGAATGCCAAAGATCAAGCCTGCCTACCTCAATAACATGTTGCTGAGATTGAAGTTGTTGTTTCTAAATCAGAAAGGAGTTGCCAGTGAGACTGCAGTAAGAATAGAAATTTCCAGTTGCCAAGCTCGAAGCTTTAATTCTAGGGGTTTCCTCTTTCTCGAAGGGGATTTCAATAATAATGTTATTCCTTTTCTCCCCTTTCTTTTAGGGCCAAGATGTTTTGATGCCACAGTATTTTCAACCTTGGGTTATGTGTAATGTATTTATTATATGAATATCCTCCCATTTTGTGGGTTGTTGCTATTCATTTTTTATATGTAATCCATAGTTTATCCTAGGGATAGGAGGATTTTATTATTAATTTTACTTCTTTTAAAATGTGTCTCCCTATTTGGTTGAGACCATTTTAAGATGCATTTAGGTTTATTTTCTATGACATAGTGGGATAGGTTTTATTGCTAGGTCATTGCAGAATATTATTGTAAGATATCGACAAGTGGTATTATTTATAAACCATTGTCAGATTATCACTTAGAGGCATGACTTAGTGGATGGAGCGGTCATCTTTGACTGTTTATTTTTAGGGTCCCACTTTCCTCGCCCCTAGGAATCTGAGAATCTGGCATTCAAACCATGATGCAGCCCCATGGGTCCATTTTCTGACTCTTTTATTATTAGGAGGTAGTGGAGTTTGAATGTAGATTCTTAGTTTTAGCTTTTATACCTCTCAATTTTGGTGATTGAGGTTAGCTCTTCATCATTTCTCTCTGATATGAGTGTTGTAGCTCTGAGAGACATAATTGTACTTGTTTCTTTTCAGCAATAAAATTAATCCTTCTTGTTCTCCTATAATTCTGGGTTTTCTTTTGAAGTCTTATGTTGATTATTGTGATGTTTCTATATCCTTAATCTGCATTTCAAATTCAAGTTGGTGTTCAGGGATTTATCTTGATTCAGTAGTGTGATTTGTGTGCAATCAAGAATATCAGATTTGTGAAGTTTTTCTTCCTTTTCTGCATTCTAAGTACCTTGTTTCACTAGGATTTGAGAAAGTGGGATTGAGTTGTGAGTTTGATTTGTTTTGTTGTTGGAGTAAGCTTGTTCTCAATTGTTGTTTCTCTTCAAGATTCAGTGGATCACCTTTGTTTTAGTTCAGTCATAGTTGTTTAATTTCATGTACTTTCTCTGCCTTTCCCTTCAAAGTTTAGATAAGTTTCAAGTGATCCAGAGGGAAGCCAACCCTTAATCTAGAGGTCTATTCTTGGATAGGTTACCCATAGCCTAAGAATAGTCCCATGTTTCACAGGATTGCTGGGTTCAACACTTAGCAAATTGGGTGCAATCCTTAGTGACAACAATTTTTGGCATGCCCGGTGGGACAGAAGATTCAATGAGTCAAATTTCTACAAAGATTTATGCAAGTTATTGTGTGGTATGAGTAGTAACAACATTTTGAAATCATACTTGGTGACTCTAATGGTGTTTTATGCATATCAGTATATAAGCTTATGAGTGGGATCCCAACTAGGCAGAGTAAGAATCCTTTTGTGTATACGGAGCTGCCATCTGTCAAAAAGATGCCTAAAGCAGCCTAAAATATTGCATCAAAATCTACAAATCCTACTCCTAGTTCTACTCCTAGTCCTGTTTGCATTCCTGCAACCAATCCCCAAATCCAGCCAGTGCAAGTAGCACCAGCAAATCAAGCTCCCCTTAATCCTCCAATGGCTAGACAACTTCCTTTTGTAGCCTTTGATCAAGGTAGCCCCTTGAATTTGTAGCAGCATAATGACATACCTATATCAGCCCATAAAAGTTTTCCAATTTTTACAAGAGAGGATCAGACCTCAACCATTGAGCATATAAGAGATGTAGCATCCCTTTACGCCCTTCATAATATAACTCAGGATAATGTGGCTATGAGGTTTTTGGCAGCTTCCCTCAAAGGCAAAGCATTACAATGGTTTAGAGGCTTAACAGTTGGTTCCATAGCTGATTGGGATGGGTTGGGTCAAGCCTTAACCAATTAGTTTAAGGATAAATCAGATCATCTCTCATTACTTGAGCATTTGACCACTATCAAAAGAGCACCTCAAGAATACATGATGGATTTCAATTTTAGATTTCAAAGAACGTGGAATAGAATACCAGCTACAGTTAGACCTTCAAGCCAACAGACTTTTCTATACTATCTAAGAGCTCTTAATAGTGATATCTCTGTTAGGATCCAATCCATGGGAGCGACTAATTTACCAGCAGCATATGATCTTGTCATAAGAGCTAAAAATAGCCTAATCCAAGCTAAAAAAATAGCCCCAAGGCCCCCAATGCCTATTTTTCCCGAGCTTCATCCTGTTCCTGAAGCAATTCCAGCCTTGGCATCTATTCCACCTCTCCCAGCTCCTCCTCAACAAGTTGCTAACCTAGTTGTAAATCAATCTCAAGAGCTAACTAAGATTAAAAAGGCAAACAGTTACTAATGAGCTGGTTAGTCTAAAGAAGCAACAGTCCCAGCCTTACCAGCAACCCTACCAACAACCCTATCAAAATCACTACCAACAGAATAGGCCCCAATACCAACAAGGCCAGCAAGGTAAAGCAAGAAGTTATAACCAAAAGGCCAGCCACCCTTATAATCCTAACATTCCTAATGCTTCTAGGGAGTTGGTTCCTATAGCCCAGAATAATATGGCACAAGAATACCAATGGGGCTACCCATGCAATCAGCAACATATCCAGGGTATGTGTCCTAATGGCTATAATCAGGCTCTCATGGTATAGAACAATGTGATAATGCCCCGGGAGATGGTTCAAGAGCCAGAAATCTAGCAAGGTCCAATTGTTACCACAAATGAATTGCAGACTCCTGAGACAGCGTTGGTGAACTTTCAGAAAGAAGATTTTTGCGGGGTGAATTTTTCACCAAATGATAACTTAAATTATACCCTAGTTGCAGCTAACACAAGGTCTAAGAAGAAGGCTTTGGAGGTTGAACAAGTGGCCTCTACCAATCAGCAAGCTCCTATTGTGAATCCACAACCCAAAGTAGTTCAAACTCTAGTCCCAAACCAGTCTAAGGAGGCTAAAGAACCAATCAAGGCAGCTACACAGTTGGTGTCTACACAAATAGAGGTTTCTACACCAAAAGGACAATCTAAAGTAAGTTTGGGATCTTTTAATATTGTGGAGTAGATGAAGAAGACCTCTATCAATGTACCTTTGATGGACACCCTGGTGATTCCTGGACAAAAGGAGCTGATATTAAACAAATTGGCTAAGATCTCACCAAATCAAGAGGTTGTTTTGGAGTAGCCTAGGGTCCTGGTAGCTGAAACACCTCATGCGGAGTAGCAAAAGGAGGAGACTAGCTCCCAGCCCATTGTTTCCCCATAGGTTAAACCTCCTCCTTTCTATGTAACTCTTATTGTTGGATATTTCTTGGTTCATAATTGTATGATAGATTCAGGAGCTAGTAGTTCTGTGATTTCTAAGCAGTTAGCAGATCTCCTAGGATTGTCTTATGAGCCAATAGATAGGCCTATTGTTCAGTTAGATGGGTCATCAGTTAGTACCTTGGGAGTTATAAAAGAATCCAGCCTCACTTTACATGAATTTCCCAATTTCTCCATTCCCCAAGATGTTTATGTCATAGATCTACCTCCTCATTTTTCCATTTATCTAAGCAGAGAGTTTACTACCAGGTTGGGGGGATATCTCTCAACTGATTGGTCTCATCTATATTTCAAAACTAGATATGGGACTAGAGTTAGAATCAAGTTTGAAGCTTTTGCAAAAAGCCATGTTGAACCATATACCCCAAATTTTATAAATGCCAATTTGATGTATCATGAACAAGACCCAAGTGATTCTGGGCCTGGGACCCCTATTGGAAAGATTCTTGATATTGCTCTAGATGAATGGGCTGAAAGAGACTTGGAGGAGGATAACCCTTTTAGAAACATGGAGATCTCTGGTATTGGAATGTATATCATTCATGAAGAGGGTGTTGTGATTCCAGATTTGATGAAGAAGGAGGACAAACATTCTGAAGATCAGAATGATGATTTGTGGCAGTTGTTTTTTGATGGTGCCAGAAGCAAAGTTGGTTCAGGAGGAGGCATTGTCCTAATTTCTCTAGAAGGACAAAGGTATTACTTTGTAGTTCATTTTTCTTTCAGCTACACTAATAATACAATAGAGTATGAGGCTTTGATTCATGGTTTAGAATGGGCTAGACAGAGGGGGATCAAATGCCTAGAAGTGGTAGGTGATAGTGAATTAGTGGTCAATCAAATTCATGGCACTAATCTCACAAATAATGATACACTTAAGAGGTACAAGCATAGAGTTTGGGATTTAATAGAAGATTTTCATGATTTTAATCTAGTTGCTATTCCAAGAAGTCAGCACAAATAGGCCAACAAGCTGGCTGCCATGGGAGCAGAATATGATATTCCAAAAGAGATCACAAGTCCCAACTCGCAACATGTAAAGGTTCTGGTAAGGCCATCCATACCAGACAATCAAGTAAGTTGGCAAGTTTTTGAGAATGATGAACATATTCTTAACTTTTTGATAGAAGAGGTTGAATTGTCTAAAGTTAACCAGAATAAGCATGCTCACTAGTATGGTGACCAGATGCTACAATTAAAAAATAATAAACTACCTAAGAGACTGGTCACACTCGAGTCCATATTTAACTCAGATGATCAGCTCAGAGAAGATAAAGCTAGTATGACAGTCAAAGAGGAACACTACCATTCTGTAGAGGTTCTCAAGGACAAATTCCTTAAGCTTGGAAAGGTATGAACACAACCAGAACAACAAGCCTTTATTTCACTATGTCAAGAATTTAGTGATATTTTTGCAAGGGAATACTATGATCTGAAAGGATTTGATCCTCACTTAGCCCAACACACCATTGAGCTAGAACCCCATGCCAAACTAGTAAGGCAAAAATAGAGACCTATCAATCCTAAGTTAGAGGTCTTGATGAAAATAGAGTTGAGGAAAATGATTGAGGCAAATATTATTTTTCCCATGAAACACACCTCTTGGGTCTCTAATCTAGTACTAGTTAGGAAGAAGAATGGTGAAATTCGGTTATGTGTGGATTTTAGAGATCTTAACAGAGCCTCACTCAAAGATCATCATCCATTGCCATCCATGGAATAGATTCTATAGTATGTCTCAGGGTCTGATAGATTTTCTCTGTTAGATGGCTTTTCTAGTTATAACCAGGTCCTGGTTAAGGAGGAAGATCAATATAAAACTACATTCACCACCAAATGGGGCACCATGGCATACATGAAGATGCCTTTTGGGCTATCTAACATTGGTGCTACATTTTAGAAGGCCATGGAGATGGCATTTTCTGGTTTAATGAACAAGTTTGTTCTGGTCTACCTGGATGATATAACTATCTTCTCAAAGGACACAAAGGATCACCTAGTTCATTTGAGAGAGATCTTTGAAAGGTGTAGAGAGTTTGGAGTTTCATTAAATCCTAAGAAGTGCATTTTTGTTTTTCATGAAGGTAGATTACTAGGGCACATTGTTTCTAAACAAGGAACAACCATTGATCCTGAGAGGGTAAAAGCCATCCTAGCATTACCCCTGCCAGCTCACAAGAAGGGACTATAGAGTTTTCTTGGAAGAATCAACTTCTTGAGGAGGTTCATTCCAAATGTTGCGGCACTACTGAAGCCTATGACCCAAATGCTGAAGAAGAACTCAGTCTTCCATTGGACCAATGAAGGGAAAAGGTGTTTTGAAGAAGTCAAGGAAGCAATTGCATCTGCTCCTACTCTGGTAAACCTTGAATTTTCTAAGGATTTTATACTTTATGATTTTGGGGATAATGATAGTATTTCTACAATGTTAGTCCAGCAAAATGCTGAGAAGCAAGAACAGACAGTGGCTTTCTACAGCCAGGGTCTAGATGATTATGAGCTTAATTATATTCCTATAGAAAAGAATTCCCTAGCAATTGTGAGGAGTTTAAAAAATTTTAGGCACTTGTTATCCAATAACATGGTGCACCTAATGGTTTCCCACCCTTTCATAAAGGATTTCTTGTTGAACAAGGACCTGAGCCATAAGAGGGTTGGTTGGGTCACCAAAGTCATGAAGTATGACATTTAGATTAAAGTGACCAAGCTAGTTAGAGGAAAGGGGTTGTGTGAGCAGCTAAATGAAGGGATAGCAAACTCAAACCAATAGAAGGAAGAGGTTGTTCTAATGAACCAAGATGTAGGACAGAGCACAAGCTAGACAATAGAGATGAAGTGTTATCTCTCTACTAGCCAATGCCCTCAAGGCCTTGGAAGGAGTAAAAGAAGGTATTTTAGACTCCAGGCCATTCCTTTTATTGTTATTAATGATGTTCTATATAAACAGGATCATAGTGGTGTTCTATTAAGGTGTGTTGAAAATGATCAAGTAAATAAGATACTAGAGGAGTTTCATGATGGAGGTTCTGGAGGACACTTTGCAGCCAGAACCACTGCTCTAAAAGTGATGAGAGCTAGGTACTATTGGCCTAGCCTATACAAGGATGCATTTGATTGGGTAAGGAGATGCAAGAACTGTGCTTTTTTTGCTGGAAAGCAAAAGTTAGCAACCCTCCCTCTTCATCCTATCAAGGTAGAACAACCTTTCCCAAAATGGGGATTGGATTTTATTGGACCTATCAACCCCCCATCTAGTGATGGACACAAGTGGATACTTGCTACCATAGACTATTTTACCAAGTGGATAGAGGTTGTGGCACTAAAGGAGGCAAATGAAACCTCTGTCCTGAACTTTTATCAAGACATTATGTCTAGATTTGGTGCTCTAGATTCTATCATTTTTGACAATGCTATGGCATTCCTGGGAACTAAAATTTCAGAGTGGGCACTCAAGCACAATATCTTTCTGAGTACCTCTTCTAACTATTACCCTCAGGGTAATGGCTAGGCATAATTGACAAATAAAAACTTGCTAAAAATAATCAAAAGGACTATAGAAGGAAACCAGAGGGACTGGCACAGCAAGTTAAAGCCGACTTTGTGGGTAGACAGAATAACACCTAAGAGGTCTATAGGCAACTCACCCTACACATTGGTATATGGAAAAGAAGCCAGGATCCTTCTATCTACTGAGTTGCCTACCCTGAGTCTAATTAAAGAGGTTGATCTTATGGAGGCAGATTCTATGCAAGTCAGGCTGGTTGAACTTGTTGAACTTGAAGAACCAAGAAAACTAGCACTAGAGAACTTGGAGGTTCATCATACCTAGTGTAATACCCCAAAAATGGGCTATATGTTCATTAACCTCCTACATCTTCAATTCGAACAAAATCGACATCGAAGTCCTAACCTAAGGCACATCTAAACATCATCGAATCATAATTGATTATCTTAAATTCTATGTCGGGGAATATTCCTAGTAATATTCTTAATCATCATAATTATCTTTAATTTTATAATTATTTGGCAATAAATCACATTTATCCTAAAGCTTGATTAATTGAATATTTTTATATTTAATTAATTAGATTTAATATTTGCCACTTAATTGTTTAATTAAATTTAATTCTATCTATTATTAATTGTATTATATAATTTTGACAATAAATCAAAATTCCTATAAATAATTGATTAAATTCTTATTTAATTAATTAAAGCATGTTGTCATTATTTAATAATATAGTTTTTAATAAAAGTTTGATTAAATAATTGATTAACCCATAAATCAATTGTTTTATTTTTAAAAGCAGTTAAGTTGGAAATAAATCACTTTATTATTAAATTAATTCATAAATAAAACATGCACAGTCATAAAAGCAAACAACTATCAATTATCAATTAAAGCTAAACTCTATTTTTAGTTAAAACTTAGCTTTTGCATATTTTTGTGAGTTAATTATCCTTTATTTAAAAATAACTCAAAAATCAACCTGAGTTATTTGAGTGATTTATGGCTTTTCTTCCATGCACCTCCAAAGCCCTGGATTTCTATAAACACAAGGCTCATCTCTTCATAATTCATCTCTCAATCATCTCGCAAATTGCAAACTTACTCTACAGGAATCATAGCATATCAGATTTGGAGAATTTGCACAATTGGAGCTTGAAAGAATCAACTTGCGAATTCAAAGCTTTGTGAGATCAATTTCAATTGCATATTTTTCATATCATAGCATAGAATTTCATAGCTTTGCATATCATTGTTAGATAGATCAATTCATAGCATATCAATTTCATCTAGCATAGATTCATATCGGTTTTTATCATTCTTATTACATAAAAAATATCAAAAATATAGATTAATTGCATTCAATTTCATATCCATCTTTTGCATTCAAATCCTTCATTTAGGTGTCGTCTAGGTCACTGATCTCGATTACAATCTGAGAACATTAATCTCGCACCTACTAGAAGGCAGTAAATCACTTGGTTAGATTAGATTTCAATTTTGCACGATTTTGATTATCACTAACCTCTAATGTTTTACTGAGTGTTGTGTCTACAGATCAGGTACAATTTTCACACACACATTTCTGGCGCCCACCGTGGGGCAACCCACCTTTGCATGCTGATTTTGATTCTTGGAGCTAAAACCCTAAAGTTTCAAAGATTTAATTTTATCTCCCAAACGGCTTGGAGTTTTGGTCTGAATTTTTTTTTGCAGGTTGGAGACATATCAGGGAAGCTTTGAAAAAAAATTCAGAATTTTCTGAATTATTTTGAATTTTTAATAAATTTTTTTTATTTTTCATAAAAAATTAATTTTCGGTGCAAATTAGAATATTTTTTGGAAATTTTTACATTTTCAGAAATATTTTCAAATTCTATAGGGGGTCTATTATTTGTGTTTTAAATTTGGATGCAATTTAATAGCTCAAATAGTCAATTTACAAAAACTGATCTATTTTGATAAAACGGGTCTCTAGGGCACAAATGAAGAGATTTTTCTAAAATTTTTGCATTTTTGGAAAGCTCTCTATTTTTTATTAGGGGTCTCTATTCTAAATTTCTATTTTTGTGACAAAAATCATATAAAAAAAATTAGATTTTGTTGACTAGGTCAAATGTAGTGCAAAAAAATTAAAATTTTGTGATGGGTATGCACTTATTTTTCATATGATTCAATGCATGATATGAGTTGTCATTTGGATTAATTTTTGGTTATTATTCCTCCTAACAATTGATTTTTAGATCTAACCCTAGGGTTTTCATAAGTTGAATATACCTTGCATATCTTGTTTGCTTGTTGGCTTGTTGGGGAGTTTGTCACTTGCTTGCATGGAAAAGCTCAACAAAAATTGCTAAATATCAAGTAAAATATACTAAGTGCGTTGCAAGGATCATGAGGTATTCTCCTTATTCTGAAAACATTTCGATTTGGACTTAAAATAAATCTCTCACGTGTCAAGCTTGTGTGCATCTTTTCATGCTTTTGATCTATTTCTACACACTTGCATAATTTGATACTAGGTTGTGATCCCTCAAGGATTCATTAAGTAGTCTTAGAATACTTGTCATTGATCTTGATTGCTATCTTGGGTTATTGGACTCGCTAATCCACCGACCCCTCATTTCTGCCCCGTGGTTGCAATCTCAGCGCCATAAAGGGGAGGGGTCAACAGGACAGAAGCGTTAAGTGTTCCACTTGGCAACCCTTTTGTGCTTTTAGGAACTCACTTGTTTTCTAAGTTGGGGACTCATTTTCAGCTTGTGTGAGGTGTTAAGTGTTCCACCTTGTGGACTCATCTCATAGTCTCTTTAAGCGTTAAGTGTTCCTCTTTCTACTTTTTGGGTACTTTTGGTAGATTTGCTTTCGGGAATATATCTATGCTCACATAGTAATTAGGCCCTATGAACACTATTCGTGATTCTTGAGAGATTGGATTCCTAGCGAAATCTTTCTTGATGAAAGAATCCTTGTAGGTAGGGAGGATACTTAGTGCGTTTCACATTCAACTTGGTTAGTGCATCTTCTCTTATTGATCGACACATTCTCTCTCCGGAGAGGTTGATAGATCACGTGGGGTTGATATCACGAGCTTTGGTGAATCAAAATTGGTTAGTGCGTCTTCTCTTATTGATTGATACATTCTCTCCCTGGAGAGGTTGATAGATCACATGGAGTTGATATCACAGACCTTGGTGGAACAAAACTTTGTCTTAGCGTGTCAGATTAATCTGCTTGCTTTGTTTGGGTTAAAAGTGAAGAGGTGTCAAAACCTTGAATCTGGAGCCAAGTCCCCTTGTGGTATAAATCTGTGAGTCACCTTTAGAGAGGGTTAACCGTAGCGGACAATCCCTTCACAGGGCAAACTATGTTGACGAAACCTCAAGCGGTAATAGCCATTTTCACCATGGTAGTGACAGCCACTATATAAATGTCCTTGTGGAAGAAATCTCCACGGGTATGGTTCATTGTTGGGTTTTCAGATCTCCCTAGCAGCTCTTAAAGATTAAGTTCTCGGACTGTGTCAAAACCATGGTGCACCAGGATTGGAGCTCACCCCTTTGGATCATAAAAGTTGCAGAGTCAAACCATTACTAAAAACCCTAGAGAGGCCAATTTTTTTCATTCTCAGGTATATGTGTGTTATTGCAAAACTTTTCAGAACATACACAATTAGTACTCTCAGGGATTAGCACAATTTGGTCACTTGATTATTCATGCGCAAGGTTGCTTTTTCCCTTGTTCATTATTTTCAGACGTGCTTGGAATCACTTGCTTGCTGTTCTGCGCACTTGTTTATCTGCTTGGCTATTAAAAATGATCAAATCTAGTATAACCTTCAAAATCTGGACAGTACAATTTGCAAACAATCCAGAACTGAAGACCTTAAATTTTGCAAAAATTGACGTAAATTCTTTCTAGAGTCAAAAGTCATTTCAAAAAGTCAAAATTTGTACGAGTTTTGTCAAGTGTCGTTTCAGTATTGCCCATCTATCGTACGATTGAGAACCCAGTGTCGTACGAGTTTTCAAACCAGCAAATTCAAGAAAGTCAAAATCCTGTTAGCAACTGTCGTATGATATTTACAACTGTCGTTTCATTGCTACCCAACTGTCATACGAGTTTTACAACTATCGTTTCATTTCTACCCAACTGTCGTACAAGTTTAGCAACTGTCATTTCATAGACTACCCAGTGTCGTACGAGTCTGCAGAGTGTCATTTGGAAAAATTTGAGAGAGTTGTCAGAAATTGTCAAATTGCAAGATATCCAATGTTTCCAGCCTAGTTCCAGAATCTGTCAAAAATATCATTGTGTCAGGAAAAGAGCAGTAGCTATTGAGCATTCTACCATTTTCTAAGTTTGATCTTTTGAATTTGATCTAGTCTTCTATTTGATCAATTTGAGTCCTTTTTATCTCGTGTCAAAACCTTGTCATAACTATCAATCTTCAATCAATCTTCAAAAATAGACTAAGTGTTGAGAACTCGTGTCCGCTATCTTTTGGTTGATCTATCCCAACATCTAGGGCATAGTTTCCTTCACCCACATCTCATCAGATCTTCAAAACTATCATAATCTTGACAAGGTTGCATCATTCGATTTTCTCAAATCAAATTGTTCTTCAGTTGTCTTCATCCTTTTCTTCTGTTTCATTCAAAGTTAATGGTGGAGACCAGAGCTTCTTCACACAAGAAATCAGAAGAAACATCTCAGAACTTACTTTTGACCAATACCCCAGGTCCAACTCTTGAACAACTCATCAAGTTAGGTATCTACGAAGACAACGGTCTCGGTAACTTTCAATTGAAAACTGGTTACATACCTCCTTTATCAACTCACAGAGGGAACCAAAAAACTCCTCCTTAATCTATTCCAGGGAGCCCAAAAACTCCTACCATGTCTCAAGCAAGGACAAACCACGGTTCTCTAGGAGGAGGATCCCAAGGACACCATTCTCAACATAATGCCGACCAAGAACCTACGCCCTCTAAAATCCATCAATGTCAGAATGACGATGAATTCAAGAGAATGATGAGGCATTTCTTGAAAGTGGATAGAGAGGCATACTTTTTACAATTAGCCAGGAAGGGGCTAAGCTTCCTCCCAACTTTAACGTTGATGATATAATCACACATGAGGAAGAAACTCCACTCACAGCTATGAGAAAATAGATGCATGCTATACAAGTCAAATTTAACAATCTTAAGAAGGAGAAGGAACCCAAGGAGTTCTCCATGGAGGCCCTATGTCCTTTCCCATTCGACAAAAACTTGTATATGCCACCATTCCCAAAAAGAGTGGAGATACCAAAGTATGAAAAATATGATGGACACTCTGATCCTCAAGATCATGTCAGAGAGTTCTGTACGCAATCCATGGAATTCATGCATGAACTAACTTATCTAATGCATCTTTTTCCTAGATCCTTGGGAGGAGCATCCATTCAGTGGTTTTCAAGATTACCTTCTACGATCAAAACTTTTGAGGAATTGATTAAATTGTTTTATCAACAATATTCCTACAATATTCAACATTCGGTCACCATGATCGATATCTGTAACCTCAAGCAATATCCAGGGGAATCATTCCTAACTTTCCTCAAGAGGTGGAGAAAGAAGTTCTCTCTATATGCTAGACAAATTCTCGAAATGGAGAAACTTGAAATCTTTATCAATAACCTTGTTCCAGAGCTCAATTATCCATTACAAATGCAAGATCATGTATCTTTTGATAAAATGGTGGATAATGCAATCAAGATTGAGAAAGTACTTGTCAAGAAAGGAGAAATCACACTTCAAAAGGACAAGTCTGAATCTGGATCTAGCTCAAAAGATAAAAACAAGAGCTGGAATAGAAACAAAGGTATCATCTCTGATGGTGTTGTTGACACTATCCGCACCCCATCAAAGGCACCGGCCTACAATCTCACCCTTTCCACCAAAGCCATTGAAGCTTTAGAGCAAAAATCTACTGAACCATCTCCAAAGAAGCCATTCAAACGATGGGATAATGAATGAAAGTTTACTCCCCTGGGAGAATCTTTGGAATCTACCCTGAGAACCCTGATAGCTGATAACATGATCTCTTTACCACCAATCCAAAACCCTGATCCAGATCCAAAACCATATTGGTGGAAAGATAATGCATTCGGTGCTTTCCATCAGACTAAAGGCCATAGAACTAATGGATGCTTCCACTTGAAACATACCATTCAAGACTTGATAGATCAAGGGGACATCACAATCGATAATCCTACCAACAATAATGATCACACAACATTTACAAAACTATTTCCATAACATGGCAAGGGAGTTTCCACTTCTTAGCCTAACATGGGGGCAAAAGTCAACTATGCCTACCCTGGAAACAATGTTTTCATCAATATGGTTGAACCATATCTCTCTGAGAGCTGCAATGTCATCACAATTGTATGAAGAGACAGAAATCATTCCTCAGCTAATGCGGTTACCAGATCACAAGCTCAGGCTCATCTGAAAGGACAAACACCAAGTTCATCTAATGTCCCTAAGATACCTTTCAATCTCACATCTGCTTCTAAACAGAAGGTTGCCTCAAATCTTCCAATCCAAAGGATACAAGACCTACATCTTATAGCATCATCCAACAACTCCAGCATACCAATGCCAAAATCTCTATGTTTGAGTTACTTCGAATATCTCCAGCTCACAGAGATATCCTAGACAAAGCTTTGCTCGGCTCTAATGTTCCTGATGATCTAGATCTAGATAGGTTCCAGACTATGGTTGGTCATCTAACATCTCCGCAATATATCTCCTTTTCAGAGGAAGATGACAACTCCCTAAGTCACCCACATAATCAACCCTTGCACATAGAAGTCTTGATCTAGAACCGTCGAGTCAAAGGTGTGTTGATAGATGGGGGCGCAGGCCTCAACATTTGTTCTTACAACTTAATCACACAGTTGGGATTCTTAGAGATGGCTATTGATCCTTGAAAGAAGATCACCATAAAAGCCTATGATGAACAAGAAAGAGCTTCTAAAGGCACCATTGTCTTACCTATCCGAGTGGGTCCGGTCATCAAAGATACCACATGTCAGGTGCTTGATCTACCATTGGCTTACAATATCCTTCTAGGGAGACCCTAGATCCATGAAATGCAAGCCATCCCTTCTACGTACCATCAATGCTTGAAATTTCCCTATGAAGGAGTAGAAGTTACTATCCCAAAGGATCTGAGTACAACTTGCAATACATTGAAGGAAAGTGCCGATAAGCTTGTACCTAATAACATAGAATCTTCCATCAAGCAACAAAATGTGGCTTCCACATCCAAGATGGAAGACATTGCTAAAGAGATCAATATCAAAGAAAATGGGATGGGAGAATACACTATAGAGTTAGTCTTGTCTCTGACATCTCTCCCTATCTCGCCCAAGTCATATGGACAATCTTTGAAGCAATCTAAATCAGAACCTAAGGAACCTATGGAAGCATACAAAAGAAATTTTGTGGCGGAGCAAGTATCCAAACAAGAATTTGAAGAAGATGAAGCTGTGCTTGCATGGCTATACAAAGATGATTCTGAATCCAAAATTGTTCAACCTAGTGAATCTATAGCACCTACAATCCCTTCTAATTCATATGGTCCAGGAAACAAATTGATAGCCAAGATGGGATATTCCGGTCAAGGACCTCTAGGAATCAACAGAAAGGGTCTTATGACACCCATTTCACATATTGGTAGAGCCAACAAAGATACTGGTGGATTAGGGTTTAAGAAGAAACCCTATCATCTCAAAGGTGGTTGTTCTCATGTCATAGAACAAATTGCACTAGGAGAACCCCTTCTCAAGAAAGAAGAGACAGAACCCTCAGATGATGATTCAGATAGTTCAGAACTCATCCCCTATGAAAAATTGCCTAAAGAGATCAAAGATCTTCTTGATGATAAAGATGATCCTATCAAAAGAATTAATGTAGTAGAAACACAAGAACGTACTGTAGCGCAAGAGATGGTTGCACCACAAGAACTAGCCAATCTCGAAGGTGATCAAACTGATCCAGAAGTAGAGAGTATTTATTCTGACATTGATTCCCATGAATATGAATTCAAGTCAGAGACTGAGGGTAATCCTTCTTGGGGTATTCATCCTGATTTCACACATTTTCTAAGATTTCCTAGAGATCCTGAATCAGAAGCTGAGTCAAATGACTATGAATGGGGTGCCATTCCAGAAGAAGATGATCTTATAACAGAGAACTATATTGATGTTATTCACCAATATGTATCTCAACCCAACGTAGGTCTAGAGCGAAACAATGAACTTAACGTGTCTGATCCACCTATGGCTGAAGAGGACTCCAATGAGGATGTTGAGTCTATTCATGAATTGAACATTTTGAGCTGTAATATCACCTTTGAACTTGAGCGTCAGGTTAGGACCAATGATGACATATCCATGTTTGTGAACACCATATCCCAAGCCTTTCCCGCTTTGACTATCCAACGCCCTGATCTTATCGACCAAACTTCCACAAACCCAAACCATGGTGTTTATACCTTCCTGAATGACTATACCCTTGCCTGCTACCTCAATGTAGTTGAGCCTATGAGTACTTCCATCAGTGAACCAAGTGTCAGCATGACTGAGTCAGACATCAAATATCTTAGTCAGAAAAACAAGAGTAAAAAGAAAAAGAAAAAGAATTCTGAGGGTGAAAACCACTTTGTGGCAGTCTCAGAACCGACAAAAGTAAAAAGAAAAGATGTATCTGAAGGTGAAAACCTCTCTGAGGCACCTAAGGATGAGATATTTGATGTCCTTCCGAGTCATTTACAGGATAGATCTCTAGTTCTGATTGAGCCAACTCAATCCATCAATTTGGGTACAACAGAGGAACCATAATTGGTACATGTAGCACAATCTCTATCAAAAGAAGAGAAACAGAAATTCACTACATTCTTATCAGACAAAAAGATCAACTTTGCATGAAAATATTTAGATATGCCAGGATTGGATCCCAATCTCATTATGCACCATCTATCCATTGCTCCTGGAGTAAAACCAATCAAACAAAAATTGAGAAAGATGCATCCTCATGTTGCACTCTTAGTCAAAGTAGAACTAGAAAAACTCCTAAAAGCTGGATTCATCCGTGTCATAGACTATGCTGAGTGGATCTCTAACATTGTACCTGTTTCAAAACTAGATGGTTCAATTAGAGTGTGCACAGACTTTAGAGATGTGAACAGAGCATGCCCTAAGGATGATTTTCGGCTGCCTAACATTGATATGATAGTGGACATGACTGCGGGCTATGAAATGTATTCCTTAATGGATAGCTTTTCTGGGTACAACCAAATCAAAATTGCTCCAGAAGATCAAGAGAAAACAGCTTTCACATGTGTGTGGGGAACCTTCTGTTGGAATGTTATGCCATTCAGACTCAAAAATGCTGGAGCTACATATCAAAGAGCAATGACATCTATTTTTCATGATATGATGCATAAAACAATGGAGGATTACGTGGATGATACCTTGGCAAAATCCATGATTCGAACTGAACATCTAACAGACTTGAGCATGATCCTAGACAGAATGGAACAGTTTAGTCTCCGACTAAATCCTAAGAAGTGTGCTTTTGGTGTCACTTCTGGAAAGCTCTTAGGATACATAGTTTCAAAGAAAGGCATTGAGGTCGATCCAGCTAAGGTGAAAGCTATCATAGAGATGCAACCTCCCAAGAATATCAATCAAATGTGAACTTTGCAAGGGAGAGTACAGTCCATCAGAAGATTCATATCACAGCTAGCTGACATATCACAACCTTTCACAAAGACATTACATAAAGGTGTGACCTTTGCATGGAATGAAGACTGTACAAAGAATTTTGATCATATCAAGAATTATCTCTCAAATCCTCCTATCTTAATGCCTCCTATTCATGGGAAGCCATTAATATTATATGTCTCTGCAATAGATACATCACTGGGGGCATTGCTAGCACAGCATGATGAGAACAAAAAGGAAAGAGCCATCTACTATATAAGCAGAACATTGGTGGCGTATGAAAAGAACTATTCTATGATTGAGAAAGCTTGTCTCACTGTGATCTTTGCATCACAAAAATTGAGACATTACATGTTATCTCATACCACTCATTTGGTAGCTAAGATTGATCCACTGAAGTACCTACTAAGCAAAGCTGCCCTCACCGGTAGACTAGCTAAATGGGTCATGCTTCTAAGCGAATTTGACATTGAATATGTTGAAAGAAAAGCTATAAAAGGTCAAGTTATTGTTGATCAACTAGCAGATGCACCCATGTTGGATGATACACCCATGCAAATGGAATTTCCCGATTCCTCTATCATGCACCTCTCTTCTAGAGCATGGCGGTTATTCTTTGATGGCTCCTACACACAGAATGGATCTGGAGCAAGCATATTGTTCATCACTCCTCAAGGATACTCGATACCCAAAGAATTTAGACTAAAGTTTCCTTGCACAAACAATATTTCTGAATATGAGGCACTTCTCAATGGTATGAAAATGGCAATACAGTGGAGAGTTACAGAGATGCACATCCATGGAGACTCACAACTGGTTATCCACCAAGTCAATGATGTGTACCAAACCAAAGATGAAAAGCTCATTCCTTACAAGAGAATGGTAGATGATTTAAAGAAATACTTCATCTCTATCACATTTGAGCAAATACCCAGAATGGAGAATAAGGCTGCCGATGCAATGGTGACATTATCTACTCTCTTACAGCAGCTCGAACATGAACTACGCTACGAGTTCCTAGTGGAAGCCCTATCCTATCTTGCATATGACTCCCCTGAAACCCGCATGATCTGCACTGTTGTAGGTTATGATTCATCTCGCTACAAAAATCTGTTCTCCTATCTCCACGACCAAATCATCCCTGAGTCCTTTAACCATTTTGAGAAATGAAACCTTATCCGATCCGCATCCTGATATGTCATCATTGGTAATGATCTATACAAATGAGGTCTAGATGGTACACTACTTAGATGTTTAGAACAGGAAGAGTCTCAACGTGCATTAGAGGAAGTCCATGAGGGTATATGTGGGTCACACTCGAACGGTTTAACGTTAGCTCAAAAATTTATTAGGGCTGGGTACTATTGGCCTGAAATGGAGAAAGAGGCTATTAAATTTGCTAAAAACTGTCAACAGTGTCATGTACATGGCAACTTGATTCATGCTCCAGGGAGAGATCTGATTCCCTTTACTACACAATGGCCTTTTCAACAATGGGCATTTGATCTCATAGGTGCTATCCATCCGCACTCTTCTAATGGACATACCCATATAATCATAGCCACATATTATTTTACAAAATGGGTAGAAGCAGTTCCTCTAACACAAGCAACGGGGAAACAGATCTCTATGTTCATCCTGAACTACATCATTTGCAGATATGGGATCCCTCACTCTATAATCACAGATAACGGGGGACAATTCAAAAATAAGGATCTAGATGACTGATGTGCTAAATTCAAGATTACACAACATTGGTCTTCTATTTACTATCCTCAAGGGAATGGACAAGCTGAGGCTTCAAACAAAAATCTTCTGAAGATCTTGCACAGAACAGTGAATAAAATAGGAAGAGACTGGCATCTCATGATCAATCCAGCTCTCTGGGCATACAGAACTAGTATCAGAATGCCTACAGCGGCTACACCTTTCACTTTAGTTTATGGGTCTGAAGCGGTACTGCCTATTGAGGTTGAAATCCCATCACTCAGAATCAGAATGCATGGACTTGTCACTGATGAAGACTATAGAGTGTCTAGGTTACAAGAACTTGAATTACTAGATGAACGCAGGCAAGCAGCGTATGATCATCTCAGAGTGTATCAGAAAAGAATGTCTAGAGGCTACAACAAAAAAGTTAGACACAGAGAATTTCAGGTTGGCGATCTAGTCTTGAGAGAAAATCCTAAAAATCAATCCCATCGAGAACGCAAGGGGAAGTTCGAACCCAACTGGCTGGGTCCCTTTGTCATCATTGCTACTTTTGGCTCTGGTGCCTATCAACTCTCAACGACTGAAGGAGAACAGCTCCGAGAACCAATCAACGTTCTCCATCTGAAGAAATTCTACGCCTAAGGCATTCAGTACTTGGTAAATGTCTTGAAAAAATCTTAAAAATCAGAAAAAGTCCTGAAAAAATGAACATCTTGGTGAAAACCTAGCAATAGGCACCTTGATGATTCACAAAAAAATCAAAAAATATCCAAAAATTCAAAAAAAAATTGAAAAAATGAAAAATACAAAAAAAAAGAAAAAAAAGAAGAAAAAGTGCCTTGGTGAAAACCTGGAAACAGGCGCCTTGGTAGCAAAAATAGAATCTCTACCAAGATGGTGAAAACCCAGCAAACGGGCGCCACTTCTTCCAAACACTCCATCTATCAGCACAATCTTGGTCTTTCCCAGCTTTCAGTCTTGCTTTAGTTTGTACATATCTCCCAGTTTGTTTCAACATTTCCAATTTTCAATAAGTCAGTCTGTACACCAATCAGCTCAAGCGTCTATATCCTATCAATATTTAACACTTGGGGGCAATCAATGTCATATCCTATGGCCTCCAATGTATCTTAGACATATCCTATCCAATTAGAGTCCTTTGAAGCTTCAAGTTGAGTTTGTCTGTCTGTCTCATCTTCAAAAAGGATTTTGCATCTACAACAACGCAATCAAACATCAAAACTCAACTGAAAACAATCTGTGCTTCATGCTCTTATCTCCTTGTATGCTTACTGATTCACATTGAGATTTTTGCATATTGTGTCCCTTCGAGCTCTTCGATGATGTCCTTTATAGAATTTAGAGAGTGATGACTAGGGGCATAATCTTTTCTTTGTCTTCTGCTTGTATGTGAAAATCTAACGTCTTTGGAAATTTTGGATTGAAATGGTGTCCGACTGTAAGAGCCTCTATCTCGAATTGGATGGCCATGCGTACCTCGACCATTGATACCTAGACAATTCAAGGAAGTTTGATCTAACTATTGTCTTTTTGAAGTAAATTCTTTCTCCTACTATGAAATGCGATCTTGCCTAAGGAGGTGAACGATAAAGGGTCACTATGGGTAATTCACACTGGATTTAGAATGATCTCTTAACTGTTTGATGTGTTTTCCATGCAAGGCGTACTCAGGTCATCACGACGTTTATGTTTTGATGCTTGTACAAATTGCTATATCAAAATGGACATGATATTCAGGTCATCCTGGCGTTTGTGCCTTGGTGCTTATATCTAATCCAACATTCCAAAAATAAAATCAATATTCATATATCCATGGTTGTTGACCAGTGGGTGTTGTATTGATTCTTGTGTATACAAATCGATATTCATATGTCTATGGTTTCATAGCTAGTGGGCATTGTATTGATTTATCCGATTACCTAAAAGTTCAATGATGATAACAAATCGACATATGATCAGTGAGTAGGTCCTAGGTCTTAGGTTGCATTTCATTTTGCATGTCTCTTTGCATTTTTCATCTTTGCATGATCTCACAATGATTAAATGAACTTCAATGCTTAAATGATTCTTCAAATCACATCTTCAAGTCTAACAAGAACTGAATCTCACACGAAGGTTCCTCCAATGAAATAGCAAGTAGAATCCTTTTTCGGGATCAAAATTCAAATCTGAGATCATTCATATTATTAATTGCTTGCATCATCGACCTTCAATCTTCACAGAAATCCAGTATTCAACTTAACTGATTATCTTACATCAAACTATCAAAATTTCAACTTGGTCAACCATGGTCAACTCATGGTCAAACCTAGTCAAACTTGGTCTTTTGGACCTCCAAACGATGCAAAATGCATTCTTAGACGTGTTTAACCACTTCTCAAATCAATTAACATGCTTCTAAACTATCAACGCTGACTTTTCTTGTCAGATTTCAATTTTCATCCCGAAGGGGGCATGGTATTGCACATCAATTCAAAGTTTGTAAATCAAATTCTATCGATCAAATCTATCAATATCTTTCATCAGTGATCAAGACAACAATCACGTCTAGTCGTTGATTCATCAAAAGTCCTCATCGCTCAGGGCAAATCTATCATCACTTGGGGCATATCAGATTCATCGATCCATATCAATCTGGTATTCTCTTAATCTTGTAAACTGTATCAGTTTTTGCAACCATCAGATCATAGTGTTCTTTCCTTGGTTCTTCGGCAACTGAAGGGTTTGGATGTGATACCTGCTAGTTCTTCTAAGACAATCGAGTCTAGAATGGGTCACTCACTTCTTATCAATCCTAAGGTTCAGAATCAGGCATTTTGACACTTTTTCACAATCATAGGTTCATTTGCTGCTACAGTGAACATTATCTTTGGTCATTCAGGACCTATTATCTCCATATCAATTCAATATCAATCAGCTTCTATCTCATATCAATTATCAATTTCAAACATCAGTTTCATATCTCTATCAAACACAGACTATCTTTGAACCACTGCGCTTCGCACAGTAATTCAAAGAGGGGCAAAATGTAATACCCCAAAAATGGGCTATATGTTCATTAACCTCCTACATCTTCAATTCAAACAAAATCGACATCGAAGTCCTAACCTAAGGCACATCTAAACATCATCGAATCATAATTGATTATCTTAAATTTCGCGTCGAGGAATATTCCTAGTAATATTCCTAATCATCATAATTATCTTTAATTTTATAATTATTTGGCAATAAATCACATTTATCCTAAAGCTTGATTAATTGAATTTTTTTATGTTTAATTAATTAGATTTAATATTTGCCACTTAATTATTTAATTAAATTTAATTCTATCTATTATTAATTGTATTATTTAATTTTGACAATAAATCAAAATTCCTATAAATAATTGATTAAATTCTTATTTAATTAATTAAAGCATGTTGTCATTATTTAATAATATAGTTTTTAATAAAAGTTTGATTAAATAATTGATTAACCCATAAATCAATTGTTTTATTTTTAAAAGCAGTTAAGTTGGAAATAAATCACTTTATTATTAAATTAATTCATAAATAAAACATGCACAATCATAAAAGAAAACAACTATCAATTATCAATTAAAGCTAAACTCTATTTTTAGTTAAAACTTAGCTTTTGCATGTTTTTGTGAGTTAATTATCCTTTATTTAAAAATAACTCAAAAATCAACCTGAGTTATTTGAGTGATTTATGGCTTTTCTTCCATGCACCTCCAAAGCCCTGGATTTCTATAAAAACAAGGCTCATCTCTTCATAATTCATCTCTCAATCATCTTGCAAATTGCAAACTTACTCTCCAGGAATCATAGCATATCAGATTTGGAGAATTTGCACAATTGGAGCTTGAAAGAATCAACTTGCGAATTCAAAGCTTTGTGAGATCAATTTCAATTGCATATTTTTCATATCATAGCATAGAATTTCATAGCTTTGCATATCATTGTTAGATAGATCAATTCATAGCATATCAATTTCATCTAGCATAGATTCATATCGGTTTTTATCATTCTTATTACATAAAAAATATCAAAAATATAGATTAATTGCATTCAATTTCATATCCATCTTTTGCATTCAAATCCTTCATTTAGGTGTCGTCTAGGTCACTGATCTTGATTACAATCTGAGAACATTAATCTCGCACCTACTAGAAGGCAGTAAATCGCTTGGTTAGATTAGATTTCAATTTTGCATGATTTTGATTATCACTAACCTCTAATGTTTTTCTGAGTGTTGTGTCTATAGATCAGGTACAATTTTCACACACACACCTAGGTGAAGAAGAGTTTTGACAAGAAGGCCACACCTAAAGTCTTCAAAGAAGGGGACCTGGTCCTCAAGTGGGATGAATCAAAACACAAACCAGGGAGGCATACTAAGTTTGATGCCATATGGAGTGGGCCTTTCATGGTGATTGGATGCAAAGCCCATAATGCTTTTCAGCTAGCTAGTATGGATGGAGAGGAGCTGTCCATTTCAGTGAATGGGATCCACCTCAAGGCTTGTTTATGAGGTTCTTTTCTACCCTGTATATTAGTAAGTTAGGATTTTTTGGCTTTTTGTGTTCCCTAAGTGCCTAACACAGTTGTTTTCAGTTTGGTGTGAGTAGCAATAAGCCAGAGAAGTTATCTCTAGCAGTTAGCAGTTTTGTTGAGAAGGATTGGTTATCTGTAAAAAGCTAAGTTCAGTTTGAGGCTTATAGACTCTATGCCCAATGGATCTACTAGGTAGCTGGTCAGGTTGCTTAGCAGGCAAGCACTCCATAGAGGTCACCAGAATGTTGTCTTATTTTTGCTCATTCTTAAGTTTGGAGACCTAATTACTAGAAGAGCTACAATAACCTAGTTTGTGTTATTAGGTGATCTTCTTAATTAAGTTTGTGTTCATTTTATTGCAAATTACATGAAAGTAAAAGAAATGAACTGCATCTAATGTTGCACATGCATATATGTATACTATTTAGAAAAGGGAAAGAACTGAAAAGAAAAGCATCTATCTAAGCTCACATAGGCTGTGAGCATAGCCATTATCAGAATTGAATGGATGAGTGCAAATATACATAAAGAAATAATTAATATTGGGGTACCAAACATTGCCTGGTATTGAAGTCTGGATCCAATCCTGTCCAGAGAGCTCCTGAGATCCAGAACCTGCAAGAAGAAATGAGAGGAGATGGGTTAGATCCAATGGATCTATGCAATGGATGGTATCACAATATTCATAGAATGCATACATACACCTAGCCATGCACCTCTAACAAAGGTTGTGCTCAAGGCATGTGTATCAAGGCTCCAAAACAACAAGGCACCATGTTTCACTGACATGTTTGTTTCATGTGCAGATATAGGGAAGTGATCCAATAATGAATTCCATGAATGATTTGGGCCCTTGATGCAGATCATGACAAGGAAACCTCATGATCTCCATCATGATCACATCAAGGGCCAAGAGCACACACAGTATGTACAGACAAGGTACATCCAGATAAAGCAGCATCAATGAGGATCAATGGAGCATGGTCAAACACTAGAAAAAAGAGCTTGCAAGGTGCATCAAGTCAAATAACAAAATAGAGAAATAAATACTCAAATCTACACAATATCATCCTCAGATGGCACAAGGTGTATTCAAAAAAAAAAAAAAGAGCGCTGGCAATTTTAGGAGATATATTTCATCAACATGACAGAGAAACTAGATACACAATCTACATTCTAGGAAAGGGTACATTCATGGTAGGAAGTGTGTTTAAATCTGGACCACAAGACTAGGCAAAGAAGCTATAGATGAAAGAATGTGACCACGTGATATAGTGAGGGCCACAATAGATATTATGCAACTGGCTAGTGGGTTTGAAATTGATGATTATTCATGGAATCCATATACAGTAGGTGAATATGCACAGACAGGTCTCAACATAGAATAATGCCTCAAATATAATACATTAATGCTATGATATGTACATGCTAATATCCATGTGATAACCAAAGATCAATATGGCATAACATAACCAAATGATGGAGCCAAGTAGCAGTCATCAAAATAGATGCAACATAGTCAATCTTCTGTCTCATTATGATAGTGAACGGATTAGGGACTAGTATATTTGCATCTGTTTAAACAGGAAAACATAGTATCATCCAGAAAGAAAAGGAATCAATAGGATTCGACACAAGTGTAAGCATCAACACTGAATAGCCGACAGGGTACCAACATCCCAATAGCATCAAAAGATCAACAGCTCGAAGGCCTCATGTATTCCCCAAGCACATTTGCATTCATAACAAAGACCTCATGAAGCAGTAAAATCCAGCTGGTATGTTATTATGCTTTGAGGTGCCATTCAGTACACAAGCATGGAAATCTTATGAAATCAGAGCAATTAATTACAGCAGGAATTAAAGAAGTATCCTTAAGTTCATAACAATGGAGGATCTCATGAAGATAATAACATGTCAAGCAATGCATGCTCGAACTAGACTCATGGTGTCTCATGTATTGGTGATGGAATTATCAACTTACAAGTTGTGCAACTCTCAGACTCTATAAAGACATAGATCAATCCAATGAGTTCATCAATGAAAGCAATGAGTGTATGAAAGTGCAGATAGGAGAATACATAGCAATAGGAACAATGCCAGCAGATGGATACCCGACATGAATTTTTAAGCATCAGTGGGCATTGTCAATAGTGGTATCCTATGATGAATATACATGACTACAGCAACCCAATATTGACATCCAATGGAAGACAACATACATCATGCCAAATCTAGCCTTTCACGAGCTCTCAAGACATTGAGCAAGGCCTCAGTTCAATAGTGACCATGCGGAAGGCCAAACAGTCAATAATAACAATGGATTTGAGCATAAAAATGCACCAGTAGGCGCTCTCAAGCCACAATACCATCCCATCTAGACTCATAGGCTGGCATGATAAGAACAAACAACAAACCATGCCCTCATCATGCATGGAGTTGTAGGGATAGGATGCCCTAGCTTTTGTTATTCACAAGCTTCACTGTTGTGTGTCAAGGTCATGAGATATGCATCAGAGAATAGTAACAAATGGGTAGAGATCTTGATGTATAAGATGCAGTGTCGTGCCCTAGTTAAAAAATGATGTCACAAGCATTTGAAATCAAAAAGTTAAGAACAGAATGATGCCCTGGCCTTTCATAGGCTATATAAAACAACAATCAAATAGTATACCAGATTGTTCATGAGCCACATGGAAGACAAACATCATAATGAAACAAATATCAATAGCACAGCATGGTGCCCTTGAAAATACAAAAGTGCAAGCAAGCAGAATACAAAGAGATGTAGAGAGTTTAACAAACTGTGCCCTAGCATATCAGAAGCTACGCTTTCAATGCTACAGTAAACACAAGGAGGCACAGTTGTAAGAAAAATAGTACCATAAGATTGCAGGGAATACATTGCCACTAGCATCTAATAACATGTGCTCTTGAATACATGTAGAAAAGTGAAATACAAAACATAATAGTGCCCTAATGCCAAGCATGCAATACCAGTGCCATGCCCTAGTTAGGATGAAGCAATGTAATAGTAAATATATTTCATGAAGTGTCACATTCATTGGATTGAATATGCACTTGCAGGCATACAATAATGGGGAATGAATGATGCCAATATCAAAACCAAAATGCACACAGTAGTAACATCATTTTTCCCTCAAAATGATAGAGATAGAATGCCAAAGATCAAGCCTGCCTACCTCAATAACATGTTTTCGAGATTGAAGTTTTTGTTTCTAAATCAGAAAGGAGTTGCTAGTGAGACTATAGTAAGAATAGAAGCTGCCAGTTGCCAAGCTCGAAGCTTTGATGCCAGGGTTTTCCTCTTTCTTGAAGGGGGTTTCAATAATAATGTTATTCATTTTCTCCCCTTTCTTTTAGGGCCAAGGTGTTTTGATGCCACAGTATTTTCAACCTTGGGTTATGTGTAATGTATTTATTATATGAATATCCTCCCATTTTGTGGGTTGTTGATATTCATTTTTTATATGTAATCCATAGTTTGTCCTAGGGATAGGAGGATTTTATTATTAATGTTATTTCTTTTAAAATGTGTCTCCCTATTTGGTTGAGACCATTTTAAGATGCATTTAGATTTATTTTTTTATGACATAGTGGGATACGTTTTATTGCTAGGTCATTGTAGAATATTATTCTAAGATATCGAAAAGTGGTATTATTTATAAACCATTGTCAGATTATCAGTTAGAGGCATGACTTAGTGGATGGAGCGGTCATCTTTGATTGTTTATATTTAGGGTCCCACTTTCCTCACCCCTAGGAATCTGGGAATCTGGCATTCAAACCATGATGCAGCCTCATGGGTCCATTTTCTGACTCTTCTATTATTAGGAGGTAGTGGAGTTTGAATGCAGATTCTTAGTTTTAGCTTTTATACCTCTCACTTTTGGTGATTGAGGTTAGCTCTTCATCATTTCTCTCTGATATGAGTGTTGTAGCTTTGAGAGACATAATTGTACTTGTTTCTTTTCAGCAATAAAATTAATCCTTCTTGTTCTCCTATAATTCTGGGTTTGCTTTTGAAGTCTTATGTTGATTATTGTGATGTTTCTATATCCTTAATCTGCATTTCAAATTCAAGTTGGTGTTCAGGGATTTATCTTGATTCAGTAGTGTGATTTGTGTGCAATCAAGAATATCAGATTTGTGAAGTTTTTCTTCCTTTTCTGCATTCTAAGTACCTTGTTTCACTAGGATTTGAGAAAGTGGGATTGAGTTGTGAGTTTGATTTGTTTTGTTGTTGGAGTAAGCTTGTTCTCAATTGTTGTTTCTCTTCAAGATTCAGTGGATCACCTTTGTTTTAGTTCAGTCATAGTTGTTTAATTTCATGTACTTTCTCTCCCTTTCCCTTCAAAGTTTAGATAAGTTTCAAGTGATCCAAAGGGAAGTCGGCCCTTAATCTGGAGGTCTATTCTTGGATAGGTTACCCACAACCTTAGAATAGTCCCATGTTTCACAGGATTGCTGGGTTCAACACTTAGAAAATTGGGTGCAATCCTTAGTGACAGCAAGATATAGATGGTTAGGATGGTTGATGTCATGACCAATGCTAGGCAAGAAGAAGAAGAAAGAAACTTGGATATTGAAGATAGGAGACAAATGACTGAGAAGCTACAAGAGAAGGAATCTGAGATACTAAGACTCACCAAGCATCACTTTGAAATCTCCAATCAAATGGTTGTCATGAGTTAGGAAGTCAACCGAGTAAAGAGTGAGCTTACAAGGAAACTAGAAGACATCGGTGAATTAAGAGAGGAAAATGAAAGATTGAAGAATTAGGTAAAAATGCAACAACATAATGAGATGATCAAGAAAGATGAAGACAGTACCAAGAGAATAGATGAATTTCTGATTAATCAGAAAGGACTTGGCAAGAAAACTTGTTTACGCTACACCAAGCATGGAGAATCATCTAGACAAGCTGAAAAGAACAATGCCTACACTAACCAAATGCCAAAGAAGCTATCATGTTATCACTGTGGAAAACTGGGCCACACATCAAATGTTTGCAGGAGAGAATCAAATTTGGACACCGAAAGAATAGAAAAAAGAATATCAACTGAGAAGGGAAGATAATGCATATACTTGGGACTACAACATGTGGGTTCATTGTACAACATGTGGTAGGTATGGACATATAGAAACAAACAATATGAGGAAGAACCGGAGAGAAAGATCTCGCAATTGGACAAATACTGGTATGGCTTATTTACATTGTCATAAGGTTAGTCACCTAAGTAAGGATTGTAGAGACCGAGCACCATAGATACAAACAAATGAAAATGGTAATACAATTGAGGAAATCATGAGGATAAGGATCAAATGTGGAGAAAAGCATTAGGTGATAATGTTGGATTAAGAAATGCAGTCGGTGACACCTCATCCATTGGATTGGGTGACATCACCACCTCTACCTAAATCATAAAAGGTATGTATGGATCTGAATTTCAAATCAGTTATATCTAATAAATAGCTCCTTATATCTAGTGTTTGCATACCAAATCTGCATGAAACAAGATGCACTATGGGTTTATATGTTTAGAGCTTGAAATGTGTACATTCGGTATAAGTAAGACCAAGTATGTAGTTGCTAGTCGGTAGCTATTGGTAAGGTTAACCAAGTTGTGGTATCAACTGAGTAATATTCAAGTGTTAACCAAGCTTATGATCTTTTTGAAGTATAAACTAAGTGCAACTACATCTACCTAGTTGTGGTAGGTAAAGCATTAAATGTAAAAGTTTAAGCGGGAAATGAATTTTTGGGTATAAATAAACAATGGACTGTCATTCTTCACATTGTGATTACAAATAACTAGAGCAATTTTGAGTGAGATTTGAGCAGAGAATTTCCAGAGCAGTTGACTAGAGATTTGAAGCATTTTCAAGCAAGTTACTCTTGATCAAAAGTAAGTTTTGTGTTCACTGGGCTATTTCATAGTTATTTCTGAAGCCCTAATTTGAAGAACAATGACATCCTCATCAAAGGTTATGAAATCCAAGTCCATGAGTTATAAGAAGGTCACTTTGATAAAGTCTGCAACTTGTCTTGAACCAAAATACAAGTTACATCTTGAGGTTGCATCCCAAATCGGCAAAACTGGTGCATTTTCGAGCATTCCACCGAAGATTTTGGTGGTTCAGGACATTTGTGCATACATACATTGCAAAATTAGTGAAATAGGGGATTTTGAGCATCAATCCACCTTCAAAGAGTTGAGTGTCGATGGAAAGCTCAAGAATGAGCATACACTTTTGGAGGTGAAGGGTTTATTGAACGCCCTATATTTCCTGAGGGTATTCAAGAATGAATGGATTAAGGTAGTGTTGATCTATGTGCACAAGGGAAAGTTATGATTGGATGAACCGGTCAAAATCACTAGGGATATCATACATGTAGTCACTGATTACCCCATAACCGACAAGGTAAAAGCATTAAGGATTGCACCAAGAGCTGAGATTGAGAAATTAACTAGAGCCGAATGGGAAGGTAGAGGCATGAGAATCAAAATTATTGTTGATCCCAAGACAAGGTTTGGTGCATATGCAATTAGGTATAATATATTTCAATCTAGTAGGCTGAATAGTGTACCATGTGGAGCTATGGATATAACCTATAAGATTGTGAAGAAAGGCTTTCAATTCAACCTCGTCGAGCTCTTATTGAAATAGTTGGATGAGTATATGGGAACCATCAGGTCGGCAAAGACAAATACCTATACATTTGGTTCATTATTGATTTGCATATTTTTCTATGTACAAAACTTCTTTCCTTCAGTTGGTAATGTGGACTGGGATGTTGACCGACCGGTCATTTTGCAAATCAATGATCTCATTCAAAGTTTGGGTCAAAATTTTGTTAGCATTATGTATGTATATTTTGAGAAGTTTAAGGACAAAATGCATCAAATAAGTAGAATACCATGTCAACTGGTTGAACAATACAAGGAAGATATTTGTTTCTTAGTGGACACTGACACCACTCTAATAAAGGTAGTTGAACCAAGAAATATGTGGTTAGCACATATAGGCTATGAACTTGATATTGACTGAGCCTCCAAGTCAATAGAGGGATTACTAGCTGAGCCAAAAGATCCATAGGAAACTAGGTTCAGTACCTATGAAGAGGCCAAATTAAGAATCAAAATGGATCTAGTCGGAGTTAAGGTGAGCAAGAAATATAAAAAGATGATGGATAAATTGGTGAAGCAATTCGGAGATGATGCAGAAGAGGAAGAGGCATTCGAGGCTAATCTGGTTGAAGATGCAACCGAGGAAAATTTATTGATAGGAAATTGTGAACATGATGGGGAGGAGACCGAGTATGATAAAGACATTCAATCTACACTGGCCAAGGCCACAGGGAAGAGAAAGCAAGCAGAAGCACCTACCTGAGCAAGGACAAGGTCCACTACAGCTACTTCTTCACCTCTAAAGAAAAGAGTAGTAAACATTTCAAGGTCAACTCCCACCAAGACATATCAAAAGAAGAAGAGAGGTTCCCAAGCCACCTCTGAGCCACCTAAAAAGAGGAGGAAATTGATAAGAGATAAGGATGATGTTGATGAAGATGAAGATGATGAAGAGGAAGATCAAGATAAGTTTAAAGTTGTTGTGAATAAAAATTAGTCGGTTGATGAATTAGTTGATATCATAAAGGAAAATGGTGGTCTTAGTAACCCCAAATTGATTCGGTATGTACATATGACTACTGAGGATCAGGAAAAGATTGAAGATGCAATAATACAAATTATGACAAAATTTAAAAAGGTACATATTGAGTTTTCTAGGTATGTACCTAAGGGTTTTTATGAGAAAGTTTCTGCAAGATGGACTTATGCCTTGCACATTGAAAAGAAGATGATGGAACATTCACTGATATTGGCTATGCCTACCTTATCAGTTCTCGAAATAGAAGAATTAATGACACAATATTCAAAGAGATTTCTAGTAAAGAGTAGAGCCCTGAATATTCTAGCAGGAAAACTTGAGGCAGTTGATGAAAACAATAAACTCCTATGGATGACAATTCTAACAACCCAAGAAGAAGTAGACAAATTGGCATTGGTAGTAGTTCTCGAGAAGAAGAGTAAGAAGAAAGGTAAAGGAATTCACTTGAATGATGCCAATCTTGCTACCAAGGAACCCATAGATTTATCAAACACTGAGGTAGCAAATATTACCATTGCAATAGACTTCTATCCGACAGGTTACAAAGAAGAATACAAGGATCCTCTCGAGCAGTTAATAATAACATGGAATATTGATGTATTAATTAAAGACATCACAAATGGAGATCCTGATGACATAAAAGATGATGAAGACATAAACACTACTGTAGATACAACTAAGGAGAATGCACCCACCGAAGTAGCAATAAGTGAAATTCTGGGTGACTTACTGATATTAGTTCAAGTTGTTGACATAGTAATACAGAAGGAACTCGAAGGCTCGACCTCTGAGAAACCAAAAGATACACCTGAGGAATAAGGGACAACATAGTAGAATACTTCCAATGAGCTTGAGCATACTGAGACAACAACACAAGCACCATAAGAAACTAAACTGGTAGAATCAATAATAGACACCACAACTGATGCCCAAGGACAAAACATCGTGACACAAGTCATTGGGAAACCTAAGGAAGAAAGTGTATCTACTGAGATCGCAAAGACGAATTTGGAGACTAAATCTCTCATTCTATATACTAAATCACCAACATCAGAGAAGAAAAACTAAAAGAAACATGGTAAGGATCCAGTCACATTAGATGAGGTTATCGAGATATCTAAATGTGACCCTAGAACATTAGACCTTGAGGCACTAAGAAAATATGGGGAATTGTGCACAAGGAAGGATAGACAAGAAAAGATGAAAAAGGAAATTAAAAGAAAGAAAATTCTAGAGGACATTATAGATATTTTACTGCAAGTAGTTCCTAAGATCAATGTTGATGAGGATACTCCCATCCTTGATCAACTTGCAACTCTAACCGGCCACATAAATACCCCATATATTGATGCTAAGAAGAGAATAGATGAAAGAGAAGAAGCAAACATTCAATTGAAACTAGTAGAGAAAATAAGCCAAGAGGTGGCAATAAATAAGATTAAGCTCTCTGAGGTTATTACCGAGCTGGAAACCATTATTCAGAAAATTGTTTAAATTTTGTTTAAGTTTTGCACCGTTAACCAATTCACTACCGAGGTTAATGAAAAGATTAAGAAATTGGATGAAGAAATTTAGGTTAGTGCAAATAGTTCTCTAACTAAGCCAAATGCTTTTCATAAGCATATATCAAAAGTTCAAGAACTTAGCCTGTTGAGATCAGATTTGAGGACGCAAGAAGATGCCATAAGTGATCACATCACCGAGCTACAAGCTGAGCTACTTCCACATCTAAAGATCATGGAGCATCATGTAAATAAGCCAAAAGATTTATTTTCCACCCTTGAGATCTTTGTACTAGAAAATATTTTTGACATGCATGCACAAGTTGATCTAGAACACATTGCTCTTGACAACTTGAAAGAGGAATGGGAGAACCTCTTGGCATCCCTAAAGAAAACCCATCAACACATTTTTGATAAGTTGTAAGTACATTTTTTTTGTTTAGAATTAATTTCAAAAAGGGAGAAAATTTTTGTATACAGCCAGACCCGTATGAGTAAATAGGTTCAGGGTTGTTTTCTCATATGAGAACTGTCATAAAATAGCTCATAATTGCCTGAAAATGGAAATTTGAAGTGTGGAGAGTGCTTGGGAAAGGTTCCCTAAGGCATACCTAATTTAGGTACCTCACTACCACATCCACAATACTTCTTCAACATACCATTTAACTTGAAACAAAATAAGATGATAAAAAACTAAGAATTGAAAACAAAATCTGCCTATACCATAGGAGGGGAAAAAATTGACTGTAAATCCTCCCTAATCAATCCAAACCTTCCACAAAAATTCATAAACTTCCCTAAACTATATGTATACAGACATATACATCAAATGACATTCATAAGAACAATCAAAAGACTTACAGGAAGGAATTTGATCCAAAAATCTCACAAACATATTCATAAACACTTCCTGTATGCAATATCTTGTTAATAACCAAATAATAATCTAATTATTCATATAACCATAGTATATTTAAAACACACATGAATACATTATATATTTCATAAAAAAAACACACACAAGCCTATAGGAAAGAAGGCAATTCTTCCTAGTTCGAAATCCTACCTAGAGTCCCGTGGAGAAGCCCTTCCAAGGTTTGAGCACACCGCAAAAAACTTCTAAGCTTTGAGTGATGATAACCTTCTGAGATAATCTTCCTTAATCCTTCTAAGATCAATTATGCCTTCCTCCTCTAAGAATCTCCAAAAAATCCTTACAAAACTATAATAAAGATAGAAAATACAAAAGAAAACCCCAAAACTATACTTCCAGAAAAACTCCCAAATTCTCCAATCTCTCTCCAATCTCCCAAAAATCCTCTCCTACAAATAATTTAATGAAAACTATATGGTTGGAGGATTTTCTTTACAAGAATAAATGATGCAAGGTAGGTCAGGATGAGGGACCAAATGTAGAACCTAATCCAAATCCAGCTTGCAGAGATCACACACGGAAGCAATTACACAATAAGTGAGAGAGAGAATGTAGAACAAATCCTTTTATTCATCAAATAGATTCATACATGTCAGGCTGTAAGGCTTTCCCAGTTAGGGCTAGCTATAACAATTCAATTACAACAGTCCTCCAACATGTGAGGATTCATAACTACCTTCAAACTTCTAATATGATACCATTAATCTTCTATCTCTAAGATGATCTCCTAAAACTACAACCAACGACTATATTATATACAAGAGGCTACCGAAACAAGTCAGCCTTTAGATCCACCATTAACAAAAGGAATGACTAAATCTAGGTCCACACGCTTCCCAATGATCGATAGAAACATTAACGATGCAACCATAATTAAATGCACAAGTTGACCTCAATTGAAAACCAAAAGAAACAACTTGGTAAGCAAGGTTAACCAAGCGCTAGGGAATTAACCGACCAACTCGGTTAAAGAAGGAACCTGAGCAACTACCAAGCCAACTTGGTCAAAGAAGGAACCGAGAAACATAGAAAACTCAAACTTATTTTTGGTGATATAGGATTGCCAAGGAGCTAAGATGCTCCTGCATCAAACACCTGAGGTTGTTTGAAATGATTCTCCGAATCATGTAGAAGGTACAACTTGAGCTAAATCCAACTCAGATTGTGAAATCCATGAACTGTCTTCAATCAGTTTTTTCTTCTACTTTACCAGATATTCCATATTTTGTCTTTCTCTTGTGCTTCTTCCAACTCTATGTTCCAAAATCTACTCAACTTCTTCCATCTATCTCTTAGGATAATCATTTGGTACTGTCAATTATTCATTCGATTCATGGTACTCATACAAATCCGCAATGTTGAATATAGGTGATATATCCATGTCATCAGGTAACTTAATCTCATAAGCATTTCCACCAACATGAAATCTACATTTATTCAAGTGTACCATTAATTCATCTCCAATTTCAAAAGTCTTGTGTCTTCTTGATCTATTTTCTCTATATTTATATTTCTGATTACTTTTCTCCAACTTATGTTTCACTTCTTCATGCAATGTCTTCATGAACTCAACAAAATTTACTCCTTCATCACTTCTCTTTTCTTCATCGATGATATCCTTCAAATCTGATATACCTCTTAGTCATATTACATTTACAATCTCAAAAGGTGTTTTTCCAGTACTCTTATTCAGTGAATTATTGTATCCAAACTTAGCTTGTGCCAACATAGAATCCCAATTACTTGGTTTATCTCCAACTAAAAATCTCAAAAGATTACCCAAGATTCTATTCACAACCTCTATTTGTCCATTAGTCTATGGGTGAAATGTAGAACTATACCTCAACTCGGTCCCCAACTTTCTCCAAAGAGTCTTCCAAAAGTATCCAAAAAATTTACTGTCCCAGTCAAAGATGATACTCCTTGGTAATCCATGCAATCTAACAATTTCCTTAAAGAAAAGATCTTCTATATGCACTACATCTTATGTCTTTGTATAAGGTATAAAATGTACCATCTTAGAAAATCTATTCACAACAACAAATTCAGAATCATTACCTCTTACTATCTTCGGTAAGCCAAGAACAAAATCCATATTGATATCAATCCAAGGTTTCTCAGGAATAGAAATCAGTATATACAATCCAATATTTTGACTTACTCCCTTTGCAACTTGACAAATTCCACAACTTTTCACAAATTTATAAACATCCTTATACAATTACGGCTAAAATTATTTCTCCTTAAGCAACTTCAATGTCTTGTCAATGCCAAAATGTCCAACCAAACCACTACTATGTTTCTCCTTTATCAAATTAGTTCTCATTGATCCTCTCGGTATACACAACTGAATACCTTTAAACAACATACCTTATTGAATAAAATAGTCTTCCCATTTAGTACTCAGTTGATCTTGAATAGGTGCTTTGCACTTTCTCCACGGCTCATAAAAATCAGGATTAGTTTCATACAATACTTTCATATCATCAAAACCAAGAACTTCAATTCTCATCTCAGTTATCAAAGATCTTCTACTCAATGAATTAGCAACTTGGTTAGTGACTCCACTCTTATGTTTTATCTCAAATATATAACTCTACAAATATTCAACCCATTTCATATGTCTCTGATTCAACTTATTCTGACTACCTAAATATTGTAAAGCCTTATGATCAGTACACAACGCAAGTTCACTTGGTATCAAATAGTGTCTCCATTTCTTCAGGGCTTGAACAATAGAATAGAATTCTTGATCATACACAAAATATTTCCTTTTTGCATCATTCAACTTCTCACTAAAGAAAGAAACAAGTTTACCTCTTGACTCAACACAGTTCCTATTGCACTACCACTTGCATCACATTCAACTTGAAATAACTTATTGAAATTAGGCAATTCTAATACAAGCAATTCAACAACCTTCTACTTTAGAGTCTCAAAAAATTTATCAGCTCCATGTGTCCACTTGAACTCTCTTTTATCTCCTCTCATAGTCTTAGTCATAGCATTACAAATTGAACTAAAATTTCTAATGAAATTTCAGTAAAAACTTGCTAAACCATGAAATGATCTTACCTCACTAGCATTCTCAGGTGTAGGCCAATTCAAAATAGCTTCAACCTTTTCAGGTTCCATTTTCAAACCATCAGATGAAATCACAAATCCCAAATACACAATCTCCTCTTTCATGAAAGAACACTTTTTCAGGTTAATCAACAACTTTTATTCTTTCAATCTCTACAATAATTGTTTAACATGCAACAAATGCTCTTCTCTGGTCTTACTAAATATCAGAATATCATCTAGGTATACAATCACAAATTTACCTTAGAATTTCTTCAAAACTTCATTCCTCAATCTCATAAAAGTACTCGGTGCATTAGTTAAACCAAAAGGCATAACCAATCACTCATACTAACCTTCTCTTGTCTTAAAAGCAGTCTTCCACTCATCACCTTCTCTGATTCTGATTTGATGATATCCACTTTTTTAATCAATTTTGGTAAAATACTTTGCTCCAGTCAAACTATCAATTATGTCATCCATTCTCGGTATAGGAAATCTATATTTCATAGTTATCTTGTTGATTGCTCTGGAATTTGTACACATTCTCCATTCTCCATTCTTCTTAGGTGCCAATACAACTGGTACTACACAAGGAATCAACCTTTCTCAGATCAAACCTTTCTGCAACAATTCTTGAATCTGTTGGTTCAATTCTTGATTCTCGATAGGTGTCAACCGATGTGGTGCCTTATTCGGTAAAATAGCTCCAAGGATTAAATCCATTCAATGATAAATGCTTATCTTCGATGGAAAACCATCAGGTACATTGTCACGAATGATCTTGTTGTACTTGGTGAGTATGTTTTCAGTCTCTTCGGGGATGCTATCCTTTGTTTTCTTACTTGGTTTGTTAGGAATCACAAAAAAACATACATCATTCTTCTTCAAATCCTTAAAAAACTTTCTTCCTTCCATCAAGAAAACTTTCACAGATGTGCAAACACTACTAATAGGTTCTTCAATCAAAGGTAACAATATTTTTCTTCTCCCATCAACCCAAATAGTATATTTATGCAATTTTCCATCATATATAGCATGTCTATCTTATTGCCAAGGTCTACCCAACAAAATATGACAACAATCCATAGGCATGATATCACATAACACCTTATCATAGTACTTTCCAATTTTAAAATTCACATAGCATTGTTCACTTACCAAGAGTGTATGCTCATCCTTGATCCATGAAATTTGATAGGGCTTCGGGTGTTTCAACCTTTTCAACTAAAACTTTGTAACCATTTCCTCATATGCCAAATTCTCTGAGCTTCCACTATCAATGATTACCTTCTAGACTTGATCAGAAACTCTACATCTGGTCTTGAACAAATTGTTCCTTACTGGATCCTCTTTATTACTTTCACTCCAAAGTGCTCTCCTTACCATCAAGTTCTTTTCCTTCTCAAGTTCATTCGGTGAATCTTCTTGCACCAAATCATTTCTACTACTACCAACCTTCTTACTTGCAAGTGTACACTCAAATGATCTATGTCCTTCTTCTCTGAAATTGTAACAAGTTCCTCAGAATCCACCTCTGTTATAACCACCTTGATAGTTATTGCTTCTTCCTCTAGCTAAACTTTCACCTTTCCACTCAGTCTCGCCTTTATTCAGATTTGTCTTTTCCAGATCAGATCTATTGTTTTCACCATAAGATCTACCTCTTCCTCTAGGGAATCTACCACCTCTTCCTCTTTTTCTTTGCTCATGTATTTTGTTCAATTTATCCTCAGCTTTCAAGGCAAACTGATAAGCTTCCTCAATGTTTTCCAATTTAACCAAACTAATTTCTTCTTGGATGTAAACTCTTAACCAGTTCAAGTACCTAGCAATTCTTTCCATTTCATCATCATCATGTCTAGATCTGATATATAATGTATAGAATTCCTCAGTATAATCTTTTACCAATCCATCTTTTTGCCTCAAACTTTGCATTCGCCTAACTAGGTTAATCTGATAATCACAAGGTAAAAACTTTCCATTCACTAACATCTTCAAGATGTCTTCCTCTACATTGGGCTATCTCAACAACTTCTAACCTAGCAACAAGTTATCTCAATATGTCTGCCAATCCTGGATCCGCATCTCACCTCCCATGAACCATCTTGAAACCCTCTACAATTGTAGGCCAGATCATAATCTGCTACCCCACAACAAATGTCAACTAGGGTTTGACAAGAAGGAACCCTCAAACCTAGATTCACAAATATCAATCCAGATCTCAACCTTCACTCTAATACCACCTAACATAAGGAAATTACACAACAAGTGAGATAGAGAATACAAAACATATCCTTTTATTCATCAAATAGATTCATACATGTCAGGCTGTAAGGCCTTCCTAGTTAGGGCTAGATATAACAATTCAATTACAATGGTTCTCTTGATAGGAATGAATGCAAAGTTTTTTGGCATTCATTCTATAGCAGTTGTTGTTGCATTCATGACTTGGATTGTCATTGATGTCAACATAGTGATATTCTAGATATTAGCAGGAAAGTAGGTACAGTTTTGTTTTGCGCACATGTTTTATTACAGATTGGATTTTGTGCAGTTGATGGTATGTTCTTTGGTGTGTTATTAACCTATGGTTAACAATGCAAAAAGAAATTCATTCATTTGTAAGAGTTATGAGCATTTTGGTGAAAGCAGTGTTTAGACAGTGTTTCTCTGTAGTGATGTTTAGAAATTGGAGGATATCTCTTAGCTGGGATGGAATATGATTTTGTGCAGTTAAAGGGATGTTGGAGACTCATTAATGATGATGTGGTTCATAGTGCAAACTTTGAGGATATGTTTGGAGAAAGTTACAGTAACTGGAAGCCGACAGTTTTATGTGAATTCTGTGTGTAGCGTGTAGAATTTATTATTTTGTAATTGAGGACCAACTCATTTGTAATTATTTGAGTTTGGTATATAAGAAGGAATGTTTTTCTTATTGTAATGTGTACTATGAAGAGTGAGATGCGAATATATGCATGAAGTGAAGAAAAGAGCTAATTCAATGATGAAGGAAGACTTGTGAGTACAAAGATCTGGAATTGTGATCTTGTGTAGCAGAGAGTGCAGTTTTGGCATAGTGTGGAGGAGGTAATAGATTTCATATTTTTCTATTGAATAATTCTAAGATCTTTTGGATAGTGGGTTCAGAGATCTTGCCTTGAAGCTGTTTGGGTAGTGGGTCCTTCTGTCTTCCATAAACTCTTAACCGGGTTAGAATCTTTTAACAGGGATTCAAAATCTCCTAACAAGGATTTATATGTACTGAATGTATTTCATAAGACTCCTAATAGGGTCCATCCTCTAACAAGGAACTTTCATATTAGTGCATCATTTTGTGGGCATCATTCCCATTGGGGTTTACTCTTTTCAAGAGGTTCCCTAGCTAACATATCTTGTGTTATTGTGCAATTGTGTATGATTATCTTTCTATGGTTGATTAGTACATTGATTATATTGTTTAAAGCTATTGAATGGATAAATTATTAGATAACTAATTCACCCCCCCTCTCTCAGTTATCTTGGGGATCTTTACTTTCTAACAATTGGTATCAGAGCGGCAGTTCCTTGAAAGAAAATTTTAACAACTTAAGGAGATCCATGGAGAATTTCAGAAAATAAAGCCCTAAGTTTGATGGAGTAAATTTTGACAGCTGGAAAGAAAAGATGAAGACACATCTATTGTGTTTAGGACCAGGTTATTGGTTGATTACAAAGAATGAGAAGACTATCATTGAGGAAGACAATCTAGAGGCAGGAACTAAAGATGAACTAGATCTATTCATGTGTAACATACTTGCAAAAGAAGCACTTTTATCAGCACTACCAGAGAATGAATATAGTCAGGTAAGATGTTTGAAAACATCTCATGCAATTTGGAAAGCTTTACATTCTACTTTTGAAGGTGATGAACATGCAAAGAAGGATAGATTACATAATTGGATTTGTGCATTTGAAGATATAAGAATGATGGAAGATGAATCTATTAGAAGTTATATTGGTAGGATGTTTGAGATTGTGATAGGAATAAAGTCTTGTGGAGGTGATAAGACAGAGAATGAAGTGATATGGAAAATTCTGAGAACTTTGACACTAGTATTCAAGCAGACAACGCAGATGATTGAACAAGTGATACCTTGTACATCAAAATTTTCAAGAGAGACTCTTCTTGGAAGATTAGAAACAATAGAGATGAACTTGAGATTATCAGGAGAGCTACCTAGAATGGAAACAGCATTCAGTGCTCTTAGCATTAGACCTAGAAGAAGTACTAGTGTGAATGGAGATTATGCCAGCAGTAGCAGATCTGAGGAAGATAAGAAGATTCAAGAAGGTATTGCATTACTTGTAAAAAGAGAACCAGATGGTAAGAAAATCTTTAAATGTTGGACTTGTCAAGAATATGGTCATTTTGCATCTAAATGTCCTAAAAGAGTTAAGAAGTATAGAAGCAACTTTAAACCTAGGAGATCTAAAGAATGTTATTATGAAAATGATGAAGATTTTAAAGCAGGAATTGAAAAACATTTAAGTGACAGTGATAATGATAACTTTGAGGAAATAGGATTTGTAGCAATTAAAGAAGAAAGTTTTGAATCTGATAAAAGGGAAGAAAAAGCATTAGTTTCACAAGTTGAAAAGAAATTTGATTGGATTATAGACAGTGGTTGTTCACATCATATGACTGGAGATAAAAGAAAGTTTGTTAAGTTAGATAATTATGATGGAGGAATTGTTAGGGTTGGTAACAATGCACCTTGTTTGATTAAGGGTATAGGATCTATTACTCTTGATGGAAAGACTAACACTGATGATGTTTACTTTGTTGATGGACTAAGACATAATCTACTAAGCGTTGGACAATTGGCTGATAAGGGTTATCAAGTTTGGTTTTCTGAGAAAACTTGTGTGATAAAAGATAAAGATGGAAATCTGATTGGAAAAGGATCCAGAACCAGAGGTAATGTATTTCAGTTGAATCCTACTGAGATGACATGTTTGATAACTAGGATTGATGACAGTTGGTTATGGCATAAAAGGTTTTGTCATATAAACTTTGATAATATTGTCAAGGTGAGCACTACACTTGCGATAAGAGATTTACCTAGAATTATGAAACCTACTAACATGATTTGCAAAGAATGTATGATGGCAAAGTAGAAAAGGAGTTCATTTCCCAACAAGAAGTTCACATCGACAGAGAAGCTGGAGATTGTTCATACAAACTTGAGTGGTCCTACTAGGACTAGAGGATTCTATGGTGAAAGGTATTTTATGATTCTTGTTGATGATTTTACAAGAATGATGTGGATTGCATTTTTGAAAGAAAAATCTAAAGCATTTGATAAGTTTAAGATCATGAAAAGCAAAATTGAGGATGAATCTGGAATGAAGATTAAGTGTCTAAGATCTGATAGAGGTGGTGAATTTACATCTAGAGAGTTTAACACCTTTTGTGAAATGAATGGTATTAAGAGACAACTTTCAACCCCTAGAACACCAGAACAAAATGGTATTGCAAAAAGAAGAAATAGGTCAATAACTGAAGCAGCAAGAGCTATGTTGTTTGAAAATGATTTGGCTAAAACTTTTTGGAGAGAAGCAGTGAACACAGTAGTATACACTATGAACATAGTACAAATCAGAGTAGATACAAAAAAGACACCTTATGAATTATGGTTTGGAAATACACCCTCAGTTAAGTATTTTAGAATTTTTGGAAGTAAATGTTATATAAAGAGAGATGATGATATAAGAAAGTTTGATCCTAGAAGTGATGAAGGAATATTTCTTGGATATTCTTTAAAAAGAAAAGCATATAGATGTTATAACAAAAGAACTTAGACTATTGTTGAAAGTACAAATGTAAAAGTTGATGAGAAGTTTAAAATTCAAGAAAGAATGCTTGATTATGAATCTGATTGAGAAGCACAACCTCAGCCTAACATTGAAAATGCAAAATTATTTTTTGAAACTAACAATGATTTGCTGAATGAAAGTCATACTAAAGAAAATAGAGAAGAAAACAAAGAAGAAAATAGAGAAGAAAGCAGAGAAGAATCTACAGTCAGAACAAGATCAGTAACTATGACACCTAACAGGTATACTTCAAGACATCACCCTATTGAGAAATTTATTGGAAGTTTAGATAGAGGAGTTTTGACTCGAAATAAGGTACATTTATGTTTGATTTCTCAAATTGAACCTAAGACTACTAATGAAGCTTGTGAAGATGAACATTGGGTCAATGCTATGAAAGAAGAACTAGAGCAGATTGAAAAAAACAAGACATGGGAATTGGTCCCTAGACCTGAAGACAAGAATGTGATTGGAACAAAGTGGGTATTCAGAAACAAGATGAATGAACAAGGAGAAGTGATAAGAAACAAAGCAAGATTGGTATGTAAAGGATATTCACAACAAGAAGGAATTGACTATGAAGAAACTTTTGCACCTGTGGCCAGACTTGAAGTAGTGAGAATGTTTCTAGCATATGCACCTTACAAGAAATTCAAAGTGTATCAGATGGATGTGAACTCAGCATTTTTGAATGGTGAATTGGAAGAAGAAGTCTACATTGAGCAGCCTGAAGGTTTTCCTTTGACAGAAGAAGGAGATATGGTATGTAAGTTAAAGAAAGCTTTATATGGATTAAAACAAGCACCTAGAACCTGGTATGCAAGATTGGATAAGTATTTATTGAAATTGGGATTTATAAAAGGAATAGCAGATAGTAACTTATACACAAAAGAAATTGAGAATGGTTTGTTGGTTATAGTTATATTTGTTGATGATATTATCTTTGGAGGAGAAGATGAAGCTAGTGACAAATTTGCAGATGAAATGAAGATTGAATTTGAGATGAGCATGATTGGAGAAATGAAATATTTTTTGGGATTACAGATAACACAAAGCAAGGAAGGTATATTTGTAAGTCAGACTAAGTATTTAAATGAATTATTGAAAATATTTGGAATGGAAGATTCTAAACCTGTTGGAACACCTATGGTAACCGGACATAAGTTATCTAGCAAAGATGAGACACCAGCAGTTGAGCAGAAAAAGTACAGATCTATGATTGGAGGATTGCAGTACTTGACACATACAAGACCTGATATAGCACATTCAATGGCAATTGTAGCAAGATTTCAAGTAGAACCTAGAGAATCACATTATGTAGTAGTAAAGAGGATACTAAGATATCTGAAAGGAACAATGGATTATGGATTATGGTATGAGAATTCTGATGATTTTACCTTATGTGCCTATATTGATGTAGATTGGGGAGGCAACGTTGATGACAAGAAAAGCTCCAGTGGTGGAGCCTTTTTTCTTGGAGGTAAATTGGTCTCTTGGCTAAGTAAGAAGTAGAATTGTACTTCACAAAGCACAACAGAAGCAGAATATGTTGTAGCAGCAAATAATTGTAATCAGATTATTTGGATGAAGCAGATGTTGAAGGATATTGGAATAAAGTTTGATGAGCCTGTTGTTATACATTGTGATAACACCAGTATAGTGAGTATGTCAAAAAATCCTATTTTACATTCTAAGACTAAACATATTGAGATCAAGTATCATGTTGTAAGAGAGAAAGTTGCAGAAAAAGAAGTAAGATTAGAGTACATAAGTACAAAGGAGCAGATAGCAGATATATTTACAAAGCCTTTACCTAAGGATACATTTGTGTATCTGAGAGGTATGCTTGGGGTTATGCCCCAACCTATTTTTAAGAATTGATGCAGATGATTGCATCCATCCAGTGGTATATGAGCCCTATCTTTCTTCTGGATTGGATGTTGGAACTTCCTCTATGGGGGAGTTTATGAGCTGAGTCATGAGGACTCTTGTTATTGTATTTTTCTGAAAAGTGTCTTTTGACATTAAGTTGTTGTTGACTTAGTGATAGAATTTCTGTCATTGATGTCAATGGGGGAGAGATATACATGAAAAACATTATGGATTGTATGAGAGAGCCAAATAGGAAAATGAAACAAGATTTGATTTGATATTTTGCAGTGATGTTGCAGTATTAGATTTTTGGAACATTGGATGTTTTTCATCTATGTTGCCATCAATGCCAATGGGGGAGATTGTTAGGAATGAATGCAAAGTGTTTTGGCAGTCATTTTGTAGCAGTTGTTGTTGCATTCATGACTTGGATTGTCATTGATGTCAACACAGTGATATTCTGGATATTAGCAGGACAATAGGTACAATTTTGTTTTGCGCACATGTTTTATTGCAGATTGGCTTTTGCATAGTTGATGGTATGTTCTTTGGTGTGTTATTAACCTATGGTTAATAGCACAAAAAGAAATTCATTCATTTGTAAGATTTATGAGCATTTTGGTGAAAGCAGTGTTTAGACAGTGTTTCTGTGTAGCGATGTTCAGAAATCGGAGGATATCTCTTAGCTAGGATGGAATCTAATTTTGTGAAATTAAAGGGATGTTGGAGACTCATTAATGATGATGTGTTTCACAATGCAAACTTTGAGGATATGTTTGGAGAAAGTTACAGTAACTGGAAGCCGACAGTTTTTATGTGAATTTTGTGTGTAGCGTGTAGAATTTATTATTTTGTAATTGAGGACCGACTCATTTGTAATTATTTGAGTTTGGTATATCAGAAAGAATTTTTTCCTTATTTTAATTTGTACTATGAAGAGTGAGATGCGAATATATGCATGAAGTGAAGAAAAGAGCTAATTCAGTGATGAAGGAAGACTTGTGAGTACAGAGATCTGGAATTGTGATCTTGTGTAGCAGAGAGTACAATTTTGGCATAGTGTGGAGGAGGTAATATATTTCATATTATTCTATTGAATAATTCTAAGATCTTTTGGACACTGGGTTCAGAGATCTTGCCTTGAAGCTGTTTGGGCAGTGGGTCCTTCTATCTTCCATAAACTCTTAACCGGGTTAGAATATTTTAATAGGGATTCAAAATCTCCTAACAGGGATTTATATGTACTAAATGTATTTCGTAAGACTCCTAACAGGGTCCATCCTCTAACAAGGAACTTTCATATTAGTGCATCATTTTGTGGGCATCATTCCCATTGGGGTTTACTCTTTTCAAGAGGTTCCCTAGTTAACATATCTTGTGTTATTGTGCAATTGTGTATGATTATCTTTCTATGGTTGATCAGTACATTGATTATATTGTTTAAAGTTGTTGAATGGATAAATTATCAGATAACTGATTCACCCCCCCCCCCCTCTCAATTATCTTGGGGATCTTTACTTTCTAACACCTCCAACATGCGAAGATTTAGAACTACATTCAAACTTCTAATTTGATACCATTAATCTTCTATCTCTAAGATGATCTCCTAAAACTAAAACCAACAACTATATTATATACAAGAGGCTACCAAAACAAGTCAGCCTTCAGATCCACCATTAACGGAAGGAATGACCAAATCTAGGTCGACATGCTTCCCAATGATTGATACCAACATTAAATCCATGACCACAATTAAATGCACAAGTCAGCCTCAATAGAAAACCAAAAGAAACAACTCAGTAAGCAAGGTTAACCGAGTGCTAGGGAATTAACCGACCAACTCGGTTAAAGAAGGAACCCGAGTAACTACTGAGCCAACTCGGTCAAAGAAGGAACTGAGCAACATAGAAAACTCAAACTTGTTTTTGGTGATACATGATTGCCCAAGGACTCGAGATGCTCCTACATCAATAAAATTCTCCAACTACTATCATTGGTTGAAGATTAAATTAAACAATCCCCATAACAACTATAAAAGTTTTTACTATTTAATTAACTTATTCACCTAAATAAGACCATAATAAGAAAAGGAACACACTAGTTCTCAAATAACTCACATAGCCCAATTGAAAACAAACTAGCCTAACTTCGAGGAGGTCTTGGTTTCAAATCTCCTAGGTAGCCAGTTTTACCGAAAAGAGCCTTATTTTACTTAATTATTATTTTTATTTAATAATCATTATTTACACATTAAGATACCATTACATTGAAAGTAAATAGATAGGTTATAATATTTACATATGCATAGGTATATATGTGTGCACCCATATATACATATACATATATAATATACATCCAGTTATAATACAAATAGAAATAGAAATATATATTTTTAAAAGATAGAGAAGTATAACGCTTCCACATACATAAAGAAATAAAGATAACACACTCTAAAATATAAATCAACAAAATCATAACACTGGTTAATCCCCCAACTAAGGTGACTTCCTAAACATGAACTTAAGTCAACAGGGAATCCTTGAGAGTAACTTGGTAAAATCTCCACACAATAACAATTCAAGGATTTTGAAGGCATGCTCATACTTGTGTAGCTAGGTGAAGTCGATGCCTAGCACCTACATCCTACAATATCAACCTAAAAGAACATATACACCAACATATTATAATAGTGGCAGACAAGGAGGGAGAGTGAGACATCATGTGGATCTCCCATATAAGTGACTACGACTGCCTCTCCTCTTCCCACAACCACATTAGATAGTTTCAATACCAAAGCATAAATGGATTAGTATGGTTAGCTCCAGAATAATCATTACTCCATATTATATAACAAGAATGAATTAATCATGTAAATGTAAATCATTTACTAACTTTCATAAACCATTTTTTATCATCAAACATATATTCATAATGTCTCATTATCTAATCAAAATAAATAATCATATAATCCTTAATACTCAATGTAGTAATCATGTCTAGTCTTGAGTATAGCCAGTAGCATCATTAGAGTGGGTAACACATCTAACCCTTAAGTGATTATAACCAATTAACCTAAGATAATCATAAACATTGATAACGAGCATCTCACAAAGAAACATATAGTTCTACCAGGTGATCACCATCACATCAAGGTTCTAAAATATCACAAACACATAAGAAGATATAAAGGAACATACCTATGCAATATTTATCATTTCCCAAATTAGAATGTGAAGTTATAGTGGTTGGAAGAGATTTGGGTTAAGCAAACACCTCAAGAAGGATCATTTTCTTATAAAAATAACCATACAATCACATATAACACTTCCTAACTTCCAGTGAGCATATCTAGGAAATATTAGAGTTGGAGGGGCATTAAACAGTCATTGCCTGTATGAATAGTTTAGGGTTGTCTTGTGTTACTGTTGCCTAATCTATTTGTCCTTCCTATCTCCTTAGTGCTCCTTGATCCTGCATTCGTCATGAGCAATGTGTTAGAGCAACACTCTAAGAAATGACTAGTTACAACCTTATATAATCATTCACCTAGGCATGGAAAAATTGGTCTCAATGTGCATTAAAGAAGAAAGAATCCATTTGAATCATCATATACACCATAAATTATGCATTTATTTCTAACTTGTTTGCTTCATGTGAAGTTACAGGTGTCTATCTTGTAACACATGGAGTAAAATGTAGCTCCCACAAGGGTAGAGCCCAATGTGCTACATGATAGAAAACAAGTATAATGGAGGAACAAAATAGACATAGCTCAAGGGTTTTCTAGGATTCAAATGCTTAAAATCAACCATGTAAAAGGGGTACAAATAATCTGCGACAAAAACCCAGGAATCAAGCATACAAATAGGGTTTGAATGGTATCATCTACTTAATGAAAAAGGATTTTATCAATTTTAAACTTCAATGTTTATTGAATTCAACTAGAGGTCAACATTTAAGGCTCTCAGAATCATAAGGTAAGTCATCCATGAGAGCCCAAAAAGAGGGAAGAACATAGAAATACAAATATATAGATAGAGCTTGAGCCACGAGCAAGAAGATACATAGGGTATTCATTATTTTCAAAGGTAGAAAAAGGAAAATCTTTAAAGTGACCTTTTTAATTTGCAAATGAAGATAAATGTTGATAAGCATCATATATATACTATAAGCACCAAAACATCTTCAAACAAAGACCATTGAATCCTTGCAAACCCTTGCAGGTGGCAGCTAGAGCTCTCCACAACAAGAAAATGAAAGAGAAAATTATGTTTAGGGTTTATTTTCCCTAAAAAGTGCTAAGGCAAAAAGCCATGTCGGTGAAGTTATTTTGATGACATCAGAAAATTAAAAGGAAGAAGATCATCAAGATAATTGATGCCATTGGGGGTAGGTATTTTCAGTTCCACCGATGCCCAATGAACTTATTGAAATATCCTATATCGATGCAAGACTAAAGGTAGTTTGGGAAAAAGGGTATTGACATGATATATAATGATGATAGGATGATGTACCAACAGAGGTTTGGTTGATGGAGGCCATCAGAATAGCTAGGGCCATCGATATACAATTTTTGAAGTTTCCTTGATGCCCGATGAGCTTGTCGGCACAACTTGTAGCGATAAAGGGATTGAGGAAGTTGTAAGAAAGCATCAAGAGGACTTACACTGATGGAATCATTGACATAGCATGTGCCATCATTGGAGCACATTATGAGCTATCCCGACACCCGATAAAATTATCGGTATGACTTAGATCAATGAGCTCCATCAATAAGACATACACTGGCGGTGAAGGAAGTTATTTGTCTTGTCGATGGCTGATGAGGCTATTTGTAAGACTTACACTGATGAATGCCAAAGAGGGATTTTTTTTACCAGTGGGGGCTTCACTGATTAATATCATCGACGTAACTAATGCTACTGGGGTAATCACTTTCAGGTTCTACCAAAGCCCAATGAATACATCGACACAACCTATGCCAATCATATAGATAGAAGATATCAGAGGGAGTTATGTTGATGGGCATATTAGTATAACGATGCACAATGGTGGAACATTTGTTGAGTTACCTCGATATCTGATGAGGTTATCGAGATAACATATGTCGATGGAAAATATAAATACAAATAGTTTTTGGGTAAGATGCAATTGTTAAAATTTGAGGAGTTATTGCATTTCAGAGGCCTTTTTGAGTTTTTGTTAGAGATATGACTGCATTTATGAGGGGTATTTATGATGATATTTGTGAGGAATGACTTTTGGGCCACTTTTATACCTTTTTACAATTGTTTGAGGGGCTAAAAAATGACAAGATTGACTATATCTAACCTACATAAGTTATTGCTCGTATGTAATATAGTTGGATTAGAAAAGCATAACTATGAGCTAAGGGCTCATTTGTAAAAAAAAAATGTTCTTCCCTTTGGCTAGCTATTTTATAACTTTTTGTAAGTTCTTGATAGATGCAAAGTGTTTTTGTAACCCATTTCAGAGAGATTATACAATTTTGTAACACCTTTTGACTATAATTTTTAACTTGTGCCTTCTCTTTTTCTGTGTTTGTGTATCTCATATTGATGTCTTTTGCATAAGTATATAGTCTTTGTAGGTTGTGACTTGTGCTTAACCAGTTTTAAACTATGAGGAATTTATTCTCCTTTTAGGAACTGTTGTTTGGCCTTCTTACAAATTGCTAATGCAGATATTGTGTGTTATTGAGTTGTGTAGGGAAGCTTTTTGTTACTAATTTTGTTGTGTGTTGGTTATTTGTTAGGTCTCAAAGTTACATTTTGGTGCATCACCTTTTAATAGTTATATTTTAATTATTTTTTATGCATCCTTCTAACCCTTTCCTTTGCAAAAATATTAGTTTAGGTGAATACCAATAAGAACCAGCTTAGTATGGAGGTTAGCTTCCAATATCTAAGCTCACAATCAAGGAAGCTTTCCAATGTTCATTGGTAGGCTTGAGTTTACTCAACAAGGGTGCACTATTTAGGTGACAACATGTACTAAAATTAACAAAGAAATGGCTACAAATACCTAATCAAATTTGCAATTTGCTAATGCATATTTGATCCACTTCTAAAAGTGATATTGAATACTCAAACTCTTGTTTATCCTTACTCCAGTTCAACATAAACTAATATTTGTGAAAATGGAAAAATTTGTGTTAAATTTTTTATAAAACACATGTAAATGGATAATCGACATGATTAAAGATTTAAAAGTACAATGACCTTGTTGGTGGAGTGTACGTGAATCTCAATTTGTTATTTTAAAAGAAAAAAACATGATTAATATATATTTATGTGAATTTCAAATTGTTGTTTTAAAACAAAAAAAAAACAAAAAAGTATATAATATTTATTGTATTGTAAATGTAACCTAAAGAGAAGTTCAATCATAAAATCAAAGTACCATTAATTATAATCATAAGTTAATTAATTTATATATTAATAATTTATTAATAATAAAATTTTAATTTATTATTTTACTAAAAATAAATAGAATATAAATATGGTTTAGTTAGAAATAAAAGAAAAATATAATATAATAAGAAAGAAATTTAGTTTAATAATATTTATATTTACTATTTTTTATAAACTATTTAATTTATACTCTATAAAAATATACTAATTATTTTTTATATAATTTTTAATTTTTATTTAAGATTTTTTTTATAAAAATTAATATATTATATTATAATATTAATTACATATATTAACTACTCACATTTCTTTATCAGCTCTTTTATAATGAATTTTCTAAAACAATTATGTCAGACAATTTTTTTAAATAATTAGTGAAAACACTTGCCACAATTTTAAGAGTAACCCCACAATTTTATTTTTGGGTCAAAACTTTTCCATAATCAAATAGTTTCATACGAGTGAAATGAAGTAACGTGGAAAACACAGCATGCACATCAAATATTTAAGATAATGCAATAAAATGGCAAATGAAACATACACATTTAAGATTTAAGTTAGGCCATTTGAGGATATTTAAGCTCAAGCTATTTTTATTAATTATTAGTTAACATTTTTTTTTGCCTTTAACGACACTTATTTTTAGATTTATCAAGAAGAAGAAGAAGATAATTTTAATATCCACGAGGCTAAACATAGCCTATGGAATTCAGTAAATCAATTCTTTTCCTCTGCAAGTTGATGATGAGTGCTCCCAACTTCTTAGTGTACTCCTCGTTGAATAAGTTATGCCAAGAGCTAGTTGTTAAAATATTCATAAATTTGTCCCTATTGTCCTTGTAAGTAACACACTCAACAATAAAATGTTGTTCAGTTTCCACATTCCCAAAATTGCAAAAAGAACAAACTCTCTCTTCACATGCCTCTTTTGGCCTTTTCCAACGTTTGGTCTCACAACGAAGTTGATGAGAGTTAGTTCTAAGTTGAACAATTAGAATTTTTGCTCTTCAACAATAATAATATTTGCTCTCCATGAAATATTGGCCCCTATGTAAGCTTTTTGAAGTTGATTGCATGTGGGATTAAACTCGTAATATGGCATTTTTTCTTCCTTTCTATCCCAATACCCTAATTTCTCTTGTAGAACTTATCCATAACAAAAAAAATATTTCTTTATTATTTGTGGGGCACATATTGAATGAGTATTCCATTTACTCATCCACTTGATGTTTTGTTGCATCCATGTCTTCTTCCTTTTGCACAATATATCATTAAAGATAACCTTAGGCCATCTACCTTCTTCCATTTGTTCGGTTCTTTTAAGACAGCTTATGAGACACATCATTGCCATTTCTTCAATAGGGGCATCTCATGTTTCGCTTAACATGATAGCATATGGAACAATGATTTTGATTTTGAACTTGCTTGTGATCAAACATTTTTGGGTTCCCTCTGTTTGCTTCTATTGTGAGACTGAGTGTTGCTAGCCCACACCTCACAACCATAAAGAACAACCAATAAAACCAAAAGACCAAAAAGAGTTTGAGATGTGCAACCATATTTTTATGTAGATGCATGACTGACCTCCACATGGTTGCAATTGTAGAGACATCTATTGACGTTAAAAATTGTATTTTTATAATCATATAAAATAAAAATTATATTTAGGTTGTAGAATTTTTGTTGTAAATTTTTAATTCTATGCATTTATTGGTTAATGTAATTAAATGAAAATTCAACTAATGCTATAGTATCTTGCCTTTGGCATGATCTAATAGTATATAATTTTGGTTTTGTAAAATTGACTTTAAAAATGGTAACTATGCATTTATAAATTATAAGGTGTAAATAATTTTAATAGGTGACGATTTGAAAATTTTAACTATGCATAGATAAATTATGAGTTACAAATAAATGTAATGATAGCTAATGTTTTTAAGTAGTTTTTTATTTGTTGATTTTGGTTTAATGATTGAAAGAAATAATACACAATGCATAAGAGAATACATTTAATTAAATTTGAATTATTGATATTTAGAATGAGAGAATGTCCAAATCTAATAATATAGGCATTTCATTTCTTATATTATGAAAATTTAAATTTTCCAATTATTTGTGAAATGATATACGAGGAAAAAATTCACTTAGTTAATCATTTATGTAGTGACAATAACTCTAAAATAATGTCTATAAAATAGTGTACAATGGAAAAATGGAGAGAAATGGATAATGTGATAAATGAATTACTTCCCCATTTCATTAATTACACTTTAGGAAGGAAGAATGCCCCCAATAGGCAGTGACTTAAGCTCTAATTGGGGACAAGGCTTTTCCTTCATTGAATGATGTAATTGAATGAAATGAGAATGATTTAGTAATGTAATTGATCTATTAAAAAGTCACTAAAAATTTGACAAAAATAGAATGATACGAATTGATAATGAGCAAAAATTTATGAAAACAGACACCAGAAGTTAGATCTTACCCATGACAGAAATCAGAGCTCAAAATGGAAGGGACATGGTAGGAATGGTGACGTGTCCCTGAGACATTTTGAGAATGGTGACATGTCCTAGTTTTTTGACTAAAACTTTCAAAGATCTTGCTACTCTACCTATTCAACCCATATCAGATTCGACAACTCTATATCATATTCCCGCACATAGAAAAATGGGGAAAAGGTTGTGGAAAGGGGTTTGCATTGGTCAAACCTCTTTTTAAGAATCAAACTTAGAAATGAAATAGATTTTTATAAAGGAAAGTAGATAGAAAGGCAAATAATAAATTTACCTTTCATAAACCCTCATGGACGGATGTAGAAATCATTCATACCCATGAAGATACCTAAGATGTGCTTGGAATCCAAAGAGTTGACATTGTAATGTAATTTAGAATCAAGGATACCTTCACAAATTCATAAATATATGATTTCCACTCCTAGATATTGAATGTAGTTATGCTTGATAATCACTTGCAAATAGGATAGAGAAGGTGGATGAATGAATGAATCTTGTTGCTTGATTTGAGAATTCCTCTACTTGGCCATCATGGGAGAGAAAATTGCATCAAATGGAGAATATTTCCTTGGATTTTAATGATCTTGAAGATTTTGAGACTTGGAGATCTCGAGCTTGGATGATTCCCTCCAAATCTTCAAATTAATTGATCTCACTTGCTTGAACTCTTGATAGCTTGGTTGTCAAAATTATTGCACTTGATAATGGATCATAGATGTCAAAATGAGGAGTGATAAGTGGTTCTTATACTAACTCTATCATTTAATAATTCAAATTTTATCTAGGCTGACCACAAATGAAAAGCTCAGAATATGACCCTAGCATCAAGCCCCAGGGAAAGTTCGGGCCTTAAAACCTAGGGACAGGTAGCCTTTGGAAACGTGTCCCATGAAAAATGGGATCAAATTTTAATGGGATCTTGTGAAGAGTGAATAGGAGTGGAGGGGGAAAATACAAGTTGTCAAGATCAAGCATAACAAATATTTAGACCTCACAATTGCCAAAATAGGGTCTAATAGGTCCTAAAGCATCCAATTATGGGTGCTAACTTCTTATGAATATACATTTAGCACCCAATTTAGCAGGATTATGAGATGAAATCATGCTCAAGGTAAAGTAGACCAATGCATAAGAACAATATTATCACCTGGTCAAGGAGAGAAAGAAACATCAAGCCCCCAAGTGACTCAAGTCTTCATCAAATCCAAAACCAAGATAAGAGAGGCATCACTCAGAAGAGAGACAAAGAAAAGGAGAGGGAGGCACAATCACTAGCCTAGTAAGGGATTTCCTTACTATGGATCACACAAAGGGAAAGTGTTGCAAGATGTCATTGAGGGTCTAGCAAGTTGTGTTATGCTAGTCAATCCATCAAAGAGGATAGGTCCTTAAGAAAAGAATTATCTCCATTAAGGGAACCAAAAAAGGAATGATTAGGCATAAGGAAAGAATTGTCTCGATAGGGATCAAGAAAATAAAAAGACCAGTCCTTAAGGAAAACATTATCTCCATTAGGGGATCAAGAAAATAAAAAGAGCAGTCCTTAAGGAAAACATTATCTCCATTAGGGGATCAAGAAAAGCGACCAGGCCTAAGGAAAGTATTGTCTCCTTAGGGATCAAAGAAGGAGGATCAGTCCTTAAGGAAAGCCTTGTCTCCATTAAGGGATCCAATGGAAGGATGAACAAAAGGAAAACATTGTCTCCTTGGCCATCTATAAGAGAAATTGCAATGAATCATTTTGTGTGTGTGAAAAATGTGAAACATGTAGTGGAGTGTATGCCCCCATGTGAAAGTTATTGAAAATGTCTTAATGAGAGTAATGGCTTTAATGGAGCATACATGCACCTACAATAAATGTTTCCACTATGAGATGCCCCAAAGAAAGGAAAAACCAAGAAAAGAACACATTAAAAAAGAGACCACTTGAGGGATCTACCAACTCTAGGGTCAGTATGATCATATGATAATATATGAGACATTATATCAAAATGAAATGTCATCATCCCCCAAAGGTTGAAGAACTAAAAACACAATGGAAGAATGTCACATAAGAGTTACAAAGAAGAGTCTTTTTGGTTCGACATTATAGAGACCAAAAATAATAGGTAGCTACTATTTTGCATCATCCCCAATCAATCAACATAAAGACACATTTATGAATAGTAGCACATGCATGAAATAATATGTAACAATATATAGAAGAAGTGATAAAATTTAAGAAATGTTATAACATTTTGGTTCCTTTGTCACCTTGTTCCAATGGAGCAACAAGGGTTGTTTAAATATAACTAAACAAAACACATCATGAGATAAGCACATTACAACAAGAAAACACATAAAATGCATCACATAAGAGGAGCTAATCAATCATATTGCCTGCCCCCCCAATCTTGGTCTCTAGTGTTTAGGGAAGGTGGAAAATATGCAAGAGGATAAACATTAAGCATGGTAGATGGAACAATAGCCAGTTCCAAACAAGGACCATGTTGTGAAGATGGGTCACTTTTTTTTGTCACTAGGACTAATAGAAAATTGGGTTGGAAACATAGTTGTTAAATCATGATTGACATCAATAAGCTCAAACCTATCATAAAAATGACTAGCATGAGAATCATCGTTAGTTACATTATGAACATCAAAAGCATCATCATCATCAAGAGTATCTTATTCATCCAAATTAATTGTAATAGGATCTAAGATACAAATAGAATCATCATGTTTATTTAATTTCATTGTTTCCAAATTAACGAATCCTTTGGCTTATGCATTGGTTTTTCAAAGGGAATCAAAGCCTCGATAGGTGTTTTGGGTGATGAAATGTTTTGGGAAACATGTTGATGGGATCTAGCACGATGTTTAATATAGAAACAATCACAAGCATGGTGATTATGTTTGGTTTTTCTAGAAATTGGGTTTGGTTTAGGATCAATTAACATATGGTCCTTTTCTTCTTTAGGAGGAAGAACATAAGGAACCACATTATATTAAGAGATAGCATCAAAAAACATTTAAAAGAGGAAATTTTAGAAAGAAAAATCTTATCTCAAATGTCTTTTTGTAAATTAGAAATGAAAATTCATTGCACATCAATATCAGGCACAAAATTAGAAATTTGAGCATACAAATGCTTAAATCTACCAATGAAATCAGTCAATTTTTCTTTAATTCTGTGTTTTCAATGCATTAAATCGGTCAAAAAAATCTTAGGAATAATTTGTTTTAGAATTATTGGATGAAATCATTAGCAAGTTTTTGGAAAGAATCAATAGAGTAAGGAGGCAAATAACAATACCATTGTAAGGATTTGTCTCGAAAGGTTCTAGTAAACAGTTTAGCCATGAACCTATGGTCATGAGAGAAATTGCTACACAATATTTGAAAGGTTTTGACATGGGTAAAAGGATCACCTTTACCATTATATGTTTCAAGATGAGGAATCTCCATGTATTGTAGAATAATGACACAGATGATATCCAAGGACAAAGGGCTAGCAATGTCACAAGTAGGAATGTTAAACTTGGATTGAGTCATTGAAGCAATTTGTTGTTGAAAAGAAGACATAATTTGAGCCAATCTAATAATAGTAGAATTAGTAGAAAGAATGGTAGGAGGAGATATCCTTGGAATATTTGGAGCATTGTGGAAAATGGAAGGAATGGTAGAATGAAAAAGTAACACTATTGTAAGTGGGCATCGATGAAGGTAAAGAGACACATGACACACTTGAAGGAATAATATGATTAGGAATGCTAACATGTGTAGGATTGAGGTTGTTATGATAGGTGGATCATAGATGGACACACTAGGAATGGAGGTAGAAATAGGCATTGAAGTCTCAACACTAGTAGTTGGTGGAATGAAACCTAGCTCTTGAGCATAATCTCTAATAGGCTTGGCATTGTTATCAATGAGATGAGAAATACTATGCAAGATTTTAACACCATGTTCATCATTATGAATTAACTTCCTTAAACCCTCTACAATAGATATGAATCCAGGATTTGAGTTTTCTTGTCCTAACCATTGTTCAAATTTATCAAAGTCATTGGAATTTTTTTGGACTTGCATATGGGAGACTCTTAAAGTCTCATCTTCACCATGAGAAGAATGGGAATAGTTGTTCTCCACAATACGATTAAGGTCACTAGTATGCATTTTGGTCTCATCAATATTCCTAGGAAAAATAGAAGGCTCTGGATAAAAAGAACCTATAAATCAACAACTTCTCCTAACCGAAATGCTATAAGTAAGAATCAAAGAAATAACACTCATGCACGAGGGAATGTAAGAAAGATAGATCTAAAGATAGATACATAAAAGATGTAAGAAAGATAGGTCTAAAGATACATACATAAAACATAGATATAAACACAAAATCAGATTTGAGAATGTTATTTTAAATGTAGCAAAGATATGGTGTAAAGATTTCCTATTACAATGCATACAAAGGAGATCATGCAAAAAGGATCTAACTACAAAATCAAAAGTCTGTAAGAGGAGTCATGTTCGCCAAAATGTATAATAGAAAAATGGGGAGCAATGGATAATGTGATAAATAAATTACTTACACATTTCATTAATTTCACATTAGGAAGGAATGATGCCCCCAATAGGCTCAAGAGGTTACTTAAGCTCTATTAGAAAAGTGATTGAAAAAATGACAAAAATATACTAATATAAGCTGATAATGAGAAAAAATTTATGGAAATAGAATCTGGAAGTCAGATCTGACTTGCAATAGAAATATGAGGTCAAAATGGTAGGGACATGGTAATGTGTCCCCGCGACATGTTGAGAATGGTGACATGTCCCCGATGTTTTCAATTGTCAAAACTTTCACAGATCCTGCAACTATACCTATTTTGCCAAAATTCGATTCGATAGCTCTGTATCTTGTTCCTACACATAGAAAAATGTGGAATAGGTTATGGAAAAGGGGTTTTCCTTCGTCAAAACCCTTTTTAGGAATCAACCTTAGAAATGAAATATATTTGCATAAAGGAAAGTAGATAGAAATAAAAATAATAGATTTACCATGCATAAACCCTCATGGATGGATGTAGAAATAACTCATACCCATGAAGATGCTTTAAATGTGCTTGGAATCCAAAGAGTTGAAATTGGAATGTAATGTAGAATCAAGGATTCCTTCACAAATGCATAAATTTATGATTGCCACTCCTAGATATTGAATGTATTTATGCTTGATAATCACTTGCAAAGAGGATAAAGAAGGTGGATGAATGAATGAATCTTGTTTCTTTATTTGAGAATTCCTCTACTTGGCCATCATGGGAGAGAAAATTGCATCAAATAGAGAATATTGCCTTGGATTTTAATGATCTTGAATAATTTGAGACTTGGAGATCTTGATATTGGATGCTTTCCTTCAAATCTTGAATCCAATTTCTCTTGCTTGCTTGAAATCTTGATATCTTGGTTGTCAAAATGCTTGCACTTGATAATAGATCATGGATGTCAAAATGAGGAGTGATAAGGGGTTCTTATAATAAATCTATCATTTTGGAATTCAAATTTTATCCAGGCTGATCACAAATGAAAATCTCAGATTAGGACCCCGACATCAGGCCTCAGCAAAAGTTTGGCCCCCAAAACCTAGGGATAGGTTGCTATTGGTGACATTTCCCATGAATAATGGACTCAAATTTCAATGAGAGATTAGGGAGAGTGAATAGGAGCAGAGGGAGAAAAGACAGGTTGCTAAAATCAATCATAACAAACATTCAGACCTTGAAATCACCAAAATGGGTTCTAATAGGTCCTAAATAATCTAATTATGGGTGCTAACTTTTTAGAACTATACACATAGTATGAAAATTTTAAAAAATAGATACACTGCAATAACTCTAAAATGACATCATAGATATAATGTGTAAATACATTTTAATATTTTGTCAAATAAAATTTTAAATATATTTTCACTTAGTTAACCATTTATGCATGAGTAATAACTCCATTTTCACTATCATCAAGAAAAATTAATTGTTACATTAAACTTCAAAGCATATAATGCAAATATCCTATAGTATGCATGTAACAACTTGAATGATAGTGTAAGTGTCTCATAATATGCATGTGACAACTTGACTAACAATGTAAGTATCTCATAGTATGTATGTAACAACTTGAATTATGTCATGACATGATTAAATGCAAATCTAATTGAATGATAAAACTTAAAAGTGGTGAGAAACTATTCCTCAAGATGATTGTGTGATAACTGATTTGCAATGTCTCTTAAAGAATATCATGAACTTCATATTGAGCTCATCAGATAGGTTTTTATTTATGGTGGTCACCATTGGCCTAATGGTGATCTTCTAGATACATCCAAGTAAAATATTGAAGCTTATAGTATAGAGTTATTGATCAATAACAAAAAATTGTAATCTCAACTTTTAGAAAATAAACTTTTACATCTAAGCTCATTTTCACCTTAGGTCCACGGAGGAAGTTAAAGTATAGAGCATGATTATTAAATTTTCTTTGATTGGTTCTTGGTCTATTTATGTTAATTTTGTTGATAATATTTTCTCTCTCAACCAATAAAGAACACTCAATTCCTCTATATGAAGGATGATATTGTATGGAAGTTTCATGTGATGCTTTGACAACAAAGTGGAAACCCATGTATGCACATTAGGCATCTTGATTACTTGCATCAAGATTAGTATTAGCTAAATTACATTAATAATAAATAGGAAAGGATATTTATTTTTCACACTAATTTGGAGATCATCTATATGATTCTAAACTTTTAATGCAAATTCTCTTTTTTCTGTATATTTTTGTAATTTTTAAAGTTGTCATCAAATGCAGTGTGTTAGAATAATTGAGAGGGGGGTGAATCAGTTATCTAGTGTCCCAAAACAAAATGTATAATCCAAAACAAATTCTTCAACTTCTGCTACTCGGTAAACATAAAATACTTTCACTGTTTGTGTTTTTATCGATTGTCAGTTTAAAACTTATAGTAGTTATCGATCAAATCTAACATGTAATATGCAAAGTATGATAACAAACAAATATCACAATCAACACATAACACAAGAAATTTAACGTGGAAACCTTGTGAAGGGAAAAACCGCCTGGGACCGACAACCCAAAAATGTTCACTCTTTTGAAGTGAGGTCGGTGAAGACCCAAACCTATTAAAGGTTTACAAACACACTGTTAGGTGTGACCTTGTTAGAGGATTTTAGACTAGAAGTTATCATCCAACTAGCAGTCACTCTAGGGTTGACAGGATAACAATGTTCACTCTATGAATGAAACATAAAAAGACTTTCTAAGTCCACTCGATTAAGAGATTTGACTATGTACAATGGTTAAATATGTAACAGTAGATGATCTGCCTTGAAACAACTTCAATTATAGTTTATAGATCAATGTTCGGCTCATTCAAATCTTTCTGATCAATATATCACTTCAGTTTCAATACTATGTCAACTTACTGTCCATTAGTAATTACTCTCTATAGCTCGGTAATTGTTTTGGAGTTTGGTTCTCACTAACCAGTATGATCAGAATGCATGAAAAATCCTTCATGCGATAATTCTACATTATCTTCTTCTTCCGACATCTTTTCAACAATGAAACCAATGTCTCTTATATAGACGAGTAAATCATTTTCTTTTTGTCCATCAGATTTTGCAGCTTAATCTTATTCATTGATTTTGCCGCTCTAACCTTCTTTGGCTAATGTGTCACTAACACGTTTCAATCTGCTCCATTAGATCTTTCTTGAATTATGTTAGTTGTCGATCTTCATAACAGATCTTATCTGTTACCTCAATTTCATACACTTTATAGCTCATCACTTTATCGGCTAAACTGATCATTTAATTCCTTTCTATTTTGCTTGGTTAACAAAGAAATGTGTTGGTGAACACAAGTTCGATTAACACTGCACTCGGTATACACTACACTCCGTCGGTGTATACTGGAATGCTTTATTTACTGACAACACTACTTTGTGTCTTTCAGCTCTATTCTTCATCATAGATGAATGCAACATAATAAAGTTGATATCATCAAGTCATAGACTCATCAACAAGTTACTCAGTGTATTCCTTATCCTCATCTGACATATACATCTTCCTCATGTAGATATTTCTATTCTTCATCTCTTTCACCTTTCTTCAGATGTGTCAGTATAGTAACTTACAAGATAAGTATTGTCAAGCTAGTTGACATCAATGAAAACATAATACTGATTTAATTAGCTTGCATATCTAATCAGAAACTCCTCAATGATCTTAAATCATAGATTCTTCATTCAGTGTTCTAAATTAGTTGTAGTTCATCAATCTCTCCCTTTGGCAATGATGGCAACTCAAGTAATATGAAGTGTACCTTACACATACCAAACATGTATTCTACAACTCTGTAAAAAAATGTTGTACAAGCTCTCCCTAGCTTAATATGTTTAATCACTACATTACTAAACATCATTATCAATGCAGCTTTGACATTCTGCAAATATGATCTTTTCAGCTCTTAGAATCCTTCTTCTATTCTCAGTAACTGATCTTCAGTGTTCTATTTCTTTCAGATTATCTCTCCCTTAGATAATTCTCATCAGTGCATATTGTTTCATATTATTTATCTCTCCCTTTGACAACAATGCCAAAGAAACAAATAAATAATCAGCTCTATAGTAGCTAAGTAACTCTCTGTTATCCAATACATTCTCTGTATCTTTGTATACTGATATCTCAATCAATTTCAGTTCTTCAAACTTAATCACAACCTTGAACATTATCCAAAGTGTGAACTATGTTGCATCAACATGTGTGATCTTCTGATAAGTTTAAGCTGATGCAACATCTAGATCACATTAGTGACTGATAGACAGGAGACGGACCCCAAGTCTAGTCCTTAAATATTCAAATGTGTCCTTTAGTAGAGGCTTTGTAAAGATATCTGCAAGTTGTTCTTTAGATGTAACAAATTCTAACTTCACTTGCTTCTCTTGCACTTGTTCTCTTGAGTAGTGATACTTAATTGATATATGCTTTGTCTTAGAGTGCATCACTAGATTCTTTGAAATATTGATAGCACTTGTGTTGTCATAGTATATAATCACCAGGTCAGTGATCACCTCATTCATTCCTTCCAACACTTGCTTGATATATGCAATGTTTGAGCAATTAGTAGCAACAACAACATACTCTGCTTCAGCTATAGACTGAGAAATACAAGCTTTCTTTTTACTTGTCCAGGTTACAAGTCTTTCACCAAAGAAGAATGCTCCTCTGGTGGTGCTTTTTTTGTCATCCACATTTCCAACCCAATTAGCATCGGTATAGACCATCAGTTCAAACTTACCTTCCTTAGGATACCATAAACCATAATCCTCTATCTTTTTTAGGTATCTTAAGATCCTTTTAGTAGCAATCATGTGTGATTATCCAACAATTCCCATAGCATGTGCTATATCTAGTCTACTGTGAACTACATACATTAGCTTACCAATCATGGATCGATAAAGTGTCTGGTTTACCTCTGTAGTTTCATCTTCCTTTGTCAGTTTACATCTAGTAGCCATCAGTGTTCCCACAAGTTTAGCATCTTCCGTGCCAAATGTCTTCAAGACTTCCTTTATGTACTTAGACTATATGATGAATATCCCATCACTTTGTTGAATCACTTGTAGTCCTAGAAAGAATTTAATCTCTCCGAACATAGACATTTCAAACTCATTCCTCATGTCATCAGCAAAAGATTTACATACATGATCTTGACCTCCAAAAATAATATCATCAACAAAAATTTTAGCATTAAGAATAGTGTCATCAGTATCACCTTTCATGTACAAATTGTTGTTTTCACTGGTTCTTACAAATCCAATACTTAACAAGTAAGTATCCAGCCTTTCATTCCATGCTCTCGATGCTTGCTTCAAACCATATAAAGCTTTGTGTAATCTACATACCATGTTTCTATTGTTTGGATCAACGAATCCTTCAGGTTGTTCTATGTAGACCTCTTCTTCAAGTATACCATTCAGAAATGCTGACTTCACATCCATTTGATAAACTCTGAATTTCTTGTGTGCAGTATATGCAAGTAGCATTCTAACTCCTTCCAATCTAGCAACAGGTGCAAATGTCTCACCATAGTCAATGCCTTCTTCTTGTGCATATCCCTTGCATACCAATCTCGCTTTATTTCTTGTCACTTCACCATTTTCATTCAGTCTGTTCCTGAATATCCACTTAGTACCGATAACATTTTTATCTTTAGGTCAGGGTACTAAGGACCAAGTTTTGTTCTTCTCTATTTTTTCTATTTCCTCTTTCATTACATTAACCCATTCTTCATTCTCTAATGCAACTTTCACATTTTTTGGTTCAAATTCACAAACTAGACATGTACCTTGTCTTGCTTTGCTTCTTGTCTGCATGCCAGCTTGTCTATCTCCAATAATTTGTGTCTTAGGATGATGTCTTTTGACAAAACTAGCCAGTACTTGATTTCTCCTTTCTTGTTCATCCTGTTTAGGTTCATGTGCTTGCTCGGTAGCTCCATCTTGTTCGTTGGTTTCCCTTTCCTATTCCTCAGAGTTATTTTCCTGTTGACCGGTTATCACAGGTTGCGACTTTGGTAGATAGTTAAGATGTTCAATGTAAGTGAATCTACCATAGTCTTCCAGTTCCTTTCTTTCCTCTGTGTTCTTGTCATCAAACTCATCAACACAGACATTAGTACTTTCAATTATCTTATTTGTAACCTTATTCAGACATTTGTATGCTTTACTCTTAGTAGAATATCCTAATAATATTCCTTCATCACCTTTATAATCAAATTTCCCATTTCTCTCATCTTTTAGAATAAAACATTTGCTTCCAAAAATCTTGAAATAACTTATAGTAGGTTTGTGTCCAAACCATAGCTCATAGGGTGTCTGGTTGGTGTCCTTCTTTAGTTGTACTCGATTAAGCACATATACAACTGTACTGACAACTTCCCTCTAGTATGTCTGAGAAATATTCTTTTGCAACATTAGTGTCCTTGCATAGTTAATGATTGACCTATTCCTTCCTTCAACAATCCCATTCTGCTAAGGTGTTCTCGGTGCAGAGACCTGTCTTTTGATACCATGCTCATTACAAAAATTAGTAAATTCATCAGAGATAAATTCACCTCCTCTATTAGATCTTAAGCATTTTAATTCTTTTCCAGTCTCTTTTTCTACCTTTGCCTTATACCACTTAAACATCTTAAATGCTTCAGATTTTTCTTTTAAGAACATAACTGTCATCAGTGTAGTATGGTCATCAACAAAAAGAATAAAGTATCTATCACCATAATAACTCCAAGTTCTCATAGGACCACATAGGTTGGTATGAACCAACTCAAGTATCTTCTTTATTGAGTAGTCTTTGATTTTAAAACTAGACTTAGTCATCTTACCTTTCTGACATTTATGACACATAGCATGATCCAGTTTTGATAAGTTAGGCAACCCTCTAACTCTTTTCCTCTTACTAATCTTGATCATGTTATCAAAATTCACATGGCATAACCGTTTATGCCACAACCATGCATCTTCATCCTTCATTGATAAACAAGAAGATTGATCAATATCAAGATAAAATAGATTACCTCTAGATTGTGTACCGGTTCCGACAAGTCTTCCTCCATCATCATAGATTCTTACCTTCCCGCTCTCAAAAGCAAGTCGATGGCCTGAGTTATTCAGTTGTGCCACACTTAACAAATTATAGTTCAGTCCATCTACCTAGTATGCATTTTCACATTTTATTCTATCATTAATCATCAATGAACCTTTACCTCTTACCATACGGGGTGCATCATTTCCCATCCTTACAGATCCTCTATCATATTCATCAAGTAGATCAAATTTCTCTATATCACCAATCATATGATGTGTACAACCACTATCTATGATCCATGTATCATTTCTGCTTACTTTAGAGATCAGTGATGTTTCTTCATGTTTCTCTTCTTCCTCTGAATCATCTTTCATAGCAACAAATGCTACTTCTACATCATCATCAGTGTCAGATTCAGATTCAAATTCTTCGGCTATGTAACATACCTTTTTCCCTTTGTCATAACTATCTCAGTTGTCTATGTTATTGTGTCGGTAGCCTCTGTAGCCTCTATTGACTCTTCTCCCATAGCTTCCTTCGGATCGATCTTTGGATCTATCATCATCTTTATTATTCAGACATCTAGCAGTGATGTGGCCAACTTCTTTACAATTAAAGCATGCCAAAGGTAGCTTACCTCTATACCTTCCTTTACCTTTGGGTAATCTTCTAGCCATAAGAGCTTCAAGCTCATCATCAATACCACTATCACTATCATTATTCTTACTATTCCTGCTACTAGACTTACCAATCTTCAAATAGGACATGAAAGTGGATTCAACAGAAGGTACAATGCTATTGTCAAAGTTATTCAATTCAAAAGTTGTAAGCTTACCGATCAGTGTGTCAAGAGTAAGGTTGGATGTAGCTCTTGTTTCATGAATTGCAGAGATCCCGATTGCATAAACGGGCAACAAAGTTATGAGAATCTTGCTTATGACTGTTTCATCCTCAATAACTCCATCAGATGCTCTAATAGCATGTACCACCTCTTTTAGTCTATTTATGTATTGCACAATGTTCTCACCTTCTTTCTGTACACACTAAAATGGTGCACTTCTATGAACCATTACATGCAAGGTTGCTCAAGAGTGAGGCCTCACAAAGCGGCTCATAGCTCTCTATGCATGGAGTTGCAAGGGACTATGATGTATTTGCTCTCAGCTAGAGCTACAAGCTTGTGACCTTGCTAGTCAACCATACAATGAGAGATTCAAGTGAAGACAAGGGCAACAATGCCAATATCTCCAAGAATCAAATATGCAATGCAAACTAGAATGAGGATGCAATCTAAGCTATGAAAGGAAAGTACAAACTATGCTATGAAAGGAAAGAACAAGTATTACCAAGCCTTCCTATTTAGACTATGTGAGCTTATTCTATTGCATAAAAGGAAACTAAGCTAACAATGCCATTATCATGCAACTATGAAAGAAATATGCAACTACAATGAAATGCAACAAGTCTTCAATGTCTTCAAACTCCAAATGCACCTAAAACCTGCAGCATAACATTAGCATAAAACAAGTGGATATAAATGAAGGAGAGAGCTCTCCTTTTATAAGAAATGAGGTGAAATGGACCATGGAGATTAAGAGGCAAAAAGTCTTAATCAGCGGTGGAGGTTGAAAGAGGAGCAATCCATGTGCACACATATCCTCCAATAGGAAAATAAGAGTTGACTTTATGTCCATATGAGACAAAAAGTGCTTTTCTCCTTTTTATAAAATATGAAAAATGCTTTATTTGTGCAACTTAGGATAAGAGGAAAAGTGGGGGCTTTTTATTTAATTAAAAGGGGAGGAAATATTCCTTTTAATGAAATAAAGACTTAGGATAAATGGTTAGCCCATAGGATAAAAATCCAATATATGATCGAATTCAAGACTTGATCAAGAAATTGATATTGTTGAAAATATTGATTATTGATAAAATTGATTCAGGATTGATAAATTGAATAAATGGGGCCCAAAGTCTAGGCGACCATTTTTGGGTGTATACACTTTCATCTTCATGTCATCAAATCGGCCTCTTAGGCTTTCTGCTCTTGCTCTCTTAACATTCACATCTCCACTGTATATTATAGTCAGTTTATCCCACATGGCTTTGGCAGTTGTGCATCCCTTAATGTCTTCAAATTTGGCATCGGTACAAGCAACAACAAGTTCCATCATAGTAATATTGTGTTCATGTATGTCCTTCAGTTGATCAAGTGTCAGGGGACTCGGTGTTGGTTCAATGTAGCCATTCTCCATTAGTTCTAGTGCAGAATTCCCAATTCCAAATATGTGCAACTTCATCCGGCTTTGCCATACTGCGAAGTTCTCTTTGTTCAACTTTGGCACTTCCCTCTTATACATATTGAGACCTTTTTGCCGGAGTCCTTAAAACTCTATTCTAAACAACCACTTATCTGATACCAATTGTTAGAATAACTAAGAGGGGTGTGAATCAGTTATCCAGTGTCCCAAAACAAAATGTATAATCCAAAACAAATTCTTCAACTTCTGCTACTTGGTAAACATAAAATACTTTCACTGTCTGTGTTTTTATCGATTGTCAGTTTAAAACTTATAGTAGTTATCAATCAAATCTAACATGTAATATGCAAAGTATGATAAAAAATAAATATCACAATCAACACATAACACAAGAAATTTAACGTGGAAACACTGTGAAGGGAAAAACCACCTGGGACCGGCAACCCAAAAATGTTCACTCTTCTAAAGTGAGGTCGGTGAAGACCCAACCTTGTTAAAGGTTTGCAAACACATTGTTAGGTGTGACCTTGTTAGAGGATTTTAGACCAGAAGTTATCATCCAACCAGTAGTCACTCTGGGGTGGACATGATAACAATGTTCACTCTATGAATGAAACATAAAAAGACTTTCTAATTCCACTCAGTTAAGAGATTTGACTGCGTACAATGGTTAAATATGTAACAGTAGATGATCTACCTTGAAACAACTTCAATTTCAGTTTACAGATTAATGTTTAGCTCATTCAAATCTTTCTGATCAATATATCACTTCAGTTTCAATACTATATCAACTTACTGTCCATTGGTAATTACTCTCTGTAGCTTGGTAATTGTTCTGCAGTTCAGTTATCACTAACCAGTATGATTAGAATGCATGAAAACTCCTTCACGCGATAATTCTGCAGTATCTTCTTCTTCCGACATCTTTTCAATAATGAAACCAATGTCTCTTATATAAATAAGTAAATCAGTTTCTTTTTGTCCATCAAATTTTGCCGCTTAATCTTATTCATTGATTTGGCTGCTCTAACCTTCTTCGGTTGATGTGTCAGTAACACGTTTCAATCTGCTCCATTAGATCTTTCTTGAATTATGTTAGCTGTCGATCTTCATAAAAAATCTTATCTGTTACCTCAATTTCATACACTTTACAGCTCATCACTTTATCGGCTAAAATGATCATTTAATTCCTTTCTATTTTGCTCGGTTAACAAAGAAATGCATCGGTGAACACAAGCTCGGTTAACACTGTGCTCGGTATACACTACACTCCGTCGGTGTATACTGGAATGCTTTATTTACCGACAACACTACTTTGTGTCTTTCAGCTCTATTCTTCATCATAAATGAATGCAACATAATAAAGTCGATATCATCAAGTCATAAACTCATCAACAAGTTACTCAGTGTATTCCTTATCCTCATCTAACATATACATCTTCCTCATGTGGATATTTTTGTTCTTCATCTCTTTCACCTTTCTTCAGATGTGTCGGTATAGTAACTTACAATATAAGTACTGTCAAGCTAGTTGATATCAATGACAACATAATACTGATTTAATCATCTTGCATATCTAATTAGCAACTCCTCAGTGACCTTAAATCATAGATTCTTCATTTAGTGTTCTAAATCAGTTTTAGTTCATCACAGTGCAGTATTAAATGTAAATTAGGAAGAAAAAGTAAGATGTGAGAAATTATAAACTAGGTGAATGTTAATGTTATTTAGGTATAATCTTCACTTCACATGGTTCAAGGAGTTAGGAATCACCAACCTCATGGCTTTATGGACTTCTCATTCTACAACTAGTAGATTATTATTAAGTTATGACATGTTCCAAATTGTACAAATGATGTTTCATTTGCACAACATACATAATGGATTTTTGCGATTCAACAATGTTAGCATTCTTCATTTATTGTTTCTTGCGATTTAACAATGTTAGTCTTTTATGTTTATCATTATGTATATTTTTGTAATTTTTAAAGTTTTTGTTAAGCAATCCTGTCAGATTGCAATAACATTTCTAGGCCCTTCTTTGAACCTTCACCTTTGTGTTAAAGGAACCATTATAACCTATAGTAGTCTCAAATCAGATCAAAACTTCAAGAAATAATTGATCATACGACTAGACCTTTACTACATAGTTTCACATTATCTCTGAACTCTGGTATTGAACTTCTTACATTGCCCCAGCTGGGTGATATTAGGACTCATGCACTATTATGTTCACATACTTCTTGAAAACATTACCATTTTACATTATCCACTCCTACAAAAATATATAAAACCTCAATTTGATCCAATTAGTAGTTTCCAATTGTCATTCCAATGGGAAAAAGAAGACACGATTAAGTTGAAAATTTATAAACTGAATATAAACCCTTCTATTTGATGTAGCTACAAGTATGAATTGTCATTTCTATGATTGAAGGAATATATACAGTTAATTCAAATACGTGGTCCTTTCAATTGTCATTTCTATGGTTAAAATATGTAGTTAGCACCCATTGCATATTGTTGGAGTGGTCATACACCTAACTAAGAAATCTATAAAGTAACAAACTCTAAGGTTTTGTTCTAATCTTCTCCCTTTTCAATACAACCTTAGAACCTCAATTAGCTTGTTGCTTCAAAAGTTAAAAAAACATGTTGATCACTCGACTACATTTACTATATAAGCATTAGTAGCCTGTGGTGTTGACATTATTGTAGTCATCCACTCAACTGATATTGGAACTTGTGCAAATTTTACTTCAAATGGTTCAACAGTTCAATAAATTTTTGATCACACGACAATGTTTACTATGTAAGCTGTTATTATTACTAGCATGTATTGTTGAGGTTCTTATAGTCACCCACTCAACTGATATTGGAACTCATGCAACTTTTTCTTCAGATGCTTCAACTAGTTAACAAGTGGTCAACCACCCAACTTTATGGAGTTTGCATTGTTTGAGAAGTAGTATTTTCAAGGACTTGAAAAATAAGACTAATTAATAATTGCTTACCTAACAGAAAGTGTGGAAATATAATTTTATGATTTTTTAACATGAATGTAATACTATACCTTGCTGCCAAAAAAAGATTTCCTTCCTAATCTCTGATTTGTCTCACTCCTCGATTGAGGAATCTCATTTATAATTATTGACATTGATTGTACATCACTAATGTCCTTTTTATTTGGGTGTGTGTGTGTGTCCATGGAGCATTTGTGATTATTTTATTTTCTTCAATAATGCCTCCATTTTGGACATCACTAATGTTGATTGTCACGATTCTATATTTTTAAGTGTGTTTTCTATCATTTGCACTTTTCAAGATTTTTTTTAATAACAACTTAATTTCTTAAGAAGGTCAACTACTCAAAGAAGTTTTCTATAAACATGCAACATGGATGAGAATTGTAATTGTTCACTATAATGTTTACAATTTTGTGCCCTCTATTCTTATAAGAATGATATGCCATTGTATCATTTTAGTTATTGTAATTTGTAAAACTTGTAGTTATGTAGTTTCAAAAGTAAGGAGATACAAAATACACTCAAACATAGGATGGTCTAAATTGGAAGGAAAAAGAGGGAGGAATAGTCAAAGGAGGATAGTTCCAAAGAACACACCAAAAATATTAGGTTCTATCATTGTCTCCAAGGCATTTTTATTCCACTTTCATCTGCTTCATCTTCCTTGCATTGGTTGTTGTTGTAGGGGCTGAAGAACAAGGGAACATTGGATAAAATATGAACTCTAGAGGGTATTTAAATCAGGATGGAAATGATCTTGGCTATGATCATTTTACGAATGTCACTCACCATGTCATATTTATCATTGACATATCATGTTCCATGGGTTAATGAGACATTAAGGTAGAATGAGAGGAATTGGAAAGAATTAGTGGTTCCCTTTCTAGATTTTGCATGTTCTATAATGAAATGCATGCTTCATGAAAAGAAAAGCACATGAAATCTTCTCATCCTTCATATTTGTCTTGCAATTGTTTTGTGCCTCATTATGATATTCAACTTTTCCCTCACTACGTTCTTTGTTATCTATTTCCAATTCTTCAATCTACCTGTCACTATACCTTGTCAATTTTAGGGAGACCTTCATCTAGACCTACAATATTCATGGCAGTAATTTGTTTCTCATTGTGACGTGTTTCAATTCTAGCAATGAAAAATAACAATTTTTAGAAGAGATGTAATATCTACAATGGAACATTGTAATTCATTAAACTAAATTTTATTTTTTGTGTAATTATTGAAGTTATTGTTGAATGCACTATACTATTAAATGTAAAATAGAAAAATAAAGTAAGATGTAAGAAATTATAAACTAGGCATATGTTAAATATTACCGAGCTTGCACAGGTAATAAATGATAAACTTGCAATCGCCTAGTCAGGTAATATTGGACCTCGTGCACTCTTCACTTCGCATGGGTCAAGGTGTCAAGATATCAAAAACCACCCAAATTTATGGAGTTCTCATTCTTTGAGTAGTAGATCACTATTAAGTTATGACATTTGTCGAACTCTACAAATCATAAACCATCTAACTTTGTGGAGTTCACATTATTTGAGACACAATTTTTTCAAGGAGTTGCACAATAGCGTTGCTTAATAATGATTTTCTTGACCAAAAGCATGTAAATGTACTTCCATGATTTGGGAATTGGAATGATACTTCTCCTCTCCATCCAAAAATGAATTTCCTTATCATTTGTGATTTATTCTAGTCCTCAACTAACAAATCTCATTGAACATTACTAACATTGATTGTACATGAGTGTACTATATTTTTAATTGTGTCTCTCCCAAGTGGTTGAGTATATTTTGATTTTTCCACTTGGAAACCTTAATCTCAAACATTACTAATGTTTATTAACATGATTCTACATTTTTAAGCACAATTTTTGTCATTTGTACTTTTCAATACTGCACTTTATTTATGATATGCAATTATCACCTTTTTTTAATAACCACAAAGTTTTTTATGCAACACAATTAGTCACAAAAGTTTGCTATGAAGAGGTAGTGAGGATCACAACTATTCATTACTCATTATACTAGTTCCAGTCTTGTGTAGTTTTACCTATCTAAGATGGGATTGTCTAAATAGGAAATATTGAAGGGGAATTAGTCAAGGGAGGTCACTTCCAAAGAATCCACCCATAGTATTAGCTTATATCATCGTGTCTAGGACATTGTTATTCCACTTCTGTCTTCTTCTTCTTCATCCCATTGTTGTTCACCTGATGCAGTCAAGAATAACAATGTCTTCTCATATAGTATTTTTATTTTTTTATTTTTACATCTTATAAAAGCTATCATCGGTTAACAAGCATGATACTATTGTACTATTTCCATTATTGTCAATTGTCCTATCTGTAACTGTGTATAGTTTCTCACATAAGAATAAATTAGTTGTAGTGAGTGTTAGCATGGGTGAAATTGGAAAGAATGAGAGTGGTGATATTATCCCCTAACTGTTACAACTAGCAGTTGTCATTCCACCAAAAGATCAACATGTTGATGCCCAATACAACCACTAGACTTATAGAAGACACATGAGGATGTTAAACCATGCCAAAAATCCTGAAAGGAGGACATTGGAAGTTAGTCCAACAATCCCCCCTCGACATCATCCAAGGGGATTTGAACCTGTAACCAAGCTCTAATACCACTTGTTATGACTAGCGGTTGTTGTTGCACCAAAAGATTGACCTATTAATGCCCAATACAACCACTAGACTTATAGAAGACACAAGAGGTTGTTAAACCATGTCACGAATCCCAAAGGGGGACGTTGGTGGTTAGTCGAATACTAACAAACAGTGTGCTCAAATAATTGGAGTGCCAAAGAATGCTCCATCAATATTAGGGTAAATGATCAACACATAAGTAATTTTATGTTGATTGAAAAATGAGTTAGAATGGGGGAAATTAGAAACAATTAGAATAGTGGAATAATTTAGTTGGGAAGCCATGAAATATGTTGAAGAAGAAGGGTGTTGTCAAGATCCTGAGGCTGGAATCAAAATTGTCTGAACTATTCTATGCAACCAATATTAAAATAGAGTAATATGTAGAATGCAAAGTTGTAATTGATTATTGATATGTAATGAATTATTTCAGGACAAGACATTTCCATTGTCGTTGAAATGTATATTAAGGTCTATATCTCTTTTTCCTTCGCTATGACCTATATTTTCTTTTTCCCAATGTTCTTTATATGTCATGCTTCTACTTTGACCCATAAACCAATGTTGGTGCGTGACAATTTTTTTTGATTTGCATCTTGAAAGTTTAGGGATTATAGATGATTAACAATCGGATATATAAAACTCAAACAACTCTTTTGCCAAATGTAATGTCAGGGACCAACAAAGGAAATGTGATAGGATCAAAACTAAAAAAAATTAAACACCTGGTAGAGAGTAAAGACTTAACTTTGTTTCAAAATAGTTGTGAGATCCCAAAGCACGTTTACGGACTTCACTTTACCTCTCACAACTTATCAAACTAGGCAGTTCATTTATTTTTACGTTAATTATGAACTCCCCTATATATATATATATATATATATATATATATATATATATATATATATATAGACACACACACACACACACACACACACACACACACACACACACACACACATATATATATATATATATATATATATATATATATATATATATATATATATATATATATATATATATATATATATATATATATATATATATATATATATGTCATCTATCGATTATTCGTTGCATGCCCACAAACGCGCAACTGCTAGTTTTAAAATAATTTATAGTTTGAAGTTATCACCTAATGACTAGTGGTTAAAAAAGAACATAGATCTAATTTAAAACTCGAATGTTAAAAATTTATGCATTCAAATATATACATGTGGAATCCACCTAAAACAATTTTATACACATAAATCTAACCCAATCACAATTGACATATATAAAAATAAAATAAAATTATTTATCACTTTCTACATAAAATATACTAATTAATACACAAAAGAACCTTATCAACATCAACCCAAAACTTTTATAAATAAATAAATATAATTTTTCCCTGCAATTATATATTTAAAACACATCAAACATTCTAGGTAGACATTACAACCCATATAATTCCAAAGGAGTTCATTAAATCCCTCATGGAAAAGGTATTAGCTCGCTTGAGGAAGGATTGAGAGAATGGATTAGGTATATTACGTGAAATGTAGGGAATGCTGATTTAGCATAATCACTCATAATTCAAAGATTAGGGTTTTGGATTGTTTGAAACCCTAGAAGTGTGTAATAGTCCAAGAAAGCATGGCGACATTGTGAACATTCATGGCGACATACATGGAAAAATCGTTAGGATGAAAATAAACCGTTATTAGACAGAGAAGAACAGATTCCAGTAATAGAGGAGCTGTGGGACCCTGGATGAGCACGCTATGTTAACACACTACACATTTCATGTCAACAAATTACACATAAATGAACAGGAAAAAGATAATGTTATTATCAGTGCTTCATACAGTAACTATAATAATCAATACGATATTATCAGTGCGCTTAAGGTGCCACCCAGCCATATTGATCGAGCTTCAGATCCTATATTAAGAGCGTATTTATTTCTGCTGTCCTTTCAGTATGAATTTATACCTCAAAACCTGCAGCTTTTGGCCCTTTGCCTGCTGTGCCTCGACAATATAACAGACGGTATGGACCGACTTGTTAAATATTTTTGTGCTTTTTAATCTTTTCTTGGCTGTGATGATTACAGGCGTTTCCTTTTTACAGTCTAGTTTGATATTGTTTTATTGACTTCAATCTTGATTGTTCTTTTGGACTATAGTTTTGGCTTATAGCTGTTTGAATTTCTGCTATCAACTTCGTGAACTAATCATTTTTAATTGTTTTTAAATCTGCCTTTTTCATGACTGGTTTCATTTTACTGGAGTTTGATGCTTGTGTTTTTAAGCATGGAAATAAGTTTTGTTTGGTTGTTTCTTTGCATACAGACAAATTTGATTATGTTAATCTAAAAATTGAAAAGTTATATTATTTATCTGGATTTTTCGAGAGGATTTTTTTTCTTATATTTAAATTTTAAATAATTTTTTAATATCGTAAATAGCTTTTAAGGTTAAGAAGTTCAAATTTACTTTCTTATATTTTTTCTTTTGAACTGTTTTGGCTTATGGAGAACTTGTACTCTTGAAAGAGAGGTCACGAGTTCAAATCCCACAAGGGAGTAGGGTATTTACGCCTAGCACAGTTAGGTGTGTTGTGGACTATAAAATGACCTTTCCTTTCCTTTTCATAAATAAGACAAATTTCAGATTCAACTCAGTAATAGCCAAATTTATTATATCTCACGTTGGAAAGTTGCTTGATTTTAGAGTGTTCAAAGTAAAATTTTACTTTTTTTTCTCTACAGTTATTCCTTGATTGTTTTTCTATTTTTTTTAATCTTACTGCATTTTTCAATTAAAAAAATTGTTTTGGAATGTTGTTCAAAGTGTATTGCAGTTTTAAATATACCAAAAGAGCAGTTCTTTTTTAAGATGAAATAATCGTCTCTTGAAATGTTGTCTAGGGTTTTAAATCTAAATTGCCGATGTGTGGATGATAAAATAACTAATAAGCCATATCATATACGTCTATGTTACCAAATTAGAAAATCATTACAATTACAAAATCAAAATTTAGTTCATGATTCAATGTTCATCAATTAAGATTCAATATTCACTAATCCAAATCACAATATTAAAAAAAAGATTAATGGTTATTAAGTACATGTTTTTTTGTTTAGAAGCAAAAAAATGATTAAAAATATTATTAAACACATATTTTAATGTGCTTCAAGTTGTTTTTTTATCAAAAGAAATAATGCTTGTGGAAGCTCATGGATGCACACAGGAAGCACATCCTGCATCCTAGGCACCTAGATGCTCTGTGGATGTGCCCAGAACATCTGAGTACCAGAATGCGCTTCCGGTGGGCATCTACAGAGCACCAGAATCGCACCAGAATCTGCATTAGAACGAATCCGCTTCCGAATTGCCAATCGGCAACTAAGCTTTAAACCAACAGGGTTTCCTATTTTGATTATGATTCGAGCAATGTTTTAAGGCGCGTTATGTTTGTTAATGGTGGCTTTTCAGATACCATATTATACTGCAAATTATTTTCCAACATTGGACTCGTTCTCAATTTTGGCGTTCTAGTTTGATATAAATCTTGAAATTAGAAGTATATCAGGATTTTTCAATTGATAGAAGCTGTTTTCTAAAGAATTTGAACCTAAATATTAGGTGTCTAAAGTACAAAGCAACCAAATTTTACTTTATAAAAGCCGTCAGTTAGATTTTGTTTTTCTTCTAAATTTGTGGTCATACTTTAATCACCTAATAATTCATCGCTAAGCACTTTTAAACCCCGTTCTTCTCATAAATAATACTTATCTTGTTGTCTAAAGTGAAGTTTCTGAAACGTGTCAAATATAAGTTCAAATGTTTTTACGGTGCTCGCTCATTGACTCAAAATATTTGTCTATTAGATATACACAGCTTCATACACCATTAAAGCTTCATGAATCTCAGGATATGTTCCTTAAGCCCTCGGGGCAAGCGCATTTTCTCTACATTTAACAGGCATTGACTTATTCACATCTCTCTCATTGCTCATAGTTCAATTCAGTCACCAAATTAATCTCTTGCTAATGGTTTTCCGCCCCTTTTTTCCCGGGCAGATTCTGTTAAATTATTTATGGGGATATATCGCATTTTACATTAGAATTTAGTTTGTCTCTCTGCTTGCACGACAGTTATTCTTGGAAATTTATAATACAATTTAATGGAAATTTAAAGTAGTTTCATATCTGTATACTTGGCAGCTTCAGGAAGGGTATCAATCCAAAACGGCATAGCTCTCTTTCAAGATTTAACAAGCGTTCGGTCCAACTGTACATAGCGCGGCAGTCCATTATGGGATCTCTTGCGGTGGAGGAAGGCCTGATATATCCAGATGTGAGAAGGGACGAGTCCGTAGCAGACAACTATCATGGAATGCTTGTATCTGATCCTTATAGATGGTAAGTTTCTGTATTGAGTTTCTATTGGGGAATAGTTTCTGTGCTTAATTCTATTGGAAAACTATAGACTGCTGCATCGAGAACTGGAAATGCAGTTAGAATTTTATGTTTGTGGGCATATTGACCTTACAGCAATCTGTTCTAGTCCAGTTTAAGTGGACCTGAGTAAATTTCTATGTACAGCTACTTTGAATGTATGGAGTTGGTTGTAGACTTGGGACAGGCTTACCACACTATTTGTCAAAGCCATGAAGAACTCCGTAGGTTTCATTTGTAGTTTGAGGACTATGATTGAAATGGGATTTAGGTTTAGACATCGTTTGGGTATCAGCAAGAACTGCTTATTCATGAAAAAATTGGGAGTGCTTTTAAGTTAATATTTTGGACCATACTTTGTGATTCAAATGGTTATTCTTTTGAGTAATTTATATTTTATTTTATTTTTGATGGATCAAAAGTGTGATTTGAAATTTTGACTAAAAAACAGTCATCTAATTTTCTACTCGTACTACACCATTTACAGAGATTGTAAAAATATCATATCTATTATCAATAGAATATGATTAATGTGTTATTATAAGAGGAGTTACACATGAAGCAAATAACTTAAATCATAGTTAGAAACTAATCAAAAAAAAAATTAGCTGGTTAATTAAGCTGTTGAAAACTAGAAAGAGCTTTAAAAATAAATTACACAGTTAATCCTAATAAAAACTTTACATAATTTGATAGTGTAAAAAGACCACCTATTTGGTAATGAATGAGTTAAGAAGAACTATCCATGGTTCATAAGATACTATATTTCTTGAAGGTTTTGTGAATGGGATAGCAAGTTAAGTGGGCTTGATCTTGGGGAAACTCCATGGTTAGGTGTGCTTGAGTTTGAGTAGTACTGAGATGAATAATCCCTTGCAAAGTGCTGATGCTTCATCTCCATGAACATCACATAGATGCAGCGAGTTCTAAATAGACTGTTCATACCGATAAGAGTTGTATTCTTGAAAATCAAAGCTCATATAATAAGGATCAATGAGTTTGATCTGAAAAACTATTCGATTAAATTCTGATTAATATATCAGATAAATTGACATATTATCTAGAAAGCAACCATTTAAATTTATTTATAAACAGATTTTTAGAGATTGTTTAAATTTTCTTGTCCTGATAACTGTATATTGAAATGAATTAGGCTGGAAGACCCAGATGCAAAGGAGGTCAAGGATTTTGTTGAGAAGCAAGTGCAGTTAACTCAATCCTACCTACAAAATTGTGAGACAAGAGAAAAGTTGAGGAAACAGATCACAACTCTTTTGGACCACCCTAAATATGGTTGTCCATTCAGACGTGGCAATAAATACTTCTACTTTTTCAATACAGGGCTGCAGCCTCAGAGTGTTCTATATGTTCAGGTAAGCCAGTTAACTTTGAAGTATGGGTCGATTTGAATGATCCTAAATGCATAGGTTTGAGGGGTATGGCCAACTTTTTTTTTTCAATATGCATATAATTTCAAGAGTTGTGAAATTCTGTTTGTTATTGTGAAAAATAAAGAAGGTAAACATTAGAATTCTTTATATTCAGTTAGCAGGTGTCATGCCTTATATTAGAACTATTTACAGTGTTCCTGAGGTTCTTTTAAACTTCCAACTTATTTCAGTACAGTCTGGAGGCAGAAGCAGAGGTGTTACTTGACCCCAACACACTCAGTGAAGATGGAACGATTTCTCTAAATACGTATGCTATCAGTGAAGATGCTGAATTCTTGGCAGTTGGTTTAAGCTCCAGTGGTAGTGACTGGGTAAACATCAAGGTTATTCGGATAGCAGATAAGACTACAGAGGCCGATTCTCTTTTGTGGGTATGTTTAATGACATTTTGTTAAGAATATAGTCAATTTCATAATCAGATGGAACAGAGCAACCATCAAGAAACAAACTTATAATAAATGTTGAAGTAGAAATGAGATACTGAGTGTGCACATGGTTTTCATAATAAGAAGAGAACATTATTTAGGTTTAGCATAGTTCGATCTTTGTTACTAAGTCAAACAAAATTGTATCCACAGATTCCACACCCATCGTATCATTGTTATTCCACTATTAGGTCTTTTGAGTTTTCTATTATATGTTATTCTTGAGATTCATTAGGCGCTTCTTTTTTGTACTCGGTTATATTCTCTTCTGAGTACATTGGTCGTTCTTGGTCACTTGCGGACATTAATATCCAGATTTTATAAATATTATCTTTGGTTGCAAGCAACACGAAAATGCCACGTTTCCAAATAGCAAATGGTTTAGGGAAATTTTCACGTGTGAATACTGTTGTACAAAAAACAGAGAAACATGAGATGCCTGGTTTTTCTCATTTTATTGGCTTAGGTTCAACAGGTCCTGTAGACCCAAGCGGATTAGAGGCTTTCCTTACCAAATTTGTAAAACTGATTCTAGATTATATTTCTTGTTTAGATTTATTTTCATTGTTTTAGATGTCATATTATGTTTTTTTTTCGTTTCTTACCAGGTGAAATTCTCATCAATAACTTGGAGTCATGACAGTAAAGGTTTCTTTTACAGTCGGTATCCAGCTCCTAAGTGCGTACTCTTTTTCTCATATTGATAGGTTTCAGCAATTCATCACTCATTTTTGTTTCAATTGCAATAAGCTTGTGTAGCATTTTAATGAATCATTTGCTTTAGCAGAGAAGGAGAACTAGATGCAGGAACAGAAACAAATATCAACCTTAATCATCAGTTGTTTTACCACTTCTTGGGTACGGAGCAATCTGAAGATATTTTATGCTGGAAAGACCCAGAGCATCCTAAGTGGACAGTTGGAGCTAGAGTCAGTGAAGATGGAAAGGTTGGGGAAACATATACTCAATATTTGAGATAACGGAATGCACCTCTACATATTTTTTCAGACGACTCTTTCAAACCTTGCATAACCTCTTATCAAGGGTTGAAATACCTGTGATGTTAATTTTAATTGGGAAAATGTACTTTACTAAACTTTGATAAGCATTGTAAAAAGTGAACTTATTTGTGGCAAAGCTATGGTTCTTGTCTGGGGTGATAATCTAACTACCAATTGCTTTATTTTTTTGCTGCAGTATCTTCTCATAAATATTTTTGAAGGGTGTGATCCGGTCAACAGGCTCTACTATTGTGATCTTTCCGCCCTTCCTCAAGGACTCGAGGCTTTTAAAGGCAAAGAAGAGCCACTTCCATTTCATAAACTCATTGATAATTTTGAAGCAAAATATGATCTTGTTGCAAATGATGAGACCATCTTCACTCTTCTGACCAATAAAAAAGCTCCAAGGTATAAATTGGTCCGAGTGGATTTGAGGCAGCCGGAATCTTGGAGCGATGTAGTTCCAGAATCAGACAGAGATGTGCTTAATTTTGTTGTTGCTGTCAATGACAATCAAGTTATAGTATGTTACTTAAATGATGTTAAACACATTCTACAAGTACGGGACTTACGATCTGGCAGGTGGCTTCATGATTTGCCAATAGATATTGGGTCAGTTGATCGAATCTCTGGAAGGCGTAAATACAAGGAGATATTTATTGCTTTTACAAGCTTTCTTACTCCTAGTATCATTTATCGATGCAACCTAGATGCTCAAAAACCAAACCTCGAAGTATTTAGAGAGACTATTGTTCCAGGCTTCGATCGGAATCTTTTTGAGGTTAAACAGGTAATTTGTTAGTTTATACTGTCTTTTGCTTTTTCGATTATTTAGCCAAGCATTTTTTTTTGGGAAAATTGATCTCGATTTTGTAAAAATGGAATCGACCTTTTTAAATCATTAAATTAACTAGATATGACATAGTATACAAATAGTATCATCATTATAAGTGCTCAATTCCATTCTTTACAGTGAAGTCAAGTTCGCTACAGCAAGAATAAATTACAATTTTGTTTATACAATAACTAGGTTATCAAGAAATAAAATGATGCAGCACGGCCTTCAGGAACACCATTGTCTATGCAGCACCGAGAATGCCCTATTTACTGTAATTATTAAACTTGCAAATAGCTACACAAAATATACTCTGTCCTGACATGTTCTGTTCAGATATAACAAAATTGTTCGTCAGAGAATTCATGTAGTAACACCAAAATATACCCAGATTTTCATTAGAAATGTATAATCAATATATTCTTATTATATTAAATAATTAGAATTAGAAAGAAACAGGGCAGCTACCACTATGAAGACTAATTCAGTTTAACCTGTTGACAAGAAAACTTTTCTTTGCGTGGAGTTCCTCTCCCGAAGTCATAAAATTTAACTGTTCCTTATTTGTTTCCCTACTTATCACCAAGCTCACTAAAGAGTCTCCTAATCGAACTCAACCAAAGGCTAAAAATAGCAAATTATTTGACAGCTGTTAAATATGAAGACCAGTCAAAGCAAACAGTAGAAGAGAAGGCTAAGAATAGTAATGATTGAACAATCACCCTACTTACTTTTCGATTCCAAGTGTAAGTGATAGTAGCAAATTGTTCCATTTACACTATGGAATCCTTCACTAAAGGGGAGATTGCATTGTTTATCTCTCCAAATAAATTTTTTTAATATTTACCTTATGCATTTGATTTGTTTCTAATGTGCCTTAAATTAAATGCCAGGTCTTTGTTCCCAGCAAAGATGGAACCCAAATACCAATGTTCATTGTATGCAAGAAAAATACCATTCTTGATGGTTCTCGTCCGACGGTGCTATATGGTTATGGGGGCTTTAACATTAGCATAACTCCATACTTTAGTGCTACTCGTATTGTCCTTTTAAGGCATTTAGGAGCACTATTTGCTGTTGCAAACATTCGTGGGGGTGGTGAATATGGAGAAGAATGGCATCAAGCGGGCGCTCTTGCAAATAAACAAAATTGTTTTGATGACTTCATTTCTGCTGCTGAATTCCTTGTATCAGAGGGTTATACACAACCTAAAAAGTTGTGTATTGAGGGAGGCAGTAATGGAGGACTCCTTGTTGCTGCTTGCATGAATCAGGTACGTTCAGATCAGTTTACTGTTCCTTACGTTATTATCCTCAATAATCTTTTTTTGTCATTTCTTGTTTTCGAAACAAATGACATGGGACTAAAAGCTAGATATTGTCTGTTTTTATCTTTAAAACAGAGGCCTGACCTATTTGGTTGTGTGCTGGCTCATGTGGGGGTTATGGACATGTTACGCTTCCATAAATTTACTATTGGTATATCTTGAACTTGGTATATTAACAATATTGATAAGCACTGGACATAAATGTAGTCTAAATAAGTTTTACATTGGGATATAAAACAAAGCAATCTGTAAGCCTATATTGCACCTTCTTAGTTATGGCATCTGCTTTTGGCTGGTGCTAAGGAATTTAACGAGCATTCATAATCCTGCAGGACATGCATGGACTACAGATTTTGGATGTTCAGATAAGGAAGAAGAATTTCATTGGCTGATTAAGTAAGAACAAAAATCAAGCATCTGTCGTGATTACTAGTTAAATATTTAAAAATATACTAATTTGGTAACTTTCCTTCCGCAAATGACCTTTAACCGCAGATACTCGCCATTGCATAATGTAAAGAGGCCATGGGAAGAGCCCGGGGTACATGGTATTCAATATCCCTCTACGATGTTATTGACAGCTGATCATGATGATCGAGTTGTGCCACTTCATTCTTTGAAGTTTCTTGCGGTAAGTACTTCAAATCCAATATTTTGACTCTCAAAGCGTCTTAAGCTGGTTTGGCTTGCAGTTCTTGGTTAATTTTTTTCTTGCTTTCCTTGCACAAAATAGTACCACAAAAGATTTGATGTTATAAATTGGATTGGATTTTTTAAGGAAAAGTAATATTGAGGATCTACTGGACAGATAATTGTTGGTATTTTTACTGAAGTTTCTTCGAGGCAATTAGTCTGATCTAAATATATTTCTCTAGTTGTTAGTATGTGTTTTCCCATAATCTTAGAGTAGCTAAAAAACACACGGATTGTTCATCATCGACAAAATTTGATGTGGCTGCGATATAAGCCATCCAAATCAGAAGTATATATGCAAATTTTTTTTTATCATGAACAATTTTTTGTTTAAGTTCTGAAAAACTATACATGCAAATTCGTTGTTGTCATCCTTAAAAAGGCAAGGAGGAACATCTCAGCATTTCATCAAATCGTGGTTATTAACTAATATGCTTGCAAGCCTGCTTGTGTACTTAAAAATAATAAATATGCATGTAAATTTGATTGTGCATTTCTGGTTAAAAATTATTGTCAATATTGCAAATTAGAATATGCTAGCAAGCTTATTTTGTGTATTTTTAGTTTTTCATGTCAATTCATGGGTTCTCCTTGTATTGAAGATATATCATCTTAATGTTATAGGGCAATACATCGGGATTTGAACTTCTTTAAATATATATATTTAAAATTGTTGGTAAGAAGAGTTACTCATTTTGTTTTGAGATCTTCTATAGTTATATGTTAATCTGAGTGAGCTCTATTGGGTGGTTACAGACAATGCAATATATTTTATGCAAAAGTGTAGCACATGGCCCGCAAACCAATCCAATTATTGGTCGAATTGAAACAAAAGCTGGTCATGGGGGAGGGAGGCCAACCCAAAAAGTGGTAAGTGTTTTTTTCTTTCCAGTCTATTTGCATTTTGGCTTATTAACGGAATTTCACCAAATTTGGATAAGAGTTAAAAATATGGAGCGAGGGTTAGTCCATGGCATCTTTAATTGCCTAATACTAATAGTGAAATTTATACAATAGTGCAATACTGTAATCTTAACAAACTATAAGAAACGTTTAATCTATACATGTGATTTTTGAAGATGATTGCATCAAATTCTGGTTCTTTTGTAGATTGATGAGAATGCTGATAAATGGGCATTCATGGCCAAAGTGGTGGGAGCCTCATGGGTTGACTAGTGTATAATGATGTGTCTGGTTGCAGTTGAAGTTGACAAACAAAGAATAGTGTTTGTATGATTTGTACTAGAATATTTTGTAGTAAGTTTTCTTGTTACTTTATGTTAAAAAGTGTTCCTCTATTTCAAAATACTTATGAATTATATTATGTCAACTGTATAGAAGGCAGACTTGTTCACATAGAAATGTAAAGGTCGTCTCCTATAGAATGTACACATTTGGATGCTTTATATGAAAGAGGAGCTATAGATCGTAGAGAATACAGAATGAGCGATTCAAAGCCTTGTGGTTGTGTACAAATACTAGTTTTCCCGACAAGCAATTCTAAGTGTTACATGTTCTCATTGTAACTAGTCCCAGTCTGTCTGATGCAGTATTCCTCGCATCAAAGAGAATATATCTGTATCTGTATCAAAACTTGTCTTTCTGCAACCTATGAAAAGAAATTCAATGACCCAAAACGATAGAACTTGGAAAGTGCAATGTGAAATACAAGTTAGTTTGACCTTAGCAAAACAGTATTCTACAATTTGTTTCTGCAATAATGTAAATTGTTCTTGTACTAGAGCTCATGAGGACAATTATAATAGTAATATTAATATATATGAAAGCTTATTAGCTGGTCGATTGATGAGAACCTTGCAAGAATCTTTGGCATGTTGGCTGAAGGCATAAGCACAAAGTCATTCACCAAAAGTGGTAGGCATGCAATTATTCTCATTTTTAGATCTGACACAAAATATTATTGAGTTCATAAGATCAAGGCATGCGATATATGGTAAAAATTAGTTTGATATATTGCTGTATCACGTCTATTCAACAAGTTTTTGGTGGATTACAACAAAGACAAGGAAAAACCACGAGACCAAATGTCATGTTCTTATTGGTTATGAAAAGTTTTAATAATGACTACTCTTGGCATGCTGCGAATGGCATTATTATTACTAACTTCAATTAAGGATATTGAGTCTAATTATAGAATGGGCAGAAGCGTACAGCAGGATCTTTGATTACTATGATGGTTAAAGGACTAGATATCTGATTAAAACAAAAATTACAAAGCGGTAGAGAGTCTCATGATGTTTTATTTATTTCTCTCATTTGGATTTTTCTCTGTATTTTATTTTGCTTTTCTATGCCTTATTGTCTCTTGATCTCACACTCCTTCCATTCCATTTTATTTATGCTAGGTCTGCAATTTCACATCTTTTATAATTTCTTTGATCTTCTTCATTCTAGTAATGGATTACACAGTGTGATCTCAAAGATTGATGTAAAAATTGTGAACATAATTAAATCCAAAAACATGATTCTTTTAACATGTACTCCCTCAAGGTTTCACTTCTTGACTTGTCTAAATGCTCACACAATCACACCCTAAATTTCAGACACCTACAAGTTTTAAAAAAATACTAAACTAGTTCTCTGCACCACAAATTGAAGATCTACATGATCCTCTATGTAGTACTCTCCAATGACACAGGGGCAGGGTAGATTCAAAGCCTTGCTCAGAGTTACACACAGAAGCAATATATAATTCACATGAACAATAAAAAAACACAGTGTATACGAGGCAAGGCAACTGGAATCAGTCAATATGCCCGACTATGAGGCCTTCCGAGTTGCGGCCATATACAAAGAAATTATGAAACCAGAATCTCAGCTTGCATCCTATCTTTGTCTCCAATGATATATCTTGATAATGATGTCCCTACTGCTCTTCTACATCAAACTAGACTCCTTATATCGCCAGTTAAGCCACAAGTCGGCTAGTCAGGCATTTAATTACATTATAGGTCCAACTTGGGAGACTAAACCAAAACTAAAGAAAGAATGAACAAAACTCGATGCGAGGTTACATTTAGGTCCACACATGACCCAAGATCATATCCCTAACTTAGTAAGATCCTATTTCATCATACGGAATTGCGCAAGACAAAAAACTCCACGTTTCACGCAAAATTGGCTGAAAATTGATACCCAAGGAAAACGGTGATAACTCCCAACTCTCGATGAATTAGGATTTGTGGTCTTAGGTGAAGATAGTATTTTAGGTCCTCTTTAAGACCCTAAGATCGCAAAGTCTGATTCATTAAAGATCAATGACTACATGACGCACAATCAGCACGCGGAAAATAAGAAAATACTGCTCCAGCTGCAAGGTAAAACAACTCTTAACTTTGACACGATCCATCCAATCCTTATGTGCTCATAGGAGAAGGTTCCAAAATAAGTCCTCAACATCATGTTAACTTTGCATAACATGAAACCAACAACCGCAATGGCTATAATGCAAACAACATACAGGTACAAAAAATAGGGAATATTTTTGGTTGATGCAAGATTGCTCAAAGACCCAAGATGCTCCTGCATCATCCAAATACTCTCCCATGTCTATTCAAAATAAAAAATCCAATTCCATATATAAAATCCAAATATTCATTAAAAATAAAGATAATAATTGATTTACCTCTTCTCATGTTGACTCAATTTATTTGACCATTAAAAATGTTTTATTGATTTGCAATAAGAATCTTTACTATGTCGGTCCTGTTCTAACTGTTCAGTGTATAACTTCTATGCACCAAAATATCTCACCATGAAACTTTGGGATTAGAAAGAATATACCTTGATTATGATTCACTCAAATGCACACTTCAAAATACTAAGATGATAGCTTGTATTGTATGCCCTATTTCCTGTACTTAACAAAAAATTGATCTGTTACTTGATCTAATCTCTTGATGAGTTGTGCCTATGCAAATGATGACCATTCATGATGTTTTTTCCATCAATGACAACACTTTATCCATCTAACTGTGTCTCTTTTCATCTTGACAACAATAGAGTTATAGGTTCTTTTGATCCTAAGCCTTCTATTTTTCTTAAGAATCTTGATGAGACCAACATGCATACAAGTGACATCAATCTTATCATGGAGAACAACTCAACTCTTTCCATTCTTCTCATAATGAAGATGAAGTTTAAGAGTCCTTATGCAATTTCAAAAACTTTCCAATGACTTTGAAAAATTTGAACAATGGTTAGGACAAGAAAACTTTAATCATGAAGTCATTTTTGTTGTAGAGGGTTTAAGGAAGTTAATTCACAATGATGAACACGGTGTTAAAATCTTGCATATTATCTCTCATCTCATTGATAACAATGTCAAATCTATTATAGATTGTGTTCAAGATCTAGGTTTCATTCGACCTACCACTAGTGTTGAGATCTCTATGCCTATTTCTACCTCAATTCCTAGTGTGTCCACCTATCATAACAATTTCAATTCAAAACCTCAATCCTACACACATTAGAATTCCTAATCCTATTATTTCTACCATCCCTTCAAGTGTGCCATATGTTTCCTTACCTTCATCAATTCCCACTTACAATAGTGTGCCCTTTTCATATTCAAACATTCTCTCCATTTCTCACAATGCTCGAAACATTTCAAACATATCTCCTCCTACCATTCTTGTTAGTGATTCTACCATTAGTAGCTTGGCTCAAACCATGTCTTCCTTATAACAAAAAATTGCTTCAATGAATCAATTCAAATTTAATATTCTTACTTGTGACATTGCTAGTCCTTTGTCTTTGGATATCATCTACATCGTTATTCCACAATATATGAAGATTTCTCATCTTGAGACTTATAATGCTAAATGTGATCCTTTGACTTATTTAAAAATCTTTCAGACATTATGTAGTGCTTTCTCTCATGATCATAGGTTCATGGCTAAACTATTTGCTAGAACCTTCTAAGAGAAAGCCTTACAATGGTATTGTTCTTTGACTTCTTTGCTTCCTTATTCTATTGATTCTTTCTAAAAGTTTGCTAATTATTTCATCCAACAATTTCAAAACAACATTGGTCCTAAAAAAATCTTTAAATGATTTAATGCATTGTAAACAAGATGTTAGAGAAAAAGTGACTAATTTCATAACTCTTATATGAAATTCTTCCATTGTTCTTGTAGTTTTGAGGGATTTATTTTGATATAATATCTCATGTATTATCATATGATCATACTGACCCTAAAGTTAGTAGATCCCTTACATGCTCTCTTTTTTCATGTGTTCATTTCCTTTGATTTGTCCTTTTTGTAGGGGTATCTCATAGTGGAAGTGTTTCTTGTGGGTGCATGTATGCTCTGTTAAAATCATTTCTCCCATTAAGGCATTTACAATCGCTTTAATGTGGGGGAAATATACTCCGCTTCATGTTTCACATTTTGCACACATGTACACAATGATTTAATGCAACCTTGCTTACATGTGGCAAAGAAGATAGTTCTTTCCTTGTATTCATCCTTTTATTAGATCCCTTAACGAAGACAAGGATTTTCTTAAGGGCTAATCCTCCTTCTTTGATCCCTAAGGAGACAAAGATTTCCTTAGGCCTGATTGATTTTCTTGATCCAATGCTTTCCTTAAGGAATGATCTTTCCATTTCTTTGATCCCTATGGAGACAATGCTTTCCTCAGGATTAATCATCCTTGTTGATCCCTTAGTGGAGACCATGCTTTCCTTAATGACTTATCATTTCATTTTTGATGGATTGACTAGCATAACACAATATGTTAGACCTTCAATACCATCTTTTACAACACTTTCCCTTTGTGTGATTCATAGTAAGGCAATCTCCCTCTCTCTCTCTCTCTCTCTCTCTCTCTCTCTCTCTCTCTCTCTCTCAGCAATGCCTCTTTTATCTTGGTTTTAGATTTGATGAAGACTTAGTCACGGGGCCTCACTTAGCGGCTTGGGAGAATCTCTGGAGGTGCCTTCTAGAGCTTGTCGACTATCTCTTGGATCTCTTCAAAATTCACCATTTGGATACCTCCACGACGTTCTTGTTGCTTTTCCTGGAAGGTGGCTAATTCATTTGCAAAAGCTTGTATCTCTTCTTCTCAAGCTAGCATCTTCTGCATTTCCTCCTTTTGGTAAAACATCTGTTGGAGGTCATCTTTTATTTTTACTCCATTGAAGATTTTCGTGAATTGATGCACAATGGGTGCATTTTCTGGTCATCATCATCATCATCATCATCATCTTGGATCCTGCTCTCCTTGTTGAGTTGACTCAAAAGGGGGTATGGAATGAGAAGGTGGGGGAGTAGGCATCGATGGAGTTGGTTGAGAGGAAATGGGATTCTGGACTGGGGGCAACATGGGAGCAAGAGGAGTCAGAGCTATTGGGGGAGTTGGCGAAGGCACATGAATATGAACTAGAGAAGGAGTAGGAGTAGGGAGCTCAATAGGTGGAGCTTATGATAGAGGTTGAGTTTGTGATGGAGGTTGAGTTTGAAGTTGGGGTGGAAGCGAAGTAGTTGGAAGTGGAGGTACTAGAGCTTGCTGAGGTGGAGGAGTTAGAATTTGTGGAGGAAGTGGAGACTCGGTATATTCTTTAGAGGTAATCCCAACAGAAAACTACTGTCCCAACTCCTTCTCTGATTTGAAGAACTCTCCTTGACTCATGTCTGCAACCTCTTCTATCAGTCCTTGGGGTACCTGTTGAGCTATTTCTCCTGCAATCTTCTCGGGAGTAATGGCTATGAATTGTGTAGGAGACACAAATGCAAATGGAAGTTGTTGCTCAACAGAGGGTTCTCCTGCAAGCATTTTATGCTCTGATTCTTGCTTCTTAAATCCATAAAGACCTTCAAAGTCGGATATATCAAACTCATCATCACCTAAAGCATCCTATGGATTAACCTCTTCTGCTTAGATCACCTCACCGGGGTCAATCTGTACTTCTTCCTCTTGCAATTTCTTCTTTTTCAAGAAGGCTCCCGATTGAGTCCTTCAGCTCAAGGGAACATCATGCTCCTCATCTTCCTCATACCCTTCTAATTTTTTTTCCAAATGGGGAGATGTAGCCGATCTCTTCCTCTTATAAACATGACCCTTTTCTACTCCAGTAGGCCTAGGTTTGGTTACTTTCACCCCGTGTGCCCTCTTGGGTACGTTTTCTTGCTCTTGGACATTGGAAGACAAAGCATCAGGTGGAGGTATGCTTCTGGTCATCCCGGTTCTTGGAGGCTCTTCTCTATGATTTGATCCATAACCAGTTGGGCATTCATGCCTATACACTATCTCAGGCCTCTGCAGGGAAACCCCCTTGAATTGAGGCATCAATACCTTCTCTCCCCTTTTCTTCTCCTTGGAAGGTTGGGCTGGCTGCTGCTTCATTGGCACAAGGTCCATCTTAAAAGGACGTGCAATACATGTCTTGGTTGTTTTAGTGACACAGCGGGCCTTGAAGTTGATATCACCATTTTCTTCCTTATCCACCTCAGCATTTAGGATGACCCTTGTGTAGATTTTATCTTGGTTACATATAGGATCCAAAACATCCTCTATATCTCCATCCCACACCTTCGGTGGGATGCGTAGAAGAAAGGCATCTTGTGCCAGTTCCAAGCTCATCTGAAAATAGTCACAGATCCTTACCTCTTAGTCATCGATGCAATTAATCCAATGATATTCAAAATGAGGCTATGTATATAGTACCTCCCCATAATACGACTGTAGGTGCCAATAGGGTCAAACCTAGTCCTTATCAAATTGAACTTCTACAAGGGGCACTCATCCCACTTGAAGGACAAAGATTTACACACCTTCATATCTTGTAGAAAATGGGTTCCTATCGAAATAGGGAAGTCCCAACTGTGCTTCTTCTTATGTTTTATATGCTTATATGCATCAGAAAGTTGTCTAGCCATCTCTAGTAGAATGACTCTTGCAGAAGGGTACCTCAGAAACTTCTTAGAAGTCAGAGTACTCCCGGCCACCTTGATGTGTGTGAAGGTCTTTAACTAGATGTAATAATCCCCTAGGGCTTTTACCTTTGCAACAGCTTCCTTAGATAGCTTCTTGGCATAATCACCTTCTATAGATCAGATGATTGCAAAAACAAAGGCATCGTTGATGATCTTAAACTCCGAGCTATCCTCTCCAAGGTGCTCCTTCCTCACTAGTTGAGGGTACACTGTAAAAGGCCAAGTGTTGGGCTAACCCATAGCGCTGACTTTAACTAGCCTTGGGTATACTGCATGACATAGGAAGTCATGTAAAAATGAGGGTCATTTTTCATAGAATTCAACTTCCTGTCCAGGTTATCACTGAGGATTATGGCCCAGTCAAACCTCACCTTCATCCCCTTTTTCTTTTCGATCACCAAGATCATCCAAGGCTCAAGTTGGATCAATTCCTGGAGGCCATACACCTTGTTGATCATAGGTACAATGGCCTGGATGTCTTCTTTTAAGTATCCCCTCCTCATGTCTATTTTATCAAGTTTATTCTTAGGTAGGGGTTGCATCAAGTACTCATTATTTAAAATCTCATGAGACAACTGAATACCCTTGTTGTAGAAGATCATGCCCTTGTCTATAGAAAATCTGTAGAATCTGTCTATCCCCTTGGGTAGGTGGAAGATGTCTCAATATTGTTTGGCCTTAAATTTAATACCACTTCCCCATTGTGTTCTTTACCAGCCTCTCATCTGGTACATAATGGTTCACCAAGGTAACAATAAGGTTAGAAGAGATGATGGACATTGAATGTGCCCCCGCATTTATGAGACTGGAATACACTAATGAAGTGTAGTCCTCAGACCGACTTGCTTGCTGGGCACACTTTACCTAGTACTCATTCCAACTGAAGTTCCCTATGTTAGTGTCAATGATCTCCGTGTGGAGGTTCCCCACCTTTAATGGTGCATGGTACTCTTTGAACTGGTACTTGATGGCTGGTGAACTTACCTTCTCAGACATTCTACAAAAGAAACATGAATCAATAATGATTGTAAGAAGCAATGAGTCCACTATGAACAATAAATGAGAGAAAAAATATGAAGAAAAAAAACCCATAAGACTAAGGTGTTTGAAGGCTCAAAAGGAAACTTTCGGAAGCTTGGAGGTTTGGACTCCGATAGAGTGATAGCACTCTGAAAGGCCGAAATGGAAAAAACTAAGGTCGTAATGCCACTTCTTCAGGATTTCAAACTTTCAGGGTTTCAAAGGTGCAAAATTATGTACACATCTGAAAGTACAAAATGGTGAAAGTGGGCACTTAGGTTTTTGGTTTGATATTTTGGACCTGCAGAGAGTGAAAATGATTTGTTTTGTTGGCATCCGAAATGCCAAAGATGCGAAGTCTGGTTAAAACTTGGTTTGTCTAGGAGCTGTGATTGGTGTTAGGCTTCAAATTTTTGGTGTGCGAAGATAGGTATCTAGCATCAGTGTTTGAAACACCAAAAGTTTGAAGCCGAGGATTTGGACTTAGTATTTTTTGTTGATGACTCTGGAACCTCAGAGTTTGAAACTTTGAAATGTTTAGGGCTGACAGTGCCAAAAGGAGAAACCCTTTGTGCGATCTCGAAATCGACCGTGAGGTGAGCTCGACCATGAGACCACCTCAAAAGGGCCTAGAGGGACAACTCTGAGGCCCTTAGGCAACAAGAAAACCCAAACAAAACTAGAAAACCCTAACTAGACACTTAAGAACCCTAGGAGAATGACAAGGAAAACAAAAAACAAGCAAAAACTAAAGAAAATGAGGGAAAAAGATCCTACCTCAAGGAGTGAACAAAGGAAACGCGAAGGAAAGCTAAGCACAAAGAGATCTGGAAGCTGGGAGGTGCTAAACACTCAAAAGATCAAAGATTCTCTGAAATCACAAAGTCACAACATGCACAAGTGACCAAAAAGGTCACCCACACACTTTAAATAGGCCATGAGAGAGGGCGACATCAGTCACCCTCTAGAATTTGGTGTTTCAGAGCTCCGAAGAACACTGACTCCAAAAAATGAAAGTACAAAGGTCTAAAATCCTTTGAGGGAGTCATAATTTCAGACTTTCATAGATCTGTAAGTCTAACAACTCTTAAAGGCCTAAGATAAACCAAGCTTACTTCTAAGAATAAATCAGATGTTTGGGCTTTCAGTGTTTCAGTATCTCTAAAAGTGCGAAAGAGCGAAAGGTTAAGTTTCTCCTGAGGAAAGCCTTTGACAGGGGGAAGACTACAAACATACCCAAAAAGGACAAGCAAGAAGCTCAAAGGGCACAAACAAGTAAAATAAAAAGGGGGGGCCCCTTGGCCAAGTGGCCAAAAAAGGGAGCGTGGTTGTGGGACCACAACAAATAGCCTCAACAAAAAGGAAAGAAATGACCAAGGAATTTCTCAATCACCCAACCCTCAAAAAGATCTTATCTTGCAATAAACTAGAGACAAATTCATATGTGGTAGTAATCTTGCTGTCAACACGTCAAGATCTGAAAGTCTTTTCTATCATGTCCGGTGTGTGAACCTGTGTGTTGATTTTCCTAATTCCTCATCAAAGGTTCCTTAAATTCTCAATTAGTCAAAGTTAAATCTTCACCCTCAGAAACAGATTGGCAAAAGTCATTTCAACCTTTCTTTACTACCAGTTAGGTGTTGATAGCACCAGCAGAGGTTGCTAAAGTCACCCTTTCCCTCCATCTGATGAGCTTATTTGAAGTTTTAAACTTCTTTGGAGGGCTCTTTGACTTCAACCTTTTCTTTTTGATGTGTTTCTTATTTACACTTTTCTTCATCATGAACTTGAGATATACCGTTAGGGATACTACTTGATTATTTGAATTCCTAATGAATGTTCCTTCTCTTTTCTTTCTTTTCTAACTTGGGCAGCGATTAGGCTGTGCTACCCAAGCATTAGAGTTCTAGCTTTGCAATTTGTTGATTTTAGTCTTTTGCATGTTGGACTAACCGCCAACGTCCCCCTTCAGGATTTGTGACATGGTTTAACAGCCTCCTATGTCTTCTATAAGTCTAGTGGTTGTATCGGGCATTAACAAGTCGATCTTTTGGTGCAACGACAACCATTGCTTGTAACAATTGGTATCAGAGTAGCAAGTCCTTGAAAGAAAAGTTTAATAGCTTAAGGAGATCCATGGCGAATTTCAGGAAAGAAAGCCCGAAGTTTGATGTAGTGAATTTTGATAGCTGGAAAGAAAAGATGAAGACACATCTACTATGTTTAGGATCAGGTTATTGGTTGATTATTAAGAATGAGAAGACTATCATTGATGAGGATAATATTGAAACATGTACTAATGATGAAAGAGATCTATTCATGTGTAACATGCTTGCCAGAGAAGCACTTTTATCAACCCTTTCGGAGAATGAGTACAGTCAGGTAAAATATTTGAAAACATCTCATAAAATTTGGATAGCTTTACACTCTACTTTTGAAGGTGATGAATATGCAAAGAAAGTCAGATTACATAATTGGATATGTGCATTTGAAGATATAAGAATGATGGAAGATGAATCTGTTAGAAGCTATATAGGTAGAATGTCAGAGATTGTTGCAGGTATAAAATCTTGTGGAGGAACAAAGACAGAGAATAAAGTGATATGGAAAATTCTGAGGACATTGACTCCTGCATTTAAGTAGACAACACAGATGATTGAACAAGTTATACCTTGTACTTAGAACTTTACAAGAGAGACTCTTCTTGGAAGATTGGAAGCAACTGAAATGAACCTGAGGTTATCAGGAGACTTACCTAGAATGGAGACAGCATTCAGTGCTCTTAGTGTTTGCCCTACTTTGTCAAGAAGCATCAGTGTAAGCGGAGATTATGCTGGCAACAATAGATCTAGAAATGAAGAAGACAAGAAAATTGAAGAAGGTATTGCCTTGCTTGTGAAGAGAGAACCAGACAGTAAGAATTTTTTTAAATGTTGGACATGTCAAGAATATGGTCATTTTGCATCTAAATGTACTAAGAGAGTTAAGAAGTACATAAACAATTTTAAGCCTAGAAGACCTAAGGAGTGTTATTATGCTAATGATGAAGAACTTGAAGCTAGTATAGAGAGAACCTTAAGTGAAAGTGATACTGAGAATAATGATGATATAGGATTTGTAGCAATTAAAGAAGAAAATCCTGAAACAAAGGTTAAGGAAGAAAAAGCTCTAGTTTCTCAAGTTGAAAAGAAATCTGGTTGGATTATAGACAATGGTTGTTCACATCATATGACTGGAGACATGAAAAATTTCATAAAGTTTAACAATTACGATGGAGGAGTTGTTAGAGTTGGAAACAATGCACCTTATTTGATTAAAGGTATAGGATCTATTACTCTTGATGGAAAGACTAATGTTGATGATGTTTACTTTGTGGATGGTTTGAAACATAATCTTTTGAGTGTTGGATAGTTAGTTGATAAGGGATATCAAGTTTGGTTTACTGAGAAAACTTGTGTGATAAAAGATAAAGATGAAAATTTGATTGGTACTGAATCTAGAACCAGAGGTAATGTATTTTAGTTGAATCCTACTGAGATGACATGTTTGATTACTAAGATTGATGACAGTTGGTTATGGCACAAAAGATTTTGTCATATAAATTTTGATAACATTGTGAAAGTGAGTACTACACTTGCAGTAAGAGATTTGCCTAGAATTATGAAGCCCACTAACATGATTTGCAAGGAATGTGTGATGGCTAAACATAAGAGAAGCTCATTTCCAGTAAGAAGTTTACATCGATAGAGAGGTTGGAGATTTTTCATACAGACTTGAGCGGTCCTACAAGGACTAGAGGATTCTATGGAGAAAGGTATTTTATGATTCTTGTTGATAATTTTACAAGAATGATGTGGATTGCATTTCTTAAAGAAAAATCTGAAGCATTTGATAAAGTTTAAGATAATTAAGAATAAAGTTGAGAATGAATATGGAATGAAGATTAAATGTTTGAGATCAAATAGAGGTGGAGAATTTACTTCTAGATAATTTAACACCTTTTGTGAAGTGAATGGTATTAAGAGACAATTTTCAGCCCCTCAGACACTTGAACAAAATGATATTGCAGAAAGAAGAAACAGATTAGTGATTGAAGTAGCAAGAGCTATGTTATTTGAGACTGACTTAGCGAAGATATTTTGGAGAGAAGTAGTGAACACAATAGTGTATACAATGAACATAGTACAAATCAGAGCTTGGTCACAGATTTGAATCCCCTCGGGTGACGCTGAGGGGGGGATTGTTGGACTAACCGCCAACATCCCCCTTCAGGATTTGTGACATGGTTTAATAGCCTCATGTGTCTTCTATAAGTCTAGTGGTTGTATCGGGCATTAACAGGTTGATCTTTTGGTGCAACGACAACCCTTGCTTGTATTTTTTCTTTTGGATCTTTTCTTTTAGTCAATATTTTGGATGTAAAAGGGTTTTGACCTTTGACTTCCTCTGAGACCGTGGGTTCCACTCAATTCTGTCTAAAATTTTATCCAAGAAACAGATTAGTGACTGAAGTAGCAAGAGCTATGTTATTTGAGACTGACTTAGCGAAGATATTTTGGAGAGAAGTAGTGAACACAACAGTGTATACAATGAACATAGTACAAATCAGAGCTTGGTCACAGGTTTGAATCCCCTCGGGTGACGCTGAGGGGGGGATTGTTGGACTAATCGCCAACATCCCCCTTCGGGATTTGTGACATGGTTTAATAGCCTCATGTGTCTTCTATAAGTCTAGTGGTTGTATCGGACATTAACAGGTTGATCTTTTGGTGCAACGACAACCCCTGCTTGTATTTTTTCTTTTGGATCTTTTCTTTTAGTCAATATTTTGGATGTAAAAGGGTTTTGACCTTTGACTTCCTTTGAGACCGTGGGTTCCACTCAATTCTGTCTAAAATTTTATCCAAGAAACCTCCAACTCAGAATCACTTAAAATGTGTGTTGGTGTTGAGGATGATCAGCTCCGAAGATCAGCTTGATTGTTGGAAATAAAATCACTCCACTTCCGATTATTTTATCTGGTTTCTTGCAAGATAGAATCTAATCAAAAGCGTTGACAAAGAAATACCTCTACCTTTTTGCCAAAAACTACCTGGTGCGGAACACTTTCTTAAAGAAGCATCCCCCAATAGACACAAATCGACCGACCCAAAAACATAAAGAGAAAAGAAAGACTCTAAACTAAGTAAAAATACAAGGATGGAAAAAAATTCTTTAGGATCAAAAGTAATGTTTGAGATACTGGCCATTGACAGGAAAAGAAACCAATTCCCCTTCAAGAGAACTAATCTTGAAAGTGTTCTCTCCCAAGATTTATGCTATTAGGAATGGGCCCATCCATAGTCATTGAAATTTGGTGTGGCATCAGGATCATGTCGAATCAATATACTCCCAGATCAACTTGCGAAAATAAAACTTCGTTCGAAGCATTGTACTCAATGATCATTTGTTTAAGTTTTGGTTCCGCATCAATTTTGATTTGGTTATTTAATCTCTTCCAAGGTAGCCAAACTTGTGTGAAGTCTGTAGAGAACCAAGCTCTCAAGGATCTAGTCGATTCTATGCTAAGCAACATACCATATGTTTCTAGGATATCTACTTGTTAGGATTAAGTAATACTAAGAGAGGGGATGAATCAATATTACAATACTTTAATTTAAACTTCAACCAATTGCAAATAAACCATATTAATGCTAAAATGAAAAGAACATAAACACACAACACATAACTTATAACACCATTATTTGTTTTCAAGGAAACCCTGTGCAAGGGAAAACCCCGGTGGGGATGGTATGTTAGGATTAGGTAATACTGAGAGGGGGGATGAATTAGTATTACTATATTTTAATTTAAACTTCAACCAATTATAAATAAACCATAATAATGCTGAAAAGAAAAGAACATATAAGCACAACACATAACTCATGACACCATGATTTGTTCTCGAGGAAACCCTGGCCAAGGGAAAACCTCGGTGGGGATGGTACCCATAGCTATGTACTAAAATATTATATCCCTGTTAGGAGATCTAGCCTTTTTAGGAGTTGATTGTTACATAGTACATTTCCTTGCTAGAGGAATACAAAACCCTATTAGGGGATACAAAACACCTGGTTAAAGGTGGTGAGCATATAGCTCTTACAATCAAAACTATCTCAAAAGAGTTCTCCTAAAAATGAACAATACAAGCACTTCCTTTTCTTAGATAGTTCTAGTTTTAGCTCTGTCAAACATTGATCTCGCATCTGCTCTCTGCTCTTAGATTCACATCATCACTTCATCATCACATTCACACTTATCGCTTCCACAAAACACTCTATACTTATACAAAATATGCCATCCAGTCGGCTTCACAAATACCATACAAAACATAATAATAAATTATGTAAATGATAAATATGGAGTCGAAGATCTTATATTACCAAAGTGTTAGCAATATACTTCATCCATCTGACTTAGCATGTTACCATATCCACTAACCTTGCCGTAATCTTTACAACTACTTCTATGCCCTATTACACTGATTCTCTGACTTTGCACACCTTCAGATCATTGAATCTCACTGATCTGATCATCAAAACATAGGTGATCTTAACTGAAGCATATACATATCCCAAAATACCTTCTATTAACTTCACAAGCCATAATATATCATACAGTGTCATCCCTAACCAAAACTGTTCCACAGTATAGTGGTATCCTGATTTTGTACTTAGTCATTTTCATGACTATGACTCCAGTACCAAAACTATCTGCATGCGATCACTCCAGCATAAGTGTTGCCATAAATGACAACCCTTAAGTGATCCCTAGTGCCCCAAAACATCACTTGCCAACAATCTCTCCCTTTTTCATTGATGGCAATACTTAGAAAAATGACTAAGTGTTAAAGCACTATCTACACATATCTCTTTTTCTCTTTTCTCTTTTCCACTTTATTTTTTTTAATTTTTTAATTTACATCTTTTTCTTCTTCTTACTATTTCTCTTCTCTTCCTCTCTTCTCTCCTCATTTCTCTCTCTCTTCCTCTCCCTTTGACATCAATGGCAAAGGTACGTACAAAATTTCAAAACTTCTAAGCACAAAAAGACTTAGTGCTTACTCACCAGTTTTAAGATATCTTGGAAAGAGTTTTCCAAGGTCTTCACTTCCTCAGGCCATGATTTGATCAAAAGCTCATTGACATGGATCAATCCATTCAATGCATATGATGTTGTCTCTGCTACTTTAAGCTTAGTAGGTATAGACATAGACATTGATCCTTCAACCTTTTCCATCTTTGATAGATGTGTCTCAAGCATTGAAAGCGTAGGGGTTATTAGGCTCTTCAACATGCCAAATCTATCTATCACTCTCCCTTTCTCTGTTTCTAAAACACTCATTTTATCCAACAGCTTCGATGCTTGTTTATCCATTTCAATCACAGTTAGTGAAGATGTTTCACAACTGTCCATCCGACTGTCAAATGTAGCCCTATCCGTGGCTATAATTTCCTCAATATTATTTACATGTCTGCAAGGACTTACACAATAACTGTAAATCTTTCTACCTTGTACTACACAACTCTTATCCTTAAGAGTAGTAGCCTTGAGAATGTCTAAGTCCCATGAGATTGACTAACAAACTTCTCTTAGTTTCTTCTCCAAGAACCTCTTCTCTACCTTATCTTCTGTAGTCTTTAGCAATGAGTCAAAGTGACTATCAAAGCTATCTATTTCCATACCTAGGTTCTCAGCTTCATCCTTTATTGAAAGATAATTGGTGTAGTAAGTAATTTATTTACTGTCTCTACAGCCCTAGCCATTACTTTTACTCTTCTGTCTCCTTTCTATACTGACCTTTCCTTAGCCTTAGTGAAGGCCATGAAGGATAGCCTAATGAGATCATCCTCATCCATGCTATCAACATCATCACTCACCAGTTTGGCCATACTTTCCAACAATAAAGTAGAAGAGGTGTCAGTTTCTTGCTTTTGCTCCATTCTAACCTCAGCTACTTTCTCTATTCTAGTCTCTTATTCCTTCCATTCTTCTTTCTGTGTTTCTTTTTCCTGTAACTTCTCTTCTTGTTTCTCCTCTATTTTCTCTTCCTCTATCTATCCTTGTACTTCAAGTTCCATAGCACTATCCAAATTATCCAGAAATAGATCATTTACATCATGCGAAGTGTCAAGGGTCACAGGTACACCAGAGACAAAGAAGTCTGGTTGCATGCTAGCTTGTTCACTTTCTTCTACTACCTTGAAATTTTCTCCCAATCCCAAAGATGTAGGCTTGGTAACCTTGGGAGGTGAGGTCTTCTTTGGTATATCACTCATTAGGATTTGATCTAGTGCCTTTTGAGTGTCCTCAATTACTTCATCATATTTTCTAGCCATTAATTTCACTAGTCTGGCCTTTGTCCTTAACAAGGGTTTCAATGCATTTATTATCCTCTCCCTTTCTTGTATTGAGATACCAGGTAACATGTCCTCAATAGCTTTGTTCCTTATGTTCTCATCTTGTTACTGTGCCAACTGCTTTCTGATCTCCAGTTTACTGTACAGTTCCTAAGGGATACTCCCTTCTATTTCTAATAGTTTTTTCTTAAAAAATAATAGATACTCAATGATAGTATCTTCAATGATTGCTTGGTTTTCAAAATCATATCTCTCATAATATCTGTCCATTGTCTTCAAGTTACCATCTTTTATCACTCTCTTCTGTAGTGATTTAAGGTCTAGTTTCCACAGAGTTTGTGGATCCCTTTGTGCTACTTTTTCCTCTTCTTTTTTAATTACCTTTTCTTCTTTCTTCTTCTTTTCTACTACTACCTCTTTTTCTTTAGGATTTCTCTTCTTAGTGGATCTTGTAGATCTTCTAGGCATGTTTGCAGGTACAATTTCTTGTGCTATCTCCTCTTGTGTAGGAGATAAGTCAATTATGTCTAGTGTAGGGCTTACTATTTTATTTGTCTCAGAAGGGGTAGGTGCATCAATAGCCATGCTTGAAGATGCTTCCATATTTGTTCTTATGTTTTTCAATTGCTCCTTAGTGATTCCTACCTTTCCAGTGATATCTTCAACAATTTTATTAATTTTTCTCTTCCTTGTTACCTTTTCTTGTTCTTCTTTGATCTTTCCCGACTTCTCCCTATATGTTCCCCATCTCTCCTCAATAGGGTCTACTTCTTCTGCTAGTACATGCTCTACTTTCATGGTCAAAATCTTAGAACTGACTTCATACCCCATAGGGTAACACCATTTCTTCCTCGGTTCCACTACCTCAAAGTACACACAATCAGTTTCAACCATGAAACAGATCACCATCAAAATAGTTTCATCTACCTTTGTAGTATCTTGGCCCAAGAAAATAGTTCACCATCAACCCAATTCTTATCTTGTCTCCTATAACTCTCTGAAATCTGAATTCCAGTAGGTACATTATCTTTCCATGCACAAGGGTGCATGCCAGGGAACTTGTGAATGATATGAATGTACATATGAACTAACAATGACCCAAACCTAAATGCCTTAGATTTATCTTTCTTTATAACCTTTACATTTTCTAGGAACTGCTGTGCTAGAACTTTGCAAAGGTTATACTTGTTTTCTTTCACCATCCTATAGGCCATCATGATAACTCTAACAAAAAATGAGTTAGGTCTACTGCTATAGAAATTTTTTTAGCCCAATATCATTTCCACCAACCTAAGATCTTACTAAAAGATATCATTGACTGTCATTTCCCTCTTATCCCACTTTGAATGGGTTAGGGTTTCCACCAGTTTCCACTAGTTTCCTTATACTCTTTTTTGCTACTAGAAGAGCTCCTTCATTTTCTAGACCTGCTATATTATGAATCATCTATGCACATATTTTCACTGGTTGTTCTCCAATCCAAACAAACTAATCATGGATTATGTTAAGGATTATCTTAAACCATTCTATTTTTGTGAATTCCATGAGTAGGGTTAGCTTAATGACAGACTAATTCTCTAGGTGCTTGAACTCTTCTACCATAGATCCATATGCTTCTATCATTGCATCCAATTCACTATAAATGTTCACATCTCCTATGATTTCATACTTGCAATGTATATATGTCCTAATGTCTTCAATGTGCAATACGCCAATAGGTGTTTGTGAAAACGCTCCTTCTAGATCATCCTCACAAGACTTAAATGGATGTCTCTTAAACTTATACCTAGGTCTAACCACAATATCAAAGATAACTGGTGCATCCAAAAATTCTCAATGAGTATAAGTCTAAAGACCTTTAATGCATTGAAATCCAGAACTTTTCTTCATGCGATCACACAATCTTTCTGCTAGATGACATGAAATGCTTCACAAATCTGCTCTCCTTAGTTACTGATCAACAAATGGTGTAGAAATGATATCCTTCAAGCTTTTTTATCCTTTACAAGTTGAGTAAGTGAATTAATCATAGGTAGCTCAACTTCGCATATTGTCCAGTCAACACAAAACTTGCAAACACAAAAAATGAATCTCCAAGTGTTGCACTCTCATCCATAGAATACCTAAGATCGCATGAGATTACTCCACATATACAGTGGCTGGATATATTCTATTATCTACATCCAATGCTCCCCCTAAGGCCATGCAACCTTCTAGGTTGATGTCTCAAAGAACTCATTGTGCAAAGACACAGTATCATCTACTGTCTCTCCCTGAACTGATGCCTTGTTGAAATCTTGCACCTTCCATATCTTGTCATCCTCTGATTTCTTGAAATGATTCTCAAACTCATTCATGTACTCATTAAGACGCTTACTACTATCACCAACATTCTTCCTTATAACCACAAGAGGTGGCCCTCTTGGTTCACTTGATCTTCTTGGTCCTCTTCTATTGTCCTCTCCATTGTATCTGCAAAAATTCTCTATGCGACCAAGGTTGTTGCATTTGTAACATGTAGGAGGTCTCCTTCTATCTTGATTTACTTGTAGTTTACAATACCTTACAGTGTGCCCAAAGTTATTGCATTTTTGACATGTGATTTTGGTTGCTAATTCTTCTCTGACATAATCTTGTTTATACTTAGACTGATTTGGTTTTCTACAATCTTCTTTCTTGTGTCCATAATCATAACAATTATAACAGTAGCTGGTAAAGGGTTTAAAGGTACCTTTACTTCTGCAATCTCTTTTCATGTGTCCAACTTTATTTCATCTAAAGCATCTACCTCTAAAAGGTCTGATCTATTCTTTAGGTTCTTCATGAATAGTTCTTTCTTCAGTCTTTGCTTCATTTTCTTCTTCATTGGTCTTAGAACATTCTGCTTCATTGAATCCAACTCTAGTCATATCTCCTTTAGGTTTCTGTCTCGCTCTTTGCTCATCAATTTTATCACTTCTCATGTGCAACTTCTCAATATGAAATTTGTCTTGAGTGAATTCACCTTTAATGATCTAATTATACTTCTCCAATTCCTGATATTTGTCTTTGTAATGATCAAGTTCGGTCTTCATTTTTCCTATCTATTCATTTGCCTCTTTTAGTGACTCTTCAACTTTGTTCCTTGCATCATTTTCATGTTGAATCTCTTTGATTATCAAAAGATTGATTTGCTCTTTTTTTCCTCCATCTTCTTTACTTGATCTGATGTATCATTGACTGAATCTTCACTGATCTTGTCCATAAGGTCTTGTTTCTGACATCTTGAAGTTTCAAGCTTCTCCTTTAGTTTCCTGATGAAACCTTTCACTCTTCTCAATTTGAATTTCAATACACCATTCTCAGCCTTCTCTCTGTCCAGATCTTCAAGTTCTTCAAAGTTCTCTTGCAAACTTTTCGAATCTATTCTGATCTCCCTTAAGCTATTAGGCTTTCTCTCCAAGGGCCAATAACTCTGATACCAATTGTTAGGATTAGGTAATACTGAGAGGGGGGGTGAATAAGTATTACTGCACTTTAATTTAAACTTTAACCAATTATAAATAAACCATAACAATGCTGAAAAGAAAAAAACATATAAGCATAACACATAACTCATGACACCATGATTTGTTCTCGAGGAAACCCTGGCCAAAAGAAAACCCTGGTGGGGATGGTACCCACAACTATGTACTAAAATATTATATCCCTGTTAGGAGATCTAGCCCTATTAGGAGCTAATTGTTACATAGTACATTTCCTTGCTAGAGGAATACAAAACCTTGTTAGGGGATACAAAACACCTGGTTAAAGGTGGTGAGCATACAACTCTTACAATCACAACTATCTCAAAAGAGTTCTCCAAAAAATGAACAATAAAAGAACTTCCTTTGCTTAGATAGTTCCAGTTGTAGCTCTATCAAACATTGATCTCGCATCTGGTCTCTGCTCTCAGATTTGCATCATCACTTTATCATCACATTCACACTTATCGCTTCCACAACACACTCTATACTTATACAAAATCTGCCATCCAGTTGGCTTCACAAAAACCATTCAAAACATAATAAAAAATTGTGTAAATTGTAAATATGGAGTCGACGATCTTATATTACCAAAGTTCCGGCAATGTACTTCATCCATATGACTTAGCATGTTACCATATCCACTAACCTTACCTTAATCTTCGTAACTACTTATGTGCCCTATTACACTGATTCTTTGACTTCAAACACCTTCAGATCACTGAATCTCACTGATCTGATCACCAAAACACATGCGATCTTAACTAAAGCATATACATATCCCAAATACCTTCTATTAACTTCACAAGTCATAATACATCATATAGTGTTATCGCTAACCAAAACTGTTCCACAGTATAGTGGTATCCTAATTCTGTACTTAGTCATTTTCATGACTGTGACTCCAGTACCGAAACTCTCTGCATGCGATCATTCCAAAATAAGTGTTGCCATAAATGACAACCCTTAAGTGATCCCTAGTGCCCCAAAACATCACTTGCCAACATGGTATCCACAACTATGTACTAAAATATTGAATCCCTGTTAGGAGCTGAGTATTACATAGTACATTTCCTTGTTAGAGGAATACAAAACCTTGTTAGGGGTATATAAAAACCTAGTTAAAGGTGTGGTGAGATTACAACTCTTACAATTAAAATATTGTCACAGAGGCATTCTTCAAGTAGTGAACAATACAAGCATCTACTATGCTTAGATAGTTCTAGTTATAGTTCTGTCAAACACTAATCTTGCATCTTCTCTCTGCTCTCAAATTCACATCTATCACATCATCATCATAATCACACTTATCGCTTCCACAAAATACTCTATACTTATATTAATTCTGTCATCCAATCGGCTCCACAAATACAATACAAAACATAATAATTACTTATGTAAATGATAAACATAGAGTCAACAATCTTATATTACCAAAGAGTTGGAAATATACAACATTCATCTGACGCAGCATGTTTCCATACCAACTAATCTCTCCTCAATCATCGTGACTTCTCATATGCCCTGTTCCATTGATTCCTTGTCTTCGCATACCTTCATATCACTATATCTTACTGATCTTATCACCAAAACATGTGCGACCTTAACTGAAGGTCATACATATCCCAAAATATTTTTCTTTAACTTCGCAAGCCATAATACATCACATATCATCTTAATTGACCAAAACTATGTTGGAAAATTGGTAAGCACTCCCCTCAGGATTCGTGACATGACTTAACCACCTCCTATGTCTTCTATAAGTCTAGTGGTTGTATCAAACATTAACAGGCTGATCTTTTGGTGCAACGACAACCACTACTTGTAACAAGTGGTATCAGAGCCAAGTGCCTTGGAGAAAAATTTTAACTTGAGGTTGATCAGATGACATTCTTCAAAAAAGAAAATCCTAAGTTTGATGGAGAGAAATATCTTGATTGGAGGAACAAGATGGTGACACATTTGCAGTGCATTACTTTTGAAGTTTTTAAAGTGACTATCAAATAAGTACCAGTGCTTAAATGTTTGACGCCCTTTGCCATTGATTTCAAAGGGTGTCAAACATTTAAGCACTGGTACTACTCCTGAAGTAGAGTAGTCAACCATCCATCAGTCCCTGAAGACTGATGCACATTCTACTTTCTTCTAAGCAGAATCAGGGAAGGGAATTACTCCCAGCTTCTCCTTGAGATACTCAAAAGTATCATTTGGCAAAGGCTTTGTGAATATATCTACTAGCTATTCTTTAGTACTCACAAAATCCAACTTGACCTCTTTTTCTGCTACTTTCTCTCTTAGGAAGTGATACTTAATCTCTATGTGTTTTTTCTTTGCATGCATCACAAGATTCTTTGACATGTTGATAGTGCTAGTATTATCACAATGGATAACAATAGAATAATCAATTTGAATTTCAAAATCCTTTATCATCTGCTTGATCCAAACAATTGTAGAACAATTTAAAGTTGCTGCAACATACTTTGCTTCTGCTATTGACTGAGAAATACAATTCTGCTTCTTGCTTATCCAAGTGACAAGTCTGTCACCAAGAAACACTGCTCCTCCTGATGTACTCTTTCTATCATCAACACATCCTACCCAATCTACATTAGTACATACATGAAGCTCAACATTCTCTAAGTTAGGATACCATAGACCATAATCTATAGTGCATTGTAGATATCTGAATATTCTCTTTACTGCCGTGAGGTGACTTTGTTTAGGCTTTGCTGCAAATCTACCAACAATACCAACTACATTGGAAATATTTGGTCTTGTTTGAGTAAGGTATACGAGTTTTCCAATCATGGACTTGTACAATGTTGTATCTACTACTGGTGAATCATCTTCTTTTGTAAGCTTGCTTCCTATTATCATAGGTGTACCCACTGGTTTGGAATCATCCACCTTGAACTTCTTCAATATTTCTTTTATATTTAATCCCAAAAAGTATTTGATAGGTCCAATCATGCTCATCTCAAACTCGCTCTGCATCTCCTTAGAAAATTCTGCACTAAGTTTGTCATTACCCCCAAAGATAATGTCATCAACAAATATAGCTACAAGTAGTAGTCCTTCAGATGTCTCTCTTATGAATAGATTACAATCTACTGCTCCTTTCTTGAATCCAATTTTTGTTAGATATCCATCAATTCTTTCATACCATGCTCTAGGGGCTTGCTTAAGTCCATAGAGAGATTTTTTCAATCTGCATACTGTGTGTGAATTTTGAACCTGATTTGTAGACACAACACTTCAGTAAAATATTAGAGGTTAGCAAAAATGAAAGTTGCAATGAATTGAAAGCTAAACTAACCAGGTGATTTATTGCCTTCTAATAGGTGCGAGTATGATGTTCTCAGATTGTAATCGAGATCAATGACCTTGACGACACCTAAATGAAGGATTTGAATGCAAAATCTAGATATGGAATGAATGCAATTAATCTATTTTTTTTGGTTTTTCTGTGCAAATAAGATGAAAAATCTGATATGAATCTATGCTAATAATGATATGGAAAACTGATATGCAAACTAAGCTAAGAAATGATATGAAAACAAAAGTGATCTCACAAAATGTGGTTGATTCTCAAAGAAGCTTCGATTCTCCAGATAGCAATTCGCTAGCATAAGTTTGCAAAATTATGAGATGATTTGAGATGAGATGAAGCCTTAATTTATAGAAATCCAGGGCTTTTGGAGGTGCATGAGAAAAGCCATAAATCACTCAAATAACTCAGGTTGATTTTTGAGTTATTTTTTTAAAAAAAAGATAATTGAACTGATGGTTATGAAAAATTGATATAGTTTACAAGACTAGGAGAATATCAGATTGATATGGATCTTGATGAATCTGATATGCTCCAAGCGATGATAGATTTGCCCTGATCAATGAGGTCTTTTTGATGAATCAACAACTAGACGTGGTTGTTGTCTTGATTACTGAAGAAAGATATGATTTCCATAAAGATATGATTTCAAATTAGATTACAGACTTTGAATGATGTGCAATACCATGCCCCCTTCGGGATTAAAATTGAAATCTGACAAGAAAAGTTAGCGTTGATAGTTTAGAAGCATGTTAATTGATTTGAAAAGTGGTTAAATACGTTTGAGAACGCATTCTGCATCGTTTAGAGGTCCCAGAGACCAAGTTTGACTAGGTTTGACCATGAGTTGACCATAGTTGACCAAGTTGAAATTTTGATAGTTTGATGTAAGATAATCAGTTAAGTTGAATTATAGATTTCTGTGATGATAAAAGGTTGATTATGCAAGTAGTTAATAATATGAATGATCGCAGATTTTGATTTTGATCCCGAAAAAGGATTCTACTTGCTATTTCATTGGAGGAACCTTCATGTGAGATTCAACTCTTGTTAGATTTGAAGAGACAAGTGGATAATTGTTTAAGCATTGAAGTTCATTGAGTCATTGTGAGATCATGCAAACATGCAAAATGCAAAGAAACATGCAATATGAAATGCAACCTAAGACCTAGGACCTAGTCACTGATCATGTGTCGGTCATTCTCATCATTGAATTTTTAGGTAACCGGATAAATCAATACAATGCCCACTAGTTATGAAACCATAGACATATGAATATCGATTTGTATGCCTAAGAATCAATACAACACCCACTGGTCAACAACCATGGATATATGAATATTGATTTTGTTTTTGGAATGTCGGATTAGATATAAGCACCAAGGCACAAGTGCTAGGATGACCTGAATATCATGTCCATTTTGATATAGCAATTTGTATAAGCATCAAAACATAAACATCGTGATGACCTGAATATGCCTTGCATTTTTAACGTACACATCAAACAGTGAAGAGATCATTCTAAGTCCAGTGTGAATTACCCGTAGTGACCCTTTATCGTTCACATCCTTAGGAAAGATCGCGTTTCATAGTAGGAGAAAGAACTCACTCAAAAAGACAATAGTTAGATCAAACTTCCTTGAATTTTTTGGGTATCAATGGTCGAGGTATGCATGGCCATCCAATTCGAGATAGATACTCTTATAGTCGGACACCATTTCAATCGAGAATTTCCAAAGTTGTTAGATTTTCACATACAAGCAAAAAACAAAGAAAAGATTATGCCCCCAGTCATCACTCTCTAAATCCTGTAAAGGACATCATCAAAGAGCTCAAAAGGACACAGCATGCAAAAATCTCAATGCGAATCAGTAAGCATACAAAGAGATAAAATCATGTAAAAGCATAGATTGTTTTTAGTTTGTGTTTGATGTTTGATTGCGTTGTTGTAGATGCAAAATCCTTTCTGGAGAGGAGACTGACTGACTGACTCGGATGAAGCTTCAAAGGACTCTGACTGGATATGACACATCTAAAGTATACTAGAGACCATAGGATATGACATTGATTGCCCCCAAGTTTGAACATTGATAAGATACAGATGCTTGAGCCAATTGGTGTATAGACCGACTTATTGAAAATAGGAATGTGGAAACAAACCAGGAGATATGTACAAACTAAAACAAGACTGAAAGCTGGGAAAGACCAACATTGTGCTGATAGATGGAGCATTTTGAAACAAGTGGCGCCCGTTTGCTGGGTTTTCACCATCTTGGCATAGATTCTATTTTTGCTACCAAGGTGCCTGTTTCCAGGTTTTCACCAAGGCACTTTTTTTCTTTTTAATTTTTTTATTTAATTTTTCATTTTTTCAATTTTTTTGTACTTTTTCAATTTTTTTCAATTTTTTTGTGAATCATCAAGGCGTCTATTGCTAGGTTTTCACCAAGATGTTCATTTTTTAAGGACTTTTTCCAATTTTAAAGATTTTTTAGGACATTTTAACATACACTGAATGTCTTAGGCATATAATTTCTTCAGATGGAGAACGTTGATTGGTTCTCGGAGCTGTTCTCCTTTAATCATTGAGAGTTGATAGGCACTAGAGCCAAAAGTAGCAGTGATTACAAAGGGATCCAGCCAGTTGGGTTCAAACTTCCCCTTGCATTCTCTATGTGATTGATTTTTAGGATTCTCTCTCAAGACTAGATCGCCAACCTGAAATTCTGTGTCTAACTTTCTTGTTGTAGCCTCTAGACATTCTCTTCTGATATACTCTGAGATGATCATATGCTGCTTGTTTGCGCTCATCTAGTAGTTCAAGTTCTTGTAACCTAGACACTCTGTAGTCATCATCAGTTACTAGACCATGGATTCTGATTCTTAGTAATGGGATTTCAACTTCAATAGGTAGTATTGCTTTAGACCCATAAACTAAAGCAAAAGGTGTAGCCCTTGTAGGCATTCAGATACTTGTTCTATAGGCCCAAAGAGTTGGATTGATCATGAGATGCCAGTCTCTTCCTATTTTATTAACTGTGCGGTGCAAGATTTTCAATAGATTCTTGTTAGAAGCCTCTGCTTGTCCATTCCCTTGAGGATAGTATATAGATGACCAATGTTGAGTAATCTTGAATTTGGCACATAAATCATCTAGGTCCTTGTTTTTGAATTGTCCCCCATTATCTATGATTATGGAATGAGGTATCCCATATCTGCATATGATATAGTTCAAGATGAACATGGATATCTGTTTCCCAGTTGCTTGTGTCAAAGGAACCGCTTCTACCCATTTTGTGAAATAATTTGGAGCTGTGATTATATGGGTATGTCCATTAGAAGAATCGGGATGTATAGCTCCTATAAGATCAAAGGCCCATTAGTGAAAAGGCCATTGTGTAGTAAAGGGAATTAGATCTCTCCCTGGAGCATGAATTAAGTTGCCATGCACTTGGCACTTTTGACAATTCTTAGTAAACTTGATAGACTCTTTCTCCATTTCATGTCAATAGTACCCAACCCTAATAATTTTTTGAGCTAGTGTTAAACCATTCGAGTGTGACCCACAAATACCATCATGGACTTCCTCTAACGCACGTTGGGACTCTTCTCATTCTAAACATCTAAGTAGTGTACCATCTAGACCTCGTTTGTATAGATAGTGACCAATGATGACATATAGGGAGGCATTTCGGATAAGGTATCTCTTTTCATGGCGGTTGAAGGTATCAAAAATGATTTGGTCTTGGAGATAGGAAAATAGGTTTTGGTATTTGGATGAATCATGACCAACAATAGTGCAGATCATGTGGGTTTTGGGGGAATCATATGCAGGATAAGATAGTGCTTCCACTAGGAACTCATAGTGTAGCTCATGTTCAGACTGTTTTAATAAAGTAGATAATGTGGAAATTGCATCGGCAGTCTTATTCTCCATTCTAGGAATTTGCTCAAATGTGATAGATATGAAATACTTCTTTAAATCATCTACCATTCTCTTGTAAGGAATGAGATTTTCTTCTTTAGTTTGGTACACATCATTGATTTGATGAATAACAAGTTGAGAGTCTCCATGAATGTGTAGCTTTGTTACTCTCCATTCAATTGCTATTTTCATACCATTCAAAAGGGCTTCATATTCTGCAATATTGTTTGTGCAAGGAAACTTTAATCTGAATGCTTTTGGGATTGAGTATCCTTGAGGAGTTATGAACAATATGCCTGCTCCAGATCCATTCTGTGTATAGGAGCCATCAAAGAATAATTGCCATTCTCTAGAAGAAAGAGTCATGATAGAGGAATCTGGAAATTCCATTTGTATTGGCGTATCATCAATCATAGGTGCATCTGCTAATTGATTAGCAATAACCTGTCCTTTGATAGCTTTTCTTTCCACATATTCAATGTCAAATTCACTTAAGAGCATGACCCATTTGGCTAATCTACCTGTGAGGGCAGCTTTACTTAGTAGGTACTTTAGTGGATCAATCTTAGCTACCAATTGTGTGGTATGAGCTAACATGTAGTGTCTCAGTTTCTATGATGCAAAGATCACAGCTAGACAAGCTTTCTCAGTCATTGAATAGTTCTTCTCATATGCAACCAATGTTCTACTAATATAGTATATAGCTCTTTCCTTTTTGTTCTCATCATGTTGTGCTAGCAATGCCCCTAGCGATGTATCTGTAGCGGAGACATATAAGACCAAATGCTTCCCATGAATAGGAGGCATCAAGATAGGAGGATTTGAAAGATACTTCTTGATATGGTTAAAGTTGTTCTCACATTCTTCATTCCATGCAAAGGTCACACCTTTATGTAATGTTTTTGTAAAAGGTTGTGATATATCTGATAGCTGTGATATGAATCTTCTGATAGATTGAACTCTTCCTTGCAACGTCCTTATTTAACTGATATTCTTGGGAGGTTGCATCTCTATTATAGCCTTGACTTTAGCTGGATCAACTTCAATGCCCTTCTTTGAAACTATGTATCCTAAGAGCTTTCTAGAAGTGACACCAAAAGCACACTTCTTAGGATTTAGTCGGAGACTAAACTTTTCCATTCTGTCTAGGATCATGCTCAAGTCCTTTAGATGTTTAGTTCTAATCATAGATTTTGCTAAAGTATCATCAACATAATCTTCCATAGTTCAATGCATCATGTCATGGAAAATAGATGTCATTGCTCTTTGATATGTAGCACCAACATTTTTAAGCTCAAATGGCATGACATTCCAATAGAAGGTACCCCATGCACATGTGAAAGCAGTTTTCTCTTGATCCTCTAGAGCAATTTTTATTTGGTTATATCCAGAAAAACCATCCATTGAAGAGTACATCTCAAAGCCCGCAGTCATGTCCACTATCATATCAATGTTAAGTAGTGGAAAATCATCCTTAGGGCATGCTCTATTTACATCTCTAAAGTCTGTGCACACTTTGATTGATTTATCTGGTTTTGAAATAGGTACAATATTAGAGATCCACTCTGCATAGTCAATAATTCGGATGAATCCAGCTTTTAGGAGCTTCTCTAATTCAACTTTTACCAAGAGTGCAACATGAGGATGCATCTTTCTCAACTTTTGTTTAAGAGGTTTGACATTTGGAGCTATAGATAAATGATCCATTATAAGATTAGGATCCAATCCTGGCATATCTGAATATTTCTATGCAAAGTTGATCTTCTTCTTTGTTAGGAATGTTGTAAATTTTTGCTTCTCTTCTTCTAATAAAGATTGTGCTACATGAATCAACTGTGGTTCCTCTATTGTTCCCAAGTTGATAAGTTGAGTGGGCTCAATCAGAACTGGAGATCTATCCTGTAAATGACTCAAAAGGACATCAAATATCTCATCCTTAGGTGCCTTAGAGAGGTTTTCACCTTCGGATACATCTTTTATTTTTACTTTTGTAGGTTCTGAGACTGCCACAGTGGTTTTCACCCTCAGAACTCTTTTTCTTTTTCTTTTTATTGTTATTTTTCTGACTAAGATATTTGATGTCTGACTCTGTCATGCTAACGCTTGGTTCATTGATGGAAGTACTCATAGGCTCAACTACATTGAGGTAGCAAGCAAGGGCATAGTCATTAGGAAAGGTATAAATACCATGGCTTGGATTTGTGGAGGTTTGATCAATAAGTTCTGGATATTAGATAGTCAAAGTGGGGAAAGATTGGGAGATAATGTTTATGGATATGGATCTATCATCATTGGTCCTAAACCGATGCTCGAGTTCAAAGGTGATATTACAACTTAAGACATTTAGTTCGTGAATAGGCACAATGTCATTGTGGGAGTCCAATTCAGCCATAGGTGGATCAGATTCGATAGGTTCATCATTTCATTCTAGACTTACGTTGGGTTCAGGTACATATTGGTGAATAACATCAACATGTTTCTTTTTAATAAGCTCCTCTGGTTCTGGAATGATTCCCCATTCATAGTCATTAGATTCATCTTCTGATTCAGGATCTCTAGGAAATCTTAGAACATGAGTAAAGTCTGGGTGAATACCCCAAGAAGGGTTACCCTCTGATTCTGATTTGAATTCATACTCATGAGAATCTGTCTCAGAATGACTACCCCCTTCCTCCTCTTGATTGTTTTTGAGATTAGTTGGTTCTTATGTTGCAACTATCTCTTGATTGATAGTAGGTTCTTATGTTTCTACTTACATTAATTCTTTTGATTGGATCATATTTATCATCAAGGTCTTTGATCTCCTTAGGCAATTTTTCATAGGGGATGAGTTTTGAGTTGTCTGAATCACTATTTGATGGTTCAGCTTCCTCCTTCTTAAGAAAAGGTTCATCTGGTGCGATCTGCTCTGTGACATGAGAACAATTTCCCTTGAGGTGATAGGGTTTCTTCTTAAAGCCTAGGCCAACAGTATTCTTATTTGCCCTACCCGTATGTGAAATAGGTGCCACAAGACCTTTTCCTCTGACTCCTAGAGGTCCTTGACTTGGATATCCCATCTTAGCTATCAATTTATTTCCTAGACCGTATGACTTAGAAGGGATCTATGGTGCTGTAGAGTCACTAGTTTGAACATTGTGGGATTTAGATTCATCTTTGTATAGCCATGATAGCACAACTTCATCCTCTTCAAACTCTTTCTTGGATACTTGTTCTGCCACCAAATTCTTTTTATATGCTTCAAGAGGTTCCTTAGGTTTGGGCTTGGACTGTTTCAAAGATTGTCCATAAGACTTAGGTGAGATAGGGAGAGATGTCAAAGATAAGACTGGCTCTATAATATATTCTCCCATCCCATTTTCTTTGATATTGACCTCTTTAGCAATGTCTTCCATTTTGGATGTTGAAGCAACATTTAGTTGTTCAGTAGAAGATTCTCTGTTATTGGGAACAAGCTTATCAACACTTTCCTTCAATGTATTGCAAGTTGTATTCAGATTTGCGGGGATAGTAACCTCTACTCCCTCATAAGGAAACTTGAAACATTGATGGTATGTAGAAGGAATAGCTTGCATTTCATGTATCCATGGTCTCCCTAGGAGGATGTTGTAGGCCAAAGGTAGATCAAGCACTTGACAGATGGTATCTTTGATAACTGGACCCACTCGAATGGGTAAGACAATGGTGCCTTTAGAAGATCTTTCTTGTTCATCATAGGCTTTTATGGTTATCTTCTTTCGAGGATCAATAGCCAATTCTGAAAATCCCAATTGTATGATCAAGCTGTAAGAACAAATATTTAGGCCAGCGCCCCCATCTATCAACACACGTTTGACTCTACGGTTCTGGATCAAGACCTCTATATGCAAGGGCTGGTTATGTGGGTGACTCAAGGAGTTGTCATCTTCCTTTGAAAAGGAGATATATTGCGGAGATGTAAGATGTCCAACCATAGTTTGGAACCTGTCTAAATCAAGGTCATCAGGAACATTGGAACCAAGCAAAGCTTTGTCTAGTATGGCTCTGTGAGCTAGGGATATTCGAAGCAACTCAAACATAGAGATTTTGGCATTAGTGTGTTGGAGTTATTGAACAAAGCTATAAGATGTTGGCCTCGTATCTTTAGGATTGGAAGATTTAGAAACAACCTTCTATTTTGAAGCAAAAGAAAGATTGAAGGGCATCTTAGGGACATTTGATGAATCTGGGATTTGTCCGTTCTGATGTGCCTGAGCTTGTGATCGAGTCACTGCATTAGCTGAAGTATGATCTCTATCTTTTTGCACAATTGTGATGACATTACAATGCTCAGAGAGACAAGGTTCAACCATATTGATAACAACATTATTTCCAGGGTAAGCATAATTGACCTTTGCCCCCATATTAGGCCGAGAAGATGAAACTTCTTGACCATGTTTCAAAAATAGTTCTGTGAATGCTGTATGATCATTATTGCTCTTATGATTGTCAATGGTGATATCTCCCTTATCAATCAGATCTTGGATAGTATGTTTCAAGCGTAAGCAGTTATTAGTTTTGTGACCTTTACCCCGATGGAAATCACAAAATTTATTTTCTCTCCACCATTTTGGTTTAGGCTCAGAATCAGGTGGTCAGATCTTAGGCAAAGAGATGATATTATTGGCTAGCAGAGTTCTCATAGCTGATTCTAAAGATTCTCCAAGAGGAGTGAACGTTCGTTTATTATTAGCGGACCACTTTTTATACTCTAGCTTCTTTTGAGATGATTCAGACACCTTTTGTTCGAAAGCTTTTATGGCTTGGGTACCAATAGTTAAATTGAAAGCTGGTGTGTTTGATGGGGCACAGATAGTATCAACAACACCATCGGTGACAATGCCTTTATTCTTGTTCTTATCTTTAGAATTGGACCCTGATTCGTACTTGTCCTTTTGAAGTGTGATTTCTCTTTTTTTCACAAGTACTTTTTTGATTTTGATCGCATTGTCCATCATTTTATCAAAAGATGTATGATCTTGCATTTGTAGAGGATAGTTGATTTTTGGGATAAGATTATTGATGAAGATTTCCAGTTTCTCAGTTTCTAGAATAGGCCTAGCATATAGAGAGAATTTCTTCCTCCATCTTTTGAGAAATGTTAAGAACGGTTCACCTGGATATTGCTTGAGATTACAGATATCAATCATGGTGACTGGATGTTGAATGTTGTAGGAGTATTGCTGATAGAACAATTTGATCAACTCAAAATTTTTGATAGTAGAAGGTAATCTAGAGAACCAATGAATGGCTGCTCCTCCCAGAGATCGAGGAAAGAGATGCATTAGATAGGTTGGTTCGTGCATGAATTCCATAGATTGTGTACAAAATTCTCTGACATGATCTTGAGGATCAGAGTGTCCATCATACTTATCATACTTAGGCATCTCCACTCTTTTCGGGAATGGTGGCATGTACAAGTCTTTGTCAAATGGAAAAGGACATAGGGCCTCCATAGAGAACTCCTTGGGTTCCTTTTCTTTCTCAAGGTTATTAAGTTTGACTTGCATGACATGCATCTGTTTCATCATAGCTGTAAGTGGAGTTTCTTCCTCATGCATAATGATATCTTCAACATTAAAGTTGGGAGGAAGTTTAGCTCCTTGATGAGCTAATTGCAAAAAGTATGCTTCTCTATCTTCTTTCAAGAAATGCTTCATCATTCGTTTGAAGTTATCATCATTTTGATATTGAGCAATTTCTTCAAGTGTGGATTCCTGATCTACACCATGTTGAGATTGAGCTCTTTGAGAGCCAAAGTTTGTCCCTGCTTGAGACATGATGGGAGTTCTACCTGGGATAGATTGAGGAGGAGTTTGTTGATTACCTCTGTGAGTTGATGAAGGAGGAATGTACCCAAATTTTAATTGAAAATTACAAAGGCCGTCATCTTCGTGAAGACCAGAATTGTAAAGTTGCTCAAGAGTTGGACCCCTGGTAGCGGTTATAGGTAAGGTATGGGATACTTCTCTAGATTTCTTGTGAGAGAAAGCTCTAGTTTCCACCATTAACCTTAGGTGAAACAAAAGAATATGATGAAGACAACTGAAGAAAGATTTGATTCAAGAAGATCAAATGACGCAACCTTGTCAAGGTTTGATTGATTGGAGCATAGATTTGACTTAGATGAGGGAGACTGTGCCCTAGATGTGTGGGTATGATTCCCAAAAGATAGCGGACATGAGTTTACAACACTTAGTCTTTTTGATGATTGATTGAAGATTGATAGTTATGACAAGGTTTTGACACAAGATGATAAAGACTCAAATCGATTAAACAAAAGGCTAAATTAGATTCAAAAGGCCACTTTAGGAAAATGATTGGATTCTCAGTAGTTGCTGCTCTGTTCCTGACACAGTGATTTGTTTGACAGATTCTAGAAATAGGCTGTAAAAATTAGATTTTTGACAAATTTGACCAACCTCTAACAACTTTGACTTTGGCTTTGATACGAGTTTTGAAATTTTACGATGACTTTTGACACCAGAAAGGATTTTGCTTCAGATTTTGCAAATTTTAGGTTTTCAGTTTCAAATTGTTCACAAAAATGTCTGTCCAAATTTGATGATTGTACCGGATTGATTCGTTCTTAGTAACCAGATAGATAAACAAGCACACAAAATAGCAAGCAAGTGATTTCAAGCATGTCTGAAGACAATGAACAAGGGCAAAAGCGACCTTGCACATGAAAAATCAAGTGACTTATTTGTGCTAATCCTTAGAAGTGCTAATTGTGTATGTTCCAAAAAGTTTTGCATTAACACACATATTCCTAGAAAATGAAAATTTAGCCTCACTAGGGTTTTTAGTAATGGTTTGACTTTGCAACTTTTATGATCCAAGAGGGTGAACTCCAATCCAGGCGCACCGGGGTTTTGATACAGTCTAAGAACTTAATCTTCAGGATCTGCTAGGGAGATCTGATAGCCCAATAAGAGACCACACTTGTGGAGATTTCTTCCAACAGGACATTTATATAGTGGTTGTCACTACCATGACAAAAATGACTATTACTGCTTGAGGTTCCATCAATGTGGTTGACCCAATTAAGGGAATGTCCACTATGGTTAACCCTCTCTAAAGGTGACTCACAAGATATACCACATGGAGACTGGTTCCAGATTCAAGGATTTGGGTTTTTGGTACTATCCAAAAAGGAAGTAGAGCATAATCCCCTAGCCTTTTCACTTTTAACCCAAACAAAGTAGATAGATTAATTCGACACGCTAAGACTAAGATTATCTCACAAAGATCTATGACGTCAACCCCTTATGATCTATCAACCTCTTCGGAGAGAGAATGCCTCGATCAAAAGTTGAAGACACACGGATCTAGTGGAACGTGAGACTCTCTCAGTATCCTCCCTACCTACAAGGGTTCCTTTGTTGAGAAGAGTTTCAATGGAAACTCACTCTCTCAAGAGCCACGAAGTGTTCATAGGGCCTATTTACTATGTGTAACAAAGATGCTGAAAGAAAATCTATGTTCATTTTTTTTAGAGCCCAAAATGAAGTCTGTGATATGAAAGCAAGAAAAGTCACACAAGCTTGACACAAGAGAGTTTGTTTTATGTCCCAAAATGAAGTGTTATCAGATGTAATAGAATACCTGAGTTCCTCGCAACATGCTTAGTAGATTTTACTTGTTTTAACAATTTTTGTTGAGCTTTTCCATGCAAGCAAGCCACAAACTCTCCAACAAGCCAACAAGCCAACAAGCCAACAAGATATGCAAAATATATTCAACTTATGAAAACCCTAGGGTTAGATCTGAAAACCAATTGTTAGGAGCAATAATAACCAGCAAATAATCCAAATGACAACTCATATCATGCATTGAATCATATGAAAAATAAGTGCATACCCATCACAAAATTTTTATTTTATTTTTGTTGCATTTGACCTAGTCAACAAGATCTAATTTTTTTGATATAATTTTAGCCACAAAAATAGAATGCAAAACAAAGACCCCTGCTAAAACATAGAGAGATTTCCAAAAATTTAAAAATTTTAGAAAAATCTCTTCATTTGTGCCCTAGAGACCTATTTTACCAAAACAGACCAGTTTTTGTAAATTGAGTATTTGAGCTATTATATTGCATCCAAATTTAAAACACAAATAATGGACCCCCTATAGAATTTGAAGAGCTTTTCAAAAATGTAAAAATTTCCAAAAAATATGATGATTTGCACCGAAAATGAATTATTTATGAAAAATAACTTTTTTTTATTAAAAATTCAAAATATCTCAGAAAATTCTAAATTTTTTATTGAAGCTTCCCTGATATGTCTCCAACCTGCAAAAACAATTTCAGACCAAAACACCAAGCCGTTTGGGAGATAAAATTAAATCTTTGAAAATTTAAGGTTTTAGTCTCCAAGTAAATCTGCACAAGGGAGTTAGCTCCAAAAAAAAAACCAAAACCAACATGTAAAGGTGGGTTGCCCCACAGTGGGTGCCAGAAATGTGTGTGTGAATTTTGTACTTGATCTATAGACACAACACTTTAGTAAAACATTAGAGGTTAGCAAACAACTAAATACAAACAAGTAAATAACTAGAAATACACCACCACCACCACCCTAGCCAAAAAGTTGGCATCCTCAAGATCCTTGCCCTTAGAGCCCTTAGAATTTGTGATGATGACCACTTAAACCAAGAGCTTACCCATCTTCGTTAGGTCTTCAAATTAAACAGGTATTCTCACAAGAAAATTTCCAGGGCTCTAAACCAAGCCAAGTCTTTCTTTCATGCCAACTCTAGTCCTTAGCCTTTTGGGTCCCAACCTCCTTTGTTTGCTTCCCTCCCTTTTGTGGATGGCATATCCCAAAAAATTGCCAAAATCTTAACTAGAAAGGGCCTTCGGGTGGCTTTCAAACCTCTTTCTCGGTTAAGGAACTAGGTCCCTCCTCTCAAGGACCCCAAAGACCCGTTTCTAGACTCTGGAGTCTATATGATATAGTGCTCATGTGGAACCCCCTATATTGGTGAAACAGGCCGCTCTTTCGACACCAGAATCCGCGAGCATTGTGCAGACATTGAGCATGATAGGGTCAAAAAATCTGCTCTAGCTAAGCACTCCTCTACCAAACACCATATTTTTTTGGATAGCGCACAAATTCTCTCCAAGGAGGATAACTATTTTAGGTGGAAGCTCAAGGAGGCCATCGAAATTCACTACCATCCCACCAACCTCAACTGAGATGATGGGTGGTCTTTGAGCCTTTCTTGGAAACCCCTGTTAGGCACTCTTGATAGCCATAATCACCCTTGATTCCCCTTCTTCCTTCCTCCCTCCCCTCTTTGCCTTGCTTGGTTCCCTTGCATTTAGGTTCCTTCCCCCTTCGCCATCTTGTAGCCCACTCTGGCTTTGTGGGGTCCTGGGTTGTTTTTGTTTCTCATTGCTGGCTCTCTAAGGCTTGGTCTTTTTCCTTCTTATGTATTGTGGCTCTCTCATGCATCGTTTTTCCTTTTCATGTTCTTTATTTCCCTTTTTGTGTCCTTGGTTTTGTGCTTTCTTACTCTTATGTACGTGCTTGTGCATATATATATATAGGTATTTGGGTACTTATAGGTTCACATATATACATATATATGTATATATAGGTTTATAGGTTTTTAGGCATTTTTGTGTATTTCTAGTTATTTACTTATTTGTATATATAGGTTTATAGGTACATATGTTTTATATATATACATATATATTGACATATATATGTATATATAGGTTGTTTGGCATTTAGGCTTTTTTAGGCATTTATATAGATTTACTTGTATTTTTTGTTTGTATATATATATATATATATATATATATATATATATATATATATATATATATATATATATATATATATATATATATATATATATATATATATATATATATCATTAGTTTATTTTTCTTTGCCTTTGCTTATTTGTTAACCTCTTTGTTTATTTTTTCTTTTCTATTTTTGGTTTCCTTAGTTCAGATTAGTTATTCATATATTCTTGTATTTTTGTAGATACATATATAGGTACATTTATATATAGGTATATCTATGTTTACTTATATATGTATATATTGGTACTTATATTCACATATAGATATTTTTTGTTTATGTATATACATATATAGGTTTTCACATATATATTTATAAATATATATATATATATATATATACTTCCGAGCCTATATATATTATTACTTATCTCTTTTTTGTTGGTTTGTCGTGCTCTTGTTCAGTTGTTAATTTTTTGTTTTCTTTTTATTCTTTTTATTTTGACTTGTATCTTTCTTCTTATTGCATTTTGTTATTAGTCTTTCATTTTTTAACTTATTGATTAGCTTTTTCACTCTTGCTTAGTTCCCCTTAGGTCCCTCTTTTTTGTGTGGCTCTTCATTTTTAATCAATTTTTGTTTCCTTTTTTCTTTTATTCTCTTCCTCAGTTGACGTGTTGCTCCTTCCCCAAATCCTCCTATATCTCTTGTGAGAGGCTTTGTCTACACATTTTACCTTTCATTCCTACTTTCTATTCCTGATGATGGATCACAGAGTGTGATCCAAAATGTTGATCCAAAAAAACTCAGACAATCGAATCCAGAAACTTACTATGCATACCATATCAAGTCTGTCTGATAGGGTGAATCCTTTTGGTTGCTCAATGTATACTTCTTCTTTTAACTCTCCATTCAAGAATGCTGACTTAACATCCATTTGATAGACTTTGAAGTTTTTGACTGTTGCATAAGCTAGAAACAACTTAATAGCTTCTAATATTCTTACTGATGCAAATGTTTCTAAATAATCAATGCCTTCTCTTTGTGCATATCCCTTACATACTAGCCTTGTGTTATTCCTTACTACTGTACCATCTTCATTCATCTTATTTTTGAATATCCACTTTGTTCCAATCACATTCTTATCACTAGGTCTTGGGACTAGTTCCCAAGGATCATTCTTGATGATCTGATCTAGTTCTTCTTTCATAGCATCATGCCAATCTAAATCATTGCATGCATCTTCAACACTTAAAGGTTCAATATGAGATAGTAAACATACCACCTCATTGTTTGCTAACCTTTTTGCTTTTGACCTTGTTGTGACTTTGCTACTCTGATCACCAATGATATTGACCATAGAGTGATATCTAGATGTAAACTATGGAACTTTAGGTGATATTGTCTCATCTACCTTATGATTTTCTTCTTCACTTGTCTCAGGGTCATTGAATAATACATCAATACTGCCAAACATATCTTCAACAACTGTCTCACTTGTGGAAGGGATGGGTTCTTCTTTAATCATAGGTGCATAATCATGATATATTTCTTGAATCATAAACTTTTCATCAATCTTAACATTAGCACATTCAATGATCTTCTTCAATCTCAAATTAAAACATCTATAAGCTTTTCTTTTAGTAGAGTAACCAAGGAAAATACCTTCATTGCTTCTTGCATCAAAATTTCCTATTGCTTCATCCCTCTTGATGTAGCACTTGCTTCCAAAGATTCTAAAGTATTTCACTATGGGAACATTACCAAACCATAGCTCATAAGGTGTCTTGTCCGTGCCAGGCCTCAATTGTATTCTATTGATGGTATAGACTGTTGTATTAACCACATCTCTCCAATAGGTGTGTGCAACTTTTTCTTCAATAATGATGGTGCACACTATATCTAGGATGATCCTATTCCTTCTCTCTGTAATCCCATTTTGTTGAGGGGTTCTAGGTGCACTTAACTGTCTCTTTAGGCCATGTTCTTCGCAGTATTCATATAATCTATCAGAGGTGAATTCTCCTCCTCTATCCGATCTTAAACATTTTATCTTTAGTCTAGATTCATTCTCAACCTTAGCTTTGAATATTTTGAATTTCTCAAATGCTTCTGACTTATCTTTCAAAAAAGCAACCCACATCATTCTAGAATAATCATCTACAAACAAAATGAAATACCTTTCACCATAGTATGATCTTGTTTGAGTTGGTCCACATAGGTCTATATGAATCAGATCTAACTTGTTCTCTGCTGAATTATGCTTGCTTCTGAATGAATTCCTCACATGCTTTCCCATTACACATTCCCTGCAGATAGTATCAACTGGCTTTGCTATGCTAGGTAGATCTCTTACTACCTTAACATTGCTTATCTTTACTATGTTATCAAAATTGATGACATAGTCTTTTGTGCCATAGCCAACTGTTATCTACTTTAACAACAAAACAACTTGCTTTTAAATGAAGCTGAAAAACATTACCTTTAGTTTTTGAACTTGATGCAATCATTGCACCATCTTTGGTTTTAATGATGCACTTGTCATCTTTGAACTCCAACTGATAACCTTTTTCAAGCAAGTGCCCAACACTAAGAAGGTTATGCTTCAAGCCATCTACATAGAGAACATCATTAGTGTTGTTCTTTCCATCCAATGTGATAGCTCCTCTACCAATGATAGGTTTAGGAGTGTTATCTCTAAATCTAACCATACCAGCTTTGTATTTATCCAGACAAACAAATATGTCCTTATCACCTGTCATGTGATGTGAACAACCACTATATATAATTCAATTAGTTCTTATGTTTGTTTGTGAAATCAGTGCTAGCTCTTGTTCCTTATTCTCATCTTCATGATCCATCTTATCACACATCTTCTCCATAAGGGCAATAAATCCAATTTCATCTTCAGCTGAATCATCATTTGATACTCCATCACCAACATAGTAACATTCCTTTGTATACTTAGGCTTGTAGTTATTCTTGAACTTCTTAACTCTTGTAGGACACTTAGATGGAAAGTGACCAATCTTATTACATGAAAAACATTTGAATGGAAATTGACCTTCATATTTTCCTTTTCCTTTCTTTTCTCTTTTAGCAATCATAGCAATGAAATCATCTAGTGCTTTCTCTTCATTATCATCATCATCATCAAAATTACCATAAGTGTTTATAGATTTATTACCATGGATTGATGCTTTGAAGGCTGTCTCACTTTTAGTTTCTGTCTTCAATCTTGAAATTTCAAAAGTTGAAATTTTGCTGATCAAGGTCTCCATTTTGAAATTATCTATAAGCTGCATGGTTTCATCAAGGATGTTGATCTTATTTTCATACTCTGCTATAAGAGCAGTCATCAATTTATCCATAATGTCTTCCTTCAAGATCTTTGCCAATTGTTGGAGATTTGCCAGCAAACTAGTGCTGACTGTATGTTTGTCATTGATGAAAACATATGGCAAGTAGCTTGTGTAGAAGACTTATGCAGTAAGATTTGAGTATGTGTAGTATGGACATGTTATCAACATGATATCATGGATGTAGATGTTAATTGTTATTACAGACAGTTATGTACCAGTGTTCTTGACAGAGTTATAGGTAGTGTTTTGTATGTGATTGTCTGTACAGTTATCATGGAGCCTTTCACATTTGGATATGTGATGGAGGCATGTTAGTGATGTTACATTCATGGATGCATAGTCTGATGTGCATTAGAAATGAAGTTATGTAGTCACTATTCACCAGTTGTAGTTTCCTGTGTTTATCCATAAGAGCTGACATAGATTATATTGGTACAGGAGTTGCACCTATCATTTTGGTATGCACACTTAGATTAGTGATCAGAGAAGAGTTAAGAAGGTTTGACTAAGAGTACATGATGTAATTCAACTTGAGAAGAAAGTATTAGATAATTTTGTAGAGTTGATAGTGTGTAGCATGCGTCTACATTTATTGATTTGGAAAGGTCCCAGTTAGTGTTGCGTGCTTAGTAGAGCCAACTAAGATGTTGTTGGAGAGTGTTATTGTTTCTCTAAAATGATTTCAAGATGGTTCTAATAAGCTAACTTGATTATATCATTTAGAGGAAAGATATTTATATGTTTTCATTTGAGATTGCTAAAGTATGGTTCTGAGTTGAATATGTAGAGAAAAGCAGAGAGTGCAAAGTGTTGAGCCATCAGCAAAAGGTCTATGTGACCAAGTAAAGAACATATACTATACATTGAAACTAATCAAGACAATAGGTCAAAGCACAGTTCACCAAGATCTAGATATAGTGTGTATCTGTTAATCAGAAGGTTGTAGCCTTCACCCCTTTGAGCATTGAGCTCTCAGACAATGTGTTTTCACCCTTAACAGGGTTAATTGTAAAAGACTCCTAACAGGGTCTGACCCTTGACTAGGTCACTGTACTTATTGCATTGTAAAGATCAAATCCTAACAGGGTTGTATGGTCTCCTAACAGGGATCATAATACACCAGTGTAGATTATTAGTGGGTGTCAATTCCCACCGGGGTTTTTACCTATTTGGGTTTCCTCGTAACCAAAATATTAGTGTTGTGTTTAAGTGTTCTTTCATTGTGTTTATGCTTAATGTTTAAGTATACTTAATTGAATAAATAATTGAAACTTGTACATAACTGATTCACCCCCTCCTCTCAGTTATCTCTTGGGACTATTCCTAATAAGTGGTATCAGAGCTTGGTTATAGGTTCAAATCCCCTTGGGTAATGCTGAGGGGGAGATTGTTGGAAAAATGGTAAGCACTCCCCTTGGGATTCATGACATGGCATAACCACCTCCTGTGTCTTCTATAAGTCTAGTGGTTGTATTAGACATTAACAGGTTGATCTTTTGGTGCAATGACAACCACTATTTGTAACAAACTATACCACAGTATATTGTTATTCTGATTCTGTACTTAGTCATTTTCATGATTGAGCCTCCAATACCAAAACTCTCTACATGTGATCACTCCAACATAAGTGTTGCCATAAATGACAACCCTTAAGTGATCCCTAGTGCTCCCAAAATATCACTTGCCAACAATCTCTCCCTTTGGCATTAATGGCAACACTTAGCGAAAAATGACTAAGTGTTAGAACACTATCTTCCTTCTACTTCTCTATATACATATTCTCCTCTTTTCTTTTATTTTCTTTTATCTTATTCTGACGTAGGGGAAAGGAAAGTTCAAGCATATTTGACTCAACTTAAACCTACAAACATGCCCTGCTCAGAGTTACACATGTGTTAGCACTTTGAAAAATTTATGGCTTCATTATCTTTCCCCTAGTCTCTGTATCATTTTTCATGTCCCTAGCACAAACCCTTGGTTCAAATTTTCAAAAATCTAGCCGTTACTTTAAAACCCTTTGTATTACCCTGGCCTTGTTCTAATTTCAAGTTAACTTTTTGGGTCACTTAAAGGTCCTAATTCACATGTGCTTAATTGTTATCCCCTTTGTCACATGATCGTGTGAACTTTTTTCATGTTACGCGATCTTGCAACTAAAGGTTTTATACCCCCGGTGACCTTTAATTTTCCTAAGTCCCCTGCGCTTAAATTTTTCCTTAAAAGCCTAAGTCTCAGTGATTAATTTTTCCTATGTTTCTGGCTTAATATTTCCCTGGGCCCGGCCTTTTGACACCATCTTGATCCAACGGTTGTCACTAAAGTGCAATGGTTTTGTCAGAGGCTTGCGCTCTTACAATAATCATTGATTCATTTTCATGACGTAACCCTTTTAGTGCAGCGGGTCCACATGTCAGGTGTGCTGATTTGGCAGGCTGTGATTGGTCCATAGGTGAGTGACTAGGCATGTTATCAGTGGGGCCAAGTATTTTGAGGTTCAGTGGGTTCTGACAATGACAGAGCATCAATAGTCAACGTGTAATCTGATGGGTTTTCTTTGACACTTGTGATCTTAAGACCACCATTGATTTCATTTCCTATCAGAGGGTTGTCAGGGCAGGGAAAGATTTTGCATCCGACGGTTGTCTCATGATCTGATGGAATCTCAGAAGCCTATGCGAACATAAGACAACCATTGATTTCATCAAAGGGGGGCCCAGGTTTGGTCTAATGGTTTGGCGGTTCTGATAAAGTGGTTAACGGCCCGATAAATTTCAATGCTTTTCGCTCGTTCATGCAATTATTTGGTAGTTTTCTAAAAGGTCTGGCGATTCAGCGAAGGAAGGTCACATTATTGCTAAGTATTTTAGTGGTGACTTAAAATTTTCTATGAACTGGCGAAAACCTTTTGTCGCTAGTTCGCTAGATGTAGCTGGGATGGGTTAAGTTCCTTTGGTCGCCAGGTCACGGGGTTAAAGATGGGTTAAGATTTTCTTTCCGCGAACAAGAAATACCTTGTCGCATGTTTTCTAGGAGTTAACCTAAGGGTGGCAGTTGAGTTAAGACTTAAAGATCATGAAATAGAAAGATCTAACGGTCGGGACTTATAGTTGGCCCAGATTTAAATTTTGACCATCAATTTCTTGCAAGCGCCATAAAGTGATCATTGTTTTTTGAATTCAAACTTGTAGAAGGTTTCTTAGTGACAGAAAGGATCAGAATTGAATGCTTTCATGAACGGATTTGATTTGTTTGGTGGTGCTTGCTATTGCAGTGTGGTCTAGGGTTTTCCATGATCATCTGCAGGGGTCTGTACTATATTTTTTGTGCTCGAGGTGTGCTGTAGGTGGCTGAAAGGGTTGACATTTTGGATGTTTTTGTGGTTCTCAGTACCTTCTTAGTGAGATTATCATGATTGGAATCACTCTAGGATTTTATTTCTCTGGTTACCTGGGTTTCTTCCCTATAATAAATTTGTGATCGTTTCTAGTGGGTCTGGTGGGTGAAACCCTAACCCTAGTCACCCGAAGCTTGATGCATCCTCTTTGAGGATTCCAAGGTGACTAGTGGTGGTATATATTGCAACATTTTTTATTTTGTAAGCGTTGTTGTTGATGGTATTATACTGAGTAAGGAGAGGCTGGATCTTGGGTCTGTTTCTTTAGCATTTTGTTGTCTTGGTAATGTATTGATTTGGAAAATTAATGAGAATACACTTGAATTCCTATCTCAAATATCTGATGGTCTTCTTTTTCTGATTGTGGATTCATATATGTTAAGGTCACAAAGTGGATTAGCATATGTTAAGCAAAGAGTATTGTGAGATTAGCTTGGAGTTCCTAACAAAGTTAGGATTAAAGCCTTTAGGGTGATTTTAGTGAGTTCATTATTAGATTGGAATTTGATGATCATGTTTGGGAGTGAGGGGAGTAATAGGCAAAGCACTTACTCTAAGTTCATGTGTGCTTGAGTTAAGGTTTAGTTGATATATGTTATCAAGTGACTCTTTGCCTTGGTTAAGGCACTGATCTTTTCTCTAGATGCAATCCATCATCATCAATCACACACACATTTAAATGATAAAAATTTCTAATCAATTAGTGAAGGATATAGTTGAATATTGTTTTGAGACTCTTTTGGAGAAGTGAGTCAAGGGTACACCCGCTCGAGCATTAAGGCTCAAAGTGTAGGAGGATCTCTCTTGATCCTTGTTAATTGGTCCTCTTCCTTGTAGACTTTGGAGTGGTGATAGAGTCAAAGTTATATTAAAGTTATCCATCAAAGTATAAATCTATAAGTTGAAGATCAAATGGAACAACCAAAAAAATGGTGACTCTACTAGGGAGAGTCTAGAGATAAAATTTTCAAAGTGCACTCTCGTTTTCTTGTTGTATTCAGTTGAAAGTTTTCCCATCTAGGTGGGTGGTGACTCAAGAGGTTAGAACTAGTGTTATAAGCTGTAAATCATGGACAAGAGGAGGAATCCTAGGTCCTTTGTCAGAAAGAATCTAGAGGTCACTCTGGAACAATTGCCTAGACAAGAGAAGAAGAGTTGGATCAGAAGGAATGGTGAGTCTACTAGTGCTCCCATAAGAGAACAAAGAAATACCAGAGGAAGAGCACCACATGTTTCCTTAAGTGAGGAAGGTTCACAAGATAGAGTTTATAGATCAAATGGTGGTCGCTCTGAAGATAGATTTTATGATACCCCAGAGGCTGTATTTCAAGACAAGGGTCCATTGCCTGCAGGTCAGGATGAACAAGCTAGAGAGATGGGTTTGGAGATTGATTTAGATCTTGATGAAGATAATTTCAGAAGGAAGCCCATGAGACCAAGGCAAGTCCATTTCCCATATCAAAATCTTACTGATATGGATGTGTCATCAGGCTTTGATGACATTATAGTAGACCCAGATGATTTAACTGCACTAAGGTTACAGTTGGCAGAATAGGATGCCATACATAAGAGGTTACAAGAGGAGAGAGAGGTTGAAAAGGTGAATGCTCTAATAGAAAGACAGTCTCTCCTTAGAAAGATTAATGAAATGAAGGAGAGAAACAAGATGCTTGCTTCTGCTCCTAAGACTTTGCAGCATGATGTCTTTGGTGATCTTGAGGCTCCGAGGAGTGAGCAAGAGCATTTACTACAAGATCATGAGTTTGATCAGGAGGGCCCTGTGGTTAGACAAGTGCAAAGTTATGTTCCTTTGCCTAAAGATAAAGATGGGCATGAGATCACTAGGCCTGCTATTACTGCTGGTGAGAAAGGAAAGAAAAAGATGGTGGGACATCAAACAAGCAAACTAATGACAATACCAGGGATCCCACCACCTAAATCAAATAAGGAGACAGAGATAGAAAGAAGAAGAAAAGAAGATGAGGACCTTGCAAGAGAATTAGAAAAGGCTGAAATTGAAGCCTCTATTGCAGAAAAGAGAAGAAAGATCTAGTTCTTGAAGGCTTCATCTGCCAATGCTCTTGGTCCATCTACTACTAAACTAGGTATGCCATCTATGACTACTACTATTCCACTTAGTAATGCTACTAGTTCAATTCCTTCTTCATCTACTAGGATAGGTGCTGATCCTAGGCAGCAGTCAAATGCACAAGTAGATGGAAATGTAAATGCAAATGTTGATCCTAGGGTTAACACTACTTCAAGTTTTCAAAAAAGACCTATGCAATTAGAAGACTATAGGAAAATTAGTTTTGATGGAATTCCTGGTTACCCGAATGCTTTTCCAAAAGATATAAGAGATAAGGTACCTAAGTTTGCTGGTACTAATGCTATTAGTTGTGAGGAGTGTCTTAGGCTATTTGTTGCTATGCTTAATGATTATGAGGTAGAGGATGAGGATGTAGTCATGAAATTATTTGTTCAATCTCTAATGGAGGATGCTAGAGATTGGTTTAAGAGACTTCCTGATAAATGTATTGACACTTGGGATTCCTTTGAGAGATGTTTTAAAGAGCAATATGGTGATAGACTTAATGCTAGTTTCATGTTGAATGAATTCAATACCATAAGGAAAAATTAGAATGAGTCTGCAGTTGAGTTCAACATGAGATTTCAAAAGGGTATGCATAAGTTGTTCCAAGTTATGCGGTTAGATGACAATGTTTGTCTAACTACATATTTCAATGCATTTGATGGAAAGATGAGATACTTGTTGAGGGAAAAAGAACCAAGAACCCTTAGAGATGCTTTTAGGATTGCTATCAATATTGAGAATAATATGAAGATATCAAGAAAGTTGGGTGGGAAGAGAGATGATCCTAAGTTGTTTGGGGACAAGAAATACAAAAAGGAAAATGATAGGAATGTTGGAACTAGGAGGAAAGAAGAAGATAAATTGGATAAGGTGCTCAATGCATCAAAGGATTTAAAGGCACCTACAAATAGGAACATCAGTGCTCCTACCAATGAGAGGACTTAATTCAACAACAATTTCAACAAGCAGAATAGACTACAGAACTACCCCTACAACACCCAATGGAAGGATGGCAAGCCTATTGTCCCTGCTGCAAGAAATAATAATGATAGAGGTGTCCCTGACCCTCTACAAAAAGCTTCAATAAATGTCATGGAGGACATACCTTGGTGTGTTGCATGCCAGTCCCCTCATTCTACAAAGCATTGTGTGGTTGCACATTCTATGGCTGCAAATCAAGATTGTGGCAGTGAGGAGATAGATCAAGAAGAAGATCAAGATGATGTTGGATGCAACATGGCTACTTCATATCTAGGATACGAGGATGATTTTGATTTTGATGAAGAAGCAGATGTAAATGTGAAGAGACATAATCAGGCCCTTTTTTATCAAGAGGTTTTTTCTGATGGTGAAGACATTGATAAGGAGACATGTAACATGAACTTTTCTTCTGAGCCAGTAAATTTAAGAAGACCTTCTAGAGAAGAGATGGATAGGATTACTATAGAAATGATTGCCCAAGTGCAAACTAGAGGCATGGTGGCAAGGAATACAAATGAGAAAGCTGCAGGAATGTTTATAAAGAGTACCAACTCCAGAGAACCTAATGAGAACAAATCAAAAGGTGATCACATGGTGAAATTCAAGAATGTAAAAGGTAAGAATTGTGAGCCTAAGGGAGTTGGAGTTGAAATATTTTCTAGTGAGATTGAGAAGCCAGTTAACACAATGGCTAAGATTGAAAAAATGAGGGCGGCCAATACACCTAATATATCAGATAAGCAAAAAGATATTAAGGAAATGCAGATTGAGATTCCTTCTTCTGCTCCTGTTGATATGTTATATGTATTGTCCCAAATTACAGTTAAGGTTCCATTGTCAGAATTATTGAGGATCCCTGAACACAAAGACAAAGCTATTGCATGGGTAGATAATGTTCATAACAACGATGTTGCATGCAATGGATCTCAGGATAAAGATTTGAAAGGTGTTGCTGCTTAGGGAATTGTGTCTCAAATTCCTCCTATATATCTGGACAGTTCTATCAATGCCAACCTTGAAAACGTTGATCCATTCTTTTTAAGTGTTCTTGTGAATGGAATGAAACTAAAAAATTGTATGATTGATAGTGGTGCCTCTAATACTGTTATGCCTTTTAAGATTATGGAAAAGTTGGGCTTTAAAGTTGATACAGTTCAAGGTAGATGTTGTGCAATGGATCAGAGGGAGGTACCAGTTATTGGGACTATCAATGCAATGCCATATAGATTGGCAACATATCCAGAGAAAGAGTTAGCAATGAGTGTTTTGGTGGTGGACATCCCTCCTCATTATGGGATGCTGCTATCTAGAAGATGGAGTGCTGCCATGGGTGGAAGTTTACAGTGTGATCTATCCTATGCCACTTTCAAGATTGATGACTAGTTTTTCAAGATTGATCGAGAGCCAAGAGTATGCCACATGATTGAAAAGAATATTGACAATGAAACTACATGTTTTGTGAATACTGATATTAATGCTTTTAGGGAAAAGATCCTTGTACTTGAGAAGGAACCTATTTTGTCACCCATTTCTATTGAGGTAAGTGTTAATTCTATGAAGGGTGATTTGTGGGTAATGTACTTTGATAGTGCAAATTGCAAAGATGGAGCAGGAGCAGGTATCTTACTTATTTCTCCTAATGGAAACACCTACAAATTTTCTTTCACATTGAATTTCTTTTGTACCAACAATATAGCAGAATATGAGGCATTGTTGTCAGGATTGAGGTTGGCACAAAAACATGGTATTAAATGCTTAAGTGTTGTCGGTGATTCTGAGTTGGTGGTGTCCCAAGTCAGGTCAGTATATGCTTCCAAGAATAAAAGGTTAAAATAATATAGGAATGCAGTTTGGGATTTGATTGAATGTTTTGATGCCTTCAATATTGAGTGGAAGGATAGGAGTAACAATAAGATGGCTGATTTGTTAGCCAATATTGCAATCAATCCCACTGATATTACTTTTTCTGGTATCTCTAAAGTTGAAATTCAGGCTAGGCCTAGTATACTAGACAATATTGAAAATTGGCAAGTTTTTGATGATGATAATGATATCTTGAAGTTTATGAATTGTGAAGATCAGTATCATGGTCAGGAATTTGATTGTTCAGCCTTGGTTGAGTTAGTAGAAGGAAGGGAGGTTGTCTTTGGCAATGAGGTCATTCAGCTTAGAACTAACAAGGTGCCCAAGGGGCTTGTTGTTTTGGAGACTATCTTTGATAACCAGGATAGAGTTCAAAAGAATATCAAAGGAGAAGATCATGCTGATCTAGAGGAGATAAATCTTGGAACACATGAAGCACCTAAGAAAGTATACATTGGTAGAGATATGTCTCACAATGTGAGAAAATCTTTGATTGAATTATTGAGAAAATTCAGGCATGTTTTTGCATGGTCATATGATGACCTAAAGGTTTATAGAGAAGATTTATTTCAGCATATCATTCCTTTGAAAGAAGATGCTAAACCTTTCCGGAAAAAATAAAAGCCTATTAATCCCACTTTGGCACCCAAGATGCAAGAAGAGTTAATGAAGTTAAGAGATGATGGCATTATCAAGCCTATAAGGCACTCTTCTTGGGTTTCAAACCTTGTTCCTGTGAGAAAGAAGAATGGTGACATTAGGCTTTGTGTGGACTTCAAGAATTTGAACATCAGCTCATTAAAGGATAACTATTGTCTACCCAATATGGAAGCTATGTTGCAAAGAGTAACCAGATCAGAATTGATGTCTATGATGGATGGTTTCTCTAGTTACAATCAGGTCATTGTCAAAGAATCAGAGCAATTCAAGACAACTTTTACAACACCTTGGGGGACATATGTTTATGTGAGAATGCCTTTTGGTCTCACAAATGCTAGTGCTACTTTTCAGAGGGCAATGGATGTTGCCTTTTCAGATTTTATAAATGATTTCCTTGTTGTATATCAAGATGATTTAACTTCCTATTCCAAGAAGGAAGAAGACCACTTTATTCATTTAGAGAAAATATTTGTAAGGGCTTTAGAATATGGCATTTCATTAAATCCAAGGAAATGTGCATTTGGTGTCACTGAAGGTAAGTTGCTTGGCCACTTAGTTGGCAAGCAAGGAGTGAGAATTGACCCTGAGAGGGTAGCAGCTATTGATAAAATTCAGAGGCCAAAGAATGTTAAAGGAATTCAGTCTTTCTTTGGTCAGGTCAATTTCTTAAGGAGGTTTGTGACAAATTTTGCAGAGGTTACTAGACCTATTTCTAAGATGTTGAAGAAGGGATCTGCAATCAATTGGGAGGGTGAGCCTGATGAGGCTTTCAAGAATATCAAGTAGGTTATCAAAGATGCACCAGTGCTTAAGGCACCTGATTATAATGTTCCAATGCACATCTTTTCCTTTGCATCTTTTCACACTATTGCTGTAGTTTTGTTATAAAAGAATAAGGATGGTTTTGAGCAGTCTATTGCATTTTTCAGTAAATCTTTGTAGGTTGCTGAATTAAAGTATGACATAAATGAGAAACAAGCATATGCACTTGTGAAGGCAGTCAAGGCTTTTAAGTGTTACTTAATGAGAGTAGTTGTGATTGCTTTTGTGCCAAGTGCAGTTGTGAAGGACATTTTCTCATAGCAAGAGGTGTCTAGGAGAAGATGCAGATGGATCAATAGGATCCAAGAATTCAATGTTGATATCCAGATTACTAAATTAATTAGAGGACAAGGATTGAAAAAATTAATGGCTCAATCCAATCTTGATGCAAATCAGATAAATCATTCTGAAATTGATTATACATGTGATATGGATGATTGTATCTGGTATCAAGATATCATCTATTACTTAAGGAATATGAAATGTCCAGTAGGAATGAATGATAATCAGAAGAGGACATTAAAATTATAGGCCATCAAGTATGTAATTGTGAAATGTAAATTGTATAGAAAGAATTTAGATTGCATACTGTTGAAATGTGTAGATAAAGATCAAGCTAAAAAGTTGTTAAAAGAAATGCATGAGGGAGTTTGTGGTGGGCATTATATGGGTAAAACAACTGCTCATAAAATCTTGAGAGCAGGATTCTGGTGGCCCACAATCTTCAAGGATGCAGAACAGTTGGTAAGGAGGTGTGATGCTTGTCAAAGGTTCTCTGGCAAGCTTAAATTTTTAGGTACTGTGCCATTAAAACTAGTAGAAGTTCAGGCTCCTTTCCAACAATGGGGAATTGATTTCATAGGGGAGATACCAAACAAGTCAAGTGGAGGACACTCATGGATCTTAGTTGCCATCGATTACTTTACAAAGTGGGTAGAGGCTATATCTACAAGAAATGAAACCAACAAGGTGGTAATTGATTTTCTGTTGAATAATATTGTTACAAGGTTTGGTTGCCTTGAGAGAATAGTAAGTGATAATGCAATGTGCTTCAAGTCTGCTGAATATAAGGACTTTTGCAAAGGTTTGGGAATTTAGATTTTTAATTCCTCACCTTATCATCCACAAGGAAATGGACAGGTAGAATCTACTAATAAGTGTTTGATTAAAATCTTAAAGAGGATTCTTGAAAAGAATAAGAGGGCATGGAATTCAAAGCTGCCATTAGCTCTATGGGCTGATAGGGTAACTGTAAAGAGGGCAATTGGTTGTGCACCATTTGACCTAGTATATGGAATACATGCAAGGATGCCTCATAATAATTTATTGGAAATGTACAAGTTTGTTCAGTTATATGATGATGACAGAGATGATGAGATGCAGTTGAGAATTGAGAACCTCATTAGGTTGGATGAGACTAGAAGAGAGTCAGTTGCAAGAAATGCTAGATTGCAGTTGCAGGTTAAGAATTTGTATGATAGGAAGACTGTTGAAAGAAAGTTTGAGCCTGGTGATTTGGTGTTAATTTGGAATGCCAGATTGGAGGATAAAGGAAAACATGGTAAGTTTGATCCCATCTGGCTAGGGCCATATTTAATTCATGAGAAATGGGGCCAGGATTCATACATTGTCAAGGAATTAAATGGTGATATTCAGGAATTGCTAGTTCATGGACAATTCTTGAAGAAATAATTCAATTGAAGGTATTCTATTTTCCATGAACAGTAGTTAGGTCTGTACATTTTGTAAATTCTGTAAATAAGCTGCTTGCCCCTATTCAGTTTGTCTTGGTTCCTGGGGTTTTTCCCTATGGCTCTCAGTTGTTCAAAATTTTGTCCAGTAGGTGGTTTGCTGTAATCAGTGATTCTAGATCTTTGCTATGCTTGCAAGAGGCATGCATCCCCAGACAGAGCCACTGTTAGCACCTTGAAAATTTTATGGCTTCATTATCTTTCCCCTGGTCTCTATATCATTTTTCATGTCCCTGGCACAAACCCTTGGTTCAAATTTTTAAAAATCTAGCCGTTACTTTAAAACCCTTTGTATTACCCTGGCCTTGTTCTAATTTCAAGTAAACTTTTTGGGTCACTTAAGGGTCCTAATTCGCATGTGCTTAATTGTTATCCCCTTTGTCGCATGATCACGTAAACTTTTTTCATGTTACGCGATCTTGCGACTAAATGTTTTATACCCCCGGTGACCTTTAATTTTCCTAAGTTCTCTGCACCTAAATTTTTCCTTAAAAGCCTAAGTCTCAACGATTAATTTTTCCTTTGTTTCTGGCTTAATATTTTCCTGGGCCTAGCCTTCTGACACCATCTTGATCCAACGGTTGTTCCTAAAGCGCAATGGTTTTGTCAGAGGCTTGCACTCTTACGACAATTGTTGATTCATTTTCATGACGTAACCCTTTTAGTGTGGCGGGTCCACATGCCAAGTGTGCTGATTTGGCAGGCTGTGATTGGTCCACAAGTGAGTGACTGGGCATGTTGTCAATGGGGCCAGGTATTTTGAGGTTCAGTGGGTTCTGACAATGATAGAGCATCAATGGTCAGCGTGTAATCTGATGGGTTTTCTCTGACACTTGCGATCTTAAGACCATCATTGATTTCATTTCCTGTCAAAGGGTTGTCAGGGCAGGGAAAGATTCTGCATCCGACGATTGTCTCATGATCTGATGGAATCTCGGAAGCCTATGAGAACTTAAGACAACCGTTGATTTCATCAAAGGGGGGCCCAGGTTTGGTCTAATGGTTTGGCGGTTCTGATAAAGTGGTTAGCGGCCCGATAAATTTCAATGCTTTTCGCTCGTTCACATAATTATTTGGCAATTTTCTAAAAGGTCTGCTGATTTAGTGAAGAAAGGTCACGTGATCGCTAAGTATTTTAGCGGTGACTTAAAATGTTTTGTGAACTAGCGAAAACCTTTTGTCGCCAGTTCGCTAGATGTAGCTGGGATGGGTTAAGTTCATTTGGTCGCCAGGTCGCGGGGTTAAAGATGGGTTAAGATTTTCTTTCCACGAACAAGAAATACCTTGTCGCATGTTCAGTAGAAGTTAACCTGAGGGTGGCAGTTGAGTTAAGACTTAAAGACCATGAAATAGAAAGATCTAACGGTCGGGACTTAAAGTTGGCCCAGATTTAAATTTTGACCGCCGATTTGCTGCAAGCGCCATAAAGTGATCGTTGTTTTTCAAATTCAAATTTGCAAAAGGTTTCTTAGTGATAGAAAGGACTAGAATTGAATGCTTTCATGACCGGATTTGATTTGTTTGGTGGCGCTTGCTATTGCAGTGTGGTCCAGGGTGTGCCATGATCGTCTGCAGGGGTATACCCCAAAAATGGGCTATAAGTTCATTAACCTCCTATATCATCAAATCATATGAAATCGACATCAAAGTCCTAATCTAAGGCACATCTAAACATCATCAAATCTAATTGATTATCTTAAATTTTGCATCGGAGAATATTCCTAGTAATATTCCTAATTATCTTAATTATCTTTAATTTTATAATTATTTGGCAATAAATCACATTTATCCTAAAGTTTGATTAATTGAATATTTTCATATTTAATTAATTAGATTTAATATTTGCCACTTAATTGTGTAATTAAATTTAATTATATCTATTATTAATTGTATTATTTAATTTTGACAATAAATCTAATATCATATGAATAATTGATTAAATTCTTATTTAATTAATTAAAGCAAGTTGTCATTATTAATAATATAGTTTTTAATAAAATTTTGATTAAATAATTGATTAACCCATAAATTAATTATTTATTTTCAAAAATCAGTTGAGTTGAGGATAAATCACTTTATTTATTTATTTAATTCTTAATTATTATGCATATTCAAAAGAAACAGTTAAACTCCAAATCAGAAAATCAATGCAAGTTATTGACTTTTTGGAACTCAACATCCTTTTGGAGTTCAAAAAGCTGATCTAAACTCTAATTTGAGTTAAAAAGCTGTTTTTGCATGTTTTTGCATGATTTTGAGAATTAACTATCTTTTATGATCAGATAACTCAAAAATCAAGATGAGTTTATTTGAGTGATTTATGGCTTTTATCCATGCACCTCCAAAGCCCTGGATTTCTATAAATTAAAGGCTTCAGCTCTTCACAAATCATCTCATATTTTGCACAATCATGCTGGAGAATTGGAATTGAAGAATCAAAGCTCTTGTGAATCGACATCTTTGTGAGATCAATCTTATTTTTGCATTCATAGTTTTTATATCATTGTTAGAATCTTCATTGTTAGATCATTTAGCATTCATTTCATATCAAGTTTTTCATATTAGCATAGATTCATATCAAGTTTTCATTCTTATTGCATAGAAAATATCAAAAATATAGATTAATTGCATTCAATTTCATATCCATCTTTTGCATTCAAATCTTTCATTTAGGTGTCGTCTAGGTCACTGATCTCGATTACAATCTGAGAACATTAATCTCGCACCTATTAGAAGGTAGTAAATCGCTTGGTTAGATAGCTTTCAATTTTGCACGATTTTGATTATAGCTAACCTCTAATGTTTTACTGAGTGTTGTGTCTACAGATCAGGTATAATTTTCACACACACATTTCTGGCGCCCACCGTGGGGCTACCCACCTTTGCATGCTGGTTTTGATTTTTTTGGGAGCTAAAACCCCAAAGTTTCAAAGATTTAATTTTATCTCCCAAACGGCTTGGAATTTTGATCTGAAATTTTTTTTACAGGTTGGTGACATGTCATGGAAGCTACAGTAAAAAATTTAGAATTTTCTGAGATGTTTTGAATTTTTAATAATTTTTTCTTAAAATTCCGGAAAAAATTAATATCTGACGCAAATCAGCATATTTTTCAAAAAATTTTATATTTTCGGAAAGCTCTTTAAATTATACAGGGGGTCCATTCTTTGTGTTTTAAATTTGGACATGATATCATAGCTCAAATAGTCAATTTACAAAAACTGGTCTGTATTGATAAAATGGGTCTCTAGGGCACAAATGAAGAGGTTTTTCTAAATTTTTTGCATTTTTGGAAAGCTCTCTATTTTTTAGCAGGGGTCTCTATTCTGAATTTCTATTTTTGTGGCCAAAATCATATCAAAAAAATTAGATCTTGTTGACTAGGTCAAGTGCAGCAAAAATAATAAAGTTTTGTGATGGGTATGCACTTATTTTTTTTACATGGTTCAATGAATGATATGAGTTGTCATTTGGGTTGATTGCTGGTTATTATTACTGATAATAATTGATTTTTAGAGCTAACCCTATGGTTTTCATAAGTTGAATATATTTTGCATATCTTGTTTGCTTGTTTGTTTGTTGGAGAGTTCGTCACTTGCTTGCATGGAAAAGCTCAACAAAAATTGCTAAAAATCAAGTAAAATCTACTAAGCGCGTTGCAAGGATCCAGGTATTCTCCTTCATCTAATAATATTTTGATTTGGGACTTAAAATAAATCTCTTATGTGTCAAGCTTGTGTGCATCTTTTCATGCTTTTGATCTATTTCTACACACTTGCATAATTGATACTAGGTTGTGAACCCTTAAGGATTCATTAAGTAGTCTTAGAATACTTGTGATTGATTTTGATTGCTATCTTGGGTTATTGGACTCGCTAATCCGCCGGCCCCTCATTTCCGCCCCGTGGTTGCAATCTCAGCGCCATAAAGGGGAGGGGTCAACAGGACAGAAGCGTTAAATGTTCCACTTGGCAACCCTTTTGTGCTTTTAGGAACTCCCTTGTTTTCTAAGTTGTGGACTCATTTTTAGCTTGTGTGAGGTGTTAAGTGTTCCACCTTGTGGACTCATCTCATATTCGCTTTAAACGTTAAGTGTTCCTCTTTCTACTTTTTGGATGCTTTTGGTAGATTTGCTTTCGGAACATACATCTGTGCTCACATAGTAATTAGGCCCTATGAACACTATTTGTGATTCTTGAGAGATTGGATTCCTAGCGAAATCCTTCTTGACGATAGAATCCTTGTAGGTAGGGAGGATACTTAGTGCGTTTCACATTCAACTTAGTTAGTGAGTCTTCTCTTATTGATCGACACATTCTCTCTCCGAAGAGGTTGATAGGTTATGTGGGGTTGATATCACAAGCTTTGGTGAATCAAAATTGGTTAGTGCGTCTTCTCTTATTGATTGATACATTCTCTCCTCGGAGAGGTTGATAGATCACGTGGAGTTGATATCACAGACCTTGGTGGAACAAAACTTTTTCTTAGCGTGTCGGATTAATCTGCTTGCTTTGTTTGGGTTAAAAGTGAAGAGGTGTCAAAACCTTGAATCTGGAGCCAAGTCCCCTTGTGGTATACTATTGTGAGTCATCTTTAGAGAGGGTTAACCGTAGCGGACAATCCCTTCACAAGGCAAACTGCATTGACGGAACCTCAAGCGGTAATAGCCATTTTCACCATGGTAGTGACAACCGCTATATAAATGTCCTTGTGGAAGAAATCTCCACGGGTATGGTTCATTGTTGGGTTGTCAGATCTCCCTAGCAGCTCTTGAAGATTAAGTTCTCGGACTGTGTCAAAACCCTGGTGCACCGGGATTGGAGTTCATCCCTTTGAATCATAAAAGTTGCAGAGTCAAACCATTACTAAAAACCTTAGAGAGGCCAATTTTTCATTCTCAGGTATATGTGTTATTGCAAAACTTTTCAGAACATACACAATTAGTACTCTCAGGGATTAGTACAATTTGGTCACTTGATTGTTCATGCGCAAGGTTACTTTTGCCCTTGTTCATTGTTTTCAGACGTGCTTGGAATCACTTGCTTGCTGTTCTGCGTGCTTATTTATCTACTTGGCTATTAAAAACGATCAAATCTGGTATAACCTTCAAAATCTGGACAGTACAATTTGCAAACAATCCAAAACTGAAAATCTTAAATTTTGCAAAAATTGACGTAAAGTTCTTTCTGGAGTCAAAAGTCATTTCAAGAAGTCAAAAGTCGTACGAGTTTTGTCAAGTGTCATTTCAGTATTACCCAACTGTCATATGAGTTTAGCAACTGTCATTTCATAGACTACCCAGTGTCGTACGAGTCTGCAGAGTGTCGTTTGGAAAAATTTGAGAAAGTTGTCAGAAATTGTCAAATTGCAAGATATCCAATGTTTCCAGCCTAGTTCCAGAATCTGTCAAAAATATCATTGTGTCAGGAACAGAGCAGTAGCTATTGAGCATTCTACCATTTTCTGAGTTTGATCTTTTGAATCCGATCTAGTCTTCTGTTTGATCAATTTGAGTCCTTTTTATCTCGTGTCAAAACCTTGTCATAACTATCAATCTTCAATCAATCAATCTTCAAAAACAAACTAAGTGTTGAGAACTCGTGTCCGCTATCTTTTGGGCGATCTATCCCATGCATCCAGGGCACAGTTTCCTTCACCCACATCTCATCAGATCTTCAAAACTATCATAATCTTGACAAGGTTGCGTCATCTGATTTTCTCAAATCAAATTGTTCTTCAGTTGTCTTCATCCTTTTCTTCTGTTTCATTGAAAGTTAATGGTGGAGACCAGAGCTTCTTCACACAAGAAATCAGAAGAAACATCTCAAAACTTACTTTTGACCAATACCCCGGGTCCAACTCTTGAACAACTCATCAAGTCAGGTATCTACGAAGATGACGGTCTCAGTAACTTTCGATTGAAAATTGGTTACAGACCTCCTCTATCAACTCACAGAGGTAATCAACAAACTCTTCCTCAATCTATTCCAGGGAGCCCAAAAACTCCTACCATGTCTCAAGCAGGGACAAACCATGGTTTTCTAGGAGGAGGATCCCAGGGACACCACTCTCAACATAATGCCGACCAAGACCCTACACCCTCTGAAATCCATCGGTGTCAGAATGACGATGAATTCAAAAGAATGATGAGGCATTTCTTGAAAATGGATAGAGAGGCATACTTTTTGCAATTAGCCCAAGAAGGAGCTAAACTTCCTCCTCACTTCAATGTCAAAGATATCATCACGCATGAGGAAGAAACTCCGATGACGGCCATAATGAACCAGCTGCACGCTATGCAGGTCAAAATGAATAAAATTGAGAAAGAGAAGGAACCCAAGGAATTCTCCATGGAGGCCCTTTGTCCTTTCCCTTTTGACAAAGACTTGTATATGCCTCCATTCCCAAAAAGAGTGGAGATACCAAAGTATGACAAATATGACGGGCACTCTGATCCTCAAGATCATGTCAGAGAGTTCTGTACACAATCCATGGAATTCATGCATGAACCGACTTATCTAATGCGTCTTTTTCCTAGATCCTTGGGAGGAGCATCCATTCAGTGGTTTTCAAGATTACCTTCTACGATCAAAACTTTTGAGGAATTGATTAAATTGTTTTATCAACAATATTCCTACAATATTCAACATCCGATTACCATGATCGATATCTGTAACCTCAAGCAATATCCAGGGGAATCATTCCTAACTTTTCTCAAGAGGTGGCGAAAGAAGTTTTCTTTATATGCTAGACCAATTCCCGAAATGGAGAAACTTGAAATCTTTATCAATAACCTTGTTCCAGAGCTCAACTATCCATTGCAAATGCAAGATCATGTATCTTTTGATAAAATGGTGGATAATGCAATCAAGATTGAGAAAGTACTTGTCAAGAAAGGAGAAATCACACTTCAAAAGGACAAGTCTGAATTGGGATCTAGCTCAAAAGATAAAAACAAGACCTGGAATAGAAACAAAGGTATCGTCTCTGACGGTGTTGTTGACACTATCCACACCCCATCAAAGGCACCGGCCTACAATCTCACCCTTGCCACCAAAGCCATTGAAGCTTCAGAGCAAAAATCTACTGAACCATCTCCAAAGAAGCCATTCAAACGATGGGATAATAAACGAAAGTTTACTCCCCTGGGAGAATCTTTGGAATTTGCTCTGAGGACCCTGATAGCTGATAACATGATCTCTTTACCACCAATCCGAAAACCTGATCCGGATCCAAAACCATGTTGGTGGAAAGATAATGAATTTTGTGCTTTCCATCGAACTAAAGGCCACAGAACTAATGGATGCTTCCATTTGAAGCATACCATTCAAGACTTGATAGATCAAGGGGACATCACAATCGATAATCCTACCGGCAATAATGATCACACAGCATTTACAGAACCTTTTCCACAACATGGCAAGGGAGTTTCCACTTCTCAGCCTAACATGGGGGTAAAAGTCAACTATGCCTACCCTGGAAATGATGTTGTCATCAATATGGTGGAACCATGCCTCTCTGAGAGCTGTAATGTCATCACGATTGTACGAAGAGATAGAAATCATTCCTCAGCTAATGCAGTTACTAGATCACAAGCTCAGATGCATCTGCAAGGACAAACACCAAATTCATTTGATGTCCCTAAGATACCTTTCAATCTCACATCTGCTTCTAAACAGAAGGTTGCCTCAAAATCTTCCAATCCAAAGGATACCAGACCTACATCTTACAGCATCGTACAACAACTCCAGCATACCAATGCCAAAATCTCTATGTTTGAGTTACTTCGAATCTCTCCAGCTCACCGAGATATCCTAGACAAAGCTTTGCTCAGCTCTAATGTTCCTGATGATCTAGATCTAGATAGGTTCCAAACTATGGTTGGTCATCTAACATCTCCGCAATATATCTCCTTTTCAGAAGAGGATGACAACTCCCTAAGTCACCCACATAATCAGCCCTTGCACATAGAAGTCTTGATCCAGAACCGTCGAGTCAAACGTGTGTTGATAGATGGGGGCGCAGGCCTCAACATTTGTTCTTACAACTTAATCACACAGTTGGGATTCTCAGAGATGGCTATTGATCCTCGAAAGAAGATCACCATAAAAGCCTATGATGAACAAGAAAGAGCTTCTAAAGGCACCATTGTCTTGCCCATCTGGGTGGGTCCAGTCATCAAAGATACCACATGTCAGGTGCTAGATCTACCATTGGCTTACAATATCCTTCTAGGGAGACCCTGGATACATGAAATGCAGGCTATTCCTTCAACATACCATCAATGCTTGAAATTTCCCTATGAAGGAGTGGAGGTTACTATCCCAGCTGATCTGAGTACAACTTGCAATACATTGAAGGAAAGTGCCGATAAACTTGTTCCCAATAACAGAGAATCTTCCATCAAGCAACAAAATGTGGCTTCCACATCTAAGATGGATGACATTGCTAAAGAGATCAATATCAAAGAAAATGGGATGGGAGAATACACTATAGAGCCAGTCTTGTCTCTGACATCTCTCCCAATCTCACCTAAGTCATATGGCCAATCCTTGAAGCAGTCTAAATCAGAACCTAAGGAACCTATGGAAGCATACAAAAGACATTTTATGGTGGAGCAAGTATCTAAACAAGAATTTGAAGAGGATGAAGCTGTGCTGGCATGGCTATATAAAGAGGATTCTGAATCTAAAATTGTTCAACCTAGTGAATCTATAGCACCTACAGTCCCTTCTAATTCATATGGTCCAGGAAACAAATTGATAGCCAAGATGGGATATTCTGGTCAAGGACCTCTAGGAATTAGGGGAAAGGGTCTTGTGACCCCCATTTCACATATTGGTCGAGCCAAAAAAGATACTGGTGGCATAGGGTTTAAGAAGAAACCCTATCATCTCAAAGGTGGTTGTTCTCATGTCATAGAACAAATTGCACCAGGAGAACCCCTTCTTAAGAAAGAAGAAACAGAACCCTCTGATGATGATTTAGATAGCTCTGAGCTTATCCCCTATGAAAAATTGCCTAAAGAGATCAAAGATCTTCTTGATGATACAGATGATCCTATCAGAAGAATTAATGTAGTAGAAACACAAGAACCTACTGTAGCGCAAGAGATGGTTGTACCATAAGAACCAGCCAATCTCGAAGGCAATCAAACTGATCAAGAAGCAGGGGGTAGTTATTCTGACACTGATTCCCATGAATATGAATTCAAGTCAGAGACTGAGGGTAATCCTTCTTGGGGTATTCATCCTGATTTCACGCACTTTCTAAGATTTCCTAGAGATTCTGAATCAGAAGATGAGTCAAATGATTATGAATGGGGTGCCATTCCAGAAGAAGATGAGCTTATAACAGAGAAATCTATTGATGTTATTCACCAATATGTCTCTCAACCCAACGTAGGTCTAGAGCGAAACAATGAACTTAACATGTCTGATCCACCTATGGCTGAAGAGGACTCCTATGATGATGTTGAGCCTATTCATGAATTGAACATTCTGAGCTGTAATATCACCTTTGAACTTGAGCGTCAGGTTAGGACCAATGATGACATATCCACATCCGTGAACACCATATCCCAAGCTTTTCCCACTTTGACTATCCAACGCCCTGATCTTGTCGACCAAACTTCCACCAACCCAAACCATGGTATGTATACCTTCCCAAATGACTATGCCCTTGCCTGCTACCTCAATGCAGTTGAGCCTATGAGTACTTCCATCAGTGAACCGAGTGTCAGCATGACCGAGTCGGACATCAAATATCTTAGTCAGAAAAACAAGAGTAAAAAGAAAAAGAAAAAGAGTTCTGAGGGTGAAAACCACTTTGTGGCGGTCTCAGAACTGACAAAAGTAAAAAGAAAAGACGTATCTGAAGGTGAAAACCTCTCTGAGGCACCTAAGGATGAGATATTTGATGTCCTTCCAAGTCATTTACAGGATAGATCTCCAGTTCTGATTGAGCCAACTCAATCCATCAATTTGGGTACAACAGAGGAACCACAATTGGTACATGTAGCACAATCTCTATCAGACGAAGAGAAACAAAACTTCACTACCTTCTTATCAGAGAAAAAGATCAACTTTGCATGGAAATATTTAGATATGCCAGGATTGGATCCCAATCTCATTATGCACCATCTATCCATTGCTCCCGGAGTAAAACCAATCAAACAAAAATTGAGAAAGATGCATCCTCATGTCGCACTCTTAGTCAAAGCAGAACTAGAAAAACTCCTAAAAGCTAGATTCATCCGTGTCATAGACTATGCTGAGTGGATTTCCAACATTGTACCTATTTCCAAACCAGATGGTTCAATCAGAGTATGCACGGACTTTAGAGATGTGAACAGAGCATGCCCTAAGGATGACTTTCCACTACCTAACATTGATATGATAGTGGACATGACTGCGGGCTATGAAATGTATTCCCTTATGGATGGTTTTTCTGGATACAACCAAATCAAAATTGCTCCAGAAGATCAAGAGAAAACAGCTTTCACATGTGCGTGGGGAACTTTCTGTTGGAATGTTATGCCATTCGGACTCAAAAATGCTGGAGCTACATATCAAAGAGCAATGACATCTATTTTTCATGATATGATGCATAGAACAATGGAGGATTACGTAGATGATACCTTGGCAAAATCCATGATTAGAACTGAACATCTAACAGACTTGAGCATGATCCTCAACAGAATGGAAAAATTTAGTCTTCGACTAAATCCTAAAAAGTGTGCTTTTGGAGTCACTTCTGGAAAGCTCCTAGGATACATCGTCTCCAAGAAAGGCATTGAAGTTGATCTAGCTAAGGTCAAGGCTATAATAGAGATGCAACCTCCCACAAATATTAGTCAAATGAGGACGTTGCAAGGCAGAGTTCAATCTATCAGAAGATTCATATCACAGCTAGCGGACATCTCACAGCCTTTTACAAAAACATTACATAAAGGTGTGACCTTTGCATGGAATGAAGAATGCGAGAACAACTTTAAACATATCAAGAAGTATCTATCAAATCCACCTATATTGATGCCTCCTATTCATGGGAAGCCATTAATATTATATGTCTCCGCAACAGATACATCACTGGGGGCATTGCTAGCACAACATGATGAGAACAAGAAAGAAAGAGCCATCTACTATATCAGCCGAACTTTAGTGGCCTATGAGAAGAACTACTCAATGATAGAGAAGGCCTGTCTCACTGTGATCTTTGCATCACAGAAATTGAGACACTACATGTTAGCTCATACTACTCATTTGGTAGCTAAAATTGATCCACTGAAATATCTCCTAAGCAAAGCTGCCCTCACAGGTAGACTAGCTAAATGGGTCATGCTCTTGAGCGAATTTGACATTGAATATGTTGAAAGAAAAGCTATCAAATGACAAGTCATTGCTGATCAATTAGCTGAAGCACCACTGTTTGATGATACACCCATGCAAATGGAATTTCCTGATTCCTCTATCATGCACCTCTCTTCTAGAGCATGGCGATTATTCTTTGATGGCTCCTACACACAGAATGGATCCGGCGCAGGCATATTGTTCATTACTCCTCAAGGATACTCGATACCCAAAGCATTCAGATTAAAGTTTCCTTGCACAAATAATATTGCTGAATATGAGGCACTTCTCAATGGTATGAAAATGGCAATACAGTGGAGAGTTACAGAGATGCACATTCATGGAGACTCACAACTAGTCATCCACCAGGTCAATGATGTGTACCAAACCAAAGATGAAAAGCTCATTCCTTACAAGAGAATGGTCGATGATCTAAAGAAATACTTCATCTCTATCACATTTGAGCAAATACCCAGAATGGAGAATAAGGCTGCTGATGCAATGGCAACATTATCTACTCTTTTACAACAGCCTGAACATGAACTATGCTATGAGTTCCTGGTGGAAGCCCTATCCTATCCTGCATATGACTCCCCTGAAACCCGCATGATCTGCACTGTTGTAAGTTATGACTCATCTCGCTACAAAAATTTGTTCTCCTATCTCCACGACCAAATCATCCCTGAGTCCTTTAACCGTTTTGAGAAACGAAACCTTATCCGATCCGCATCCCGATATGTCATCATTGGTAATGATCTGTACAAACGAGGTCTAGATGGTACACTGCTTCGATGTTTAGAATGAGAAGAGTCTCAACGTGCATTAGAGGAAGTCCACGAGGGTATATGTGGGTCACACTCGAACGGGTTAACGTTAGCTCAAAAACTTATTAGGGCTGGGTATTATTGGCCTGAAATGGAAAAAGAAGCTATTAAATTTGCTAAAAACTGTCAACAGTGTCAAGTACATGGCAACTTGATTCATGCTCCAGGGAGAGATCTGATTCCTTTTACTACACAATGGCCTTTTCAACAATGGGCATTTGATCTCATAGGTGCTATCCATCCGCACTCTTCTAATGGACATACCCATATAATCATAGCTACAGATTATTTTACAAAATGGGTAGAAGCAGTTCCTCTAACACAAGCAACAGGGAAACAGATCTCTATGTTCATCCTGAATTACATCATTTGCAGATAACGGGGGACAATTCAAAAACAAGGACCTAGATGACTTATGTGCCAAGTTCAAAATTACTCAACATTGGTCATCTATCTACTATCCTCAAGGGAACGGACAAGCTGAGGCTTCAAACAAAAATCTCCTGAAGATCTTGCACAGAACAGTGAATAAAACAGGAAGAGACTGGCATCTGATGATCAATCCAGCTCTCTGGGCATACAGAACTAGTATCAGAACGCCTACAGGGGCTACACCTTTCGCTTTAGTTTATGGGTCTGAAGCGGTATTGCCTATTGAGGTTGAAATCCCATCACTCAGAATCAAAATGAATGGACTTGTCACTGATGAAGACTACAGAGTGTCGAGGTTACAAGAACTTGAACTACTAGATGAGCACAGACAAGCAGCGTATGATCATCTCAGAGTGTATCAGAAAAGAATGTCTAGAGGCTACAACAAGAAAGTCAGACATAGAGAATTTCAGGTTGGCGATCTAGTGTTGAGAGAAAATCCTAAAAATCAATCACATCGAGAACGCAACGGGAAGTTCGAACCCAACTGGCTGGGTCCCTTTTTAATCACTGCTACTTTTGGCTCTGGTGCCTATCAACTCTCAACGACTGAAGGAGAATAGCTCCGAGAACCAATCAACGTTCTCCATCTGAAGAAATTCTACGCCTAAGGCATTCAGTGCTTGGTAAATGTCCTGAAAAAAATCTTAAAAATCAGAAAAAGTCCTGAAAAAATGAACATCTTGGTGAAAACCTAGCAATAGGCGCCTTGATGATTCACAAAAAAATCAAAAAATATCAAAAGTACAAAAAAATTGAAAAAATGAAAATACAAAAAAAGAAAAAAAAAAGTGCCTTGGTGAAAACCTGGAAACAGGCACCTCGGTAGCAAAAATAGAATCTCTACCAAGATGGTGAAAACTCGGCAAACGGGCACCACTTGTTCCAAAATGCTCCATCTATCATCACAATCTTGGTCTTTCCCAGCTTTCAGTCTTGCTTTAGTTTGTATATATCTCCCGGTTTGTTCCTGCATTTCCAGTTTTCAATAAGTCGGCCTATACACCAACCAGCTCAAGCGTTTGTATCCTATCAATGTTCAAACTTGGGGGCAATCAATGTCATATCTTATAGTCTCCAATGTATCTTAGACATTTCCTATCCAGTCAGAGTCCTTTGAAGCTTCCTGTTGAGTCAGTCTGTCTGTCTCGTCTCCAGAAAGGATTTTGCATCTACAACAATCAAACATCAAAATTCAACTGAAAACAATCTATGCTTTTTACATGTTTTTATCTCCTTGTATGCTTATTGATCCGCATTGAGATTTTTGCATATTGTGTCCCTTAGAGCTCTTCGATGATGTCCTTTATAGGATTTAGAGAGTGATGACTAGGGGCATAATCTTTTCTTGATCTTCTGCTTGTATGTGAAAATCTAACAGCTTTGGAAATTTTGGATTGAAATGGTGTCCGACTGTAAGAGCCTCTATCTCGAATTTGATGGCCATGCGTACCTCGACCATTGATACCCAGACAATTCAAGGAAGTTTGATCTAACTATTATCTTTTTGAGTAAGTTCTTTCTCCTACTGTGGAACGCAATCTTGCCTAAGGATGTGAATGATAAAGGGTCACTACGGGTAATTCACATTGGATTTAGAATGATCTCTTGACTGTTTGATGTGTTTGTAATGCAAGGCGTACTCAGGTCATCACAACGTTTATGTTTTGATGGTTGTACAAATTGCTATATCAAAATGGACATGATATTCAGGTCATCCTGGCGCTTGTGCCTTGGTGCTTATATCTAATCCGACATTTCAAAAACAAAATCAATATTCATATATCCATGGTTGTTGACCAGTGGGTGTTGTATTGATTCTTGCGCATACAAATCGATATTCATATGTCTATGGTTTCATAGCTAGTGGGCATTATATTGATTTATCCGATTACCTAAAAGTTCAATGATGATAACAAATCGACACATGATCGGTGACTAGGTCCTAGGTCTTAGATTGCATTTCATTTTGCATGTCTCATTGCATTTTGCATCTTTGCACGATCTCACAATGATTAAACGAACTTCAATGCTTAAATGATTCTTCAAATCGCATCTTCAAGTCTAACAAGAGCTGAATCTCACATGAAGGTTCCTCTAATGAAATAGCAAGTAGAATCCTTTTTCGGGATCAAAATTCAAATCTAAGATCATTCATATTATTAACTACTTGCATATTCGACCTTCAATCATCACAGAAATCTATTATTCAACTTAATTGATTATCTTACATCAAACTATCAAAATTTCAACTTGGTCAACCATGGTCAACTCATGGTCAAACCTAGTCAAATTCGGTCTCCAGGACCTCCAAACGGTGCAGAATGCGTTCTCGGACGTGTATAACCACTTCTCAGATCAATTAACATGCTTCTAAACTATCAACGCTGACTTTTCTTGTCAGATTTCAATTTTAATCCCGAAGGGGGCATGGTATTGCACATCATTCAAAGTCTGTAAATCAAATTCTATCGATCAAATCTATCAATATCTTTCATCAGTAATCAAGACAAACAATCACATCTAGTTACTGATTCATCAAAAGACCTCATCGCTCGAGGCAAATCTATCATCACTTGGGGCATATCAGATTCATCGATTCATATCAATCTGGTATTCTCTTAATCTTGTAATCTGTATCAGTTTTTGCAACCATCAGATCATAGTGTTATTTCCTTGGTTCTTCGGCAACTAAAGGATTCGGATGTGATACCTGCTAGTTCTGCTAAGACAATCGAGTCTAGAACGGGTCACTCACTTCTTATCAATCTTAAGGTTCAGAATCAGGCATTTTGACACTTTTTCGCAATAATAGGTTCATTTGCTTCTACAGTGAACATTATCTTTGGTCATTCAAGACCTATTATCTCCATATCAATTCAATATCAATCAACTCCTATCTCAATATCTTTCAATCGGTTTCTATCTTGAGATCGATTTATCTTTTGAATCAGTTTCATATCTTTATCAAACACAGACTATCTTTGAACCACTGCGCTTCACACAGTAATTCAAAGAGGGGCAAAATGTAATACCCCAAAAATGGGCTATAAGTTCATTAACCTCCTATATCATCAAATCATATGAAATCGACATCAAAGTCCTAATCTAAGACACATCTAAACATCATCAAATCTAATTGATTATCTTAAATTTTGCATCAGAGAATATTCCTAGTAATATTCCTAATTATCTTAATTATCTTTAATTTTATAATTATTTGGCAATAAATCACATTTATCCTAAAGTTTGATTAATTGAATATTTTCATATTTAATTAATTAGATTTAATATTTGCCACTTAATTGTGTAATTAAATTTAATTATATCTATTATTAATTGTATTATTTAATTTTGACAATAAATCTAATATCATATGAATAATTGATTAAATTCTTATTTAATTAATTAAAGCAAGTTGTCATTATTTAATAATATAGTTTTTAATAAAATTTTGATTAAATAATTGATTAACCCATAAATTAATTATTTATTTTCAAAAATCAGTTGAGTTGAGGATAAATCACTTTATTTATTTATTTAATTCTTAATTATTATGCATATTCAAAAGAAACAGTTAAACTCCAAATCAGAAAATCAATGCAAGTTATTGACTTTTTGGAACTCAACATCCTTTTGGAGTTCAAAAAGCTGATCTAAACTCTAATTTGAGTTAAAAAGCTGTTTTTGCATGATTTTAAGAATTAACTATCTTTTATGATCAGATAACTCAAAAATCAAGATGAGTTTATTTGAGTGATTTATGGCTTTTATCCATGCACCTCCAAAGCCCTGGATTTCTATAAATTAAAGGCTTTAGCTCTTCACAAATCATCTCATATTTTGCACAATCACGCTGGAGAATTGGAATTGAAGAATCAAAGCTCTTGTGAATCGACATCTTTGTGAGATCAATCTTATTTTTGCATTCATAGTTTTCATATCATTGTTAGAATCTTCATTGTTAGATCATTTAGCATTCATTTCATATCAAGTTTTTCATATTAGCATAGATTCATATCAAGTTTTCATTCTTATTGCATAAAAAATATCAAAAATATAGATTAATTGCATTCAATTTCATATCCATCTTTTGCATTCAAATCCTTCATTTAGGTGTCGTCTAGGTCACTGATCTCGATTACAATCTGAGAACATTAATCTCGCACCTATTAGAAGGCAGTAAATCGCTTGGTTAGATAGCTTTCAATTTTGCACGATTTTGATTATAGCTAACCTCTAATGTTTTACTAAGTGTTGTGTCTACAGATCAGGTATAATTTTCACACACACAGCTGTAGGTGGCTGAAAGGGTTGACATTTTGGATGTTTTTGTGGTTCTCAGTACCTTCTCAATGAGATTATCATGATTGGAATCACTCTGGAATTTTCTTTCTCTTGGTTACCTGGGTTTCTTCCCCTGTAATAAATTTGTGACCGTTTCTAGTGGGTCTGGTGGGTGAAACCCTAACCCTAGTCACCTGAAGCTTGATGCATCCTCTTTGAGGATTCCAAGGTGACTAGTGGTGGTATATATTGCAACATTTTTTATTTTGTAAGTGTTATTGTTGATGGTATTATACTGAGTAAGGAGAGCCTAAATCTTGGGTCTGTTTCTTTGGCATTTTGTTGTCTTGGTAATGTATTGATTTGGAAAATTAATGAGAATACACTTGAATTCCTATCTCAAATCTCTGATTTTCTTCTTTTTCTGATTGTGGATTCATATATGTTAAGGTCACAAAGTGTATTAGCATATGGTAAGAAAAGAGTATTGTGAGATCAGCTTGGAGTTCCTAACAAAGTTAGGATGAAAGCCTTTAGGGTGATTTCAGTGAGTTCATTATTAGATTGGAATTTGATGATCATGTTTGGGAGTGAGGGGAGTAATAGGCAAAGCACTTACTCTGAGTTCATGTGTGTTTGAGTTAAGGTTTAGTTGATATATGTTATCAAGTGACTCTTTGCCCTGGTTAAGGCACTGATCTTTTCTCTAGATGCAGTCCATCATCATCAATCACACACACATTTAAATGATAAAAATTTCTAATCAATTAGTGAAGGATATAGTTGAATATTGTTTTGAGACTCTTTTGGAGAAGTAAGTCAAAGGTACACCCGCCCGAGCATTAAGGCTCAAAGTGTAGGAGGATCTCTCTTGATCCTTGTTAATTGACCCTCTTCCTTGTAGACTTTGGAGTGGTGATAGAGTCAAAGTTATATTAAAGTTATCCATCAAAGTATAAATCTGCAAGTTGAAGATCAAAGGGAACAACCAACAATATGGAAGTGATATATAATTCATATGAATAATGAAACACAATGTATATGAGGCAAGGCAATTGGAAAGCAAATTGATGTGATTAGAATAAATCAGTCAACATGCTCGACTGTGAGGCCTTCCAAGTTGCGGCCATATACAAAGAAATTATGAAAATAGAGTCTCAACTTGAATCCTATTTTTGCTTCCAATGATATATCTTGATAATGATGTCCCTACCCCCTCTTCTACATCAATCCAAGCTCCTTATATAGCCAACTAAGCCACAAGTCGGCCAGTCAAACATTTAATTACATTATAGTTCCAACCTTGGAAGAGTAAACCAAAACTATAGAAAATGATAAAAAATAGATGCTAAGTTAATTTAGGTCCACACATGAACCAAGAACATATCTCTAACTTATGAAGATCCCATTTCATCATACAAAACCACGCAAGATGAAAAACTCCACGTTTCACATGAAACTGGCTAAAAATCGATACCCAAGAAAAATAGTGATAACTCCCAACTCCTGATGATTTAAGATTTGTGCTCTTACGTGAAGATAGTATTTTAGGTCCTCTTTAAGACCCTATGTGATGCAAGAGCATCCTATGTGTAAGAGAAATCTTGCATCACCCAAAAATATTTTTGTTTGCTTTTCAATAAGGGCTATCTTGTACAGAGCTACTATTTATGGAAACTTACTATTTTTAGTAAGTTGGTCATATGATCTTAGAATGTTTTGATTTCACAGTTGGAGGTTCGTCCTAGTCATTTTAGCCTACTAGTTGAGTTTCATTACCACATCATCAGTATTGGTGAAGTTATTGAGGTTTTTGGGTATGAAATCTTTCAGGTCAATTTTGAAGGCCGTAGAGGCTTCGGATTGCGATCGACCCTCGGCTGACTGGCGCTAGCACCTGTCAAGCGCTGTAGATCTCGTCATGGCATTTCCGAAAAGTGGTTCAATAGAAAAATAGACTTATGGTTAAAATTTTATGGCCTTCGAAAGTTGGATTACCTAAAATTATATTTTGTATTTCTTTTGAGACGACCCTATTGTAATAATTGTGAAAAAATAAATAATTCTATGTTTAGTCGGCCTAAAGGGCTAAATTTTTAGAACTTTCTCAGGCGGTGGAAATTTCCTATATAAGAAAGGTCTGTAGTGTTGTCTTAGGCAGTTTGGGATAGTTCTGAGTAGCAGATCTGAGTATTGATTTGAGGCTTTGTCCTAGAGAATATTGTAAGGGAATGCCCATATGGCTTTGCATATTGTAATTCTAAAAATTTGTAATTCCACATTTGTGGAGATAATAAGAAGCCCATTTTTTGTTCTTGCATATTGTTTCTCTATTTCTGTTATGTGTTTGTGGTGTTAAGGGGATCACCCTTCATCAAGTGGTATCAGAGTAGGAGTTCTTGAGTGTGTAAATAGATCACTGATTGTGAGGCAGTTTGCACCAGGATCGTGGGTTAGGGTTTATTTATAAATAGATCACTGACTGTGAGGCAGTTTGCACTAGGACCATGGTTAGGGTTTTAGTGAGAAGCATGAAAATGCCTCCACAAAGGGAACATGGCAGAAGAGCTGGTGTTGTAACACCTGAGGTTAGGGAACTGCAGAGACAAGTGCGAACGTTGCAAGAGGAGATTCGTAGATGAATGAATCTTAATGTCAGAGATGAAAATGAGGATGAAGCTGAAGAAGAATATCAAGAAGGAGAAGTCAAAGTTGTGAACCAAGAGGAAGAAAGACTTTTTCGAGCTATCTCAAAGATCGGGAAGAGACCTAAGATTGAGGTCCTGACATTTTCTAGAAATCTTAACCTAGAATAGTTGATCGAATGGATCAATGAAGGTGAAGAATATTTTGAGTATGAAGATATCGATGATCCTAATTAGGTCAAGTTTGCAAAGGCCAGACTGAAGGGTCATGAAAAGATTTGGTGGCAGGAGATTCAGTTGGAGCAAAAGAGAAGAGGAAAGGATAAAATCACAAGATGGGGGAAGATGGTGGATAAATTGAAGTGACAGTTCATCCCTGTTGATTATGAGCTTGACCTACTAAAGAAAATACAAAGTTTGAAGAAAGCAGGAAGATTTGTTCAGGAGTATACAGAGGAGTTCTATCAAATCCTCATTAGAACAGGCCATGTAGAAGCTGACAAGGAGAAAGTTGCCCGTTACCTTAATGGGTTAAGGCTGAGCATTCAAGAAGAATTGAATCTAGTTCAAATGAATAGTATTGAAGAGGCATACTAGTTTTCCCTAAAGGCCCGTTTGTTTACTGGAAGATGGCAGGAATTTGAGAATAGGAATTTGACTTTTTGTACGGTCAAATTCTCATTTTGACCCAAAATGAGAATTTGCCATCTTCCACCTCAAGAGGTGGAATTTGCCAAATTCTCATTTTGGACCAAAATGAGAATTTGACCGTACAAAAAGTCAAATTCCTATTCTCAAATTCCCGCCATCTTCCGGCAAACAAACGGGCCCTAAAAGTAGAGGAAAAGTTGAACAAGAAGTTTGAGAGCAAACAAAGCGGAAGAGGTCGTGATGGAAGATCTGGTGGACGGTCATATGGAGATGGAAATGAAGATCTGAAAAAGCAAGATGAGGCTAGTAATAGTTAGAATCAGAGAGGAGATAATTTCAATTGTTTCCAAGATCAGAACAGTAGAGATCAGAGAGGAAGAAGAAGAGGACAAGAATCTGGAAGAGGAGGCTTCCATGGAACATGTTTTCACTGTGGAGAAGAAGGTCATAGGGCATTTGAATGTCCTCAACGCCAAGGATGGATGGATAGGATGAATGAAGGCTAGACCAGAGTTGCACATGTAGATGAAGATGCCAGATCATCAAATTCTGAAGATGCTGAAAAAGGAGAAACGCTGATTAACTGAAGAGTCTTGTTGAGTGATGAGAATGAACCTAAACAAAGGAGGAGCCTGTTTCGCACTAGATGCAAGTGTGAGGGTAAATGATATGATGTGATTATTGATAGTGGAAGCACTGACAACTTGGTGTCAGAAGAGATGGTGACAAAGTTGAAGCTCAAAAGGCAGAAACATCCACATCCATATCGGGTTGCCTGGGTGCAGGATGACCACAAGGTCATGGTCAGTGAACAGTGCCTAGTAAAGTTCAAGATTAGCGAGTACCAAGATAAGGTACTATGTGATATCATATCTATGGATGCATGTCACATATTGTTGGGTAGACCTTGGCAGTTTGACAGATGTGCTGTACATGATGGTCATGCAAATACCTATTCCTTGACAAAAGATGGAGTGCAACATAAGCTAAAACCATTGAAGGAAACAAAAGGAAAGGTATGTGGTAATGCAAGAATAACTTTTGTTGATAGAGGAAATTTCTTAGATGGTGTGAGACATGGGCATATGTGTTTTACCTTAATTCCAAAGGCTGGGAAAGAGAAAGTAGAAGATGTACCTATAATAGTTGCAGAGTTATTGAATGAGTTTTAGGATATTGTATCCAATAATGTGCCTGATGGATTACCACCAGTAAGAAAGATCAGTCATTAGATGGACTTGATTCTAGGAGTCAGTTTGCCAAATAAGGCAGCACACAAAATGAAACTAGCAGAAAGTGAAGAGTTGAAGATAGATTTGAAGTTTAGTTCATCACATCATCCACAAATTGTACATGGAAGTAGTCCCAGAAATGCATCTGAGTTGAAAAAGATAGATAAAGGAGAAATAAGTAGTGCTGAAGCTGAGGATTTTGCAGAACATTCGAAGAACATCCATGAAAAGGTGAGGAAGCATATTACAAAAATGAATGTGCAATATAAGGCTAAGATAGATGAGAAAAGGAGGCATAAAGAATTTCAGGTTGGAGATGAAGTCATGGTTCCTTTGCGGAAGGAGCAATTTCCGATTGGTACATATAACAAGCTGAAAATAAAGAAGTTTGGGCCATGCAAGATGCTGAAGAAGCATGATTCAGGAAATGCATATGAGATTGAGTTTCCTACCGAGCTAAATATTTCACTAGTATTTAATGTTTCAAATCTGATAGAGTATCATGAAGGAGGTGTTGAAGATGAGGTTACAACAGCACAATGGAGTATTCCAGCAACCAGTTCAGATATCAAGGAGATTGAAGACATACTGGATAGTTGTGTTGGTAGAAGCACAAGGAAAAAGACATATGAAGAATATTTGGTCAAATGAAAAGGACGACCTGTTGAAGATTCATCATGGCTAGCAAAGGAGGAGTTTAACCATCTTGGTTTTCCTCTGCACACCTGAGTCGTGACAGGGTCACTTCTCAAATTACCCTGGGTGTCTGATGCAGGAGCATCCTGGGTGTAAGAGCAATCTTGCATCATCCAAAAATATTTTTGGTTTCTTTTCAATAAGGGCTATCTTATGTAGAGCTGCTATTTATGGAAACTTACTATTTTTAGTACGTTGGTCATATGATCTCAAAATGTTTTGATTTCACAGTTGGAGGTTCATCTTAGTCATTTCAGCCTACTAGTTGAGTTTCATTGCCACATCATCAGTATTGGTGAAGTTATTGAAGTTTTTGGGTATGAAATCTTTTAGGTCAATTTTGAAGGCCTTAGAGGCTCCAGATCGTGATCGACCCTCGGCTAACTGGCACTGGCGCATGTCAAACGCTGTAGATCTCGTCATGGCATTTCCAAAAAGTGGTTACAATAGAAAAATAGACTTATGGTTAAAAAGTTATGGCCTCTGGAAGTTGGATTACCTAAAATCATATTTTGTATTTCTTTTGAGCTGACCCTATTGTAATAATTGTGAAAAAATAAATAATTCTATGTTTAGTCAGCCTAAAGGGCTAAATTTCTAGAACCTTCTCGGGTGGTGGAAATTTCCTATATAAGAAAGATCTATAGTGTTGTCTTAGGTAATTCGGGACAGTTCTCGGTAATAGATTTGAGTATTGATTCGAAGCTTTGTCCTACAAAATATTGTAAGGGAATGCCCATGTGGCTTTGCATATTGTAATTCTAAAAATTTGTAATTCCACATTTGTGGAGATAATAAGTCCATTTTCTATTCTTGCATATTGTTTCTCTGTTTCTATTATGTGTTTGTGGTGTTAAGGGGATCACCCTTCATCACTAAAATAGAAAAGGCTAATTCATTAAGGATCAAAAACTACACGACGCACAATCCGCACATGAAAAATAGAAAATACAACTCCAACAATAAGGTAAAACAACTCTAACTTCGACACGATCCATCCAATCCTTATGCGCTCATAGGAGAAGGTTCTAGAATAGGTCCTCAACATCGTGTTAACTTCACATAACATGAAACCAACAACTGCAATGACTATAATGCAAACAACATACAGGTACAGAAAACATGAAATATTTTTGGTTGATGCAAGATTGCTCAAAGACCCAAGATGCTCCTGCATCATTTTCTCTTTTCTTTTTTTTTTTAATTTAATTATTTTTCTTCTTCTTAATTTTTTTATTCTCTTCCTCTTTTCATTTTTCTATTCTCTTCCTCTCCCTTTGACATCAATGGCAAAGGTACTTACAAAGTTTCAAAATTCTAAGCACAAAAGACTTAGTGCTTACTCACCAGATTTAGAATGTCTTGGAAGGAGTCTTCCAAGGTCTTCACTTCATCAACCCATGACTTAATCAGAAGTTCACTAACATGGATCAGTCCATTCAGTGCATAAGATGCTGTTTCTATTGCCTTCAGCTCAGTGGGTATAACATTTGTCATTGATCCTTCTATTTTCTCCATCTCTATGAGATGAGCTTCAAGAATTGAAAGATTAGGAGTGATTATACTCTTTAGAAATCCAAATATTTCCACTTCTCCGTATTCAAAGCACTTATCCAAAATCTTGGATGTCTACTTGTCCATTTCTACCATAGTTTGTGAAGATGTTTCACAACTATCCATCAAGATATCTAGTGTAGCCATATCCTTGGCTATGATATCCTCAATATTCTTCAGATGTCTAATAGGATTTATACAATAACTGTATACCTTTCTTCCTTGTGCTATGCAACTTCTAGCTTTTAGTGCAGTTGATTTTAGAATGTCCAAGTCCCATGAGATGGATTGGAAAACTTCCTTCAACTTCTTTTCTAAGAACCTCTTTTCTACCATATCCTTTGCGGTCTTCAACAATGACTCAAAATGACTGTCAAAGTTGTCCAATTCCATGCTCAAGTTCTCTACATCATCCTTTCCTTGAAAAACAATAGGTGTAGGGAGTATTTTGTTCACTATATCCACTGCCCTAGTAATCACCTTTACCCTTTTATCCCCTTTTTGTATTGACCTTTCTTTTTCCTTGGCAAAAGCCATGAAGGATAACCTCATGAGTTCATCCTCATCCATTCTTTCTACATCTGCACTCATTGGTTTGGCCATACTTTCCAACAATAGAGTAGAGGAGGTGCTCGGTTCTTGTTTATGCTCAACTCTTACCTCTACTTTTTCTATTCTTGTTTCTTCTACCTACCTTTCTTCTTACTGTATCTCCTTCTCATGTTCCTTATCTTCCTATTTTTCCTCTGTATGCTCTTCCTCTTTCTATCCTTCCTCTTCAACTGTCATCGCATTGTCTAGATTGTCTTGAAATGGGTCATTTACATCAATCAAGGTGTCAAGGGTCACATGTACACTAGAGACAAAGAAGTATGGTTGCATGCCAACTTCCCTTGCTTGCTCACATACTTCAACTGTCTTAACACTTTCTCCTATTCCCAAAGGTGTAGGCTTGGTAACCTTGGGAGGTGAGGTCTTCTTAGGCATGTCGCTCATTAGAATTTGGTCCAGTGGCTTTTATGTGTCTTCTATGATTCATCATATTTTATTTCCATAATCTTCACTAGTCTCACCTTAGTCCTTAATAAAGGTTTCAACTCTTTGATGATTCTCTCTCTCTCTTGTATTGAGAAAACAAGTAACATGTCTTCAATAGCCTTGTTTCTTATATTCTCGTCCTCATACTATGCTAACTATTTTCTTATTTCTAACTTTCTATATAAGTCCTTAGGGATATTTCCTTCTATCTCTAACAAATTATTCTTGAAAGTTAATAAGTACTCAATTATTTTGTCCTCAATTATTGCCCGATTGTCAAAATCATACCTTTCATAATATCTGTTTACTATTTTTAGATTTCCATCTCTTATCACTCTCTTTTGCAACATCAAAATATATGGCTTCCATAGATCTTGTGTCCTCTTTTGTACTTCTTTTTCATCTTCCTGATTTTCCTCTGCTTCTATCATCCCATCTAATTGACTATAGATATCAACACCTGCTATAATCTCATACTTGCAATGTATATATGCCCTAATATCTTCAATGTGTAATATGTCGTAAGGGGTTTGCAAAAATGCTCCTTCTGGATCATCCTCACAAGACTTAAACTGATGCAGGAGCATCCAGGGTGTAAGAGCAATCTTGCATGACCCAAAAATATTTCTATTTTTATATTCAATAAGGGCTATCTTGTGCAGAGCTGCTATTTATGGGAACTTGCTATTTTTAGTAAGTTGGTCATACAATCTCGGAATGTTCTAATTTTACATGTGGAGGTTCATCTCAGTTGTATTAGCCTGCCAGTAAAGTTTCATGTCTAGATCAGGTCTAGTTTTGAAGATATTGAAGATTTTTGGTATTGGTAGCAGGGTATAGAAACTTTGAACTCAGTTTTGAAGGCTTTAGAGGCCCCGGATGAGGTCAAAAAATTGGGTGACAGGTGCTTGCATAATTCAAGCTTGTAGAGCGCTTCGTGGCCTTTCCGAAATGGGGTTATAATAGTCCATCAGATCAACTGGTGATGACTTATGGTCTCCAGAAGTCGGGCCACTTGAAATGGCAGAAAATAATTTTCCTTCAAAATTTTTGTTTGGGTTTCAAAAGTTATTTTGAGCTGACTTTGATGTAATAAATTGAAAAATAAAACAATTCTAAGTTTGGTCGGCCCTAAGGGCTAAATTTCTACAACCTTCTCGGGCGGTGAAAAATGCCTATATAAAGAAGGCTCGTAGTGTTGTCTAGGGTAGTTTTGGGTAGTAGATCTAGATATTGATTCAAGGCTTTGTCCTACATAATATTGTAAGGGAATGCCCATGTGGCTTTGCATATTGTAATTCTGAACGTTTGTAATTCCACATTTGTGGAGATAATAAGAAGCCAATTTTATGTTCTTGCATATTGTTGTTGTTGTTTCTCTCTTCTTGTTATGTGTTTGTGGTATTAAAGGGAGCACCCTCCATCATAAATGAATGTTTCTTAAACTTATACCTCAGTCTATCAACAACATAAAAAATCACAGGTGCATCCATATCTTCCCATCCTCTTTATTTTCTGATTTCTTGAAATGATTCTCGAACTCATCCATGTACTCAATGAGACTTTTACCACTGTCACCAATATTCTTCTTTATAACCATAGGAAGTTGTCCTCTTGGTCCTCTTCTATTTTCCTCTCCATTATATTTGCAAAACTTCACTATGTGTCCTAGATTGTTGCATTTTTAGCATGTAGGTGGTCTCCTTCTATCCTGATTTACTTGCAATCTACAATACCTTGTAGTATGCCCATAGTTATTGCATTTGAAACATGTGATCTTGGATGCTAACTCTTTTCTAATGTAATCTTGTTTGTTTCTTGACTAATTTGGTTTTATACATTTTTCTTTCTTGTGTCCATAATCATAATAGTTATAACAATAACTAGTAAAGGGTTCGCAAGGGCCTTTACCGAGCTACACTATCTCTTCATGTGTCCAACTTTGTTTCATCTAAAGAATCTACCTCTAAAAGGTATGATCTATTCTTTAGGTTCTTCAAAAGTAGGTCTTTCTTTAGTCTTCACTTCATGAGATTCTTTATTAGTCTTAGAACATGCACCTTCATTGAATCCTATTCTAGTCATCTCTCTCTCTCTCTCTCTCTCTCTCTTCATCAATTTTATCACTGCTCATGTGTAACTTCTCAATGTGTAATTTGGCTTGAGCGAGTTCACCTTTAATGATCTACTTTTACTTCTCCAATTCTTGAAATTTATCCTTGTAGTGATCAAGTTGAGTCTTCATTTGTCCTATTTACACATTTGCTTCTTTTAGTGTCTCTTCAGCTTTATATCTTGCATCCTTTTCATGTTGAACTTCTTTAATCATCAGAAGATTGATTTTCTCTTTTTCCTACTCCAGCTTCTTTACTTGATCTAATGTGTCATTGTCTGATTCCTCTTTGATCTTATCCATAAGGTCTTGTCTTTGAATTTTTGAAATTTCAAGTTGTTCCTTTAGTTTCTTGATGAAACCTTCTACTCTTCTTAATTTAAATTTCAATTCACCATTCTCAACCTTTTCTTTGTTCAGGTCATCAAGTGCTACTTCAGTTCTCTTGCAAACTTTCTGAATCCATTATGATCTCCCTCAAGCTATTAGGCTTTCTCTCCAAGGGCCTATATCTCTGATACCAATTATTACGATTAATTAATATTGAGAGGGGGGGGGGGGGTGAATCTGTATTACAAAACTTTAAGTTAAACTTCAACCAATTGCAAATAAACCATATTAATGCTGAAATGAAAATAATATAAACACATAAAACATAACTCATAACACCATTATTTGTTTTCGAAGAAACCCTAGCTAAGGGAAAACCCCAATGGGGATGGTACCCACAACTATGCACTAAAATATTGAATCCCTGTTAGGAGCAGAGTATTACATAGTACATTTCCTTGTTAGAGGATTACAAAACCCTGTTAGGGGTATACAAAAACCCGGTTAAAGGTGTGGTGAGCTTACTACTCTTACAATCAAAGTACTGTCACAAAGGTGTTCTTCAAGTAGTGAACAATACAAGAATTTTCTATGCTTAGATAGTTCTAGTTATAGTTGTCAAACACTTATCTCACATCTTCTCTCTGCTCTCAAATTCACATCCATCACATCATCATCACAATCACACTTATCGCTTCCACAAAACACTCTATACTTATTGTAATCACTGAAAAGTGGACATGATCATTCAAGTGATTAATCAAGGCAAAATCAAGGCAATTGAATCAAAACAAGTATTTAGCCAATCAAAATTAAAATCAAGTCTTAATTCAATATAATTCAAAATCTAAAGCCAAAAGATCAATTAAGAGCATTTAAATCAAGTGAAATTAAATCAATGTACAATTAATTCAATTAATGGCATAGTTAAACTTAAATCAAATTCAACCCATTCAATTGATTAAATCCTAATTTTTCTTAACACCACATGGGAGGAAAAAGCCTCAACCAATAGGATTTAAAGAAATAAGTTCACATGGATCAAGCCAAAATGAATCTCAATCACTCAAATTGAAAGAGCATCTTGTCCACTCATCTTGTCTACTTGTCCCAAGCTTTGAGGACACAATATTTAAAATTTCTTCAAAGGGTGGAACCAAAGACTCAGCTCAAACCTAATCACGATCAACTCTACTACACCCCTACCCTTGCCAAATCCTATAAAAGCAAGGCTAAATTCACTCATAATAAATCCATAAATCTGAGAATTGCATCTAACCTCTTGAGAATTATAGCTAGAAAGGAAATTTAGAAGTTAATTTGAGCATTTCTATTTGGAATTGAATTAATTAGCTTAGCTTATCACTCATTTCTCATTCTAGGACTGTCATTAATGGAGGTTTGCTGAGAGCTTCACCATTAACACTCTTAGTTAGAGAGCCATAAAATGCTTAATTGTTTTTTATTTACTAAATAGAGTTTCTAATTGTGGTTATTTAGTTTTTATTTTATTTATTATTCAATAATAATTCTATGAAGATACTATTTCTAGTATACAAAATGGCGCCCATTGTGGGGCAGTAGGCTTCACTTTCCAAAATTTTCATATTTGTTCAAATTTTTGCATGTTTAACTCTCAATTTTGCAGTGAAATAGCACTTCTGAGACTTCAAACGACACTTTTGAGTAGTTAAACAATGCTTCTGAGCACTGTTTCAGCACTTCCACGACAAATTTGTGTGCCTTTGCATAGAGAAACAACACTTTTAAATCCTTTTGACTTCTGTCTTAAATTCTATTAGCGCTTTTTCCCTGACTACTGAGTGCATTTACATATTTCTCCAATGCTTTTACTTACTTTTGAATGCCTTTGCTTAATTGTTTAGCACTTTTACTCTTTGTTGCTGCACTTTTAAAAGTTTAAATATCATTTTTAATTTGATTGACAACGCTTTTAAACAATTAAATAGCGCTTTTAATAATTTTTGAAGTGCTTTTGAATAAATTGCAAATTTTCATAATCTGACTGTCAAAAAATGATTTTTATGTCTTTGCAGGGTGATTGATCACAAAAAAGTAAAAAGACTAGAGAGCAGATTCAATCAAGAAGGAAAGGCTTTGACAAGAAAGATTAAAAAGGAGAACATTGCTCACATTAAGCTTGTTCTTGAGGATTCACAGCAAGAAGGAAAGGTACATGAACATTATCTCAAAGTTGTAGAAGCATATAAGGCAAAATTTGTTTCATTAAATTAGATATTTTCACCTTAAATCAAGTTTTGCTCAAAGTTGGAAATTAAGGCTTAAACTTCAATTTTAGCTTGCTTTCTTCAATTTTATCTTTATTTCCTTCACTTTGGCTAGTTTTGTTGAGTAATTTGTTGGAGGAAAATCACATTGGAAAGGAACAATCACCAAGGTAAGCATTAAAACATGAAAATCACTCAAAAATGCCCCTAGCCTTTGCTAGCTACAAGGAAAAGGTAAGCCTTAAACTTTTTCATTTTTGTACTTAAATTGTGGCTTTGGTGTTTTCAGAATTTAGTATTTAAAAACAACCTATCTTTATTTGGAAAGTTTAACATTAGGACTATGCTCTTCACTTTTATTAGTGAATGAAAATGCTAGAAGTGTTAAACTCTTTGATTAAAAGGAAAGGTTGAGAAAATTAAACACTAAATTGAAAAACCCCTTGTTTGTGGAAGAGAGTAGCAATACTTGAATCCCTTTAGTTAGTGGGTTGAAAATTGAACCTTGTTAATAGAGTTTGGGGATAAAGAAGTGGATAGCAATATTCTCTTCAGCTTTTTGGTGAACCAAATTCCCACAACCTATTTCTCTATTCCATTTTATTGCTTTCCAATGAACATGTTAGATCAATAGTTGGGCTTGCCTCCCAAGAATTTGCCTGAACGAGGCCGATGAGAGGGACAACCCAAAGTGGGATACACTTGCCTTTTCTGCAAGAATCCAACCCACTATAAAATAAAATGCATGCATCCTTAATGGGGTGTGTGACAAAAGGATACTAAATTTTTGAACTTCCTTGAGTAGTCCTCACGGATTGTGCAAAACTCTGACATACCGGTGGTGGGAAGCCTCCTAATATACTTGGAGGATGAAAGTTTAATATCCATTTTGAACGGAATATTTACTAAAACCTTGTTAAATTAGAAAAGACTACCTTATAGAGCCATGTTTACGAACCAATCTTAGGTAGATTGCTTGAAGTGTCTTTTTGTGCAAAACCCGTGATAATGTACTTTCAAAATCAAACAATTATTGTGTAGCGGGTAAAAAGAAACAAGTGTATGCGTGATTTTTGTGTTTGGAAATACATAAAACAAGTGAAAGAAATATCCATTCAAAGTTCATCTTACATTTTTAATCTCTTCAATTATAATCAACAATTACCAAATCAAAGGAACAATTTGAATCAAACCTTGTTGGATGCCGGTTTCCACACGTTCTCACACACTCAAATTATCCTTAAGAGGAGATGACACTTGTGTTTCAAATGAAGTTAATGATTTTGAATACCAAACTCCTTTCAATGATTATATCCAAGGGGATAGTCTCCCAAATATTTTTGAGAAAGGTGATATAATGGATCGAAATTCCGCATTTCATGACTACAATCAAGGAGGAAACAATGACAACTTTAATAATGCTAATCAAAGACCTAAAGAAACACTTGAAGAAAAATTTGATAGAGCAGCCCAAGATAATGATTTTCTTGAGGCCATGGAGAAATTGATAGATAGGGATAGGGAGAAATTTTTCCTAAACCTAGCCCAAGCGGGGGTAAAGCTCCCACATGACTATGATATAGAGAAGCTTAAGAAGAATCAAGAAGAAGATAACCCCTGTTGGAATTAGGAGAGATAGGTACTGAGAGGGGAGGGGTGAATCAATGCCTTCAAAAACTTTACTTGTAAACCTTTTAGATCTATGATGATAAACAGTGATAACCTTTCAAAATGACTTGTATCTAATTGCATGTATCAATCATCCATTTAACTTATAAAAGTAAACAACATGAAATCAAAATAGCAATCACATAACAAAAGTATTTTGGTAACGCAGAAACCCTTGTTAGAAGGTAAAAACTGTGGTGGGGATGCCACCCATAAATTCTTCACTACTACAGATAGAAAAGGTTTGCCTGTTAGGGCTACAAGTTTTGATCACTTCTGGTGATCTTACCCTATTAGGAGTAACATGTTAGATCAGCTAGATCTACCTAGTTATAGGATTTTAACAACACTAATGAAATGTGCACTCATTTAAGAGATTTACATAAGACTGTTAATTCTACTCTGTTAAGAGATTTATCCAAAACTCTATTACAATTGTTAGAAAGCAATAGGAAATTATCTGCTACATGACAACTTAATTATCTGATACAGATCTATAAAGTACTAAATGTATTTCACCTTTACTGTGATGAATCTTATCTCTGAATCGCTCGATAGCCTTTTTTGATTCTGCTTAATCTGATATCTTCTACAATCAGCTCTGTTAACTGATAGACTTAAAGTTAGGCAAATGCTTCAAGTTTCTCCTTGATTCATATATCTGTTCTCACATCAATTCACATCACAAATGATGCAAACATACATTTATATAGCAATCTGCTTTTGCTGCTTTAACAAAATTAGGTTACACAACATAATCATAACCCTAAGATCTATGGTGTATAAAAATGACCTAGATTAGACTATTACATAAGATATACATTGCATTTAATGAATATCATAACATTAAATATTCCTCGATCTTGGTAAAACATTTTTTGATCTGTTGTAACCATTTGCATAGAAGAATGTGCCATTTTAGGTTACTATGCCATTTTCTGTGATCCTCGGTAAACACTATATAAACTGCTCGGTGTATACTGTGATGCTCAGTGTTTACTGTCTGTTGGTGTCGGTGATGTTGTTGCTTAGTAAACTATGTAGTGCTCGATGTATAAGCTTTACCGATTAGTTTGTCTTTCTTCTAGTTACTAATTTGCTCAATGTAAGTGACCGACTGATATCTTTGATAACATTTGATACTAATGACAACCTTGAATGCTCAATAGAGATAACAATCTCCCCCTTTGGCATTAGTATCAAAAATCGAATGTATATAGACAAAATTTTCCATATATAACTTATATCTCCGCCATATACATATATGCTTATCAAAATTTCTAAAGTACCCCCCCTCGGTGCATGCTCCTGGTAATATGTAGTATACATAGCATCTATGTACATATTTGGCATAATGACTTATACATTGATTTCCCCCTTTTTGATAGTAATGCCAAATACAAAAATTAAACAGTATACTCACATCTTGTTAAAAATATGTTGGTGGGTTTTCTTGACTGACTCCAAGTGGTTTTCCCATTCCTCTTTCAAGTTGGTGAGAGCAATATGCTCAAGACCGAATTGTGCATGCATGTCAAAGATGTTTTCCAACACCAAAATCTCGGGTGTTGCAATAAGTTTCTCCGCTTTGACAGTGTGCCTTAAAAATGTTTAGGTATGGTAAGAGTTCTATCTGTAACTCAGTGACCTGATCAGTTATGTGCTCTTCCTATTTCTTGAGATCTACTATCAACCACTGGAGTTCCTAAAATCGGTGAATGTGCTTTGAAAATGCATGTGGCTTGGTTGTAGCAACATTTGCACTGGTCTTGATTTCATCTTCCAGACCTTTTATCTTTTCACTGATCTCAACAGTGAAGGTTTCCACAGTGCATAGCTTCAGTAAGAATGTACAAATTAACTGGGTTATTGATTTTATTTCAGTTATTACCTTAGATAATTTGACCTTGTTGATTGCTACTTCTTGGCTGATTCTTTCTGCCAGTTTGTTCTATATCCTTGACTCTACCCTTTCTTCAATCCATTTGTCTGCATTAGTATCCAGGGCATTTATCTTCTTGATAAGTATAGCAAGTTGATCTATGATAGGAGTATCTTCATCAATGCTCACTTCAAGTACTACCTATTGTAAGATATCCCTAACATCTGTTAAGATTTATTTTCTTTTGGTTTCTTTCTTCAGCTTGTCTTGAGTTGCCTTTCTTTAACATAGTTCCCCATATCTGCTTAGTTCTTTGGGGCTAAGGGTCCTCGGGTCACACTCAGGAATAATTATCACTTCTTCTTCTTCTCTGATACTAATGGTGATTTCTTCTCAATAACAACAAGAGACTTGTCTCCAATCTTCGGAGTATCCTTCCCGGTTAACACACTCTCTTCCTTCTTTTGCTCCTCGGTAGCTGTTGTCTCAGTTGATGGAGTGGGAGCCTCAAGTGTGGTGTCAGATGGGATCACCTCAGTTGCCTTTGTTTCATCTGTTACCTTTGTCTCGGTGGAAGGTTCCTTTGTTTTATTAGGCTCATTTGTCTCTATAGGTTTCTCAGTTTCTTGTACCCTTGTTGTAGCTTTGAGTTGCTTAGGGTTTGAGCCGTCGGGTTGTTCCTGTGAAAGAATTTCTACTGCCTCTGCAAGTACAGGAAGCTCACCCGGTAATGATGTAAATGCACATTCAATGATTTGTCCTACATCTTGAGTGTTTTCCAGTGCAATATTTACATCCTCATCATCCTTGTCATCATGATCACCATTTGTGATGTCCTCAATGAGTACATCATCATTGGTTTTCTTCTTTATTTGGATCTCTACTCGATCCGGTGCATCCTGTGAGATATTTATGTCTTCTTTTTCTTCAGTGATATCAATTACCTCGATAAGTGATATACTAGAATCCTTTGACTTCTCTACTATAGTATCATCAATATAAATACATTTACCTTTAAAATTTTGTCTTTTTTTAGACAGATTTAAGTATGCATTTTGCTCAGCTTGTTCTTTGGCTTTGAAAATTGATCTCCATAGGGCATCACCATTCTTCTCTACATCTACCACATTCTCATCCAGTATCATCATGGCTCGATTCTTTACAAAAAATCTCAATTGATGATTAACCATGAGTTCATCAAGTTCTGCTAGGCTTAGATGTGGAGCAGCCCAAACTAGAGATCTTTCTCTCTTTCTTTTCTCAGTTTCAAGTGCATAAACCCATTTCTGATTTATTCTATCATCCAAATCCTTTGGTAATGAACATGAAAATTACAATGGAACTCACTTGAATTTTATCATCATTTGGATGACTGCCTCTTCTAACTTGGTTTGATCCTCATTTGACATTTTGTCAAATCTGCCTATTTTCGGATCAGTAAGATCTCCGTTCTCAATTATCTCTTCAATGAATTCGTCTATGGACCTTACCTTGTTGCTGACCACCTTGAATTGATTTTTGTCATTCTGATTTTCAGTATCCTCAAGGTCTTCTCTACCTCTTATCATTCTTCTTCTTTTCTTCGGTGCTTCAGCTGCAACCTTGGATCCTTTCTTCACATAAGTCTTAGTCGGTGTGGCTACTATTCATTTTATTACCCTTTCTACTTCTTTCTTTTGTGGTGGTGAAGCTGCAATTGATGATCTTGTCCTTATACCTTCTTGTACTAGTAACTGATTCTTCTTAGGAACTATGGGAGGAGGAACTGGTGTGGGATCTTTTTCTTTTTCAGACCCAGCTTCCTCACTATCATATGGCTTGTCAGCTAACATTAACTGACCTTCAGTTTCCTATTCAACCAGTGTCTCCTCAGATGATTTAGAGACATCTCCAAATCTAGCAGTAAGATCTTTCTTCATCTTGTTTTCCCTTCTAGACATTTTACCGATCTTTATGCCTGTAGTGATTCTAGATTTGGCCTCTTCATATGTTTCGAACCTAGTGGCAATGCGGTCTTTTGGTAATGCAAGTAGTGCATTAATAGATTTCAGTGCGAAATCATAGTTCATTTCATAACCCATAGGTGCCAACCATTTTGATCTAGGTTAAACTTCTTTTATCATACAATGATCTATGTCTACTGTTGGACTACAATTGATTTGGAATCTGATTGAAGGATCTGTGATTACAAGATCACTGAGAATTTGCTAATTAGATATGTAATATGATTAAATCAATATTAAGTTGTCATTGATGTCAACTAGTTTGACAACACTTATCTTGTAAGTTACTACACACATCTGAAGAAAAGTGGAAAAGAGATGAAGAACAAAGAAATCTACATGAGGAAAGATGTACATGACAGATGAGGATAAGGAACACATTGAGTAACTTGTTGATGAGTCTATGACTTGATGATATTGACTTCATTATGTTGCATTCATCTATAATGAAGTATAGAGCTGAAAGACACAAAGCAGTGTTGTCAGTAAATGAAGCATTTCCAGTATACATCGATGGAGTGTAGTGTATATTGACCATAGTATTAACCAAGCAGTGTTCACCGATGCATTTTTTTGTTAACCGAGTGGAACAAAATGAATTAAATGATTAGTTTAGCCGATAAGATTGATGATCTGGCAAGAGTATAACATCAAGGTAATAGATAATGTTTGTTACATAGATCAATGACTAACAAAATTCAAAGAAGATCTAACGAAGAAGATTGAAATGTGTTATTGACACAAGTACCGAGAAAGTTTAAGCGGCAAAGTCTATGAATGTGATTAAGCGGCAAAATCTGATGGTGGAGAAGAAAATAATTTACTTGTCTATATAAGAGAACATAATTTATTTATGAATATACCAAAAGAAGAAGAAGCTATAGGATTATCACGTGAATAAGGTTTCATGCATTTTGATCATACTGGTTAGTGAGAACTGAGCTGCAGAGCAATTACCGAGCTACAAAGAGCAGTTACCGATGGACAATAAGTTGATACAATATTGAATCTGAAGTGAATTATTGATCAGAAAGATTTGAATGGACTAAATATTGATTTGTAATTTGCAATTGAAGTTGTATTAAGGCAGGTCATTTTATTGTTACATATTTAACCATTGTATATAGTCTAAATCTCTTAACCGAGTAGACTCTGAAAATTTTATGATGTATCATTCATAGAATGAACATTGTTATCTTGTCAACCCCATAGTGAATGCTGGTTGGATGATAACTTGTAGTCTAAAATCCTCTAACAAGGTCACACTTGACAGTGTGTTTGTAACCTTTAACAAGGTTGGGTCTTAACCGACCTCACTTTAGAAGAGTGAACAATTTTGGGTTGCCGGTCCCAAGTGGTTTTTCCCTTTACAGGGTTTCTACATTAAATCTCTTGTGTTATGTGTTGATTATGATATTTGTTTGTTATCATACTTTGCATATTACATGTTAGATTTGATCGGTAAACAATTATAAGTATTAGACTGGTAATCTATAAAAGCACAGACAGTAAGAGTTATTATTGCTTACCGAGGAGCATAAATAGAAGAAATTGTTTTGGATTATACATTTTAGAATTGGGACACTGGATAACTGATTCACCCCCCTCTCAGTTATTCTAACAATTGGTATCAGAGCTACGTTGCTTGAAGCAAAGTTTTAAGGACTTAAGCATAAAGGTCTCAAGATGTATAAGAGGGAAGTACCAAAATTGAATAAACAAAACTTCACAGTATGGCAAAGCAGAATGAAGCTGCACATATCTAGAATTGGGAAGTCAACACTAGATTTGATGCAAAATGGCTACATACAACCACCCACTGGTCCCCTAACTATTAATCAACTGAAGGATAAGCATGAACACAATGTTACTATGATGGAACTTGTTGCTACCTATACCGACGCTGAATTTGAAGATATCAAGACATGCACAATTGCCAAAGGAATGTGGGATAAATTAGCACAAATCTACAGTGGAGATATGAATGTCAAAAGAGCTCGAGCTGAAAGTCTGAGAGGTAGATTTGATAAAATGAGAATGAAAGAAGGTGAGAACATTGTCCAATATTCAAATAGACTCAAAGAAGTGGTACATGCTATGAGAGCATCTGATGGAGTGATTGATGAAATAGTGATAAGCAAGATTCTTAGAACTTTGCTACCAGTTTATGCAATTAGAATTTTTGCAATTCATGAAACAAGAGCTACATCTAACCTCACTCTTGACACTCTGATTGGTAAACTTACAACTTTTGAATTAAACAATTTTGATAACAGTGTTGTTCCTTCTGTTGAATCCACTTTCATGTCTTCTCTGAAGATTGGAAAGTCTAGCAAGAATAGTAAGAATTGTGATAGTGATGACAATACTGATGATGAACTTGATGAGATTGAAGCACTTATGGCCAGAAGATTTCCCAAAGGAAAAGGAAGGTATAGAGGTAAGCTACCTTTATCATGCTTCAATTGTAAAGATGTTGGTCACATCGCTGCTAGATGTCCATAGAAGAAAGATGATGATAGATCCAAAGATCGATCTGAAGGAAGCTATGGGAGAAGAGTCAACAGAGGTTACCGACACAACAATAGAGACAACTGAGATGAAAAAGGCAAAAAGATATGTTACATAGCTAAAGATATTGAAACTGAATTTGATTCTGATGATGATATAGAAGTTGTATTTATTTCTATGAAAGATGACTCAGAAGAGGAAGCGAAACATGAAGAGACAACATTGATCTCTAAAGTAAGTAGAAATGATACATGGATCATAGACAGTGGCTGCACACATCATATGACCAGTGATGTAGAGAAGTTTGATCATCTTGTTGAATATAATGGAGTATCTGTGAGAATGGGAAATGATGCACCTTGTATGGTAAGAGGTAAAGGCTCACTGATGATCAATGACAGATTACAATGTGAAAATACATATTGGGTAGATGGATTGAACTATAATCTGATAAGTGTGGCTCAGCTAAACAATTCAGGCCACCGACTGGCTTTTGAGAGCAAAAAGGTGAAGATTTATGATGATGGAGGAAGACTTGTCAGAACTGGTACACAATCCAGAGGTAATCCATTCTATCTTGATATAGATCATTCTTCTTGTTTGTTAATAAAGGATGAAGATGCTTGGTTGTGGCACTGAAGGTTATGCCATGTGAACTTTGACAACATGATCAAGATTAGTAGAAAGAAAAGAGTTAGAGGATTGCCTAACTTGACAAAACCTGATCATGCCATGTGCCATGAATGTCAAAGAGGTAAGATGACTAAATCTAGTTTTAAAAGCAAGGACTATTCAACAAAGAAGATACTTGAATTGGTTCATACCGACCTGTGTGGTCGTATGAGAACTCAGAGCTATTCTGGTGATAGATATTTTATTCTTTTTGTTGATGATTATACTAGACTGATGACTGTTATGTTCTTGAAAGAGAAATCTGAAGCTTTCAAAATGTTTAAGTGGTATAAAGCTAAGGTAGAAAAAGAAACCGGTAAGGAAATAAAGTGCTTAAGATCTGATAGAGGAGGTGAATTTATCTTTGATGAATTTACTAAATTTTGCAATAAGCATGGAATCAAGAGGCAGGTATCTACACCGAGGACACCTCAACAAAATGGCATTGCTGAAAGAAGGAATAGGTCTATAATTGACTATGCTAGAACTTTGATGATACATAAGAATGTTGCACATACATATTGGAGGGAAGCTGTCAGCACAGCTGTATATGTTCTTAACTAAGTACAACTGAAGAAGGACTCCAACCGAACACCTTATGAACTATGGTTTGGACACAAACCTACTGTGACTTATTTCAGAATTTTTGGAAGTAAATGCTTTATCCTAAAAGATGAGAGAAATGGAAAATTTGATTCTAAAGGAGATGAAGGAATATTTCTTAGATATTCCACTACAAGTAAAGCATACAAATGTTTTAATAAGGTTATAAATAAGATTGTTGAAAGTAATAATGTTCGTGTTGATGAGTTTGATGACAAGTACACAAAGGAAAGTACAAAAGAACTGAAAGACTATGGTAGATTCACTTACATTGAACATCCAGAGTATCTACCGACATTGCAAGCTGTAACAACCAGTCAGCAGGGAAATAATGCAGTACAACAGGCACCACAAACTAATGAACATGAAGAAGCTACCAAGCAAAGAAATGACCCTGAGCAGGATGAACAAGAAAGGAGAAATCAAGTCTTGGCTAGTTTTGTCAGGAGACATCATCCTGAAACACAAATCATTGGAGACAGACATGCTGGAATGCAAACCAGAAGCAAAACAAGACAAGGTACATGTCTAATTTGTGAATTTGAACCTAAAACTATGAAAGTTGCATTAGAGAATGAAGAATGGGTTAATGCAATGAAGGAGGAAATAGAGAAAATAGAAAAGAAAAAAACTTGGTCCTTAGTACCCCCGACCAAAAGATAAGAATGTTATTGGTACTAAGTTGATATACAGGAATAAATTGAATGAAAGTGGTGAAGTCACAAGAAACAAAGCTAGATTAGTATGCAAGGGATATGCACAGGAAGAAGGCATTGACTATGGTGAGACATTTGCACCTCTTGCTAGATTAGAAGGAGTTAGAATGCTACTTGCATATGCTACAAATAAGAAATTCAAAGTCTATCAAATGGATGTGAAGTCAGCATTTTTGAATGGTATACTTGAAGAAGAAGTCTACATTGAACAACCTGAAGGATTTGTTGATCCCGACAATAAAGACATGGTATGTATATTACGTAAAGCTTTATATGGACTAAAGCAAGCACCGAGGGCATGGTATGAAAGTGATGATTGGTGCTCCCCTTAATCTTGATGAAGGGTGCTCCCCTTAATACCGCAAACACATCACAGAAATAGAGAAGCAACAACAATAATATGCAAGAACAGAAAATTAGCTTCTTATTATCTCCACAAATGTGGAATTACAAATTTTTAGAATTACAATATGTAAAGCCACATAGGCATTCCCTTACAATATTCTATAGGACAAAGCCTTGAATCAATACCCAGATCTACTACCCAGAACTGCCCTAGATAACACTACGGGCCTTCTTTATATAGGCAATTTCCACCGCCCGAGAAGGTTCTAGAAATTTAGCCCTTAGGGCTGACCAAACTTAGAATTATTTTATTTTACAATTTATTACATCAAAGTTAGTTCAAAATGAGTTTTGAAACCCAAACAAAAATTTTGAAGAAAAATTATTTTTCGCCATTTCAGGTGACCCAACTTCCGAAGACCATAAGTCATCACCCGTTGACCCGATTGGCTATTATAACCCCATTCTGGAAATGCCACGAAGCGCTCTACAGGCTTGACCCATGCAAGTGCCTGTCACCAAAATTTTTGACTTCATCCAGGGCCTCTAAAGCCTTCAAAACTGAGTTCAAAGTTTCTGTACCCTGTTGCCAATACCGAAAATCTTCAATATCTTCAAAACTAGACCTGATCTAGCCATGAAACTTTACTGGCAGGCTGATATGACTGAGATGAACCTCCACATGTAGAAATCAGAACATTTTGAGATTTATCACCAACTTACTAAAAAAAATAGAAAGTTTCCATAAATAGCAGCTTTGCACAAGATAGCCCTTATTGAATACAAAAACAAAAATATTTTTGGGTGATGCAAGATTGCTCTTACACCTAGGATGCTCCTACATCAGACACCTGGGGTAATTTGAGAAGTGACCCTGTCATGACTCAGGTGTGTAGAGGAAAACCAAGATGATTAACCTCCTCCTTTGTTAGCCATGATGAATCTTCAACAGGTCATCTTTTCCATTTGACCAAATACTCTTCATATGTCCTATTCCTTGTGCTTCTGCCAACACGATTGTCCAGTATGTCTTCAATCTCCTTGATATCTGAACTAGTTGTTGGAATACTCCACTATGCTGCTACAACCTCATCTTCAACACCTCCTTCATGATACTCTATCAAATCTGAAATGTTAAACGCTGGTGAAATATTCAGCTCAGTAGGCAATTCTACCTCATATGCATTTCCTGAATCATGCTTCTTCAGTATCTTACATGGCCCAAACTTCTTCATTTTCAACTTGTTATATGTACCAACCAGAAATTGCTCCTTTCGCAAATGAACCATGACTTCATCTCCAACCTGAAATTCCTTATGCCTCCTTTTCTCATCTGCCTTAGCCTTATACTGCGCATTCATCTTGGTAATATGCTTCCTCACCTCCTCATGGATGTTCTTCATGTGTTCTACAAAATCCTCAGCTTCAACACTACTTATTTCTCCTTTATCTATCTTTCTCAATTCAGATGCATTTCTTGGACTACTTTCATATACAATCTGGAATGGTGATTTACCAGTACTCCTGTTGACTGAATTATTGTATGCAAATTCTGCCTGTGGTAAAATCAAATCCCATCCTGGTGGCTTATCTCCAACCAAACATCTCAGAAAATTTCCAAAACTCCTATTCACCACCTCTGTCTGTCCATCAGTCTGTAGATGATGTGATGAACTGAACTTCAAATCTATCTTCAACTTCTTCCACAATGTCCGCCAAAAATATCCAACAAACTTAGTATCTCGATCTGAAACTATGGTCTTTGGCAAACCATGTAGTCTCACCACTTCTCTGAAAAACAATTTTGCTACATGAACAACATCATTAGTCTTCTTGTAGGGAATAAAATGTGCCATCTTTGAACATCTGTCAACTACCACAAAAATTGAATCATGTCCTTACTGTGTCCTTGGCAAACTAAGAACAAAGTCCATACTAATATCCTCCCAAGGCTTCTCTGGTATAGGTAATGGCTGATATAACCCTGTATTTTGCTTCACTCCTTTCGCCATTTGACATACTCTGCAACTCTGTACAAACTTCTTCACATCTTGCTGCAGTTGTGGCCAATAACAATTCTCATTAACCAAAGCAAGGGTTTTATCACGACCAAAATGTCCAGCCAATCCTCCACTATGCTTCTCCTTGATGAGGTTCTCCCTCATAGAACTTCATGGAATGCACAACTGACTCCCTCTGAATAGCATATCATCTTGGATGATAAAATCTAGCCATTTCGTCCTGTCTAGAGTAACAGGTTCTGTACAAGCTTTCCAAGCTTCACCAAAGTTAGGATCCTCTGGATACAAATTCTTGAGTTCCTTGAACCCAACCACTTCAATCTACATTTTTGTCAGCAATAGTTGCCTTCTGCTAAGAGCATCCACAACCCTGTTAGACTTTCCACTCCTATGTTTCAAAACAAATGTATAACTCTGCAAAAACTCAACCCATTTCAAATGCCTCTGATTCAACTTTCCTTGACTATTCAAATATTGCAAAGCTTGATGATCAGTATACAAAACAAACTCCTTAGGAAGCAGATAATGTCTCCACTTCTTTAATGCCTGAACTATAGCATAAAATTTCTAATCATAAATAGAATACTTCCTCTTGGCGTCATTTAACTTCTCACTGAAATAAGCAACAGGTTTACCTTCTTGGCTCATAACAGCTCCTATTGTAGTACCACTAGCATCACAATCTACTTGAAACACCTTATTAAAATCTGGAAGGGCTAAAACAGGTTGTTCTGTAACTTTTTGTTTCAACAATTGAAAACTCTTTTCTGCCCCATTAGTCCGCTTAAACTCTTTTCTATCCCCTCTCATTGTTTCAGTCAAGGGTCCACAAATACTGCTAAAATTTCTAATAAAATTTCTGTAAAAGATAGCCAAACCATGAAAAGATCTTACTTTAGTAGCACTCCTTGGAGTAGGCCATTCAAAGATAGTCTGTACCTTCTCTGGGTCCATTTTTAGACTTTCTGTTGAAACTACAAATCCCATATACACTAACTCTTTCTTCACAAAACTACACTTCTTCAAATTAATCAATAATTTCTCATCTCTCAACTTCTCAAGCACCATATGAATATGCATCATATGTTCCTCCAATGTCTTGCTAAAAATCAAAATATCATCTAGATAAACAATGAAAAACTTACCCAGAAATTCTTTCAAAACCTCATTCATGAGCCGCATGAAAGTGCTCGGTGCATTAGTTAGCCCAAAAGGCATGACTAACCACTCATACAGTCCTTCTTTTATCTTGAAGGTAGTCTTCCATTCATCTCCTTCTTTGATCCGAATTTGGTGATATCCACTCTTCAGATCTATCTTTGAAAAATACATAGCTCCACTCAAACAATCCATAATATCATCCATTCGTGGCAATGGAAACCTATACTTGATTGTGATTTTGTTTATTGCTCTAGAATCTGTACACATCCTCTACTCTCCATTCTTCTTTGGTGCTAATACCGCTGGTACATCACAGGGACTCAGACTCTCTCGAATCAACCCCTTCTGCAATAACTCATGTACTTGTCTGTTCAACTCTTCACTTTCTACTGGTGTCATTCTGTGTGCTACCTTATTTGGCAAACTGGCTCCTGGAATCAAATCCATCTGATGACTAATCCTCCTTATGGGTGGTAATCCATCAAATACAATATCTAAAAACTCATTCAACAAATCTGCAACCTTTATAGGTACATCCTCTACTTCTTCTTTACTAGCTTTTGGAATTAAAGCAAAACACACATGCTCATGCCTCATACCATCTAAGAATTTTCTTCCATCAAAAAATGTTATTCTTGCATTACCACATACCTTTTCTTCAGTCTCCTTCAATGGCTTTAGCTTATGTCGCACTCCATCTTTTGTCATGGAATAAGTATTTGCAAGGCCATCATGTACAGCACATCTGTCAAACTGCCACAGTCTACCCGACAACATATGACATGCATCCATAGGGATGATATCACATAGTACCTCATCTTGGTACCCACCGATCTTGAACTTTACTAGGCACTGTTCACTGACCATGACCTTGTGGTCATCCTGCACCCAGGCAATCTGATATGGATGTGGGTGTTTCTATCTCTTGAGCTTCAACTTTGTCACCATCTCTTCTAACACCAAATTGTCAGTGCTTCCACTATCGATAATCACATCACAGCATTTACCCTCACACTTGCATGTAGTGCGAAATAAGCTCCTCCTTTGTTCAGGTTCATTTCTCACCACTCATCAGGACTCTTCTATTAATTAGCATTTCTCCTCTTTCAGCATCTTTAGAATTTGATGATCTAGTATCTTCATCTACATGTGCAACTCTGGCCTGGCATTCATTTCTCCTATCTGTTCTGCCTTGGTGCTGAGGACATTCTAATGCCCTATGACCTTCTTCTCCATAGTGAAAACATGTTCCATGGAAGCCTCCTCTTCCAAATCCTTGTCCTCTTCCTTTTCCTCTCTGATCTCTATTACTTTGATCCTGGAAACAATTAGAATTATTTCCTCTCTAATTCTGACCGCTACTGGCCTCATCCTTCTTTTTTGGATCTTCATTTCGGCCACCATATAACCATCCACCAGATCTTCCACCACGACCTCTTCCATTTTGTCTGCTCTCAAACTTCTTGTTTAGCTTTTCCTCTACTTTTAAGGTAAACTGGTATGCCTCCTCAATACTGTTCATTCAAACTATATTCAACTCCTCCTGAATGCTTGGCCTTAACCCATAAAGGTATCGGACAACTTTCTCCTTATCAGCTTCTGCATGGCCTGTTCTGATGAGGAGTCGATAGAACTCCTCTGTATACTCCTGAATAGATCTTCCTACTTGCTTCAAACTTTGAATTTTCTTTAGTAGGTCAAACTCATAATCAACAGGAATGAACTGTTGTTTTAATTTATCCACCATCCGATCCCATCTTGTGATTTTATCTTTCCCTCTCCTATTTTGCTCCAATTGAATTTCTTGCCACCAGATCTTCGCATGACCTTTCAGTTCGGCCTTCACAAATTTGACCCTATCAGGATCCTCAACATCTTCATACTCAAAATATTCCTCACATTCATTGATCCAGTCGATCAATTCCTCTGGGTTAAGATTTCCAGAAAATGTAAGAACCTCAATCTTAGGTCTTTTCCCAATCTTGGAAATCGCCTGAAAAAGTCTTTCTTCCTCTTGGTTCACAATTTCAGCTTCTCCTTCTTGATATTCTTCTTCAGCTTCATCCTCTCTTTCATCTCTAACATTAAGATTCATTTCTCTGTGAATCTCTTCTTGCAATACTCGCACTTGTCTCTACAGCTCTCTAACCTCAGATGTCACATCACCAGCTCTTCCGCCACGTTCCCTTCGTGGAGGCATTTTTGCGATGCGCGCTGAAACCCTAACCACGGTCCTAGTGAAAACTACCTCACAGTCGGTGATCTATTTACACACTCAGGAACTCCTACTCTGATACCACTTGATGAAGGGTGCTCCCCTTAATCTTGATGAAGGGTGCTCCCCTTAATACCGCAAACACATCATAGAAATAGAGAAGCAACAACAATAATATGCAAGAACAAAAAATTGGCTTCTTATTATCTCCACAAATGTGGAATTACAAACTTTCAGAATTACAATATGTAAAGCCACATGGGCATTCCCTTACAATATTCTGTAGGACAAAGCCTCGAATCAATACCTAGATCTACTACCCAGAACTGCCCTAGACAACACTACAGGCCTTCTTTATATAGGCAATTTTCACCGCCCGAGAAGGTTCTAGAAATTTAGCCCTTAGGGCCAACCAAACTTAGAATTATTTTATTTTACAATTTATTACATTAAAGTTGGCTCAAAATGAGTTTTGAAACTCAAACAAAAATTTTGAAAAAATTTATTTTTCGCCATTTCAGGTGACCCAACTTCCGAAGACCATAAGTCATCGTCCATTGACCCGATTGGCTATTATAACCCCATTCTGGAAATGTCATGAAGCGCTCTATAGGCTTGATCCACGCAAGCACCTGTCACCCAAATTTTTGACTTCATCCGGGGCCTCTAAAGCCTTCAAAACTGAGTTCAAAGTTTCTGTACCCTGCTGCCAATACCGAAAATCTTCAATATCTTCAAAACTAGACCCGATCTAGCCATGAAACTTTACTGGCAGGCTAATATGACCGAGATGAACCTCCACATGTAGAAATCAGAACATTCCAAGATTTATCACCAACTTACTAAAAAAATAGCAAGTTTCCATAAATAGCAACTCTGCACAAGATAGCCCTTATTGAATACAAAAATAAAAATATTTTTGGGTGATGCAAGATTGCTCTTACACCCAGGATGCTCCTACATCAGAAAGACTGCATACTTACTTGTTACGTATTAGATTTGTTAGAACAAGTGAAAACAATAATTTGTATGTGAAAGGTGATACTGATAATACTATTATCATTGTTGAAATTTTTGTTGATGATATTATCTTCGGTGGCTTAGATCTTGTCTGCAAGGCATTTGCTAATGAAATGCAAAAGGAATTTGAAATGTCTATGTTCAGAGAGATTAAGTTCTTTCTTGAACTACAAGTGATTCAATAGAGTAATGGCATATTCATCACACAATCTAAATACATAAAGGCAGTACTAAAGACATTTGGCATGGAAGATGCTAAACCTGTGGGAACACCGATGGCTACTGGATGCAAATTAACAAAGGAGGATGAAATTACTGAGGTAAATCAGACACTTTACCGATCTATGATTGGTAAGTTAATGTACGTAGTTCATAGTAGGCCATATATAACACATGTTGTGGGAATTGTTGCAAGATTTTCTGCTAACCCTAGAGAATCACACATGATAGCTACAAAAAGGATCTTAAGATACTTGAAGAAAATAGAAAATTATGGATTATGGTATTCTAAGGAAGGGAAGTTTGAATTGAAAGTTTACACCAATGCTGATTGGGCTGGAAATGTGGATGATAAAAAAAGCACCACCGGAGGAGCATTTTTCTTTGGTGAAAGACTTGTAACCTAGACAAGTAAAAAGTAGGCTTGTATTTCTCAGTCTACAACTGAAGCAGAGTATGTTGCTGCTGCTACTAACTATTCAAACATTGCATATATCAAACAAGTGTTGGAAGGAATGAATGAGGTAATCATTGACTCGGTGATTATATACTGTGACAACACTAGTGCTATTAATATTTTAAAGAATCCTATGATGCACTCTAAGAAAAAGAATATATTTATTAAGTATCATTACTTAAGAGAACAAGTGCAAGAGAAGCAAGTAAAGTTAGAATTTGTTACATCTAAAGAACAACTTGCAGATATTTTTACAAAGCCCCTACCGAAGGACACATTTGAATACTTGAGGACTAGACTTGGGGTCTATCCCTTATTTATCGGTTACTAAGGTGATCTGGATGTTGCATCAGTCAATTTTTATCAGAAGATCATTCATGTTGATGTAGCATAGTTCACTCTTTGAATCATGTTCAAGGTTGTGATTAAGTTTGAGAACTTGAACCGATGAGATATCAGTATACAGAGATACAGAGGAAGTACTAAACACCACAGAGAGTTACTTGGCTACTATAGAGCTGATTGTTTATTTGTTTCTTTGGCATTGCTGTCAAAGGGAGAGATAAACCATATGAAATGAAAAGGGGAGAGATAAACCAAAATATAAAAAGGAACAAGCACCGACGATAATTATATAAGGGAGAGACAATCTGAATGAGATAGAGTATTGAAGATCAGTTACAAAGAACAGAAGTAGGAACACGAGAACTGAAAAGATCACAACTACAGAAAGGTAAAGCTATATTACTTAATGCTGGTTTAACAACATAGTGATTAAACATATTAAGTCTATTTGACTTACAACATTTGTTCACAAAGTTGTAGAATGTATGTTTGGTATGTGTATGGTACATTTCATATTACTTGAGTTGCCATCAATGCCAAAGGGAGAGATTGTTGGACTACAACTGATTTGGAATTTGATTGAAGGATCTATGATTACAAGATCACTGAGAAGTTGGTGATTAGATATGTAATATGATTAAATTAGTATTATGTTGTCATTGATGTCAACTAGTTTGACAACACTTATCTTGTAAGTTACTACACCGAGACATCTGAAGAAAAGTGGAAAAGAGATGAAGAATAGAGAAATCTACATGAGGAAAGATGTACATGATAGATGAGGATAAGAAACACATTGAGTAACTTGTTGACGAGTCTATGACTTGATGATATTGACTTCATTATGTTACATTCATCTATAATGAAGTATAGAGCTGAAAGACACAAAGCAGTGTTGTCGGTAAATGAAGCATTTCTAGTATACACCGACAGAGTGTAGTGTATACCGACCATAGTATTAACCGAGCAGTTTTCACCGATGTATTTCTTTGTTAACCGAGCAGAATAGAATGAATTAAATGATTAGTTTAGCCGATAAGATTAATGATTTGGCAAGAGTATAACATCGAGGTAATAGATAATGTTTGTCACACAGATGAACGACTGACAAAATTCAAAGAAGATCTAACGAAGCAGATTGAAACATGTTATTGACACAAGTACCAAGAAAGTTTAAGCGGCAAAATCTATGAATGTGATTAAGTGGCAAAATCTGATGGTGGAGAAGAAAATGATTTACTCATCTATATAAGAGAACATAATTTATTTATGAATATGCCAGAAGAAGAAGCTGCAGGATTATCACGTGAATAAGGTTTCATGCATTTTGATCATACTGGTTAGTGAGAACTGAGCTGCAAAGCAATTATCAAGCTACAGAGAGCAGTTGCCGATGGATAGTAAGTTGATACAGTATTGAATTTGAAGTGAATTATTGATCAGAAGGATTTGAATGGACTAAATATTGATCTGTAATCTGCAATTGAAGTTGTATTAAGGTAGGTCATTTTACTGTTACATATTTAACCATTGTATAAAGTCTAAATCTCTTAACCGAGTAGATTTTGAAAGTCTTATGATGTATCATTCATAGAATGAACATTGTTACCCTGTCAACCCCATAGTGAATGCTGGTTGGATGATAAATTCTAGTCTAAAATCCTCTAACAAGGTCACACCTGACAGTGTGTTTGTAACCTTTAACAGGGTTGGGTCTTAACCGACCTCACTTCAAAAGAGTGAACAATTTTGGGTTGCTGGTCCCAGGTGGTTTTTCCCTTTATAGGGTTTCCACATTAAATCTCTTGTGTTATGTGTTGATTGTGATATTTGTTTGTTATCATACTTTGCATATTACATGTTAGATTTGATCGGTAAATAGTTATAAGTATTAGACTGGTAATCTGTAAAAGCACAGACAGTAAGAGTTATTATTGCTTAGCGAGGAGCATAAATAGAAGAAATTGTTTTGGATTATACATTTTAGAATTGGGACACTGGATAACTGATTCACCCCCCTTTTAGTTATTCTAACATCTACTACAAAAAAAATGTATGAATAAAAATTTTCAACTAATTTCCTTGGAATTCTACTTCTTTGATGCATTTTGGTATGAAATTCTTTGAAGTATGCATCAAATTCTATATTCAGTTTATCTCCTAACTTATTTACCATCTTGGTAATCTATGCAGTTATTGGTTTATCTGTTGTCCAATTTACTTTACCGACGCTAGGTACAAAATTTTGTAGATAGAAAAATATACAAACAAGTAGTGATCCAAACTTACAGGTGTTTGACTTGTTTGACCTTATAGTCTTGATGTTGTCCTGTAGTTGATGTAATAGTACCTCAGCAAGATCAACCTGGTGACCTTTCTCCACAATTTTTTATGCCATGTCTATTGCGCTGCAGGATACGCTGTTAAGTTTGCTCGATTGAAATATCTTTTACCTGATTACATGTGCTGTGAACTTAACTACTGGGTCTTTGATTGTTGAAATTTTTAGTGCCCAACCATCCCATTGAGCTCCAGTGTTCTTCTCAACATCATGATGTGATGAACTATGGAAGGCTTTTGCCTTGTCAGTTGTAGGGAGCCTAGTAACCCTACTGATCATTTTCTTAGTGACCTCAATTGGTTTATCCAGCCAAAATTTTCCATCATGATACCTACTCAAGACAATTCTGATCCAGTCTATCTTAAATGATTGCAGATAGTAAGTAACACATGATATCCCTGATTCCTCAATCTTATTGTATTCTAGTTTTAATTTTCCATCAGTGCCACAGAGTAGTTGATGTGCTGCAACAGTCTCAAAATCTCCTACTTCTCCAATTTTGCAGTGAATATACACTCTTACATCTTCTTTCAATAAAACCCTATCTGGTATGCTTGAGAAAGTGCCCATTGAATCTGTTTGTGATGTGACCTTGGGATGTGGCTTGAATTTAGGTTCGTCGAAATTTGCCCTTACAATTAGATTAACTTCTTCCTCAAGACTTTGTGATTTGCTAGTGGATGATGTAGATTCCATAAATTGATTTACGGTTTTGGCTAGTAGTAGGTAAATAAAGTGTACGATAGCAAATGAACTTACTTGGAGTCATCGAAGAGTGATGTTGGTTTGATCTACAATAGCCTTGAATCCTTTTGAAAATATTTCTAGCTCAAACTCTTCTCTATGAAATCTTTGCTCTTCGAAATCCCAATGTAAAAATGAACTTTGTTTCCCCTGTATTTATAGACTTTTCGATATTCCTGCTCAAACTTTTGTGCATTAAATGCTTGACCTACTTTTAGTTCATAATAGCTGTCAACTCGGTGACAACTATCAAATTTATTTACTCGGTTAACACACAATTTCTTCGTCGGTTGAAACATTTCCTTGGTTAACCTTAAATAGTGATTGCTGACAGGTAACCAGCTCTCGGTCTAACTTTTACTGACTATATAAAATTGTTAACTCAAAACATGTAAACCATAATGCATCTTTATTCATTCAGATTTGGTATGTGCGCAACATATATAAGGAACTGTATGTAAAATGTGATCATTTTGAAATGTCAGTTCCATACATACCTATATCACCTTAAGTGGAGGTATCGATGTCACCCAATCCAGTAGATGAGGTTTCATTGACAACATTACTTAACTCAGCATTCTCATTAGATGCCTTCTTCCACATAGTGTTCCTTAACTTCGTGATATTTGCAATAGTGTATCCACTGTCAAATACATGATTTTCATCTGGTGCTCGGTCTCTGCAGTTCTTGCTTAAATGATCGACTCTATGACAGTACATACATGCCATTCCAGTGCTTGTCCAGCTTCTTGATTGTCCAATCCGACTCTTTCTGTAAATTTTTTTTGCAATGTGTCCATATCTACCACAAGCTACATAGTTAGTCCAAGTGTTATAATCCCAAACATAAGAATTACCTTGTCTCTTCGGTTGATAAGGCTTTTGCTGTGTTTTCTGCTTAGGAGTCCATACTTACTTCATCTTAGCCTTACACTCTCGTGCATTGTGTCCATGTTTATTACAAGTATAGCATACTTTCTCCATAGTAGTATTGTTAGCAATATCATTTTGTTTAGCTCTACACTCATAAGCTTGGTGTCCAAACTTACCACAATAATAACAATATCCATTGAACTTAGGAGTGACAGGAGGTTTACCTTGTGCTTTGCTTCTACACACATTAGATGTATGTTCTAGTTTTCCATAGTGATAACATGTCAACGCTTTAGGTTTCTGACTTTGATTGTTGTTGACTTGTTCAGCCTGTTGTGATGATTCTCCTTCACTGGTATAGCCTATCCCAGCTCTACTTTGAAATATTCTTTGATTAGTTAGAAAGTCATCAATCTTCTTTGAACTATCCTCAGCCAATTTCTTCATTTCATTGTGTTGTTGATGAGTTTTCACTTCATTTCTCAAATTTTCATTCTCCTCTTTGAGTCTTGCAACTTCTTCAAGATTTCTTGACAATTCTCCATTTACTCGATTTACCTCTTGATTCACAGTCATCATTTGATTAGATACTTGGAAGTGATGATCAATGAGTCTCTGTATCTTATTTTCTTTAGCTTGAAGTTGTTCAGTCATCTGTCTTCGGTCATCAATAGCTAGATTCCTTTCTTGTGCGGCTTGTCTAGCATTGTTCATTGTTTCTACCATTCTCACCATCTGAGATTCTTGACTGATTTGTAGTGCTTTCACTTGATCAAGTAAGTGCTGATTCTTTTTAGACAAATTGGTGATTATACTTTCAGATCCATCAGAGATGCTTCCAGAGCTAGATCTAATATGCTCAAACATTTCATCCATAGATTCTTCATGGTAATCAATCCCATTTTGTAAAATAGCTAGGTTCTTCCTTTCAACTAGTAATTTCTTTAGTCCTTCCTTGGCTTGCTTGTACTATTTAATAAATATCTGCATTTGTATCTTCTAATTCTCAATAGTCTTATCAAGCTTATATATCTCCATGGCTTAGATCTTTACCCTTTAGTGGTTAAATTGTTCAACAAGAGAACTATGCTCTGATACCAATTACCCCATGAATTCTAAGTCTAGACAATTAAAAACACTCCAAGAACAAATTGATTCCATGAAAAAGGCGGCTGAACCTAAGCCCTTTTTAATTGAAGCTTTGTGTCCTTTTCCTTTTGACAAAAGCTTGGTCATGGCACCTTTTCCCTTCAATACCATTTTTCCTAAATATGATAAGTATATGGGTAAACCAATCCCACATGATCATCTAAGGGAGTTTTGTGCCTTAAGCATCGAGTTCATGCATAACACTATGTACCTAATGAGACTTTTTCCTAGGAGCTTGGGAGGTCCAGCCATGGAATGGTTCTCTAAACTCCCACAAGTAATAAAGACTTTTGAGGAATTAGCCTCTAAGTTTGTAACCCACTACTCCTATAATATCGAGCATGAAATCACAATGCTCAAATTGTGTGATACCAAATAGAAAGATGGTGAATCCTTCTTAGGATTCCTACAAAGGTGAAGGACCATTTTTGCAAGGTATCCACGAAGTATCCCTGAGAAGGAGAAGATGGAAATGTTTACAAACACTTTGACCATGGAGATGAATTATCAATTACAACTTCAATGTCCCCCAACATTTGAAAAACTTATAAAAAATGGGATCAAGATTGAAGATGTATTGGTAAAAAGAGGAGAGATAAAATTGTTTAAAGACAATAAATCCAATACCAACAACAAAAATAACCATTATGTATCTAATTATGCTAATAATAGAGGGGCCAATAATCACAAAGATAAACCTAAGTTATGGTTAAATAATAATAACAAAAATCTTGTGAAGAATGGAGTTGTGGAGGCCCACAACTTGAAGGCAACCCCTTTTAACTTATCAGGTGGAGCCAATTCTTCATATAATGTAAATCAAATGAATAAAGCTCCCTTTAATTCCAATAATTCCAACAATCCCAACAACAATTCTAATAATAATCCTTTTAATAATGCTAATGGGAGCCCAAACCTTTTTTCTCCACATATCAAAAGAGAAAATTCACCTTTTTAGGTGAACCCTTGGAGAACGCATTAAGAACCTTGGTTGCTAATAAGATTATCACATTACCTGATTTGAGACCTTATGAACCTCAAATTAAACCTAATTGGTGGAATGATTCTCACCATTGTGAGTATCATCAAAATAAGGGTCACAAAACCAACAAATGCATGAAGTTAAAACACTTAGTGCAAGACCTAATAGATGATGGAACTATCAAAATTGAAGGGCCTCAAAACATTAAGGATCATACAGCCTTCAAGAACCCCTTTCTAAACCATGAAAAGGATGAGTCATCTAATGCCAACAACCAAAATCATAAAAGAGGTAATGAGAAAGTGAACTTTGCTCATACCTAAGACAACACAATCAATACTCTAAGTGAAGAGGAAAATACCATAAATGTTATCGTGGTAAAGGAGGAATCAAGAGAGGCATCATCTAATGTTGTCGCCAGGGAGCAAGCTTCTAAAATCACTCTACCTACAAATGTTCCAAAAATTGTTCTATCAAACCAAGCTTCAACTTCATCATCTAAGCAATATAATTTGGTTGTTCAATTACAATGAACTCCCGCTCAAATCTCTATCCTTGAGTTGCTTAAATTATCACCAAATCATACGGATATCTTGGAGAAAGCCCTCTTGGAGACCAATGTGCCTCTAAACTTGGAGGTAGATAAATTTCAAAACATGGTGGGACACCTCATTGCACCTCATTACCTCTCTTTTTTTGAGCAAGATAACATGTCACTTAATCATCCTCAAAACTTGCCTTTGCATATAGAAGTCTCGATTCATAAGCATAGGGTGAAAAGAGTCCTCGTAGATGGAGGAGTCGGCTTAAACATTTGTAACCTTAACTTAGTAAAAGCCCTAGGATTTTCTGAGGAGGCTATTGACCCTAAGAAAAAAATAACTATTAAAGCCTACAATGACAAAGAAAGAGCTTCCAAGGGAGTCATAGTACTTCCTATTAGGGTTGGCCCAATGCAAAAAGAGACTATTTGATGCAAGGGCAAGATAAGAGGGGCCAAATGATGGTAGAACCTACAGATCTAGCCTGCTCAACAACACGCGAAAGAAATGACAACCATACAATGAGAGAGAGAAAGTAGGATAATCATATATTAGCTTCTTTCAAATCAGTTCATACATGCCGAGCTATAAGGCCTTCCCGGTTAGGGCCAGATATTACAATGAATTATAGAAGTCCTCAACATGCGAGGATCTTCCAATAATCTTGATTCTACTCTATTCTATCTTCTATCCAAAAATTGACTCTAAACTCTAACCAAACAACTATACTTATACAAGAGGCTACCAAACTGAGTCGGCCTTCAAATCCACAATCAATGGAAGGAATAGTTAGATCTAGGACCACACGCTTCCCAATGATTGATTACAAGATTAAATCCATGACCCATAATCAATGCACAAGTCAGCCTCAACAGAAACTCAAAATAAACTACTCGGTAAGCAAGGATAAACAAGAAATAGACAAGCATAATCGAGTGCCAAAGAAACAACCGACCACCCAGGAGATAATCAACCATCCTCAGTGACCAAAGGAAACTGACCAACTCGGTCAGAGATGGAACTAAGCAACATAGACAAAATCAAATATCTTTTTGGTGACATAGGATTGCCAAGGACTCGAGATGCTCTAGTATCAGACACTTGGGGTTATTTAGAAATGATTCTCTGAATCATTCAGTAGGTCTGGTCCAAGCTATATCCAACTCAGACTGTGAAATCCATGAACTATCTTCAATTGGTATATTCTTCCACTTTACTAGATATTCCATATACTGTTTACCTCTTGTACTCTTTGTTGGAATTAGGAGAGATAGGTACTAAGAGGGGAGGGGTGAATCAGTGCCTTCAAAACTTTACTTGTAACAACCTTCTTGATATATAACTGAATACTGTAATAACCAATCAAAATAACTTGAATCTAATTGCATAAATCAATCATCTAGTTAACTTAAGAAAGTAAACAACATGAAATCAATATGCCAATCACATAACACAAGTATTTTGGTAATGCAAAAACCCTTGTTAGAAGGTAAAAACTATGGTGGGGATGACACCCACAAATTCTTCACTACTAAAGATAGAAAAGGTTTGCCTGTTAAGGCTACAAGTTTTGATCACTTCTGGTGATCTTACCCTATTAGGAGTAACATATTAGATCAGCTAGATCTACCTAGTTATAGGATTTAACAACACTATATGAAGTGTGTACTCGGTTAAGAGATTTATACAAAGACTATTAAGTCTACTTTGTTAAGAGATTTATCAAAACTCTATCACAATTGTCAGAAAGTAATAGGTAAACTATCTGCTAGTTGACAACTCACTTATCTGAAATAGATCTATAAGTGCTTATCAAAATATCACCTTATCTGTGATGATTCTCTGCTCTATTCTGCTCGGTAGCCTTGTCTGATTCTACTCAATTTGAAAACCTCTGTACTCTATTTTGCTCAGTAAATTGATTGTTTTGAAGATAGGAAATTTCTTCAAGTGCTCCATGATTCATATATATCAGTTTAACAACCTCATAAAATGGTGCGAACATATACAATATATAGTGTTCTATTTTTCCACCTTAGCAAAAATTAGGTTACAAAAATAATCATAACCCTAAGATCTACGGTGCAAAATAACCTAGATCAACTAATACAAATAAGATAATCATTACATTTAATGAATATCTTTTACAATAAATGCCCCTCAATCTTGGTAAACCATTTTACGATCTGTTATAACCATTTGCATAGAATAATGTGCCATTTCTGATTACTATGCCATTTTTTGTGATCATCCGTAAACAATGTATAATCTGCTCGATTTATATTGCGATGCTCAGTGTTTACTGATCATCGGTGTTGGTGTCACTGGTGCTCGGTTAACTGTGTGATGCTCGGTGTAAGGCTTTACTGACTGCTCTGTCTTACTTCTAGTTACTGATTGTCTCAATATAAGTAACCGACTGACCTGTTTACTGTCCTTTGATACTAATGACAACCTTAAATGCTCAATAGAGATTAATAATCTCCCCCTTTGGCATTAGTATCAAAAATTCAAAATGTATATAGACAAAATGTTTCTATATATTCCTTATATCTCCACCATATACATATCCACAACAAAAAACTTCTAAGTAGAAAAAGTACTCCCCCTCGGTGCATACTCCCGGTAGTATGTAATATACTTATTTGACATATACATGATTTCCCCCTTTTTGATGATAATGCCAAATACCAAAAATATAATGTATACTTACATCTTATCAAAAATGTGTGGATGGGTTTTCTTCATAGACTCCAAGAGGTTTTCCCATTCCTCTTTCAAGTTGGTAAGAGCAATATGCTCAAGACCGACTTGTGCATGCATGTTAATGATATTATCCAACATCGAAATCTATGGTGTTGCTACAAGTTGCTTAGCTTTGACAATGTGTGTTTCAAAAATCTTCAAGTAAGGAGTGAGTTCTTTCTGTAACTCTGTAACCTGATCGGTGATGTGTGCTTCTTGTTGCCTTAAATTTGCTATCAGCCGCCGGAGTTCCTGAACTTAGTTAATATGCTTTAACAAAGTAGTTGGCTCGGTGATAGCTTCTTGTGTACTTGACTTGATTTCTTCTTCTAAACCTTTTATCTTTTCACTGACTTCTACAGTGAAGGTGTCTGAAGTACAAAGCTTTATTAGCAGTTGATAGATTGTCTGGGTGATAGATTTTACCTCGGTAATGACCTCAGATAATTTTACTTTATTCAGTGCCACTTCTATGCTAATCTTGTCTGCCAATTTATTCTGAATCTTTGATTCTGCCCTTTCTTCTATTCTTTTGTTTGCATCTGTATCAGGGGCATTGATTTTGTCGGTGAGTGTGGCAAGTTGATCTATGATGGGATTATTCTCATCAATGTTTGCTTCCGGTACTATTTGTTGTAGAATATCCCATACATCATTTAACACTTCTTTTCATTTGTGTTCTTGCCTCAACTTCTCTTGTGCCGCTTTCTTTGAACATAACTCCCCATACCGACTTAGTTCCTCAGGGTTTAGGGTTCATGGGTCACATTCAGGTATAATGATAACTTCATCAATGGTGACCGACCCTTTGGATTTCTTCTTCTTCTTCTTTGGGGCAAGAGGTGACTTCTTCTCACTTATGACAATAGCTTTTTCTTCACTCCTCGGAGTATCCTTACCAGTTGACACTATATCATCCTTCTTCTACTCCTCGATGGATTGAGTGGGAGTCTCGGTGGTAGTGTCAGGTGGGTTCACCTCGGTTGACTTGGTTTCTTTAGGTTCCTTCTGTTCTGTAGATTGTGCCTCTGGTTTGTTAGGCTCATTTTTATCTGTAGGTTGCTTGGGTGCTTTAATCTTAGTTGTATCTTTGGTTTGTTCAGGATGAGAGACATCGGGTTGCACTTGTGAAATAATTTCAACTACCTCTACAAGTGTAGGTAGTTCACTCGGTAGTGATGTGAACACACTAGCTGCTGTTAGAAATAGGAAATACTAAGAGGAGGGGGTGAATCAGTATTTCACAAACTTTTTCTTTTGCCCACTTATGGATATAACAGATTACTTTAGTGCATACAAAGATTATCAAGCTGATTAACAAACATAGCAGTAAATAGAAAGAACTCATAACACATGATATGTTCTCGAAGAAACCCTGGCCAAGGGAAAACCCTAGTGGGGATGGTACCCACAAAGATCACTAATCAAAAGTATCTTGTTAGGGATATTGGACCCTGTTAGGAGTCAATTTACAATATATAGTAGATTTGTCCTAGTTAAAGGACTTTAGGCCTTGTTAGAAGCCTTAACCCTGTTAGGAGTTAGATTACAAAACCTGATCACCAGCTGAGCTCACTACCCAAACAGGTAATAAAAAATGTTTCTGACTGTAATATGGTACTGCTTACAACTTCACATCAATAGCCTTTGCTGCTATCACAATATACAACTATCGCAAGTTATATTTTCTTTCTTTTTACATATCACATACATTTTCATTACATTTCAAGTATGCCTAATATATGAGTTATTAGAGCTAATAAATTTACATGGTCGGCCTCCAAAATCTTTATCCAAGAGTAAACATCTAGGATTTCATCCCTTCATAATGTTAAGTCATTATTTTGACAAGCAAAAATAATCCCTTAACTCTTTCGCTAATACTGTCTCCAAAACTATTCTGTCTGCAAAAACTATCTTTAGTAAACTTCAAATAACTTTGTCCGTACTACTCCAAACTTTATGTGTAGTGAGATGGGGTATCCTCATACTCTGTAGAAGCTTCAATTAACTATGCAAACAAAAATATTGCTCCAGTGGATGTCGCCAACTAAATATTCATCGGGTGCTCTGTCAGGATCACTATATCCATACTTAGACAAATTCTTCCTTCAACTTGCCATACTTGCATTCCAGATTTTGTGCTCTTAATAGAGATCATATGTTTCCATAATGACAACATCTATGAATCCACATTAGCCAAATTGCCAACAATCTTCCCCTTTGTCATTGGTGGCAACATATGGGAAAATTGGCTAAGTGTGCAAACAAAACTTCAAAGTATTTACAAAAAATTGTGGCCAAAAGTTATACAACACATATACAATATTGTACTCCATAGAATAGCTCCCCCTATGAGTATCCTTCCTCAACATATATTCAATTTTCTGCTATCTCTCCCCCTTTGACAACAATGAGAAAGATAGGGTGTACAAAAATTTCAAAAAAAAAAACTTTATACCTTGTTATCAGCTATTGCAAAGCCGGTAGGCTTGCAACACAGTCACCAAACTCTGACTTCCATGATTCAAAATCTTTCTCCCATAACTTCCTGATGGATTCAACAACATTGAGTAGAGTACTCAATCCGTATGCTGTTGTTTGACAAGCTTGTAGGGAATTGAAGCTAAACTTTTGAAAAGATGTCTTTGCTGAAAGACACTGCTCAATTTGGTCTTCAACAATTGAACCAATTTGTCTCTTCTTATTGTCAGGTGCACTAGGGGTAGTGACCTCTGTCAAAATTTTTTTACCTTTAACTATATGTTCTACTAGAACTAATTCTGATATTGCTGGTGCTCCCACTGCCTCTGTATCCTTTTCTGATTCTGTAATCTTCTCTTGCTCTTCTAAAGCCAAATTGTCAACAATGTTTCCTAGATCATGAAATACTGCATCATCTGACTCTAGTGTCACTTTGGTTCCTTCAATGTCCATTGATTCTTTGCCAATATTGATATGTGAAGAAGATGGAACTTCTTCAATACCAACTTCCTCTACATGCGGTTCCTCTGATTGCTTCTGTTGAGGGTCTGATTCAACATGCTTTTCTACAACTATATCTGTAAGAACTTGCATTACTGCTTGCTCTGTCTCTTTCTGTACTTCCTCTTTTTTGCCTCCCATTATAAGGATTGTTCTTCTCTTAGTTCTCAATAAAGTTCCAAGACACTTCAAGAATCTCTTCAAATGATCTTCATCCTCAACTTCACAGAACTGTCTGATTACATGTTCTCTCATCTTTATGTCCTCTTCTTGTGCTCTCTGTTTTCTATTCACAAGTTTGTTATACAAATCTTCTGGGATCTTACCATGAATAGTGCTAAGTTCCTTATCTGTCACAATCATATGTGTAATCATTGCATTTTCAAAATTCAATCTGTCAAATGATCCATATAGATCATAGAATTTATTCAAGTTAGTGAAGTCTCCATGCTTCAATATATCTTCATTAACTCTTTCAATTCTTGGTTTCCACATTTTCTTCTTGATTGAAACTACATCATCATCTTTAATTACTACTACATTTCTAGGTATAGGTGGTACAATCACTTTCTATCTCTTGTCGGGTCCTGTTGCACTCACTTTTACTCTTTTGCTAGGAATAGGAGAAAAAGATTTATCTCCTTCATCTTTTTCAGGTACTTCAACTTTTACCTTTACTACAATAGGATCAACAGGATCTGCACTAGATGCCTCAGGTGAAATTACAAGCTTTTCACTTTGCTTCAAAGCTTCTATAGTCTTCTTAGCTATGTCAAACTCATGACTTGACATACCTGATTCTTTCAGTATTTTCTTCATAGTAGATTCAACTCTCTTACTAGATTGCTTCTTTTCTCTCAAACTTATTGCAGAGTTGAAATTCTCTTCATAGGTTCCAAACCTATTTGCATGACCATCCAACTCACACTTTAACAATCTATTCACATATCCTACTATTTCTGCTTCAGATATTTCATAGCCAAGAGGGTCTATGAATTCCATTCTAGGCTCAACTACTTCAATGTAGGTGAAATCAGTGTCTACCATAAAACAAATGTCATCTTTATGCTTTTCAACTAAGGATTGAGGAATCTTTGATTTGTTCTTAATAGTATTCTGAAAAGTCTTCAATGCAAGCTTCACACTGTCATTAACTTTATCAAAAAGGTGCTTCATGTAGACTAAGTTTATTCTTTCCATTGTGTTCACATTTTCACTCTAATCAACTGTGTAAGGAAATCTTCTCAAAATATGGAAAAACATATAGGTTATCAAATATGAAAACCTAAACTGTGTGTACTTAGCCTTCTTAATCTTTTCTAAGTTCTCAAATAACTGAATTTTCAAAATTTCACATAGGTCTACTTGTTTCTTCTCAATACACATAAGATAAGCTACATGAACCATTCCTGCAGCCATGTCATCTTCCCTTGAACTACCACCGAATTTAGTTGTTAGGATCTTGCAAAGGTACCTAACATCATCTTGCTTAATCTTACTTATCGCAATTCCTCTACCATTATAACTAGATCCAGTGTTGTCTAAAACAATCTTTCTCATGTTCTTTTCATTCAGTGGAATCTCTCCAACTTTTGATAATCCAGTAACATCATGAATTAGGTCGGCAGTTATATCAATAACTCTATCCTCCATCTAGAATTTTCCATTGTGAATTCTACTTAAAATGATCTTGGTACATTCCTCATCATTAAATTCATACTTCATGGAATATTTGATAATTTCATTGTTCTCTAGGTGCTCATAAGCTGGTTTAACTGACATGTCTTGATTGTACAATTTCCTATAATCATCGCTAAAATTTACATCTCTCAAAGTTTCAAACTTGCAACCTAAATATCCTTTAACATTCTCAATGTGCAATACTCCGTCTGGTACAGATGATAGTGCTAGGCTGTTATCAATTTCACTTGGTTCTACTGGTTCTTTCTTAATCTTAGGTCTATTTTTATCCTTAACATTATGAACCATAGAAATATCCATCTTATCAACTGATTAAAGATCAAAAAATACCTCAACTTTGCAAATCTAGGGTTTCGGTATGATCGTCGCTGCAAACTGCTTCCAAACTACTTCAAATCATCCTCAACTCACTTTTTCTTCTTTCAAATCTCTTTTCAATCACTTTGTAATCATGATAACTTCAATTTTGACCTTATAACACTTCACATTAACTCAGTCTGACATCGCATTCATTCATTTTGCCGCTAAAACCTCAAAAAGCTAATTCTGTAAACCTGCAACCATAAAACTTTCTGCGACCTCGCAAAACACAATATTTTCTTTTGCGCACTTAACCATAGCATTAGTACAACATAATAAACCTATATCTAACTGCACAAAACTTAACTCATTCAAATTCCTAATCTACACTAATCCTAAGTCCTAAACTACAGAAACTTACATAATTTAAGTACTTAAAGAAGGGTCAGGTAAAGATTCATCCTTACCATTAGTTACATTACCTTCTTGACTACTTTCAGTGCTGACTATACCTCCTTGATCTGTGCCTTTATCAAATTTTACTTCATCTTTATTGCTACAACAACCTTTCTCTTTGTTTCTTGCATTTTCATTCCTTCTTGCATTGTTCCTAGGGTTGGGGTTATGATGATAACCTCCATTGTTCATTCTGCAAAATCTTGCTGAGTGTCCAAACTTGTTGCATATCTGACAAATGATTCCATTGTTTCCAAATCTCTATCCTTGCTAGTTAATCTGTGACCTGTAATTTCTAGCAATATGTCCTACTTTGTTGCATCTAAAACATACTACCACTTTTCTTTGATTCATTTCTTCAATAGATTTCTTATCTACATTGTTAGTATTCCCAATCATTCTATCATAATTATTCAAAATTACTTTAGGTCTTCTACATTCATTAGCTCTGTGTTCAAAACTATGACAATTATAACAATGTCCATTAAGAGGTTTAAATTGTTTACCTGTGCAATCTCTCTTCATGTGCCCAATAGTATTACAAGCAAAACATCTACCTTTGAATTCTCTTTGCATACCTTTAGATGATTCTTCCTATTTTGATTCTTCTTGCTTTGATTCTTCTTTCTCTTTAGGTGGATCTTCCAATGTGTTCTCATCTAGCTTTATTTCCTCCAGACTTTCAGATGTCTTCAGATCTAGCTTCTTACTTTCATGGATTGTTCTAAACATACTAAATCCAAATCTAGTCCTATCAAAGAATGGTTCTTCAAAAGAAATTTGTTTTCTAGTCTTATCACTATTTGAATATGGCCTTTCAAGTTGTTGTTTAGATTGAGTTAATTCACCTTTCACAATTTTATTATACTTCTCAAGTTCCACATACTGCACTTTTACTTTTTCGGATTCAGATGTTTCCTTTTCAAGTCTTGACCTCAGATCTTCATTCTCAATTTTCAATTTTTCATTATCAGATCTCAAATTTCCATCTTTCATACTAAGCTTCAGATTTACTATCTTTAACTCATGCTTAAGGATCTCATTTTCTTTTTCTAATTAATCACAATTTTCAACAAGCATATCAGATTTCTTTTCAGATTTCAAATCTTCAATCTTACCTTTTAATTTGTTAATAGCATTCTTTGCATCTTCATATTTTCTTCTTAAGGAGTTTCTTTCATCAGTAATTACTCAAGCTACTAAGTTTTCCTTGAATGTTCCTTCTCCGAGTAACTGTGCTCTGATACCAATTGTTAGAAATAGGAAATACTGAGAGGGGGGGGTGAATCAGTATTTCACAAACTTTTTCTTTTGCCCACTTATGGATATAATAGATTACTTTAGTGCATACAAAGATTATCAAGCTGATTAACAAACGTAACAGTAAATAGAAAGAAATCATAACACATGATATGTTCATGAGGAAACCCTGGCCAAGGGAAAACCCCGGTGGGGATGGTACCCACAAAGATCACTAATCAAAAGTATCCTGTTAGAGATATTGGACCTTGTTAGGAGTCAATTTACAATATATAGTAGATCTGTCCTAGTTAAAGGACTTTAGGCCTTGTTAGAAGCCTTAACCCTGTTAGGAGTTAGATTACAAAACCTGATCACCAGCTGAGCTCACTGCCCAAATAGGTAATACAAAATGTTTTTGATTGTAATATGGTACTACTTACAACTTCACATCAATAGCCTTTGCTGCTATCACAATATACAACTATCGCAAGTTATATTTTCTTTCTTTTTACACATCACATACATTTTCATTACATTTCAAGTATGTCTAATATATGAGTTATTAGAGCTAATAACTTTACATGGTCGGCCTCCAAAATATTTATCCAAGAGTAAACATCTAGGATTTCGTCCCTTCATAATGTTAAGTCATTATTTTGACAAGCAAAAATAATCCCTTAACTCTTTCGCTAATACTATCTTCAAAACTGTTCTGTCTGCAAAAACTATCTTCGGTAAACTTTGAATAATTTTGTCCATACTGCTCAAATTTTTATGCGCACTGAGATGGGGTATCCTCATACTCTGTAGAAGCTTTAGTTAACCGCGCAAACAAAAATATTACTCCAGTGGACGTCGCCAACTAAATCTTCATCGGGTGCTCTGTCAGGATAACTGTATCCATACTTAGACAATTTCTTCCTTCAACTTGCCATACTTGCATTCCAAATTCTGCGCTCTCAATAGAGATCATATGTTGCCATAATGACAACATCTATGCATCCACATTAGCCAAATTGCCAACAGTTGTGTCAAATGCTTCATCTTTTTATTGTGTAATGGTCACATCTTCATCATCTGCATCATTAGGATCACCATTAGTGATGTCCTCAATGAGTGCATCATCATCGGTTTTCTTTTGCAAGTGGATCTTGACTTGATCTGGTGCATCCTATGAAATTTTGATTTCTTCCTTTTGCTTGGTGACATCAATTACCTTGATAACTGATATACCGGTGTCCTCTATTTTCTTGCCTTTACTATCATCAATGAAAATACTTTTACCTTTTGAACTGTGTCTTTTTTTAGACAGTTTCAGGAATGCTTCTTGTTCAGCTTTCTCTTCTGCTTTCAAAATTGATGTCCATAGAGAGTCACATACAACATCCATATCATCTACATTCTCATCCATGATCTACATAGCTCTATTCTTGACTGAAAGTCTAGGCTGATACCTTGTCATGTATTCACTTACCACAACATAGCTAAAGTGTGTGGCTACACGACCTAGTGATCGTTCTCTTTTTTTTTTCTCTGTTTCTAGTGCAATAGCTCATCTCTCACTTATTTTGTGATCAAGTTCCTTTGGCAATTGACATGAAAATTCCATTGGTACTCTCTTGAATTTAATCATCATTTGAACAATAGCATGTTCTATCTTTGTCTTGTCCTCAATTGACATGTTAAATTTGCCTATGCTTGGATCATTAAGATTATAATTCTCAATAATATCTTCAATTATTTCTTCTATAGTACTATCCTTGTTACTGTGAGCAAGGCTTTTGATAATACCTATTTTGAAAAAACTCAAACCAAACAAAGATTAGATTTTAGTCTAGCATGAAATCAATCTAAAACAAGAAAACTCTAAGCTAAGCCACCTCAGATTGAGCTTAAACAGGTGCACCCAAGCACTGTTTGATTTTCTCTTGCTTAAGGGGATGTGGGTGTGCTCTCTAAGCACTTGGAGCATACTTTAATGCTTTCTAAGATGATTTGACACTCATGAAAACCTAAAAAATGGCACAATAATGGGTAGAACACCCAAAATTGCTCCTAAGGCTTCAAGAACTCAAAAAGATGCTTTAATGGAGATTTGAACTACATGTTGTTTATGCTAAAATTGATTTTAGACCAAATAGAGATGTGATATGATGTTATATGCTATGCAAAATAATGAAAGAAACTATGTTAATCCATTATTGCTAAGCTATTCTAAGACGTGTTAGAAAACATGAAGAAATCTAACAATTAAGATGTATGCTAAGATGATCTAGCTAAAAATGCTCATGATAACAATGCATAAATGATAAAAACTAAGCTAATAATTTTCTCTTGGAAGGAGGAGTATTTATAGGATTTGGAAAGGGCTTGGGTTAGGAGGATGAGTCAGAATTTGAGGTAAGGTTAGAGTTTGAGTCAAGGGGATAAAGATGAAGACTTTCTAGAAGAGTCTAGGCTTTGGATGAGGATAAAAACTTTCTAGAAAAGTCTAGGCTTTTTAGAGATAAATATAGAATTTAGGAAATAAATAAAGTTTTATTTATCCCAAAGGCTTTAATGAGTTTGAGGCTCATTAGGGGTAGGGTTTGACTAAGAATCAAAGGAGACTTAGATTAGCTTAGGGAAAGTAGGTAATTTTCCCTAAATGGGTTTAGGGAAGGATTATGAAAGTTCTAAAAGAGTCTAGAGTTTTCCTAGGGTAAATTAAGAATTGAGAATTAATATTTAATCTTAATTAAATATTCTTGAGTTGGGATTAGGGTTAGGAAATGATGAGATTAGCCTTTAATCAAAATTAAAGAAGGATTAGAAGATTCTAGAAGAGGTTTAGGATCTTTAGGATATTGGCAAGGTTTTGAGAAAAAATAAATAAATAATTTATTTTTTAGATTTTTGGTCAATTTATTAATTAAATAATTAATAAATAAAGAGATAATGTTTAAATAAAATTTAAACATTTTTGGGAGAGATTCTTTAATTAAATATTTTTAATTAAGGTAAAGAGATTTAATGACATAAAAATAAATAAATTAATTAAATAATTAATAAATTAATAAATGATCATGTCATCAGGGATTTTTCAAAAAATAAAAATAATTTATTTTCTAAAAGATTTTTAGGTGTCTACATTTTGCCCCTCTTTGATGCGATGCCGCAAGTGGCATGACATCATAGACAAGAAAATAAGATGTTCCAGGCTAGAATTTAGAAGAATGATGGGTTGTGCCCCCTCGAAAAAATAACGCAAGGAGCAAACATTGTGTAATTTTCTCGAAAGATTACAAGGAAGGACCTAGGAAGAAGGGGAGATAAATAACCAAACTTCCAAGAGCAAGGATGGGTGAATACAAGATGAGATGGAATGCAAAATGCAAGATAAAGCTACAAGAGAGATGCAAGATGAATCTATATGATGCAAGATGCAGGGGATTTGGGGAAGCTCCAAGTGCAAATGTGGAGAGCACAACCTAGTTTAATATAGCAATGCTAGAGACCTTCCAAGGATACTGGGTGTAATACCTCAAAAATGGGCTATAAGTTCATTAATTTCCTATATCAACAATTCGAATGAAATCGACATCAAAGTCCTAACCTAAGGCACATCTAAACATCATCGAATCCTAATTGATTATCTTAAATTCTGCATCGGAGAATATTCTTAGCAATATTTTTAATTATCTTAATTATCTTTAATTTAATGATTATTTGGCGATAAATCACATTTATCCTAAGTTTGATTAATTGAATATTTTTATATTTAATTAATTAGATTTAATTTCTTGCCACTTAATTATTTAATTAAATTTAATTCTATCTATTATTAATTATATTATTTAATTTTGACAATAAATCCAATATCCTATGAATAATTGATTAAATTTTTATTTAATTAATTAAAGCAAGTTGTCAATTTTTAATAATATAGTTTTGAATAAAAGTTTGATTTTAATAATTGATTAACCCATAAATCAATTGTTTTAATTTCAAAAATCAGTTAAGTCGAGAATAAATCATTTTATTTATTTATTAAATCATAATTATCCATGTGCACATTCAAGGACTAGTTAAACTCAAATTGGAAAATCAATGCAAGTTGTTAGCTTTTTGAAACTCAACATCTTTTTGAGTTTTAAAGTTGATCTAAACTTCTAATTTGAGTTGAACTGTGCTTTTGCATGATTTTTGTGACTTAATTATCTGTTATTTAAAAATAACTCAAAAATCAACCTAAGTTATTTGAGTGATTTATAACTTTTATCCATGCACCTCCAAAGCCCTGGATTTCTATAAAACCAAGGCTCGGCTCTTCATAATTCATCTCGCAAATTGCAAACTTACTCTACAGGAATCATAGCATATCAGATTTGAAAAATTTGCACAATTGGAGCTTGAAAGATAAATTTGAGGATTTAAAGCTTTGTGAGATCAATTTCAAATTCATAGCTTTCATATTATTGTTAAAATTTTCATTCTCATATCATATCATTTCTAGTTTTGAGCATTGCATATCAATTATCATTTAGCATAGATTCATATCAAGTTTTCATATCATTGCATAAAAAATATCTAAAAAAAATATAGATTAATTGCATTCATATTTCATATCAGTTTTGCATTCAAATCCTTCATTTAGGTGTCGTCTAGGTCACTGATCTCGATAACAATCTGAGAACATTAATCTTGCACCTACTAGAAGGCAGTAAATCACTTGGTTAAATTAGATTTTGATTTTTGCTAACCTCTAATGTTTTACTGAAGTGTTGTGTCTATAGATCAGGTACAATTTTCACACACACATTTCTGGCACTCACCGTGGGGCAACCCACCTTTACATGCTAGTTTTGATTTTTTTGGGGAGCTAAAGCCATAAAGTTTCAAAGATTTAATTTTATCTCTCAAACGGCTTGGAGTTTTTCTTTGAAATTTTTTTTGCAGAGAGAAGCTACAGTAAAACATTTAGAATTTTTTGAGATGTTTTGAATTTTTAATAATTTTTTCTTGAAATTCTAAAAAAAATTAATATCTAACACAAATCATCATATTTTTAGGAAATTTTTATATTTTCGGAAAGCTCTTTAAATTCTACAAGGGGTCCATTCTTTGTATTTTAAATTTGGATGCAATATAATAGCTCAAATAGTCAATTTATAAAAATTAGTCTGTTTTGATAAAATGAGTCTCTAGAGCACAAATGAAGAGATTTTTCTAACATTTTTGGAAAACTCTCTATTGTTTAGCAGGGGTCTCTATTCTGAATTTCTATTTTTATAACCAAAATCATATCAAAAAAATTAGATCTTGTTGACTAGGTCAAATGCAGCAAAAATAATAAAGTTTTGTGATGGGTATGCACTTATTTTTTTTATATGGTTCAATGAATGATATGAGTTGTTATTTGGGTTAATTGCTTGTTATTATTGCTGATAATAATTGATTTTTAGAGCTAACCCTATGGTTTTCATAAGTTGAATATATTTTGCATATCTTGTTTGCTTGTTTGCTTGTTGGAGAGTTCGTCACTTACTTGCATAGAAAAGCTCAACAAGAATTGTTAAAAATCAGGTAAAAGCTACTAAGCATGTTGCGAGGATCTCAGGTATTCTCCTTCATCTAATAACATTTTAATTTGGGTTTAAAATAAATCTCTCGCGTGTCTAGCTTGAGTGATTCTTTTCATGCTTTTGTTTTACACACTTGCATAATTGATACTAGGTTGTGACACCTTAAGTATTTATTAGCAGTCTTAGATTACTTGTGATTGATCTTGATTGCTATCTTGGGTTATTAGACTCGCTAATCCGCTGACCCCTCATTCCGCCCCATGGTTGCAATCTCAGCGCCATAAAGGGGAGGGGTCAACAGGACAGAAGCGTTAAGTGTTCCACTTGGCAACCCTTTTGTGCTTTTAGAAACTCACTTATTTTCTAAGTTGGGGACTCATTTTCAGCTTGTGTGAGGTGTTAAGTGTTCCACCTTGTGGACTCATCTCATATTCGCTTTAAGCGTTAAGTGTTCCTCTTTCTGCTTTTTGGATACTTTTGGTAGATTTGCTTTTGGAAACATACATATGTGCTCACATAGTAATTAGGCCCTATGAACACTATTCATGATTCTTGAGAGATTGGATTCCAAGCGAAATCCTTCTTGATGATAGAATCTTTGTAGGTAGGGAGGATACTTAGTGCATTTCACATTCAACTCGATTAGTGCGTCTTCTCTTATTGATTGATACATTCTCTCCCAAGAGAGGTTGATAGATCACGTGGGGTTGACATCACGAGCTTTGGTGAATCAAAATTGGTTAGTGCACTTTCTCTTATTGATTGATATATTCTCTCCCTGAAAAGGTTGATAGATCACATGGAGTTGACATCATAGACCTTGGTGAAGCAAAACTTTGTCTTAGCGTGTCAGATTAATCTGCTTGCTTTGTTTGGGTTAAAAGTGAAGAGGCATCAAAATCTTGGATCTGGAGCCAAGTTCCATTGTGGTATACTATTATGAGTCACCTTTAGAGAGAGTTAACCATAGCAGACAATCCTTTCACAGGGTAAACTGCGTTGACAAAACCTCAAGCGGTAATAGCCATTTTCACTGTGATAGTGACAGCCGCTATATAAATGTCCTTGTGGAAGAAATCTCCATGGGTATGGTTTATTGTTGGGTTGTTAGATCTCCTTAGCAGCTCCTGTAGATTAAGTTCTCAGACTGTGTCAAAACTCTGGTGCACCGGGATTGGAGTTCACCCCTTTGGATCATAAAAGTTGCAGAGTCAAACCATTACTAAAAACCTTAGCGAGGCCAAATTTTCATTTTATAGGGTATATGTGCATTATTGCAAAATATTTTTAGAACATACACAATTAGCGCTTCTGAAGATTAGAATGAATAAGTCACTTGATTGTTTATGCGCAAGGTTGCTTTTGCCCTTGTTCATTGTTTTCAGACATACTTGAAATCACGTGCTTGTTGTTTTGCATGCTTGTTTATCTATCTGGTTATTGAAAATGAACAAATCTGTTACAATCCTTAAATCTGGACATTGAAATTTGCAAACAATTCAAATCTGAAAACTCAAAATTTGCAAAATCTGAAGTAAAATCCTTTTCTGGAGTCAAAATTCATCTCAAGAGGTTAGAAAGTCATACGAGTTTTCATCAAGTGTTGTTTCATTACAACCCATCTGTCATATGATTGAGTACCCAGTGTTGTACGAGTTTCCATGCCAGCAAATTCTCAAAGTCAAAATCTTGCAACTGTCGTATGAGATTTTCAACTATCGTTTCATTGCTACCCAATTGTCGTATGAGATTTTCAACTGTCGTTTCATTGCTACCCAACTGTTGTATGATAACCAACCTAGTGTCGTACGAGTTTTGATGCCAAAAAATTCTAAGAGTCAAAATCTTGCTTGCAATTGTCGTACGAGTTTTGCAATTGTCATTTCACAGCATACCCACTGTCGTACGAGTCTGCAGAGTGTCGTTTCAGAAATTTTTGAAAGTTTGTCAAAAAAATATCAAAATGGCCAGATACTTAGCTTTTTTAGCCTAATTCCAGAATCTGTCATACAAATCACTGTGTCAAGAACAGATTAGTAGCTATTGAGAATTAGTACACATGTCTCAAAGAATTAGTACACATGAGGAAGAAATTTTAATCACCACTATGATGAAGCAGCTGCAAGCTATGCAAGTTGAACTTAACAATTTTAAGAAAGAAAAGGAACCTAAAGAGTTCTCCATGGAATCTCTATACTCTTTTCCATTTGATAAAGACTTGTACATGTCACCATGCCCCCGGACAGAATTTGAGCAACATGATAACCCTTATGATACCTCTTCCACGAAGAGTGACACATCCAGCTTTGGAGACTATGATGACTATGATGATAGACAATATAATGATGCCTATGACACCTCTGTTCCTAAGTGTCCTCCTCATCATGTGTTCCTACTTACTATAAATGGGCCGTCACATTGGATAGATCGTGATGGTGATCCATATGATTCTGATTTTGAAAGAGACTTTGATGGCTTTTGTGGACAATACTTTGATTATGATCCATCTACTACTGCTGAGGACTATAAAATGCATTGTGCTAGCTTGAAACATCAATACTATAAGGATCTCTCCTCTAAAAACTCTCAGGCTGGAAATAAAGAGTACACTCTCAAGCAAGATCATGTTAATGTTGGACCTTTGTCTTGTGATGGTTCCCTTCCATCCCCTACTTCCTCCAATACCAGTACATTTCCTAAAGCTTCTGAGTCTTTCAAATTTTTCATAGAACCTTCATCCGACACAAGCCCTGATACTTTTCATGCGGTTCCCTATAGTTATCCTCTAGGGCTACCTCTTAAAGAAACTCAAGCTAACCTTCACTTGGCTGCAAATACTTTCAATGATGCTAAACCTAAAGAGCTTAAGCCTTCATATGTTATAATTCCTACTTCAGCTAGTCCTCCACCATCTCTTCCAAAGTCATCCATACAATCCCAACATGCTTTCTTGTCCTTAGCAGTGGCTCCATGTCAAGAGGACTCTAAAAATGATGAAGAAAAGAACATAAAGAAAGATCGAGATCAAGAACCCTCCATGTCATCCACTCCTTTTCCTGATGTCTCTTATCCGCTTCATGGTTCTTTTGATCCTACACATCCTTTTTCATGCATTCCACCATGTCTTAAGTCTTCTCCTAAGCAAGATCATGCTACTACTTACACTGTTGAGTTTATTGACTATCAAAATAACCTTACTACACTTGCGCTTTCCAAAGATGATACTTCCATTAAGGTTGGTAAAAATGGTGTTGTTCCTTCCAATGTTAAGCCTATTGAAAATCAAAAGAAAAATTATGCGCTTGTGCTATCCAAAGATCCTTGTCAAAATCAAAGTCTTCCATCTTCTTATTCTACCACTCCATGTTCACTTCCACTTTCTAATCTTCCTAAGTCTTTGCAAGCTTTGAACAATCCTATCAAAAAAGGTACTCATATTCAAGATGTCCATGATTCTATTGAAAATTCTAATGCTCATTGTAAAGATGTTGATATCCTTGGTTGTCATATAGATGCTCATGAACTTATTGATTATCCTTTTCTATCTTCCACTTCCATCCTTGGACCTCCTCCACCACTACTAAGGGCTTCACATCTGCCTTCCATCTTGAGTCCTTATGTCCCTTCACTTTCCCCTCCTAACTCTCCTAATTTTCCATCCATCTTGGGTCCTTACATCCCTCCATCTCCCATCTTTCCTCAAGATCAACATAGATGCATACCCTTGAATCCTTTTCATTCACCCACCCATCTAAACCAGTCATATTCTCCTTTTTCCTCCACAAGTCCCAAGTCTTTTGGAAGTAACTTGAATGTTTAATACAAGAAAAAGAAGCAATACAAGAATTCATCAAAAAGAAAAGATCACCATGTCTCCTTTAATCGGCATGGAAGCATAAAGTCAAAAGAGATATCTAAGAAAAAAACTACAAGACAAGTATGGGTTCCAAAATCTATCATTGAAGATATTATCTCTAAATCATCAAAAAGAAATAAAAAACCTGCAGTTATATGGATTTCAAAGTCTCTCTTGAAAGAGTCTAGTGTTGAGCAAAAAGTTAAGTTGACATTCAAGCTTCCAAAGGCTTCCACTTCATTTCCCTCCAAAACTATTCTTCCATTCCATGCGCCTAAACCACAACCTCTACTTCCATTCGCCATATTCCTTCACGTATTCATTCATTCACGATTCTTCCATCCTCTCACCACCCTTTAAGGTGCGTGTTGATGTTGATCTTTCCTTCCTTTCCACCTACCCTTTCACAATCCTTCCATGCATTATCCTTTTACCTTCTATCCATTTTCCTCATTTGCCTATTCCTCCTATCTTCCAACCTCACTCGCTTTACATAAAACCTTATCCTCCATTTTTCTCTTCCATATTCCTTTCCTTATCAACATCTTTGAGCATATCATTTTGATTCCTTGGCATATCATGGTTTATGCTTTCAAGGAGCACTATCTAAAAAGCTTGCCTTTTTCTAAAAAAAAAAAAGAAATGAAAAAAAAAATTGAAAATGTGCCTTGGTGAAAACCTGGAAATAAGCACCTTGGTAGCAAAAGTAAAGAGAAATAAATTCATCTTATGGTAAAAACCACTCCTTTGTGGCGCATTGGATAAGTACCGTGATGAAAACTTGGCAATCAGACATCATGCGTAGTTTTTCTACATATTTCATCCATTCCATTTTCTCTCTTTGATCTTGACAATGTTTTTCTATACACAAAAATTTGGCTATCTTGTGAGTTATTTTACAGTGATCTTGCTTTCATTCCCTTCTTTTTTAGCCTTCATATCCAACTTCCTCCATTCATTTTCGCCTATCAGTATCCTTTTCCCCTTTGGTATTGATCTAAAAAAAGATAAAAGAAAGAGTAAAACACAGTGCTATGAAGCCTCTTGACATGTCTACTCTTTTGGACTACATCCTTTCCTTATTTGGCATTACGCTTTTGTGACTTATCCTATGCTGGTCTTTCATTGCTTGTCCAAATGCACTTTACATGACAATTTTTCCCTAGCTTGGGTATTCTTGAGGAGTTTGACCTTTGAGGATTTCTTCTCTTCATTCTCCTTCATTCTCTTGTCTTCCATCTCTTCCACCAGCTTGCCAATCCCTCTTATTCTCCACCTTGCTAGATATTGGGACTGCATGATATGATCTTGCTTGGGAGTTTGCAATGGAAAAAGATGCTATCAAGTATACCAAGTATCAGAACAAGTATTAGAATGAGTATCAGAACAAGTATCAGAATGAGTATTAGAACAAGTATTAGAACCAGTATTAGAATAAATATCAGAACAAGTATCAGAACCAGTATCAGAACCAGTATCAGAATCAGTATCAGAACAAGTAACAGAACAAGTATCAGAACACCTACTAGGGCTACACCTTTCACTTTAGTTTATGAGTCTGACGCGGTACTACCTATTGAGGTTGAAATCCTATCACTAAGAATCAGAATGCATGGTCTAGTAACTGATGATGACTACTGAGTGTCTAGGTTGCAAGAACTTGAACTACTAGATGAGTGCAGATAAGCAGCATATGATCATCTTAGAGTATATTAGAAGAGAATGTCTAGAGGCTACAACAAGAAAGTTAGACACAAAGAATTTCAGGTTGGTGATCTAGTCTTGAGAGAAAATCCTAAAAATCAATCCCATCGAGAATGCAAGGGGAAGTTTGAACCCAACTGGCTGGGTCCCTTTGTTATTACTGCTACTTTTGGCTCTGGTGCCTATCAACTCTCAACAACTGAAAGAGAACAGCTCTGAGAACCAATCAACATTCTCCATTTGAAGAAATTCTACGCCTAAAGCATTCAGTCTATAGTAAAATGTCCTAAAAAAATCTTAAAAATCTAAAAAAGTCCTGAAAAAATGAACATCTTGGTGAAAACCTAACAATAGGCGCCTTGATGATTCATAAAAAAAATAAAAAAATATCAAAAATTCAAAAAAATTGAAATATCAAAAATATCAAAAAAATTGAAAAAATGAAAAATACAAAAAAAAAGAAAAAAAGAAAAAGTGCCTTGGTGAAAACCTGGAAACAGGCACCTTGGTAAAAAAATAAAATCTCTGCCAATATGGTGAAAACCTGGCAAACAGGTGCCACTTGTTTCAAAATGCTCCATCTATCAGCGCAATCTTGGTCTTTCCCAGCTTTCAGTCTTGCTTTAGTTTATCCATATCTCCCAATTTGTTTCTGCATTTTTCAGTTTTCAATAAGTTGGTTTGTACACCAATCTGCTCAAGCGTCTGTATCCTATCAATGTTCAAACTTGGGGGCAATCAATGTCATATCCTATGGTCTCCAGTGTCTCTAAGACGTGTCATATCTAGTCAGAGTCCTTTTGAAGCTTCATGTAAGTCAGTCAGTCAGTCTTGTCTCCCGAAAGGATTTTGCATCTACAACAACGCAATCAAACATCAAACTAAAAACAATCTATGCTTTTTTACATGCTTTTATCTCCTTGTATGCTTACTGATTCGCATTGATATTTTTGCATATTGTGTCCCTTTGAGCCCTTTGATGATTTCCTTTATAGGATTTAGAGAGTGATGACTGGGGGCATAATCTTTTCTTTGTCTTCTGCTTGTATGTGAAAATCTAACAACTTTGGAAATTTTGGATTGAAATGGTGTCCGACTGTAAGAGCCTCTATCTCAAATTGGATGGCCATGCGTACCTCAACCATTGATACCCGGATGATTCAAAGAAGTATTGATCTAACTATTGTCTTTTTGAGTGAGTTCTTTCTCCTACTGTGAAACATGATCTTACTTAAGGATGTGAACGATAAAAGGTCACTACAGGTAATTCACACTGGATTTAGAATGATTTCTTGATTGTTTGATGTGTTTGAATGCAAGACGTATTCAGGTCATCATGACGTTTATGTTTTGATGCTTATACAAATTGCTATATCAAAATGGACATGATATTCAGGTCATCTTGGCATTTGTGCCTTGATGCTTATATCTAATCTGACATTCCGAAAATAAAATCAATATTCATATATCCATGGTTGTTGACCAGTGGGTGTTGTATTGATTCTTGCGCATACAAATCGATATTCATATGTCTATGGTTTCATAGCTAGTGGGCATTGTATTGATTTATCCGGTTACCTAAAAGTTTAATGATGATAACAAATCGACACATGATCAGTGACTAGGTCCTAGGTCTTAGGTTGCATTTCATTTTGCATGTTGCATGATCTCACAATGGCTAAACGAACTTCAATGCTTAAATAATTCTCCACTTGCATCTTCAAATCTAACAAGAGCTAAATCTCACATGAAGGTTCCTCCAACGAAATAGCAAGTAGAATCCTTTTTCGGGATCAAAATTCAAATCTGAGATCGTTTAATATGTCAAAATCATGATTTAAAAATTTTGGGCCCAGGACGGTCTACTGCTTGCATATTTGGCCTTCGATCATCATAGGAATCCAATATTCAACTTAACTGATTATCTTACATCAAACTCTCAAAATTTCAAATTGGTCAACTCATAGTTTAACCTAGTCAAACTTGGTCTTTTAGGACTTCTAAACGATGCAGAATACGTTCTTGAACATGTATAACCACTTTTCGAATCAATTAACATGCTTTTGAACTATCAACACTGACTTTCCTTATCAGATTTCAATTTTAATCCCGAAGGGGGCATGGTATTGCATATCATTCAAAGTCTGTAATCAAATTTGAAATCATATCTTTATGGCAATCATATCTCCCTCAATAATCAAGACAACAACCATGTCTAGTTATTGATTCATCAAAAAAGACCTCATCGCTCAGGGCAAATCTATCATCACTTGGGGCATATCAGATTCATCAAGATCCATATTAATCTGATATTCTCCTAATCTTGTAAACTGTATTAGTTTTTGCAACCATCGGATCATAGTGTTCTTTCCTTGGTTCTTCGGCAACTAAAGGATTCAGATGTGATACCTACTAGTTCTGCTAAGACAATCGAGTCTAGAACTAGTCACTCACTTCTTTGCAATCCTAAAGTTTGGAATCAGGCATTTTGACACTTTTTCGCAATCATAGGTTCATTTGCTGTTATAGTGAACATTATCTTTGGTCATTCAGGACCTATTATCTTCATATCAAATCTTTCAATCAGCTTCTGTCTCATATCAATTATCAATTTCGAATCAATTTCATATCTCTATCAAACACAGACTATCTTTGAACCACTGCGCTTCACACAGTAATTCAAAGAGGGGCAAAATGTAATACCCCAAAAATGGGCTATAAGTTCATTAATCTCCTATATCAACAATTCAAACGAAATCAACATCAAAGTCCTAACCTAAGACACATCTAAACATCATCGAATCTTAATTGATTATCTTAAATTTTGCATTGGGGAATATTCTTAGCAATATTCCTAATTATCTTAATTATCTTTAATTTAATGATTATTTGGCGATAAATCACATTTATCCTAAGTTTGATTAATTGAATATTTTCATATTTAATTAATTAGATTTAATATCTTGCCACTTAATTGTTTAATTAAATTTAATTCTATCTATTATTAATTGTATTATTTAATTTTGACAATAAATCCAATATCCTATGAATAATTGATTAAATTTTTATTTAATTAATTAAAGCAAGTTGTCAATTTTTAATAATATAGTTTTGAATAAAAGTTTGATTTTAATAATTGATTAACCCATAAATCAATTGTTTTAATTTCAAAAATCAGTTAAGTTGAGAATAAATCACTTTATTTATTTATTAAATCATAATTATCCATGGGCACATTCAAGGACCAGTTAAACTCAAATTGGAAAATCAATGCAAGTTGTTAGCTTTTTGAAACTCAACATCTTTTTGAGTTTTAAAGTTGATCTAAACTTCTAATTCGAGTTGAACTGTGCTTTTGCATGATTTTTGTGACTTAATTATCTGTTATTTAAAAATAACTCAAAAATCAACCTGAGTTATTTAAGTGATTTATAGCTTTTATCCATGCACCTCCAAAGCCCTGGATTTTTATAAAACCAAGGCTCAACTCTTCATAATTCATCTCGCAAATTGCAAGCTTACTCTACAGGAATCATAGCATATCAGATTTGGAGAATTTGCATAATTGGAGCTTGAAAGATAAATTTGAGGATTCGAAGTTTTGTGAGATCAATTTCAAATTCGTAGCTTTCATATTATTGTTAGAATTTTCATTCTCATATCATATCATTTCTAGTTTTGAGCATTGCATATCAATTATCATTTAGCATAGATTCATATCAAGTTTTCATATCATTGCATAGAAAATATCTAAAAAAAATATAGATTAATTGCATTCATATTTCATATCAGTTTTGCATTCAAATCCTTTGTTTAGGTGCCTACTAGAAGGCAGTAAATCACTTGGTTAAATTAGATTTCAATTTTGCATGATTTTGATTTTTGCTAACCTCTAATATTTTACTGAAGTGTTGTGTCTACAGATCAGGTACAATTTTCACACACACACTGAGATCATGAGGCCTTGTCACCAGCGTTGCATAGGACTGATGCTAAAAAGATGCGCAGGGTTTCCCCAACATCACACATGAAACCTGAAAGAGGCATGGTGGAAACGATGCTGAATAAACCGCAAACACATGACTGACTCACAGACAGAAGCAAAAGATCAAAAGACCTTGCCCCAGATTATCCTCATGCGCAGTGCACCATGATATAAAGGATCATGGTGACTTTGAGTAGAGAACAACAAGAAGCTGTAAAAGATTAACAAGACCCAAAGGACAAAATCCAAGGCCAAAATGATAACTCCAAAAGACAACCTTTTCCAAGGAGAGAGATTTGATTCGATTGATGGCGGGAAGATTGGTCTGAATATGTGGAAGGATACATCGACACGGACCTGGTGTGCTTGGTGGAAGATTAGGTCTGACAGGAAAGATACATTTGAGGGGACCCGTGATTAGGCTTAGGTTAGACAAAATAGAAGCATACATTTGTGCAGACCTAATGCTGATGGGGAGAATGTTGTGTTGCTAATTGGAAAATGATGTAGTTCAAAGATGGTCATGATGATCAAGGATAGTCGACAATTGATATTGTTGAAGTGCGATGCTGGGTAGGACAAGATATCTAATCAAATACTGCTGCAGGACTAACAAGGATATGTACAACAGGATAGCGACAAGGGCTGACTGACACAAAGGATGGGACCTAAAGACACATATGTACAAATGAGATTAGATGGAGACACGACTGATGCTATGGTACAAGACTTAGGATTAGGATGTACAAAGAACCTGGGGATGAAGCTAAAAACTTCAAAGATATGTAAGATGATGCCCCAGTTGGGATGGAAAGCCAAGACGGATTGATGGATGGATGTGGAAAGCCAAGACGGACTAATGAATGGATGTGTCCTGAAATGACATAGATTTTGGGAATGACATATCCCAACAATGATGATTGGATTGAGATCAAGGCTTTCAACAAGAGTAAGGATGTGATTGGATTGGTTGGCTTGATCTTAGATGTTGGATAACTGGAAGATATGGATAGGATTGGAAGATGTGGGAAGATTTCTAGGAAAAGTTGGATATGGATGAATGGCATTGGATTGCAATGAGGTTAGCATATAGCTAGATACCAATGACAAGGGAAGATACCAAGTGATGGTGATGTGGAGGAAATGCTTAGGATGAGGATGATGGAACTGCTATGGAGGAAGATTTGGATTTGGATGGAAGAATGCTTAGGAGATTGCTAGGAATGTTTGGATAGGGATGAATGGCATTGGATTGTAATAAGAGTAGCCTATAGCTAGATACCAATGACAAGGGAAGAAACCAAGTGATGGAAAGATGGAGGAAATGCTTAGGATGAGGATGATGGAACTGCTAGGAGATTTGGATGGAGGGAGATTTGGATTTGGATGGAAGAATGCTTGAGGATTGGATAGAGGAAGATTTGGGGAGATTGGATGGCGGATCTGCTTGAGGATTTGGGAGATGGAATGCTAGAGGAACCGCTGAGGGATCTGGATAGAGGAATGCTTGGGGAAATTGGATGGTGGATTTTCTTGAGGATTTGGGAGATGGAAGATTTTGGATGAAAGATAGTCTCCAAGGAATATGTCACCAAGGAATAAGATGCCCCCTGCTTAGGATAGTTCATGTATTTTCAGAGGCATGGGGTATTCTTGGATGGAAGATATGCTGACAAGAGGATGAGGAAAGTAGATGGAAGATAGGATGAATGGATTGGATAGAGGATATGTAGCTGAAAGGTGTGATGGATGCCAAGAAGGTGCCCAAAAGCATGTATACCTGGTAGTCTTTGTTTTGTCATCAAGATCCAAAAGGAGGATGAAGGAAGTGAGAGACAAATGGGATGGAGGAGATGCTGGATAAAGATGGAAGAAGGGAATGGCCCCCAATTAGAGAAAGGAATTGGGGGGAGGCCTACGCATGATGCCTATTTGACAGGTTTTCATCATGGTACTTGTCCAAGGCGCTTGAATTGCCAAGTTTTCACCATAGGAAGAATGTTTTTCTCTTTTCTTTTTTTGATACTTATCTCTTGATTTTTCCAATTTTTATGGGTTTTCTAATTTTTCGCTGACTTTGTGCTAATCTTTCACTGATATGTTGTGATTGATTTTTGACCTATTTTTGTTTCTCTGATTTGGTACTACCTTCTGATTTGATGCTGACCTTCTGTTATTTCTGATGTGTTGCTGACTTTCTGGTTTTGCTGACTTGCTGATTTCTCTGATTTGTCACTGACTTTGTTCACCGATCTTTCGGATGTTGGTATAGCTTTACTAGGATGGAGGAATTATGCAAAGGCATGGATTGGATGGGGTAGGTGGGAAACATGGTGGTAAAAAGTGTTTGGATGGAAGGATGGAAAGTGATCATGATAGGGGGATGTTGTCAGGATCAACATTGGGATATGTTGCGAAGAAGGTGGCTGAAGTTGATGGGACATGGAAGATAGAGGTGGATGTGATGGAGGATTTACACTAGGAGATTTTGAATCTTTGGGACCCAAAATAGATTTAGGAGATGGAGGAGAAGACTGAGTAGCTAGGGGATTAGCAACTTTGGATGCCATTGTAGATGTTTCTTTTAGATGCATTACATCTTTTTTCTTTGGGATCCACATCATTTTTGCTTTAGCGTTGGTGGGCCTTTGTGGCTGTTGGTATGCATCGGATTTTGCTTTTTCTTTGCTGGGCCTTTGTGGCCATGTAGATTTTTCTTGTGCTTTCCTAGGCCTTTGTGGCCATTGGGATGCATTGGATTTCTTGATTGGATTTTTCTTTGGTTGAGCATGTCGTTTAGACTAGACATGGCAATCTTTGGATTTTTGTGGATATTTCCCTTCATACATCTTGGATATGGCATCCAAATTTCAAGGAGCATTGGAATATATATGAGGCGATGTGCGGGATAGAGAGATGGAAGGAGATTGGCAGATAGGAGATATGGGCATGTGCCTTTGTTGATCTCGACTAGGGATGCTTGGATTTTGGATGAAGGACTGAGTAGGATAAGATGGGGGATGATATTTTGGGATATAAGGTCCCAAAATAGATTTAGCATGTGAAGGATATGTGCTAGTAGATTTTGGGACATAGGGACCCAAAATGGATTTGGAGGATGAAGGAGGAATGTGGTAGGTTGTCTTGGGCTGTAATGATGGAGGAGGAGGAATAGTATTGTATGCTTTGGAAGATGTGATGGTGGGTTTGGAAGAATGCTTGAATTTAGCTATAGTTGTACCAACATTTCTAGAGGAAGTGCCTTCTTCTGATGTGTGACCAATGCCACATAACTTTGGACGTTTCTTGTCTTAGATAGGCTCCAGATTTCCTTGTTCATGGATGCCTAGGCCTTTGCCTTGATAATTCCATTTCTTGAGCATTTTATCCAAACAAGGATATTTCTGACTTGGGGAATATGATAAACATCTAGTTTCTAGTTCCTTGATGGAAGATATGGAACTTATTGCTTTTGCTTCAAGTGGGTTACCTCTGACAAATGTAAGTGGTCCAAGTGGATAGAGTGATGGTAGTGGGACAGTTTGTATTGGAAGATCCTCAAGAGGAGAGGATAGGATGGTGGGATTTTGACTAGGATTGGGAGATAGTAACAGATCTTGAGATGGAGGAATAGGGATTGTAGGATCTTGGATTGGAAGAATTGGGATTGTAGGATTTTGGATTGGGAGTGATGGAAGCAATAGAACATGTGATGGGGGAAGTGAAGGGATTGGATCTTGATTTTCTTTTGCGATTATTTCAACATGCTTTTGGACAAGATCTTGACATGGTAGGTTTTGTGTGGATAGAGTGACGAGGGATGTATGGATGGACTCTTCAGATGGGGTAGATGGAAGGATGGGAGATTCTATAGCTGTGATGTTTTGAAGGAGGAAATCTTCAGATGGTATGGATGAAAGGATGGGAGATTCTATAGTTGTGATGGTAGGAAGAAGGGTGAACTCATGGGGCTCACTGGATGTGATTTGGATAATGCTAGGAGGAGGTGATGTTGGTGGGGATTGCATGAAAAATTTAGATGGAAGGGACTCAATGATGCTAGGAGATGGAAGAGGATCAATGTACGAAAGATAGATGATAGATGGGAGTGATGAATGGGCCCCATCAATGATGGCTTCACATGAAGTTTTGAGATATCTTGGCTCTTCAACTCTAGGAGTGGGATTTGTTGTTGGCTTCCTTGTGAAACTCCTTGGAGACTTCCGGATTGGAGGAGGTGAGGGATTAGAATGTGTAGAAGATGGGGAGCTTGGATGGTCCTCATATGAAGGTGGGGTGGAAGATTTTGTGTTAGGAATAAGGTGTCTCAACCTTGGATAATTCCTATTCTTATTATTTGTTTTGTAAAATGTATTTCTTGCAAATAATGTTGATGTGTCGCATCTTGAATTGTGTGTAAGGAGATCATGGCTAAAACGGTTATGACGGATTCCTATGACACATAAGAGATATGTTAGGGAGATTCAAGGATAGGTGAAGACATGTGGCAAATGATAAATTTGAGTACTATACACTCTTCCCCAATCGTGGGGTTCGGGGCATTGCCCCAAAAAATTTTTTGGGGTTCCTATTTTCTCGGAGAATGGTAAAACCTGAATATAGTTATCTTTGGGAGTAGCCCTAAAAAGTGAAGCGCATGATATAAGCTTTTTTAGGGTTGTGAAGAGATGATGATGCAAGTGTATTTTTGGAATGTTTTATGCTGCCATGATTTGTCTTCAAGGGTTTTGAAATCTTTTGAAAGAACTTGCATTGCAAGTGTATTGTAAGCTGTAATAGTTTTGATCAATACATTGTGCAGGTTTTGGAGTGCTAGGGTTTTTGCCGAAAGGTTTCCCCAGGGTATATCATTGTGTCATTCTCTATTTTTCTGTATGTATGGTATGTGGTTGCAATATCTTTGTTAAAGTAGTTAACGAATCTGAAATTGTAAGGATTTAAAAGAATTTGCACAATACTCTCCTATAGAGATTAGCGTAGGAAGCTGTTTCCGCACCTGAGTTTCCTTAAATTTTGAACTTGCTTGAGGGGATGATGGTGCTGAAGAGGTAGAGGTGATGGATCAAGGTATGGGATATGAAGCAACTTGAAGGATGCACTCTGCTTGTGGGAGGGGATTTTTGGAAATGTGGTTTGGAATAGAAGATGGTGGATTGAGATAGGATGGAGGATTGGGGAAAAGGATTGGAATACTTGGTGTTTGGTTTTGAAAGGGTTTTGGAGGATAAGTGGATGGAGGTTTTAGATATGGGAAGTAGCGTGAAGTGTTTCAAGGGGATGGTGGTGATTGGGATATGACCATAGTAGGAGATGGAGGTATGAAGGATGCATATGGAGGATGTGTAGGTTTAAGATAGGGATAAGTTGTCGATGGATAAGATAATGGATTTGCCTTGCCAAGGACATGAAAGGGAGTACTAGTGGATAAGCGTGAAGGCATGATAGGATATTTTGGAGGAATGATTGGATGCTGGGGGATGTTTGGAGAAAACTTGCTAAGATTTTCAAAATACGCATCATGATCTACAAGACTTTCATCATCTTTGGGATAGGATGGATTGAGGGGAGAGACATAATAACCAAAATCATCATAATAGTTTTGAGACATGCTGACTTTTGGATGAGTTAGATAGGAATGAAGGATGAAGATGGATTGGAAGACCAAGACTCAGATTGGGATGACTGACAGGATCAGACTAGGATTGGATTTGGCTCAAGTTTGGAAGAAGATCGACTCTAGAGGAAGACAAACAAGGGGATGGGGGATGACCAAGATGACTTTGCTAACCTAGGATAGGAGGAAAGGATGACAAGACTGGATTGAATATGACTGGAAGACCATGATTTGAGATTCTAAAAGCTTTGGACATTTTCTAGATTTTAGGAGGATTTGGACTGACATGGCTGTTCTAAGTATCGTGAACCAAGTTGTAGATCAGTTTGATGTTTTCCAATGGCAAAGGATAGATTTCAACAAAGATTTTTGAAAAAGCAATCTTCACAAGGGACAAAGAAACCCTGTGGGATACAAACAAGACAACTGACTCTGATTCTAAAAAAGCTCTGAAAAGTGTATGTTTCAACAAGTGTTTTCACAAAGTATTTGACTGTCAAGCACATCAAGTAGATCTACCTAAGGAAGGTGAGTATCAAAATTGCTTGCCCACAACTTGGTACCCCCTAGAAGGGAATACAAATGGTGAGTAATCTTGAGGCAACCCAGTAAACCCCTTAGAATCGGTCCTTGCACAAGGATTTTGATACTTTCGGATGTAGATAGGGTAGCCTCTATTTTATCAGGTTTGTAATGGTTTCGTGGAGTCTCCATACTCAGTTATGCTGACCACCTGTGACTCACTTAAGAGCCTAGCCAACAACGCTTTGGGAGGAATATTTACCATCCCCAGTCACTGTATTTGGCATGAATGCCCATGGATTAGGAGATATAAGTGAGTACTTTTTGCCTTCACTTTATTTATATACCGGCCGGGGGGGATACCGGTTTGAGGTCATTCTCCAGAGAGGAAGCGCTTTTCTCCCTGGACAAGCCTCGCTAAAAGTAAAACAAGTGAACTTGTCCGAGTCCAAATGTTCTACGTGGCTTACTTTAACAAGATTTTGCAAAAAATGAAAGCTCCTAGATGCACACCATGAAGAGTTCTTTTCCAATTTGAATTAAGTGTGATTTTGACTAAAATTTTTTGAAGACACAAGTGTTTAGATTTTGAGTTTTTCTTTCTCCAAAAAGTAAGTGTTTGAGCGATTGCAAATTCTTTCCTTTGAGCATTCAAGATTGAGATTGGCGTGTTGTTTAAGGAACTTTAAAAAGAGCTTTGTTTTGATTCTTAAGTCATTCAAGATTTGATTTTATGTTTGCTTGAACTGAAAAAGGAAGGAATAAAGATTTTTGTTTCTTTTAATGCATTCAAGAGTGTGTTTGATTTTCAAAATGACAATGACTCTTTAGGACTTAGCTTCATTGCTTTAGTTTCATTCAAGATTTTGTTTGCTCCATTTTTAGACCCCAAGGCAAAGTTCCTAGATTTAGTTTGATGCTTGAATTTGAAAAACATTCAAGACTTTGCCACAAAAAGATGTTAGTTTTTAACAAAATTTTTAGGACTAATTTTAGGAACCCATTTAGATTTTAAGATGCAAATTTGAGATTCTTTTTAAGTACCCAAAGCTTTCAAGTGTTCCTAATTTTTGCATGAATGCTTCTAAAACCTTGATGTTGCAAGGATGCAATTGTTTTGATTGATTTTGCTTGTTTGTTAGAACAAATTTTGCAAATTTTAGTCCTTAACGCATTCAAGAATGATTTGGGGGTTCATTTTAAGCACTAAAACAAGGTGTGTATGATTTTGCTTCCTTATGGATTTTTTTGAGAAAACATTGGCCAAGATCTCGCAAGAAGAAGAAGAAGAAGAAGAAGAAGTAGATGGAATAGAAGAAGAATAAAGACAAGAAGAGGAAGAAGAATTCAAAGTGCTCCGTCCACCTATAAGCTTGAAAAATCTAAAAACACTCCAAAATCCATCAGAATATTTGCAAAGAACCTGTGAAGTGGCTCCCACCGGGCATGCTAGAATGTGAGCAAGGCTTTTGAGGATACCTGTTTTGAAAAGACTCAAACCAAACAAAGATTAGATTTTAGTCTAGCATAAAATCAATCCAAAATAAGAAAATTCTAAGCTAAGCCACCTCAGATTGAGCTTAAACAGGTGCACCCAAGCACTGTTTGATTTGCTCTTGCTTAAGGGGATGTGGGTGTGCTCTCTAAGCACTTGGAGCATACTCTAATGCTTTCTAAGATGATTTGAGACTCGTGAAAACCCCAAAAATGGCACAATAATGGGTAGAACACCCAAAATTGCCACTAAGGCTTCAAGAACTCAAAAATATGCTTTAATGGAGATTTGAACTACATGATGTTTATGCTAAGATTGATTTTAGACCAAATAGAGATGTGATATGATGCTATATGCTATGCAAAACAATGAAAGAAACTATGTTAATCCATTATTGCTAAGCTATTCTAAGATGTGTTAAAAAACATGAAAAACATGAAGAAATCTAACAATTAAGACGTATGCTAAGATGATCTAGCTAAAAATGCTCATGATAACAATGCATAAATGATAAAAACTAAGTTTATAATTTTCTCTTGGAAGTTGGAGTATTTATAGGATTTGGGAAGGGCTTGGGTTAGGAGGATGAGTCAGAGTTTGGGATAAGGTTAGAGTTTGAGTCAAGGAGATAAGGATGAAGACTTTCTAGAAGAGTCTAGGCTTTGGATGAGGATAAAGACTTTCTAGAAAAGTCTAGGCTTTCTAGGGATAAATATGAAATTTAGGAAATAAATAAAATTTTATTTATCCCAAAGGCTTTAATGAGTTTGAGGCTCATTAGGGGTAGGGTTTGACTAAGAGTCAAATGAGACTTAGATTAGCTTAGGGAAAGTAGGTAATTTCCCCTAAATGGGTTTAGGGAAGGATTAGGAAAGTTCTAGAAGAGTCTAGACTTTTCCTAGGGTAAATTAGGAATTGAGGATTAATATTTAATCTTAATTAAATATTCTTGACTTGGGATTAGGGTTAGGAAATGATGGGATTAGCCTTTAATCAAAATTAAAGAAGGATTAGAAGATTCTAGAAGAGGTTTAGGATCTTTAGGATATTGGCAAGATTTTGGGAAAAAATAAATAAATAATTTATTTTTTAGATTTTTGGTCAATTTATTAATTAAATAATTAATAAATAAGGAGATAATGTTTAAATAAGATTTAAACATTTTTGGGAGGGATTCCTTAATTAAATATTTTTAATTAAGGTAAAGGGATTTAATGACATAAAAATTAATTAATTAATTAAATAATTAATTAATAAATGATGATGTCATCAGGGATTTTTTAGAAAATAAAAATAATTTATTTTCTAAAGGATTTTTAGGTTTCTACAGTTACGAACTAGCTTAAATTGATCAGGGTCATTTTCAGTGTCAGTCTCCTCTATATCTTCCTTACTCATGTATTTCCTCTTTTTCTTAGGTGGCTCGGCTACCTTCTTGTTCTTTCTCTTTATGTATTTCTTTGTTGGTGTAGCTGCTCTTCTTTTTGCTACTTTTACTACTTCTTCTTTCTCAGTAGATTTTGCTATAGTTGCTGAATGTGTCCTCATTCCTTCAGGTTCTGGTAGCTGAATATCTTGTTCATTAGTTGTGGGTAGTTGAGTTTCTTCTTCATCATTGGTGGGAGGAACAGGTGTATTATCCTTTTCTTTGTCTTACATGGTCTCCTCGCTGTCATAGGGTTTGTCAGCCAACTGTAACTGACCTTCAGTTGCTTCATCAACCGGTGACTCCTTAGGTGAGTCAAATGTAGTTCCATATCTTGCTAAGAGATCTTTTCTCATTTTCTTTGCCCTTCTAGACATTTTACCGATCTCAATGTTCATTGTGATTCTAGACTTAGCTTCCTCATATACTCCAAATGTACTAGCAATGATGTCTATTAGTAATGCCAACAATGCATTGATAGATCTCAAAGAGAAATCATGATTCATTTCATAACCCATTGGTGCTAGCCATTTTGTTCTTAGTTCTACTGCCTTTATCATTGAGTGGTCTGTGCTTACCACAAAGCATATGTCATCTTCAAATTTACTTACTAATTACTTTGGAATTCTGCTTCTTTGTTGCATTTTTGTTTGAAATTCCTTGAAATATACATTGAACTCCTTGTTTAGATTGTCTCCTAGACTTCTCATCATTTCACCGATTTAAGCAGTTATCGGTTTGTCCGATTGCCAGTTTACTTTTCCAATACCTGGTACATATTTTTGCAAATAGAGGAATGTACAGACAAGCAGTGATCCATACTTACATGTATTGGAATTCTTTGCTTTTATTGTCTTCATGTTGTCATACAGTTGGTGTAGTAGTAACTCGACAAGACCAACCTGGTGATCTTTCTTCATAATTTTGTAAGCGATGTCCATGACACTGCAGGGTACACTATTTAGTCGGCTTGATTGAAATATCTTGTACCTGATGACATGAGCTATGAATTTTACTGCTGAATCTTTGATAGTTGATATTTTTAGTGCCCTACCGTCCCATTGAGCTCTAGTGTTCTTCTCTACATCGGGATGAGATGAACTTCTAAAGGCTTTGGCTTTGTCGATTGTAGACTACCCAGTAACCCTACTGATAATCTTCTTAGTGACCTCAACAGGTTTGTCTAACCAAAATTTTCCATCATGAAATTTGCTTAGCATGATTCTTATCCAGTCATTGTGAAATGATTGCGGGAAGTATGTGAAACATCGTAACCTTGAATCTTCAATCTTCTTATATTTGGATTTGATCTTACCATCCGGTCCATAGATTTGCTGATAAGTTGCTATGGTCTCAAAGTCACATACTTCACTGATCTTGCAATGAATGTAAGCCCTAACATCTTCTGTCAACAAAACTTTATTAGGAATACTAGAAAATGCACCCATATCATCTATTTGTGTTGTGACCTTGGGGTGAGGTTTGAATTTCTCCTTGGAAAAGTGTGCCCTAACAATTAATTCCACTTCCTCCTCAATGTTCTGTGATTTTCTTGTGGTTGAAGATGATGCCATAAATTGTTTCTAGGGTTTTGGCAAACAATAGATAACCAGTGTTTGGTAGGCAGATGAACTTACTAGTTTTCGTCAAAGAATTGTTGTCAGTTTGATCTACGGTGGCTTTGAATATGTTCTAAAAATATTTGGCTTGAACTCTTCTCTGTAAAATCTCCTTTCTTTGAAATCGCAATGTAACAATGAACTCTGTTTCCGCATATATATAGGGTTTTTTGATATTCCCGCTCAAAATTTGATGCATTAAATGCATGACCTAACTTTCAGTACGAGATGACTGTTAGCTCGGTAATGTCTACAATATCTTTTTCTTGGTTAACATAGAGTTTCTTCATCAGTTTGAACTGTTGTTGGTTAACCTTGTATAGTGATTACCGACAGGTAACCAACTCATGTTTCTTCTTTTACCGACTAGATAACATTTGCAAACTTATAATATATAAACCATAGTGCATCTTCATTCATGCAGATTTGGTATTTGTACATCAAATATAAGGAATTGTATGTAAAATGTGATCATTTAAAATGTCAGTTCCATACATACCTTGTCATCTTAAGTCGAGGTACCGATGTCACCCAATCCAGTGGACGAGGTTTCACCGACACTATTACTAGACTCAACATTCTCATTAGATGCCTTTTTCCACATTGTGTTCCTTAACTTTGTAATATCTGCAATGTTATATTAACTCTCAAATATATGGTTTTCATTAGGTGCTCGGTCTCTGTAGTTCTTGCTTACATGACCGACCTTGTGACAGTGCATACATGTCATTCCTACATTTGTCCAGTTTCTTGATTGTCCAATCCGACTCTTTCTGTAACAATTTGCTACGATATGTCCATACCAACCACATGCAGTACAATTGGTGCATGTATTATAATCCCAAACATATGAGTTACCTTGTCTCTTTGGTTGATATGGCTTTCGTTGTAGTTTCTCTTTAGGTGTCCAAACTTGTTTCATTTTCACCTTGCAGTCCCTTGCAGTGTGTCCATAATTATTACAAGTATAGCATATTTTCTCCTTAGTAGTATTATTAGCAATGCCATTCTTCTTTTCTCTGCATTCATAAGCTGGATGTCCAAACTTACCACAATAATAACAATATCCATTGAATTTAGGAATGACATGAGGCTTACCTTTTGCTTTGCTTTTGCACACATTAAATGTATGTCTTATTTTTCCATAGTAATAGCATGTCAACAGTTTAGGTTTTTGACTTTGATTATTGTTGACTTCTTCAGCTTGTTGTGATGATTCTCCTTCACCGGTGTAGCCTATACCGGCTTTGCTTCCGAATCTCCTCTAATTAGTCAGAAAATCATCAATCTTTTTAGAGTTGTCCTCAACTATCTTCATCATCTCATTGTGTTGCTTTTGTGTTTTTATTTCATTTCTCAGTTTTTCATTATCTTCTATGAGTATTGTTACATCTTCAAGTCTTCTTGATAATTCTCCATTTACTCGGTTCATTTCTTGATTAACTGTCATCATCTGATTTGATACTTGGAAGTGACGATTAGTGAGTCTCTGAATTTCATTTTCTTTTGCTTGAAGTTGTTCTGTCATCAGTCTTCAGTCTTCAATAGCCAGATTCTGATCTTGTTTAGCTTGTCTACCATTGTTCATGATTTCCACCATTCTCACCATTTGAGATTCATGACCGATTTGAAGTGCTTTCACTTGCTCAGATAGATGCTGATTTTTTTTTAGATAATTCAGATATTATGCTTTCGGATCTGTCAGAGATGCTTCAGGAGCTTGATCCAATATGATCAAATACGTCATCGATAGGTTCTTCATGATAACTTATTTCATTCAGCTGAATTGCAAGGTTCTTTCTTTCAACCAGTAATTTCTTCAGTTCTTCCTTGGCTTGTTTATATTGTTCCACAAACATTTGCATTTGTATCTTCTGATTCTCAATAGTCTCGTCAAGCTTGTATCTCTCCATGACTTAGTTCTTTTCCCTTTAGTGGTTAAACTATTCAACAAGAGAGCTGTGCTTTGATACCAATTGTTGGAATTAGGAGAGATAGGTACTGAGAGGGGAGGGGTGAATGATTGCCTTCAAAACTTTACTTGTAACAACCTTCTTGATATATAACTGAATACTATAATAACCGATCAAAATAACTTGAATCTAATTGCATAAATCAATCATCTAGTTAACTTAAGAAAGTAAACAACATGAAATCAATATGACAATCACATAACACAAGTATTTTGGTAACGTAGAAACCATTGTTAGAAGGTAAAAACTGCAGTGGGGATGACACCCACAAATTCTTCACTACTGCAAATAGAAAAGGTTTTCCTATTAAGGCTACAAGTTTTGATCACTTCTGGTGATCTTACCCTATTAGGAGTAACATATTAGATCAACTAGATCTACCTAGTTATAGGATTTAACAACACTATATGAAGTGTGTACTCGGTTAAGAGATTTATACAAAGACTGTTAAGTCTACTCTATTAAGAGATTTATCAAAACTCTATCACAATTGTCAGAAAGTAATAGGTAAACTATCTGCTAGTTGGACAACTCACTTGTCTAAAATAGATCTATAAGTGCTTATCAAAATATCACCTTATCTGTGATGATTCTCTGCTCTGTTATGCTCGGTAGCCTTGTCTGATTCTGCTCAATCTGAAAACCTCTGTACTCTGTTATACTCGGTAAACTGATTGTCTTGAAGATAGGCAATTTCTTCAAGTGCTCCATGATTCATATATATCAGTTCAACAACCTCATAAAATGGTGTGAACATAGACAATACATAGTGTTCTATTTTGCCACCTTAGCAAAAATTAGGTTACAAAAATAATCATAACCCTAAGATCTACAATGAAAAATAACCTAGATCAACTAATACAAATAAGATAATCATTGAATTTAATGAATATCTTTTACAATAATTGCTCCTTGATCTTGGTAAACTATTTTACAATCTGTTATAACTGTTTGCATAGAATAATGTGCCATTTCTGATTACTATGCCATTTTCTATGATCATCGGTAAACACTGTATAATATGCTCGGTGTATACTACGATGCTTGGTGTTTACTAATTTTCAGTGTCGGTGTCACTGGTGCTCGGTTAACTGTGTGATACTTGGTGTAAGGCTTTATCGACTACTCTATCTTACTTCTAGTTACCGATTGTCTCAATATAAGTAACCGACCAACCTGTTTACTGTCTTTTAATACTAATGACAACCTTAAATGCCCAATAGAGATTAAAACTCTTGCCAACTCTTTGTTCCAAAATTTGTTCAAATCCTTCATTCTGCTTCTTAGGATATTCCATCGGTAATGTAATATCTTCATCTGATTCATGGTACTCATACAAATTAGAAATGTTGAAAATTGGTGATATGTCCATGTCATCAGGTAACTCAATCTCATACGCATTTCCATTGTCAAATTTCTTCAAAATCTTGCAAGGTCCAAACTTCTTCATCTTTAGCTTTCCATATGTTCCAATAGGAAATCGACCTTTCTTCAAATGAACCATCACTTCATCATCAACATCAAAATTTTTTGGTCTCCTTGATCTATCAGCTCTATCTTTGTATTTCTGATTACTCTCTTCCAGCTTGATTTTCACATCTTCATGTACTCAACAAATTTCACTCCTTCAACACTTCTCTTACTTTCATCAGCAATGTCTCTGAAATCAGATATACCTCTCGGTTTTATGCCATTCACAATCTCAAATGGTGTTTTCCCAGTACTCCTATTCACTGAATTATTGTATGCAAACTCTGCTTGTGCCAACATAGAATCCCAATTACTAGGTGTGTCTCCAACTAAGCATCTCAAAAGATTTCCCAAACTTCTATTTACAACTTTAGTTTGTCCATTGGTTTGTGGGTGAAATGTAGAACTACATTTCAACTTAGTGCCAAATTTCCTCCAGAGAGTTTTCCAAAAGTATCCAACAAATTTACTGTCTCGGTCAAAGATAATACTCCTCGATAATCTATGCAATTTGACAATTTCCTTAATGAAAAGATCTGCTACATGTACTGCATCCAATGTCTTTCTACAAGGTATAAAATATGTCATCTTTGAAAATCTATCTACGACAACAAATATAGAATCATTACCTCTTACTATCTTCGGTAAGCCAAGAACAAAATCCATACTGATGTCAGTTCAAGGTTTCTTAGGTACAACAATCGGTGTATACAATCTAGTATTTTGACTTACTCCTTTTGCAACCTGACAAAATCCATAAATTTTGACAAATTTTTGAACATCTTTATACAACTGTGGCCAAAAGTACTTCTCCTTAAGAAAATTCAAAGTTTTATCAATACCAAAATGTCCAGCCTGGTGTTGCACAAATTTCGAGATAAATTTTAATACCTAAAAGCATTCAGGGAAGTATTTTTAATACATTTTTATTTTTCTAAGAAATTAGTATTTTCCTCATTATTTTAATATTATTATGTTCTCTATCATTTAAAATACGCATGGTAGAAATTTTAGTTTATTACCTATAATAGTTTAAAAGTTATTTAATTTTTAAATTACTTAGGGTTTGCAAAAAATTTTGAATTTAAATATTTACTATTCTAATGTTTTGAGCGGGTTAAAATTTTATCATTTAATATCTTTTATCCTAGCGTAGAAATTCTAACAGGACCCATGTTAAAGAAGATCTACGGTCACCGTAAGTTCGCATAGGTTTCAAAAGACCTATGCGAACTTACGCGATGGTGCCGCGTGTCCTTGTCCGCACATTGACTCACATCTCCGCGGGCCCAAGTGAAAATAATCCCAGTTGGCATTTTATGATTGGATAGCAGGATGACATGCACGCGCGGCCCATTCTTTATAAAAGTTTTGTTACCTTTTGATCGGACGATAAGTGTTCATTCGCATACTCTGACATATGTTATGCGAAAACACGAGATTGAGACACGTGTCCTTAGACCCACGGCCTCAAAGCTCTTAAATCTAGTTGGCGGCCTTTGAGTGGATGGCGAGAGATGACTTGTACATGCAGGCCCAGTTTTCGTAGGGCAGAGTAAACTTTTAGATCAAAGGGCTATCGCTATTTCGCAAGCTCTGACATAATGCTTTGTGAAATAGCGAGATCACGATGCGTGTCCTAAGAGCGATGGTTTTTAACGATAAACAGGGAAGTAAATATTATATTTTGAAAACATTATTTCATTTCGCAATCGTATTGGACTTAAATGATATTTAATATAAGTATTATTGTTAACTTAGCGTTTTTATTTTTGATTATCTAATATTTCGATGTTATTTTACAAGGTGATGAACTATATATATATATATGAGCGGTCGTGTCTGGTCAATGACCGAGGACAACTTAAAGGATTTACTTGACATACAAAATAATAAATTTTTAATAAATCATAGTCAAATAACTATATGATTTAATTTATTTGCACATATTATCATTATTTAAATTCTGTTAATCAAGAATTTATAAGAAACTGATATTTGTAACTTGTTTTGGCAGGATAATATCAAGAAGATTTATCAACCGATATTTGAAACATAAAGACATGAAGATTTTGGCAAATATGCATAAATAATTATATTATATTTGCTGGCACCAATTTAATTTTTCCAGATTATAAACTATTGTTTAGGAATGATTAAATCATTCTTATTTGTAATTTTTAATGGTTCAATTGCTGGTCTAGGATTGGATTATGAAACGTTGCATCAACCCTTCGCTTGTTGCACCCGTTGAATAAAATATTATATAAAGGGTATCAAGGTTGATGTAAAATATAGAGGAACGGAGTTTTTTTTTTTTACCATCATTATTTAGATAATTTCTGATCAACACTGCAACCCAAACTTTTTGTAATTGTTTTCTTTTATCAATACATGAGTAGACCTGTTCTTTTATTGGAAGTAGATTCCTATCATTTGCAATCAGTCCCTTAGATAAATCATTTAGAACTTCCTTAGTATGATCATTTAATATATATATTTCTGAGTCAGATTCTTTGCAATTATTTTCAGTTTGTCTGCTCATCTTGCATGGTTAAATCCTTTTGATTGATGCATAAATCAATTGGTCTGTCATTTGAGAGAATTCTGGAATAGCTTAGAGTTTTTCCTAAGTTGTATATCCATTTTACTGATTATTTGAGGTGATTGATTCCTCGTGAATCAGTCTCTAAGGTTGAACATTAAGGTTGGATGATTTTGACTCTATTGCCCAAAAGGAAGCAAGGCACTAGTCTATTTTTGCATATAGGATTTCAGTCATCTGGTTTTGATTTGCATTGCTGTGAAGACTTATCCATTAAATTCATTTATATATTCAATAAAATTTCAATAATTTATTACAGTTTCATATTTATGATCTATTGTTATCAGTTCTAATAACTTTCAAGTTCTCTTTTGCCAAACTTTGAGAGGATTAGTAACTGGAGGATGTTATTATCTGCTATAAAATACCTTGGAAGTTGAAGACAGAATTCAAGGGAAAGGTTTACCAGCCTAGGTCTTGCAGAGCCTGAATTGCAGAGGTTTTTAGTCACTTCCCAAGGGCTGAAACCTATTTGTTGGCCGGAGCAATTGGTTTTCTTAGCATTGGGTAGGCAAACTCATAGGAATTCCAATCTGTAGTTTCGAGCACCAACAGATTGGCGACTCTACTGGGGAATTATTTTCAAAATTTCAGTATTATAGACCAGGTTTTGTTTGACATTGCACTCTACTGGAAGGACAAATCTAGACAAAAAGTTATTCTTTCCAATAGGAAAGTGGTGACTCTACACAAATTTTTTGAAGTAAATAAATATTAGTCAATGTTTTTTCTCTATTTTCATGAAAGGAAGAAGATCCTTGAAACCAAATTACATTGAACTGGATTGGAGTTTGAAAAAGACCACAAACTCTAAAATGCCATCAAAGATGACTTATTCTGATAAAGATGATATAATGTATGCTTGTGAACAATTTCCTGTCCCAAGCCTTAAAAATAGTGAAGAAGACAATGAAGATTGTAATTCATCCTCTAGGAATGATGGGATTCAACATGAATCAAATTCTGAAGATTTGAAAAAGGAAGAAAGAATAAATAAATGGGACATCTTGTTCAGAGAAATGGCTGAGGCTGGTGAAGCAGATGAAGATATGATTGCAGCTTTGAAAAGACAGCCTACTGATGTATTGAGGAAAATGGGGATACAGAGGGAAGATATTAAATCACCAAGGAAGGATGCTACTTTGGAAGGTAATGTAAATCATGTTTATTTTCCTCCTCATAGAAAGGATCATGAAATTATTTTTAGTGATTACAATAATCCTTTGTTTGAATCATATAATAAAGGAAATAATAAAGATGATGATTGGAATGATGGAGAACATTATAATAATAAAACAAATTCTAATGCATCCACTCAGCTGAAACAAAACAATGGTAAAATGCAAAATGGATGTCAAAATAGGAATCAAGATATTGGTCAAAAGGAAAATAATGCTAATCAAAATTTTGGGTTAAGGAACAATCAAAGATTCAAGAATAATAATCAAAACCAAAGGAATGGGTTTAATCAGAATACAAATAATTACAGAGCTCCAATGGTTTTAGATAGATACAGGCAGTTAGATTTTTATGGCATAAGGGGATTCCCAAATGAAATAACTAAAGAATTAAGGAAAGCCATTCCAAAATTCTCAGGGAATGGAATAGAATCAGCTGAGAGTCATTGCATAAATTTAAAGAGCATTATACAAGAATTTGAGGAATTTAATGAAGATGTTTACATGAAATTGTTTGCTCAATCTCTCATAGAAGATGCTGCTGAATGGTTCAGGAGCTTGCCTGATAGATCTATCTCAAGCTGGGATGAATTTGCAAATCAATTTACTGAGCAATTTGGTAATCAAAATGAAACTTCTTTTGCTTCCCATGAAATAACGAGTATGAAAAAGAATCAAAATGAGACAGCGGCTGAATTCAATAAAAGATTTAACAAAGTTCTAAATAAAATTCCAAGGGAAATTCAGCTTGTTGATGCATTTCTGATAGATTTTTATATGAGTGCCTTTGATAGTAAAATTAACTATGAAATAAGATCTCATAAACCTCAAAGTTTGGCACATGCTCTTAAAATTGCAATAATGATTGAAAGCAATAGAAGAGCAGCAGGCATAATTACAAAAAGAGAGGATAACAGATTGTTTAACCCAAAGGAACCCAAACAGCAGAAGGAGGAGGACAAGTTTGATAAGCTAATGAACATGGTAAAAAATCTTCAAGTTAATAGTGGCAGAGATAATTTCAGATATAATCAAAATAACAAAATGCCATACAAGAATGATAAATATAGGTTACAAGATATGCCCTACAAAACAGAATGGAAAGATGGGAAACCTGTAAATAAAGAATTACATACTCCTGATCCACTAATTAAAAACAATCATTTGGTGGATGATCAGCCCTGGTGTGAACCCTGCAAATTACCTCATTCTGCTGAATATTGCATAGTAGCCCAGAGTTTGCAAGAAGATGAGAATTGTCAAAGGCCTGTAATAAATGCTTTGTCTACAAGTCCTATGTGGTCTTATGATGATCAAAGTTCTTCTGATGAATATTGCAATTATGATGATCTGAATAGAGTGTATCAATATGAAAATGATCAAGAAGATATGCCTAGAGTAAGACAGTCAACAGAAGAGGAAAGAAGAGCGTATACAATAGCAGCAGCGGAAGAAGCAAGAAGTAACTACAAATTAAGAAACCAAACTATCAATGCAGAGCAAGAGAAGTGTAAAAACAATCAAAGGAAATCAAGTCAGCAAGGTATTGCTCAAGACAAAAAGGTAGAACTTCTAGACCATCCAAAGATAGCAAAAGAAAAATTGGTCAGTATAACTTCCCCTAATTGTTCATTTATGTCTAATGCTTTATCTCAAGTTAAAATATCAGTTCCTTTACTTGAAATAGTTAAAATTCCTGAATGTAAAAGTGAAGCATTGAAAATATTGTCCAATGTAGGTAATAAGGAAGATCTTAACCAAGAAGTAAAGGAAAATCTAGCTATTTATCTAGGAACTTCTTTAAGCAAAAATGGAGATCAAATTGATCCTTTTTATCTCACTCTATTGATAAATAATAAATTAATAAAAAATTGCATGATAGATTCTGGTGCTGTTGTAAATATTATGCCAAAAGACGTAATGAAAGAACTAGGCATGGATGTAGATACTAAATTTGGTAAATGTTATGCTATGGACAATAGATCTGTCCCTGTAATAGGAATTATGAAAAATTTTGAATTCAAGTTTCCTATATGTCCTAAAATTTCTTATCAAATGGATATCACTGTAGTAGATGTTCCAGCAAATTATGGTATGCTTCTATCCAGACAATGGTCTAATTTGGTAGCAGGTAGCATTCAATTAGATTTATCTTATGCTTCCATACCAGTGAATGGCAGGAATATGAGAATTGACAGGGAAGCTAGGAGTCCTTACATTATTGAGGATGTGGATCCGAGTTTAGTTACTCACTTCTGCCACTCTGACATGGATAACTTTCAAGTAAGTATTTCTAAAAATGCTATGATAAATACTGATCCCATCAAGATACATGCAGATTTAACTAGTAATGCAGTATGGAAGATGTATTTTGATGGAGCATGTTGCAAGGAAGGTAACGGAGCTGATATAGTGCAGGTTGAAATCAAGACCAGGCCGGCTGTTCCTGACAACATAAATAATTGGCAAATTTTTCAAGATGACATGGATATAATAAAGTTTCTGGCATGTGAAGAGGAATATGAGGACCATTTGATTGATTTGAATGCACATGTTGAAGTTACTAATGGAAAAGAATCATTATATGGGCAAGAGATTATTCATCTTAAAACAAATAAAGTTCCACAAGGCCTGGTGGAAATGGAGAGATTATTTGATAATAAAGATGCTATGAATAATAAAAAGGATTATAATGCCAAAGAAGTTGATATTGAAAAGATTAATTTAGGAAGTGAAGAGGCTCCCCGGGAAATATTTCTTGGAAAAAATTTGACCCCTAAAATAAGATCAGACATTATCAAACTTTTGAGGAAATATAGACATGTTTTTGCCTGGTCATATGATGACCTCAAAGCTTACCGTGAAGATTTATTTCAGCATGAGATTCCTTTGAAGCCTAATGCTAAACCTTTCAGACAAAGGAAAAGGCCTATAAATCCCACACTTGCTCCCAAAATGAAAGAAGAATTAATTAAAATGAGAGATGTCGGTATTATTAAGCCTATAAGACATTCTACATGGGTGTCTAATTTGGTTCCTGTGAGAAAAAAGAATGGTGATATTAGACTATGTGTTGATTTTAGAAATCTTAATATATCATCACTAAAAGATAATTACACACTACCTAACATGGAAGCATTATTGTAGAAAGTCACAGGAAATGAATTATTATCTATGATGGATGGTTTCTCGGGATATAATCAGGTAAAAGTTAAAGAAGGGGAACAATTCAAAACAGCTTTTACTACACCTTGGGGCACATATGTATATGCTAGAATGCCATTTGGTTTAACTAATGCAGGGGCTACCTTCCAAAGGGCAATGGATGTTGCATTTAAGGATTTTATTGACATAATTATGGTTATATATCAAGATGATTTGACTGCTTACTCCAAGAAGGCTGAGGATCATTGTAAACATCTAGAGAAGATATTTCAAAGAGCTCTTGAATATGGGATCTCTTTGAACCCTAAAAAATGCCAATTTGCTATTACAGAAGGTAAATTATTAGGGCATATTGTATCCAAGGAAGGAGTAAAGATAGATCCAGAAAGGATTGTTGCAATTGATAAAATAGAAGTTCCTAAAACTATCAAAAAGATTCAATCCTTCTTTGGGCAAATAAATTTTGTTAGAAGATTTGTTCCTAACTTCTCTGAGATAATTAAACCAATTGCAGTTATGTTAAAGAAAGGCGCAGATATTAAATGGACAAATGAAGCTTTAGAAGCTTTTGTTAACATTAAGAAGGCAATAAAAGAGGCACCAGTCCTAAAATCTCCGGATTATAGTAAGCCTTTCCAGCTATTTTCATTTGCTTCATATTATACTATTGCTGCTGTTTTACTACAGAAAAATGATGAAGGGTATGAACAACCAATTGCTTTCTTTAGCAAAACCTTGCAGGCTTCTGAATTAAATTATGATATTAATGAAAAGCAGGCGTATGCTCTTGTTAAGGCAATTAAATCTTTTAGACCTTATTTGGTTGGGGCGAAGATTATAGCATATGTTCCCAATGCAGCAGTTAAAGATATTTTCAGGCAATCAGAAGTCACTGGCAGGAGGTACAGATGGATTAACCAAGTTCAAGAGTTTGATATAGAAATAAAAATTACAAAAATTATCAGAGGTCAAGGATTGGCTAAATTAATGGCAGAATCTAATATAGATGCCCTGCAGGTTAATCATATGAATTTAAGTAAAACACAAACCAGCATTGAGATGTGTTCATGGTATACTGATATTGTTTATTTTCTTAAACACATGAAATGCCCTGAAGGTTTTAGTGATAATCAGAAAAGAACATTAAAGTTGAGAGCATCTAAATATGTTTTGATTCAAGGTGACTTATATTGGAAAAATATAGATGGTATTCTTCTTTTTTGTTTAGACAAGTTTCAGAGTAAAGAAGTGCTTAAGGAGCTTCATGATGGTCAATGTGGAGGACATTTTTCAGCTAGGACCACTGCACATAAAATATTGAATGCTGGATATTATTGGCCTAATGTTTTTAAGGACTCTAATGAATATGTTCAAAAATGTGAATCATGTCAGAAATTCTCAGGAAAACTTAAATATAATGGTGCTTTGCCTCTTAATCCTATGAATACAGAAGAACCATTTTAGATGTGGGGAATAGACTTCATAGGGGAAATAAATGATGTTTCTAGTGGAGGACATAAATGGATATTGGTGGCTACTGATTATCTCACTAAATGGGTGGAAGCTATACCAACTAGACAGGCCACTACTAAAGTTGTGATAAAATTCTTAACTGAGAACATATTGACTAGATTCGGAGTTCCTCATAAAATTATGTGTGACAATGCTATGTCTTTCAGATCTAAGGAATTCACTCAATTTAATGAGAAGTATGGCATTAAGATATCATATTCATCACCTTACCATCCCCAAGGTAATGGTCAAGCAGAATCCAACAATAAAAATATTATGAAAATTATCAAGAGGATGTTAGATAATAACAAAAGAGCTTGGGATTCGAAGTTACCATTAGCATTATGGGCTGATAGGATCACAATAAAGAAGTCCATTGGTTTTTCCCCTTTTGAATTGGTGTATGGGAAGAAGGCTCGTTTGCCTCTGAATAATTTGTTACCGGTGTATAAATTCATTAATGATGAACAATGGGAAGAGGTTGATTTCATGGAAGATAGATTATATGAGCTGGATGAATTAAATGAAATAAGAAACCAGGCACAAGAAAGGAATATTGCATTCCAACAGAAAGTTAAGGATCTATTTGATAAGAAGGCTAAAGATAGAAAATTCAAAGAAGGAGACCTAGTATCAAGATGGAACGTTAAAGATCAAGACAAAGGCAAACATGGCAAATTTGATGCTTTATGGGTAGGTCCATTTATCATCACAGCTAAGGGAGGTGAGAATTCTTATCTTTTACAAGATCTAGAAGGATATGTTCATGAATTACCAGTGCATGGTCAATTTCTTAAACCTTTTTATTTCTAAAATCTTTTCTTTTTAGTCTTGTTTGTTTCTTTGTTTTTGTTTCTTTATTATTTCTAATGGTCTGCTCTCCAGAGATAGCTAGGATCTTGTTGTATTCAGGTATAAATACACATCCCACAGAAAGAGCCACTGGTGTTGCACAAATTTTGAGATAAATTTTAATACCTAAAAGCATTCAGGGAAGTATTTTTAATACATTTTTATTTTTCTAAGAAATTAGTATTTTCCTCATTATTTTAATATTATTATGTTCTCTATCATTTAAAATACGCATGGTAGAAATTTCAGTTTATTACCTATAATAGTTTAAAAGTTATTTAATTTTTAAATTACTTAGGGTTTGCAAAAAATTTTGAATTTAAATATTTACTATTCTAATGTTTTGAGCGGGTTAAAATTTTGTCATTTAATATCTTTTATCCTAGCGTAGAAATTCTAATGGGACCCATGTTAAAGAAGATCTACGATCACCGTAAGTTCACATAGGTTTCAAAAGACCTATGCGAACTTACGCGATGGTGCCGCGTGTCCTTGTCCCCACATTGACTCACATCTCCGCGGGCCCAGGTGAAAATAATCCCAGTTGGCATTTTATGATTGGATAGCAGGATGACGTGCACGTGCGGCCCGTTCTTTATAAAATTTTTGTTACCTTTTGATCGGACGATAAGCGTTCATTCGCATACTCTGACATATGTTATGCGAAAACATGAGATTGAGACACGTGTCCTTAGACCCACGGCCTCAAAGCTCTTAAATCTAGTTGGCGGCCTTTGAGTGGATGGCGAGAGATGACTTGTACATGCAGGCCCGATTTTCGTAGGGCAAAGTAAACTTTTAGATCAAAGGGCTGTCGCTATTTCGCAAGCTCTGACATAATGCTTTACAAAATAGAGAGATCATGATGCGTGTCCTAAGAGCGATGGTTTTTAACGATAAATAGGGAAGTAAATATTATATTTTAAAAAACATTATTTCATTTCGCAATCATATTGGACTTAAATGATATTTAATATAAGTATTATTGTTAACTTAGCATTTTTATTTTTGATTATCTAATATTTCGATGTTATTTTACAAGGTGATGAACTATATATATATATATATATGAGCGGTCGTGTCTGGTCAATGACCGAGGACAACTTAAAGGATTTACTTGACATACAAAATAATAAATTTTTAATAAATCATAGTCAAATAACTATATGATTTAATTTATTTGCACATATTATCATTATTTAAATTCTGTTAACCGAGAATTTATAAGAAACTGATATTTGTAACTTGTTTTGGCAGGATAATATCAAGAAGATTTATCAACCGATATTTGAAACATAAAGACATGAAGATTTTGGCAAATATGCATAAATAATTATATTATATTTGCTGGCACCAATTTAATTTTTCCAGATTATAAACTATTGTTTAGGAATGATTAAATCATTCTTATTTGTAATTTTTAATGGTTCAGTTGCTGGTCTAGGATTGGATTATGAAACGTTGCATCAACCCTTCGCTTGTTGCACCCGTTGAATAAAATATTATATAAAGGGTATCAAGGTTGATGTAAAATATAGAGGAACAGAATTTTTATTTTTTTAACATCATTATTTAGATAATTTCTGATCAGCACTGCAACCCAAACTTTTTGTAATTGTTTTCTTTTATCAATACATGAGTAGACCTGTTCTCTTATTGGAAGTAGATTCCTATCATTTGCAATCAGTCCCTTAGATAAATCATTTAGAACTTCCTCAGTATGATCATTTAATATATATATTTCTGAGTCAGATTCTTTGCAATTATTTTCAGTTTGTCTGCTCATCTTGCATGGTTAAATCCTTTTGATTGATGCATAAATCAATTGGTCTGTCATTTGAGAGAATTCTGGAATAGCTTAGAGTTTTTCCTAAGTTGTATATCCATTTTACTGATTATTTGAGGTGATTGATTCCTTGTGAATCAGTCTCTAAGGTTGAACATTAAGGTTGGATGATTTTGACTCTATTGCCCAAAAGGAAGCAAGGCACTAGTCTATTTTTGCATACAGGATTTCAGTCATCTGGTTTTGATTTGCATTGCTGTGAAGACTTATCCATTAAATTCATTTATATATTCAATAAAATTTCAATAATTTATTACAGTTTCATATTTATGATCTATTGTTATCAGTTCTAATAACTTTCAAGTTCTCTTTTGCCAAACTTTGAGAGGATTAGTAACTGGAGGATGTTATTATCTGCTATAAAATACCTTGGAAGTTGAAGACAGAATTCAAGGGAAAGGTTTACCAGCCTAGGTCTTGCAGAGCCTGAATTGCAGAGGTTTTTAGTCACTTCCCAAGGGCTGAAACCTGTTAGTTGGCCGGAGCAATTGGTTTTCTTAGCATTGGGTAGGCAAACTCATAGGAATTCCAATCTGTAGTTTCGAGCACCAACACAGCCAAACCACTACTATGTTTCTCCTTTATCAAATTAGTTCTCATTTGTCCTCTCGGTATACACAACTGAGTACCTTTGAACAACATACCTTCTTGAATGAAATATTCTTCTCATTTTGTACTTGGTTGATCTTGAATAGGTGCTCTACACTTTCTCCATTAATCAAAAAAATTAGGATCAGTTTCACACAAATCTCTCATCTCATCAAAACCAAGAACTTCAATTTTCATCTCGGTCATCAAAGATCTTCTACTTAATGCATCAACAACTCGGTTAGTGACTCCACTTTTATGTTTTATCACAAATGTATAACTCTGCAAGTACTCAGCCCATTTCATGTCTCTGATTCAACTTGTTTTGACTACCCAAATATTGTAAAGCCTTATGATTAGTATACAACAAAAATTCACTTGGTATCAAATAATGTCTCCATTTCTTCAGTGCTTGAACTAATGCAGTCAAGGATAGTGGATCCAATGAAGGATAGTCCAAACCTTGTAGCCAAAAGAATTACACAGTGGATTACTTAACAATGTAACACAAAGTAATTGTTCAACACTGATTTTCATTAACATGCCCAGCTGTAAGGCCTTCTGGGTTAGGGCCAATTACAATCAGAAAAACAATTCTACAAGATCCACAACTAGATCCAATACAATCTCAGCTAGTTTAGTTCTGAAGACAATCAGAAGCTGATGGAAAGCCTAAGGTAGATCTAAACTTGAGCTCACAAGCCTCCAAGCAATATCCTTTCTCCCAAGTATACAAACCCCTAGCTTTGCTATAAAGGACTATCAGATTACAATCTGATTTGCAAGAACATTAAGAAATTTTCCACAACTTTGCCAACTTTAGCTTTCAGAACCTCAGATCTAACTCACTAAGTTTTCCAAGTAATGAACCTTTCTCCTCTTCCTGATCTCTCTCCCTTAAACATCTATGCAAGCCCTCTTTAAATACTAATCATCAGCCACAAGTTGGCTGGATGAAACCCTTAACTCCCCAAAAAAATAATTAAATGCCATACAAGTCGGCTTACAAATGTATAGAAATATTTAATTCTCCATGTCGGCCCAAGACAATGTTAGAAAGTAAAGATCCCCAAGATAACTGAGAGGGGGGGGGTGAATTAGTTATTAGATAATTTAACCATTCAAATTTTTTAAACAATATAATCAATGTACTAATCAACCATAGAAAGATAACCATACACAATTGCACAATAACACAAGATATGTTGACTAGGGAACCTCTTGAAAAGAGTAAACCCTGGTGGGAATGATGCCCACAAAATGATGCACTAATATGAAAGTTCTTTGTTAGAGGATGGACCCTGTTAGGAGTCTTATGAAATATATTCAGTACATATAAATCCCTATTAGGAGATTTTGAATCCCTGTTAAAAGATTCTAACCCGGTTAAGAGTTTATGGAAGACAGAAGGACCCACTGCCCAAACAGCTTCAAGGCAAGATCTTTGAACCCACTGTCCAAAAGATCTTAGAATTATTCAATAGAATAATATGAAATATATTACCTCCTTCACACTGTGCCAAAACCTCACTCTCTGCTACACAAGATCACAATTCCAGATCTTTGTACTCACAAGTCTTCCTTCATCACTGAATTAGCTCTTTTCTTCACTTCATGCATATATTCGCATCTCAATCTTGATAGTACATATTCCAACAAGGAAAAAATTCCTTCTTATATACCAAACTCAAATAATTACAAATGATTCGGTCCTCAATTACAAAATAATAAATTCTACACGCTACACACAAAATTTCACATAAAACTGTCAGCTTCCAGATACTGTAACTTTCTCCAAACATATCTTCAAAGTTTGTGCTATGAACCACATCATCATTAATGAGTCTCCAACATCCATTTAACTGTGCAAAATCAAATTCCATCCCAGCTAAGAGATATCCTCTGATTTCTCAAAATCACTTGACAGAAACATTGTCTAAACACTGCTTTCACCAAAATGCTCATAACTCTCATGAATGAATGAATTTATTTTTGTGCTATTAACCATAGGTTAATAACACACCAAAGAAAATACCATCAACTTCAAAAAGCCAATCTACAATACAACATGTGCACAAAACAAAATTGTACCTACTTTCTTGCTAATATCCAGAATATCACTGTGTTGACATCAATGACAATCCAAGTCATGAATGCAACAACAACTGCTACAGAATGACTGCCAAAATACTTTGCATTCATTCCTAACAAACAATGGCTACCAACAATTAATTCACCAAGTCAGCTCAACAAATCACACAGAACTCCAATCGGTAAGTCAGAACTATCGAGTGATAGTAAAATTACCGAGCACGCTAGGCATCACCATGCACCAGTATCGATTGAGCACCATAGGCATGACCGAGAAACACTTTCATTGAGTGCCAGAGACTACCAAGTTCCTTCAGTGATCGAGCTTCCTTCAATGACCGAGACTGTCAGTCAAGGCTGCAACTGAGTAAAAACTGGCCAAAACACAAACACTCCATGTAATTTTTTGAGGACATAGAATGCCCCTACCTAGACCTTGGATGCCCTTGCATCAGACACCCCAGGTTCCAAAAGATGTTCATATGTGTGAAGAACATCTTTCATGATTCAACACATAAATCCCAAACTGGTTCCTCACAGACAAGTCCTCCACCTTTTCTGCTTGCAAAGTCTTCCACTTTAGTTTCCTCTGTCTCTTCAAGTCTTCTCTGGATAATGTACAAGTCGGTTCTTCATATTGATCATTCATTTTCTCTGGATCTACAATCTCAACTCAGCTACCAATACTCAGGCTTCTCTTACTGAGCGTTGCATCCATCAAAGACATCAGTGAAAACTTCCTGTCATTCTTCTCAACAGTAAACACATTCTTTACATAGTCATAAATAGCTCTATAATCATATTGCCAAGGTCTACCAAGAAATATATCACAACTATTCATCTTCACAATGTCACAAAGCACAAGATCCTTGTACTAGCCAATCTGAACATTAATGAAGCATTGTTCTCTGACTTCCAAAGCCTGAACATCTTGTAACTAGCCAAGCCTATAAAGACAAGGATGTTTCATTCTCTTTAAACCAAGTTTCTGAACCGTGTCTTCAGCAAAAAGGTTATCAGTACTACCACTATCAACAATAACATCACATATTTTACCTTTAGTCTTGCATCGGGTCCTAAACAAATTACTCCTCTGACAAGGTTCATGCTTTGTACCGAGCAATGTTCACCGAAGCAACAAGTTCTCTGATTCAGGCTCATTCTGAATGTTCTCATTCATCACAGCAGTTCATCGGTCAACCTTCTTCTATGTGCATTCAAAATAATGGTGTCCTTCCTCTTCACAGTTATAGCAAGTACCCTTAAAGATAACTCTACCTATCTTCTTTGGTTCCACAAGTTTCTACTCATCTTATGCATCAGTCAAATTATCCTTCACCGAGTGATCAACCTTTTCTTTCCCTCGGGAGTTACTAGGTTGTTTCATCTTCAACTTATCTTTTGCCCTCAGAGCATACTGATAAGCATCTTCAATAGAATCAATCTTCAACATACCAATCTCATCTTGAATATTGAACCTTAGACCATTCACATACTGAGCTACCTTTTCCTTACCAAGCTCTCGATGTCCAAACCGAATAGTAAGTTTGTAGAACTCCTCGGTATAATCTTCAACAGACAAATCCTTCTATTTTAGATTCTACAACTTCTTAAACAAGTCAAACTCATAGTCAACCAATATGAGCTTAGCTTTCAACTTAGTCACCATCAATCTCCACCGATTGATCTTTGTTTCACCTTCATCTTCTCGGTCTCTTTGTAGTTCCTTCCACCAAAGAGAAACATGTCATTTCAAATTTATCTATGCTAATCTCACCCAAAGAGGATCTTCAATTTCTTCCAGCTCAAAGAAATCTTCAAGTTCACCAATCCAATCAATCAGATTGTTTGGCTTCAAAGTACCAGAGAAAGTAGAAACTTCCATTCGGTAATTACTAAACTGAGCAGTAGGTCTAGGCAACTGAGAAGTTCTGTCTTCACCAGATCTGTTCCTCCAGTCATCACCACTAGATCTAATAGTTTCAAACTCTTCAGCAGCTTCTTCATAGCCATCCTCAGTACCAACATTCTGAGGTATACCAACAACAGTTCTCATGATCTCGGTGACCATATCATTCTTCATCAATTCCATTTGAGATCTAAAATCTAATTTCACCTACTCTATGATCCATGATTCAACAGTATCACAAAGATCCTAAATAAATCTAGGGTCCAATCTTCTCAGAGACATCCTTAAAGATAAAAGAAACCCTCTACAACAAAACCCTCACCGACCACCTAGTGACAATCTCCAAGTTACAATAAGTCAGATCTCAACCTACAATCTTGTAAGCAACTAGGGCACAATTTCACAAGTTTAGTGCTTCAGATCTACAATCCAGATTGCACACAATCTCTACTTCAATAAGATCAAATTCTCAAGATCAGCCTTGCTAGGTCAAACTTTTGCTTCAACAAGATGAAATTTCGCTCCAACGGGAACAAACCTTCACTCTTGTTAGTATACAAATTTGTCCTTCAGAAATAAATACAAATACTGACTCAATATGCTCGAAAAGAAGAACAAAATGTAGTAATAGTTGGATGAGTTATCAATGGTTGATAACCCTGCTTTGAATTCAAAGGTACAACTCCCTTCTAGAAAGATATTCAGTGAATTAAATAACAGAGCGTATCTTTAACCTGAAGATACAAAAGGCTTTTTGACATTCATCCATAAACATGAAATGAATGTGATTACAATAGAAAAGATCAGAGAAAATAAATGAATGATCAACTGATCATCTATTCAATCTTCCCAAACATAAAGAAATCAAGGATAAGTTAAACATTTTAATTACTAAGCATGAGTACATCAAGAACCAACTGATTCATAATATATTCATACACTTGGTTTGATGATGCACAAAAATACTCAAAAATATGATTGAAATGACCAATTGATCAATTTCAATCAAAGAAAATAATATTCATTAAAGTTGCTTAGAAAAAAAAACATATTCCTTTTCCTCTACTCTCTCTGTTAAAAATCTTATTTCTAAAATACTCTGTCTTCCTTGTAGCCGACTGACTTCAGCGATTGAAGAACAACCAGAACCCCTCCTATGTCTAAATTTTTACAATAAATAATATTTCTCCATTGCCTTTCGGTTTCTATAACCATTTCTTGAAAAGAATATAAATTTCCTTTCACTTTCAATTCCCGATGATTTTCTCCTTTTGCATTTGATACTTTTATAAAATTTTGATTTAAAAGTTTATAATAACATAGCTTAATATATTTTTAATGATATATATAGTTTGATTTTGGACATGTGGCATTTTGCTGGAGACAACCAAAATCAAAAAATGTGACTGTCATTTTCATAACAGTTTTACATACCCATGGTTTGTAGTAAATAACTTTTGTTGTAGGAATAATTTTTGAAATCGCTCTAGTGGAAGTCTGCACAACTAGCCTTTGCACAACATATACAAAATTGAGTGAAATCCAAAGGTGGAAATGAGATTTATGCCCCCCGCACTGAGACTAATTTTTTGGCATCAGAAAAATCTGGTTACAATTTGCTCAAGAAATCATTTGAAAATTTTAACATTTGTTATCCTTTAGCAGTGCTTTGTAATGTATGCTAAGAATCTAGATGTTTATTTTAGAAGAAGATTCAATGTCTCCATTTCTGAAATAGAATAATCCCCTTTGAATTTCTAATGCAAATCATCATGCACATGGATGAATATCCATTTCTATCATGCATTACTTTTGGATTGGTTAATTATGGAGCTTTCCTTTTCTTTTGTAAGCCTTCCATTTTATCTTTGAATTTGGATTTGCATTTGAAATTGAACTTTGAACTTGAACCTGAAGTTCAATGATTCAAAATTTCATCCGAGCATTGCCTTTTCACAAACAATTCTTTACAAGAGCATTTTCAACATAACCAAGGGGGAAAAAATTAAGAGAAAACTTTTGACGAGAGTTTTGAGATTGGGGTGCTGAAAGCATGCCAACAACTGGCTCTAACTGGGGATTATGTGATGCAAAGCACATAAAGAATCCAACAACTTTTGGTCAAAAGACCAGTGCCTTAGTCTAGTGGGCAATAGAGTCAAGGTAGAAATGAAGAACAGAGGGCTGCTTGCAGAGAGGGGAAGAAAACAAGGGAATACCAAAACAAAACACCTAACTAAAACAAGCCGGAGACAAGCAAATCTGTCTCTTGCCTGACCCGGGGCTAGGCTTGCTGAAAATCTGTCTCTTGTAAGTCCATCAACAATTTCATGTTTAAAATAGAATGCCTCCAAACCTTGAAGCTGAGACCATTCCTTTCGAATTGGTATGAAATCAAACAAGAAGACCTCATATTCTACCTCCTCCTCAAGCTCAAAAACATTGGGCTTTAGATTATCAATCAATACATTATGATCAACACTAGGCCAAAAAAAGGAAGCATTTGGATCTTTAATTTCAGAAATCAAAGGAATCAAAGTTAAATTATTCTTTACCCCAGCCAAACTCGTATGGTCTTCATTATGCACTTCTGTGTCAGCTGCCTCAGTTAGCTATGAATGATTTGTTGAGGGAACTACTTGTTGGCTTTTATGCTTTGGATTAACTGCTACTTCCTTGCTTTGCTAGTGTATGATCATCCTGCCAAAACTTTCAAGACAACCTTCTTCCTGCTCTTTTCCATCATACATAAGATCATAGGGTACAAAGAGAGGATTATCTTTAATTTTAAAATCTTCAATGAATTCAGCAGGCAAGTATAATGCATTCACGCTGCCGCAAACAATTTCTTCATCATTATTTCCCAATTGATTCTCTACCGATGCAATGTTAACTATATTGTTGCCTTGGCATCCAGAAGAAAAATCAGAATTCACAATTTCTTCTTGTGTGTTACAAGCTGAACTATCCTCATGGTATTTAGTTAAAGGCAATAATTTTTGAAAACTACTTTCAACGACCATAGGATCAAACTTAATAGGAAAAACCTCTTCTTGGTGGATTTGATTAAAAACTTTAGCCAGTGAAAATAAAGGTTGGAAGCCAAGATTCTTTCTCTCTTTATCATCACTTACCGTCAATCCTTCTACGACATGAGGCTCTTCTTGAAAATGAAGCTCCTCTCGTTGACTTTCCTTTGATTGCTGTTCAGAAGTACAGGGGACTGATAATTTTTCCAATGGTAATGAAAAATCTTGATCTTTAGAGACCAAGAGATTGGAGAGCAAGGGTTCTTTAATCTCATATTTTTCTTTAGATATCTCTGAAGCAACAGGAACTCTTTGATCAACATTCTTGAGATTATTATTGTTGCCTCACTTTTCACCCCATAACTATGTTGTTAAAAGTGAAATAATTTGAAGCCATAGTCATGTCTAGTCTGATTTGTGTCTAGGTCTAAGTCTTTCATAGGTAGGTTATCCTTGTCGAGTTTCCCTTTCTCTTGCCCTCTCATCTCTAGGCCGGGTGGGTTGGTTTAAAGTATTGTCATGATGGGTAGGTGATAGTTCCCAACCTGGCAAGGATATCATGCTCTCATTGATGATCTTTTCCAGATGAAAGTTGACTATAAAGATATGTTCACCAAGCATATACAAGGGATCTAATGGAATTTTTTCTCACATGATTGATGCAATCATAAGTCTGGCAATTGAAATTTCAGAGATTCATTTCATGGGGCAGTATGTGTAATTTGGAAGACATTTGGTTATTAAAACTCAGCAAATTTGGAAGATCTCAAGGTATGATTTTAGATGGCTGCTGACTGAAGATGATCAAAGCATCTTTTTCAATGAACTATCACTTGCAACTATGAAGTCCTGATTTCATGCGAGTTCAGAAAATGGATTGGTCGCATGATCGCATGAATAAAATAATAGCCTTGCGATCATGCGACAAAGCAAAAAGGAAACACGACAAGTGAAAGAAGCCAATGAAATGACAGGAAAGACTAATAAAGAGTGTTTTGTTGGGAGCCATGTATGCCAACAGTGTAGTCCACATGCACCAATGATAGAGCGGTTGCATGATCGCATGAATTAAAAAAATGCCATGCGATCATGCGATAACATAGGCTAGGCAGGGGAAGATTCTTCATCTGATGGTGGGGGCATGTTCTGAAGGGATCTTGGAGGTCTATGAAAAGAAGCGATGGCCGTTGATGTTCCAATGGTGAGCTTGGTAAGTTTCTCATAGTCGCTAGGTTGGAGAAGGAAAAAAGTACATTCAGCAGTTAGGGAAGATGACCTCGCGGTTTTGCGACTAAAGATAAATAGTTAAGAGACAACGTAAGTTGGGCAAGTAAAGTTTTAGTTATTAAATATTATATCAGTTCATTTTGAGTGGTCGCATGATCGCAAGCATTTAAAACATGCTATGCGATCATGCGAGATGAAGACATGTGGTGGTGGGTTCGGAAAGAGTCTACTTGCGATACCAAATCAATGGTTACCGCTTTGTCGCTAAGTCATGGAAGATTCTTTGAGGCAAAGCAGGATTGTGACACATGTCCAGTGCATATCAAATGAAAGGTGATTGAAATGTTATTATTTCAAATGTATTTGACATGTGTTTTAAGTTACATAAGCACTCAAATTTGACAGGCAGAAAATGGGAGACTTGCTACTTCACTGTTACGGGTTCCGCACCTGTTATGTATGATTTCCGCAAAGAATGTTTGAAAGTGATACAATTTTTCATTTGTGGTATCAATAATGGATTTTTCAGAGATCGATGGGCTTCTTAGTAAGATAAATTGAAGATGATTTCAATGTTGAAGGTAATCAAAACTTTATCAATCCGATTGAAGCGGCATTAAAAAGTTGTTTATCATAAAATGTTAGATGCCTTTGTGCATATAAAAATAGGATGAATTGTCATTATAGGAAAGAAAAGGATTGCAATCAGTGCCATTTATCTTTATTAAGGATGACTTCTTATGAAATAAAAATAGAGAAGAAGTCTAATGCAGTGGGGTGGTCGGATATTCATGAATGGTGAATAGGGCATTTTAATTAAGTGTGTCAATCAATTTTTTTATATCAAAGTTTCCTTCAAAGCACAGAATAGAGATGTTGGTAATGATAATTCTTGCAAGGATTAAAGCTGGCAACTATTCGTGTGACATCTTCAGGTTTATGTTGATTTGATAGAAGGCTATTCATTTCACCTTCTCGAGTCAAATTAGATGAAAGGACAAAGTCTTTTCAGTTCCTCCTTGTTGTGATGGTGAAACATTAGTCTTCATTCTTTTCAAATTCTAGAAGCTGAAACACTTGGCATTCTCATGAAAGTTGTATATTGTAATCTCTATATAAACTATTGAAAAAGTAAATACAAGGGTCGACAAAATTGTTGGTGTAAGAGACTTGATGTTGCTGAGTCAATTGAAGAGTGTTTGATTTCAATGATTTTTTGTTCCATTTAGTTAGAAGTTGTTGCTTCTATGCTTCTTTCTTTAAATCCGAATTACAAAAGAAAAGGAAAGATGTTTCATTCTTTTGTCATGAGGATATGAATAAACCATAGTAGGATGTGCTTTGGGGTGTTCAAAGAAGGATTCATTAGAAGTCTTTAATCATTTGATTTATTTTTCTGCTAGAAATTGTTGTAGATTGGTTAAACACTAAGTGTATGGATTCATAGTATGTGTGAGTTCTGCAACTTGGTTCATAGATAGAAAGATTTTCTTGCCTAAATTAAGTTTTGGTTAGACTTAATTGATGGAATATGGATGAAGTGACTGAGAGGGGGGGGGTGAATCAGTCAACCATAAAACACTTCACAATTAATTCTTTCCAGATCCCTTAAGATATCTTAACAATGTTATCTGTTTTAGCACTCGGTAAATAGATTGCAGTAACTTTGAAGATGCAGAAAGTATTAGCAAAATTATCTTTAGATATTCATCAGCACATGTATATGATTGAGAAAGCAGTTAAGAACACAAGAGACACAAGATTTAACGTGGAAACCCAATATGGGAAAAACCACCAATGTATCTAGATACTGATTTTCACTTTTCTGAAGTGATGCCCGGTTAGAAGCCAACCCGGTAAAAGGTTACAAAACACACTGTTAGGTGTGACCTTGTTAGAGGATTTAAAACACCCTGCTAGGAGTGGCCTGGTAAGAGGTCTTGAAAACAATTCAATGGAATTGTCACCTTGTTAGAGGATTTACAATATGGTTATTAAACCAACTCGGTTAAGAGATTTAGAATTCACTGTTACAATGATAAGAAGGTAACAATGAAAAATGACCTGTATAATAATGCAACTGTCTTGCTGATTATAGATCTCTGTTCTGCATAAGTCTGATCCTTTCTGATCGAATAAATCTCTGCTGCACCTCAAGGATATCTGAACATCCTTCACAAATTCGCATACACCTTTCCTGCTTTTCTTCTGTAAATCTTCTGCTATTTTTCTTCTTTACTTTTCACATTTGACCTTTTATTTATATGATTTTAGATTTGTCAAATCGACATTATTTAGTATAACAATCGGCTGAATTAAGCAAACTCTATTTGCAAAAATCCTTCAAGGGCCGACAGTGCTCGGTGACCATAACTTTCTATAATCTTTCGGAGACCGAGGGAACTCGGTAAACACCGACAATCCTTTACCTTTGATAACCGACTGAACTCAGTAAACACTAACTTTTCTTCGATGACCGACTGAACTTGGTAAACACTAACTTTTCTTCGATGACCGACTGAACTCGATAAATACTAAATTTTCTTTGATGACCGACTGAACTCGGTAAATACTAAATTTCCTTTGGTAACCGAGTGAACTCGGTAGACACTGATTTTCTTTGATAACCGAGTGGGCTTGGTAAGCACTAATATTCCTTTCTGGCAGACCGACTAAGCTCGGTAGTAACTGGTTGCTGTGGACTATGACATTGTGTGACATCAAAGACAATACATAATTGAGTAGCAATTTCCTTTAGACAATTGTTTCCAACATTAATTTGGTTTGCCTCTTCTGCTCTCAGGTTGAGAGCATACCCCGTATTAGTTTTAGGAACAAAACATAATTCCTTGAATACCATTCACATAGAGAGCTGTACCTACCAATTCAAAGAAAAGCCGGTAATCAGAAAATGGCTTTTTAACTATTGTAACCAGATATTGTTCATCATTTGGGCATTAAGAGTTATTTTCACAAGAAACAAGAAAGGACAAATCTGTTTACTAACAATTATATATTTTATATACACATTCCAACAGTATGGCAGATCGATGATCCTCAGAGTGATTTATTTTATTCTTTTCAGCATCACAAATGCTCCCTTTGAAGGCATTCCAAAGATACTAGAGCATCTCATCTTTCTCTGAATTAATTTCATCAACAGTAGGCTTCTTTGGAGGTTGTTCCCTCAAGTTGATTTCTTGTTCACTCCTAACCAAGTAGTTGGAAGAGATATAACTCGATGAAATCATCAGAGTTTCTTCCTCCTCAACCTCTAATTCTTTTTCGAGTTGCTACACTTTTCTCTTGCATGCCTCCAAATCTTTGAGCTTGTGAAATCTGTGACACAAACTCATCCACAACAAGGTAGAGGTGTGGTCATCTTCAAGACTTATCTTCAACTTCACAGCCTTTGAAACACTTTGTTTATAATGTTTCCAGAAATCTTTAACCTGAAGATACACAAGGCATTTTGACATTCATCCATAAACATGAAATGAATGTGATTACAATAGAAAAGATCAGAGAAAATAAATGAATGATCAACTGATCATCTATTCAGTCTTCCCAAACATAGAGAAATCAAGGATAAGTTAAACATTTTAATTACTAAGCATGAGTACATCAAGAACCAACTGATTCATAATATATTCATACACTTGATTTGATGATGTAGAAAAATACTCAAAAATATGATTGAAATGCCCAACTGATCAATTTCAATCAGAGAAAATAATATTCAGATGCACAGATCTGATGTATCAATTTCTCCTTATTTCTAAATACAAAGCAAAATAACTTACAGATCATTTTACTTCTACAACTTCATTAAAGTTGCTTAGAAAATAAAACATATTCCTTTTCCTCTGCTCTCTTTGTTACAAATCTTCTTTCTAAAATACTTTGTCTTCCCTGTAGCTGACTGACTTCAGTGATAGAAGTGTTAGAATAACTGAGAGGGGGGTGAATCAGTTATCCAGTGTCCCAATTCAAAATGTATAATTCAAAATAATTTCTTCTATTTCTGCTCGTCGGTAAGCATTAAATACTTTCACTATCTGTACTTTTACTGATTACCAGTCTAAAAACTAAAATAGTTTACCGATCAACTCTAACATGTAACATGTAAAGAATGATAACAAACAAATATCATAATCAACACATAACATAAGAGATTTAATGTGGAAACCTTGTAAAGGGAAAAACCACTTGGGACTGGCAACCCAAAAATGTTCACTCTTCTGAAGTGAGGTCGGTTAAGACCCAACCTTGTTAAAGGTTACAAACACACTGTAAGGTGTGACCTTATTAGAGGATTTTAGACTAGAAGTTATCATCCAACCAGCATTCACTATGGGGTTGCCAAGATAACAATGTTCATTCTATGAATGATACATCATAAGACTTTCAGAGTCCACTCGGTTAAGAGATTTTGACTGTATACAATGGTTAAATATGTAACAGTAAATGACCTACCTTAATACAACTTCAATTGCAGATTACAGATCAATATTTAGTCCATACAAATCCTTTTGATCAATATTTCACTTTAGATTCAATACTATATCAACTTAATGTCCATTGGTAATTGCTCTTTGTAGCTCGGTAATTGTTCTATAGCTTGATTCTTACTAACTAGTATGATCATAATACATGAAAACCTTGTTCATGCGATATTCCTGCAGCTTCTTCTTCTTCCTACATTTTTCATAAAGAAAATATCTTCTCTTATATAGAAGAGTAAATCATTTTCTTCTCCACCATCAGATTTTACCGCTTAACCTCATTCATAGATTTTTCCACTTGAAACTTTCTCGGTACTTGTGTCAATAACACATTTCAATCTTCTCCATTAGATCTTCCCTAAATTTTGTCAGCCATCAATCTATGTAACAAACATTATCTGTTACCTTGATGTTATACTCTTGCTAGCTCATCAATCTTATCGGCTAAACTAATCATTTAATATACTCTGTTCTACTCGGTTAACAAAGAAATGCATTGGTGAACACTGCTTGGTTAATACTGTGATCGGTATACACTTCACTCTGTTAGTGTATACTAGAAATGCTTCATTTACCGACAACACTGCTTTGTGTCTTTCAGCTCTATACTTCATCATAGATGAATGCAACATAATAAATTCAATGTCATCAAGTCATAGACTCATTAGTAAGTTACTCAATGTATTCCTTATCCTTATCTATCATGTACATCTTTCATCATGTAGATTTCTCTGTTCTTCATCTTTTTCACCTTTCTTCAAATGTCTCGGTATAGTAACTTACAAGATAAGTGTTGTCAAACTAGTTGACATCAATGACAACATAATACTGATTTAATCATATTACATATCTAATCAGCAACTCCTCAGTGATCTTGCAATCATAGATTCTTCAATTAGATTCCAAATCAGTTGTAGTCCAACAATCTCTCCCTTTGGCATTGATGGCAATTCAAGTAATATGAAATGTACTATACACATACCAAACATACATTCTAAAACTTTGTGAACAAATGTTGTAAGTCGAATGGACTTAATATGTTTAATCACTACGTTACTAAACCAACATTAAATAATACAACTTTACCATTTTGTAGTTGTGATCTTTTTAGTTCTCTTGTTCCTGCTTCTGTTCTCTGTAACTGATCTTCAATACTCTGTCTCATTCAGATTGTCTCTCCCTTAGATAATTCTCATTGGTGCTTGTTCCTTTTCATATTGTTTATCTCTCCCCTTTTCATTTCATATTGTTTATCTCTCCCTTTGACAACAATGCCAAAGAAACAAATAAATAAACAATTTTTGTCTTCCTTTGTATCTCTGAATACTGATATTCCAATTGGTTCAACTTCTCAAACTTAATCACAACCTTGAACATGATTCAAAGTGTGAACTATGCTGCATCAACATGAATGATCTTCTGATAAAAGTAGGCTGATGAAATAATCAGATCACCTTAGTGACCAATAGACAGGGGATAGACCCCAAGTCTAGTCCTCAAGTATTCAAATGTGTCCTTCGGTAGGGGCTTTGTAAAAATATGTGCAAGTTGTTCTTTAGATGTGACAAATTCTAACTTCACTTGCTTCTCTTGCACTTGTTCTCTTAAGTAATGATACTTAATAGATAGATGGTTTGTCTTAGAGTGCATCACAGGATTTTTTGAAATATTAATAGCACTAGTGTTGTCACAGTATATAATCACCGGGTCAGTGATTACCTCATTCATTCCTTCCAACACTTGTTTGATATATGCAATGTTTGAACAGTTAGTAGCAGTAGCAACATATTCTTCTTTAGCTATAGACTTAGAAATACAAGCCTTCTTTTTACTTGTCCAGGTTACAAGTCTTTCACCAAAGAAAAATGCTCCTCTGGTGGTGCTTTTTCTATCATCCACATTTCTAGCCCAATCAGCATCGGTGTAAACTTTCAGTCCAAACTTCCCTTCCTTAGGATACCATAATCCAAAATTCTCTATTTTCTTCAAGTATCTTAAGATCCTTTTTGTAGCTATCATGTGTGATTCTCTAGGATTAGCAAAAAATCTTGCAACAATTCCCACATGTGCTATATCTGGTCTACTGTGAACTACATACATTAACTTACCAATCATGGATCGGTAGAGTGTCTGGTTTACCTCTGTAGGTTCATCCTCCTTTGTCAATTTTCATCTAGTAGCCATTGGTGTTCCCACGGGTTTAGCATCTTCCATGCCAAATGTCTTCAATACTTCCTTTATGTATTAAGATTATATGATGAATATCCCATCACTCTGCTGAATCACTTATAATCCAAGAAAGAACTTAATTTCTCTGAACATAGACATTTCAAATTCCTTTTGAATTTCATCAACAAATGCCTTGCAAACAAGATTTGAGCCTCCAGAGATAATGTCATCAAGAAATATTTCAGCAATGATGATAGTATCATTAGTATCACCTTTCACATATAGATTGTTGTTTTCACTTGTTCTAACAAATCCAATACTTAACAAGTATGCAATCTTTCATACCATGCTCTCAGTGTTTGCTTCAATCCATATAATGTTTTATGTAGTCTACATACCATGTCTTTATTGTCAGGATCAAAAAATCCTTCAGGTTGTTCAATGTAGACCTCTTCTTCAAGTATACCATTCAAAAATGCTCATTTCACATCCATTTGATAGACTTTGAATTTCTAATGTGCAACATATGCAAGTAGCATTCTAACTCCTTCTAATCTAGCAATAGGTGCAAATGTTTCACCATAGTCAATGTCTTCTTCCTAAGCATATCCCTTGCATACTAATCTAGCTTTATTTCTTGTGACTTCACCATTTTCATTCAATTTATTCCTGTATATCCACTTAGTACCAATAACATTTTTATCTTTTGGTCGGGGTACTAAGGACCAGGTTTTGTTCTTCTCTACTTTCTCTATTTCCTCCTTCATTGCATTAACCCATTCTTCATTCTCTAATGCAACTTTCACAGTTTTAGGTTTAAATTCACAAATTAAACATGTACCTTGTCTTGTTTTGCTTCTAGTTTTCATTCTGGCATGTTTGTCTCCAATGATTTGTGTCTCAGGATGATGTCTTTTGACAAAACTAGCCAAAACTTGATTTCTCCTTTCTTGTTCATCCTACTCAGGGTCATTTTCTTTCTCGGTAGCTCCATCTTGTTCCTCGGTTTATGTTTCTTGTTGTCCTGCATTGTTTCCCTGCTGATCGGTTATCACATTCTGTAGTGTCGGTAGATACTTTGGATGTTCAATATAAGTGAATCTACTGTAGTCTTCTAGTTCCTTTGTACTTTCCTCTGTGTACTTGTCATAAAACTCATCAACATGAACATTAGTACTTTCAACTATCTTATTTGTAGCCTTATTCAAACATTTGTATGCTTTACTTGTAGTGGAATATCCTAGAAATATTCCTTCATCTCCTTTAGAATCAAATTTTTCATTTCTCTCATCTCTCAAAATAAAGTATTTACTTCCAAAAATTTTGAAATAACTTATAGTAGGTTTGTGTCCAAACCATAGTTCATAAGGTGTTCGGTTGGAGTCCTTCTTCAGTTGTACTTAGTTAAGAACATACACAGCTGTACTAACAACTTCCCTCCAATATGTCTGAGAAACATTCTTCTGTATCATCAATGTTCTAGCACATTTAATTAGAGACCTATTCCTCCTTTCAGCAATGCCATTTTGCTGAGGTGTCCTCGGTGCAGATACCTGCCTTTTGATTCCATGCTCATTACAAAAATTAGTAAATTCATCAGAGACAAATTCACCTCCTCTATCAGATCTTAAATATTTTATTTCTTTTACGGTTTCTTTCTCTACCTTAGCTTTATACCACTTAAACATTTTGAAAGCTTCAGATTTCTCTTTTAGAAACATGACAATCATCAGTCTAGTATAATCATCAACAAAAAGAATAAAATATCTATCACCAGAACAGCTCTGAGTTCTCATAGGACCACATAGGTCGGTATGAACCAACTCAAGTATCTTCTTTGTTGAATAGTCTTTGCTTTTAAAACTAGACTTAGTCATCATACCTTTCTGACATTCATGGCACATGGCATGATCAGGTTTTGTCAAGCTAGGCAATCCTCTAACTCTTCTCTTTCTACTAATCTTGATCATTTTGTCAAAGTTCACATGGCATAACCTTTTGTGCCACAACCAAGCATCTTCATCCTTTATTAACAAACAAGAAGATTGATCCATATCAAGATAGAATAGATTACCTCTGGATTGTGTACCAGTTCTGACAAGTCTTCCTCCATCATCATAGATTTTTACCTTTTTGCTCTCAAAAGCTAGTCGGTGGCCTGAATTGTTCAGCTGAGCCACACTTAACAAATTATAGTTCAATCCATCTACCCAGTATGCATTTTCACATTGTAGTCTGTCATTGATCATCAGTGAGCCTTTACCTCTTACCATACAAGGTGCATCATTTCCCATTCTCACAGATCCTCCATTATATTCAACAAGATGATTAAACTTCTCTACATCACTCGTCATATGATGTGTACAGCCACTGTCTATGATCCATGTATCATTTACGCTTACTTTAGAGATTAGTGCTATCTCTTCATGTTTCTCTTCTTCTTCTGAGTCATCTTTCATAGCCACAAATACAACTTCTATGTCATCATCAGAATCAGATTTAGTTTCAATATCTTCAACTATGTAACATAGCTTTTTGCCTTTTTCATCTCAATTGTCTCTGTTGTAGTGTCAGTAGCCTATGTTGACTCTTCTTCCATAGTTTCCTTCATATCGGTCTTTGGATCTATCATCATCTTTCTTTTGAGGACATCTAGTAGCGATGTGACCGACTTCTTTACAATTGAAGCATGCTAAAGGTAGCTTACCTCTATACCTTCCTTTTCCTTTGGGAAATCTTTTGGCCATAAGTGCTTCAAGCTCATCAAGTTCATCATCGATATTATCATCTCTATCACAATTTTTACTAGTCCTACTAGACTTTTCAATCTTCAAAGAAGACATGAAAGCGGATTCAACAAAAGGAACAACACTATTATCAAAAAAAAATTATTCAAAGGTTGTAAGTTTACCAATCAGAGTGTTAAGAGTAAGGTTGGTTGTAGCTCTTGTTTCATGAATTGCAGAAATCTTGATTGCATAAATCGGTAGCAAAGTTCTAAGAATCTTGCTTATCATTGTTTCATCATCAATCACTCCATCAAATGCTCTAATAGCATGTACCACCTCTTTGAGTCTATTTGAATATTGTACAATGCTCTCTCCTTTCATTCCCATATCATCAAATTTGCCTCTCATACTTTCAGCTCGGGCTCTTTTGACATTCAGATCTCCACTGTATATTTGTGCCAATTTATCCCACATTCCTTTGGTAGTTGTGCATGTCTTGATATCTTCAAATTCAACATCGGTACAGGCAACAAAAAGTTCCATCATAGTAACATTGTGTTCATGCTTGTCCTTCAGTTGATCAAGTGTTAAGGGACCAGTGGGTGGTTTCATGTAGCCATTCTCCATCAACTCTAATCCAGAGTTCCCAATTCCAGATATATGCAGCTTCATTCTGCTTTGCCATACTGTGAAGTTCTCTTTGTTTAGTTTTGGTACTTCCCTCTTATACATCTTGAGACCTTTGTGCTTAAGTCCTTAAAACTCTATTCCAAGCAAGCAGTGCTCTGATACCAATTGTTAGAATAACTGAGAGGGGGGTGAATCAGTTATCTAGTGTCCCAATTCAAAATGTATAATTCAAAATAATTTCTTCTATTTCTTCTCGTCAGTAAACACTAATTACTTTCACTATCTATACTTTTACTGATTACCAGTCTAAAACTAAAACAATTTACCGATCAACTCTAACATGTAACATGTAAAGAATGATAACAAACAAATATCACAATCAACACATAACACAAGAGCTTTAACGTGGAAGCCCTGTAAAAGGAAAAACCACCTAGGACCGACAACCCAAAAATGTTCACTCTTCTAAAGTGAGGTCAGTTAAGACCCAAATCTATTAAAGGTTACAAACACACTGTAAGGTGTGACCTTGTTAGAGGATTTTAGACTAGAAGTTATCGTCCAATCAGCATTCACTATGGGGTTAACAGGATAACAATGTTCATTCTATGAATGATACATCATTCGACTTTCAGAGTCCACTCGGTTAAGAGATTTTGACTGTATACAATGGTTAAATATGTAATAGTAAATGACCTACCTTAATACAACTTCAATTGCAGATTACAAATCAATATTTAGTCCATACAAATCCTTCTGATCAATATTTCACTTCAAATTCAATACTGTATCAACTTACTGTCCATTGGTAATTACTCTCTATAGCTTGGTAATTGTTCTGCAGCTCGGTTCTTACTAACTAGTATGATCATAATACATGAAAACCTTGTTCATGCGATATTCCTGCAACTTCTTCTTCTGGCATTTTTCATAAAGAAAATTTGTTCTCTTATATAGACGAGTAAATCATTTTCTTCTCCACCATCAGATTTTAACGCTTAACCTCATTCATAGATTTTGTCACTTTAAACTTTCCCGGTACTTGTGTCAATAACACATTTCAATCTTCTCCGTTAGATCTTCCCTGAATTTTGTCAGTCATCAATCTGTGTAACAAACATTATCTGTTACCTCGATGTTATACTCTTGCCAGCTCATCAATCTTATCATCTAAACTAATCATTTAATACATTCTGTTCTACTCAATTAACAAAGAAATGCATCGGTGAACACTGCTCGATTAATACTGTGATCGGTATACACTACACTCCGTCAGTGTATAATAGAAATGATTCATTTATCGACAACACTGCTTTGTGTCTTTCAGCTCTTTACTTCATCATAGATGAATACAACATAATAAAGTCAATGTCATCAAGTCATAGACTCGTCAGCAAGTTACTCAATGTATTCCTTATCCTCATCTGTCATGTACATCTTTCCTCATGTAGATTTCTCTATTCTTTATCTTTTTCACCTTTCTTCAAATGTATCAGTATAGTAACTTACAAGATAAGTCCTATCAAACTAGTTGACATCAATGACAACATAATACTGATTTAATCATATTACATATCTAATCAACAACTCCACAATGATCTTGCAATTACAGATTCTTCAATCAGATTCCAAATTAGTTGTAGTCGAATAAGAAGAATAGCCAAAAGCCCTCCTATGTCTAAATTTTTACAATAAATAATGTTACTCCATTACTTTTTTGTTTCTGTAACCATTTCTTGAAAAGAATATGAATTTCCTTTCACTTTCAATTCCTGATGATTTTCTCATTTTGCATTTGATACTTTTATAAGCTTTTGATTTAAAAATTTATAATAACATAGCTTAATATTTTTTAATGATATATATAGTTTGATTTTGGACATGTGGCATTTTGCTGGAGACAACCAAAGTCACAAAACGTGACTTTCATTTTTATAATAGTTTTACATACCCGCGGTCTGTAGTGAATAACTTTTGTTGTAGGAATAATTTTGGAAATCACTTAGGTGGAAGTCTGTACAACTAGCCTTTGCACACCATATACAAAATTCAGTAAAATCCAATGGTGGAAATAAGAGTTATGCCCCCTGCACTGAGACTAATTTTCTGGCATCAGAAAAATCTAGTTACAATTTGCTGAAGAAAGCATTTGAAAATCTTAATATCTATTATCCTTTAGCAGTGCTTTGTAATGTATGCTGAGAATCCAGATGTTTCTTTTAGAAGAAGATTCAATGTCTCCATTTCTGAAATAGAATAATCCCCTTTGAGTTTCTAATGCAAATCATCATGCACATGGATGAATATCCATTTCTAACATGCATTACTTTTGGACTGGTCGATTATGGAGCTTTCCTTTCCTTTTGTAAGCCTTCCATTTTCTCTTTGAATTTGGATCTGCATTTGAATTTGAACTTTGAACTTGAACTTGAAGTTTAATGATTCAAAATTTCATCCAAACATTGCCTTTTCATAAACAATTCTTTACAAGAGCATTTTCAACATAACCAAGGGGGAAAAAATTAAGAGAAAACATTTGAGGGGACTTGATCTCAAAGTTTTGAGATTGGGGTGCTAAAAGCATGCAACAACTGGCTCTGACTGGGGATTATGTGATGCAAAGCATGTAAAGAATCCAACAACTTCTCGTCAAAAGACCAGTGCCTTAGTCCATTGGGAAACATAGTCAATGTAGAAATGAAGAACAGAGGGCTACTTGCAAAGAGGGGAAGAAAACAAGGGAACACCAAAACAAAACACCTAACTCAAACAAGCCGAAGACAAGCAAACTAAAAACCTAAACTAACCGGCACAACAAAAACTTACTTACAAAAAGATAGGGCTAGCAGCCCATACCTCCAAAGATGTCTCTCGTTGCTCATGTGAAGCCATTGACTAGCTGTGAGAAGTATCTACCGGTGCGGATGAGAGGTTGATACATGAGATGCACCATTCTAAATAGATAATTAATGACTGTTGCAAGGAGAGATGTGACTAAAATATGCTACATTAACTTAGAAATCATGTCAGCTCCAAAAAGCCAACTCACATCATAAAATTTAGGCTGCACTATCCTTGTTGGAACCTTCAAATCAAAACCCGGGGCTAGGCTTGCTGAAAATCTGTCTCTTGTAAGTCCATCAACAATTTCATGTTTAAAATAGAATGCCTCCAAACCTTGAAGCTGAGACCATTCCTTTCGAATTGGTATGAAATCAAACAAGAAGACCTCATATTCTACCTCCTCCTCAAGCTCAAAAACATTGGGCTTTAGATTATCAATCAATACATTATGATCAACACTAGGCCAAAAAAAGGAAGCATTTGGATCTTTAATTTTAGAAATCAAAGGCATCAAAGTTAAATTATTCTTTACCCCAACCAAACTCATATGGTCTTCATTATGCACTTCTGTGTCAGCTACCTCAGTCAGCTGTGAATGATTTGTTGAGGGAACTTCTTGCTGGCTTTTATGCTTTGGATTAACTGTTGCTTCCTTGATTTGCTGGTGTATGATCATGCTGCCAGAACTTTCAAGACAAACTTCTTCCTTCTCTTTTCCATCATACATAAGATCATAGGGTACAAAGAGAGGATTATCTTTAATTTTAAAATCTTCAATGAATTCAGCAGGCAAGTATAATGCATTCACGCTGCCCCAAACAATTTCTTCATCATTATTTCCCAATTGATTCTCTACTGATGCAATGTTAACTATATTGTTGCCTTGGCATACAGAAGAAAAATTAGAATTCAAAATTTCTTCTTGCATGTTACAAGCTGAACTATCCTCATGGTATTTAGTTAAAGGCAATAATTTTTGAAAACTACTTTCAACGACTATAGGATCAAACTTAATAGGAAAAACCTCTTCTTGGTGGATTTGATTAAAAACTTTAGCCAGTGAAAATAAAGGTTGGAAGCCATTAGTCTTTTTCTCTTTATCATCACTTACCATCAATCCTTCTATGACATGAGGCTCTTCTTGAAAATGCAGCCCCTCTTGTTGACTTTCCTTTGATTGCTGTTCAGAAGTACAAGGGACTGATAATTTTGCCAATGGTGATGAAAAATATTGATCTTTAGAGACCAAGAGATTGGAGAGCAAGGGTTCTTTAATCTCATATTTTTCTTTCGATATCTCTGAAGCAGTAGGAACTCTTTGATCAACATTCTTGAGATTATTTTATCTTTTATATACACATTCCAGTAGTATGGCAGATCGATGATCCTTAGAAGGATTTAGTTTATTCTTTTCAGCCTCGCAAATGCTCCCTTTGAAGGCATTCCAAAGATACTAGAGCATCTCATCTTTCTTTGAATTAATTTCATTAGCAGTAGGCTTCTTTTGAGGTTTTTCCCTCAAGTTGATTTCTTGTTCACTCATAACCAAGTAGTTGCAAATATATAACTCGATGAAATCACCGGAGTTTCTTCCTCCTCAACCTATAATTCTTTTTCGAGTTGCTGCATTTTTCTCTTGCATTCCTCCAAATCTTTGACCTTGTGAAATCTATGACACAAACTCATCCACAACAAGGCAAAGGTGTGGTCATGTTCAAGGCTTATCTTCAACTTCACAGCCTTTGAAAACACTTTGTTTATAATGTTCCCAAAAATCTTGTAGAACCTTATCATTCATCTGAAGAATCTCTGGGATAGTAGGGCGTGGTCTTTTTCCCATTCTTACAAATATTTTGGATTTCCATTAAGAATCAGCAAAGTCACCACTTTATTAGAGTTTCCAATCTCCTGCACATGGAGATATACATATAAACTGAGGAAATAATTATTTAACACTGATCTTCATTTCCACTCCCTAGTAGAGTCGCCAAAAATCTGTTAGTATACAGATTTGTCCTTAAGAAAGAAATACAAATACTGACTCAATATGCCTGAAAAGAAGAACAAAATGTACTAACAGTTAGATGAGTTATCATTGGTTGATAACCCTCCTCTGAATTCAAAGGTACAACTCCCTTCTAGAAAGATATTCAGTGAATTAAATAACAGAGCATATCTTTAACCTGAAGATACAAAAGGCTTTTTGACATTCATCCATAAAAATGAAATGAATGTGATTACAATAGAAAAGATCAGAGAAAATAAATGAATGATCAACTGATCATCTATTCAGTCTTCCCAAACATAGAGAAATCAAGGATAAGTTAAACATTTTAATTACTAAGCATGAGTACATCAAGAACCAACTGATTCATAATATATGCATACACTTGATTTGATGATGTAGAAAAATACTCAAAAATATGATTGAAATGACCAACTGATCAATTTCAATTAGAGAAAATAATATTCAGATGCACAGATCTAATGTATCAATTTCTCCTTATATCTAAATACAAAGCAAAATAACCTACAAATCATTTTACTACAACTTCATTAAAGTTGCTTAGAAAATAAAACATATTCCTTTTCCTCTTCTCTCTCTGTTACAAATCTTATTTCTTAAATACTCTATCTTCCTTGTAGCCGACTGAGTTCAACAATAGAAGAACAGCTAGAACCCCTCCTATGTCTAAATTTTTACAATAAATAATGTTTCTCCATTGCCTTTCGATTTCTGTAACCGTTTCTTGAAAAGAATATGAATTTCCTTTCACTTTCAATTCTCAATGATTTTCTCCTTTTGCATTTGATACTTTTATAAAATTTTGATTTAAAAGTTTATAATAACATATCTTAATATATTTTTAATGATATATATAGTTTGATTTTGGACATGTGGCATTTTGCTGGAGACAACCAAAGTCACAAAATGTGATTGTCATTTTCATAACAGTTTTACATACCCGCGGTTTGTAGTAAATAACTTTTGTTGTATGAATAATTTTGGAAATCTCTCAGTGGAAGTCTGTACAACTAGCCTTTGCACAAAATGTCCAAAACTAAGTGAAATCCAACAATGGAAATGACAGTTATGCCCCCCGCACTGAGACTAATTTTCTGGCATCAAAAAATTTTGGTTACAATTTGCTGAAGAAATCATTTGAAAATCTTAATATCTGTTATCCTTTAGCAGTGCTTTGTAATGTATGCTAAGAATCCAAATGTTTTTTTTAGAAGAAGATTCAATGTCTCCATTTCTGAAATAGAATAATCCCCTTTGAGTTTCTAATGCAAATCATCATGCACATGGATGAATATCCATTTCTAACATGCATTACTTTTGGACTGATTAATTATGGAGCTTTCCTTTTCTTTTGTAAGCCTTCCATTTTCTCTTTGAATTTGGATCTGCATTTGAATTTGAACTTTGAACTTGAACTTGAAGTTCAATGATTCAAAATTTCATCCGAACATTGCCTTTTCACAAACAATTCTTTACAAGAGCATTTTCAACATAACCAAGGGGGAAAAAATTAAGAGAAAACTTTTGAGGAGACCTGATCTCAAAGTTTTGAGATTGGGGTGCTGAAAACATGCCAACAACTCTGATACCACCTAATGTAGTCAAGGATGGTGGATCCAATTAAGGATAGTCCAAACATTGTAGCCAAAATAATTACAAAGTGAATTACTCAACAATGCAACACGAAGTAATTGTTCAACACTGATTTTCATTAACATGCCCGATTGTAAGGTCTTCCGGGTTAGGGCCAATTACAATTAGAAAAACAATTTTGCAAGATCCACAACTAGATCCAATACAATCTCAGCTAGTTTAGTTCTGAAGACAATCAAAAGCTGATGCAAACTCTAAGGCAGATCTAAACTTGAGCTCGCAAGTCTCTAAGCAATCTCCTTGTTCCCAAGTATACAAACCCCTAGTTCTGCTACAAAGGACTATCATATTACAATCTGATCTACAAGGACATCAAGAACTTTTCCACAACTTCACCAACTTTAGCTTTCAGAACCTTAGATCTGACTCACTAAGTTTTCCAAGTCATGAACCTTTCTCCTCTTCCTGATCTCTCTCACTTAAACATCTATCCAAGCCCTCCTTAAATACTAATCATCAGCCACAAGTCAGTTGTATGAAACCCTTAACTCCCCAAAACAATAATTAAATGTCATACAATTCAGCTTACAAATGTATAGAAATATTTAATTCTACATGTCGGCCCAAGACAATGGCTACCAATAATTAATTCACCAAGTCAGCTCAACAAATCACACAGAACTCCAATCGGTAAGTCAGAACTACCAAGCGACAGTAAAATTACTGAGCACGCCAGGCATCGCCAAGCACCAGTATCAACCAAGCACCATAGGCATGACCGACAGACACTTTCACCAAGCGCCAAAGACTACCAAGTTCCTTCAGTGACCAAGCTTCCTTCAATGACTAAGATCGTCAGTCAAGGCTGCAACTGAGTAAAAACTAGCCAAAACACAAACACTCCATGTAGTTTTTCAAGATCCACCTTCAAACCATTAGCTGAAATTACAAAACCCAAATACACAATCTCCTCTTTCATGAATGAACACTTTTTTAGATTTATCAACAACTTTTCATCTTTCAATCTCTACAGAACTTGTCTAACATGCAACAAATGTTCTTCTCTAGTCTTATAGAATATTAGAATATCATCAAGATATACAATCACAAACTTACCCAAGAATTTCTTTAAAACTTCATTCATCAGCCTCATAAAAGTACTCGATGCATGAGTTAAACCAAAAGGCATAATCAACCACTCATACAAACCTTCTTTTGTCTTGAAAGAAGTCTTCCATTCATCACCTTCTTTGATTCTGATATGATGATACCCACTTTTCAAATCAATCTTTGTGAAATACTTTTCTCCAGTCAAACTATTCATTATGTCATCCATTCTTGGTATAGGAAACTTATACTTCATTGTTATCTTATTGATTGCTCTGGAATCAGTACATGATTTCCATTCTCCATTATTTTTAGGTGCCAATACCGTAGGTACTGCACAAGGACTCAAAATTTCTCTGATCAAACCTTTATCCAAAAACTCTTGAATTTGTCGAGTCAATTCCTAATTCTCAGTAGGTGTCAACTGATGAGGTGCCTTATTCAGTAAACTAGCTCCAGGGATTAGATCCATGCAATGATCAATACTTCTCTTCGGTGGCAAACCATTAGGTAGATTATTAGAAATGATATCACTATACTTGGTGAGTAACTTATCAATCTCCTCAGGGACACTATCCTCTATTTTCTTACTTGATTTTTTAGGAATCACAACAAAACATACATAATTCTTCTTCAAATCCTTAACAAAATTTCTTCCTTCCATTAAGCAAACTTTCACAGATGGGAAAACATTACTAATAGGTTCTTCCATCAAAGGTAACAAGATTTGTTTTCTTCCATCAGCCACAATATTATACTTATGCAATCTCCCATCATATATAGCATGTCTATCATATTGCCAAGGTCTACCCAAAAAAATATGACAACAATCCATAGGCATGATATCACATAACACCTTATCATAGTACTTTCCAATATTTAAATTCACATAACATTGTTCACTTATCAGGAGTGTATGCTCATCTTTGATCCATGAAATCTAATAGGGCTTCGGATGTTCCAACCTTTCCAACTACAACTTTGTGACCATCTCTTTAGATACCAGATTCTCTGAGCTACCACTGTCAATGATTACCTTCCAAATTTTGTCAGAAACTCTACATCTGGTCTTGAACAAACTTTTCCTTACCAGATCTTCCTTTTTACTTTCATTCCATAGTGCTCTCCTTACCATCAAGTTATTTTCCTTCTCTGGTTCATTTGGTGACTCTTCTTGCACAAAAGCATTTCTACTGCTACCAGCCTTCTTACTAGCATGTGTACATTCAAAAGATCTATGTCCTTCTTTCTTTTGATGGCCCAAAACTTTGCACACTCAGCTCTGCTCTTCACAATCAACTCTGAACCACACTTTAGTAGTCACAAATGACTGCCTATAAATATCTTTCCTCTAAATGATATAATCAAGTTGGCCTATTAGAACCACCTTGAAATCATATTAGAGAAACCATAACATACTCCAACAATAATGTTGTCGGCTCTACTAAGCACGCAACACAATCTAGGACCTGTCCAATATTAATAAGTGTAGACACATGCTACACACTGTCGGCTCTACCAAAGTAATTGAAACTTTCTCCACAAGCTGAATTACATCATGTGCTCTTAACCAAACATTAATAAATCTTCTCCAAGCACTAATCCAAGGGCACATACCAAAATGATAGGCGCAACTCGAGAACCAATATAATCTCTCTCGACTCTTTTGAATAAGCACAGGAAACTACTACTGCTGAATAGTGACTGCATAACTTCACTTCTACTGATCATCAGACTCTGCATCCATGAATGTAACATCACTAACATGTCTCCATCACATATCCAAATGTGCAAGTTGTTGGACTACAACTAATTTGGAATCTGATTGAAGGATCTGTGATTACAAGATCACTGAGAAGTTGTTGATTAATATGTCATATGATTAAATCAGTATTATGTTGTCATTGATGTCAACTAGTTTGACAACACTTATCTTATAAGTTACTACACTGAGACATCTGAAGAAAAGTGGAAAAGAGATGAAGAACAAAGAATTCTACATGAGAAAAGATGTACATGACACATGAGGATAAGGAACACATTGAGTAACTTATTGATGAGTCTATGACTTAATGATATTGACTTTATTATGTTGCATTCATCTATAATGAAGTATAGAGCTGAAAGACACAAAGCAATGCTATCAGTAAATGAAGCATTTTTAGTTTACACCAACGGAGTGTAGTGTATACCGACCGTAGTATTAATTGAGCAGTTTTCACCGACGTATTCTTTGTTAACCGAGCGGAATAGAATGAATTAAATGATTAGTTTAAGCTAATAAGAATGATGAGCTGGCAAGAGTATAACATCGAGGTAACAGATAATGTTTGTTACGCAAATCAATGACTGACAAAATTCAAAGAAGATCTAATGAAGCAGATTGAAACATGTTATTGACACAAGTACCAAGAAAGTTTAAGCGGCAAAATCTATGAATGTGATTAAGTGGAAAAATCTGATGGTGGAGAAGAAAATGATTTACTCGTCTATATAAGAGAATAGAATTTCTTTAGTAAGATGTCGAGAAGAAGAAGAAGCTGTAGAAATTTTGCGTGAACAAGCTTTCATGCATTCTGATCATACTGGTTAGTGAGAACTGAGTTGTAGAACAATTACCGAGCTACAGAGAGCTATTACTGATGGATAGTAAGTTGATACAGTATTGAAACTGAAGTAAAATATTGATCAGAAGGATTTGTATGGACTAAATATTGATCTGTAATCTGCAATTGAAGTTGTATTAAGGTAGGTCATTTTACTATTACATATTTAACCATTGTATACAGTTCAAATCTATTAACCAAGTGGACTCTGAAATTCTTATGATGTATCATTCATAGAATGAACATTGTTATCCTATCAAACCCATAGTGAATGCTGGTTGGACGATAACTTCTAGTCTAAAATCTTCTAACAAGGTCACACCTGACAGTGTGTTTGTAACCTTTAACAGGGTTGGGTCTTAACCGACCTCACTTCAAAAGAGTGAACAATTTTGGGTTGCCAGTCCCAGGTGGTTTTTCCCTTTATAGGGTTTCCATGTTAAATCTCTTGTGTTATGTTTTGATTGTGATATATTTTTGTTATCATACTTTGCATGTTACATGGTAGATTTGATCGGTAAACAGTTTAGAATTAGATAGGTAATCGGTAAAAAGCACAGACAGTGAGAGTTATTATTGCTTACCGACGAGCAGAAATAGAAGAAATTGTTTTGGATTATACATTTTGTATTGGGACACTAGATAACTGATTCACCCCCCCTCTTAGTTATTCTAAAAATTGGTATCAGAGCTAAGTTTCTTAGAATAGAGTTTTAAAGATTTAAGCATAAAGGTCTCAAGATGTATAAGAGGGAATTACCAAAACTGAATAAAAAGAACTTCACAGTATGGCAAAGCAGAATGAAGCTACACATATATGGAATTGGGAACTCAGCACTAGATCTAATGAAAAATGGCTACATACAACCACCCACTGGTCCCCTAATTATTGATCAACTGAAGGAGAAGCATGAACACAATATTACTATGATGGAACTTGTTGCTACTTATATCGAGGCTGAATTTTAAGATATCAAGACATGCACAACTACCAAAGGAATGTGGGATAAGTTAGCACAAATCTACAGTGGAGATCTGAATGTCAAAAGAGCCCGAGATGAAAGTCTAAGAGGCAGATTTGATGATATGAGAATGAAAGAAGGTGAAAATATTGTCCAATATTCAAATAGACTCAAAGAGGTGGTACATGCTATTAGAGCATCTGATGGAGTAATTGATGATGAAACAGTGATAAGAAAGATTCTCAGAACTTTTCTACCAGTTTATGCAATCAGGATTTCTGCAATTCATGAAACAAGAGCTACATCCAACCTTAGTCTTGACACTCTGATTGGTAAACTTACATTTTTTTAATTAAACAACTTTGATAATAGTGTTGCTCCTTCTGTTGAATCAGCTTTCATGTCTTCTCTGAAGATTGGAAAGTCTAGCAAGAATGGTAAGAATTGTGATAGTGATGACGATACTGATGATGAACTTGAAGAGCTTGAAGCACTTATGGCCAGAAGATTTCCCAAAGGAAAAGGAAGGTATAGAGGCAAGCTACCTTTAGCATGCTTTAATTGTAAAGAAGTCAGTCACATTGCTGCTAGATGTCCTCAGAAGCAAAATGATGATAGATCCAAAGACTGATCTAATGGAAGCTATGGAAGAAGAGTCAACAGAGGTTGCCAACACAACAATAGAGACAACCGATATGAAAAAGGCAAAAAGGTATGTTACATAGCTGAAGATATTGAACCTGAATCTGATTCTGATGATGATATAGAAGTTGTATTTGTTGTTATGAAAGATGACTCAGAAGAGGAAGAGAAAAATGAAGAGACAACCCTGATCTCTAAAGTAAGCAGAAATTATACATGGACCAGAGACAGTGGCTGGACACATCATATGACCAGTGATGTAGAGAAGTTTGATCATCTTGTTTAATATAATGGAGGATCTATGAGAATGGGAAATGATGCACCTTGTATGGTAAGAGGTAAAGGCTCACTGATGATCAATGACAAATTACAATGTGAAAATGCATATTGGGTAGATGGACTGAACTATAATCTAATAAGTGTGGCTCAGCTAAACAATTTAGGCCACCAACTGGCTTTTGAGAGCCAAAAGGTGAAGATTTATGATGATGGAGGAAGACTTGTCAGAACTGGTACATAATCCAGAGGTAATCTATTCTATCTTGATATGGATCAGTCTTCTTGTTTGCTAATAAAGGATGAAGATGCATGCTTAGTTGTGGCATCGAAGGTTATGCCATGTGAACTTTGACAACATGATCAAGATTAGTAGAAAGAAAAGAGTTAGAGGATTGCCTAACTTGACAAAACTTGATCATGCCATGTGCCATGAATGTCAGAAAGGTAAGATGACTAAATCTAGTTTCAAAAGCAAAGACTATTCAACAAAGAAGATACTTGAGTTGGTTCATATGTACCTGTGTGGTCCTATGAGAACTCAGAGCTATTATGGTGATAAATATTTTATTCTTTTTGTTGATGATTATACCAGATTGATGACTGTTATGTTCTTGAAAGAGGAATCTAAAGCTTTCAAAATGTTTAAATGGTATTCTAAGGAAGGGAAGTTTGAACTGAAAGTTTACACCTATGCTAATTGGGCTAGAAATGTGGATGATAGAAAAAGCACCACCGGAGGAGCATTTTTCTTTGGTGAAAGACTTGTAACCTAGACAAGTAAAAAGAAAGCTTGTATTTCTCAGTCTACAGCTGAAGAAGAGTATCTTGCTATTGCTACCAACTGTTCAAACATTGCATATATCAAACAAGTTTTGGAAGGAATGAATGAGGTAATCACTGACCCAGTGATTATATATTGTGAGAACACTAGTGCAATTAATATTTCAAAGAATCCTGTGATGCACTCTAAGACAAAGCATATATCTATTAAGTATCATTACTTAAGACAACAAGTGCAAGAGAAGCAAGTAAAGTTAGAATTTGTCACATCTAAAGAACAACTTGTAGATATTTTTACAAAGCCCCTACCGAAGGACACATTTGAATACTTGAGGACTATACTTGGGGTCCGTCCCCTATCTATCAGTCACTAAGGTGATCTGGATGTTGCATCAACCAATTATTATCAGTAGATCATTCATGTTGATGCAACATAGTTCACACTTTGAATCATGTTCAAGGTTGTGATTAAGTTTGATAACTTGAACCGATGAGAAATTGGTATACAGAGATACAGAGGAAGTACTGAACACCACAAAGTGTTACTTGGCTACTATAGAGCTGATTGTTTATTTGTTTCTTTGGCATTGATGTCAAAGGGAGAGATAAACAATATGAAATGTCAAAGGGAGAGATAAACTATATGAAATGTCAAGGGAAGAGATTAAACCAAATATGAAAAGGAACAAGCACCGACGACAACTATCCAAGGGAGAGACAATCTAAAAAGATCACAACTACAGAAAGGTAAAGTTGTATTAATTAATGCTGGTTTAGTAACATAGTGATTAAATGTATTAAGTCTATTCGAATTACAACATTTGTTTACAAAGTTGTAGAATGTATGTAGTTTCCATCAATGCCAAAGGGAGAGATTGTTGGACTACAACTGATTTGGAATCTGATTGAAGGATCTATGATTACAAGATCACTGAGAAGTTTTTGATTAGATATGTTATATGATTAACTCAGTATTATGTTGTCATTGATGTCAACTAGTTTGACATCACTTATCTTGTAAGTTACTACACTGAGACATCTGAAGAAAAGTGGAAAAGAGATGAAGAACAGAGAATTCTACATGAGGAAAGATGTACATGACAGATGAGGATAAGGAACACATTGAGTAACTTATTGATGAGTCTATGACTTGATGATATTGACTTTATTATGTTGCATTCATCTATAATGAAGTATAGAGTTGAAAGACACAAAGCAATGTTGTCGGTAAATGAAGCATTTTTAATATACACCGACAGAGTGTAGTGTATACCGACCGTAGTATTAACCGAGTAGTGTTCACCGATGCATTCTTTGTTAACCGAGTGGAACAGAATGAATTAAATGATTAGTTTAAGCTGATAGGAATGATGAGCTGGCAAGAGTATAACATTGAGGTAACAGATAATGTTTTTTACGTAGATCAACGGCTGACAAAATTTAAAGAAGATCTAACGAAGTAGATTGAAACATGTTATTGACACAAGTACCGAGAAAGTTTAAGCAGCAGAATTTGATGGTGGAGAAGAAAATGATTTACTCGTCTATATAAAAGAACAAAATTTCTTTAGTAAGATGCCAAGATGAAGAAGAACCTGCAAGAATTTTGCGTGAACAAGCTTTCATGAATTCTGATCATACTGGTTAGTGAGAACTGAGTGCAGAATAATTACTGAGCTATAGAGAGCTATTACCGACAGACAGTAAGTTGATACAGTATTCAAACTGAAGTGAAATATTGATCAGAAGGATTTGTATGGACTAAATATTGATCTGTAATCTGCAATTGAAGTTGTATTAAGGTAGGTCATTTTACTGTTACATATTTAACCATTGTATACAGTTCAAATCTATTAACCGAGTAGACTCTGAAAGTCTTATGATGTATCATTCATAGAATGAACATTGTTATCTTGTCAACCCCATAGTGAATGCTAGTTGGATGATAACTTCTAGTCTAAAATCCTCTAACAAGGTCACACCTGATAGTGTGTTTGTAACCTTTAATAGGGTTGGGTCTTAACCGACCTCACTTCAGAAGAGTGAACAATTTTGGGTTGCCAGTCCCAGGTGGTTTTTCCCTTTATAGGGTTTCCATGTTAAATCTCTTGTGTTATGTGTTGATTGTGATATTTTTTTGTTATCATACTTTTCATGTTACATGGTAGATTTGATCGGTAAACATTTTAGTATTAGACTAGTAATTGGTAAAAAGCACAGACAATGAGAGTTATTATTGCTTACCGATGAGTAGAAATAGAAGAAATTGTTTTGGATTATACATTTTGTATTGGGACACTGGATAACTGATTCACCCCCCCTCTCAGTTATTATAACACAAGTCTCCATGATAACTGTACGAACAATCATTCACCGAACACTGCCTATAACTCTATCAGGAACACTGCTGACACAAGCTGCTATATAATTGTCTGTACTAACAGTTAACCTTTGCATCCATGATAACATACTGATAACATGTCCATGCTGTATATACCAGAAGCTTACTACATAAGTCTTCCACACATTCTAATTACCATATATTGTCATCAATGACAAACATACAGTCAACATTGGCTTGCTGGAAAATCTCCAACAGTTATCACTGACATATTTCTATATTAACCAAGTATGGTTGAAAACATTAAATGCTAAGAACAACCGGCTGAATTTGATGAGCTAGAATTTGTTATGATTTTGAGGTTAAGGATAAAGTTTTTTATGAGATCCATGAATGACAAAATTCAAAGAAGATCTAAACAATGAGATTGAATCATGTTAATGACACATTTACCAAGCAAGGTTTAAGAGGAAAAATGGATGAAGGAGATTAAGAGGCAAAATCTAATGGCTGATATGAAAATGTTTTACTTGTCTATATAAGAGATATGCATTTCATTATTGAAACATGCTGGAAAGAAGGAGATTGTAGAGATTTCGCATGCATGCCTGATCAAATTGGTTATTGAAAGAACAGAGTTGAAGACATTACCAAGCGTTAGAGAACTATTTACCGAGTGAAAGTAAGTTGAGAAATATTGAGGAAGTGAATTTGATTAATGATCAGAGGATTTTAAGGGCTTAGCATAGATCTAAATATTTGCAAGTGAGTTGTATTTGAATCAGATCAATACTATATTAGTTTAACCATTGATTCAGAAAATATCTTAATCAAGTGGACTTAACAATCTTATGTACTACCCTATGACATTCGTTGAATGTAAAATGTTATCTTGTTGTCCCCATAGTGAATGCTGGTCAAAAGTTAACTGTTAGTAATAAATCCTCTAACTAGGTCACACCTAACAGTGTGCATTGTAACCTTTAACAGGGTTGGCTCTTTATCGAGCTCACTTCAAAAAAATGAGTTATGTGTTACTTGTTATGATTGTTTTTCTATCATACTTTACATATTGCATAGTTGATTTAGTTGGTAATCACAGTTGGATAATTATTGGTAATCACTAAACTAGATATAAAGATTGATATTTTATGTTACCAAGATGCATAATTTGTTGGAATTGTTTTGTAAGGTACATCTTTGTATTTGGGACTGTAGGATAACTGATTTAACTGATTCACCCCCCCTTTCAGTTATTCTAACAAATTGTATCCTGGGTAGTAATTGTTGTATGACATATGGGTACTACCCATATGAAAATTTCTCAAAATGATCAATTGTCATATGACACTGCAAAAAAATCTATTTGGGAGGTGTTAAAAACTGAGTTTTTGACCAAAAAGCCCTAAAAAGGTAGTTTTGAAGGCTTGTGGGGTCCCACCGGGCATGCCAAAATATGATCAAAGAAAACCTAACCTTTTTGAAACAAGTGTAGACATTCAAACATTATTCTACGAGCATATTCCTAACATATAGATAAATCTATTTTCTAAGTCATTCAGATAGAACTTAAACAGGAGCACCCTATCATCGTTTGATTTGTTCTTGATTTAGGGATGTGGGTGTGTTCTCAAAACACATGGAGCTTATCCCTAATGTTGATTAGGAGGGATTGGGATGGATTAGGGACCATGAGAACCCCATAGTGGTACAAAATCAGGTATAGAACACCTGTTTTGCCCCTAGAGTCTCAAAGAACCTAAAATGATGATTGATGCAAGAATGATTAAGCTAGATTGATTTTATTCCAAATGAAACATGATATGATGCTAAATGATTATAAAATATTAGCAAAGAACTAGATTCAATCCATTAAGCTACTCTAAGATGATTTATGAAAGCATAAAAGATAACTGAAATCTAACAATTAAGATTGATTATGCTAAATCTAGAAGTAAATGAGCATGCTAAAATGCATGAAGATAAAAACTAAGCTAATACTTTTCTCTTGGAAGGAGTATTTATAGGATTCAAGCCAAGGGCTTGGTTTAGGAAGAGGATTTAGGGTTTGGGTTAGAGTCTGAGGTATGGTTAGGGGTAAGGTTAGATTAGCCTTGGTTAAGGTTGCTCAAACATGTGTGAGAAACACTAGGGAAGTGTGCAAGGGGGGAATCAATTATCCATAGTCCCAATCACAAAATGTATAACCAAAACACTTTACTAAAAACTTCTATAGCTCGGTAAACTAAAATAGTATTATGTCTGTGCTTTTATTGATTACCAGTTATATAATGATTACCGATCAAATCCAATATGCAACATGTAAAGTATGACAAAAAACAATCATCACAATCAACACATAACACAAGAGATTTAATGTGGAAACCCCGTGAAGGGAAAAACCACCTGGGACTAGCAACCCAAAAATTGTTCACTCTTCTGAAGTGAGGTTGGTGAAGACCCAACCCTATTAAAGGTTACAAACACACTGTGAGGTGTGACCTTGTTAGAGGATTTTAGATGAACCGTTATCATCCAACTAGCATTCACTATGGGGTTGACATGATAACAAATGTACACTCTATGAATGACATTACAAGACTTTCTAGTCCACTTTGTTAAGAGATTTCTCTGTTTACAATGGTTAAAATGTAACAACAGTTGATCTGATTACAAAACAACTTCAATTGCAGATTATTAGATCTATTTTAAGCTCATTCAAATCTTTTGATCAATATATCAATTCTATTTCAATCAATATTCAGTAACTTAGGGTCACTCGATAATAGCTTTCTGACGCTCGGTAATATTTGTAGTTCGGTTCTCCTTAACTAGTTTGATCAAGCATGCATGAAGCTTGTTCACGTGATATCTCTGCAGTCTCCTTTTGACATAATTTCATCATGAAATCCTAGTCTCTTAAATAGATGAGTAAACTGTTTTAATTCCATCCATCAGATTTTGCCGCTTAATCTCCTTTGTTGATTTTGCCGCTTAAACCTTCCTCGGCTGATGTGTTAGTAACATGTTTTGTTTCAATCCCTTAGATCTTCTTCAAATTATGTTAGCCATCGATCTTCGTAACAAACATCATCTTCATCTCTGATTTTAAGGTACTTTACAGCTCATCAACTTCCATAGGCTAAACTAGTCATTTAGTTCTTTTCTTTTGCTCGGTTAACAAAGAAATGTGTCAGTGAACATAAGCTCAGTTTATACTGTGATCGGTATTGTGTGTGTGAAAATTGTACCTGATCTGTAGACACAACACTCAGTAAAACATTAGAGGTTAGCTATAATCAAAATCGTGTAAAATTGAAAGCTATCTAACCAAGCGATTTACTGCCTTCTAATAGGTGCGAGATTAATGTTCTCAGATTATTATCGAGATCAGTGACCTAGACGACACCTAAATGAAGGATTTGAATGCAATTGATCTAGATATGAATTGAATGCAATTAATCTATTTTTTTTGATATTTTCTATGCAATAAGAATGATAAAAACTGATATGATATGAATGCTATTGAAAACTGATATGCTATGAATCTAACAATGATATGTAATGAATGCTAAATGATCTAACAATGAAGATTCTAACAATGATATGAAAACTATGAATGCAAAAATAAGATTGATCTCACAAAGATGTCGATTCACAAGAGCTTTGATTCTTCAATTCCAATTCTCCAGCGTGATTGTGCAAAATATGAGATGATTTGTGAAGAGCTAAGCCTTTAATTTATAGAAATCCAGGGCTTTGGAGGTGCATGAGAAAAAGCCATAAATCACTCAAATAACTCAACTTGATTTTTGAGTTATTTTTAAATAAAGATAATTAACTCACAAAAACATGCAAAAGCTAAGCTTTAACTCAAAATAGAGTTTAGCTTTAATTGATAATTGATAGTTGTTTGCTTTTATGATTGTGCATGTTTTATTTATGAATTAATTTAATAATAAAGTGATTTATTTCCAACTTAACTGCTTTTAAAAATAAAACAATTGATTTATGGGTTAATCAATTATTTAATCAAAATTTTATTAAAAACTATATTATTAAATAATGACAACTTGCTTTAATTAATTAAATAAGAATTTAATCAATTATTCATATGATATTAGATTTATTGTCAAAATTAAATAATACAATTAATAATAGATATAATTAAATTTAATTACACAATTAAGTGGCAAATATTAAATCTAATTAATTAAATATGAAAATATTCAATTAATCAAACTTTAGGATAAATGTGATTTATTGCCAAATAATTATAAAATTAAAGATAATTAAGATAATTAGGAATATTACTAGGAATATTCTCCGATGCAAAATTTAAGATAATCAATTAGATTTGATGATGTTTAGATGTGCCTTAGATTAGGACTTTGATGTCGATTTCATATGATTTGATGATATAGGAGGTTAATGAACTTATAGCCCATTTTTGGGGTATTACATTTTGCCCCTCTTTGAATTACTGTGCGAAGCGCAGTGGTTCAAAGAAAGTCTGTGTTTGATAGAGATATGAAACTGATTCAAAAGATAAACCGATCTCAAGATAGAAAATGATTGAGAGATATTGAGATAGGAGTTGATTGATATTGAATTAAGATGGAGATAATAGGTCTTGAATGACCAAAGATAATGTTCACTGTAGAAGCAAATGAACCTATTATTGCGAAAAAGTGTCAAAATGCTTGATTCTGAACCTTAGGATTGATAAGAAGTGAGTGACCCGTTCTAGACTCGATTGTCTTAGTAGAACTAGCAGGTATCACATCCGAATCCTTCAGTTGCCGAAGAACCAAGGAAAGAACACTATGATCTGATGGTTGCAAAAACTGATACAGATTACAAGATTAAGAGAATACCAGATTGATATGGATCGATGAATCTGATATGCCCCAAGTGATGATAGATTTGCCCCGAGCGATGAGGACTTTTGATGAATCAGTAACTAGACGTGATTGTTTGTCTTGATCACTGATGAAAGATATTGATAGAATTGATCGATAGAATTTGATTTACAGACTATGGATCGATGAATCTGATATGCCCCAAGTGATGATAGATTTGCCCCGAGCGATGAGGACTTTTGATGAATCAGTAACTAGACGTGATTGTTTATCTTGATCACTGATGAAAGATATTGATAGACTTGATCGATAGAATTTGATTTACAGACTTTGAATGATGTGCAATAACATGCCCCCTTCGGGATTAAAATTGAAATCTGACAAGAAAAGTCAGCGTTGATAGTTTAGAAGCATGTTAATTGATCTGAGAAGTGGTTATTTACATCCGAGAACGCATTCTGCATCGTTGGAAGGTCCCAAAAGACCAAGTTTGACTAGGTTTGACCATGAGTTGACCATGGTTGACCAAGTTGAAATTTTGATAGTTTGATGTAAGATAATCAGTTAAGTTGAATACTAGATTTCTGTGATGATTGAAGGTCGAATATGCAAGTAGTTAATAATATGAATGATCTCAGATTTGAATTTTGATCCCGAAAAAGGATTCTACTTGCTATTTCATTGGAGGAACCTTCATGTGAGATTTAGCTCTTGTTAGATTTGAAGATGCGATTTGAAGAATCATTTAAGCATTGAAGTTCGTTTAATCATTGTGAGATCATGCAAACATGCAAAATGCAATGAGACATGCAAAATGAAATGCAACCTAAGACCTAGGACCTAGTCACTGATCATGTGTCGATTTGTTATCATCATTGAACTTTTAGGTAATCGGATAAATCAATACAATGCCCACTAGACATGAAACCATAGACATATGAATATCGATTTGTATGCGCAAGAATCAATACAACACCCACTGGACAACAACCATGGATATATGAATATTGACTTTATTTTCAAAATGTTGGATTAAATATAAGCATCAAGGCACAAATGCCAGGATGACCTGAATATCATGTCCATTTTGATATAGCAATTTGTACAAGCATCAAAACATAAACGTCGTGATGACCTGAATACGCCTTGCATTGCAAACACATCAAACAGTCAAGAGATCATTCTAAATCCAATGTGAATTACCCGTAGTGACCCTTTATCGTTCACATCCTTAGGCAAGATTGCGTTCACAGTAGGAGAAAGAACTTACTCAAAAAGATAATAGTTAGATCAAACATCCTTGAATTTTTTTGGGTATCAATGGTCGAGGTACGCATGGCCATCCAATTCGAGATAGAGGCTCTTACAGTCGGACACCATTTCAATCCAGAATTTCCAAAGCTGTTAGATTTTCACATACAAGCAGAAGACAAAGAAAAGATTATGCCCCCAGTCATTACTCTCTAAATCCTATAAAAGACATCATCGAAGAGCTCGAAGGGACATAATATGCAAAAATCTCAATGCAAATCAGTAAGCATACAAGGAGATAAAAGCATGAACAGCACAGATTGTTTTCAGTTGAGTTTTGATGTTTGATTGTTGTTGATGCAAAATCCTTTCTGGAGACGAGACAGACTGACTGACTCAACTTGAAGTTTCAAAGGACTCTGAGTGGATATGACACATCTAAGATACATGGGAGACCATAGGATATGACATTGATTGCCCCCAAGTGTGAACATTGATAGGATGCAAACGCTTGAGCTGGTTGGTGTACAGGCCGACTTATTGAAAACTGGAAATGCAGGAACAAACCGGGAGATATGTACAAACTAAAGCAAGACTGAAAGCTGGGAAAGATCAAGATTGTACTGATAGATGGAGCATTTTGGAACAAGTGGTGCCCGTTTGCCGAGTTTTCACCATCTTGGTAGAGATTCTATTTTTGCTACCGAGGTGCCTGTTTCCAGGTTTTCACCAAGGCACTTTTTTTTCTTTTTTTCTTTTTTTTTTCTTTTTTTTTTTTTTCATTTTTTTGTATTTTTCATTTTTTCAATTTTTTTGTACTTTTGATATTTTTTGATTTTTTTGTGAATCATCAAGGCGCCTATTGCTAGGTTTTCACCAAGATGTTCATTTTTTTCAGGACTTTTTCTGATTTTTAAGATTTTTTTCAGGACATTTACCAAGCACTGAATGCCTTAGGCATAGAATTTCTTTAGATGGAGAACGTTGATTGGTTCTCAGAGCTGTTCTCCTTCAGTGGTTGAGAGTTGATAGGCACCAGAGCCAAAAGTAGCAGTGATTACAAAGGGACCCAACCAATTGGGTTCAAACTTCCCCTTGCGTTCTCGATGTGATTGATTTTTAGGATTTTCTCTCAACACTAGATCGCCAACCTGAAATTCTCTATGTCTGACTTTCTTGTTGTAGCCTCTAGACATTCTCTTCTGATATACTCTGAGATGATCATACGCTGCTTGCCTGCGCTCATCTAGTAATTCCAGTTCTTGTAACCTAGACACTCGGTAGTCTTCATCAGTGACAAGTCCATGCATTTTGATTCTAAGTGATGGGATTTCAACCTCAATAGGTAGTACTGCTTCAGACCCATAAACTAAAGTGAATGGTGTAGCCCCAGTAGGCATTCTGATACTAGTTCTAATATTGGTTCTGATACTGATTCTGATACTTTTTCTGATACTGATTCTGATACTTGTTCTGATACTTTTTCTGATACTGGTTCTGATATTGGTTCTGATACCGGTTCTGATACTAGTTCTGATAATTGTTCTGATACTGGTTTTGATACTTTTTCTGATACTAGTTCTGATACTAATTCTGATACTGATTATGATAATTGTTTTGATACTGGTTCTGATATTTGTTTTGATACTGGTTTTGATACTTGTTCTGATAATAATTCTGATAATTGTTCTAATACTGGTTCTGATACTGATTCTGATAATTGTTCTGATACTTGATATACTTGATAGCATCTTTTTCCATTGCAAACTCCCAAGCAAGATCATATCGTGTAGTCCCAATGTCTAGCAAGGTAGAGAACAAGAGGGATTAGCAAGCTGGTGGAAGAGATGGAAGATAAGAGAATGAAGGAGAATGAAGGGAAGAAATCTTCAAGGCCAAACTCCTCAAGAATACCCAAGCTAGGGAAAAAGTGTCATGTAAAGCGCATTTGGTCAAGCAATGAAAGGCTAGCATAGGATAAGCACAAAATCATAATGCAAGAGCAGGAAAGGATGCAATCCAACGGAGTAGACATGTGAAGAGGCTTCATAGCACTGTGTTTTACTCTTTCTTTCTTAGATCAAGACCAAAGGGGAAAATGATAGCGACAGGTGAAAATGAATGAAGGAAAATAAATATGAAGGCTAAACAGGAAGGGATTGAAAGCAAGATCATCATCAGACAACTCATAAAATAGCCAAATGTTCGTGTATAGATCAACATTGTCAAGATCAAAGAGAGAAGATGAAATGGATGAAATATGTAGAAGAACTACGCATGATGCCTGATTGCCAGGTTTTCATCATGGTACTTATCCAAGGTGCCACAAGGAAGTGGTTTTCACCATAGGATGAATTTATTTCTCTTTACTTTTGCTACCAAGGCGCCTGTTTCCAAGTTTTCACCAAGGCACATTTTCAATTTTTTTTTTTATTTTTTATTTTTTCCTTTTTTTCGGAAGAAGGCAAGCTTTTTAGATAATGCTCCTTGAAAGGATAAACCATGATATGCCAAGGATTCAAAATGACATGCTCAAAGATGCTGATAGGGAAAGGGAGATGAAAGAGAAAAATGGAGGATAAAATTTTATGTAAAGCGAGTGAGGTTGGAAGATAGGAGGAATAGGCAAGTGAGGAAAAAGGATAGGAGGTATAAGGATAATGCATGGAAGGATTGTGAAAGAGTAGATGGAAAGGAAGGCAAGATCAATGTAAACACACACCTTGAAGGGTGGCGAGAGGGTGGAGGAAATGTGAATGAAGGAATACGTGAAGGAATATGGCGAATGGATAGCAGAGGTTGAGGTTTGGGCGCATGAAATGGAAGAATATTTTTGGAAGGAGAGGTAGTGGAAGCCTTTGGAAGCTTGAATGTCAATTTCACTTTTTGTTCAACACCAGACTCTTTCAAGAGAGACTTTGGAATCCATATAGTCGTAGGCTTTTTATTTCCTTTTGATGATTTAGAGATAATATCTTCAATGATGGATTTTGGAACCCATACTTGTCTTGTAATTTTTTTCTTAGATATCTCTTTTGACTTTATGTTTCCATGTCTATTAGAGGAGACATAGTGATCTTTTTTTGATGGATTCTTGTATTGCTTCTTTTTCTTGTATTGAACATTCAAGTTACTTCCAAAGGACTTGGGACTTGTGGAAGAAGGAGGAGGATATGACTGGTTTAGATGGGTGGGTGGATGAAAAGGATTCAAGGGTATGCATCTATGTTGATCTTGAGGAAAGATGGGAGATGGAGGTATGTAAGGACCCAAGATGGATGGCAAATTAGGAGAGTTAGGAGGGGAAAGTGAAGGGACATAAGGACCCAAGATGGAAGGAAGACGTGAAGCCTTTAGTAGTGGTGGAAGAGGTCCAAGGATGGAAGTGGAAGACGCAAAAGGATAATCAATAAGTTCATCAGCATCTATATGACAACCAAGGATATCAACATCTTTAGAGTGAGCATTAGGATCTTCAATAGAATCATGGACATCTTGAATATGAGCACCTTCTTTGATAGGATTGTTCAAAGCTTGCAAAGACTTAGGAAGAGTAGAAAGTGAAAGTGAACATGGAGTGGTAGAACAAGAAGATGGAAGACTTTGATCTTGACAAGGATCTTTGGATAGCACAAGTGCATAATTTTTCTTTTGATTTTCAATAGGCTTGACATTGGAAGGAACACCATTTTTACCAACCTTAATGGAAGTATCATCTTTGGAAAGCGCAAGTGTAGTAAGGTCATTTTGATTGTCAATAAGCTCATTAGTGTAAGTAGTAGCCTGATCTTGCTTAAGAGAAGACTTAAGACATGGTGGAATGCATGAATAAGGGTGTATAGGATCAAAAGAACCATGAAGCGGATAAGAGACATCGGGAAAAGGAGTGGATGACATGGAGGGTTCTTGATCTTGATCTTTCTTTATGTTCTTCTCTTTATCATTTTTAGAGTCCTCTTGACATGGAGCCACTTCTAAGGACAAGGAAGCATGTTGGGATTGTATGGATGACTTTGGGAGAGATGGTGGAGGACTAGCTGAAGTAGGCATTATAGCATATGAAGGCTTAGGCTCTTTAGATTTATCATTATTAAAAGTATTTGCAGCCAAGTGAAGGTTAGCTTGAGTTTCTTTAAGAGGTAGCCCTGGAGGATAACTATAGGGAACCACATGAGAAGTATCAAGGCTTGTGTCGAATGAAGGTTCTGTGAAAGATTTGAAAGACTCAGAAGCTTTAGGAAATGTATGAGTATTGGAGGAAATAGGGGATGGAAGGGAACCATCACCAAACAAAGGTTCAACATTAACATGATCTTGCTTGAGAGTGTAATCTTTATTTTCAGCTGGAGAGTTCTTAGAGGAGAGATCCTTATAGTATTGACGTTTCAAGCTAGCACGATGTATTTTATAGTCCTCAGCAATAGTAGATGGATCATCATCAAGGTATTGTCCACAAAAGCCATCAAAATCTCTTTCAAAATCAGAATCATATGGATCACCATCACGATCTATCCAATGTGACGGCCCATTTGTAGTAAGCAGGAATGAACGATGAGGAGGACTCTTAGGAATAAAGGTGTCATAGGTATCATTACATTGTCTGTCGTCATAGTCATCATAGTCTCCAAAGCTAGATGTGTCACTCTCTGTGGAAGAGGTATCATATTGCTCAATTTTTTTCCGGGGGCATGGTGACATGTACAAGTCTTTATCAAATGGAAAAGAGTATAGAGGTTCCTTTTCTTTCCCAAGTTTGTCAAGCTGGACTTGCATAGCATGTATCTATTTCATTATAGTGGCGATCAGAGCTTCTTCCTCTTGTTTACTGATTCTTTGAGACATGTGTACTGATTCTCAATAGCTACTGATTTGTTCTTGACACAATGATATTTTTGACAGATTCTGGAACTAGGCTGGAAACATTGGATATCTTGCAATTTGACAATTTCTGACAACTTTCTCAAATTTTTCCAAACGACACTCTGCAGACTTGTACGACACTGGGTAGTCTATGAAATGACAGTTGCTAAACTCATACGACAGTTGGGTAATACTGAAATGACACTTGACAAAACTCGTACGACTTTTGACTTCCTGAAATGACTTTTGACTCCAGAAAAGATTTTACGTCAATTTTTGCAAAATGTAAGGTCTTCAGTTTTGGATTGTTTGCAAATTGTATTGTCCAGATTTTAAAGGTTATACCAGATTTGATCGTTTTTAATAGCCAAGTAGATAAATAAGCACGCAGAACAACAAGCAAGTGATTCCAAGCACGTCTGAAAACAATGAACAAGGGCAAAAGCAACCTTGCGCATGAACAATCAAGTGACCAAATTGTGCTAATCCCTGAGAGTACTAATTGTGTATGTTCTGAAAAAGTTTTGCAATAACGCACATATACCTAAAAGTGAAAAATTGGCCTCTCTAGGGTTTTTAGTAATTGTTTGACTCTGCAACTTTTATGATTCAAAGGGGTGAACTCCAATCCCGGCGCACCAGGGTTTTGACACAGTCCGAGAACTTAATCTTCAAGAGCTGCTAGGGAGATCTGACAACCCAACAATGAACCATACCCGTGGAGATTTCTTCCACAAGGACATTTATATAGCGGTTGTCACTACCATGGCGAAAATGGCTATTACCGCTTGAGGTTCCGTCAATGCAATTTGCCCTATGAAGGGATTGTCCGCTACGGTTAACCCTCTCTAAAGATGACTCACAATAGTATACCACAAGGGGACTTGGCTCTAGATTCAAGGTTTTGACACCTCTTCACTTTTAACCCAAACAAAGCAAGCAGATTAATCCGACACGCTAAGACAAAGTTTTGTTCCACCAAGGTCTGTGATATCAACTCCACGTGATCTATCAACCTCTCCGGGGAGAGAATGTATCAATCAATAAGAGAAGACGCACTAACCAATTTTGATTCACCAAAGCTTGTGATATCAACCCCACATGATCTATCAACCTCTCCGGAGAGAGAATGTGTCGATCAATAAGAGAAGACTCACTAACTAAGTTGAATGTGAAACGCACTAAGTATCCTCCCTACCTACAAGGATTCTATCGTCAAGAAGGATTTCGCTAGGAATCCAATCTCTCAAGAATCACAAATAGTGTTCATAGGGCCTAATTACTATGTGAGCACAGATGTATGTTCCGAAAGCAAATCTACCAAAAGCATCCAAAAAGTAGAAAGAGGAACACTTAACGTTTAAAGAGAATATGAGATGAGTCCACAAGGTGGAACACTTAACACCTCACACAAGCTAAAAACGAGTCCACAACTTAGAAAACAAGGGAGTTCCTAAAAGCACAAAAGGGTTGCCAAGTGGAACATTTAACGCTTCTGTCCTGTTGACCCCTCCCCTTTATGGCGCTGAGATTGCAACCACGGGGCGGAAATGAGGGGCCGGCGGATTAGCGAGTCCAATAACCCAAGATAGCAATCAAGATCAATCACAAGTATTCTAAGACTACTTAATGAATCCTTAAGGGTTCACAACCTAGTATCAATTATGCAAGTGTGTAGAAATAGATCAAAAGCATGAAAAGATGCACACAAGCTTGACACATAAGAGATTTATTTTAAGTCCCAAATCAAAATATTATTAGATGAAGGAGAATACCTGGGATCCTTGCAACGCGCTTAGTAGATTTTACTTGATTTTTAGCAATTTTTGTTGAGCTTTTCCATGCAAGCAAGTGACGAACTCTCCAACAAGCAAACAAGCAAACAAGATATGCAAAATATATTCAACTTATGAAAACCATAGGGTTAGCTCTAAAAATCAATTATTATCAGTAATAATAACCAGCAATCAACCCAAATGACAACTCATATCATTCATTGAACCATGTAAAAAAAATAAGTGCATACCCATCACAAAACTTTATTTTTTTTTTGCTGCATTTGACCTAGTCAACAAGATCTAATTTTTTTGATATGATTTTGGCCACAAAAATAGAAATTCAGAATAGAGACCCCTGCTAAAAAACAGAGAGCTTTCCAAAAATGCAAAAATTTTAGAAAAACCTCTTCATTTGTGCCCTAGAGACCCATTTTATCAATACAGACCAGTTTTTGTAAATTGACTATTTGAGCTATGATATCATGTCCAAATTTAAAACACAAAGAATGGACCCCCTGTAGAATTTAAAGAGCTTTCCGAAAATATAAAAATTTTTGAAAAATATGCTGATTTGCGTCAGATATTAATTTTTTCCGAAATTTCAAGAAAAAATTATTAAAAATTCAAAACATCTCAGAAAATTCTAAATTTTTTACTGTAGCTTCCATGACATGTCACCAACTTGCAAAAAAAATTTTAGATCAAAATTCCAAGCCGTTTGGGAGATAAAATTAAATCTTTGAAACTTTGGGGTTTTAGCTCCAAAAAAATCAAAACCAGCATGCAAAGGTGGGTTGCCCCACGGTGGGCGCCAGAAATGTGTGTGTGAAAATTGTACCTGATCTGTAGACACAACACTCAGTAAAACATTAGAGGTTAGCTATAATCAAAATCGTGTAAAATTGAAAGCTATCTAACCAAGCGATTTACTGCCTTCTAATAGGTGCGAGATTAATGTTCTCAGATTATTATCGAGATCAGTGACCTAGACGACACCTAAATGAAGGATTTGAATGCAATTGATCTAGATATGAATTGAATGCAATTAATCTATTTTTTTTGATATTTTCTATGCAATAAGAATGATAAAAACTGATATGATATGAATGCTATTGAAAACTGATATGCTATGAATCTAACAATGATATGTAATGAATGCTAAATGATCTAACAATGAAGATTCTAACAATGATATGAAAACTATGAATGCAAAAATAAGATTGATCTCACAAAGATGTCGATTCACAAGAGCTTTGATTCTTCAATTCCAATTCTCCAGCGTGATTGTGCAAAATATGAGATGATTTGTGAAGAGCTAAGCCTTTAATTTATAGAAATCCAGGGCTTTGGAGGTGCATGAGAAAAAGCCATAAATCACTCAAATAACTCAACTTGATTTTTGAGTTATTTTTAAATAAAGATAATTAACTCACAAAAACATGCAAAAGCTAAGCTTTAACTCAAAATAGAGTTTAGCTTTAATTGATAATTGATAGTTGTTTGCTTTTATGATTGTGCATGTTTTATTTATGAATTAATTTAATAATAAAGTGATTTATTTCCAACTTAACTGCTTTTAAAAATAAAACAATTGATTTATGGGTTAATCAATTATTTAATCAAAATTTTATTAAAAACTATATTATTAAATAATGACAACTTGCTTTAATTAATTAAATAAGAATTTAATCAATTATTCATATGATATTAGATTTATTGTCAAAATTAAATAATACAATTAATAATAGATATAATTAAATTTAATTACACAATTAAGTGGCAAATATTAAATCTAATTAATTAAATATGAAAATATTCAATTAATCAAACTTTAGGATAAATGTGATTTATTGCCAAATAATTATAAAATTAAAGATAATTAAGATAATTAGGAATATTACTAGGAATATTCTCCGATGCAAAATTTAAGATAATCAATTAGATTTGATGATGTTTAGATGTGCCTTAGATTAGGACTTTGATGTCGATTTCATATGATTTGATGATATAGGAGGTTAATGAACTTATAGCCCATTTTTGGGGTATTACAGGTATACACTACATTGTGTCAGTGTATATTGAAATGGTTCTTTAACTGACAACACTGCTTTGTGCATTTTGCTCAATCCTTTATCATAAATAAATACAACATAATCAAGTCAATAACATAAGGTCATAGACTCATTTATAAGTTACCTAATGTATTCCTTATCCTTATCTATCATCTCCATCTTCCTCATGTAGGTATATTTGTTCTTCATCTCTTTTCTTCTTCTTCTATAGATGTTTGGGTATAGTAACTTACAAGATAAGTACTATCAAAAATAGTTTACATCAATAACAACATATTACTGATTTAATCATCTTACATATTTAATCAGTAACTTAGTGATCTTAAATCACAGATCTTCAAGTTATACAATTTATTCAAAATCAGTTGTAGTTCATCAATATCTCCCTTTGGAATTGATTGTAACACAAACAATATGAAATATGCCATACACATAACAAACATGTATTCTACAACTCTGTCAAAAAATCTTGTAACTCGGTAGAAGATCTCCCTAGCTTAATATGTTTAATCACTACGTTACATAAACACATTTGCAAGTGCAAACTAAGTTCTGCAGATATGATCTTTTTAGCTCTCTTTTCTATATCTCTCTTTTTCTTTGGCTTCATATTCTTCATATTGATCTCTCTCACTTTGACAACAATGCCAAAGAGCAATAAAAAAATATAGCTCTGTAGTAGCCATATAACTCTCTATTGTCCAGTGCATTCTCTATATCTCGGTATACTGTTATGAAAATCTATTCCAGTACTTCAACCTTTCACAACCTTAGACAAAAGTCCAAAGTGTGAACTCTGTTGCATCAACATGTATGATCTTCTAATAAGATTAGGCTGATGCAACCTCCATATCACCTTAGTGATTGGTAGACAGGGGACGAATGCCAAGTCTAGTCCTCAAGTATTCATATGTATCCTTCGATAGAGGCTTTGTAAATATGTTAGCAAGTTTTTCTTTTGATGTAACAAATTCTAGCTTCACTTTCTTCTCTTGTACTTGTTCCCTTAAGTAGTGATACTTAATTGATACATGCTTTGTTTTAGAGTGCATCACTGGATTCTTTGAAATATTAATAGTACTAGTGTTATCACAATATATAATCACCGGCTCAATGATTACCTCATTCATACCTTCTAACACTTGCTTTATATATGCAATATTTGAATAGTTAGTAGTAACAACAACATACTCTACTTCAGCTTTAGACTAAGAAATGCAAGCCTATTTCTTACTTGTCCATGTAACAAGTCTTTCACCAAAGAAGAATGCTCCTCCAATGGTACTCTTTCAATCATCCACATTTCCAGTCCAATCAACATCAATGTATACTTCTAGTTTAAACTTGCCTTTCTTAGGAAACCACATTCCATAATCTTCAGTTTTCTTTAGGTATCTTAAGATTCTCTTTGTAGCAACCATGTGTGATTCTCTAGGGCTTGCAGAAAATCTAACAACTATTCCAACAACATGTGCTATATCAGGTCTACTATGAACTACATACATTAACTTTCCAATCATGGATTGGTACAGTTTCTAATTTACCTCAGTAGTTCCATCTTCTTTAGTAAGTTTACATCCAGTAGCCATCAGTGTTCCCACAGGTTTAGCATCTTCCATGCCAAATGTCTTCAAGACTTCCTTTATATATTTATATTGTGTGATGAATATACCATCATTCTACTGAATCACTTGTAAGCCTAGAAAGAACTTAATCTCTCCAAACATAGACATTTCAAATTCACTTTTCATTTCATCAACAAATGACTTACAGATTTGATCTTGTCCTCCAAATATTATGTCATCCACAAATATCTCAGCAATCAAGATAGTATAATTAGAATTTCCTTTCATGTACAGATTACTATTATCACTTGTTCTAACAAATCCAATACTCAACAAATAGTTATGCAGCCTCTCATAATAGGCTCTCAGTGCTTGCTTCAAACCATATAAAGCTTTATGTAATCTACATACCATATCTTTGTTTTCAAGATCAATAAACCCTTCAGGTTGTTCTATGTAGACTTCTTCTTCAAGTATCCCATTCAGAAAAGCTGATTTGACATCCATTTGGTAAACTTTGAACTTTTTGTAAGTCTAAATTTAACAAATTCTTTTGGCAAGAGGTAATGCCTCCACTTCTTGAGGGATTGTACTAATGCATACAATTCTAAGTCATAAGCTGAATACTTTTTCTTTGCCTCATTGAGTTTCTCATTGAAGAATGCCACAGGCCTTCCTTCTTGGCTCAATACACCCCCTACTGCTACACCACTTTCATCACATTCTATTGTGAACAACTTATCAAAATTAGGTAAGAGTAAGATAGGTTTGGTAGCTACCTCTTGCTTCAATGTTTGAAATGCTTTCTCAGCTGCCTCAGTCCACTTGAACTTGGTTTTAAGTCCTCCCTTGATAGTGTCTAGCACTGGTGCACAAATCCCACTAAAGTTTCTCACAAACTTTCTATAAAATTAGGCTAACCCATGAAAACTTCTAACTTTAGTCCCTGTTTTAGGGGCAAGCCAATTCAAGATTGCCTCCACCTTGCTTGGGTCCATTTTCAAAGTACCCTTAGACACCACAAATCCCAAGTAAACCAGCTCCTGCTGCATGACCTCACTCTTCTCTAGGTTGATAGCTAATTGCTCTTCATGGATTCTCTTCATGACCAACCTCAAATGCTCCAGTTGTTCTTCTTTGGTTTTTCTATAGATGAATATATCATCTAGATATACTAGTACAAATCTACCTGTGAAGTCCTTCAAGACCTCATTCATCAACCTCATGAAGGTGCTTAGGGCATTGGTAAGCCCAAATGGCATTACAAGCCATTCATACAATCCATCTGTGTTTCAAAAGCAGTCTTCCACTCATCACCCTCCTTAATTCTAATTTGGTAATAACCACTTTTTAGATCCAACTTAGTGAAATACATAGCACCTCCTAAGAAATCCATCAAATCTTCTATTCTTGGAATTGGGAACCTATACCTGATAGTGATCCTATTGATAGCCCTTGAATCTATGCAAAGTCTCCATTTTCCTCCTTTCTTGGATGCCAAGACCACTGGGACTACACATGGACTAATGCTCTTCTTGATCAGCCCTTGATCCAATAATTCTTGCACTTGTCTTGCCACTTCCTTATTCTAGTCAGGGGTAAGCTTGTAGGCTGCTTTGTTAGGCAAAGATGCACTGGGTACAAAGTCTATTTGATGACTTATGGCCCTTCTTGGAGGTAGTGTTGTAGGGGTTCCATCACTCACAATGTCTCTGAATTCTTCTAACATTTGCTGCACTTCTAATGGTGTTTTTTCTTGCAACTTCTTGTCATCCTCCTTTGGCTTCATCATGATAGCACATCCTATTGTCTCCTCATCATGTAGTGCATGTAGGAACTCCTTACCACTGCTAAGAAACATAGTAGGTGTTTTAGAAGTACCTTCTTCATTCTCTATTATGGATTGAATCTTGAATGTTCTTCCATCTTTCTTGAAAGAAATGGAGTTCTCTTCTCCATCATAGATCACCTTCCTATCAAATTGCCAGGGTCTTCCCAATAAGAGATGGCATGCATCCATGGGTAGGACATTGCAAAGAACTTTGTCCTTATAGCCTCCAATTGAAAACTCCACCCATGTCTACTCATTTTCTAGCACACTCTGCTCCTGATTCAAGCAATTCACCTTGTAGGGGTTTGCATTGGGACCCTTTGTGATTTTGAGCTTCTTTGTTGCTTCCTCTGCTATGATGTTATCAGTGGACCCTGAATCCACTATAACTCTTCAAACTTTTCCTTGTATCTTGCATCTGACTCTAAAAAGAGCCCTCCTTTGCTTGGGTTCACCTTGGTTAGGTTTCCTTATGAGTACTCTTCTAAACATTAAGTTTTCACCCATTTCTGATTCTAGTTTGCTGACCTCATTAGTACATGAGCTTCTGCTATCTTCTTGGGTATAGGCTACCCTCTTTTCATTGTTTGAGTTTGATGGCTTGTCAGGACACCTATAAGCAAGGTGCCCAAGCTGCCCACATTGATAACATTTCATTGTGGCAAAGTAGGAGCTACTTCTTCCTACACCTCTTCCTCTATTTCCTTGAGAACCTCTTCCTATACCAAAAGATCCTCTTGTACTAATTTTTGAACTTTTTTCCAAAAGTTTTCTCTCCCCTTGGCTTCTTGAGTCACCACCTCTTCCACTAGAACCTCCTCTTTGACCCTCTCTAGAGTCTCTACCTCTGCCTCTATTCTTTGATTTAGGTTCCTTCTTCCTTCTTTACTTATCTTTAGGTTTTTGTGCCATATGTTGACACCCAAGAACTGTGGTGGGAGTGAACAAAATCATCTCCTCTTCTATGCTCTATTTCAAACCACTTAGGTACCTTGCCACCTTGATGCTCTCTTCTTCCTTGACTTTAGTTCTCAAGCTCAACTAGTGAAACTCTTTAGTGTAGGTGGCTACATCCATCTCCTTTTGTCTAAGATTCAATCTCCTCCTATGTTGCTTGATCTCATAATCAAAAGGTAGGTATGCTTCCTTCACTTTGTTGACCATTGCTTTCCAATTGGAGATTGGGTACTTTCCCTCTTTCTCCCTTTCTTCTTGCAGGTAGTTCCACTAGGTTAAAGCTTGATCTCTCAACCTAGATTTGGCCACTTTGACCTTTTGTGCCTTTGAAATCTCTTCACATTCAAAGTGATTCTCCATGCCTTCAATCCATTGTATCACAAGCTTTGTATCCATCCTGCCAATAAGTAATGGGACACCCTCAAGTGCCTTTCCAGTGATAGCCTTCAAAGCTTTAAGAAATTGCTCATCTTGGGTTGGAGGATCAGGAGTGGGCACATCATCATCAATGGTCTTCTCTTTCTCTTTGGCATCTTGCTCCTCCATCCTATCTTTCACCTTATCTGCCTTTTCTTGGACATCATCCAAGAGTTGTTCCATTTGCATCAATCTTTCTTGTAGGAGTCTATTAGCTTCCTCCTAATCTTCCACCTTCTTAGCAAGCTCTACATTAGTCACCATTTGTTTCTTGTGTGATGATCCAACTGACTCTTCTGCAGGTTGAAACATCCACTATCCACTTCCCAAGCCTTAAGAGGCTCTAATACCAATCTGATGGGGAGGTTAGGATAGACTAGCTAGTCTATGCCTCTGATCCTTAACCAGGACCCTAGTGTTCTCCTGACACCTATGAAGGTCTATAGGATTCCCTTCTCATCAAAGGATCCCCTAACCTAGCCTAACCTGACCACCAAGTATAGCTTTATCATCTTGCAACCTATCAAGCATTGCTTCCTAGCACCATCCCTTACACAGGCTTATAAGGGTCTTTTAGGGTTCAGTTACCTTCCCAAGCTCTGACAGAGAAATTGATGAGTTCCAAGGTTTTTTTGAGACATTTGAATCATCTCCAAGGAATTAGTGAGATTGGGTTATAACCTAATTTCATACTTCCTTCCCAAAATAGGGCTACAAGGAAGAGCCCTAATTAGGCCTCCTTCCGGGTTTATAGGGTTTTTGACACCTTCTCTTCACAGTACCAAGGCTAGAGTTCTAAAGTAACCCCCACTAATTTTCATATCCCTCAAGGATTTTTGGGGTTTAAAGTCACCAACAGACCATACAATGCCTGAACCAAGACTGAGGGTTTTAAGGGCTTTTTAGGCCTCACTGAGTCACTGAACTGTTTGGCTTTTTACTGCAACCTTCTTGGATTTCTCAAGCTCTCTCCTCCACAACATATTTTCTTCATACATGTCCCTTGACTCCCTCCAAAGGGATTTCTTTGAAACTCTTTCCTCTATCTTCTAGAGCACTTGTACTGCTGACCGCTCCTAACCAAGCATTGCCTTAGCTCACCTAGGGTATGGTCAAACAAATAGATGCACCCACACTCCAGGGCCCTGTAGACATATAAATACAAGGTAGGGTCTGTACTACCAAATTTGAAGGAACCATGGTGTGGCCACGGTGGGAAATGGAGTTACAGCCCTACATCTTCAAGTCTCTCCAAACTGGCAGTAGACTGTCTAAAGCAAAGAAATGAACAAAATGAACACTAAAACTTGAAAGAACTAAACCTAGCACACACACATGAAAATATAAATACACATAACAATGTCTCCTATAAAGATTCACCAAACTTCACTCTATTCACATGCAATCAGTCCATAAAATAGTGACTGTTACACATAATACTATGTTCAGACTGGTCTTTCCGTACAGAATCATACAAAATGATATCCAACCTCTATATTAGGGTTTGTTAGGTCATATATAACTTTCTCCTTAGGATGAGTGTTAGGTGAGGGCTTTTAGCCATTTAGGCAAAGGTTATAAACTTCAAAGGAAAAGTTTCTAGCAACTTTTGAGCAACTTTTTGTTGCTTGAGCATCTTTGCTCTTACAGTACCAAATGACCAATTTTTTTGGTCCTCCTAAGGCACACATGTGCTCATACCTCAACCAAACACCTGACCCTAGACTCTTACTAACATAGCAAATCAATGACCTCAGGATGATATCATTCCCTGAGTCATTGTGCCATTTACATCAAGAACCAACTGAACTTATAGGTCCTAGCCTAGGCCTAGACACACACACATTGAGCCAAGCTCTTATTTTAATTACATGCTTCATTGAAGAAGTGCTTCTCACAATAAAAATTGGATGGTGGGAGCACTTAGAAGGGTGCTCTTGCACCAACATCTAGCAACAATATGACCAACCTCCTTACAATTAAAGCATGCTAAAGGTAATTTACCTCTATACCTTCCTTTACCTTTAGGTAAGCTTATGGCCATAAGAGATTCAAGTTCATCAAGCTCATGATCAGTATTGCTATCACTATCATCATTCTTATTTCTACTACTAGACTTACCAATCTTCAGAGAAGACATAAAAGCAGATTCAACATATGGTACAACACTATTGTCAAAGTTATTCAGTTCAAAGGTTGTAAGCTTACCAATCAAATTATCAAGAGTAAGGTTATTACCAGATGCAGACCTTGTTTTATGAATTGTAGATATTCTGATTGCATAAACTGATAATAAGGTTCTGAGAACTTTTCTTACCACTGTCTCTTCATCAATAACACCATCAGATGCTCTAATAGCATGTACTACCTCTTTTAGTCTATTTGTGTACTGCATAATATTTTCACCTTCCTTCATCTTCATATCATCAAATCTTCCCCTTAAGCTTTCAGCTCTGGCTCTTCTGACATTCACATCACCACTATAAACTTGAAAAATTTTATCCCACATACCTTTAGCAGTAGTGCAATTTTTAATATATTCAAATTTGGCATCGGTACAAGCAACAACAATCTCCATCATAGTAACATTGTGTTCATGCCTGTCTCTTAGTTGATCAAGGGTCAAGGGACTAGTGGGCGGTACAATGTAGCCATTCTCCATTAGTGTAAGGGCAGAATTGCCAATTCCAGATACATGCAACTTCATTCATCTTTTCCGTACTGTGAAGTTATCCTTGTTTAGCTTCGACACTTCCCTCTTATACATTTTGAAATCTTTATGCTGAAGTCCTTAAAACTCTATTCCAAGCAACCAAAGCTCTGATACCAATTGTTAGAATAACTAAGAGGGGGGGGGGAATCAGTTATCCACAATCCCAATCACAAAATGTATAACCAAAAAAATTTACTAAAAACTTCTATAGCTTGGTAAACTAAAATATTATTGTGTCTATTTTTTTACCAATTACCAGTTATATAATGATTACCGATCAAATATAATATGCAACATGTAAGGTATGACAACAAAAAATCATCACAATCAACACATAACACAAGAGATTTAATGTGGAAACCCTGTGAAGGGAAAAACCACTTGGGACTGACAACCCAAAAAATTATCACTCTTCTGAAGTGAGGTCAGTGAAGACCCAACCATGTTAAAGGTTACAAACATACTATGAGGTGTGACCTTGTTAGAGGATTTTAGACCAACCATTATCATCCAACCAACATTCACTATGGAGTTGACAGGATAACAAATGTACACTCTATGAATGACATTACAAGACTTTCTAGTCCACTTTGTTAAGAGATTTCTCTATTTACAATGGTTAAAATGTAACAACAGTTAATCTGATTACAACACAACTTCAACTGCAGATTATCAGATCTATTTTAAGCTCATTCAAATCCTCTGATCAATATATCAATTCTATTTAAATCAATATTCAGTAACTTACTATCGCTCGGTAATAGATTTATGACACTCAGTAATCTCTGCAGTTTGGTTCTCCTTAACAAGTCTAATTAGGCATGCATGAATCTTGTTCACGCGATATCTCTGCAATCTCCTTCTTTCGGCATAATTTCATCATGAAATCCTAGTCTCTTAAATAGATGAGTAAACTATTTTAATTCCATCCATCAGATTTTTTCTCTTAATCTCCTTTGTTGATTTTACTACTTAAACCTTCCTTGGCTGATGTGTCAGTAACACATTTTGTTTCAATCCCTTAGATCTTCTTCAAATTATGTTACTCGTTGATCTTCACAACAAACATTGTCTTCATCTCTGATTTCAAGGTACTTTACAACTCATCAACTTCCATAGGCTAAACTATTCATTTAGTTCTTTTCTTCTGCTCGGTTAACAAAGAAATGTGTCGGTGAACATAAGCTCGATTTATACTGTGATTGGTATACACTACACTGTGTCGGTGTATACTAAAATTGTTCTTTAACCGACAACACTGCTTTGTGCATTTTGCTCTATCCTTCATCATAGATGAATGCAACATAATCAAGTCAATAACATAAGGTCATAGACTCATTCATAAGTTACCCAATGTATTCCTTATCCTTATCTGTCATCTCCATCTTCCTCATGTAGGTATATTTGTTCTTCATCTCTTTTCTTCTTCTTCTACAGATGTTTGGGTATTGTAACTTACAAGATAAGTATTGTCAAAACTAGTTTACATCAATGACAGCACATTACTGATTTAATCATCTTACATATCTAATCAGCAACTCAGTGATCTTAAATCACAAATCTTCAAGTTATACAATTTATTCAAAATTGATTGTAGTTCATCAATATTTTCTTTGTGCATTCATTAATTTGCGCATCATTTATTTTCATCAATTGTAAAGGAGGATATTTTTGGATGATTGTTGGAATATCATACATCTATGTGCTAGTATTAATATTCTTTTGTCATTAATATCAACATATTTGTACTATCTTGTAATGCCCAAAACTATTGGGGAAAAACACAACAAAATTTCCCTTTTAAAATCCTTTTGATAGAACATCTCATAGAAAATGTATACTAAATTTCTAAAATTTAAACAATAGGATAGTTATGAAACAGATGCTTATTACAAAACATAAAGGAAGATAGAAGATAAATGAATTATAAATGTATGCTTTATTTCTTCTTTTATTAGAAAATTTAACAACATAGACATTGTAGGGAATAAAATCATTTAACAAATTTTCAGACATTGATTACATAATATAATAATTTTCATCATTTCAATAACATAGTCTTTGCAGGAATTTTAAGGCAATTAATAAACTAAAACATTTTCATACTTTCACAAAATTCATGTAACAACAACAATTTTCTTTATAATTGTAGGAAATTTAACTATAATAAAGTAATCATTTTACTAAGAATTAATTTGAGATACATCTAGTATTAAGTTCTTCATCGAAGAGGATTAAAATTAAACCTCAACTACAACTTTATTCTTTTAACATTTACTATATCATGGAATACATTAAGAGTAGAACAAATTCACTTAGGCTTAAGACACCTAGAACATTCCTTTAATTTCTCAACTTCAATTTTGAAACTTCATCTTTCACCATTCAAGAAAAACTTGCAATACAAAAGCATTTACCACATGACCATGGAGGCTCACCTCTCAGCCTAGGCCATTTCATGACCACCCCTGAGCTAGGAGAAACAAGAATGGATAGGTTACATACATTCAACACACATTAAACATACATTCAACATTTTGAGACATGAACAATCACATTATTACTCTCATTCCCAAACTTGCACATAGGATCACAATTGACCCAAAAATGGGTGAAGGTGGAAACATAACATATGGAGATGTCATACTTAAACAAAACAAGTATTACAAATCATTCTTACATTCCTTCACAAGGCTCCTTCCCAACATACCAGATCATCACAAGATCATCAAACACATCCCTTCTGACCCCCAACTATAACATAAGTAGGAGTCAAGGATGCTCATACATCCAAACTCTCAACATATGGATTTCCCAAGTAAGCCCTTCACCCCAAGACATTCTCAAATACTCACTAGGATTATAATTATCTTTCACACTCACAACACATTCACAAACATGAAAGAAGAAACAAGAACAAAATACATTTGAGAAAAATGAAACAAAACATCACAAATGCACACAAATGGTTTACCTTCACAATATAATTTCTAGAACATAACATGGTAGAACCACCAACATTTCCTTAAGCTAAGGCAATGGAGGATTTGTAGAAGAGCTATCCATTTCCTTCCTAGCTTTTACTTTCCTCTCTCTAGTCTCTACTTTCTCCAACTCCAAACTTGAATAGTCTAGAAGTGTCTAACTTGCTCCTCTCTTTTTCCTAAAGACTCCAAAACATTAATCTCTCTTATCGTCATCCCAAGGTAAGTTAGGTTTCTAGATCCTTTCTAACTAGCCGCTTGCCCCTTGCTAAGGAAATGAAATGCAATTCAAAACATGGGAAAGAGAGTTGTCCTAGAAGGAATTCTCAAATTCATCATTACCAAAGATGGCCCACTTAGAGAGGCAATATGAAAGCCTAGGGAAGTGAAAAGGGTAAAAATTGGCCCCTAACCTGTGCACATAACTTGGGGCACTAAAAAAGAACCCTAACTACACCATAGGACTCCATATAACCCTTCAAAAACCCTCGTAAAGTTTGCATCCGAAAATGAGGAATGATGTTATAAACCTTGGTTCCCTAACCACTAAGCATTCCTAGGGATACAAAAGATAACCTAAAGGTGAGGTAGGGTCCACATTCCACTTAGGCATGCCTTCTCATCACAATAGTGTCAAGTGACACCTCACAAAAGTACACATCACATTACACACTTGGCATGCCTAGTGGATATTTAACATTTACATTTACATAATTGAATTTGTTAGAATAACTGAGAGGGTGGTGAATCAGTTATCCAGTGTCCCAAAATAAAATGTATAATTTGAAACAAATTCTTCAACTTTTTCTACTCAGTAAACATAAAATATTTTCATTGTCTGTGCTTTTATTGATTATCAATCTAAAACTTATAATAGTTATTGATCAAATCTAACATGTAATATGAAAAGTATGATAACAAACAAATATCACAATCAACACATAACACAAGAGATTTAACATGGAAATCATGTGAAGGGAAAAACCACCTGGGACCGGCAACCCAAAAATGTTCACTCTTCTGAAGTGAGATCGGTGATGACCCAACCCTGTTAAAGGTTACAAACACATTGTTAGGTGTGACCTTGTTAGAGGATTTTAGACCAAAAGTTATCGTCCAACCAACAGTCACTCTGGGGTTGATAGGATAACAATGTTCACTCTATGAATGAAACACAAAAAGACTTTCTTAGTCCACTCGGTTAAGAGATTTGACTATGTACAATGGTTAAATATGTAACAGTAGATGATCTACCTTGATACAACTTCAATTATAGTTTACAGATCAATATTCAGCTCATACAAATGTTTCTAATCAATATATCACTTCAGATTCAACTCTATATCAACTTACTGTTTGTTGGTAATTACTCTCTGCAGCTTAGTAATTATTCTGTAGTTTGGTTCTCACTAACTAGTATGATTAGAATGCATGAAAACTTGTTCACATGATAATTCCACAGTATCTTCTTCCTCCAGCATAGTTTCAACAATGAAACCAATGTCTCTTATATAGACGATTAAATTATTTTCTTTTTATCCATCAAATTTTTCCACTTATTCTCATCCATTGATTTTCTGCTCTAACCTTTTTTGGCTGATGTGTCAGTAACACATTTCAATCTTCTCCATTAAATCTTCCTTGAATTATGTTAGCCATTGATCTTCATAAAAAACCTTATCTTTTACCTCGATTTCATACACTTTCTAGCTCATCAATTTATCGGCTAAGCTAATCATTTAATTCCTTTGTATTCTGTTCTATTAACAAAGAAATGCGTCAGTGAACACAAGCTCGATTAACATTGCACTTGGTATACACTACACTCTGTCGGTGTATACTGGAATACTTCATTTATCGACAACACTGCTTTGTGTCTTTCAGCTCTATTCTTCATCATAGATGAATGCAACATAATAAAGTCAATATCATCAAGTCATAGACTCATCAACAAGTTAGTCAGTGTATTCCTTATCATCATCTGACATATACATCTTCCTCATGTGGATATTTCTATTCTTCATCTCTTTCATCTTTCTTCAGATGTTTCAGTATAGTAACTTACAAGATAAGTATTGTCAAGCTAGTTGACATCAACGACAACATAATACTAATTTAATCATCTTACATATCTAATCAACAACTCCTCAATGATCTTTAATCATAGATTCTTCATTCAGATTTTAAATCAGTTGTAGTTCATCAATCTCTCCCTTTGGCATTGATGACAACTCAAGTAATATGAAGTGTACCATACACATACCAAACATGTATTCTACAACTCTGTGAACAAATGCTATACAATCTCTCCCTAGCTTAATATGTTTAATCACTATGTTACTAAACATTTGTAATGCTATAATGCCAATCATCAAATATGCTCTTTTTAGCTCTCTTGTTCCTGCTTCTATTCTTAGTAACTGATCTTCAATGCTCTCCCTCAGATAGTTCTCATCGGTGCATATTCAGATTATCTCTCCCTTTGTTTCATATTGTTTATCTCTCCCTTTGACAACAATTCCAAAGAAACAAATAAAAAAATAGCTTTGTAGTAGCTAAGTAACTCTCTGTTGTCCAATACAGTATTTGTATCTTTGTATACTGATATCCCAATCTGTTTTAGTTCTTCAAACTTAATCACAACCTTGAACATTATTCAAAGTGTGAACTATGCTACATCAATATGTGTGATCTTCTGATAAGTTTAAGTTGATGCAACATCCAGATCACATTAGTGACCGGTAGACAAGGGACGGACCCCAAGTCTAGTCCTCAAGTATTCAAATATATCCTTTGGTAGAGCTTTTGTAAAGATATCTGCAAGTTGTTCTTTAGATGTAACAAATTCTAAATTCACTTGCTTCTCTTGCACTTGTTCTCTTAAGTAGTGATACTTAATTGATATATGCTTTGTCTTAGAGTGCATCACTGAATTCTTTGAAATATTAATAGCACTGGTGTTGTCACAGTATATAATCCCCAGGTTAGTGATTACCTCATTCATTCCTTCCAACACTTGCTTGATATATGCAATGTTTGAGAAATTAGTAGCAACAACAACATACTTTTCTTCAACTGTAGACTAAGAAATACAAGCCTGGTTTTTACTTGTCTAGGTTACAAGTCTTTCACCAAAGAAGAATGCTCCTCCGATGGTGCTTTTTCTGTCATCCACATTTCCAGCCCAATCAACATCGGTATAGACCTTCAATTCAAATTTACCTTCCTTAGGATACCATAATCCATAATCCTCTATCTTTTCTAGGTATCTTAAGATTTTTTTAGTAGCAATCATGTGTGATTCTCTAGGGTTAGCAGAAAATCTAGCAACAATTCCCACAATATGTGCTATATCTAGTCTACTGTGAACTACATACATTAGCTTACCAATCATGCATCGGTAAAGTGTCTAGTTTGCCTCTATAGTTTCATCTTCCTTTGTCACTTTACATCTAGTAGCCATTGGTGTTCCCACAGGTTTAGCATCTTCCATGCCAAATGTCTTCAGGACTTCCTTTATGTATTTAGATTGTGAGATAAATATCCCATCACTTTGCTGAATCACTTGTAGTCCTAGAAAGAATTTAATCTCTCCGAACATAGGCATCTCAAACTCTTTTCTCATCTTATCAGCAAAAGATTTACATACATGATCTTGACCTCCAAAAATAATATCATCAACAAATATCTCAACAATAATAATAGTGTCATTAGTATCACCTTTCATGTACAAATTGTTGTTCTCACTAGTTCTAACAAATCCAATACTTAACAAGTAAGTATGCAGCCTTTCATACCAAGCTCCCGGTGCTTGCTTCAAACCATATAAAACTTTATGTAATCTACATACCATGTCTTTGTTGTCTGGATCAACGAATCCTTCTGGTTGTTCCATGTAGACCTGTTCTTCAAGTATACTATTCAGAAATGCTGACTTCACATCCATTTGGTAAACTTTAAATTTCTTGTGTACAACATATGCAAGTAGCATTCTAACTCCTTCCAATCTAGCAATAGGTGCAAATGTCTCACCATAGTCAATGCCTTCTTCCTATGCATATCCCTTGCATACCAATCTAGCTTTATTTCTTGTCACCTCATCATTTTCATTTAGTTTGTTCTTGAATATCCAATTAGTACCGACAAGATTTTTATCTTTAGGTCAGGGTACTAAGGACCAAGTTTTGTTCTTCTCTATTTTTTCTATTTCCTCTTTCATTGCATTAACCCATTCTTCATTCTCTAATGCAACTTTCACATTTTTTGGTTCAAATTCACAAACTAGACATGTACCTTGTCTTGCTTTGCTTCTTGTCTGCATGCCAGCTTGTCTGTCTCCAATAATTTGTGTCTTGGGATGATGTCTCCTAACAAAACTAGTGAGTACTCAATTTCTTCTTTCTTGTTCATCTTGTTCAGGTTCATGTGCTTGCTCGGTAGCTCCATCTTGTTCATTTATTTCCCTTTCCTGTTCCTTAGGGTTATTTTCCTGCTAATCGGTTATCACAGGTTGCGACTTTGATAGATAATCATGATGTTCAATGTAAGTGAATCTACCATAGTCTTTCAATTCTTTTCTACTTTCTTTTGTGTTCTTGTTATCAAACTCATCAACACAGACATTAGTACTTTCAATTATCTTATTTGTAACCTTATTTAGACATTTGTATGCTTTAATCTTAGTAGAATATCCTAAGAATATTCCTTCATCACCTTTAAAATTAAATTTCCCATTTCTCTCATCTTTTAGAATAAAACATTTTCTTCCAAAATTTTTGAAATAACTTATAGTAGGTTTGTTTCCAAACCATAGCTCATAGGGTGTCCAGTTGGTGTCCTTCTTTTGTTGTACTTGGTTAAGCACATATACAGCTATACTGATAGCTTCCCTCTATTATGTCTTAGAAATGTTCTTTTGCATCATTAGTGTTCTTGCACAGTCAATTATTGACTTGTTCCTTCTTTCAGCAATCCCATTCTGCTGAGGTGTTCTCAGTGTAGAGACTTGTCTTTTGATACCATGCTCATTACATAAATTAGTAAATTCATCAGAGATAAATTCACCTCCTCTATCAAATCTTAAGCATTTTAATTCTTTTCTAGTCTCTTTTTATACCTTTTCCTTATACCACTTAAACATCTTAAATGCTTTAGATTTTTCTTTTAAGAACTTAACTGTCATCAATCTAGTATAGTCATCAACAAAAAGAATAAAGTATCTATTACCATAATAACTCTAATTTCTCATAGGACCACATAGGTCAGTATGAACCAACTCAAGTATCTTCTTTGTTGAGTATTCTTTGCTCTTAAAACTAGACTTAGTCATCTTACCTTTCTGACATTCATGACACATAGCATGATCCGGTTTTAACAAGTTAGGCAACCCTCTAACTCTTTTCCTCTTACTAATCTTGATCATGTTATCAAAGTTCACATGGCATAACCTCTTATGCCACAACTATGCATCTTCATCCTTCATTAATAAACAAGAAGACTGATCAATATCAAGATAAAATAGATTACCTCTGGATTATGTACCAGTTTTGACAAGTCTTCCTCCATCATCATAGATTTTTACCTTTTTGCTCTCAAAAGCAAGTCAGTGGCTTAAATTATTCAGCTTTGCCACACTTAACAAATTATAGTCCAGTCCATCTACCCAGTATGCATTTTCACATTTTATTCTATCATTAATCATCAGTGAACCTTTACCTCTTACCATACAAGGTGCATCATTTCTCATCCTAACAGATCCTCCATTGTATTCATCAAGTAGATCAAATTTCTCTACATCACCAGTCATATGATGTGTACAGCCACTGTCTATGATCCATGTATCATTTTTTCTTACTTTAGAGATTAATGTTGTTTCTTCATGTTTCTCTTCTTCCTCTAAGTCATCTTTCATAGCAACAAATACTACTTCTATATCATCATCATTATCAGATTGAGATTCAATATCTTTGGCTATGTAACATACCTTTTTCTCTTTCTTATAGCTATCTCGGTTATCTCTGTTGTTGTGTCAGTAGCCTCTGTTAACTCTTCTCCCATAGCTTCCTTCGAATTAGTCTTTGGATCTATCATCATCTTTCTTATTTGGACATCTAGCAATGATGTGGCCAACTTCTTTACAATTAAAGCATGCCAAAGGTAGCTTACCTCTATACCTTCCTTTACCTTTGGGTAATCTTCTGGCCATAAGAGCTTCAAGCTCATCAAGTTCTTCATCAGTACCACTATCACTATCATTATTCTTATTATTCTTGCTACTAGATTTACCAATCTTCAAAGAAGACATGAAGGTGGATTCAATAGATGGTACAACAATGTTGTCAAAGTTATTCAATTCAAAGGTTGTAAGCTTACCAATCAGCGTGTCAAGAGTAAGGTTGGATGTAGCTCTTGTTTCATGAATTGTAGATATCCTGATTGCATAAACTGGCAGTAAAGTTTTGAGAATCTTTCTTTTCACTGTTTCATCTTCAATAATTCCATTTGATGCTCTAAAAGCATGTACTACCTCTTTTAGTCTATTTGAGTATTGCACAATGTTCTCACCTTCTTTCATCTTCATATCATCAAATCGACCTCTTAGGCTTTTTTCTCTGGCTATTTTAACATTCAAATCTCCACTGTATATTAGAGTAAGTTTATCCCACATGGCTTTGGCAGTAGTGCATCCCTTAATATCTTCAAATTCAGCATCGGTACAGGCAGTGGCAAGTTCCATCATAGTAATTTTGTGTTCATGTCTATCTTTCAATTGATCAAGTGTCAAGGGACTTGGTGTCGATTCAATGTAGCCATTTTGCATCAGTTCTAGTGCAGAATTCTCAATTCTAGATATGTGCAACTTCATCCGGCTTTGCCATACTGTGAAGTTCTCCTTGTTCAGCTTTGGCACTTCCCTCTTATACATTTTGAGATCTTTGTGCTGGAGTCCTTAAAACTCTATTCTAAGAAACCACAGCTTTGATACCAATTGTTAGAATAACTAAGAGCGGGGTGAATCAATTATCCAGTGTCCCAAAACAAAATGTATAATCTGAAACAAATTTTTCAACTTCTACTACTTGGTAAATATAAAATACTTTCACTATCTGTGCTTTTACCAATTATCAATCTAAAACTTATAGTAGTTACCGATCAAATCTAACATGTAATATGAAAAGTATGATAACAAACAAATATCACAATCAACACATAACACAAGAGATTTAACGTGGAAACCCTGTGAAGGGAAAAAACACCTGGGACCGACAACCCAAAAATGTGTACTCTTCTGAAGTGAGGTTGGTGAAGACCCAACCCTATTAAAGGTTAAAAACACACTGTTAGGTGTGACCTTGTTAGCGGATTTTAGACCAGAAGTTATTGTCCAACCAACAGTCACTCTAGGGTTGACAGGATAACAATGTTCACTCTATGAATGAAGCACAAAAAGACTTTCTTAGTCCACTCGGTTAAGAGATTTGACTGTGTACAATGGTTAAATATGTAACAGTAGATGATCTTCCTTGATACAACTTCAATTGTAGTTTACAGATCAATATTCAGCCCATACAAATCTTTTTGATCAATATATCATTTCAGATTCAACTCTATATCAACTTACTGTTCATCGGGAATTACTCTCTATAGCTCGATAATTGTTTTAAAGTTCGGTTCTCACTAACCAGTATGATCAGAATGCATGAAAACTTGTTCATGTGATAATTTTGCATTATCTTCTTCTTCCAACATAGTTTCAACAATGAAACCAATGTCTCTTATATAGACAAGTAAATCATTTTCTTTTTGTCCATCAGATTTTACCGCTTATTCTCATCCATTGATTTTTCCACTCTAACCTTCTTCGGCTGATGTGTTAGTAACACATTTCAATCTACTCCATTAGATCTTCCTTGAATTATGTTAGCCGTCGATCTTCATAACAAACCTTATCTTTTACCTCGATTTCATACACTTTCTATCTCATCAATTTATCAACTAAGCTAATCATTTAATTCCTTTCTGTTTTGCTTGGTTAACAAAGAAATGCATCGGTGAACACAAGCTTGGTTAACACTATGCTCGATATACACTACATTTCATCAGTGTATACTGGAATGGTTGATTTACCGACAACACTACTTTGTGTCTTTCAGCTCTATTCTTCATCATAGATAAATGCAACATAATAAAGTCAATATCACCAAGTCATAGACTCATCAACAAGTTACTCAGTGTATTCCTTATCATCATCTGACATATACATCTTCTGCATGTGGATATTTTTGTTCTTCATCTCTTTCACCTTTCTTCAGATGTTTCAGTATAGTAACTTACAAGACAAGTATTGTCAAGCTAGTTGACATCAATGACAACATAATACTGATTTAATCATCTTACATATCTAATCAACAACTCCTCGGTGATATTTAATCATAGATTCTTCATTCAGGTTCTAAATCAGTTCGAGTTCATCATAATTTACATCAAATTATGAATTTACAAAAATTTACAACAACATTCACACATGCATCATATTTACGAAATAAAATCACGTAACAACGAGGTCATTCTCTTCTTAGAGCTGACCTTGATTTTAAACTGATTTCACATAGATCCATCCTTGTTTCCTCACATTTACAACCATGGTCACATTCCTGCACACTCAATTCAGATGTCGGTATCGCATGAAATCATTGCATATATAATTATATTACAAATGAAATAGGATCTATGATAACATCTAAATTCAATACTTAGAGAAACTACATATCATAATTTCATCATAACATAGTCCACATTGAACCCTAATCCTATAAGCATTGAAATGTAAGTTTAATTTCACTTAAACAAGTAACCCTAAGTTAACCATTGTATCATTTCACTATCAACATTTACTATTCTATAAGGTAATGTAACAAATGCAGAATTTAGAATTCATTTATCATAAGGTAAGCATGAAACCAATACAAGAACGTAAAGAGTATGACTAACATAATCACCATATAAATCTATAAAAATCATCTCATAATGTTTAATGGTAGAAAGTCATAATCCAAAAATAGGTCTAATGTCTCAAAAAAATGTATCATCAAGATAAACCAAGTGTCAAAACAATTGTCAAGCTAAGATGGGTTGGGGTAGGACCTCACATCCTCCCCCCCTAGGCATGAACTTACTCCTGGAGTTCAACAAAATAGATGGGGTTACTGAGCTCTCAAGCATGTCATAATATATACTAAAAGAGTTTGAAGATGAGAAAAGGTCTATACTCCTTAATTAAAATTTAATTTAAAGGAACTCTAATGTTTATATCAACAATTCATTAATTTCTAAGAGTAGTAAAGTTTTAAACATAATTTACGTTAAGCTGTAATGCTATTTTTATGATGACCAATATATTGGCCACATATATTGGCCTCATAAAAATAACATTATCAAGTTTTAAATTAATGAACTAGTTTTTAACTAAAAGCTTAAATTACACTTTATTCCATATTAATCTCAATTCGATTAATTTGCAAGACTATCGTAATGCTCTGAAGTACTAGGGTTAGAGAACTATTAGGGGTAGAAGGATGTTAATAAATGTCTGATTTAAAGGTGGCCGAAATGACATAAATCCCCTAACTAGGTTGGGTGAGAAAGTTACAATAGGTTAAAGCACAATTCAATTTACAATCAAGGGATAATAATATTCCCTAACTCTAACTAGGGTATGGAAGGACTATAAAGTCATCAATAAGAGAAATACTAACTAAAAGGGAACATCCCCCTTAATAATCGTTACTTGGTAAATTTATGTTATTATTATTTTCCCTAAGCATATAAAAGAAAAGTAACTAATATCTCTTTCAAATCCATTTATTAGTTGGGAACATATGAATGCTAAATTCACTAAAAAATAAACAATTAAATTCCCTATTATTAATAATTTTGAAATCCAAGATCATATATTAATCTTACTTTAAATGAGTAAAAAGCTCAACACAATTAAATAAGTCATCGAAATACTAAATACAAAATTTTAATAAGGCTATAGTCCAATTTTGTATAATCCTCATTTACTTCTAAATCTTAAATTTACTATTGTAATAGATAACTTAAAAAAAAGTAAAACTAAATTCTTCATATTCTATAGATCTAAGGGACTAAATTGAATGAAATAATATAGTCCCATAAAACCCAAATATTAAAGGGAATATTAAGGTCATTAATTAATTAGTAATTAAGTATTTACTCCATAAATTAAAAATTTAAATCAATCATGTGACCATTCATAAACTTTATTTCATATTAAGTACAATTTAATAAAAAATATATTGCCAAATTAGTTTCTTTCTTTTTGATCATTAGCTTTTTAATTTACTTTTAATATTGTTTCAAAAAGACAAGTCTAATAAAAAGACTTTAGTACTAAAGCAAAATATAACATTACAATTTACTAAATAAAACAATTTCATTTAAAAAAAAAATTTAATCAAATAAAAGTATTACTCGCATTCCCACTAAATAAGAACATAATTAAAGAAAGCTTAAGTAGGGAGAATAAAGTAAAATAAAATAACAAGGAGAAATAAAGAATTTTAAATAAGATCAAATAGACATTCCAAAAGAAATAAAATATTTTTATTCCCTTGTCAACTAATCTTTACATGAATCCAAATTAGTTAAATTAACATCCAAAGAACATTTGAAAATTGCAAGACATTAATAAATTTGAAGAAAGCATTTCAAAATAAAGAATCCCCATATTACATCTAAAAGAATTAATTAAAGGAGAAAGATTAAATTTAAAAAAAAAATACTCCTTAGTGGGCTCACAAACCCTAATCCAAAATTAGGGTTATGACCCCACTTAAAGGTGAGAGAAAACCCCAATCTCTCATTTCTCTCCCTATTTTCTCTTTTCCCCTCTCTTTTTTTCTTTCTACATGCAGGTGCAGTGGATGAAGGATGAAGTTCTTACTTTGTTGTTCTCTGATGAGAACAAGTGTGTGTTTTCTCTCCCTTGGAGAGCATACCCACACATGTTTTCTTGATAGAATATGGGTTTACCTCTCTCATGGGTTTCTTCAAACCCTTCTAGAAAAGATTTCTACATATAGGATAAATGGTAGCCTAATCTTAGAAACCAGGTTTTCCCTTCTATGAAAACCCTGGTTTTAAATGGATTTAGTCAAGAAGTTTTTCTTTAAGTTTGTATATGCATATATATTATAGATTTGGTTTTTTATATATATATATATATATATATATATATATATATATATAGGCATCCCTCTATTATCTTCATTCTTTTCTTGCTATGAAAGTAGGGTTTCGTTATTTTAGATAGCAATGTCTCTTTAGTATTATATTTGTTTTTGTTTAAAAAAAAAAGGGTTTCAATACCCTGTAATGGGCCAGTGCCGGCGGCCATGGCCATTTTCAGCATTGCCCTCAGCTGATGTTCCCATGTTGTAGAGGCCGCATTAGCAGCACCTCTGGGAGTGCTGCAATGTAGCACTGCGTGGGTGCTGCAATGTAACTCCGTCGAGTGTGCTAAAATGCAGCACATGTGAGTGCTACATTGCAGCACATGTAGGTGTTGCAATGCAGCACACACGGGTGCTACATTGTAGCACATGTAGGTGTTGTAATGCAACACATGCAGTTGCTGCATTGCAGCATCGTCGCCTGCGTGAATAGAGGAGGAAGGGGTGGGGTAGGGTTTCGGCCTCCCCCCATTTTTTATTAATTTTTTTGTTTTTGTTTTTAAAATAAGTTTTAAACTTTGTTTAATATATCTTATATATATTAATTGCTTAATATATTATAAAATATATATTATATGTACTTGTAATACCCCAAAAATGAGCTATAAATTCATTAACCTCCTACATCTACAAATTGAACGAAATCAACATCAAAGTCCTAACCTAAGGCACATCTAAACATCATCGAATCATAATTGATTATCTTAAATTCTACATCGGGGAATATTCCTAGTAATATTCCTAATCATCATAATTATCTTTAATTTAATGATTATTTGGCAATAAATCACATTTATCCTAAAATTTGATTAATTAAATATTTTGCATATTTAATTAATTAGATTTAATATTTGCCACTTAATTATTTAATTAAATTTAATTCTATCTATTATTAATTGTATTATTTAATTTTGACAATAAATCTAATATCATGTGAATAATTGATTAAATTCTTATTTAATTAATTAAAGCATGTTGTCATTATTTAATAATATAATTTTTAATAAAAGTTTGATAAAATAGTTAATTAACCCATAAATTAATTATTTTATTTCAAAAATCAGTTAAGTTGAGCATAAATCATTTTATTATTAAATTAATTCATAATTAAAACATGCACGATCAAGAAAAGCAGACAACTATCAATTATCAATTAAAGCTAAACTCTATTTTGAGTTAAAACTTAGCTTTTGCATGTTTTTGTGAGTTAATTATCCTTTATTTAAAATAACTCAAAAATCAACCTGAGTTATTTGAGTGATTTATGGCTTTTTTTTATGCACCTCCAAAGCCCTGGATTTCTATAAAATCAAGGCTTCAGCTCATCTCTCAATCATCTCTCAAATTTGCATCCAAGCATCTCATAATTTTGCAAGCTTACTTTGCCAAAGTCATCTACGAATTGCACAACTATTTTGAAGAATTGGAATTGAAGAATCAAAGCTCTTGCGAATTGACATCTTTGTGAGATCAATCTTATTTTTGCATTCATATTACATATCATTGTTAGATTAGCATTGCATATCAATTTTCAATAGCATTCATAGCATATCAAATTCATCTAGCATAGATTCATATCAAGTTTTCATTCTTATTGCATAGAAAATCCAAAAAAATAGATTAATTGCATTCAATTCATATCTAGATCAATTGCATTCAAATCCTTCATTTAGGTGTTGTCTAGGTCACTGATCTCGATTACAATCTGAGAACATTAATCTCGCACCTATTAGAAGGCAGTAAATCACTTGGTTAGATAGTTTTCAATTTTGCACAATTTTGATTATCACTAACCTCTAATGTTTTACTGAGTGTTGTGTCTACAGATCAGGTACAATTTTCACACACACAGTACTATTATATATATAATAATCTGTATAGTATATAAATATAATATAAATTTTTTTGGTACTTTGTTTTTTTATTATAATATTATATAATATGTATTATATGTACTATTATATACACATAATGCTATGTATATAATAATATATATAGTATATATATTATATAATATTTTTTGGTTCTGAAAACTAAAGTTATAGATATCTAATATTCTCTCTCTCTCTCACACACACACACACACACATAAATATAGACAACTTGTATATTTATATATATAAATATATATATATATATATATATATATATATAAATATATATATATATATATATATATATATATATATATATCTTTATGTTATTATGTATTACAATCTAATGATATAAATAAAAATAGGGACTATATAAAATACAGATTTGAAAATGATTAGTGTTTCAGACATGAACATATTTTGTAAATACATATGTGGACCTTATTAAATTCATGATAATATAATTATGCAATGACTTTTATAACTCACAGGTTGAGTATGCATGATGTTATATATATTTTTTAAATTGTCTAAATTTGTGCAGTGTATATAAACTTTCCTGCACATTAACTTTAATCAGATAAAGTCTAGAATAACATACATTTCTTTAAATCTTTTGTACCAGATTTTGATTACTTAACATTAACATAAGGTAAATACAATCAAGGTAAACTTCTATTCTTCAATGATCATTCTTTTTTATAGCTTAGTGTAGGACCCCTCCATTTCCCTCATCTTGGTAAGAACGTTTTGGTAAGCACTACTGCTATTTCTTGCAAAACTTTTCATAGATTTTATGTGAAGTTATTAGATATCTTGACTGTAGTTCGTCAACTTAATTAGAATAGATTTCTTCTTCAAATGAATTCATGGAATATGATAATTTAAGACATAGTTTTGAAGTAATATTACCTTTAGTTAACTATTGTGGTATTAGAACATGAAGGTGTAAACTTGTGCTTACATGATAGAATTAATATTACTCTAAGATGCTTGGAAATTCCATCTGAAATTATAATAAGGGAGCTTATGTGGATTAGAATATTTCCCTAATGAAAAATAGAATGAGTCAAATTAACTAACATAGTTTTGAGACATTTTAAAATAAAGACAATCAATGGTAATTAGCAAGTGAATAGTAAACCCAATAGAATCTTTAAGTTATTTGGCAACATTATATGTTACGATGCCTTAACTTAGGTATGGATGATGCAAGTGCATAGATGGTTTGTAATGATCTCTAGAAGTGTAAAAACTTATGTTAGAGTGATAGGTGCAAGCATCAAAATATAAATTTAGGAAGGCTTCAAATAAAAGTGAATTTTTGTGCTAGAATTGAGCTATGCAATTTAATTGGCCCTACCATTCTCCCTCTATGTGAGACACTTTTGTGGATAAGGTTGGGAGACCGTTAGTATTTTAGCCTTGTGGACCCCTACTAGAACATATTACCTTGATGAGAATCCTTGTAATGTGATTATGTAAATCACTTCATACAAAATAATGAATTGTACAACAATAGTGTTGATGATTTGATTTCACTAGCATAACCAAGACTAAGTTAAGCTTAAGGAAGTATAGAAACCCTATGAGTTGACATGTCCACACTATTAACCAGTCTGATTAGTGAGGTTGTAGATTAAAAGACCTCATAGATCAACAATTAAATATGAGATGGATTAGAAATAACCTTGAGTTAACCATCTTCATGAAACATACTAGAAAATTAATAAAGAAGGAATCCATGGCAAAATTGTATTATGGGGCGATTGCATATTAGGTGTAGTGGTAAGTATGTTGTTAGAATCAATGTTTAACATGGTTTAAGGACTGTCTTGTTTTAAGATAGGATTGTGTAATCTAGGATCTAAACCTATTGATTTTGTACCATGTGTTAAATTAGGATAATGTTATTACAATATGATACATTCTGACATGATTTGATGAAAGGCCTGTTAGTGCTCAAATCTGTAGATTATCAAATACTCCTATAATCCTAATGGATATAATCTAGCAAGATGCAAACACTAAGGTAATAAGGTTAGAAGACCTTCTTCACTTCGAGTATGAATACTCAGGCAGGTGTACCTATTCCAATTCATGGTTTTGACTGAGCTCTGAATTGTGAACTAGCTCTTTCACTATTCTGTCCTCACTTCCAAACTCAACTCAATAAGATGAGAGAACTCTAAGTATGGCCCATATTATCCTGATACACAATATTATAATGGAAATCATGAAAGAAACAACATGAAACAATGGCTTAAGGATATTCATCCTTCTTTTTAGAGTTGAACTCAAGGAAGGTTAACCTCATTCAGTGCTTCTACAAAGCATTACAAAGCATATCTATGAACTTGTCACAGAATGATTCAGGTTTGCGATTGTACAAATAAAGTAAAATGAAACAGTTATTTAGATTTAGGGTGGCAAATCAGTGTAAATAGATCTAAGACCAGTGCCTTATCCACTTGGGCGATAGAGTCAAACCCTACCTCCGCATATAACTATCAAAACTAATTTCTTGAAACTCAAATGACATGCCTAACATACCATCCTTTTAATTCCTACTACTGTCATCAAATTCATACATGGATTAGTCATTCCCAGAGATCCCCCCTAAGATTTTACTCTTTCCTTGAAAGAAACTTAAGCTTAACCCCTATATTCACCTTGTGAATAATGCATTTAAGAAAGCCTTGCAATTTAAACACATAAGAAAACTAACACATTCCATACACAAAGACTGCAAAATAGTAGTAACAGAGCTTCAATGTTTTTTATTAACGGTCAAAATGCATAGATACAATATCCTCTCACTTTTAGAAAATAAGGTTTTGTATTCAAAACCTTTCTTACAGAGTATTTTCAACCACCTCTCAAAAGAGTAAAAACTTACTATATATAACATATCCATCTTGGAATCCTCGAAAGGATGCAACAAGCTTGGGATGGCTAGAAAAGATCCTACACTAGAAACAAGATTACAAACTGACAAACAGATTGTAACAACACATTACAAAAATCTTTTCTCAACAATTCCGCAGGTGGCATCTTTGTCTAAAGATATTTTGAAACTTTCTCTCCCTCAATTTTTGGATCAGGTGCCATCTGCAGCTCTATTCTTCCTCTTCCTCTATAAGTTGGACAACTGGCCTCTTTTTCTTCTTTATTGTTAGCTTCTCCCAAGCCACTACTTCATCATCTGATGGCCAGTTGTAAGTCTACAATTCTTGTTACAAGCTGACTTGCTTATCCCACATGGAGTTAGTTATATTTTTGGCTTCTGCCACAAAGCGTATGCAATCATTTTTAATTTTAAAAAGACTGTCAATTATGCTATTACACCTCTCAAAATCTGAAGTATAGTCATTATTAAGGAAAGCATCTTATGTAATCACCAACTGATCCATTGACAGTTTCCATTCCTCCAACTTGATCAGGTTTCCATTGTCATCACATACCACAGGTAGATACTTGTTATAATGTTTATCAAACATAAACAACTTAACCCTCACCTGGTTGGACTTACCTTTAAAAAACTTTGAAACAACATTGATTAAGCCAATCTTCTCAAAAACTTTTGTAACTACTCCAGGGATCTCAGGCTTATGCTCCTATAGGCTATCAAGTTTATCAAACAACAAACTTCTTCCAGACCAAACACTATGAAGTGGCTCCAAAGCAGCCAATGATTCATTTATCTTTCTGTTGATCTGGTGCAATTGGCTGACTGATTGATAAACTGTATCCATTTTCTCTATTATCTTATTTCACCTATATTGCACAATCTTTGACATGGTGTCCAAAGATGCCTCTATCCTTATCTTATCCAAATCTTCAGTAAGTCCCTCAGGTACTTCTTCATCAATTTGAATTGGGACCTCAATCTACATAGGGGGGGAAACAACTACCTTCAAAGCTTCTTCAAGCTTAACTTTTATCTCTGCCAATTCATCTTCTAGCTGCTTGATCTTCATCAATTTTAAATCTCTATCCTTGGCCACCAGGTTTGCACTTTCAAACAACTTCGAGTATCTTTCACATAATTGAACTATTTTTGCCTCATTCAGGTTAGCCCAATGAGTTACTGCCTTAGAAACTTCAAGGTCATTTGTATTCTGCACAGTCCAAATAATCTAATTCCCTTCCATTTTATCCTCTATACTCAATAGGGATGGCTTTTGAGTCCTAGGGGCCATGGACCACATTGCAACAACTTGAGACTTAGGGTCATAGCCACTTCCTCTTATCATATCACCAATGTGAACCTCATATGACAGGCTGCCCTACGGTTGCTTTCTTATTTGATCTATGATGAAAGAAGAAGTTAGATCCCATCCTAGAGTCAATAGTATTCCACTTGACTTGACCAGTTGTCTAGCTTCATCTGTAGTTATGGGATCAAGGCTAGGATCATAAGAATTTAAAGCTCTCAATGTTTCTTCACTTGGCTCCATACCTTCAGGTAGAAGTTTCCTCACTTCTTGTTGCTTATTCCAAACAAGGAAACTCTTGAATTCATCAGTTTTAATAAACTGGTCATCACTCAAAAATTCCTCCTAATAGACCTCTCTGATATCCTTTTCTGACCATAGGGACTGTTCCTTATCTATTTCATCAGTGGCCACCTTCTTTCCTTCTCTTATTACTTTTCTCAATTGGTGATGGTAAACCCTATCACCTGGCACTAGAGCAGACGCTCTATCAATTGTTCTCTTTTGTTTTTCCTACCTTGAAGGCTCTCCTACCTCAAGCCTCTATTTCTTCAAGGGTGGCTCTAGAGTATCCCCAAGATCTACATGTCTACAAGCACCAGTAGCCATTTTGAACTGATTTAACCATGCAGTAATTTGAGGAAATGCCTTCTTTCCTAATAGGAAGTCACCTATCTTGAATTGCCTAGGTGTGAATGCACCCTTCTTGTGAGGGGCTAGAAGTTCTCTATCTATCCACATTAACTGCCACACAAATTCCAAAAAAGCAACCCTTGGAGGCACAAATTTTGGTAACAAATGTGGGGGTTGGGGGAAACTGTAGACTCTCAAAATTGTAGCATTCTCCCCCAAGTAAAAATCACCCCAATTGTGATCTCCCTCCCATTTGTTCACAAACCGCACTAGTCGTAGGAGCCTAAGAACCCTTGGGGATATCCTTGTAGTATTGAGACCTAACATCCTTATAAGAGGATAAACAATGAAATTCTAAAAGATACAAAAATTCCCCTCATTGGAAGTAGAATTCCACTTCCTCACCCATAATTGCACCGGATTATACTGGCCTTCAAAGTTGAACCTTGGCTTCAGCATGTTCGAATCAAAACTATTAATATTGAAGAAAAAAATTAAGTGCACTAGCAAAGAATAATGCATGAACTTAATTGGGCTCTTACTATCCTTGACAAAAATCAAACCCTCATGCATTCTATCAATGATATACTAGATGTAATCATAGTCAGTATTAACCAAAGAATTCTGGATGTCTAGGATAATCATCAAAAGATCAGCTGGTAAAAACTCTACATCCCCATCAATTCCCAAAACCCTACACAACCCATAACAAGTTTGCTTCATGTAATTCTGAAGGGATTTAAATTGGTAAGGGGCATTCATGTGAGCAGGGAGGGGAGCTATATACTTATCCTATTTTGGGATATGCTTTGTTATTTGGTCCTTCACTATCCCTATGCTCTTCTTGTACCTCTCCTTTTCTTTGCTCAGGTTGATTTCAGTAGAAGTGGATGTATAGATATTAAAAGCCTTCATGAACGAACCCCTATCAAGAGTAACCAAAGCTGACTGGTCCTCTTTCCTAATAGTCTATGAAAATTGGGTCATAATGCCTAGCTAGAGCAACAATTAAATCCGCATCTAGGAATACATCAGGCACTACTAATTTCCCTAACCCCAAAGCCCAACCATTACATATAGGGATATGACTATCTCTATTTTTATAAAAGAAGTTGAAGATAGTATACCCTGTGGTATCTGATGTGATAGGATCTCTGCAAAACCCTAGAACATCTTTGAAAACGTCATCAGGAGCTCTTTTGTTCTGACTGGAACCAGGTAGCAATTTCAAAAACTCGTATGAATAATTAGGCTTGCCCTTGTCTTCACCACCTTTAGATTTTTCTTCACTGCTAGAAGATGCTGCGCTTCTCTTAGGTTGACTCATCTTTGCTACAAAATTATCTTCAATCTCTGCAAAATGATTCACTTGGCATTCAAAAATCACTTCAGAACAACACAATTCTCTTCGAATGATTTTGGACATAGGAAACAATGAGCTTAACATATTTATCAACATAGATCAAGTGTGTACAACTACCACAATCATTGCAAATCTCCTTAATTACTCCTGCATTCAATTTTGCATGTCACCAGTTTTCAAAATGGAGCTAGCCGATGCATAGATGTTGATAGATAGATTTTAAAAACTCAAAAACAAGGCAAAGAGACAAATGATTAAGATCCTGCACTTTAAACCTATTTACGTCATGCAATCTTCCTTTGAAACTAATTGGATGGCTCATTAGTTTACTTTCCAGCTTGATACTGTACTTTATCCACACAGGCAATGGTCCCTTTTCTTTTCTTTTATTACCTTTTCCAACTGGGCTGATTCAATGAATCCATGACTGAAAGCTTCTTGTGATTGCTTAATATAATGTTAACCCTAGCATATATTCAGAGAACTAGCGACCAAAGCCTTCGCAGGTTCTTGAAATGCAATCCTTAACTCATGATACTTTTCATGAATTAGCGAACACAGTGACACCCTTCGAGCACTTGACTGCAGTTATCATTTGGTGAACTAGCGAACAAAGCCATCTCACATTCTCTTAATGTCCCGGCTAACTGTTAAATCTTTTGGAGATTCAGCGAACAAAGGCTTTGCACACTCGCTTAATGGATCACTTAACCGCTAAATTACTTGGAGAACTGGCGAAGCCTTTACTCTCTGAATCGCTGAATCTTTACTTTACCATCATCTTTACTCTGAGATTCTGAATGAACCGTTGATCTTGTCGATGATCTACGGCTGTTGCCAGTTCACTGAAATATTTGATCCTTGGTCATTTGATTATGAGATTCAGCGAACAAAGGGTTCGCTGAATCGCTAGATCACATTAAACACTAAGTATTTTAATCCGCGATTAAGCAACTGAAGACTCAAAACTTTGGCGACCCTTTTATTCGTGCATTCGCCAAATGATTATGCCCTTTACTTTTTCCTTTTAGAGAACCCGCGACTACATGATTCGCTGAATCACTAAATCATTTAGCTTCTTACTAATTTATTCTGAGAACAAGCGAACACTTGAAACAAACCATTCCGCCAAATTCTTCATACCAAACTGTCGGGGTGACCAAACTTAGAAGTCTTTACACAGTCACTCATTTGCCAAATGAAACATGTAGGACCCAATAATATCTAAGATTAAACCACAACCGTCGATCCTGACAATGATCTACGGTATTTGCCAAGTCGCTAGGTTATTTTTCCCTTAACCGCTAGATTCAAAGAATGAGCAATAACTGTTGTCACCAAGTCATTGAGTGTAAGCAAAGAACCACCAAGGCATACGCAAATTGGAGATAATGCATTCGCCGAATTGCTAGATGTTTTCTGATAACCGGTGGATATTTGGAGACTATGCGAACAAAGACAATCACTTAGCATTTTTAATATATTCTCCAGTTCACTGAATGGTTGAGGTGTTCACTGAGAGACTTAGAGACCACGCGACTAAAATGACACTTAGCATAAGATTGACTTGTTCGCTAAATTGCCGAATACTATATGAGACATGCTATGACCTTTTCTGATTCAGCGAACACAAAACATTTAACATGTGCACGATTTAATCAGCTTAAGTGACTTAAAAAGGTAACAATGAAATAGAAGAATAAGGGCTAATCATGAGGACTTTTGCATGAATTCGACATTTTCAAAAATGAAACCTAGGGTTAGGGTTTTGAAGTGGGCTATGACAATTTTTTGAAGAACTTCCGACACCTGTACCTAGGAAAACTTCACAGACCAGAGGACTAAACCAACATTTGGACAAAAAACCTTAGAAAATCAAGAATATACCCAACAAGGCCCTAGTGCATTGGTATTGCATTTTACTTGGGTTATGTTTTGCTAGCTCATAGTTACGATCTAAATGAAATGATAAAGAACGAAGAGCTTGAATCATATATTGATATATGGGACTTGTTCCAAATTAATTGAGGTAATTTAAATAAATGGAATTGTGATATGCTTTAGAAATAGAAAATATAAATGAATATGGTCTATTAGGAATTGAGTTATGAAACTTGGTTAGGAGATATTTTCAATTTACTATATATATATATTGATCAATTTTGGATTTGGAGAAATGTGGACTTAAATATGTGAATGAGGTGATGTGGTATGTAGACATAATTGATGTATATGTACAAATGGGTTTATATGGTGCTTTACTTGGATTATATACATAACGCATTCTTGGAATTACTGATATTATCTTGAGTGTGTGTGTGTGCAGGGATAAAACCATGGAATTTAAGGGGAGTCAAGCCAACATGTGTATATTATCTCCATGACACCAAGGTCATTTCCCAAAGAGATACAAGACCTCCCTGTGATGTAATTTATTTTGTAAAGTATGTGGATGTGAATGTATTTAAGTTGGTTTATTTTATTAAGTTGTTTAGTGGAAGTGCCAAGTGTAATTGTGAATGTGTTGTGGTGTCAATTGACACATGTGTTTGTATTTTGAGTTGGCAATGGACCTCATGGAGTGAATGCATGTCACCATCTAACCCTAGTACAATTTGTCTTCCCCACACCTTTACCTTGGTTAGGGCACATATGAGTAGTCACATCCTCTCTAATTTAGAATTTTGCCTTTGGGATGGGTTTTGAGGGGTCAAATTGATCCCTAGGGAGTTGTTTTAAACAAAAATAGAAGGCCCATGGGTTATACCTATGGGTAAGGGTCCTTTTTAACTATCGGACACCCTAGAGCCACCTTGGGAAGCCCTCCAAAAGTGGGCATTTGTCAAATGGCGAAAATCAAACTCACATGTGAAACTTCATGAGTCAAAAAGTTTCCAACTCTCTTCCCCATTCACTGTTTGCAGTTCCACTTTAGGAAAGTTGTAAGGTTTTGGGTAGGTCACCCAATGGGAAGCTCACAACTCTTCCAAGGGCATGGGAGAGTGTGAGAAGCCTATTTTAGTGGCAAATTTGGATTGTGTTGCCTAATCACCCACTCTCCAACTTTGGAGACAATCTAGGAGTTTGGAGAAAGTTAGAGAAGAAAAAGGAAGAAAAGGGAAGACTCACTTCATCTATTTACCATAACTTCGGGTGAAGGTATCAGCACCTCAACCTCCATTAATGGAGTTTATGCATTTTATGAGTTCATATGAGTAGGAAGGTATTTCAGTTTGTATATGTGTGTTGTGGTTTGTTGTTATGCTTTATGTAAGTCCTTGAGTTCATTCATGAGGGTATTGTGTGGGAAAAGTGTTTTGAACCTCTTATGTTGTAGTGATAAATGTGTATGTTATGTGAGCTAGTGATGAAGCATGGTTGTTTTTGCTTGAAGTTTCTTATTTCCTTCTTGTTGAGTGGGTCATAGTAGATCCTTGTTTGTGAAAGGCCATGTAAGAAATTTTTTTGTTGTAAATCCTTGTGTGAAGGCAAGTATGATGTATATGATGTTGTTTCATGAAGTAATGTGATGTGTGCAATACTTGAGGGTTGTATGGGTGTTCCCTGTTGGCTTGTTTTCCCCTTGCTCAGGGGTTGGCTAGGACCTACAAGGTCTCATGATGCCATACGGTAGGGAGGAGAGTATTCCATGGAAGAGTTGTTTTGTTTTCTTGTAGGTTGTTCAAGATATCTTGGTTGGACTAGGCCAGGGCTATGAAAAAATGTAGTGTTTGTGAATTCCCTCAATGTGGTTTTGGGTGTAAAGTGCACCTTGTAAAAATGTAATTTAAGTCCTTATCTCATCTATTCTTCTTGTAAGATAGAGTCTCCTTGTAAAGTTTTGTAAAGAAGTGACATGCTTCCAAGTTGTAATAATAATAAAAAAAAGCTTATTGATGTATCTTTTTTATTGTAGCTGTGACTTGTAGGAAGAGTATTGTTCTTTATTTATTTATGTTCTTGTGATAATCTGTCCATACTAGTGCTTGTACTACTGTTGTAAAATGTGTTTAGAAGAATTCTTAGTAAGCGATACACTTTTAACATATATGTATGTTAATATTTATAAAAAAAATTAGTTGTGTTTTGCCTAAGGAAATCTGGGCACTACATCTGGTACCAGAGCCAGGTTAAACACTGGAGCCTAGTCCACTATGCTAAAACTAACTATGTATTCTAAAAAAAGATCTCCTTACTTGCTACTATTTATTCCACCCACTGAGAAGACAATGAAGATTAGTGATATTCTAAACGTGTTTAGGCCTGGTATCTGCACTACGTTCACCATGTTCACGTTTGAACCACTACTTTGTCGGTGTTCCCTGCCTGCCTAGGTCCCCTAATAAAGTATAATGCTATAAACTCACCTTTGCTTCCCATGTCTATAACCTAGAAAATCTAAAATAAAATAAATCGAACCTCCATGTCATGATTTCAAACTGTTAACCTTCAACAAAGAAGCATTCAACTATCGTCAATGACAGCCACACTATTATAGAATAATAAAAATTTCAATACAACATTTTATACCTAGATATTTTTATTTTTTTAATTACCCTTACTGCCTCAACTTTCCTTAACAGACATATTGTCTGTGATGCTGTACATGCTCCTCAAGCTCTGTAATGAATCGTCATTCAATTTTTGAGCTCCTTTAGCAAATGTCCAAATTTCTATTGAGAGATTTATGAACTTAATATCAAGACAAAATTGCGTATTGGGACTTATCCATGAATAAACAAGTTAAAACAAAACAAAACTGGATTGCTATTTTTATCATGTGTGGTTTAATCATTATAACTATTACAAATATGCATTCTATATTATCACACCTGTAACTCCACCCAGATTTGTTCTTGTTACACCTGCTACAACTAAAATTTTCCCCAGTCCCCATAATAAGCTTCATAGTATGTCCCTTATGAATGCCATAGCTTAGACAAGTGGGAAGTGCAACACAGAGGGGATGAAGTCTCAAAGGCCTCAATAAATTACCCGTTGCCGCTTCACACACAAACCCTTCTAAATCCTCTCCACAGGCATCACACTCATGATTCAAATGGGTCTTTTCCCTGAATTTGAACTCATATGTGGCTCTGGATGAAATGTTTCGAGGGTCTATTCCAGCTCAAAAATTAGGCCCAAATCCAACGTCTGAGAATAAGGAGCCATCAGTGTTGAGTGGGAGAGACTTTGTTGTTGTCTATGAGGATGATGAAGGAGATCATATGCTTGTGGGAGACGTGCCATGGGAGATGTTTGTGAGTAATGTGAAGAGGTTGCGCGTAATAAAGAGTTCAGAGGCTCATGGGCTAGCAGCAAATAGGCAACCAACCAAGACCCCCCAATGAATGGTCAATTCAGAAGACCAATGGGAAGCCAAAATTTTAATTTGATTTCTTTCTGTAGTGAGTGGTACATGCTTGCAAGATAGGTGGATTCCGTGCATAGTATTCCATACTTTGTGGATAAGAATGGAGAAAGTCATTCGTATTATTAATTATTCTCCTTCATATAATATTATAATTAATCCAGAGATGAAAAGTTGATCAGTAATACTAAATAAAGAAATTTGACAATGGTTTGAAGTCTGGGTCAAACGAGACAGATCCACTGTATCATTTTTTTTATTTTTTTTTATTTTTTTTGGGGAGGGTGTGTTGGAAGAAAATCTTGCAAGCTGAGATTTCTAGTTTTATCATTGCAAGGCTGAGATCGCTAGTCTTATCACTGCAAAGATGAGATAATAAACATGACTAGCTATCTCAACTTGGAGATCGAGAGGCTATTCTATTATGTGAGAGAGGAGGTCATGTATTGTCACGTCAGGATTAAAGGATGGATGCAATTAACACATACGTACTATGTTCCCTTACCGTCTCGGGGTCCAAAGCCAGCGTAGGACTTTATTGTCTTAGGTCTCGAGATCCAAAGCCTTACTAAGAATTGTACTACAAGCATACTACTCATCATCGCATTCCATGAGATGGTATCTTACACTGTGTCATTTGATTTGGTTGAAAGAGTTCATGAATCTAGAACCTAAAATACATTACTCTTCTACATATATGGATCGCACCAATAACCATCTATAGGCCAAGCAAGTAGATTTTTGGTTGATTGAAGTTCGCCCCAGCCCTACCTACCTAGCTTGCACCCCAAAAGAATTCATCTCCCCAAAAACAAAGTAGGAAGTAACCTCATATTGATCTCGATCGGCACCCATAGAATAGTAGAGCAAGATCTAGTTTTGGCAGGATTATAGCATGAAGCTATACCGAATATAAGACTCCTCTCGATGTCCTATCTAAGCAATCAAATATATGGTATTGAGGTTTGAGTAGTCATCTTACTCACATGATCATATGTACTCGCCCTTTTATCAATCCACCGATGCAGACTCTCCATAGGTACCCTTGCAACAAGAAGAGCTTGATTGGTTCTCGTATCCCAAGGCTATACTAACTTGAACGCAATGAAATCATTCTTAAAAAAGCTAGTAGAAGTCGAATGACTATTTCATCTTTAGGTCTGATGAATCTTGCCAACTCGTTTAAATCTTGTAAAGGGGTCAACGATGAGGATAGAAGGTGATTTTTTGTACCCATAATCGACCATACAAAAAAGAGTAAGCACCACTTATGATATTTGAAATATTAGAAATCTCAATATTTGTTAAGATCTTTGATAAGGATTAAATCATTCGATAAGTTTAGAGTATTTTAAATTCTAATTAATATTTGTCTTAGCAAGGTTATGGAACTGAAATTAATAGAACAATATGACGTGATCAAAATTCAAAGTGTGGAGAAACTTTTGACAAGCATTAGGATTCACAAACTCAATTTTGTTTTAAGGTCACTTTCATATCATAACATGATTCTTCATATTTATTTATTCCGAATGAATTGTTAAATTTTAAATATGTGAAGCTCCATGTTAATATAATTTATTGATCTAAATTAAGAATTTAAGTAATATTTTAAATATTGGATGTTAAACTATTTAGAAAATAAGTCATAGAACTAAATATTATTTCATGTGTTTTAATATAATCTTCCTAATTTTGGTATAGCCTAATGAATTTGCAAATGTATCTAAAGTAATTAGAAAGCAACTAATTTAAAAATATACATAAATCATATAAATGACTTACCATGCAAATTCAAATTATAAACATGTATACTTTAAGCATACTAGGAAATTATTTACAACTTGATCACTTGTATATATAGGTATAAAAAGAAAATATAATATTAAGAGTGTTCTTTTGATTTAATAAAAGTGATTTATTATCTTAAGTGATATAAAGCATAAAGCTACCCAGGTTGGTTAGGTTAGGGAATGGAAGTTCTTGTAAATTAATTTGTTTAAAATTTGTATACAATCTATCAATTGTTATGAATATAAATAAAAGAACCATTGTAAGAAACTACCAATACTAAGGGTGTCCCACATTTATCCTATTGGTAGATCACTATTTAATTTCTTCACATTAAACTATCTTTATGTACTAACATAGTTGGGTAGGGCTATTAGGCTACCTCCAGCTCTAGGAACATATATGAATATTAAAGATGATAAAGATATGAATATTGTGAAAAGTTAGTAATGTAAACGTGTTATGTAATCCCTTGTAAATGTGATTGAACCTGTACCAGTGCATATAATGAGTGTTGTGATAAAGCCAGTGCATTCTTTGTGTTGTCTGGAGTGATGTGAAGGAGCATCACCTGTGAGATATCTGCTTGTTTTGGGTATGGGGGCACCATATCCACTATATGTTGACACTTGTGCATATGTGTGTTACCTCATTGAGTTATAGCTTGTAGGGTAATTTGTGCTAGGGTAGTGTTACTACCAATCCCTTGGGTAGCATGTGAGGTGTATGTCAGGCAACACGAAGTGACCTTAGCTTCCACTGCTCGAGTTTCTTGGGTAGCACGTATGGTGTATGTCTGGCAACACAAGGTGACATGAGCCTCAACTATTCGAGGGATGGAGTAAGAGACACTATCCTCTGGTTTCCCCATGAGGACTCAATATGTGTAGGGGTGGTAGCAGCCACAAAGTTTTTTGGTTATTAGGGTATTGCGTACGCATTATAGTAGCGCGAAGTGATGTCAGCTTCCACTAACCAAGGAATGTACTCACTACTTCCCCTTCTATGGACCCAAGTACGTGGTTCATATGTGTATATCCCTTATCCCCACAGTTTGAGCATTGTACCAATATTCAATGTGAGACTCTTTTGGATAGATTGGACATTATTGATGATTCATAGCTTTACATATATTCATTGTGGTCCAGCATGAGGTGGGAAGTGTATGCCCTGCTGTGATTATTCTGTATTGCACGTGTTCTGACATGTTGCATGAGGTACGATGCCACACCCCACTGATGTTTCAACACAGTGTTGGGTGATGATGTCGTGTTGCTGATGGTAGCGAGCCAAGCTTGAGGACATGATGCCATGTACGTAGGTACGTGAAGGTATAGTATATGTATGTTATGTATTCCTACTTGATGCAGAGTGATTGGGAGATGCTTGCATGCTTGTAGAAGGGTGCCCATGGATGTTCAGTTGTTGGACGTGGTAGGCATATGGGGGTCCCTAGCCATGTATACCTCTGGCTATAGTGATGACCCTGGGGGTATCACTATTTGGAGTGTGTCTTATGCGTGCCATATCCACAAGGAACACTACTGTATGATATATTACCAGCATATGCATTATTATTATTGTTATGCCATGTGGTTAGAGACTGTTGAGTCGCCACACGAAGGGCTATTGTGACAGCCAGACGATGTTCCCTCCTTCCTCATTGGTGACTATGTATGGTCACACAGTGATGTGTTGTGCCTTTTCCTGATGATTTTCATTGCTTGTGTGGACCAACAATTGTTCATTTTTGTTTGTGAAAGTTTAGCCACAACTTTTGGGAAATTTATGTTATAATGATTTATTGTTGCAACATCTTTCTATTATTTATTGTTGAATTTTGGTAACTCTTTTACCTTCATTTGTGATTTTGGTGGCTAAACTATTTTCCTTGTTATTTGAATGTTGGTCCTGTGTAGTAATGTGATTCCTCACCAAGGATGCAGGAGGTAGACTTGGTGAGTGTATGCGAGGAAGCAGATGCAGGGAACCCTTGAGTATGGGGGTATGTGAGGCTGTTATGCAGCTAATATCCACTACCTACCTTAGAGTGGTGACTATTCCTTGGAGGCTAAACACCTCAACAAGGGGTAGGTCACATGGTCTTGTATGGTGGGCCTCACCATATATGAGAGGATGCCATGTATGTGAGTGACTCTAGTACCATCAAGCCACTTGATGATATATGTATCATTGGATTATGTATCTTTGGATTATGGATTTTGGATCATGGATGCGTATGAGACTAGTACATTGTACCTTGGAGTGTGATGGCATGGCCCACTCCTGAGCCTTCTGTAGTGTTTGTGAATTCCCTCAATGTGGTTTTGGGTGTAAAGTGCACCTTGTAAAAATGTAATTTAAGTCCTTGTCTCATCTACTCTTCTTGTAAGATCTTGTAAGATAGAGTCTCCTTGTAAAGTTTTGTAAAGGAGTGATATGCTTCCCGGTTGTAATAAAAAAAAAAAGCTTATTGATGTATCTTTTTTATTGTAGTTGTGACTTGTAGGAAGAGTATTGTTCTTTATTTATTTATGTTCTTGTGATAATTTGTCCATACTAGTGCTTGTACTACTGTTGTAAAATGTGTTTAGAAGAATTCTTAGTAAGCGATACACTTTTAACATATATGTATGTTAATATTTAAAAAAAAAAATAGTTGTATTTTGCCTAAGGAAATCTGGGCACTACACTTAGAACAGGAAATAAAACTCAAAAATATCTTTAATCCATTAGCACAAACATTTTTGGAAAGTGAAATCACTTAATAATTTTTATACTTTTCTTTCATAAACAACAAATTCAACTTTTCTATTAATCCATTAACACATAGATTGTAGAGATCATACTATGCATAATAGACAAGGTCCCTAGAGCTGAAACCTAGCTCTGATACTAGAATGTAATGCCCAAAAGTACTGGGGCAAAACAAAACAAAATTTCCCTTTTAAAATCCTTTTGACAGAACATCTCATAGCAAATGTATACTAAATTTCTAAAATTTAAACAATAGGATAGTTAAGAAACAAATGCTTATTACAAAATAGAAAGGAAGATAGTAGATAAATAAATTTTAAACATATGCTTTATTTCTTCTTTTATTCAGAAAATTTAACAACATAGACATTGTAGGGAATAAAATCTTTTAACAAATTTTCAGACATTGATTACATAATATAATAATTTTCATTATTTCATTAACATAGTCTTTGCAAGAATTTTAAGGCAATTAATAAACTAAAACATTTTCATACTTTCACAAATTCATGTAACAAAAGCAATTTCTTTTATAATTGCAAGAAATTTAACTATAATAAAGTAATCATTTTACTAAGAATTAATTTGAGATACATCTAGTATTAAGTTCTTCATCCAAGAGGATTAAAATTAAACCTCAACTACAACTTTATTCTTTTAACATTTACTATATCATGGAATACATTAAGAGTAGAACAAATTCACTTAGGCTTAAGACACCTAGAACATTCCTTTAATTTCTCAACTTCAATTTTGAAACTTCATCTTTCACCATTCAAGCAAAAGATGCAATACAAAAGCATTTGCCACATGACCATGGAGACTCACCTCCCAGCCTAGGCCATTTTATGGCCACCCCCAATCTAGGGGAAACAAGAATGGATAGGTTACATACATTCAACACACATTAAACATACATTCAACATTTTGAGACATGAACAAACACATTATTACTCTCATTCCCAAGCTTGCACATAGGATCACAATTGACCCAAAAATGGGTGAAGGTGGAAACATCACATATGGAGATGCCATACTTAAAAAAAACAAGTATTACAAATCATTCTTACATTCCTTCACAAGGCTCCTTCCCAACATACCAGCTTAGCACAAGATCATCAAACACATCCCTTATGGCTCCCAACTATAACATAAGTAGGCCTCAAGAACACCCATACATCCAAGCTCTCAACATATAGACTTCTCAACTAAGCCCTTCACCCCAAGACATTCTCAAATCCTCCCTAGGATGAGAATTATCTTGCACACCCACAACAAATTCACAAATATGAAAGAAGAAACAAGAACAAAATATATTTGAGCAAAATGAAACAAAACATCACAAATGCACACAAAAGGTTTACCTTCACAACACAATTTCAAGAACATAACATGGTAGAACCACCAACCTTTCCTTAAGCTAAGGCAATGGAAGATTTGTAGAAGAGCTATCCCTTTCCTTCCTAGCTTTTACTTTCCTCTTTGCAATCTCTACTTTCTCCAACTCCAAACTTGCATAGTCTAGAAGTGTCTAACTTGCTTCTCTTTTTTTCCTAAAGAATCTAAAACATTCCTCTCTCCTACCCTCATCCCAAGGTAAGTTAGGTTTCTAAATCCTTGCTAACTAGCGACTTGTCCCTTGCTAAGGAAATCAAATGCAATTCAAAACATTGCAAAGAGAGCTATCCTAGAAGGCATTCTCAAATTCATCATTACCAAAGATGGCCCACTTAGAGAGGCAATATGGAAGCCTAGGGAAGTGAAAAGGGTAAACATTGGCCCCCTAACCCATGCACATGATTTGGGGCACTAAAAACTAACCCTAACTACACCATAGGACTTCATATAACCCTTTAAAAACCCTAGTAAAGTTTGTATCAAAAAATGGGGAATGATGTCATAAACCTTGGTTCCCTAACCACTAACCATGCCTAGGGATACAAAAGATAACCTAAGGGTGAGGTAGGGTCCACATTCCACTTAGGCATGCCTTCTCATCACAATAGTGTCAAGTGACACTTCACAAAAGTACACATCACATTACACACTTGGCATGCCTAGTGGATATTTAATATTTACATTTACATAATTGAATTTACATAAAATTATGCATTTACAAATATTTACAACAACATTCATACATGTATCACATTTATGAAATAAAATCACATAACAACAAGGTCATTCTCTTCTTAGAGCTGACCTTGGCTTTAAACTGATTTCACATAGATCCATCCTTGTTTCTCCACATTTACAACCATGGTCACAATCATGCATGCTCGATTCAGACATCAGTGTCACATGAAATCATTGCATATATAATAATATTACAAATGAAATAGGATCTATAATAACATCTAAATTTAATACTTAGAGAAATTGCATATCATAATTTCATCATAACATAGTCCGCATTGAACCATAATCCTATAAGCATTGAAATGTAAGTTTAATTTCACTTAAATAACTAACCCTAACTTAACCATTGTATCATTTCACTATCAGCATTTACTAGTCTATAAGGTAATGTAACAAATGCAGAATTCAAAATTCATATATCATAAGGTAAACATGAAACCAATACAAGCACATAAAGAGTGTGACTAACATCATCATCATATAAATCTGTAAAAATCATCTCATAATGTCTAATGGTAGAAATCATAATCCAAAAATAGGTCTAATGTCTCAAAACAATGTATCATCAAGATAAACCAAGTGTTAAAACAACTATCGAGCTAAGATGGGTCGGGGTAGGACCTCACATGTCTGAGATGGTGTTTCTGAGATATTGAGTGAAATGATTGATTCAATGAAGGTAATGTGATAAAGATCATAATCAGTGGATGGTATAATTGTGTAGAGGGATGTTTGTATTTTGTTCATGTCAACTTACAGAGAGTCACATGGTAATTTTAGTGAGTTATTGGTTTATGTGCTGAGATTGGTATGTTTGGATGTTCAATGGTGAGAGTGTTTTAGTATTTGGTTTGGTATTGTTCAATATTATAATATTTTGGTATTTGGACTATGTGGCATGTTTGGGACATTGATGTGTGTCTTGAACTCAGATGGTTTTTGATTTGGAGGCTCACAAGCTATTTTTCTTGGTTGACAAAGGTTACTCTTATTCTTGAGGTATGGTTTAGAGATGTTGACAATTTTAGAGATTCAAGTTCATGAGGATGTTATTGAGGTTATCCATGATGCTTGTGGATTTTTCTAGATCATGATCCTAATTTATTTATGATTTTCAATGATCAAGGTGATCTGACGTAGGTCAAGGATGGAGGATCCAATTAAGGAAAATCCAACCTTGTAGCTTTAGAACAACATAGTAGAATTACACAATAAGAAACTAGATCTGAAAGAAAACTGATATCTTTATTCATCAACTAACTGATTACATGCAATGTGCCAGGTTGTAAGGCCTTCCCGGTTATGACTGAATACAAAGAAAGAAATAGTTCTACAAGATCATGCAGGATCTAACACACTTCTCTTAGCTAGCACAAGTCTGCAACACAATAGGACACTGGTAGGCACTCCAAGAAAGATCTAAACTTGTGCTCGCAAGCCACCAAGAAATCTACTTGTTCCAAAGCTCGCAAGCCACTAACTCTGCTACACTTCTTCTACTATGTCCAGATCTATTCTAACTCCAGATCTCTGCCTCTACCTCCTAAAAAACTACCCAACATCTATTTAAATACTAATCATAAGCCACAAGTCACATAGATGAAACAATTAAATCCCAAAACCCACTCGGCTTAAAAAATATACAAATATTAAATGCAACTATAGTCGGCTCACAAATAGCCTTAAAAATATTTAATTCATCAAGTTGGCCTCTAGATCCATATAGGAGAATGCAACATGCCAGATCTAGGTCCCCACATGCCCAACAGTCAATCCATAACTCAAGGAGCACAACCCAAATTAAATGCACCAGTCGGCCAAGCCGATTCATCCAAACAACCAAGTCGGTCAGCAAGAACACCGAGCGCTAGTAAGCAACACTGAGACCATGTTGGTAACCAAACACTGAGCACTAGAACCACTGAGTGTCCATCAGGAACCAGGCATCGAGCACCAGGAACACCGTGTTGGTATACATATTTTCCTTCTTACTAAAACTATATCAATCTACTAACACTCTTGCCCAAAAAAAGAAGGAAAAAATCATACAACAATTGAGCTAGTCACTCACGACTAAACTCTTTTTGATCAAAGATGAAGCTACCTTACATAAAGATCAATCTTGACAATTCATTTATTTGAAAAGAATAGAAAATAGTAAAGATAATGTATACTTTTGACCTGAAAGTACAAAAGGCTTTTTCAAATCTCATATGAAATGACTACTGAAAGATTTATGCTCTAAGAAAAGTCCACACTTATCTAAGCCAACTGACTAAGATGTAAAGGAAAAATTCTCAAAAAGATCAATTCAACATATACTGAAATAAAAATGAGAAATTGATGTATGATCTTGAAACACATACACAGATTGCAGCAACATGAAATCAATTCCAACTGAAATCAACATACATGTAGTAACCAGACACACTGATTTGAGAAAGATACTGCTATTTGTTATATATATCAACTGATACTATATCATGAGTTTCAATTCAAAACAAAACCATTCATCCAAAGTATTTGCAGTAAATATTAAACTATTGAGTTTCTTCTACTAGAGAACTGACCCTTTCAAGGTCCTTCAAAAATAAATTTATAGCCACATAGGGCATAATCAGTTTCATAACTAAAAAGACTATCTTCAAAAAAGAAACTAACACCCTAACTACTTGGAACTACTTTGTTAAAGGCTAGATGACTAATTAACTCTTCTCAGCTTTGGCATTGGTGGAGGCATCCGTTGCTTTACACATGGTTGAACACTCCTCCAAAGCAGCCGCAAATCTCTCCAGCATCACTTTGTTTGAAGCAGAAATGAGATCAAGCCTTTGTTCCTAGATACTTTTTCAATTTAGCAACTACTCTAGCTTGGTCTCCAATGTCTTTATTTGCTCCTCGCTGATCAATATTAGTGACTGTACCTAGGCCACAACAAAGCAATCACGAGCCACCATTTTTGGCATCTTTTAATTCCTGTTCCCTCTTAGTGATGGATTCTTTCATCTTGGTTGTATCAATTCTAGACTTCATTTCACCACTGGACAAGTTATAGAGACAGTCTATATGGTTGCTAAGAACCTCTTCAACACAAGCTAATGCTTTCAGAATCTACCCTGATTCCTCAATACCTTGATCAAAAAGAGTACATTGCCATTCCTTATTGATTTTGGCTACAAACAAGAGGCTGGCATCAACATCAATCACTCCCTTCTTAGATAAAAAATTATCTATACCATAGATAAATGCTTCATCCAAGTTGGTTATCCCTATTTCCAAACCGTCCCTCTTTCCTTCCCAGAGCTCTATATTGGCTTCAACGGCAAGCACTAGAGAGGAGGAATTACTAGTTAAATTCTCATAGGCTTGTGTAAAATGGTTAACCATTTCAACAACCTCTCTTGTCCAATTGAAAAATACTTTAGGGAGGGATCTTTCTTTGTGTACTTGATCAATGAATTTTTTATTGTCTGGAGATTTGACATCCAGATTTAAACGTACCATTGCCAAAGGCTGGGGAATAGGATTCTACAATTGCTGGATATATTTTGCCATTTCACATAGAGCTTGTTTCAACATAGCTTTATCTTTGGCATCCTTCAATACTCTATGGTTGATTTTCTTGTTTGCAAAATTTAGAATCTTCAAATCAACAGCTCTGGAAGACACTCCTAAGTCAACTTTCTCCACACTAAAATCTTGCTCAATGACCTCAGCCCTAGTCTTGTTGGAGTTAGGCTTGAAAATCTTTGGGACCCAATAACCTGTGTTTGGGTCTACATCTACCATAGACTCTCTCTTTGGATTCTTTGTCCTTGGGGATTTTTCTAGATATTTACTAACCAAGTCACCAATAGGAACTGAGGTAGACATGATATTCCTCTTCTTATTCATAGTTAGATCCATCTAGTTTGGAGTACTAGGAGTTGCATGTTGTAAGGAAATAGTGGAACTTGGATTGCTTGGGGTAACTAGTTCTTGTTGACCTGTACTTCCTCCACCTCTAGCTGATACAAAGTCCATAGTTGATGCTTTGCCCCTTTTCAATCTTTTAACCTGCCTTACACTGGGCTTTTCAATGTAAGAATCTAGAACAATGCAAAAAGGAGGGTCCATGTTCTCACCTCTTTTGCTTCTTTGTCTGGTAAACCTCATAGTATCATTAGAAACCAACTCTAAATATTTAGGAATTTCTAGAGAATCTGAGATACCTATAGAGATCAATGGTTCAATCTTATTAGTTAGAACAAGAGAAGATTCAATTTTTGGAGTCCTCGGACTCCTAGTTCTCAATGCAAGGACAACTAAAATTCTATTCTTTTGAGCTTTAAGCCACTGCTCTGTCTTCTGAAAAACCTCCTTAGTTAAAGACTTCACATTTTTTTCTTCCTCTCCCAACCAATCAAATTTTCTGATTAACACTTTGGTACTTGATGTTTGTTAGGAATAAGGTGTCTCAACCTTGGATAATTCCTATTCTTATTATTTGTTTTGTAAATGTATTTTTTGCAAATAATGTAATTAAGTGTGAGTGTACATGTCTAGTTGGCATGTTGATGTGTCACTCCACTTGATGTGTCGGCATCTTGTGCATAAGGAGATCATGACTAAAACGGTCATGACGGATTCCTATGACGCATAAGAACTATTTAACGAATGTGCTATTGCAAGTGTAAGAGCATCTTATGACTTGGGCCTATTTGGGCACCCAAGAAGTGGTTGGTGTGTGTAAGAGAATATGCCAAAAATAGGCTGGTATGATTGATTCTCTTACACTTCTCTTGTGACCATTCTTTTTGGTGGATTCTATGACAAGCTGTCATAGTCTATTCTAGGAATGGACGCCTATTCTTGGGATTGCATGTAACAATTGTGTACATGTGGCTTTCTGCATGGGTCTTGGTGGTTGTGCCTATTTTTGGGTCCAGAGGAGTCTATATATATGATGCTGCTCCTATGGGAGAGATATAACAGAAATTTAAGTCTTGTTGGCTTTGTCTCTCATTTCCTGAAAGAACTTGCATTGCAAGTGTATTGTAATCTTTGTGTTGAAGATAATACATTGTGTAAGTTTTGGAGTGCTGGGGTTTTTTATCGAAAGGTTTTCCCCAGGGTATATCATTGTGTCATTCTCTATTTTTCTATATGTATGGTATGTGGTTGCAATATCTTTGTTAAAGTAGTTACTGAATCTGAAATTGTAAGGATTTATAAGAATTTGCACAATACTCTCCTATAGAGATTAGCGTAGGAAGCTATTTTCGCACCTGAGTTTCCTTACACGTGGTATCAAAGCTTGATCAAATTTTGATCCTAGTTGTTGGGTAGGGTTTTTTGAGCTAATCTCAAGTTTGAGTGGGAGTTTTTTGCAGAGCATTCTAAATCTTATTTGCAGATTGAGATGGCAAGTTCATCATATGGAAGAATGGAGGTGGAGAAATTTAATGGCACTAATTTTGAGTTATGGAAACTCAAGATGGAAGACATGTTGGAAGATCGTGACCTATGGGAAGTGACTTCAAGTGCTACAAGACCAGCAACTATAGCTCAAGTAGATTGGGATATCAAAGACCGTAAAGCTAAGGGTCTCATAAGACTCTGTTTAACCGATGCAATCCTTCTGAATGTTCTAGATGAGAAAACCGCAAATAGTTTATGCAAAAGACTTGCGGCCGTGTATCAGGCCAAATCTCTGGTGAAGAAGTTGTTCCTGAGGAAGAATTTGTACTCTCTACGAATGGAGGAAGGTGGATCCTTAACGGATCATTTAAATGCATTTAATCTGCTGGCTACACAATTGACATCAGCTGGTGTCAAGTTAGAGGAGCAGGATCGTTGCTACACACTTTTGTGTTCTTTAACTGATTCATGGGACCATCTTGTGATGGCTCTCAGAAGAACTTTAGTCACCTTCAAAATGGATGATGTGGTGTCTTCGCTGCTATCAGAGGAGATGCGGAGAAAGGCTTCCATTTCAGAAAAAGAAGCCCTTGCTGTTCGTGGGAGATCCATTGAAAGAGGGAAGAAAAATGACAATAAGTCTGACAATAAGGGTAGATCCAAATCCCGTGGGAAGTCAAAGACTTCCAATAAGTCCAAGGCAAAAAGTTGGAACTTTGATAAATCTGGGCACTTCCGTAAAGACTGCAAAGAGTCAAAGAAGAAGAAGGAAGGTTCAGATTCAGCTTCAGAAAGATCTCAAGAAGATGGTGATGCATTCATCGTAGCTTTGCCAGCCCATGCATCTAATGATGTGTGGTTGGTTGACTCGGGTGCATCTTTTCAAATGACCTCTCATCGAAATTGGCTCTCAAAATATGAAGAGTTTGATGGTGGAAAGGTGTACTTGGGTGATGATTCTCACCTAAAGATAGTTGGACGCGGAAGGGTCACTATCAAATTTCCTGATGGATTTGTAAAGGGAATCAATGGAGTTATGCACATTCCAGGTTTGGCATGAAACCTATTATCTATAAGTATGCTGAATGATGTAGGTGTGCAAGTTGTTTTTTCGAAAGAAGGATGCAAGATGTTGAGAGGATCGATACTGCTTGCAAGGGGTACTAGGAGAGGTACCTTATTTTAGCTAGATGCATGTATTCCTCTATGTAATAGTTCTTCATCCTCACCATCTGAACAAGTAGTGAAGAAGTCTATGGCTATTGGTTCCGATGGTAGTGCAAATACTTTGGAAGGTAAGCTTCCTGTAGAAAAGACAATGTTGTGGCATATGAGATTTGGCCACATTGGTGAAAAGAGTCTGAGAACCCTGAAAAATAAAAATCTCATTGAGGGGTTAAATGATTGCAATCTCGAGTTCAACTTCTATGAACACTGTGTCTATGGTAAACAAAATTGTGTTCAGTTTTACTCTAGTTCTCACAAATCTTCTGATGTTTTGGATCTTATTCATTCTGATGTATTTGGTCCTGTAAAAGTTCCTTCAATCTCCAAGTCTATATTTTTTGTATCTTTCATAGATGATTACAGTAGAAGGACGTGGATTTATTTCCTTAAAAGTAAGACACAAGTCTTTAGTCAGTTCAAGGAATTTAAAGCTCTTGTAGAGAATCTGACTAGTAAGAAGATTAAGTGTGTGAGAACTGACAATGGTGGTGAGTTTTGCTCAGTAGAGTTCAAACAGTTCTGTAAAGAACAAGGTATCGAGAGGCATAAGACAAATCCTTATACCCCATAGCAAAATGGAGTTGCAGAGAGAATGAACAGCACACTGATGGAGAAGGCTAGGAGTATGCTTAGTGGAGCTGGTTTAGAACAAAGGTTTTGGGTCGAAGCTGTGGCCATTGCTTGCTATCTGGTTAACAGATCTCCTACATCAGCCCTTGTTCATAAGACACCCATGGAGGTGTGGTCTAGTAAGAAGCCTTCAATTAGACATCTTTGTGTTTTTGGTTGTGAAGCTTATGCACATGTTCCAAAGGAGAAAAGATCTCAGTTGGAAAATAAAGCCGTTAAATGTATTTTCATCGGATATAGTGTTGGTGTGAAAGGATACAAGCTTTGGGATCCTGTGACTAGTAAGGTGTTGTATAGTAGAAATGTTATTTTCAGAGAGCTAACATCTTCTCCTATTGTGCTACAACTAGTTGAAAAATTAAAGGAAAAAGATGTTGTTCAGTGTCCTCCTACCCCTGAGAAGACTGAACAGAGAGACCATGTTGGGCCTAATGATGAGGAGAGCTCAAGCAGCTCTAATAGTTCAGAAGAAGAGGAAGAACAACCTCAACCGCAGCCCTTGAGGAGATCCACGAGAGAAAGAAAGCAACCAAAAAAGTTTGGTTATTCTATGTTAGATTCCAGTTGTGCCTTTGCTTTGATTACTAACACTGATGAGCCTAGATCTGTGAAAGAGGCTTAGGGCATGGAAGATGCAGGTTCCTGGATTGAGGCTATGGATGATGAGATGGCTTCATTGGAGAAAAACAAAACTTGGGACCTTGTACCTTTACCTAAAGGGAGAAAATCTGTTGGCTGTAAATGGGTGTTCAAGAAGAAATTATGTGCAGATGGCAGTGTTGACAGGTATAAAGCTAGATTGGTTGCAAAGGGGTATTCACAGGTAGAGGGAATAGATTATGGTGAAATATTCTCTCCTATTGCAAAGTTGACATCCATTAGATTTCTATTATCTCTTGCTACATCATATGATTTAGAGATAGAAAAGATGGATGTGAAGACAGCTTTCCTTCATGGTGATTTGGAGGAAGAGATTTATATGTCATAGCCTGAGCACTGCATTGTTAAAGGTAAAGAATCCTTTGTTTGCAGATTAAAGAAATCTCTATATGGTTTGAAGCAATCTCCTAGGATGTGGTACCTTAAGTTTGATGCCTTTGTGTTGTCAATTGGATTTGTAAGATCAAAATCAGATCATTGTGTTTATTTCAGAGTTGAAAATGATCCCCTTCTTATTGTTGCATTATATGTTGATGATATGTTGTTGTTTGGGAAGGGTAAGGGTATGATTTCTGATTTTAAATCTCAGTTATCAGCACAGTTTGAGATGAAAGATATTGGGGTAGCTAGGTACATCTTGGGTATGGAAATCAGTAGAGACAGGTCTAATAGAAAACTTTGGTTGAGTCAGAGTAAGTATGTGAAGTCTGTGTTGGACAGGTTCAGCATGGTAGATTGTAGACCACTATGTGTTCCTATTTCTATGGGAACAAAGTTATCTGTAGATGATTGTCCAAAATCTCCTAGTGAGGTGGAGGACATGAGTAGAGTACCTTATGCTAGTGCAGTTGGTAGTCTTATGTATGCTATGGTCTGTACTAGACCAAACATTGCCCAAGTAGTGGGAGTCCTGAGTCAATTTATGGCTAATCCTGGACGGGTACATTGGGATGTAGTTAAGAGAGTATTCAAATATTTGAGGGGTACATTAGATTACTCCATATGTTATCATGGTAACTCTTCTAGATCTCCGCATTCAATTTGTATTCATGGGTTTGTGGATTCAGATTGGGCAGGTGATATTGACAGCAGGAGATCCACTAGTGCTTATGTGTTCACTATGTTTGGTGGTGCCATTAGTTGGATGAGTAAGCGACAACCTATGGTTTCTTTGTCCACTACAGAAGCTGAGTACATGGCTGATACTCATGCTTTTAAAGAAGCCATTTGGCTTAGAAGATTGTGTTCTAATGTTGGTGTTGATACAGAACAGATTACTATTTGGTGTGACAGTCAAAGCACTATTTGCCTTGCAAAAAATCCAACTTTCCATGCCAGAACGAAGCACATTGATGTGCAGTTTCACTTTGTGAGAGATATGGTGGAAGATGGAAAGGTAAATTTGGAGAAGGTAGATACTGTGAAGAATGTTGCAGATGCATTAATGAAACTAGTGGGCACTAAGAAGTTTAGATGGTGTTCGGAGCCTATGGGCCTTTTGGCCTATAGTGGTTAAAGTTCCTGTTGCTCTTACAAGGTGTTCGACAAGTGGGAGAATGTTAGGAATAAGGTGTCTCAACCTTGGATAATTCCTATTCTTATTATTTGTTTTGTAAATGTATTTTTTGCAAATAATGTATTTAAGTGTGAGTGTACATGTCTAGTTGGCATGTTGATGTGTCACTCCACTTGATGTGTCAGCATCTTGTGCGTAAGGAGATCATGACTGAAATAGTCATGATGGATTCCTATGACATGTAAGAACTATTTAAGGAATGTGCTTTGACAGGTGTAAGAGCATCTTATGACTTGGGCCTATTTGGGCACCCAAGAAGAAGTGGTTGGTGTGTGTAAGAGAATATGCGAAAAATAGTTTGGTATGATAGATTCTCTTACACTTCTCTTGTGACCGTTATTTTTGGTGGATTCTATGACAAGCTTTCATAGTCTATTCTAGGGATGGACGCCTATTCTTGGGATTGCATGTAACAACTCTGTACATGTGGCTTTGTGCATGGGTCTTGGTGGTTGTGCCTATTTTTGGGTCCAGAGGATTCTATATATATGATGCTACTCCTATGGGAGAGATATAATAGAAATTTAAGTCTTGTTGGCTTTGTCTCTCATTTCCTGAAAGAACTTGCATTGCAAGTGTATTGTAATCTTTGTGTTGAAGATAATACATTGTGCAGGTTTTGGAGTGCTGGGGTTTTTTACCGAAAGGTTTTCCCGAGGGTATATCATTGTGTCATTCTCTATTTTTTTGTATGTATGGTATGTGGTTGCAATATCTTTGTTAAAGTAGTTAACGAATTTGAAATTGTAAGGATTTATAAGAATTTGCACAATACTCTCCTATAGAGATTAGTGTAGGAAGCTGTTTCCGCACCTGAGTTTCCTTACAATGTTGTGCTTTCTGATTCTAATGTATTGCTATCTTCACCTTTAATATTTATGATACTGAAATGAAGCTTTAAAGCAGTGATCTATTTAAGAGAAAACCTAGAACACGGTATTTTTGTAACCTCAACCTCATCTATGCAATCATCCCAGAAGTCTTCCAATGCTGGTTGATGAAGAAACATAGCATCCACCCTGAAATGAATCTCAACAAACCCTTTACTATCAAAGTAGTTTCTTGCCTGATATGGCTGAAGGTTCATTTCTTTCAACTCATTAATCAAAAAGGCAAAGTCATGCATCAACTGAAATCTGTAATGTCCTAGCTCAAGTGGGAAGAAAGCACCAATACCTCACTTGACCTTATATTTCTTCTCAACCATCAGTAACTGTCTCCCTACCTCAAGAAGAATGCACTTAGGAAGTTTTAGGGGAGCATCACTGAAGCCTCCTACCCTTAAATAGGGAAAGGTAGGGAGCTGAATATAAAAACTTCCATAAATTTTCACAAATTCCATAGCTTCTTCTGATATTCTGCAATTAGGATTTCCCCTCAGTTCAAAGACCAATTTGGATAAAAAGGTATCATGCACATTCTTGAAACCTATGGGGTTTCTTCCTTTTTGTAACAAGGGATGATATTCATAGATGGCCATACTGCTATTCAACTCTTCATGAGGCAAACCATCCCAAATTCTACAAATGGAAAGAATATAAAAGAGGTATGAGGACATATAAAAACTGTAAATTAAGGCTGGCTGAGAAAAACTTTCATGCAATTGTTCAACTATAATTTCACCCCAGTCAATAGAATTACCAACATCTAGGATGGCCTGCACAAAAATGTACATCTAGTCTTCCCAGTTGGTATCTACAGAATTGCCTCTAACCCTGTTTAACATTACTGTTATATCCCTTACTTCTCTAAATAGGTGATCTTTTCAGAGTGGTCTGGGTAGACGAGAACCTCCCTATTCTGGGTTTAGCAACTAGTCTCTAGCTATGTTATTTTTATACTCCCTCTTGTGTTTCTTAGAGTCGGCTATATCTTTATCAATAATCCAATCCCCATAAACCTCAGCTGATGGAATTCTAAGAGTAGCCATTATTACCATTCTATCGATATACACTAAGATTGCCACTTTCTGTTTTGATGCACCTTTCAACTTTGTTGTATTTGTTGCGGCATTCTATTACTAGCTCTGGGCATCGAATTACTTTAGGGAAACTGACGGCTTCTAACAGACCACTCTCTACAATCCTAACAGATATGGCTTCATCAACTGTTTTCCTTAACCTTTGGACAATTTCTCTGATATCATCATCCATTATCACTGTATCCCTCATTTCAGGTAAAAAACTACTGACTGGGGAAAATTTACTTTCCTTCATGAATTTTACTTTGGAAGAAGACATAGTGAAACATAACCTTGTAAAATTCTTATGAAGAAAACTCTTTTGCTTTTAAAATGAAGAAGCTCAAATGAATTACAGGGCCAAGGTTGCTGTAGAACTCACCATTTTCCTTCTTTTTGAGAATGTTACCTCACCGCTCCCAAAATGCCTCCAGAAGATAGCAGAGCCGAATAAAGAAATGTAAAGAGAGGGAAAATAAATACACACACTTGCTTTGATTCCCTAGTTTTCAAGAGAGCTGTCATGCAATCAATGTTTATGCCACAATAAATGTTAACAACTTGTTAACACGCTTCACTTCAAAAAAATAATCGCAAAAGCTGAGGTGGCGCCACTTTTTCTGGTCACATCAATCATTTCATTATTAGTTTATAAATATTTGGCTCGTGGCTTATATCCAGGTATTATTACATTTTGAAATTCGATCCTTGAACCATTAAAGTTGGGTTCAAAGTACATGATTCAAAATATTTTAATTAATATGCACAGTTGACAAATATGGTGGACCCCAAGGCTTCTATAAAAAGCTTGGAATAATATGAACCGTGATATTAAAAACATTGACTTGGGAGACTTTCTAATATAAAACTGTCGAAGTGCACATTTAAACGTGAACTTTGAACCATGAAGTTTTGGGTTCAAAGTTCAACATTCATTTTAACATTTACAAATGAACATGTGACCGCGACGAGGAAAAGTTTTTACACCAAGACGCTTCCTATACATGATGCTTTTTGGAGAAAATTATATTGAACTTTGAACCTTGAATCAAAAGGTTCAAGTTCAAAGTTCAAGGTTCAACTTGCAACTTAAACTTTGACAAAGCTTGGAAAGATGCCATATATAAATAAGATAAAATTTAATTGATGGGCAATAGGTGGCTCTGACTGGGGATTAGGACTGTGAAGGACTAAACAAGGAATCCAAGCTCTCTGGTTTCACACTAAGAAAAAAGGCAACATAGACAACTAACCTACAACATAGCAAAAACATATGTACAAAGGAACATTGAACTTAATTACAACTCATAAAGCTTCAGATCTTGCCCATTATAAGATAAGGGCTTTTCTGTTCCATCTGCGTACCTGAGCTTGAAAGAATTAAGTCCCAACACTTGATTGATTTCAAAAGGCCCCTTCCAAAGGGACTCAAATTTACCGTGGGCACCTTGGGACTCTTTCCTTTTATCTATCATTTTCCATGAACTTCCTGGGCCTGATCCGCCTGTCAAAAATTTTCTTCACTTGAGATTGATGCAGTGCTATGCAATTTACCATCTCTTCTCATTCTTCCTGTATCTTACTTAAGTACATGATCCTTTTATCCAACACATTAGAAAAGGTTTGATCTTCAATTACCTTCTGCAATTTAATGGTTACAAGCTCCAGAGGAAGTGAGAGTTAAGCTTTTACTCCATAGACCAATTCAAATAGAGTCATACCTATAGCTCTCTTAGGAGAAGTATGATCAACCCAAAGAGCTTCAAACAATCTCTTATGCCAGTCTTTAGATTTTTCACTCACTAGCTTCTTCATAATACTGATCAAGTTTTTATTGGTAGATTTCACTTGCCCATTACCTTGGGGAAAGTAATCAGATGAGTGTGCTAATTGAATCCCATTTTCATAGCAGAAAATTTACATCTCTTGAGAAGAAAAATTATGTGCATTGTCAACAACAATCTTTGCAGGAACACCAAATCTGACCAAAATATTCTCTTTCAAGAAAGAACAGACCACCTCAGTAGTAGTTTTCTCACCGCAATAGCTTCTACCCATTTAGTAAAATAATCTGTAGCTATTAAAATATGGGTATGTCTGGCACTTGATGGGGGATTTATTGGTCCTATAAAATCCAAGCCCCATTGCTTGAATGGTTCATCAATTATCATTGGTCTTAAAGGCAAAGCAGCTAAATGTGGCTTACTTGAAAATAGCTTGCATTTTTCGCATTGTGCTATCCATTTGTATGCATCTTTAAACATTTTAGGCCAGTAATAACAATTTCTCAAAATTTTGAAAGCTGTTACTGTTGAGGAGAAGTGCCCACCACATGCTTCACTATGGAATGACTGCAGCAATTTCTTCTGCTAGTCTTCATCTATACACCTAAGAAACATTCCATCCAAACCTCTTTTATACAAAATATCATCCACTATAACATACTTGGCTGCTTTAAGCTTCAAGTTTCACTGCTCTTTTACTGTAAAATGATTCAGACACTCTCCATATGTGAGATAATAAGCTACATTAGAGAACCATCTATCTTTTAATCCTATAAATAAGGATAGGGGAATATCACCTTCAGGAATCACATCATTTTCCGCAATCAATTTTCACAGGCCTTGGCCCCTGACCAATTTGGTAGGTTTGATCTCTAAATAAAACTCTTGAACTTTAGCCACCCAATTGACTCTCTTATTCATGGACACCTCCTGTTGGGTTAGTATACTCTTGACAATAGAATTTGGAACATACACAGTGGAATGAGAATGCAAAATATAATACCAAAATTTCTTGATGGCCTTTATCACTGCATAAGCCTATTTTTCTGTGGGTGAATACTTCAATTCATGATTCTTTAGAGGAATGCTCATAAAAGAAATGGGCACCTCTTCATGTTAGAAAGTAAAGTCCACCAAGATAACTGAGAGGGGGGGGGGGGGGGGGGGGGTGAATCAGTTATCAAAAAATTATAACTTTGATCATCTTCAACAACATTAAACCATATAAGCAATATAATTACCAACCATAGAAAGATATTCATACACAATAACACAATGACACAAGATATGTTGACTAGGGAACCTCTTGATCAAAGAGTAAACCCCAGTGGGAATGATGACCACAAAAGATGCACTAATATGAATATTCCTTGTGAGAGGATGGACTCTATTAGGAGTCTTATAAAATACATTTAGTACATATGAATCCCTGTTAGGAGATTTTGAATCCCTATTAAAAGATTCTAACCCTATTAAGAGTTATGGAAGACAGAAGGACCCACTACCCAAACAACTTCAGGATAAGATCACTGAACACACTATCCAAATAATCTTTGCAGTACTCAATAGAATAATATGTTACCTCTTCTCTAACTGTGCCAAACTACACGCACTCTTACATCAGATCTCAATTTCAAATCTCTATACTTCGCATGTCTTCCTTTACAAATTCGCTTTCATACTTAGCTCTTTAATTCACTTCATGCATACAACATCACAACTGCTGCTACCATATCATAATTACACACTTTTCACATTAAAACTACATTATAACAAGGAAATATATTCCTTCCTTTATACCACACTCAAATAATTACAAATGAGTCAGTATACAATTACAAAATAAAAGTTTCCACACCCTACCCCAAAATTACACAAAACTATCAGCTTCCAAATACAAGAAATATTCACTCGTGTGACCTCAAAGTCTGCACTGTCATCCACTTCACTATCAATGTGTCTTCAACTTCCCTTTAACTGTGCAAAACTAGATTCCATCCCGATTAGGAGATATCATCCGATTTCCACAAACCGCTCAGGAACACTGCCTGAATACTGCTTCCACCAAAATGATCATAACTTCCATGAATGAATGAATTACTATCTACACTTTTAACCATAGACATATAACATATCAAAGAGTATAACCTCAACATCGCATAGCTCCAATTGCAATAACCCATGTGTGCTAATCCAAACTCTATCTACTTCTCTGCAAGTCTTCGATAAATCACTGTGTTGATATCAATGAGAATCATAGTCATGAATGCAACAACAACTACTATAGAATGGTTGCCAAAAATTTAGCATCAATTCCTAACAATCTCCCCATTGGCATTAATAGCAACATAGATGAAAAATATCCAATGTTCCAAAAATCCAATACTGCAACACTGCTTCTTCAAATCCTCTTCATCAATCAAATCTTGCTTCATTATCCTATTCAGTTCTCTCCAATAGATGTCTCAGATTGTTTTTCATGTACACTTCTCCCCCATTGACATCAATGACATAAATTACATCACTATTTTAACAACAACTCAATGTCAAAAGACACTTTTCAAAAAATACATTTACTAGAGTCCTCATGACTTAGCTCACATACACATACTCCCCCATAGAGGAAGTACCAACATCTAGTCCAAAAGAAAGATAAGGCTCATATACCACTGGACAGATGCAACCAACTGCATCACTTCTCAAAAGTAGGCTGGGGCATAACCCAAAGCATACCTCTCAAATACACAAATGTATCCTTAGACAAAGGCTTTGTGAATATATCTTCTATTTTCTCCTTTGTACTTATGTACTCAAGTTTGACTTCTTTCTCAGCAACTTTCTCTCTTACAACATGATACTTAATCTCTATATGCTTTGTCTTAGAATGTAATACAGGATTTTTAGACATACTAACTATACTGGTGTTGTCACAATGTATGACAACATGCTCAAGAAATTTTATTCCAATATCCTTCAACATTTGCTTCATCCAAATTATCTGGTTACAATTGTTTGCTGTTGGTACATATTCTGCTTCTACTGTGCTTTGTGAGATATAATTCTACTTTTTTCTTAGCCAAGAAACTAATCTTCCTCCAAGGAAAAATGCTCCACCACTGGTGCTTTTCTTATCATCAACACTGCCTCCCCAATCAACATCTCTATATGCACATAGTGTAAAATCATCATATTTTTCATACCATAGTCTATAGTCCATTGTGCCTCTTAAATATCTCAGTATCCTCTTTACTGCTGCATAATGTGATTCTCTAGGTTCAGCTTGAAATCTTGCTATAATTCCAACTGAATGTGCTATATCAGGTCTTGTATGAGTCAAATACTACAATCCTCCAATCATAGATCTATATTTCTTCTATTCTACTGTAGGAGTCTCATCTGTGCTAGATAACTTATGTCCGGTCACCATAGGTGTTCCAACTAGTTTACAATCATCCATTCCAAATCTTTTCAACAAGTCATTCAAGTACTTTGTCTGACTTACAAAGATACCATCATTGTTTTGTGTTATCTGTAATCCCAAAAAGTATTTCATCTCACCAATCATACTCATTTCAAATTCAGTTTTCATTTCATCAGCAAATTTGTCACTAGCTTCATCTTCTCCTCCAAAGATAATGTCATCAACAAAAATAACTATAACTAGCAAACCATTTTCAATTTCTTTTGTGTACAGACTGCTATCAGTTGTTCCTTTTGTAAATCCCAACTTTAACAAATACTTATCTAGTCTTGCATACCAAGTTCTAGGTGCTTGTTTAAGTCCATATAAGCTTTCTTCAATTTACATACCATGTCTCCTTCTTGAGTTAAAGGAAAACCTTCAGGCTGCTCAATGTAGACTTCTTCTTCTAATTCTCCATTTAGAAATGCTGACTTCACATCCATCTGATACACTTTGAATTTCTTGTAAGCTACATATGCCAAAAAAATTCTTACTGTATGCACCCTAAAATAGTCGCCTAGACTTTTGGCCCCCATTTAACAATTTATCAAATCCTTGAATGAATATTTTCAAAAATCAACATTTTCAGCTCAATATCAATTTTCTTGATCAAGTCCTATTTTATCATTTATTTGATTATTTTCTATGGGCTAACCATCTTATCCTAAAGTCTTTATTTATGTAAAAGGATTTTCCTTCCTTTTTAATAAATAAAAAGCCCCCACCTTTTCATCTTATCTTAAGTTGCACAAATAAAGCATTATTCTTATTTTATAAAAGGGAAAAAACATTTTTTGTCTCATATGGACACAAAAGTCAACTCTTATGTTCTTATTGGAGGATATTTGTGCACATGGATTGCTCCACTTTCAAGCTCCACCCGTGATTAAATCTTCTGCCTCTTAATCTCCATGGTCCATTCTTTCTCATTTCCTTAAAAGGAGAGCTCTCTTCCTCATTTGGATATGCATTTTTTTAATACTAATGTTATGCTGGAGGTTTTCTAGGTCACTTTGGAGCTTTTGAAAATTTGGAGCATTCTTGGCTTTTGCATCTACATTCCATTCTTAGTTTCATTCATGCATAGTAGCTTCATGTTTATGCTTTCATAGTTTAGATTTCCTTTCAAGCTTTAGAGTAACTCATCTAGTTTAACTAGGAAGGCTTGGTAATACTTGTACTTTCCTTTTCACAGCATAGCTTGTACTTTCATTTCCATAGCTTAGCTTGCATCTCTTATTTCTAGCTTGCACATTCATCTTAATCTAGATTGTATTTGCATTTCATAGTGATTCTTGGGGATATTGGCATTCTTTCCCTTGTCTTCATTTGAATCTCTCATTGTGTGGTTGACTAGCAAGGTCATTAGCTCAATAGCTCTAGCTGAGAGCAATATTTCAAACAATCCTGTAAATTCATGCCTATGGAGCTCTAGGTCACTTTTCAAGGTTTCCCATTTATGGATTTCCTTGGAAGTAATGACTTAGAGAAGTGCACTATTTAGTGTGTACATTTTTGGCACCCACCATGGGGTAGAGCATTATTATTTTGTCCTTAATTTTCTACATTTCTGTCAAATTTTCATCAAATTTTAGTTTCATTTTTAGCTCTAAGATTTTTTAGTCTCAAATTATCGCATGATAGTTTTCCAGTATCGTGCGATAGTTCATGTATGGTGGCACGATACTTTACCAGTTAAAGTATCACTCTGTTTGAGACATTCTATCACCCTATTCGGAACATACTGTCACCTGCTAGTACAGTAAAGTATCACCCATAAATATATTATATCCCCAGTATATTGCAAAGTATCACATGATATTTTTGGTGATTGTACTGTCACCTGTACCTGACAGTGAGTTATTTATTGGTCCTTTCTTGATGAATTTTGATCTAGTTAGCTTGCTGGTTTAGTTTGATGTGGTTAGATAGATTTAATTTGTAGATTTCACTTGGATTTTAGTTTTGCTAACCTTGTGGGGCTAACAAGCTGTGCTTGTAGGTGCTCTCATTGCTTGATCATTTTCTTAAAAGAATGCATGTCAAAGCTTCAAATGCACAAAGGCTACTAACGATTTTTGTAGGGCTGTCCAAAGCATAAAAACCCAATCAAGTGCTTGTTGTTTATTTCATTTTCAAGTGTGGCAATTACTAGTTGTTTCATTTCATAGGAACATAATATCTTGTTGTAGGGATTCTTGGGTGGTAGGAGAAGTATGCTCTTCACCCTTGTGGTGAACTAGAAAATCTTGACCCATCTTTGGATTTTGAAAGCAAGAGGGTAATTGAACATTTGCTTGGTGTGTTTGGGAGAAAACTTTGAGATAGGGGAGTATGCTCTTCACCCTTGTGGTGAAACAAAAACCTTGAATCTCATAAGTTGATCCATTCTTTGTTTAGATCTTTAGAATTCTTTAGCAGGCCTTCTCTTGAGCAATTAAGAAGAACGACCCAAGTGGGGACAAGCCTTTTGTTGGCTATTCCAACCCACTATCAACTCAAGGCTATCAAGGAAACAAAACCTTGGTAGACGTAGTACTTATCTTCACTTGATGTGAGTACTTGTGGGATTATGACCATGAGGAAAATGTTGAGCAAGAATGCTTAAGGTACTCGTGTGGCCATGAGGTCCCTTACTTGCCACAAGGTAAGGAGTCCCTTTGGGGAGAAAGAGGGGTATTATGAATGGAAGCCCTTATTAAGAACCATAGATAGAGGCCACCCTATTTTCCCGCTTAGCTTCTTGGTGCAAGGATTGATCCAAGTGGAATAACCTGGATCACCCCAAGATTACTCACCATCTGTGTTCCTTTGGTTGTGTCATTGGCACTTCCACGACAAAGCCAATATCTATTGTGGGCAACCACTTTGTGTGAGGCAATGGGACATCAAGTGTGGGCCAAGTTGTTAAGTATTGAGCCATTGAATTTTTAGGCTAGTAAGTGCTTGAAGTGTTCTCGTTGTGATATACCCATGTAAATGTTCTTGCATATTCAACATCACGGTAGTGTTCATAAGATTTTTCAATTTTGATATCACAATTGCTTGTCTTGGAAAGGTTGCTTTTGCCTTTGTTTCAAGTGTTTGATGACATGTTTGATCACCTAGTTTTGCAAACCTGTCAATTTACTGCTATCACTATGATTGAGATCGAAAAAACCAAACCTCAAACTAAAATTTGGACCAAATTGCCTTAAAAATTGAGATTTTGACACTCACTGGTTAAGAATCGTACGACACTGGAACAGTATCACTCTTTGTCCTAGAAAATATCACGCGATAGTTCACCACTAGAAGATTATCACCTCGCTTGCCTGGAAAGTATCACCCGGGATGCCTGGAAATTATTGCCCTACTTAACGCGAAGTATCACCTGGTCTAAAACTGTCGCCCTGTTAGCCTAGAAACTATCACCCAGAATATTTTAGTTGTCTACCTAATTCATGCAATTTTCAGTCTTCTCTTAGTTGACCAGATTTTAGTAAGTTTCATACCCTACAACTGAAAGCTTGTTTGTACCTCAGGTTTTTGGCTCTAGACATCTTGAGTTAGTAGCCTTTGACTTCACCAAAGATTTTTCTTGTCATTAGTAAGTTAGGAATTGTCCTTGTTGACAAGATTCACCTTTAGATTCTTTGATTGCATACTTGGAGAGTTTGAGTGCTCTTTTGTCCAAATCCACTTTCATATGAACTCAATTTCAATATATTTTGGTTAAATCATCCTCTTAATCCATATGTGCTAGGATACTGGAATCCTTTTGTTATGCACCAATTGTGGTAGTGTTGATCTATACCTTTTGTCAACTTTCTATCTCATCATCTCTCTTTTGGATGATTGAATATTTTCACTATCCTAGTTTGATAATTAGTGATTCATAAGGTTATTTTCTCACTAAGGGTCTTTTCTTTCATGCTAGTTACAACAAGATACCAAGTGGGTCAAGGAAAACAACCTCAAGTAGTTTTTGAACAATTACCTTTAGTCCAAACTCGTCAAAAGAGAAAGGGGAAGGAACCTGTCTTCGATCAATCTCCTAGGAGTGCTTTAGAAGTTTGGTTTGAGCCTAGGAGTAGCTTTAGTCAGCTGAGTACTTCTTTACCATCCTCTCAATCAAATATGGACATGAGCTACACTTTGACTAGGAGACAAAGAGAAGCAATAGATCAAACTCTTGATGACATTTTTCAGAGACATAAGGGTAACATGTCATTCAATGATGACAATCAACCTGAATCACCTCCTATTAACTCAAGATATCTAGATGCTCATCAACAAGCTGAAAGACACTATGCACAAGCTCATCAAGATGCATGGTCACAACATGAAGACCAAAACAACCAATCTTGTGATGCTCATGTGAATGTAGCTAACTTGTTCAATCGTTCAAGGCCAAGCTCTCCACTAAAAACAACCTCAAGATATACAAGTGAGAGGCTAAAAAGTATTGAGCGAGAAAAACAAGCCTTCTTAAATGAACAAGCTGCAAAAGAAGAAAGATTTAGGCTCCTAGAGGAGGAACAATGAGCCTTGTTGGACATAGAGAGAAGGGCTGCACAAGAAGAAGAAATTAAGAAAATCAAGAAAATGATGGAGAAAATGATGGCTCCCAAGAGCTCCTTCAACCTTGATTCTATTTGTCCTAATCCTTTTGATAGGAGTGTGAGCATGACGGATTTTCCTAGGAAAATTGAATTTCCCCAATATGACAAATATGATGGTAATGGTGACCCACATGATCATGTGCGTTAGTTTTATACTATGATTTTTGAATTTCACCATGAAGATTCCTATCTGATGAGATTATTTCCAAGGAGTCTAAAAGGTCAAGCTATGGAGTGGTTTACCAACATAACCCCTCCCGTCAAAACTCTTAAAGAACTGGTCCACAGATTTGTGCAACATTTTGCCTACAACTTATCAAGATCAGTCACCATGCTTGATTTGTATAATTTGAAACAAAATCAGGGGGAATCCTTTGTTACATTTTTACAAAGGTGGAGACGATTATGCTCCCGGTATTCTAGGATGATTCCTGAACATGAGAGAATTGATATCATTGTGAGCAATTTAGTACTTGAGATATGGTACGAGGTTCGGAAGATGGTCTTTGATTCATTCAACACCATGGTCGAAACTACATGTAGAATAGAGGATGTCTTAAAAGAGAAAGGTACTTTGACTAAACAACATAATAACAATAATAGTCAAAATAATAACTCTCATAAGGACAAAAGCAAGAACTCACATTGGAATAAAAATAAGCAAGTAGTCAATGACAGAGTTGTTGAATCTTCCCAACCAAAGGATCAAGGTGTCCTTCATTTGTCTAGTGCGATTCAAGCTATGAAGCTTAACACATCCTCTAACCAACAAGAGCATAAACAAAGATATCAAGACAAACCCAAAAAGGAAAAGCGACAATTCTCTAAGCTTGGGGACTCTTATGAAGATGTTTTCAAAATGCTTATTGATAACAATCTTGCACAACCACAAGATCCAGCAAAATTTCACATACCTGACATTAAGCCATATTGGTGGAATGAAAAGGCTTACTACATATTTCATAATGGCATTGAACATGACATAGAACACTACTGGAAACTTAAACATCTCATTCAAGATCTTATTGAAAATGGAAAACTTGAGATTGATGGATTGAAAACCAATGTAGATCATAAAACGTTTAAGGAACCTTTGCCTAAATATGATAAGGGGGGAACCTCTAAACCCAAAGATGGCAAAGCTGCAATCAACTACACCTATATGTCTATAGAGAATGTTATCAATATGCTTGAAGTTGTGGATGAAAATGTCAACATGATGAAAAAAATGATTCTTATAGTCATGATGTGGATTCTCCCATATTTGATAAAGAACCCGTGGTGGTGCTTAGAGGTTCTCACTCTCAAAGGTCATCTCAAGCTCTTAATGATGTCACTAGAAGCCAAGGTCAAGGTCCTATGGTCATTAGAGGTCCTAATTGTAACTAGCCTGGCAAACCAAAGCAAGTGACATCCAAGAATGTCACCACCAAGTCAGCAGTCAATCCAAAAATGAGCTACAATCTTGTTGATCAGTTACAAAGAGCACCAGCTCAAATCTCAATTTTTGAGTTCCTAGAGTTATCTCCAAGACATAAGCGTGTCCTTGAAGATTCTTTGCGTACAGCCAATGTCCCTAACAATATAGACATTGATCAATTCCAAAACATGGTAAATCACCTTGCCAACCCACATTACCTCACATTCTCAGAAGAAGATGACAAAGCCTTGAGCCATCCGCATAATCTTTCCCTTCACATTGAAGTCATGATTCACAAGACCCGTGTCAGGTGTGTGTTGATTGATGGGGGTGCTGGGCTCAATATTTGTTCCTTGAGTTTGTTGAAAATATTGGGTTACTCAGAGAAATTCATTGACACTCAAAATAAAATAACCATCAAAGCCTATGATGAGGTAGAGAGAAGCTCCAAAGGCTTGGCCATCCTTCCTGTCAGGATTGGCCCCGTTAAAAAGGACATCTTGTTCCAAATTGTTGATGCTGGTCCTTTAGCCTATAATATTCTACTTGGTAGACTGTGGATCCATGACATGCAAGTAGTGCCATCCACCTATCACCAATGTGTCAAGTTCCCCTATAATGGAGTAGAAGTTTGTATACCCGAGGATAGCACATTATCTGTTAATGCAATTTCAGCAGAGACCCATGTTCCTCTTAATCGGGAAGTAGAAAATTTTGATGCAACTTTGGCACAATGTTAGAATAAGTTCAAAACCATAGATCTTGGTATGGGTGGTTATCACATTGACTCCTTCACAAAGCTTCTAGTCTCACCTAGGTCCTATGGTAAACCTTCATAGGAGATGCATCCCTCATCCTCAGCAATGACTCTGTTTGATACATTTGTAGAGTCTTCAATACCCATTCAGGATGAAAAAGAGGAAGTAGCTGTTAGAGAATGGATTTACAAAGAGGAAAAATAAAAGCATAATGAAATTTTTTCTCCATCTCCTAAGACTTATGGGAGAGGATATACTTTGGTAAAAAATATGGGTTACCCAGGTCATGGTCCTCTCAGTCATAGACTAGATGCTAAGGCTAAACCACTCAATCATGCTCTTTTTGGATGTAGATCTAAGACAACAGTTGGCCTAGGTTTTGAAAGTCAGAACAAGAAAGTTATCCCTATCCTAGCTGCGATGGATAGTGATGATGAGTACATACCCAATATGCAAAATCAACAAGATATGTATGAAGATTGGGTCCCTTCCACCAATCTCCTTTGGGGAGATTTAGATACTACAGTTGACAATCCAACAGTTTCAGAACTAGAACAAGAACAATCCACTATTGAAGATCATGTTGAGGATCCTATTCAATACACAAATGGAATTCAAGAGGGTGTTACCCTCAGTGGCATCAACGCTTCTATGTCAAGGCCTAAAAAATATGGTTGGTGTAAACATCCCAGCCAGGATTTAGATACAGACTCACATGAGTATGAGTGGGAGACTCTTTCTGATTGTTCTACAATTAACATGGACATTACTGTTGTCCATACATATAGTTCCCAATCTGAGGTAGCTAACGAGTCTAGTGTAGGATTAGAAGATTGGAATCCATGAGTTGCTTTAGTGGATGATGCTTCGCTTAGTAGGATAAGTCCTGATTTGGGTACCTTAGAGGGATACTTGATGGATCCTAACTCTGCAATCACCAGAGATGATACCATTTGCATACACAATATTGAACTAGTCATTGACCTACACCTTGCTAATCCTCACTTAATTGATTTGTCTCAGCACTATTGAGAATCTCAGCTCCTCACTTTTCAAAATGACTATGAAATAGCATGCTACCTAAATTCCCTTGAACCTTTAGTCTCTTCCACCAGTGAACCAACTACAAGTATGACTGAACCAGATATCAAGTACCTTAGTCACAAAATGAAAAGAAAAGAAAAAAAGAATAAGAGTTTTGATGGCGAAAACCACTATGTGGGGGTATCAGAACCTAAAAAAGTAAAAATAAAAGACGTATCCGAAGGTGAAAACCTCTCTGAGGCACTTAAGGATGAGATACTTGATAATCTTCCAAGCTATTTTCAGGATAGGTCTTCAGTACTTGTTGAGCCTACACAACTAGTTAATCTAAATACACCAGAGGCTCCACAAATAGTACATTTGTCTCAATCATTGTCAACATAAGAAAAAGAGGCATATACCAAGTTACTACAAAGAAAGAAAATTAATTTTTCTTGGACTTACTCAGACATGCCAGGATTGGACACTAGTCTCATTATGCATCATTTGTCCATAACTCCAGCAATAAAACTAGTAAAATAGAAATTGAGGAAAATGCATTCTCACATAGCTCTCCTTGTCAAAGATGAATTAGAGAAGCTCCTCAGTGTAGGATTGATAAGAGCCATTGATTATGCCGAATGGATATCCAATATTGTACTAGTTTCAAAACATGACAAGTCCATTCGTGTTTGCACAGACTTTAGAGATCTTAATAAAGCATGCCCAAAGGATGATTTTCCACTTCCAAACATAGACATGATAGTGGACATGACCGTGGGCTATGAGATCTATTCTTTAATGGATGGATTTTATGGGTATAATCAAATCAAAATAGCTCCTGAAGACCAAGAGAAAACCGCATTCAATTGTGCATGGGGAACCTATTGCTGGAACGTCATGCAATTTGGATTAAAAAATGCTGGAGCTACATATCAAAGAGCTATGACTACTATTTTCCATGACATGATGCATAAGAACATGGAAGACTATGTGGATGACACCTTGGCAAAATTGAAGAAAAGGGATACACACTTTGTTGATTTGGAAGTAATTCTAGATTATATGGAACAGTTTCAACTCAGATTAAATCCAAAAAAGTGTACATTTGGAGTCACCTCTAGCAAACTCCTAGGATTGATCATTTCAGCTAAAGGAATAGAGGTGGACCCAAAAAAATTTCAAGCAATAATGGATATGCCACCTCCCACTAACATCAGTCAAATGAGGATTCTTCAAGGACGCCTTCAATCTATAAGGAGGTTTATTTCACAACTGGCTGATAGAGCTCAACCTTTTAATATGACTTTGCATAAAGGGGTTAAATGTGTCTGGAATGAGGAATGTTAGCAAAGCATGGATCAAATCAAACAGTACTTGGCTAATCCTCCAATCTTAATGCCTCCTATCCTAGGAAAACAACTTATATTATATGTCTCAGCAATAGAATCTTCCCTGGGGGCATTATTGGCTCAACTTGATGATACTGGAAAAGAAAGAGCCATATGTTACATCAGCTGAACACTTGTTTCATATGAGGTCAACTACACTAGTATTGAAAAATCTTGCCTAGCAGTGGTGTTTGCTTCCCAAAAGTTGCGACATTACATACTTGCACATACAATACACCTCATTGCAAAAATTGATCCTCTAAAATACTTTCTTAGTAAGGCTGCTCTCATGGGTAGACTTGCTAAATGGATGATGATTCTTTTAGAATTTGACATAGAGTATGTTGAGCATAAGGCTATAAAAGGAAAAGCCATTGCAGACCAATTGGCTGATTTTCCAATTCAAGACAAAGTACCAATTCAAGTTGAATTTCTAGATGAGCACATAATGTACATGACTACAAGAACATGGAAGATGTTCTTTGATGGTTCTTTCATGCAAAATGGTTCAGGCGCTAGAGTGTTGTTTGTCTCTCCTCATGGATATTGATGCAGGAGCATCCCGGGTGTAAGAGCAATCTTGCATCACCCAAAAATATTTCTACTTTTGTATTCAATAAGGGCTATTTTGTGCAGAGCTGCTATTTATGGAAAGTTACTATTTTTGGTAATTTTTGTATGTGCTCAGAATGACCTGATTTCTTTCTTGGAGGTTCATTTTGGTCATATAAGTCTGCCAGTAAAGTTTCATTGCCAGATCAAGTGTATATTGGAAGATATTGAAGATTTTCGGTATTGGCAGCAGGGTACAGAAACTTCGAACTCAGTTTTGAAGGTTTTAGAGGCCCCGAATGAGGTCAAATTTTGGGCTGAATGAAGCTTGCTTAATTCAAGCATTGTAGAGCTCCTCGCGCCCTTTCTGAAATGGGGTTACAATAGTCAATCGGGTCAACTGGTGATGACTTATGGTCTTCGGAAGTTGGGTCACCTGAAATGGCGGAAAATGATTTTTCTTCAAAATTTCTGTTCGGGTTTCAAAATTTATTTTGAGCCGACTATGATGTAATGAAATGTAAAATAAAAAAAATAATTCTAAGTTTGGTCGGCCTTATTGGCTAAAATTCTGGAACCTTCCCAGGCGGTGGAAAATTGCCTATATATGGAAGGCTGTATTATTGTCTTAGGCAGTTCAGAATAGTTCTGGGTAGTAGATCTGGGCAATAATTCGAGGCTTTGTCCTACAGAATATTGTAAGGGAATGCCCATGGGGCTTGGCATATTGTAATTCTGAAAGTTTGTAATTCCACATTTGTGGAGATAATAAGAAGCCAATTTTCTGTTCTTGCATATTGTTGTTGTTTCTCTATTTCTGTTATGCGTTTGTGGTATTAAGGGGAGCACCCTTCATCAAGTGGTATTAGAGCAGGTTTTCTTGAGTGTGTAAACAGATCGCCGACTGTGAGGCAGTTTGCACCAGGACCGTGGCTAGGGTTTCAGCGCGCATCGCGAAAATGCCTCCACGAAGGGAACGTGGCGGAAGAGCTGGTGTTGTAACACCTGAGGTTAGGGAGCTGCAGAGACAAGTGCGAGCATTACAAGAAGAGATTCGTAGAGGAATGAATCTTAATGTCAGAGACGAAAGCGAGGATGAAGCCGAAGAAGAATATCAAGAAGGAGAAGTTAAAATTGTGAACCAGGAGGAAGAAAGACTTTTTCGGGCGATTTCCAAGATTGGGAAAAGACCTAAGATTGAGGTTCCTACATTTTCTAGAAATCTTAACCCAGAGGAATTGATCGACTGGATCAATGAATGTGAGAAATATTTTGAGTATGAAGATGTTGAGGATCCTGATAGGGTCAAATTTGCGAAGGCCAGACTGAAAGGTCATGCGAAGATCTGGTGGCAAGAAATTCAATTGGAGCGAAATAGAAGAGGGAAAGATAAAATCACAAGATGGGATCGAATGGTGGATAAATTGAAGCGACAGTTCCTTCCCGTTGATTATGAGCTTGATCTACTAAAGAAAATGCAGAGTTTGAAGCAAGCAGGAAGATCTGTTCAGGAGTATACAGAGGAGTTCTATCGACTTCTCATCAGAACAGGCCATGCAGAAGCTGATAAGGAGAAAGTTGCCTGATACCTTAATGGGTTAAGGCCAAGCATTCAGGAGGAGCTAAATCTGGTTTGAATGAATAGTATTGAAGAGGCATACCAGTTTGCCCTAAAAGTAGAGGAAAAGCTGAACAAGAAGTTCGAGAGCAGACAAAACGGAAGAGGTCACGGTGGACGATCTGGTGGACGATCATATGGTGGCCAAAATGAAGATCCGAAAAAGAAGGATGAGGCCAGTAGCAGTCAGAATCAGCGCGGAAATAATTCCAATCGCTTCCAGGATCAGAATAATAGAGATCAGAGAGGAAGAGGAACAGGACAAGGATCTGGAAGAGGAGGCTTCCGTGGAACATGTTTTCACTGTGGAGAAGAAAGTCATAGGGCATTTGAATGTCCTCAGCGCCAAGGCAGAACAGACAGGAGAAATGAAGGCCAGGCCAGAGTTGCACATGTAGATGAAGATGCCAGATCATCAAATTCTGAAGATGCTGAAAGAGGAGAAACGTTGATTAACAGAAGAGTCCTGTTGAGTGGTGAGAATGAACCTGAGCAAAGGAGGAGCCTGTTTCGCACCAGGTGCAAGTGTGAAGGTAAATATTGTGATGTGATTATTGATAGTGGAAGCACTGACAATTTGGTGTCAGAAGAGATGGTGACAAAGTTGAAGCTCAAGAGACAGAAACACCCACATCCATATCGGATTGCCTGGGTACAGGATGACCACAAGGTCATGGTCAATGAGCAATGCCTGGTGAAGTTCAAGATTGGTGGATACCAAGATGAGGTATTGTGTGATATCATATCTATGGATGCATGTCATATATTGTTGGGTAGACCATGGCAGTTTGACAGATGTGCTGTACATGATGGTCGTGCGAATACCTATTCCCTAACAAAGGATGGAGTGCGGCATAAGCTAAAACCATTGAAGGAGACTGAAGAAAAGGTATGTGGTAATGCAAGAATAACATTTGTTGATGGAAGAAAATTCCTAGATGGTATGAGGCATGAGCATGTATGTTTTGCTTTAATTCCAAAAGCTGGTAAAGAGGAAGTAGAAGATGTTCCTGTAGAAGTTGTAGATTTGTTGAATGAGTTTCAGGATATTGTATCCGATAACGTGCCTGATGGATTACCACCAGTCAGAAAGATCAGTCATCAGATGGACTTGATCCCAGGAGCGAGTTTGCTGAATAAGGCAGCACATAGAATGACACCAGCAGAAAGTGAAGAGTTGAACAGACAAGTACACGAGTTACTGCAGAAGGGGTTGATTCGAGAGAGTCTGAGTCCCTGTGCTGTACCTGCGGTATTAGCACCAAAGAAGAATGGAGAGTGGAGGATGTGTACAGATTCCAGAGCAATAAACAAGATCACAATCAAGTATAGGTTTCCATTGCCACGAATGGATGATATTATGGACTGTTTGAGTGGAGCTGTGTATTTCTCAAAGATAGATCTGAAGAGTGGATATCATCAGATTCGTATCAGAGAAGGAGATGAATGGAAGACTGCCTTCAAAACAAAGGAAGGACTATATGAGTGGTTAGTCATGCCTTTTGGGCTAACCAATGCACCGAGCACTTTCATGCGGCTCATGAACGAGGTTCTGAAAGAATTTTTGGGTAAGTTTGTCATTGTTTACCTAGATGATATTTTGATCTTTAGTAAGACATTGGATGAGCATATGATGCATATTCGTATGGTATTTGAGAAGCTGAGAGAAGAGAAATTGTTGATTAATTTAAAGAAGTGCAGTTTTGTGAAGAAAGAGTTGGTGTATTTGAGGTTTGTAGTTTCAGGAGAAGGTCTAAAAATGGACCCAGAGAAGGTACAGGCTATCCTTGAATGGCCTACTCCAAGGAATGCTACTGAGGTAAGATCTTTTCATGGTCTAGCTAGCTTTTACAGAAAGTTTATCAGAAATTTTAGCAGTATTTGTGGACCCTTGACTGAAACAATGAGAGGGGATAGAAAAGAGTTTAAGGGGACTAATGGGGCAGAAAAGAGTTTTCAATTGTTGAAACAAAAAGTTACAGAACAACCTGTTTTAGCACTTCCAGATTTTAATAAGGTGTTTCAAGTAGATTGTGATGCTAGTGGTACTGCAATAGGAGCTGTTATGAGCCAAGAAGGTAAACCTATTGCTTATTTCAGTGAGAAGTTGAATGATGCCAAGAGAAAATATTCTGTTTATGATCAGGAATTTTATGCTATAGTTCAAGCATTAAAGAAGTGGAGACAATATTTGCTTCCTAAGGAGTTTGTTTTGTATACTGATCATCAAGCTTTGCAATATTTGAATAGTCAAGGAAAGTTGAATCAAAGGCATTTGAAATGGGTTGAATTTTTGTAGAGTTATACATTTGTTTCGAAACACAGGAGTGGAAAGTCTAATAGGATTGCAGATGCTCTTAGCAGAAGGCAACTACTGCTGACAGAAATGCAGATTGAAGTGGTTGGGTTCAAGGAGCTCAAGAATTTGTGTGTGTGAGTGATTTACACCTTCATGAAATAACAAGATTTAAAGAGAATTTACACTATTCAAAGCAAACTAATCTAAATAATGCACAATTAATCTAAATATCTCATGGTTCTCTAAATTGAAGTGGTAAATGAGGCTCTCAGCTGCAAATCCTCACTAGTGACACTCTAATTATGAGAATTGAACTAAGAATGATATGTAAAATAGATCTAATTATCAAATTCTAGCTCTATTTGATAATAAAATCTCTAAAATGATCAACAATTTAAGCTAAAATATCAATGAAAATGCTAAGTGAGTGGTGTGGATGCAAATTGCAAGAGCTTTGCTGCAATTCAAAGATATGGAGTGGATGAATAATACCTCAAAATGCCTTCTATTTATAAGATTTTCCCAAGGGTAGGGGGTAGAGTGAGATAACCATGGTTATGCTTGGGTAAGGTCAATTGGCTTTGCTTTGTCCCTAAATGGGGGGACAAACATTTAAATGGTTTCAAAAGGCTGGACCATTTCAACAAAAGTGAGTGATTTGTGTCCATTTTATCTCCTTTTTTGCTTTGTTGAGAGAATTTATATTTATTAATTAATTAAAGCAATTAAATTTAGCCATGAAGGGTAAGAGGTTCATTTTGATTTTTCATTTCAACAACTATGTCATCAATTGAATTTAATCAATTTCTTAGTGTTTTTCCCCTTTTCAAGCTTTATTTAATCATTTAATCACTTAATTAAATTTTCCTTTGATTTGAATTGCCTTTGTTCCATTTATTGATTTTTAGTGCTATTTTGATGACTTGATGCACCTTTTGATTGATTTAAGCCTTTGCCAATTTTCCATGTCTACAAATGCCCCTCTTTGAGTTGATGTGCGAAGAACACCGATTCAAAGATTCCCTTAGTATGATGATCTGATTCAGGTCCTGGTTCTGATATGCCTCTGATCGTTCTGATTGATGTACTTCTTGATGACGATGATGTGCCTCTGATGATGGTGCTGATATGATTCTGATGCCCCTAATATGATGATAGGTCCTGGGTTCACTGATAAAGGTCCTGGGTTAATTGATAAAGGTCCTGGGTTGATTGATATAGGTCCTGGGTTGATTGATATAGGTCCTGGGTTAATTGATTGCTGATATGTTGATAGGTTTGATATGATGACCGATTTGATATGAAACTGATATGCAATTGATTTGCCTCCTGATATGATACTTGATATGATATGATATGATACTGATATCTTGATATGATACTGCTATGATATGATATGATATGCCCCACTGATAAATGTTTTTGACGTGATGCCCATTTGATACTCTGATGCCCTCTCAGAAATAAAACATATTAATTCCTTGATTTGAACGAGTCTGAGTAGTTGGAATATGTTTTGATTTCTGATACCATTTGAAAGAAATAATCAAGTTTGATTCATGCCCCGATTAATGAAAATGTCCTATGATAGGTTCAAAGTGCAGTTTTTTTTTTAAGTGTTTATGAGAACCAATTTCACCTTAAATAGGGTAAAACCCCTCATTTTACTATTCATTTGCACCATTCCTTCTTGAGATTTGAGCTCTGATTTTAGCCTTTTGGAGACGATGGTGGTCCCACATCGCGAGCATCGGTTTGAGAGAGCGCGCCGGTTCAGTCGGAGAGCGACCGATGGTCCTCCGGTATGTCATTCAAATTTTTCTCATGTCTTTAAAGTTGCATTTATGACCTTATTTAATGCTTTTAAAAATTTTAATTCTGCGTTCGTGAAAAGAAATGTCACCTCCGTGCATTTTAATATCGCCTGAAAATTTTAAATGTCGCCTTCAGTAAATTTTATATCACCTTCCTTAGGTATTTTCACGCATTTAGAAAATTTGGTGTCGCCTAAGGATAATTTAATGTCGCTTAGGTTTTAAACATTTTTATCAGGTGTCGCGTGATAATAAGATGTCGCCTATGAAAAATCTTATACCGCCTCCGTGAAATTAAGTCACGCGGATGAATAAAATCACGCGTTGGAGCAAAGAAATGTCGCCTCTGGTAAAAGAAATGACGCCAGAAAGAAAAGTCGCGTAAGAAAAAAAATTTGTTTATTTCAAACTTTTCTAAGACGTCTGATTGCTCGATTGCGTCAACTTGATTGATATCGATCACATCAATGAATTCAATCGAATGTTTAGTTAGGGTATTCCCTTTGTTTGATTTCAACAACGAATTAGGACATAGGTAACTATAATATCGAAGAATAAGGTTAATCAATCTTCATCATGAATGATAGATCATGGATCTAAATGTCCATTCATTTTATGCTCAAATGCTTAGAGACATAAAACTAGGATCGTCCTTCCTCAATGCTTAGAGTTAGGATTAGTAAGTCTGATAGGTATATTTAAATTGATGACCATGATTGATTGTTTGATTTCCTGATAGTAAGTTACTCATGTGATTCCCTTGTTTTGATTAAACAAGAGGATGTCCCTGTGCTGTACCTTCGGACTGTACCACATTGGGTGATGGAGCTTAGGACCCAGTTGACTGACGCCGAGAGGCGAGTGATTAGGCGCTACGGTTTACTATGCGTACTAGAGCTTCCTAGGTTCCAGATGAACCGAGGTTTGATTACTGCTGTCGCAGAGCGTTGGCACTCTAAGACAAACACATTTTGGCTACCACAGGGCGAGATGACTATTACACCTGAGGATGTTTACAGATTGCTACGGATCCCGACTCATGGAGAGATAGTATATTATGATGCAGTCTATGACGGGACCTATTGTCGATGAGTATTCAGAGATCCATCTATTGGTGATGACTGTATCTTATGGCCTCAGTTTGCCTCATTTCCTGTTTTACCAGCCTTATTAGGTGCTATCATTGGTGGTGTTTTATTACCTGATCGGCGAGGTCACAGATTTTCAGTGGGATGGGGCAGGATTATCGAGGATTTGCTACATCATCCTCGACGCTTTGACTGGGGCTCTTGTGTGCTGGCACAGCTTTATCACGATCTGCATGAGGTGGTTTACAGGAGATCAACCTCATTATCTACTGGGATTCATATTTTACAGTTGTGGATATGGGAGCACTTACCAGTCAGTCGTCCTATATCAGATCGAGATCGTCCTCTAGGATATCCTTTCGCATGGCAGTATACTGGTATGGTGACACAGCATCACTTGGGTCACTTGGAGTATTGGCGACGGTAGATGGATGACATGGATGAGGTCTATTGGAGACCATATGTTGAGGTCGAGGATTGGAGAGAGGATAGCTTGGAGTTACCCTATATGTTTGCTCCTCGATGGATGATCGGCAGGATCGACTCTGTTCTGGAGAGATTCTTGGCAGGGAGAGTACTACGACAGTTTGGGCGGATTCAGCCTATGCCTCAGGGATCTACAGTATATGCTCGTTCTAGTGCAGAGCGTGCTACTTGGGGTCACATGCCTTCATATGATGACGCTATAGAGCAGATATCATTACTGGGTTATATGGATTGGGACATGAGGTTACACATCAGAGATGCCGGAGTCACACAGGAGTATCTAGCTTGGTTGATGGAGCATCCGATGCCTCGCTTTACAGACCCTGCAGAGCCAGTACCTGGGCGAGATGATGATGGTGATGATGTTGGTGGTGGGAGGAGATGCAGAGGTAGACCCCGAGGTAGGGCAGTGATTAGGCTCAGAGGACGAGTGAGAGATGCACCGGTATAGGCACCTCCTCCTCCTCCTCGTCCTGCAGTAGCACAAAGACAGAGGATAGATCGTCAGGATCATGTGAGGGCTGCTAGACAGGATCCAGGGACAGGACAGGATACGAGAGCAGGATTACAGCAGGCTACTGTGGATGGTCAGGATACAGGTGCACAGCAGATGCCAGCAGCTTTTTCCCGTGATCGGGGAAAAGCTCCTATAGATACAGGTGATCCTCAGAGTACCTATGAGGTTGGAGAGAGCTCTAGTACTACCCAGCTACGAGCAGATGTGGGAGCATTACGGACAGAGGTGTCACAGATGTCATCTATGATTCAGCAGTTGGTATCGGGTTTGGCTCCGTTGGTTCCTCTCCTTGTTGCTATGGTTGGTCAGACGCCTCCTCAGTAGCCTCCATCACAGCCTCCTCCACAGCCTCCTCCAGGACCTCCTCCCAGTGGTGACGAGAGATGAGCTATGAGTGCTCTTATTGATCATTTATGTACTGATGCTGAGATACTTGATATTGTACCATAGTCTTGTGACCTTGGTGTCACCTTTCCAGTTGTATTTTGACACTTATTTGACATTGATGCCCCTGTTGATGGGCGATTATAGAGTTGAGTTTTATGACATCATTGTTATACTTGATATATTGAGTTATGAGTAGACGTGTGATATGAGAACATTTATGATCTTTCCTGCTTTTACTTGATGATATATGAGATTTCCTTTAGATGCTGCTATATGTGTTTATCTAATGCATTTGTTTTTTTGGATGGATATTGGCTATGGATGCAACGTATCTTATGTATGATATAGATAAATGGATGCATTTCTTCTTCATGTATGGATGCAGTTTTGATATGTTATTTCTCATGTATGCAATCTGAATGTATGCAATCTGTATGCAAATGTAAATGATTATTTCCTTCTTTTCTTTGATAATATCTATGTAATGATTAATGATATGGAATGAATGCAAAAAGTATAATCTCATTTATTTTTATTTTTGTAGAAAAGATGATGTTGAAATGATGTTGTCCTTGTTGATTTAACCCTATTAATGATGTCATGTACCCCCTTTTTGATGCGAAAATAAAACCCTTGGGAAAAAAAATGCACATGCAATTAATCTAACATGAGAATGCATTTAACCTTTTTATGAATGCAGCTAAGTGTCACTAGCTTTTAGCAAATAAATGCCTTGAGGATATATTTTCATCATTGAGCACTTGGGACCAGAAAGTCGATACAATCACCACTGCCCACTGACATGATGATATGAATATCGCTTTTTATTTACGGCTCATATGGTAACCTCCGTTTTGCTTTCCCATCGGTCTCATCGATACGACTATCACTGATTTCAAAAAAATCATGAGAGTACGAATACCGATTTTGTCAGATTCTATGTTGCAAGTGGATTTTGTCATTTAGATATGAAGAATCTAAATATCCAAGGTATCCGGTTGCGTAAACAAACAAAGGTTAACTCATTGTTTTATAAGATAATCCTCGATGGTTCTTTGATGACCATGTCTTTAGATGAATTCTCATAAGGCAATGAATTTTCCTCCAAACAGTCACGTCATAGTCAAGAAAAATATCATGTCTCCATCATTGCCAATCTAGTCAAAACATCCTTGATGAGCTAAAAAGACTTGATACAAATTGAATGAATGTAAGTAAACAGATTTTTAACCAACTTTCCAAAAGAATCTATCTAAGTGTTTTGCATTGTTTTCTGATTTTCAACAAAATATATTTCCAAGTGTTTGATCATGACATGATTTTTGATTTTTAATCCTGAATAATAAGTCAATTTAGGCTTCAAGAATTTTGTTGTGGTAGTCAACTTTTTTTTGTTATCAATCAAAGGTTTACAAAAATCTGATCTCTCTTCTGAAAATGTTGATCTCTTTCTGCTTGTGACTGAATGTTGTTCATATGAATCCTTTTGAGGTATCCACTTTCCAATCCGTTTATGCTGCCCCCAAGTATTTGATGTATCAATTTTGACAACTTTAGGCAATGCAAAGGATGGTGCTACAAACTGTTATTATGACTATGTACAAATGACGGATGCAATGAAGGTTTAGACAAATGGGATGATGAGATGCATTATATACACATGTGACTAGGAAGGAAATGACTTAAGGGAACCAAAAGCGCTTGTTACCAAGTTTTCACTTTTGGGTATTCTCTTTTTTTTTTTTGCTACCAAGGCGCCTATTTGCTAGGTTTTCACCAAGGCACTTTTTCTCTTTTTTCATTTTTTTCATTTTTTTCTTTTTTTCTTTTTTTTTTTGTTTTTCATTATCACCTTGGCGCCTATTTGCTAGGTTTTCACCAAGAGATAGTTTTTCAAATGTTTTTGCTTTCTTCAGGCTCAATTTTCCACTGTTTTTGATCTTTCTTTTTTTCCAATGTTTTTGAATTTTCCATTTTCAAATATTTTTGGTATTTTCCATTTTCAATTATGTACAATAATTATGATGCTCTCTCATCTGATACTCTTTATACTCTTTCATCTGTTTTAGGTGTAGAATCTCTTCAAATGAATGCTATTTATGGGTTCTTGTAATTCTTCACCATTACAATCTGATAACTTATATGTTCCAGTTCCAAAAGATGATGCTATCACAAATGGGCCTATCCAATTAGCTTCCCACTTTCCTTTCTTTTCCCTTTCAACTTGATTTTTGGGATTTTCTCTTAGTACCAAGTCTCCTACTTGAAAAGTTCTTGGTTTGATGTGTTTGTTGTAATTGTGTGCAATCCTGTTTTGATAACCTTTTAAATGCTCATAAGCTTGAGTCTGATGTTCCTCTAACAATTCCAATTGTTGTAGTCTGGCAATCCTATAATCCTCATCAGTGATCAATCCTCTTAATGAAACCCGTAGAGATGGAATTTCAACTTCTAATGGTAGAACTGCTTCGGTTCCATAGACTAAAGAGAATGGGGTAGCTCTTGTAGGTGTTCTGACACTAGTTCTGTAAGCCCATAGTGCGGGATTTATTTGCACGTGCCAATCTCTTCCTGATTTGTTAACTGATCTTTTTAATATTTTGAGGATATTTTTGTTTGTTGCCTCAGCTTGTCCATTACCTTGTGGATAATAAATGGATGATGAATGATGTGTAATGTGAAATGTCATGCAAAGTTCATCAATATCCTGATTTTTGAATTGTTTCCCATTATCCGTGATAATGGCATGTGGAATACCATAGCGGCAAATTATGTGGTTCAAAATGAACATTGAAATTTGTTTGCCGGTTGCTGTTATTAATGGAACTGCTTCCACCCATTTGGTGAAGTATTCTGTTGCTGTGATGATATACTTGTGTCCGTTTGAAGATGGAGGATATATGATTCCAATCAAGTCAAAACCCCATTGATAAAAAGGCCATGGTGTAATGAATGGGTGTAATTCTTGAGCCGGTGCATGTATCATATTACCATGATATTGACATTTGCTGCATGTCTTCACAAATTGACAAGCATCCTTTTCTAATGTTGTCCAAAAGTACCCTAGACGAAGGATTTTCTTAGCTAGATTAAAACCGCTTGAGTGTGACCCGCAAATGCCTTCGTGGACCTCGCGTAAAGCTAACTTAGACTCTTCTTCCTCTAGACATCTAAGTAACGTCCCATCAAGACCCTTACGATACAATGTGTATGAAAGGATTAGGTAACGGGCGGCTTGGCGTATGAAGTTACGTTTTTGGGCACGAGTTTGGTCTATGGGGAGTACTTGGTCTTTAAGGTAAGTATAGATGGGTCCATACCAAGGAGAGTCATGTCCATGTAAAAGAGCAACAATTTGGGTGTCAGGAAGGTTAAATGCCAGTTTTACCAACTCTTCCACCAAGAACTCATACTTCTCATGTTGATCTGGTTTTTGTAACAAGGAAGCCAAGGTAGCCATGGCATCTGCTGCTCTATTCTTTTCTCTTGGAATCTGTTCAAATGTGATCAAAGCAAAGTACTTCTTCCATCCATCAATCAAGGTTTTATATTTCATCAATGTGATGTCCTTGGTATTGTATTCATTATTAACCTGATTGATTATGAGTTGGGAATCTCCATACACTTGTAATTCTGCAATACTCCATTCTAAAGCCATTTTGATGCCAATGACTAATGCCTCATATTCCGCTATATTATTGGTGCATGGAAATAAGAGTTTATAAGACTTTGGAATGGTGTATCCTTGAGGGGTAACCAATAATATACCTGCTCCAGAACCTCCTTGTGTGTAAGATCCATCAAAATATAACTTCCATGTCTTTGCTTCTATGTTGACAATTTCTGCATCTGGAAATTCAATTTGCATGGTTTGTGTAGACTCCATTGGGTTATCTGCTAAGTGATCTGCTATCACTTGTCCTTTAATTGCTCTTCTATCAACATATTCAATGTCAAATTCACTTAGGATCATGACCCATTTTGCTATTCTACCTGTTAAGGCAGTTTTACTTAGTAAGTATTTGAGAGGATCAATCTTGGCAATTAATTTGATCTTATGCATCAACATATAATGTCTTAGTTTTTGAGATGCAAAAACCACTGCTAGACATGCTCTTTCCATGAATGAATAATTGAGTTCATATTTTATTAAGGTTCTACTAAGATAGTAGATTGCCCTTTCTTTTCCTTGCTCATCTTCTTGTGCCAACAATATGCCTAGAGACCTTTCTGTGGCTGATATGTATAACAACAGTTCTTTACCTTTGATAGGTGACATAAGAATAGGTGGGTTTATCAAATAAGTCTTCAAAGTAGCAAAGGCCTTATCACATTCCTCATCCCACATAAATGTAGTGTCCTTGTGTAACAATCTGGTGAAGGAGTGACACTTTTCTGCTAATTGAGAGATAAATCTCCTTATTGATTGAATCTTTCCTTGTAGTGACCTCATTTGGCTAATATTTCTTGGAATCTCCATTTCTAGAATTGCTTGTACTTTTTCAGGATCAACTTCAATGCCTTTTGCTAACACTATATAACCCAATAACTTGCCAGATTGGACACCAAAGGCACACTTCTTTGGGTTTAGTCTAACTTTGAATTGTTCTAACCGAATGAATATTTTTCTTAGGATTTGTAAATGCTCTTCTCTATTGTGGGATTTTGCTAGAATGTCATCCACATAATCTTCTAAAAAAGTATGCATCATGTCATGGAAAATAGTTGTCATGGCCCTTTGATATGTAGCTCCAGCATTTTTTAAACCGAAGGGCATAACATTCCAACAAAAAGTATCCCAAGGGCAAGTAAATGCTGTCTTTTCTTGGTCTTCGGGAGCAATCTTGATTTGGTTTTAGCCACTAAATCCATCCATTAATGAGTACATTGCGTGACCTGCTGTCAAATCCACTATGGTATCAATGCTTGGCAATGGGAAGTCATCTTTGGGACATGCAAGGTTTAAATCTCTGAAATTCGTACACACACGAATAGATTTATCATGTTTAGTAACTGGCACAATGTTAGAGATCCAATCAGCATATGCTATTGTTCTTATGAATCCCACCTTTAACAATTTTTCCAATTCTGCCTTGACTAGAAGAGCCACATGTGGGTGCATTTTCCTTAGTTTTTGCTTCACAGGTTTAACTCCGGGTCTAACATTCAGATGATGCATTATGAAATCAGGATCCAATCCAGGCATATCGGCATATGACCATGCAAAATTTACTTGTTGTTCTTGGAAGAATTTGATAAAGTCCTCTCTTTCAATAGATGTAAGTGATGCAGCCAAGTGTACAACCTTTGGCTCTAGTTCCGTGCCAATGTTAACTTTTTCTGTCGGTTCTATAAGAATAGATGACCGTTCTTCTTCATGTTCAGGCAAAGTATCCAATCTCTCTTCTAATGGTGCCACAGTTGGGTTTTCACCAAAAGAAACGTCTTTTATTTTCATTGTTTTTGGTTCTAATGGTGCCACAGTTGGGTTTTCACCAATAGAACTTTTCATTTTTTTATTTTTTTATTTTTTTTCTTTTTTTTGACTAAGAGATTGGAACCTTGCTGTTGTCATCATGTCCGTATTGAGTTCGTTGGTGAAAGAGGGTTCAACCGCATTGAGGTATTGGTTTGTGGCTTGGTCATTTGGGAAGTAAAGTAAGTCATGTGGTTCAGTTTGATCCCAATCAATGAGGTCTGGATGTATCAAAATTAAGGAATTATTGGGTAAGGTATCATCAATAGGATTTATGGACATGACTTCGTTTGAGGGTTCATACATTGTATCGTTTAGGTCTATGATGTGTGCTTCCTCAAGATGATCCATGGAAGCAGGGTCAAAGTCCCCTTCGCTTGAATCCTCGTCGACCTCTACGGGAAACAATGTGGGAAAAGCCACAAGCGGGTTAAAACTAACGTTTGAATTTCCCTCCTCTGAAGGTGTCCAAAATGTTTCTATCCATGCTCCACTACTAAATGCTTGTTCTATATTAGGCCTTTGAATAGAAGATTCTTCATTAATTGGAGCATCTTGTTTTGGGATTTTTGCATAAGTATGTATAACAATGACTTCTTTATCTTGACATGACTCATCTGATAAAGTATCCCATTCATAATCCCTAGAATCATCACTATCTCCTTCGGATTCTAATGCATTTATTTGAGGATGAAAATCATGCATTGGACTTGAACTTTCTCCCTTATATTGAAAACCTACTCCGGATTTTTCATGACTTGCCCTCCAAACAGGTTCAATAGGTTCTAATAATCCTCTATTTCTTTGGCCTAGGGGTCCTCTTCCTTTGTATCCCATCTTTTGCATAATATCAAATCCTTTCCCATATTGTTCTGTTTGTATATTAACATGCTGAATTCTTTCCATGGGAGTGTCTAGGGTACCATCCTCATCGTGATAAAGCCATTGGAGGACATCATCCTCTTCCTTATCCCATGTTGCTTTGCTATCTTCCCTCACAAAATAAGAATTATACTTATGTGGAAGATGTTCTTTTGAGGGTTTTCCATGTGATTTAGGAGACATGGGCATGTCAAATAGAGAAACTGAATATTCTCCTACCCCTTTTGAACTAATCTTGCATTGTTTGTCAAATTTGTTCATCATCTCACTCATGTATTGGTAATGATCTGCTTTAGCTTGTTCTTTTTCCTCTTTAGTAGGTTTGTAGATCACTGTTTCCAATTTAGGTGCCACACATGGACTTTCCATCACATTTGGACCCTCGTAGCTCACTTTTTCCTTGCCCTTAGTTGATGTAGTTGAGCTAGCTTGAAGAGGATTTTGTGCATCTTCATTGGTGATTCTTGGAACAACTCCTTCACGATTATGTGGAATGTATAATTCATGCAAGGGTTTGAGTGCATTACAATATTGAAATGGATTTGAGTCTCCTCCAATTGTGATTTCTTCACCCATGTATGGGAACTTGATGCATTGGTGGTATGTGGAGGGGACAGCTTGCATCTCATGAATCCAAGGTCTTCCCAATAAAATGTTATAGGTTAATTTCATGTCCAACACTTGACATTTGGTTTCCTTCTTAACTGGTCCCACTTGGATGGGCAACACAATCATGCCTTTAGAAGCTCTTTCAGCCTCATCATAAGCTTTTATGGTGATTTTCTTTGTAGGGTCAATGCAAGACTCGGAGAAACCTAGGGATTTTACAAGACTCAATGTGCATATGTTAAGGCCAGCCCCTCCATCAATAAGGGCTCTTTTGACTCTATGCCTTTCGATCAAAACCTCTATATGTAATGGCAAATTTTGAGGATGAGTTATAGACATGTCATCTTGATCTGAAAATGAAAGACAATGAGGAGCCACAAGATGTCCTACCATATTTTGAAACTTTTCTTCCCCTAAGGTAGTAGAAACATGTGTTTCTTCCAAAGCTTTTTCCAAAATCTCTTTATGATTTGGTGACAACTTCAATAACTCTAAGATTGAGATTTGTGTTGGAGTACGTTGCAATTGGTCTACCAAACTATAAGGTCTTGCTGCTGTAGGAGATTGTTTGACCACAATGTTGGATGGTGGGATATTGGTGTTTTGAGGGACTATCCCTTGTAAAGTCATTCTAGAATTCTGCCCTCTTGTAATGACATTTGTTGCTTCCTTTTGAGGCTGTTCATTAATGATGATAGCATTAACAATATGATCATATGATGGCGCAAAGTTGAGATTATTGGCGCTTTGTTTCTTGCCATTTGATGACTCACCTTTATCATGTTTGTAAAAAGGTTGTTTGAAGGCCGTATGATCTTCATTATTTTGGGGTCCATCAACAGTGATTATGTTATTATCTATCAAGTCTTGCACCACATTCTTTAATTGTAAACATTCATTTGTAGGGTGCCCCCGAATCCTATGATATTCACAATGATGCTTAGCATCCCACCAACCTGGCTTGTGGTCTGGTTCATAAGGTTTAATAGCGGGTAATGTAATAACATTGTTAGCTATGAGAGTCTTTAATGCAGTTTCAAGTGATTCTCCCAAGGGTGTAAAGTGTCTTGCAGGAGTGGGTTTCAAATACTTATCATACTTGCTGTTTTGATCCTTGTTCCCTTGATTATTCTTATTGGCATTGTTGTTATTGTTGGAAGGTGCATTATATGCTTGATTAGCATTATTCACTTGATTTGGTGTCTTTGTAAGGGCAAATGGAATCACCTTCAAGTTGCTGGATTCCACTACACCATCATTAACAATACCTTTGTTGTTATTCTTTGCAGCATAACGGCTATTGTTGTTGTACCAACTTTTATTTGGATTGTTGTTATTGTTGGTATTGTTGTTGTTGGAGTTAGAGTTATTCTTATTTTCCTTGTGCAATTTCAACTCTCCACTCTTAATCAACACTTCTTCCGTTGTAATTTCGTTATCAATTAGATTCTGAAAGGTTTTGGGACATTGCATCCTTAGTCTATAATTCAGCTCGCTTCTTAAACCGTTAATAAAGATATCCATTTTTTCTTTCTCCGGTACACTTCTTGGATATCTAGCAAATGCAGTCCTCCATCTTTGCAAGAATGTGAGAAAGGCTTCTCCATCTTGTTGCTTCGTGTTACATAACGTTATCATGGTGACCTCATGTTTGATGTTATAAGAGTAATGAGTCACGAATTTAGATGCTAACTCTTCAAAGGATTTTATGCCGGATGGTAGTTTTGAAAACCAATCCATGGCTGTTCCTCCCAAGCTTCTTGGGAATAGTCTCATTAAATAGGTTGATTCATGCATGAATTCAAAACTCAATGCACAAAACCCCCGAAGATGATCATGTGGGTCAGATGTTCCTTCATATCTCTCATATTTAGGAAATGTTACATTAATGGGAAAAGGCACCATGACCAAACTCTTATCAAATGGAAAAGGACATAATGTTTCAATAGAGAAAGGCTTAGGAGCCCCATTTTGTTTCAAATTGTCAATTTCCATTTGTAATGCCTTGAATTGTTTCCTCATTGCTTCCATAGGGTCTTCTATTTCCTTGGGCTTCAATTGTTCTATGTCAAAATCTTTAGGTAGCTTTACCCCCATTTGTATTAAGTCCATGAAGTGTTTTTCTTTATCCATAAGCATGGTCTTTTTCATTAGTTCTATGAAATAAGGACATTGTCTTGCCTCTAATGCTCTTTCAATCGTGGCTTCTTCTGCAGTTGGGGGTAAGTTTGTATTATGAGGAGGCAATAAGTTGTTGCCTTGTGAATTTGCCTCTTGAGAATTAGGGTCTCTTCCTCCATTATTAGAATTTCCTTGATTGTTGTTAAGATCCATACCTTCATTCATGTTGTTCCCTTGGTTGTTATTGGGATCTATGCCCCCATTCATGTTGTTCCCTTGGTTAGTGGGATCGATATTTCCTAGGGTACCACTAAACATGTTGTTAATGTCCTTTGTCTTAGTGGGATTTTCAGTCACTCGTGAAGTAATGAAAGTGTTCTTTGGAAATGGGAGCTCTTCTCCGTTGTAGGTCCCGTCTGTTTGTAATGCTTTTCTTATAGAGAGTGACCTTGTAATAATAGGCATGAACAAACTTTAAGGGTATGTTGACTTTCTTCTCTTGATAAGCTGTTTTTGGAATAAGGTAAAAGTTTTTGATCAATTTTAAACGGTTTAAAATTTTAATGGTGTTTTGATCAATAACCTTGGAATATCTTGTTTGAAAATAAAAACAATCTCAACACACACATCAATTGGGTACCATATCCCTAGAATGCTCTAATGTGTATATTTTTGAACGTTTTCACAGGTTTAACACAAGAATAGCTTCCACACAATCTACCTAGCACATAATTGGTTCGTAAACATGGCTCTAATAGGTAGTTTTGCTATTTTACCGTTATGTAGTAAGTTTTCCGTTCAAAAGAGATCTTATCTTTTCATCCCCCAACTATGTTAAGGGGCTTCCCACACGCACAAAAGCACGATTTTGCGCAATCCGTTAGGACTACTAGAGGAAGTTCGAAAGAGCTAAAATCTTTTTGTCGTGTACCCCATTAAGGATACCTGCGTTTCATTTTATAGTGGGTCGGATTCTCGCTGCAAAAGCAAGTGTATCCCACTTTGGGCTGTCCCTCTCACCGGCCCTTCTAAGGCAATCTCGGGAGGCGAGCCCACTAAGTTTTAAACATATTCATTGAAAAGCATGAAAAATAGATTTGGTAGAGCAAGTTTGGGAATTTGATTCACTCAAAGAGTGAAGAGCATATCCCTATTGCTTTTCCCTTATCCCAAACACTCACAATCAAATTTGGTTCTTTTTCAACCCCGTGACAAAGGGGTTCTTAGAATTGAAGTGTTTATTTTTTTTGTTTTATAATTAAACTATGTTTTTGAACTTTGAAAATGCCACAATTTAAGGGAAGTGCAAGCTTGATGAGAAAAATACCTCAAACGATGCTAGCAAAGGCTAGGCGCATTTTTAAGTAGTAGATTTTTCATTTTTCTCTCCAAATCCTTCTCTTACCTTGGCAAAATGTTCCCTCCACCAACAAGTTAGTCAGCACAATACAAACAAAGTGAGGGGAAACCAAAATCAAAGCTAAAAATGATATAATTGATTATGCTTTTGATTTTTTTTTTTTACCAAAATACTTGCAAAATTCTTACAAATTTAAGGACTAAATTCCCAATTCAATGAAACATATTTTCATTTGTAAGCATCTACAACAGCAATGTATTTGGCATGTAATTCTACTTCTTTCTCTAAATTATTATTGAGAACAAAGGTAGAATGTACCCAGTTTTCTTTCCTTATCCTCTTAGAGATCAATTTCTCCTCTAAGTTATATCTTCTCTCTGGTTTTTGCACTTTCTTATGACAGACCATGCTCCTGAGACAAAAAAAATGACAGTAAAGTTAGCATACAGTCCTTATTTTGACAAAATAGTGAAAATACTGTCAGGCGACATTGTCCAGACTACAGGCGAGATCAAATTTAATGAAGACGTGACTACTTTAACCGCGAGTGTCACCAAAAGGGGCTCAAGCGAGATCAAAATAGTCAAGTGCGATATTAAATTTAGCAAACGCGTGAAATCTTTATTACAGGGGACAACAGCAATCACTCTAATAGAAAATAGATGCTATACCAGGCGACATTTCTTCTGTTAAAGGCGATATCTAATTTAACAAAGACGTAATTACTTTAACCGCGAGCGTCACCAAAAGGGGCTCAAGCGAGATTAAAGTGATTACGTGCGATATCAAATTAAATGAACGCGCGAACTATTTATCCAAAAGCGACAAACTAATTCAGATAAGCGACATCTTATTAAATGAAAGCGACATTTAAAATAATAAGAGCGACAAATTAAAAGCAAAGTGCAGTAAACTCCCTTTACACCAAGCGTGAACTAATTCGTCAGCCGCGGCTTTTAATTCTTTGTAGGCGACATCCAAATAGCCAAAGGCATCATATCTTTGTGCGTCAGGCGATAATATAACGTCCGCAGGCGTGATTTCTTTATCCAGAAGCGTGATTCTGCTGGTAAGAAGCGTGAGCGTTCAAACTCCAGGCGACATCTAAATTTGCGCGAGCGACATCTCTTTACTATAGGCGTGATTTCTTTACTGGTAGGCGTGATTTCTTTCCTGTAACCTGCAAACAGTGAGCAAAATCATGCAATTCTAACCTAAATTTGCAAATAACGTAGAAATTTTGATAAATTTGAGGCCTAGGGCCCCACGGTGGGCGCCATTTGTGTGTGAGTGATTTACACCTTCATGAAATAACAAGATTTAAAGAGAATTTACACTATTCAAAGCAAACTAATCTAAATAATGCACAATTAATCTAAATATCTCATGGTTCTCTAAATTGAAGTGGTAAATGAGGCTCTCAGCTGCAAATCCTCACTAGTGACACTCTAATTATGAGAATTGAACTAAGAATGATATGCAAAATAGAACTAATTATCAAATTCTAGCTCTATTTGATAATAAAATCTCTAAAATGATCAACAATTTAAGCTAAAATATCAATGAAAATGCTAAGTGAGTGGTGTAGATGCAAATTGCAAGAGCTTTGCTGCAATTCAAAGATATGGAGTGGATGAATAATGCCTCAAAATGCCTTCTATTTATAAGATTTTCCCAAGGGTAGGGGGTAGAGTGAGATAACCATGGTTATGCTTGGGTAAGGTCAATTGGCTTTGCTTTGTCCCTAAATGGGGGGACAAACATTTAAATGGTTTCAAAAGGTTGGACCATTTCAACAAAAGTGAGTGATTTGTGTCCATTTTGTCTCCTTTTTTGCTTTGTTGAGAGAATTTATATTTATTAATTAATTAAAGTAATTAAATTTAGCCATGAAGGGTAAGAGGTTCATTTTGATTTTTCATTTCAACAACTATGTCATCAATTGAATTTAATCAATTTCTTAGTGTTTTTCCCCTTTTCAAGCTTTATTTAATCATTTAATCACTTAATTAAATTTTCCTTTGATTTGAATTGCCTTTGTTCCATTTATTGATTTTTAGTGCTATTTTGATGACTTGATGCACCTTTTGATTGATTTAAGCCTTTGCCAATTTTCCATGTCTACAATTTGTATCCAGAGGATCCTGATTTTGGTGAAGCTTGGAAAGCTTGTAAAGAACCTGTTACTCTAGACAGGACGAAATGGTTGGATTTCATCATCTAGGATGATATGCTATTCAGAGGGAGTCAGTTGTGCATTCCACGAAGTTCTATGAGGGAGAATCTCATCAAGGAGAAGCATAGTGGAGTATTGGCTGGACACTTTGGTCGTGATAAAACCTTTGCTTTGGTTGGTGAGAATTATTATTGGCCACAATTGCAGCAAGATGTGAAGAAGTTTGTACAGAGTTGCAGAGTATGTCAGATGGCGAAAGGAGTGAAGCAGAATACAGGGTTGTATCAACCATTACCTATACCAGAGAAGCCTTGGGAGGATATCAGTATGGACTTTGTTCTTGGTTTACCGAGGACACAGCGGGGACATGATTCAATTTTTGTAGTAGTTGACCGATTTTCAAAGATGGCACATTTTATTCCCTGCAAGAAGACTAATGATGCTGTTCATGTAGCAGAATTGTTTTTCAGAGAAGTAGTGAGACTTCATGGTTTGCCAAAGAACATAGTTTCAGATCGGGACACTAAGTTTGTTGGATATTTCTGGCGTACATTATGCAAGAAGTTAAAGACAGATTTGAAGTTTAGTTCATCACATCATCCACAGACTGATGGACAAACAGAGGTGGTGAATAGGAGTTTGGGAAATTTGCTGAGATGTTTAGTTGGAGATAAGCCAACAGGATGGGATTTGATTTTACCACAGGTAGAATTTGCATACAATAATTCTGTCAACAGGAGCACTAGTAAATCACCATTCCAGATTGTATATGGAAGTAGTCCAAGAAATGCATCTGAATTGAGGAAGATAGATAAAGGAGAAATAAGTAGTGCTGAAGCTGAGGATTTTGCAGAACACTTGAAGAACATCCATGAGGAGGTGAGGAAGCATATTACCAAGATGAACACACAGTATAAGGCTAAGGAAGATGAGAAAAGGAGGTATAAAGAATTTCAGGTTGGTGATGAAGTCATGGTTCATTTGCGGAAGGAGCGGTTTCCAGTTGGTACATATAACAAGCTGAAAATGAAGAAGTTTGGACCATGTAGGATACTGAAGAAACATGATTCAGGAAACGCATATGAGGTAGAATTGCCTACTGAGCTAAATATTTCACCAGTGTTTAACATTCAGACCTGACAGAGTATCATGAAGGAGGTGTTGAAGATGAGATCACAGCAGCACAGTGGAGTATTCCAGCAACTAGTTCAGACACTAAGGAGATCGAAGATATACTGGACAGTCGTGTTGGCAGAAGCACAAGGAACAGGACATATGAAGAATATCTGGTCAAGTGGAAAGGACGACCTATTGAAGATTCATCATGGATAACAAAGGAGGAGGTTAACCGTCTTGGTTTTCCTCTGCACACCTGAATCGTGACAGGGTCACTTCTCAAATTACCCCGGGTGTCTGATGCAGGAGCATCCTGGGTGTAAGAGCAATCTTGCATCACCCAAAAATATTTCTACTTTTGTATTCAATAAGGGCTATTTTGTGCAGAGCTGCTATTTATGGAAAGTTACTATTTTTGGTAATTTTTGTATGTGCTCAGAATGATCTGATTTCTTTCTTGGAGGTTCATTTTGGTCATATAAGTCTGCCAGTAAAGTTTCATTGCCAGATCAAGTGTATATTGGAAGATATTGAAGATTTTCGGTATTGGCAGTAGGGTACAGAAACTTCGAACTCAGTTTTGAAGGCTTTAGAGGCCCCGAATAAGGTCGAATTTTGGGCTGAATGAAGCTTGCTTAATTCAAGCGTTGTAGAGCTCCTCGCGCCCTTTCCGAAATGGGGTTACAATAGTCAATCGGGTCAACTGGTGATGACTTATGGTCTTCGGAAGTTGGGTCACCTGAAATGGCGGAAAATGATTTTTCTTCAAAATTTCTGTTCGGGTTTCAAAATTTATTTTGAGCCGACTATGATGTAATGAAATGTAAAATAAAAAAAATAATTCTAAGTTTGGTCGGCCTTATTGGCTAAAATTCTGGAACCTTCCCAGGCGGTGGAAAATTGCCTATATATGGAAGGCTGTATTATTGTCTTACGCAGTTCAGAATAGTTCTGGGTAGTAGATCTGGGCAATAATTCGAGGCTTTGTCCTACAGAATATTGTAAGGGAATGCCCATGGGGCTTGGCATATTGTAATTCTGAAAGTTTGTAATTTCACATTTGTGGAGATAATAAGAAGCCAATTTTCTGTTCTTGCATATTGTTGTTGTTTCTCTATTTCTGTTATGCGTTTGTGGTATTAAGGGGAGCACCCTTCATCAAGTGGTATCAGAGCAGGTTTTCTTGAGTGTGTAAACAGATCGCCGACTGTGAGGCAGTTTGCACCAGGACCGTGGCTAGGGTTTCAGCGCGCATCGGAAAAATGCCTCCATGAAGGGAATGTGGCGGAAGAGCTGGTGTTGTAACACCTGAGGTTAGGGAGCTGCAGAGACAAGTGCGAGCATTACAAGAAGAGATTCGTAGAGGAATGAATCTTAATGTCAAAGACGAAAGCGAGGATGAAGCCGAAGAAGAATATCAAGAAGGAGAAGTTAAAATTGTGAACCAGGAGGAAGAAAGACTTTTTCGGGCGATTTCCAAGATTGGGAAAAGACCTAAGATTGAGGTTCCTACATTTTTTGGAAATCTTAACCCAGACGAATTGATCGACTGGATCAATCAATGTGAGGAATATTTCGAGTATGAAGATGTTGAGGATCGTGATAGGGTCAAATTTGCGAAGGCCAGACTGAAAGGTCATGCGAAGATCTGGTGGCAAGAAATTCAATTGGAGCGAAATAGAAGAGGGAAAGATAAAATCATAAGATGGGATCGAATGGTGGATAAATTGAAGCGACAGTTCATTCCTGTTGATTATGAGCTTGATCTACTAAAGAAAATGCAGAGTTTGAAGCAAGCAGGAAGATCTGTTCAGGAGTATACAGAGGAGTTCTATCGACTTCTCATCAGAACAGGCCATGCAGAAGCTGATAAGGAGAAAGTTGCCCGATACCTTAATGGGTTAAGGCCAAGCATTCAGGAGGAGCTGAATCTCGTTCGAATGAATAGTATTGAAGAGGCATACCAGTTTGCCCTAAAAGTAGAGGAAAAGCTGAACAAGAAGTTCGAGAGCAGACAAGACGGAAGAGGTCACGGTGGACGATCTGGTGGACGATCATATGGTGGCCGAAATGAAGATCCGAAAAAGAAGGATGAGGCCAGTAGCAGTCAGAATCAGCGCGGAAATAATTCCAATCGCTTCCAGGATCAGAATAATAGAGATTAGAGAGGAAGAGGAACAGGACAAGGATCTGGAAGAGGAGGCTTCCGTGAAACATGTTTTCACTGTGGAGAAGAAGGTCATAGGGCATTTGAATGTCCTCAGCGCCAAGGCAGAACAGACAGGAGAAATGAAAGCCAGGCCAGAGTTGCACATGTAGATGAAGATGCCAGATCATCAAATTCTGAAGATGCTGAAAGAGGAGAAACGTTGATTAACAGAAGAGTCCTGTTGAGTGGTGAGAATGAACCTGAGCAAAGGAGGAGTCTGTTTCGCACCAGGTGCAAGTGTGAAGGTAAATGTTGTGATGTGATTATTGATAGTGGAAGCACTGACAATTTAGTGTCAGAAGAGATGGTGACAAAGTTGAAGCTCAAGAGACAGAAACACCCACATCCATATCGGATTGCCTGGGTACAGGATGACCACAAGGTCATGGTCAATGAGCAATGCCTGGTGAAGTTCAAAATTGGTGAATACCAAGATGAGGTATTGTGTGATATCATATCTATGGATGCATGTCATATATTGTTGGGTAGACCATGGCAGTTTGACAGATGTGCTGTACATGATGGTCGTGCGAATACCTATTCCCTAATAAAGGATGGAGTGTGGCATAAGCTAAAACCATTGAAAGAGACTGAAGAAAAGGTATGTGGTAATACAAGAATAACATTTGTTGATGGAAGAAAATTCCTAGATGGTATGAGGCATGAGCATGTATGTTTTGCTTTAATTCCAAAAGCTGGTAAAGAGGAAGTAGAAGATGTTCCTGTAGAAGTTGTAGATTTGTTGAATGAGTTTCATGATATTGTATCCGATAACGTGTCTGATGGATTACCACCAGTCAGAAAGATCAGTCATCAGATGGACTTGATCCCAGGAGCGAGTTTGCCGAATAAGGCAGCACATAGAATGACACTAGCAGAAAGTGAAGAGTTGAACAGACAAGTACACGAGTTACTGCAGAAGGGGTTGATTCGAGAGAGTCTGAGTCCCTGTGCTGTACCTGTGATATTAGCACCAAAGAAGAATGTAGAGTGGAGGATGTGTACAGATTCCAGAGCAATAAACAAGATCACAATCAAGTATAGGTTTCCATTGTCACGAATGGATGATATTATGGACTGTTTGAGTGGAGCTGTGTATTTCTCAAAGATAGATCTGAAGAGTGGATATCATCAGATTCGGATCAGAGAAGGAGATGAATGGAAGACTGCCTTCAAAATAAAGGAAGGACTATATGAGTGGTTAGTCATGCCTTTTGGGCTAACCAATGCACCGAGCACTTTCATGCGGCTCATGAACGAGGTTCTGAAAGAATTTCTGGGTAAGTTTGTCATTGTTTACCTAGATGATATTTTGATCTTTAGTAAGACATTGGATGAGCATATGATGCATATTCGTATGGTATTTGAGAAGCTGAGAGAAGAGAAATTGTTGATTAATTTAAAGAAGTGCAGTTTTGTGATGAAAGAGTTGGTGTATTTGGGGTTTGTAGTTTCAGGAGAAGGTCTAAAAATGGACCCAGAGAAGGTACAGGCTATCCTTGAATGGCCTACTCCAAGGAATGCTACTGAGGTAAGATCTTTTCATGGTCTAGCTAGCTTTTACAGAAATTTTATCAGAAATTTTAGCAGTATTTGTGGACCATTGACTGAAACAATGAGAGGGGATAGAAAAGAGTTTAAGCGGACTAATGGGTCAGAAAAGAGTTTTCAATTGTTGAAACAAAAAGTTACAGAACAACTTGTTTTAGCACTTCCAGATTTTAATAAGGTGTTTCAAGTAGATTGTGATGCTAGTGGTACTGCAATAGGAGCTGTTATGAGCCAAGAAGGTAAACCTATTGCTTATTTCAGTGAGAAGTTGAATGATGCCAAGAGAAAATATTCTGTTTATGATCAGGAATTTTATGCTATAGTTCAAGCATTAAAGAAGTGGAGACAATATTTGCTTCCTAAGGAGTTTGTTTTGTATACTGATCATCAAGCTTTGCAATATTTGAATAGTCAAGGAAAGTTGAATCAAAGGCATTTGAAATGGGTTGAATTTTTGCAGAGTTATACATTTGTTTTGAAACACAAGAGTGGAAAGTCTAATAGGGTTGCAGATGCTCTTAGCAGAAGGAAACTACTGCTGACAGAAATGCAGATTGAAGTGGTTGGGTTCAAGGAGCTCAAGAATTTGTATCCAGAGGATCCTGATTTTGGTGAAGTTTGGAAAGCTTGTAAAGAACCTGTTACTCTAGACAGGACGAAATGGTTGGATTTCATCATCCAGGATGATATGCTATTCAGAGGGAGTCAGTTGTGCATTCCACGAAGTTCTATGAGGGAGAATCTCATCAAGGAGAAGCATAGTGGAGTATTGGCTGGACACTTTGGTCGTGATAAAACCCTTGCTTTGGTTGGTGAGAATTATTATTGGCCACAATTGCAGCAAGATGTGAAGAAGTTTGTACAGAGTTGCAGAGTATGTCAGATGGCGAAAGGAGTGAAGCAGAATACAGGGTTGTATCAACCATTACCTATACCAGAGAAGCCTTGGGAGGATATCAGTATGGACTTTGTTCTTGGTTTACCGAGGACACAGCGGGGACATGATTCAATTTTTGTAGTAGTTGACCGATTTTCAAAGATGACACATTTTATTCCCTGCAAGAAGACTAATGATGCTGTTCATGTAGCAGAATTGTTTTGTAGAGTAGTGAGACTTCATGGTTTGCCAAAGACCATAGTTTCAGATCGGGACACTAAGTTTGGTGGATATTTCTGGCGTACATTATGGAAGAAGTTAAAGACAGATTTGAAGTTTAGTTCATCACATCATCCACAAACTGATGGACAAACAGAGGTGGTGAATAGGAGTTTGGAAAATTTGCTGAGATGTTTGGTTGGAGATAAGCCAACAGGATGGGATTTGATTTTACCACAGGCAGAATTTACATACAATAATTCTGTCAACAGGAGCACTAGTAAATCACCATTCCAGATTGTATATGGAAGTAGTCCAAGAAATGCATCTGAATTGAGGAAGATAGATAAAGGAGAAATAAGTAGTGCTGAAGCTGAGGATTTTGCAGAACACTTGAAGAACATCCATGAGGAGGTGAGGAAGCATATTACCAAGATGAACGCACAGTATAAAGCTAAGGCAGATGAGAAAAGGAGGTATAAAGAATTTCAGGTTGGTGATAAAGTCATGGTTCATTTGCGGAAGGAGCGGTTTCCAGTTGGTACATATAACAAGCTGAAAATGAAGAAGTTTGGACCATGTAGGATACTGAAGAAACATGATTCAGGAAACGCATATGAGGTAGAATTGCCTACTGAGCTAAATATTTCACCAGTGTTTAACATTTCAGACCTGACAGAGTATCATGAAGGAGGTGTTGAAGATGAGATCACAGCAGCACAGTGGAGTATTCCAGCAACTAGTTCAGACACTAAGGAGATCGAAGATATACTGGACAGTCGTGTTGGCAGAAGCACAAGGAACAGGACATATGAAGAATATCTGGTCAAGTGGAAAGGACGACCTATTGAAGATTCATCATGGATAACAAAGGAGGAGGTTAACCGTCTTGGTTTTCCTCTGCACACCTGAGTCGTGACAGGGTCACTTCTCAAATTACCCCGGGTGTCTGATGCAGGAGCATCCCGGGTGTAAGAGCAATCTTGCATCACCCAAAAATATTTCTACTTTTGTATTCAATAAGGGCTATTTTGTGCAGAGCTGCTATTTATGGAAAGTTACTATTTTTGGTAATTTTTGTATGTGCTCAGAATGATCTGATTTTTTTCTTGGAGGTTCATTTTGGTCATATAAGTCTGCCAGTAAAGTTTCATTGCCAGATCAAGTGTATATTGGAAGATATTGAAGATTTTCGGTATTGGCAGCAGGGTACAGAAACTTCGAACTCAGTTTTGAAGGCTTTAGAGGCCCCGAATGAGGTCGAATTTTGGGCTGAATGAAGCTTGCTTAATTCAAGTGCTGTAGAGCTCCTCGCACCCTTTCCGAAATGGGGTTACAATAGTCAATCGGGTCAACTGGTGATGACTTATGGTCTTCGTAAGTTGGGTCACCTGAAATGGCGAAAAATGATTTTTCTTCAAAATTTCTGTTCGGGTTTCAAAATTTATTTTGAGCCGACTATGATGTAATGAAATGTAAAATAAAAAAAATAATTCTAAGTTTGGTCGGCCTTATTGGCTAAAATTCTGGAACCTTCCCAGGCGGTGGAAAATTGCCTATATATGGAAGGCTGTATTATTGTCTTAGGCAGTTCAGAATAGTTCTGGGTAGTAGATCTGGGCAATAATTCGAGGCTTTGTCCTACAGAATATTGTAAGGGAATGCCCATGGGGCTTGGCATATTGTAATTCTGAAAGTTTGTAATTTCACATTTGTGGAGATAATAAGAAGCCAATTTTCTGTTCTTGCATATTGTTGTTGTTTCTCTATTTCTGTTATGCGTTTGTGGTATTAAGGGGAGCACCCTTCATCAAGTGGTATCAGAGCAGGTTTTCTTGAGTGTGTAAACAGATCGCCGACTGTGAGGCAGTTTGCACCAGGACCGTGGCTAGGGTTTCAGCGCGCATCGCGAAAATGCCTCCACGAAGGGAACGTGGCGGAAGAGCTAGTGTTGTAACACCTGAGGTTAGGGAGCTGCAGAGACAAGTGCGAGCATTACAAGAAGAGATTCGTAGAGGAATGAATCTTAATGTCAGAGACGAAAGCGAGGATGAAGCCGAAGAAGAATATCAAGAAGGAGAAGTTAAAATTGTGAACCAGGAGGAAGAAAGACTTTTTCGGGCGATTTCCAAGATTGGAAAAAGACCTAAGATTGAGGTTCCTACATTTTCTGGAAATCTTAACCCAGAGGAATTGATCGACTGGATCAATGAATGTGAGGAATATTTCGAGTATGAAGATGTTGAGGATCCTGATAGGGTCAAATTTGCGAAGGCCAGACTGAAAGGTCATGCGAAGATCTGGTGGCAAGAAATTCAATTGGAGCGAAATAGAAGAGGGAAAGATAAAATCACAAGATGGGATCGAATGGTGGATAAATTGAAGCGACAGTTCATTCCTGTTGATTATGAGCTTGATCTACTAAAGAAAATGCAGAGTTTGAAGCAAGCAGGAAGATCTGTTCAGGAGTATACAGAAGAGTTCTATCGACTTCTCATCAGAACAGGCCATGCAGAAGCTGATAAGGAGAAAGTTGCCCGATACCTTAATGGGTTAAGGCCAAGCATTCAGGAGGAGCTGAATCTCGTTCGAATGAATAGTATTGAAGAGGCATACCAGTTTGCCCTAAAAGTAGAGGAAAAGCTGAACAAGAAGTTCGAGAGCAGACAAAACGGAAGAGGTCACGGTGGACGATCTGGTGGACGATCATATGGTGGCCAAAATGAAGATCTGAAAAAGAAGGATGAGGCCAGTAGCAGTCAGAATCAGCGCGGAAATAATTCCAATCACTTCCAGGATCAGAATAATAGAGATCAGAGAGGAAGAGGAACAGGACAAGGATCTGGAAGAGGAGGCTTCCGTGGAACATGTTTTCACTGTGGAGAAGAAGGTCATAGGGCATTTGAATGTCCTCAGCGCCAAGGCAGAACAGACAGGAGAAATGAAGGCCAGGCCAGAGTTGCACATGTAGATGAAGATGCCAGATCATCAAATTTTGAAGATGCTGAAAGAGGAGAAACGTTGATTAACAAAAGAGTCCTGTTGAGTGGTGAGAATGAACCTGAGCAAAGGAGGAGCCTGTTTCACACCAGGTGCAAGTGTGAAGGTAAATGTTGTGATGTGATTATTGATAGTGGAAGCACAGACAATTTGGTGTCAGAAGAGATGGTGTCAAAGTTGAAGCTCAAGAGACAGAAACACCCACATCCATATCGGATTGCCTGGGTACAGGATGACCACAAGGTCATGGTCAATGAGCAATGCCTGGTGAAGTTCAAGATTGGTGGATACCAAGATGAGGTATTGTGTGATATCATATCTATGGATGCATGTCATATATTGTTAGGTAGACCATGGCAGTTTGAAAGATGTGCTATACATGATGATCGTGCGAATACCTATTCCCTAACAAAGGATGGAGTGCGGCATAAGCTAAAACCATTGGAGGAGACTGAAGAAAAGGTATGTGGTAATGCAAGAATAACATTTGTTGATGGAAGAAAATTCCTAGATGGTATGAGGCATGAGTATGTATGTTTTGCTTTAATTCCAAAAGCTGGTAAAGAGGAAGTAGAAGATGTTCCTGTAGAAGTTGTAGATTTGTTGAATGAGTTTCAGGATATTGTAACCGATAACATGCCTGATGGATTACCACCAGTCAGAAAGATCAGTCATCAGATGGACTTGATCCCAGGAGTGAGTTTGCCGAATAAGGCAGCACATAGAATGACACCAGCAGAAAGTGAAGAGTTGAACAGACAAGTACACGAGTTACTGCAGAAGGGGTTGATTCAAGAGAGTCTGAGTCCCTGTGCTGTACCTGCGGTATTAGCACCAAAGAAGAATGGAGAGTGGAGGATGTGTACAGATTCCAGAGCAATAAAAAAGATCACAATCAAGTATAGGTTTCCATTGCCACGAATGGATGATATTATGGACTGTTTGAGTGAAGCTGTGTATTTCTCAAAGATAGATCTGAAGAGTGGATATCATCAGATTCGGATCAGAGAAGGAGATGAATGGAAGACTGCCTTCAAAACAAAGGAAGGACTATATGAGTGGTTAGTCATGCCTTTTGGGCTAACCAATGCACCGAGCACTTTCATGCGGCTCATGAACGAGGTTCTGAAAGAATTTCTGGGTAAGTTTGTCATTGTTTACCTAGATGATATTTTGATCTTTAGTAAGACATTGGATGAGCATATGATGCATATTCGTATGGTATTTGAGAAGCTGAGAGAAGAGAAATTGTTGATTAATTTAAAGAAGTGCAGTTTTGTGAAGAAAGAGTTGGTGTATTTAGGGTTTGCAGTTTCAGGAGAAGGTCTAAAAATGGACCCAGAGAAGGTACAGGCTATCCTTGAATGGCCTACTCCAAGGAATGCTACTGAGGTAAGATCTTTTCATGGTCTAGCTAGCTTTTACAGAAAGTTTATCAGAAATTTTAGCAGTATTTGTGGACCCTTGACTGAAACAATGAGAGAGGATAGAAAAGAGTTTAAGCGGACTAATGGGGCAGAAAAGAGTTTTCAATTGTTGAAACAAAAAGTTACAGAACAACCTGTTTTAGCACTTCCAGATTTTAATAAGGTGTTTCAAGTAGATTGTGATGCTAGTGGTACTGCAATAGGAGCTGTTATGAGCCAAGAAGGTAAACCTATTGCTTATTTTAGTGAGAAGTTGAATGATGCCAAGAGAAAATATTCTGTTTATGATCAAGAATTTTATGCTATAGTTCAAGCATTAAAGAAGTGGAGACAATATTTGCTTCCTAAGGAGTTTGTTTTGTATACTGATCATCAAGCTTTGCAATATTTGAATAGTCAAGGAAAGTTGAATCAAAGGCATTTGAAATGGGTTGAATTTTTGCAGAGTTATACATTTGTTTTGAAACACAGGAGTGGAAAGTCTAATAGGGTTGCAGATGCTCTTAGCAGAAGGCAACTACTGCTGACAGAAATGCAGATTGAAGTGGTTGGGTTCAAGGAGCTCAAGAATTTGTATCCAGAGGATCCTGATTTTGGTGAAGCTTGGAAAGCTTGTAAAGAACCTGTTACTCTAGACAGGACGAAATGGTTGGATTTCATCATCCAGGATGATATGCTATTCAGAGGGAGTCAGTTGTGCATTCCACGAAGTTCTATGAGGGAGAATCTCATCAAGGAGAAGCATAGTGGAGTATTGGCTGGACACTTTGGTCATGATAAAACCCTTGCTTTGGTTGGTGAGAATTATTATTGGCCACAATTGCAGTAAGATGTGAAGAAGTTTGTATATAGTTGCAGAGTATGTCAGATGGCGAAAGGAGTGAAGCAGAATACAGGGTTGTATCAACCATTACCTATACCAGAGAAGCCTTGGGAGGATATCAGTATGGACTTTGTTCTTGGTTTACCGAGGACACAGCGGGGACATGATTCAATTTTTGTAGTAGTTGACCGATTTTCAAAGATGGCACATTTTATTCCCTGCAAGAAGACTAATGATGCTGTTCATGTAGCAGAATTGTTTTTCAGAGAAGTAGTGAGACTTCATAGTTTGCCAAAGACCATAGTTTCAGATCGGGACACTAAGTTTGTTGGATATTTCTGGCGTACATTATGGAAGAAGTTAAAGACAGATTTGAATTTCAGTTCATCACATCATCCACAGACTGATGGACAAACAGAGGTGGTGAATAGAAGTTTGGGAAATTTGCTGAGATGTTTGGTTGGAGATAAGCCAACAGGATGGGATTTGATTTTACCACAGGCAGAATTTGCATACAATAATTCTGTCAACAGGAGCACTGGTAAATCACCATTCCAGATTGTATATGGAAGTAGTCCAAGAAATGTATCTGAATTGAGGAAGATAGATAAAGGAGAAATAAGTAGTGCTGAAGCTGAGGATTTTGCAGAACACTTGAAGAACATCCATGAGGAGGTGAGGAAGCATATTACCAAGATGAACGCACAGTATAAGGCTAAGGCAGATGAGAAAAGGAGGTATAAAGAATTTCAGGTTGGTGATGAAGTCATGGTTCATTTGCGGAAGGAGCGGTTTCCAGTTGGTACATATAACAAGCTGAAAATGAAGAAGTTTGGACCATGTAGGATACTGAAGAAACATGATTCAGAAAACGCATATGAGGTAGAATTGCCTACTGAGCTAAATATTTCACCAGTGTTTAACACTTCAGACTTGACAGAGTATCATGAAGGAGGTGTTGAAGATGAGATCACAGCAGCACAGTGGAGTATTCCACAAACTAGTTCAGACACTAAGGAGATCGAAGATATACTGGACAGTCGTGTTGGCAGAAGCACAAGGAACAGGACATATGAAGAATATCTGGTCAAGTGGAAAGGACGACCTATTGAAGATTCATCATGGATAACAAATGAGGAGGTTAACCGTCTTGGTTTTCCTCTGCACACCTGAGTCGTGACAGGGTCACTTCTCAAATTACCCCGGGTGTCTGATGCAGGAGCATCCCGGGTGTAAGAGCAATCTTGCATCACCCAAAAATATTTCTACTTTTGTATTCAATAAGGGCTATTTTGTGCAGAGCTGCTATTTATGGAAAGTTACTATTTTTGGTAATTTTTGTATGTGCTCAGAATGATCTGATTTCTTTCTTGGAGGTTCATTTTGGTCATATAAGTCTGCCAGTAAAGTTTCATTGCCAGATCAAGTGTATATTGGAAGATATTGAAGATTTTCGGTATTGGCAGTAGGGTACAGAAACTTCGAACTCAGTTTTGAAGACTTTAGAGGCCCCGAATGAGGTCGAATTTTGGGCTGAATGAAGCTTGCTTAGTTCAAGTGTTGTAGAGCTCCTCGCGCCCTTTCCGAAATGGGGTTACAATAGTCAATCGGGTCAACTGGTGATGACTTCTGGTCTTCGGAAGTTGGGTCACCTGAAATGGCGGAAAATGATTTTTCTTCAAAACTTCTGTTCGGGTTTCAAAATTTATTTTGAGCCGACTATGATGTAATGAAATGTAAAATAAAAAAAATAATTCTAAGTTTGGTCGGCCTTATTGGCTAAAATTCTGGAACCTTCCCAGGCGGTGGAAAATTGCCTATATATGGAAGGCTGTATTATTGTCTTAGGCAGTTCAGAATAGTTCTGGGTAGTAGATCTGGGCAATAATTCGAGGCTTAGTCCTACAAAATATTGTAAGGGAATGCCCATGGGGCTTGGCATATTGTAATTCTGAAAGTTTGTAATTCCACATTTGTGGAGATAATAAGAAGCCAATTTTCTGTTCTTGCATATTGTTGTTGTTTCTCTATTTCTGTTATGCGTTTGTGGTATTAAGGGGAGCACCCTTCATCAAGTGGTATCAGAGCAGGTTTTCTTGAGTGTGTAAACAGATCGCCGACTGTGAGGCAGTTTGCACCAGGACCGTGGCTAGGGTTTCAGTGCGCATCGCGAAAATGCCTCCACGAAGGGAACGTGGCGGAAGAGCTGGTGTTGTAACACCTGAGGTTAGGGAGCTGCAGAGACAAGTGCGAGCATTACAAGAAGAGATTCGTAGAGGAATGAATCTTAATGTCAGAGACGAAAGCGAGGATGAAGCCGAAGAAGAATATCAAGAAGGAGAAGTTAAAATTGTGAACCAGGAGGAAGAAAGACTTTTTCGGGCGATTTCCAAGATTGGGAAAAGACCTAAGATTGAGGTTCCTACATTTTCTAGAAATCTTAACCCAGAGGAATTGATCGACTGGATCAATGAATGTGAGGAATATTTCGAGTATGAAGATGTTGAGGATCCTGATAGGGTCAAATTTGCGAAGGCCAGACTGAAAGGTCATGCGAAGATCTGGTGGCAAGAAATTCAATTGGAGCGAAATAGAAGAGGGAAAGATAAAATCACAAGATGGGATCGAATGGTGGATAAATTGAAGCGACAGTTCATTCCTGTTGATTATGAGCTTGATCTACTAAAGAAAATGCAGAGTTTGAAGCAAGCAGGAAGATCTGTTCAGGCGTATACAAAGGAGTTCTATCGACTTCTCATCAGAACAGGCCATGCAGAAGCTGATAAGGAGAAAGTTGCCCGATACCTTAATGGGTTAAGGCCAAGCATTCAGGAAGAGCTGAATCTGGTTCGAATGAATAGTATTGAAGAGGCATACCAGTTTGCCCTAAAAGTAGAGGAAAAGCTGAACAAGAAGTTCGAGAGCAGACAAAACGGAAGAGGTCACGGTGGACGATCTGGTGGACGATCATATGGTGGCCGAAATGAAGATCCGAAAAAGAAGGATGAGGCCAGTAGCAGTCAGAATCAGCGCGGAAATAATTCCAATCGCTTCCAGGATTAGAATAATAGAGATCAGAGAGGAAGAGGAACAGGACAAGGATCTGAAAGAGGAGGCTTCCGTGGAACATGTTTTCACTGTGGAGAAGAAGGTCATAGGGCATTTGAATGTCCTCAGCGCCAAGTCAAAACAGATAGGAGAAATGAAGGCCAGGCCAGAGTTGCACATGTAGATGAAGATGCCAGATCATCAAATTCTGAAGATGCTGAAAGAGGAGAAACATTGATTAACAGAAGAGTCCTGTTGAGTGGTGAGAATGAACCTGAGCAAAGGAGGAGCCTGTTTCGCACCAGGTGCAAGTGTGAAGGTAAATGTTGTGATGTGATTATTGATAGTGGAAGCACTGACAATTTGGTGTCAGAAGAGATGGTGTCAAAGTTGAAGCTCAAGAGACAGAAACACCCACATCCATATCGGATTGCCTGGGTACAGGATGACCACAAGGTCATGGTCAATGAGCAATGCCTGGTGAAGTTCAAGATTGGTGGATACCAAGATGAGGTATTGTGTGATATCATATCTATGGATGCATGTCATATATTGTTGGGTAGACCATGGCAGTTTGACAGATGTGCTATACATGATGGTCGTGCGAATACCTATTCCCTAACAAAGGATGGAGTGCGGCATAAGCTAAAACTATTGAAGGAGACTGAAGAAAAGGTATGTGGTAATGCAAGAATAACATTTGTTGATGGAAGAAAATTCCTAGATGGTATGAGGCATGAGCATGTATGTTTTGCTTTAATTCCAAAAGCTGGTAAAGAGGAAGTAGAAGATGTTCCTGTAGAAGTTGTAGATTTGTTGAATGAGTTTCAGGATATTGTATCCGATAACGTGCCTGATGGATTACCACCAGTCAGAAAGATCAGTCATCAGATGGACTTGATCCCAGGAGCGAGTTTGCCGAATAAGGCGGCACATAGAATGACACCAGCAGAAAGTGAAGAGTTGAACAGACAAGTACACGAGTTACTGCAGAAGGGGTTGATTCGAGAGAGTCTGAGTCCCTGTGCTGTACCTGCAGTATTAGCACCAAAGAAGAATGGAGAGTGGAGGATGTGTACAGATTCCAGAGCAATAAACAAGATCACAATCAAGTATAGGTTTCCATTGCCACGAATGGATGATATTATGGACTGTTTGAGTGGAGCTGTGTATTTCTCAAAGATAGATCTGAAGAGTGGATATCATCAGATTCGGATCAGAGAAGGAGATGAATGGAAGACTGCCTTCAAAACAAAGGAAGGACTATATGAGTGGTTAGTCATGCCTTTTGGGCTAACCAATGCATCGAGCACTTTCATGCGGCTCATGAACGAGGTTCTGAAAGAATTTCTGGGTAAGTTTGTCATTGTTTACCTAGATGATATTTTGATCTTTATTAAGACATTGGATGAGCATATGATGCATATTCGTATGGTATTTGAGAAGCTGAGAGAAGAGAAATTGTTGATTAATTTAAAGAAGTGCAGTTTTGTGAAGAAAGAGTTGGTGTATTTGGGGTTTGTAGTTTCAGGAGAAGGTCTAAAAATGGACCCAGAGAAGGTACAGGCTATCCTTGAATGGCCTACTCCAAGGAATGCTACTGAGGTAAGATCTTTTCATGGTCTAGCTAGCTTTTACAGAAAGTTTATCAGAAATTTTAGCAGTATTTGTGGACCATTGACTGAAACAATGAGAGGGGATAGAAAAGAGTTTAAGGGGACTAATGGGGCAGAAAAGAGTTTTCAATTGTTGAAATAAAAAGTTACAGAACAACCTGTTTTAGCACTTCCAGATTTTAATAAGGTGTTTCAAGTAGATTGTGATGCTAGTGGTACTGCAATAGGAGCTGTTATGAGCCAAGAAGGTAAACCTATTGCTTATTTCAGTGAGAAGTTGAATGATGCCAAGAGAAAATATTCTGTTTATGATCAGGAATTTTATGCTATAGTTCAAGCATTAAAGAAGTGGAGACAATATTTGCTTCCTAAGGAGTTTGTTTTGTATACTGATCATCAAGCTTTGCAATATTTGAATAGTCAAGGAAAGTTGAATCAAAGGCATTTGAAATGGGTTGAATTTTTGCAGAGTTATACATTTGTTTTGAAACACAGGAGTGGAAAGTCTAATAAGGTTGTAGATGCTCTTAGCAGAAGGCAACTACTGCTGACAGAAATTCAGATTGAAGTGGTTGGGTTCAAGGAGCTCAAGAATTTGTATCCAGAGGATCCTGATTTTGGTGAAGCTTGGAAAGCTTGTAAAGAACCTGTTACTCTAGACAGGATGAAATGGTTGGATTTCATCATCCAAGATGATATGCTATTCAGAGGGAGTCAGTTGTGCATTCCACGAAGTTCTATGAGGGAGAATCTCATCAAGGAGAAGCATAGTGGAGTATTGGCTGGACACTTTGGTCGTGATAAAACCCTTGCTTTGGTTGGTGAAAATTATTATTGGCGACAATTGCAGCAAGATGTGAAGAAGTTTGTACAGAGTTGCAGAGTATGTCAGATGGCGAAAGGAGTGAAGCAGAATACAGGGTTGTATCAACCATTACCTATACCAGAGAAGCCTTGGGAGGATATCAGTATGGACTTTGTTCTTGGTTTACCGAGGACACAGCGGGGACATGATTCAATTTTTGTAGTAGTTGACCGATTTTCAAAGATGGCACATTTTATTCCCTGCAAGAAGACTAATGATGCTGTTCATGTAGCAGAATTGTTTTTCAGAGAAGTAGTGAGACTTCATGGTTTGCCAAAGACCATAGTTTCAGATCGGGACACTAAGTTTGTTGGATATTTCTGGCGTACATTATGGAAGATGTTAAATACAGATTTGAAGTTCAGTTCATCACATCATCCACAGACTAATGGACAAACAGAGGTGGTGAATAGGAGTTTGGAAAATTTGCTGAGATGTTTGGTTGGAGATAAGCCAACAGGATGGGATTTGATTTTACCACAGGCAGAATTTGCATACAATAATTCTGTCAACAGGAGCACTGGTAAATCACCATTCCAGATTGTATATGGAAGTAGTCCAAGAAATACATCTGAATTGAGGAAGATAGATAAAGGAGAAATAAGTAGTGCTGAAGCTGAGGATTTTGCAGAACACTTGAAGAACATCCATGAGGAGGTGAGAAAGCATATTACCAAGATGAACGCACAGTATAAGGCTAAGGCAGATGAGAAAAGGAGGTATAAAGAATTTCAGGTTGGTGATGAAGTCATGGTTCATTTGCGGAAGGAGCGGTTTCCAGTTGGTACATATAACAAGCTGAAAATGAAGAAGTTTGGACCATGTAGGATACTGAAGAAACATGATTCAGGAAACACATATGAGGTAGAATTGCCTACTGAGCTAAATATTTCACCAGTGTTTAACATTTCAGACCTGACAGAGTATCATGAAGGAGGTGTTGAAGATGAGATCACAGCAGCACAGTGGAGTATTCCAGCAACTAGTTCAGACACTAAGGAGATCGAAGATATACTGGACAGTCGTGTTGGCAGAAGCACAAGGAACAGGACATATGAAGAATATCTGGTCAAGTGGAAAGGATGACCTATTGAAGATTCATCATGGATAACAAAGGAGGAGGTTAACCATCTTGGTTTTCCTCTGCACACCTGAGTCGTGACAGGGTCACTTCTCAAATTACCCCGGGTGTCTGATGCAGGAGCATCCCGGGTGTAAGAGCAATCTTGCATCACCCAAAAATATTTCTACTTTTGTATTCAATAAGGGCTATTTTGTGCAGAGCTGCTATTTATGGAAAGTTACTATTTTTGGTAATTTTTGTATGTGCTCAGAATGATCTGATTTCTTTCTTGGAGGTTCATTTTGGTCATATAAGTCTGCCAGTAAAGTTTCATTGCCAGATCAAGTGTATATTGGAAGATATTGAAGATTTTCGATATTGGCAGCAGGGTACAGAAACTTCGAACTCAGTTTTGAAGGCTTTAGAGGCCCCGAATGAGGTCGAATTTTGGGCTGAATGAAGCTTGGTTGATTCAAGCATTGTAGAGCTCCTTGCGCCCTTTCCGAAATGGGGTTACAATAGTCAATCGGGTCAACTGGTGATGACTTATGGTCTTCGGAAGTTGGGTCACCTGAAATGGCGGAAAATGATTTTTCTTCAAAATTTCTGTTCGGGTTTCAAAATTTATTTTGAGCTGACTATGATGTAATGAAATGTAAAATAAAAAAAATAATTCTAAGTTTGGTCGGCCTTATTGGCTAAAATTCTGGAACCTTCCCAGGCGGTGGAAAATTGCCTATATATGGAAGGCTGTATTATTGTCTTAGGCAGTTCAGAATAGTTCTGGGTAGTAGATCTGGGCAATAATTCGAGGCTTTGTCCTACAGAATATTGTAAGGGAATGCCCATGGGGCTTGGCATATTGTAATTCTGAAAGTTTGTAATTCCACATTTGTGGAGATAATAAGAAGCCAATTTTCTGTTCTTGCATATTGTTGTTGTTTCTCTATTTCTGTTATGCGTTTGTGGTATTAAGGGGAGCACCCTTCATCAGATATACTATTCCTAAGTCCTATAAGTTATTGTTCCCATGCACAAACAACATTGCTAAATATGAGGCCTTGACAAATGGATTGAGAATGGCCATAGAATGGGGAATTATAGAGCTACACATTTATGGGGATTTGCAATTGATTATCAACCAAGTTAATCAAGAATATCAAACAAAGGATGACAAATTGATACCCTATAAGAAGATGGTTGATTCATTGCGTTGATACTTTACCTTTGTTACATTTCAACAAATCCCTAGAGAAGAGAATAAAGTAACTGATGCTATGGCTACATTAGCTTCACTTCTTCAGCTAGAACAACATGATTCCAGATTTGAATTCCTGGTGGAAGAGCTACGTTACCCTATTTTTGACTCCTCAGAAAGCCATGTCATTTATACCTTGGTTAGCCATGAGTCATTCCTCTATGGCGCCATTTATTCATATCTCCATGATGGTACTATTCCCAAAACCTTCAATCATTTTGAATGAAGAAACCTAACCTAAAATGCCTCTCACCACACCCTTATCTCTAATGATCTGTATAGGAGGGGTTTAGATGGGACACTTAGGTGTTTAGAAAAGGATGAGTCCAACCAAGTGTTAGTTGACATTCATGAGGGCATTTGTGGAGGACATTCTAATGGTCTTGCCATGGCCCGAAGGTTGCTTAGGGAAGGGTACTATTGGCCTACCATGCAAACAGATTCAGTAGCTTTTGCTAAATCTTGTGAAAAGTGTCAGAAACATGGAAACCTAATACATGCTCTAGATAGGGAGCTTATTCCTTCTATTTCTCATTGGCCATTTCAGCACTGGGCCTTTGACCTTGTTGGGCAGATTCATCCCAACTCATCAGGTGGACACAAATTCATTATTACTGCTACTGATTACTTTACCAAATGGGTAGAAGCTATCCCACTTTCTATTGGCTCAGGCAAGACAGTTTCTTTGTTTATTTTGAATCATATCATCTATCTGTATGGAGTGCCTTCTGAGATAATCACTGACAATGGGGGTTAGTTTAAAAATAAGGACCTTAAACAGCTCTGCAAGAAATTCAAGATAAAACAACATTGGTTCTCCATTTACTTCCTGCAAGGAAATGGACAAGCAGAGGCTTCAAATAAGACCATTCTCAAGATTCTCCATAGAACAGTTCACAAGAATGGTAGAGATTGGCACCTAGAGATAAATCCAGCCTTATGGGCCTATAGAACAAGTATTCATACTCCAATAGGGGCTACACCTTTTGCCCTCACTTATGGTGCTGAAGCAGTGTTACCTTTGGAGGTAGAGATCCCTTCACTTAGAGTCTCTCTCAAAGGTTTAGTGATAGATGAAGACTACCGTGCCATGAGGTTGCAGGAACTAGAACTTCTAGATGAAAAGTATAAGGCTTCTTTTGATCACATGAGAGTTTACCAAAAGTGTATGTCCAAAGCATTCAACAAGAATGTTCGCCCTAGAGAATTTCAAGTGGGGGATCTTGTCCTATGAGAGAACCCTAAGAACCAACAATATAGAGAACAAAAAGGGAAGTTTGAACCTAATTGACTTGGACCACACATCATTACTGTAGCTTTTGGTACAGGTGCTTATTTACTATCTGATCTAGAGGGGGAACAACTCCCTAATCCTATCAATGTTTTGCACCTCAAGAAGTTCTATCCATGATGCCTATTCTGTCTGGGGGCATCCTTTGTACATATTTTACGATCATGAAAAAATTCCAAAAAAATTCATAAATGATGCTGAAAAAATCTTAAAAAGCATATAAAGTCTTGAAAAAATAAAAAAAGCAAAGAAATTCAAAAAAATAGAAAAAGTGCCTTGGTGAAAACTTTGAAATAGGCACCTTGGTAGCAAAAATATAAAAAAATTGAAAAATCAGAAATCTCCAAGTGGTGAAAACTTGGAAACAGGCACTACTTGAGGCCTTTGCACCCTTGTTTCTTAGCATGCGTCCTCAACACTTAGCCTTTCTCCATCATGCCTTGACCTTGTTGCCTTGGTTTGGAATTGGTCTTTGTCTTTGTTTGGGGGACATAACTATGTTAGCTTTGGTCTCTAGGACGGGTTGGTCTTTAGGACATCTTGCAAATGGTGTTTTTCAACACCACACAAACAATGTTTTTCAACACTACCCTACCATCAAGTGTTTCTCAACACTTATTAGTTATCCTACCTTACAGTTTAGCATGATATGATACTTCCACTAGAAGATGCGATACTCAAAGATTGATTCTATGACCTACACACATGCACTTAAACACTTGACTTGCTGAGACTTGTTTGACTTTGTTTTCCTTGTGTATTGTCTATGATGATTTCTTTGATGAATGTTCTCTCCCTATGATAGTTTTCAATGATGCATAGCTAGAAGACTGAGGGCATGAGGACATGTTTTATTACTTTTTCTGCTTGTGGGTATATTTTGTTGGTCCTAATTGTCATTAGCATTTATGCTTGATCCACTTGACACCTAGGATCTAGAAGGTATTATCCTTGACTATTTTATGTGATTGCATGCTTATAGCCATTTTGACCTTCTTATGTCCTGATGCAAGCATAATATCACTATAGGAAACTTAGGTAATCTCATTGCACTAGTCATCTTGACCTACATGTCTTTGGTTCCTAGGTGGGATTTCCACATTCTATTTGATATAGATCATATTCATATACCCATAGTCATACTAGTGTGTATTGTATGATCTTGTGACACTACCAATAAACCTTGATGATGATTATTAGATGTCTGTTAGCATTGTGACCTTGCAAGTCAACCACCTTTTCATAGTAGCTTGCATTCTTAGGTTCATGTTAGATTAGTCTTTGCACTTTGCATATGGAGAGAGCTCTCCTTTTATCTTTCGTGGACTAGTTGGTCAACTGCGCTCACCTTTCCTATTCTCAATCATATCTTTCACTCCTTGTCTTTTAACATCACATCATATTCCTGTCATCACAAGGGGTTAATCTTATCATCATATGTGTATCAAAAAGAGATCATTTTTAGAAACATGAGTATATCATATACATGAGAATTAAACATACATCTATGAGAGATATTATACATGAGCATTTATAAACATAAATTTTGAGCAATATGACAAGACAATATCAAAAATGAAATATTCATCACAAGTGAGACAAATAACATAGATACATTGCAAATCCAATAATCTCATATATGAATGTCATAGTACAATATACAATATAGGATCCCAAAATCTGGACCAAAGTCTCATGATATGTCTACAACATCTAAAAACCTAAGCTCTAAACCTAGGACCCACTAGCACCATCATGTGGAGCTGGTGGAGGAGGTGGTGGTGCTACTACCCTATCTGGTACCATATCAGACATCCCTACCCTCTAAGAGTATGTTGGTGCTCTCTGCCCCTCTAGAATAGCCTAAAGATAGAGCCCATGATAGTATGCAGCTCTCGCTGCCTCCCATTAGATCTCTAATGCATCCACCTGTGCTGCCCTCTCCCGGCGTGCTATATCTACCCTGAGATCAGATAGTTGTTAATCTCTCTCCACTCTCAGATCAGTTAATTTCTTCTCTCTAACAGCTATCGTGATCCTAAGCTACTACATCTCTGTCTCTAGAGCCTGTATCCTGGCTCTTAGGTCCTCTCCACCTATAGGTTGATCCTACCTAGCCTCTACCTATTGATGAACTGATCTCGCCACATCCTCACTCTCATCAGTAGAGCTCCATCCCTGTGACTATTTCTAGCCACATGATCGAGATCCCTCCCCTGTCTCCCTCACTCTCCCTCTCCCTCTCCCTCCACCATCTCCTCCATCCCCACCATCATCATCAGCATCCCCCTGAGCTACTGGATGTGCATCTAGAACTATGAATCAAGGGAATGGAACCCTTCATTGCCCTACTTTATAGGCTACATCAGCCCTTGCATCTGCCATGTCTAGGAGATAGTCCCAGGGCTCTCTCCAGATGACTGTTGTATCTTGTACTACCTGCTGGTAATCTAGCATTGGCAGCCAACCCTAGCCCTCCTCATCCCTAGCCCAAGCGTATGTAGTCATCTCAGTAGATACTTGCTACTACCACCTGAACTATCGCCATACCTGAGTGATGAAAAATCTCTCAACAATCTCTATATGCTGACCTACCAGTGGTTGGCTACATAGCATATAACTAAGCTAATCCTCTGCATCTCCTCATACCTCCATAGCCCTGTATGACCTCCACAGGAATGAAGTCAGCTCATCCAGTATCCTCCTATAGTATGTCACATCCCTGCTATGAGGCTGTGATAAGAATCCTACATACCTATAAAGTAAGGGATGTCTCCTCTCCCTCAACTATACATGGGGGCGCACCACAATGATGTGCTCCCATGCCCAAACCTATGCTAAGATAGCGCCGCATGCCCATGCTTTCCGTCACAATAGATGTGTTGGCATTAAGCAGTATTGCCACTAGTGACAACACTTATTAGCATTCTGGGTGTAAACCGAGCAGACAGTGTAAACCGAGCAGACAGTGTAAACCGAGAAGACAGTGCAAATCGAGCAGACAGTGCAAACCGAGCAGACAGTGCAAACCGAGCAGACAGTGCAAACCAAGCAGACAGTATAAACCGAGCAGACAGTGCAAACCGAGCAAGTTAGTACAAACCGATCAGGACAATGAAAACCGAGTAACATCTTGTCTACCGAGTCACCAATGCTTACCGAGTTCAATACCTACCGAGTGATCAGTATGAACCGTGCCTTCACTTCTACCAAGTGCATGACGATGCCGAGTAATGCAGTGGACGCTGAGTATCAGAAAGTCACCGAGTCAGTGTGAAGGAACTGAGTAACCATATTTGGGCTGACTTAGTAGCACTTGTGTTTATTTGTCAAGCCGACTGTGCAATTGTAATTGTAATTAATTGTTTGAAACCTGTATATATACAATGATGTAGAAATAAAAGATATATGCACAAGTAATGAAATATATGATATAGAATATATAAAAGAATAAGCGAATTGCAGAAGGCTTCAGAAGTATAAGATACAGAAAAGACAAATTCATCACAGAAGGTGATCAGTACATCAGCGAATCTCATTCAGCAATCCAGTTGCAAAGCAGAGATCTACTGTTTCATTCTAACAGGTGAATCAGTACTAAATCCTTTAACCGGGTAGACTTAACAGTGTTTGTATAAATCTCTTTACCGAGTGCATACTTCATTGTATGTTTGTAAATCCTTTAACAGGGTGGATTTAGCAATCCTTATTGCTCCTAACAGGGCAGATCATCGGAAGTGATCAAATTGTAAGCCTTAACCGGCCAACTTTATTCTGCAGTATTAAAGCTTTGTGGGTTTCATCCCCACCCCAGTTTTACTTTCTTTTGAAAGGTTTCTGGGTAACCAAATCCATGTGTCTTTATTGTGAATGCTTTTTAAGTTTCATGCTTTCTGTATGCAAAGGTTAAAAGTAAAATACATGTTAAAATTAGAAGAGAATTTGGAGTTACTGATTCACCCCTCCCCTCTCAGTAACTTGGTTAATTCCTGAATATTTCCAACAATTGGTATCAGAGCTACATTGGTTCTCAAGACAAAGCTTAACTAGCTTGAGCAAAGATCCAGGACAATGGAGGTATTCAAACTGAACAAGGTGATTGAAAATGAAAAGCTAGATCTGGAAATGGCCATAGCTAAACTCAAAGAAGCAAAAGAACATCTTTCCCAATCCCTAAGAAGAAGGAAGGAACTTGCAAATCAGATGAATGATCAGAATTACATTGAAGAAAAGATTGAAGATCTTCTTCCCTCAAACAACTCAGATGAAGCAAACAATGCTATCAAAGAACTCCTAGAAAAGAATGGGTCTCTGCAGGAAGAAGTGAGAAAATTGAAAAGAGAACAAGAACTACACTCTACAAGATTTTGTGAGATCTTGGAACAAAAAAACAAGTTGAAAGATGAATTAGATGAAAGAAACATTGAAGTCCAAAACAAAACCCTTCAGCTAGAAAACCTAATTGATCAGATCTCTCATACAAATGAAGAAATTCTAAATCTAAGTTCAGAAATAGAAAACACAAAAGAAGAACTAAGATCTGAAAAGGAAATCAATCTAAGATTGATGGATGACCTAAATGCTGAAAAACAAATCAATGAAGGAATGCTGAAAAGTCAAGAAGACTTGAATCAGCTGTATGAACGAAATCTTCATAGGCAAAAAGGAAAAGCAGGACTTGGATACAAAGAAGAAGGCGAATCCCCTAAGCAAGGTACTAAAAGAAATCAAAAACCTACTTGTAATCATTGTGGTAAAGTAGGACATACTTCAAATAAATGTTGGAACAATAAAAAAGAAGAATTCAATGGAAAATGTTATAGCTGCAATCAACCTGGTCATAAAGAAAATGAATGCAGGGAAAAACCTAGATTCAGAGGTAATTGTCACAAGTGCAACAAACAAGGTCACAAGGCATCCGAGTGCAGATCCAAGATATTTAATCCAGCAGAACAAATTGTGAAAGCAATGTTTGGATGGGACTACAACACCTGGTGTAGATGTCATTACTGTGGAGAATATGGACACATTGGCATGAATTGCATAAAACATCATCTAAGGAAAAGAGATACTACCATAAGATGTTTCAAATGCACTAAACTCGGTCACATAGCCAGAAACTGCATGAATGCCAGTGAAATTGAAAAAGGAAAGAAGAATGAAGCAACTAAGGTCAGGAAACAGGTCAGACAAAAATGGATTCCTAAAGCTACCGAGCAATCCAGTCCAAGTATTGGAATGGATGGCTCTACCGACTCAGACTAAATTTCCAAGGAAGCACTGGAACTGTACTCTCATAGATCAATCTCAAACAGTTCCAGAACCGAAATTAAAAAAAAAAAAGTCTAAATCAGCATGAAAGATGCAGTGAAATCTCAGCGAGGTCGGTATAGTCTTCACCGAGCGAGGTCGGTATAGTCTTCACCGAGCGAGGTCGGAGCATTATGAATTCTCGAGTTCACCGAGTTGCGAAGTCTTTTCCGAGCAATTAATTCTTGGTGGGTGACAGTCTGTCAGAATTCCTACCCTAATTTGAAATGAGCATTAATGACAGAATTTTAAACAAAAAGCAAGTAATGGAACTCATTCTTCACCGTGAATCTTTAAGCACTTTGAGAGCAGAAAACTTCAAGGGCAACCCGGCGATTTAATACTCTTGCGAAAGGAATTTTTTGTGAGCTACCATGGCATCATCCAGCACCTCAGCGAAGAAAGGATCAGACATGTTAGTCCAAGGGGAGTGGAAAGCACCAGATTTTAAGATCGTGCCCGCAGTTGCAGCCGCCCTAGATCCGAACGGAGCTCAATCTCAGATTCCTCCTAAGGTACTGCTTATCAATGATATCCGTAATCATTTTAACTGTTCTATTCAAGAAATGGGAAACCTAGAACTAGACATTGTGCGTGAGGAACTATGTGTGGATGGTACTTTGAAACCCGAGCACAAACATCTGGAAGATAAGGGTTTAGTCCACATTGCACATCTTCCTCGAAACTTTTGAGATAAATGGGTTAGGTACATTCTCAGCCGAGTACACGATGGCAAGATTTGGCTTGAGCAACCTATTGAGATCACAAGGAAAATGATTCATCATGTTACCGGTCTTCCCATGTTGAACAAAGCGAAAACTACCAAAACCCTAGGTCGGACGGAACTAGAAAAGAAAACCCTAGCCGAGTGGGATGGTAGAGGCATGAAGGTTAGCAGCATTACCGACGCCGAACTGAATTTTGGTACACATATCATTGCACACAAGATTTACAGTTCTAGTCGACAGAACAGTGTCTCATGTGAAGCTGTTGACCTAGCATACAAAGTGGTCAAAAACAACTTGACATTTGACCTAGCAGACTTATTGTTGAAACAGTTCAACAAGAACATGGAAAGCATCAAAACTTCCAAAAACAATCCATGTAAGTTTGGATCTTTGATAGTCTGTTTATTCTTCTATGTTCAGAAATTCTTCCCCTCAAAAGGAAAAGTTGTATGGAGAAAAGATGTGCCTGTACTTTATGAAATTAATGAATACATCGCAGAAATGGGTGAAAACTTTGAAAGCATCATGGATAATTATTTTGAGTCTTTCAAAGAGAAAATGAATGACAGATTCCGGATTCCACAGAAGTTGGTGGAAGATTAAAAAGATGATATCTGTTTTATGGTAGATTGTGATAATGTGTATATTCAAGTAGTTAAACCAAGAACTGTGTATGCAAAACCTCTTCCTTATGAGGTAAATATTGATGAAACCAAGAACATTATTGAAGCACTTCTAAATCAGCCTGTCAATCCCAAAGCCCCATATTTTGGAACATATGATGAAGCTAAGATGAGAATTGAACTAAGCATAAAGCTTCCACAGGCGGTAAACAAAGGAAAGAAAAGAATAGCTAAAATGCAAATGATAACCGAGGAGAAAGAAGAAATAGGTGAAAAAGAAGAGGAAAAGGATGAGAAAACAGAGGAACCAGAACCTGCAAAGAAGAAAGGAAAAGTTTTTATCACTAAGGCATCTGTGCCTCCCACTGCTGTGTTCACAAGGAGAAATACAAGAGGAAAGGCAGAAAAGGCAGAAAAGGCAGATAAGGACATAGTATTCAAAAGGCCTCCTCTAACCCTTCAAGAAAAGCTCAAACTCTTCAGAGATGGATCAGGATCTGGAGTTAGTAACATAAAATCCTTGAGATATGAAACCAGATCGGAAGCAGAGCAGAAGGAAATAGAAGATGCTGTTGTTGAGAAGATGGGACAGTGGAAATACTCTCCTGAAGAAATTACCCCACAGGTTCCTGCAGTTCTATTGAATCCGATAAGAATGAGATGGAGCAATGCAAGGCAAACTGTAATAGACATATTTGATCAAAACCTAAGACAGTTGATGCCGAGCCTGAACAATGATGAAGTGAAGAAGGCACTAAAAGAGAATGAAAACAAGATGACACTGAAGTTCAATACTTGTTTGATTTTGATCAACAATATTGAATCGGTTGTGAAGGCTGCAAAAGCCACATGGAAGAACATTTACCACCTTCACCAATCGAGCATTGAAACTGTAATTATAAAGGATATTGAAGATGACAGCGATGAGCAAGAAGAAGACACCGAGGTAGATGATACTGTAAGGATAGCAGCAGAAGTCATTGCATCCCTTCCTACCTCTCCAGTGAAAGTCTCTACATCCAGCCCATAGACACCTTCAAGCATGGTTGTGACAACTTCCACATTTGTCCAATCATCCCTAGCAACATCAGAGGTAGCTACCACTTCTTCTACCGAGCTGCAGTCTCCTGTACCAGTAAGTTTTCCAGCTTTTGAATCATCAAGTGTAAATATTGTAAGTTCTCCAGTAGAAAGTATACCAGTATCAATAGCCAGCCCTATTTTATCTACTATCACTACTACAAGAGCATTAAGTACAGATAAGCCTAAGGCTCTACTGAGTATAAAATTTTTTGGTAAAAATATAGTTGAGGATATAGACCTAGACGAAGAGATAGAGATTCCTAATCTAGATTTTGCAAATCTCTCAGCAGACCAGATGCAGAATATAGGTGAGATCCTCCAAAGGAAAGCAAAACAAAAGAAGCTTAAGGAGGAGAGAGACAAGGAGTATCAAATCATTAAGGATGCTAAGGACATTTTGTCTGATGCATTAGGCATTAAAGTAGACTCCTCCCAGCATGTTTTGTTACAATTGGCAGAAGCAATTGAGAAATACAATGAGGACTCATCCGGGACAGAAAAGTTAGTTGAAAGAACCGAAAAGAGATTCAACAATAAAGTGCTTGAGCACATTGCTCAGCACATAGCTATTAACCAAGTGGAATTGTCTTCAGTTTTGTCTAACACAGAGTCCATTTATTCGAATGCTACCTCTCTTTTGGCCAGACTATGCAATTTTGCCGAGTTCACAAAGGATGTCAAAAATAAAATGAATAAAATGGATGAGGATATGAAGATTAGCATACAGAAGCTGCAACTTGAACCAAGTTCAAGCTCTGCTCATCACATGAAAATTTCACATCTATCCATTATGCAATCTGATCTATTGAAAGAAGACTCAAGGATCCGGTCCACACTGCTAGACATCCAACACATGATCCTTCCCATCATGAATACAATATATAAGCACATTGAACATTCCAAAACCTTGATTCATGACAATCAGTTCTCCATAGCAGATCACATGATTGAACTCTCTGCAGAAATCCAAATTGCCATACAAACATGTAAGATTCTGCAAGAAAGTTGGGACAGAACCCTGGCACTAATAATGAAGGTACATTCTGATTTCTTATCAAATTTTGGATTCTCTCTGTAAATAAATTGTATATGCACCTTTGGCATTATCGTCAAAAAGGGGGAGATATGTATAGAAAGAGAGAGATGTATACTGTATAGATTTGTATAAGAAACAGTTAGCACATTGAAAGGGGGAGACAATGTATATAGCCCTATAACAAAGACAAATTTTGAAAAATCAAAATAAAACTCAGCATGATTCGGTGTATATAAATTTTGGCCAATAAGTGTTTTTGTCACTAATGCCAAAGGGGGAGATTGTTGGCATTAAGCAGTATTGCCACTAGTGACAACACTTATTAGCATTCTGGGTGTAAACCGAGCAGACAGTGTAAACCGAGCAGACAGTGTAAACCGGGCAGACAGTGTAAACCGAGAAGACAGTGCAAACCGAGCAGACAGTGCAAACCGAGCAGACAGTGTAAACCGAGCAGACAGTGTAAACCGAGCAGACAGTGCAAACCGAGCAGACAGTGCAAACTGAGCAGACAGTGCAAACCGAGCAAGTTAGTACAAACCGATCAGGACAATGAAAACCGAGTAACATCTTGTCTACCAAGTCACCAATGCTTACTGAGTTTAATACCTACCGAGTGATCAGTATGAACCGTGCCTTCACTTCTACCAAGTGCATGACGATGCCGAGTAATGCAGTGGACGCCGAGTATCAGAAAGTCACCGAGTCAGTGTGAAGGAACCGAGTAACCATATTTGGGCCGACTTAGTAGCACTTGTGTTTATTTGTCAAGCCGACTGTGCAATTGTAATTGTAATTAATTGTTTGAAACCTGTATATATACAATGATGTAGAAATAAAAGATATATGCACAAGTAATGAAATATATGATATAGAATATATAAAAGAATAAGCGAATTGCAGAAGGCTTCAGAAGTATAAGATACAGAAAAGACAAATTCATCACAGAAGGTGATCAGTACATCAGCGAATCTCATTCAGCAATCCAGTTGCAAAGCAGAGATCTACTGTTTCATTCTAACAGGTGAATCAGTAATAAATCCTTTAACCGGGTAGACTTAACAGTCTTTGTATAAATCTCTTTACCGAGTGCATACTTCACTGTATGTTTGTAAATCCTTTAACAGGGTGGATTTAGCAATCCTTATTGCTCCTAACAAGGCAGATCATCGGAAGTGATCAAATTGTAAGCCTTAACCGGCCAACTTTATTCTGCAGTATTAAAGCTTTGTGGGTTTCATCCCCACCCCAGTTTTACTTTCTTTTGGAAGGTTTCTGGGTAACCAAATCCATGTGTCTTTATTGTGAATGCTTTTTAAGTTTCATGCTTTCTGTATGCAAAGGTTAAAAGTAAAATACATGTTAAAATTAGAAGAGAATTTGGAGTTACTGATTCACCCCTCCCCTCTCAGTAACTTGGTTAATTCTTGAATATTTCCAACAAGATGATCTCATGTAACTTGTGGTACATGTCTGCTAGTATGGTCAGGTCCCATGCCATCCGACATGGGTGTGCTACTAGATCCACTAACAACCTACCCCATCCCAGTGGAAAACCCTTCTGACTCCTATCAGTGATAAGGGCTTGTGAAATAATAGAGGCGACAATACAAGGTACTGGGAAGTCCATACCAAAGTCATCCATCAATTGATCCCAGCTGATGTGTCTATCTATAATGGTGACATCCTGGAACATGCCCTCGATGGCCTGTCGTCCCTCGATAGCAAGCTGATCATAGTATACCCGTGTCATCAAAAATCATGTCAGTTTCTATTATATAGAAACTTCGCATTTATGACTATCTATAAACATGATTATACTTATAGGATCACCATGGCTAGGCACTCGGAGAATCTGATAGACATCCTCTAGTGTGATCGATGCCTCTCCAGTAGGCAGATGGAAGGTGTTGTTCTCACTATGCCATCTCTCAGCTAGCACAGTCAACAACCCATGGTCCACTCAAATGTAGGGTAACTGTAGCAAGTACCCGAAGCCCATAGCCCTCAGATTTGCCTTGCCCGGATCATCTAGATCTCAGACAAATTATAACCTTGTCACCTTCGATGCTCTAATGTGTAGCACTAAAAAGACCTCCTACAAACTATTAACCCCAGTTAGATGTCAGCACATATCATGATGGATGTCTAAAAATCAGTACAAAACATCTTAAAAAGTAAACATTGTCTAGACCCATGTCATTTTTCTCAAAAACACTAAAAACATGTCAAAATTTTACACTGGGTGATACTATTTTTTGCTAAAGTATCATGCGATACTTTCTTTACTAACAATGTGATAATATCTTCTCAAGTGATACTTTACATAGGATCGCGTGATAGTTCACCAGTTATCATGCGATACTGGCTTACATACCCACATGATACTATATGGACCTATGAAGTATCGCATGATAGATACTCTCAAAGGGGCTGATACTTGTAAAGTATTGTGCGACTTTTTGCCTAAGTCTAAAATTTGAAAAATTAAAAATCTTTAAAACATGTTTTAAAATACATTAAATGTTCATAATGACTCAAAAACGAGCAAGTTTTTCTGAAAACATACCAGAGCACCATACTATGGAGGCCGGTTGTGCAATCGAGAGAGCTCAAATCGATGCCTGTGAACTGGAATTGTTGCTTGCTGGGCCATTTTCTCTCTCTAAGCTCTCAAAATTCTCAAATCGCTAAAAGACAAATAATTTTTTTAAATGACCTTTTTACCCCTTATATAGCATTTTGACTTTTTGACCTAATTTTCAAAACACCTCAGAATTGCGCAAAAATTGCATCCCTAGCTAATTTCAACATCCTAGATCCATTTTCGGACTCAAAATTGAAATCTGAGTTAATCTTGATAGTTAAAATTGCATTTCAAATTTTCCCCTTCTTCTGTGTAGTTGGCTGACCATTTGAGGTCTAATCCTTTGATCTGTTGGTGTTCAAAAATGCTTATGCTCTAATAGGCTGCCAATGTACCTTGAGACTAATATTAGGAATGGTTAGTTCCAAGTGTGGGAGCTCTGCAAGGCAACTGGACCAACTATAGGGACTTAATACGCCCTCTTCTACTTTTGGCTCTGCAAAATCAAGGTGGGTGCACCTAACCTAGTATAAAATATACTTCATACACCAAGAACTAGGTTTGAATAACAGATAATAGGATAGTAAGAAAGTACTAAGTGTTAACCACACACTCATTGACTCTCCATTATTATGGGTAGAACCACATACAACCAAATACTAAAAACTTAAAAGGATGGTTCTTAACTTATGCTTTTGGGATCATAACAACAACAATCAGTATTTGTTGATAAAGAGATAATCATTTAGGCCAGTGCCTCATCCATTGGGCAAGATCTCCTAGAACATGAATACTACACACACCAGACAATAGCTGAGATTCCAAGCCATAAACACACCTACAATCCCCTTTACTACTTATGAGATATCCTTACATAGACAATAAGATAGATCTATGTCCCATCTGAAGCATCATTTCATCTAATCCTGGATTAGAACTCAAGAATGGATACATATACATAAAACAATATGCAAAGGACTGGAAAGTTCAGAATCTATCTAAGTTGACACAAAGGAGAGATAAGAGTCATGTACTTGTATTAAGTATGAAGAATTCTTAAGTGTAAACAATCAATCCAGAGGAGTCAAGCTTGCAAATTACAGCTTAGACCTACAACTTTTTCTCTATCATCAACAGAATACCGAATGCAAAAGTGTTACAATCTTGGATCCAGGACTAGGAACACTTCAAAAATTCGAAGCTAGAACCCCTCCACTATCAGAAAACTTTCAATATATACCACTAGTCACCTTGGGAATCTCAAAGAGAATGCAATAAGCTTAGGGTGACTAGGGCCAGGGTTACAATGGCTAACCATAGTAAAATTTCAAAAAACCATTGGAGGGAAAACTAGCACCAGCCTACAAAAAGCCTCGAGCAACAAAATCTATCCATCACCATATGGTACAAATCCCTGCAAATGATCATGGAACACCCTGGACTACGCTGCAACCACCAAACAAATCCAATCAGGCTGCTAAAACATTTAAAACCAGTCTTTCCTATTGCAAAAACTCTCTACAAGTTCAAACGGTCACATTCATGGTGCCAGAAGTAAATCGGCGGTCTAAAATTAAAACTCGGCCAACTTTATATCAGTACCATAGATCTTCATCCCTTTCCCAAGCATCGGCAAGATTAACCGCAACAAAATCTTAGTTACATTTGTGCTTGGTCGCATGATCGCAAGGCATCAAACTCACCCTTGCGATCATGCGACCACAGTCTCCTAGCCACGGTCAACGGTCACAAACCCTGCTAAAAAGTCTTCGGCCATATCACCCTCACAACCCCACAACCGTGACAACCCGAAAACATTTACCTCCTCATAACCGACGCCACTGCTAACACAAAACATTAGTCATATGATCGCATAGCCTTGAAAAAGGCTATGTGAACATGCGACTAACCACCAGCAATCACCACCACTACCTACCCACCGACCAATCGAGAACCGCCATGTCATGGAGATCAAACAACTGGGCCCTCCCTTCAAACATTGCAACCCTTGGCCCCACTGGTAATCTACCAAGTCACCCTTCTCTCTGGATCTCCCGGGCCCACCGACGAAATGCCACCTCACTACCGCGGACACATGTCAACCAGTCACATGATCGCATAGCCAAAAATTGGGCTATGCGATCATGCGACAGCCAACCAAAGGCCGCCACATCACCACCTGCCACTGGGCCTTAGCAAGGAAGAACCTTGTCGCATGGTCACAAACTATGAAAATGACCCTTGCGATCATGCGACAAGGCCATAAGATCACCACCTCAACATCCTCTGACAGCGGGCCCACTACAAACAAACCCATCGACATCCAATCGGACGGTGGGTGCATGATCGCAAGGGGAAAGAATATTCCTTGCGATCACACACCGACTGTAGATTGAAATCACTAACACAAGCCCCACTGACATTTTTGACTTATCATCACATGGACCAATCAGAAATGAGCACCTTAGCACTATCTAACATGCAGACCCACCTGCCACTGGGCCCCAGGGACACATGTCAACCGGTCGCATGATCGCATGTCAAAAAACTCTGACATGCGATCATGTGACAGCCAACCCCAGGCTACCACATCACCATCAATGCGACCACCAAACTACTTAGACCCCACAAATGGGCCCATGGCATGCCCAAATAGGAAAATCCAATGGCTGTTGCCAAAGTATGAAGGATAAACACCATGCATCTTCACCATGCGAACATGAAATGACCACCAATTCTGTCCAAGCTTTAACCACACTCAGCAATGGGAAGAACTGGGACCCACGTGGACAGGTGGCAAGCGGTCGCATGATCGCATGTCAAAAAATTCTGACATGTGACCATGTGACAACCAATCATTTTGAAACCTTTGAAGACCCGGTCCCACCATCCATCGCACTTGCGCAGTTAGGGAACGCCAGCAAATAGGAAACTATGAGGTCAAAAACACATAGGGTTTTTGACAGAAAAGATAAAAAACACACAAGGTTTCTGATGCCAAAAGATAAGCGCACAAAAGCTGGAAGGCACAAGGTCAAAAATAATGAAGGTTTTCACACAGACCGAAAACATCATGGATTTTCAAAAACACTGTGGGTTTTCGACACTGTGGCATATTTTAAAATTTATTTCCTGTAGACCTTGAAACTTGAATAACTTTCTGGATTTTATGATTCAGCACGTGTGTTTTGGACTGGAGCAAGGTGGCACTCTAAAGAACATAGGGCAGGACACTTCAAGAAAACTTGCAAGGAAATGGGCCATTTTCAAAATATTTTGCATTGACAGGAAAATGGACCAACACGATCTTTTCTATGGCATCTTCATCTCAATCTCTTTCAAAGCTTCTAGTCTTTCATTTCATTTTCATTCGCTTCATCTCTCTGAGGTTTGACTTTATCTTTATCCTATATCTTTCTTAGTCAAACTGGGACAAGTCTTCTCTACCTAATGGTTATCCTATCATGTTTCATCTTCGATTATGATTTCTACTGCTTTGATCAAGTTTATCAATTTGATGTTTCTCCTCTACCTGATTTTGATTTTGATTCTAAGGGGGCAGTACCTATCAGCTTTAATCTTTGATTCAGTTTATCATTCAGCTCAGCTTGAGATTTTTATTTTGAGACTTGATTATCACTTAATAGCAACGGTGTTGGTCTTGTCTTTTGATTCTTATCTCTTATTTTTAGACTTGATTATCACTTAACAGCAATGGTGTTGATCTTGTCTTTCAGCTTATGCTTATGCTTGTCTTGATGTGTTCCCATCTGTCGAACACACATCTAGATTGTTTTGTGATCCCAAATCGATATCACATTTCTATTCTTCTTTGACCACATGTGTTCCCATAATGATCACACATTAGTCAAAGAGGGGCAAATGTATGCACCCTAAAATTGTCACCTAGACTTTGGGCCCCCATTCAGCAATTTATCAAATCCCTGAATCAATATTTTCAAAAATCAACATTTTGAGCTCAATATCAATTTCCTTGATCAAGTCCTATTTTATCATTTATTCGATTATTTTCTATGGACTAACCATCTTATCCTAAAGTCTTTATTTATGTAAAAGAATTTTCCTCCCCTTTTAATAAATAAAAAGCCCCCACCTTTTCCTCTTATCCTAAGTTACACAAATAAAGCATTATTCTTATTTTATAAAAGGGAAAAAACACTTTTTGTCTCATATGGACACAAAATTCAACTCTTATTTTCTCATTGGAGGATATTTGTGCACATGGATTGCTCCACTTTCAAGCTCCACCCTTGATTAAATCTTTTGCCTCTTAATCTCCATGGTCCATTCTTTCTCATTTCCTTTAAAAGGAGAGCTCTCTTCCTCATTTGGATATGCATTTTTTAATACTAATGTTATGCCACAAGATTTCTAGGTCACTTTGGAGCTTTTGAAGATTTGGAGCATTCTTGGCTTTTGCATCTACATTCCATTCTTAGTTTCATTCATGCATAGTAGCTTCATGTTTATGCTTTTATAGTTTAGATTTCCTTTCAAGCTTTATAGTAACTCATCTAGTTTAACTAGGAAGGCTTGGTAATACTTGTACTTTTCTTTTCATAGCATAGCTTGTACTTTCATTTCCATAGCTTAACTTGCATCTCTCATTTCTAGCTTGCATATTCATCTTAATCTAGCCTACATTTGCATTTCATAGTGATTCTTGGGGATATTGGCATTGTTGCCCTTGTCTTCATTTGAATCTCTCATTGTGTGGTTGACTAGCAAGGTCATTAGCTTAATAGCTCTAGCTGAGAGTAAATTTTAAATAATCTTGCAACTCCATACATAGAGAGCTCTAGGTCACTTTCTAAGGTTTCCTATTCTTGGATTTCCTTGGATATAATGACTTAGAGAAGTGCACCATTTGAGTGTGCACACTTACTGCTTCAAATCTTGCAATAGGTGCAAAGGTTTCTTCATAGTCAATTCCTTCTTGTTATGAGTAACCCTTACATACCAATCTTGCTTTGTTTCTTACTACTTATCCTTGTTCATTCATCTTGTTTCTGAATACCCATTTAGTTCCAATAACATTCTTGTCTTTAGGTCTAGGGACTGATTCCCATGTCTTGTTCTTTTCAATCTGATCTAGTTCTTCTTTCATAGCATTAGTCCAACTTTCATCTTCACAAGCTTCATTAGTAGTCTTAGGTTCAATTTGAGAAATCAAACATAACTGTTCTTGTGCCTTATTTCAAGTTAGAACTCCTCTTTTGATGCTTCCAATAATCTATTCAAAAGGATGATTCCTTTTAAAACTCTTGCTAGGTGTCACTGTCTCAAATCTCTCTTCAGATGTAGGTTCTTCAATAACTTCACTATGGCTTTTATTCAACAAATCACTGTCAGTTTCATAAAATAATTCAGTAGATCCAGTGTTAAGTTTAGGATGAGCTTCTTCACCAAATTCATAATCAAACATTCTTTACTGAATTTTAAACTTTTCATCAACTTTGACATTTGCGCTTTCAACAATAGTCTTAGTTCTTTTATTGAAACATTTATATGCTTTTCTTTTCAAAGAATATCCAAGAAATATACCTTCATCACTTCTAGGATCAAACTTTCCAATATCATCATCTCTCTTTATGTAACATTTGCTTCCAAAAATTCTAAAATACTTAACTGAGGGTGCATGTCCAAACCATAATTCATAAGGTGTCTTTTCTATGTCTGCTTTGATTTGTACTTTGTTCATTGTGTTCACTGCTTCTCTCCAGAATATCTTTTTCAAATCATTTTCAAACAACATAGCTCTTGTCGCTTCAGTCACTGATCTATTCCTTCTTTCTACAATGCCATTTTGTTTAGGTGTTCTAGGGGCTGAATACTGTCTTTTAATGCCATTTTCTTCACAAAAGTTGCTAAATTCTCTAGAAGTAATTTCTCCACCTCTATCAGATCTTAAACATTTAATCTTCATTCTAGATTCATTCTCAACTTTATTCTAAACAATCTTAAACTTATCAAATGCTTCAGATTTTTCTTTAAGAAATGAAATTCACATAATTCTTGTAAAATCATCAACAAGAATCATAAAATACCTTTCTCCATAGAATCCTCTAGACCTGGTAGGACCGATCAAATTTGTATGAACAATCTCCAACTTCTCTATAGATGTAAACTTCTTACTAGGAAAAGAACTTCTCTTTTGTATAGCCATTACATATTCTTTGCAAATCATGTTAGTAGGCTTCATAATTTTAGGTAAATCTCTTACTGCAAGTATAGTACTTACTTTCACAATGTTATCAAAGTTTATATGACAAAACCTTCTATGTCATAACCAACTGTCATCAATCTTAGTAATCAAACATGTCATCTTAGTAGGATTCATCTGAAATACATTACCTCTGGTTCTAGATCCAGTTCCAATCAGATTTCTATCTTTATCCTTTATCACACAAGTTTTCTCAGTAAACCAAACTTGATATCCCTTATCAACTAACTGTCCAACACTCAAAAGATTATGTTTCAATCCATCCACAAAATAAACATCATCAGTATTAGTCTTTCCATCAAGAGTAATAGATCATATACCTTTAATCAAACAAGGTGCATTTTTTCCAACTCTAACAACTCCTCCATCATATTCATTCAACTTTATGAACTTTTTCATGTCTCTAGTCATATGATGTGAACAACCACTATCTACAATCCAATCATCTTTCTTTTAAATTTGAGAAACTAAGGCTTTTTCTTCCTTAACATCAGTTTCAGGATTCTCTTCTTTAATTGCTACAAATCCTATATCATCATTATTTTCAGTATCACTTTCACTTAAAGTTATTTCTATACTAGCTTCAAGATCTTCACCATTAGCATAATAACATTCCTTAGATCTTCTAGGTTTGAAATTGCTTCTATACTTTTTAACTCTCTTAGGACATTTAGATGCAAAATGACTATATTCTTGACAAGTCCAACATTTAAATATTTTCTTACCATCTGGTTCTCTTTTCACAAGCAAGGCAATACCTTCTTCAATCTTTTTGTCTTCATTTTTAGATCTGCTGCTGCCAGCATAATCTCTGCTCACACTGATGCTTCTTGACAAAGTAGGGTGAACACTAAGAGCACTAAATGCTATCTCCATTCTAGGTAATTCTCCTGATAATCTCAGGTTCATTTCTCCTGCTTCCAATCTTCCAAGAAGAGTTTCTCTTGTAAAGTTTGTTGTACAAGGTATCACTTGTTCAATCATCTATGTTGTCTACTTAAATACATGAGTCAATGTTCTTAGAACTTTCCATATCACTTCATTCCTTTTCTTTTTTCCTCCACAAGATTTTATACCTGTAATGATCTCTAACATTCTACCAATATAACTTCTAATAGATTCATCTTCCAACATTCTTATATCTTCAAATGCACATATCCAATTATGTAATCTAACTCTTTTTACATGTTCATCACCTTCAAAAGTAGAGTGTAAAGCATTCCAAATTTCATGAGATTTTTTCAAATATTTTACCTCACTGTACTCATTCTCCAGAAGTGCTATCAAAAGTGCTTTTCTTGCAAGTATGTTACACATGAATAGATCTCTCTCTTCCGCAGTACATGTTTAAAGATTGTCCTCTTCAATGATAGTCTTATTATTCTTTGTAATCAACCAATAACTTGGTCCTAAACATGATAGGTGTGTCTTCATCTTTTCTTTCCAGCTGTCAAAATTTACTCCATCAAACTTAGGGCTTTCTTTCCTAAAATTCACCATGGATCTCCTTAAGTTGTTAAAATTCTTTTTCAAGGACCTGCTACTCTAATACCAATTGTTAGAAAGTAAATTTCACCAAGATAACTAAGAGGGGGGGTGGGTGAATTAGTTATCAGATAATTATAACTTTTATCATCTTCAACAACATTAAACCATATAAGCAATATAATTACCAACCATAGAAAGATATTCATACACAATAACACAATGACACCAAATATATTGACTAGGGAACCTCTTGATCAAAGAGTAAACCCCGATGGGAATGATGCCCAAAAAATATGCACTACTATAAATATTCCTTGTGAGAGGATGGACTCTGTTAGGAGTCTTATGAAATACATTCAATACATATGAATCCTTGTTAGGATATTTTGAATTCTTGTTAAAAGATTCTAACCCTGTTAAGAGTTATGGAAGACAGAAGGACCCACTGCCCAAATAGCTTTAGGGTAAGATCACTGAACACACTATCCAAATAATCTTTGCATTACTCAAAAAAATAATATGTTACCTCTTCTCTGACTGTGCCAAACTGCACCCACTATTACATTAGATCTCAATTTCAAATCTCTGTACTTCGCATGTCTTCCTTCACAAATTCGCTTTCAGACTTAGCTCTTTTCTTCACTTCATGCATACAACATCACAACCGCTGCTACCATATCATAATTACATACTTTTCACATTACAAATACATTACAACAAGGAAATACATTCCTTCCTTTATACCACACTCAAATAATTACAAATGAGTCGGCATACAATTACAAAATAAAATTTTCCACACGCTACACCAAAATTACACAAAACTGTTAGCTTCCAAATACAATAAATCTTCATTCGTGTGACCTCAAAGTCTATGTTGTCATCCGTGTCACTATCAATGTGTCTTCAACTTCCCTTTAACTGCACAAAACTAGATTCCATTCTGATTAGGAGATATCATCTGATTTCCACAAACCGCTACTCAGGAACACTACTTGAATACTACTTCCACCAAAATGATCATAACTTCCATGAATGAATGAATTATTGTTTGCACTCTAAACCATAGACATATAACATATCAAAGATTATAACCTCAACATTGCATAACTCCAACTACAATAACCCATGTGCACTAATCCAAACTCTGTCTGCTTCTCTGCAAGTCTTTGGTAAATCACTCAATGATAATCATAGTCATGAATCCAACAACAACTACTACAAAATGGCTACCAAACATTTAGCATTCATTCGTAACACTTCACCTGCCTCATTATTTTGTAACAAGACTCCTAACATAGTGTGCTCAGACACATAACAATGTATCACAAAATATTTATGAAAATCCGGATGAGAAAGGATTGGAGCTTGTACAATTGCTTCTTTAACCTCATCAAAAGACTTTTTAGCCTCATCATTCCATCTAAAAGTTTTCTTCTCTCTTAACAAATTGACCTTAGGTCTAGTTGTTTCTAAAAGATTTGGCACAAATCTCCTCATGAAGTTGATTTTCCCAAAGAAAGACCTTATTCCACTCCTGTGAGATGGAAAACATAGTTGTTGAATTGCTCATACCCTCTCTAGGTATATCACAATTCCCTTTTCTGAAACTATGTGACCTAACGATTTTCGCTCAGTCACATAGAAGATTGATTTCTTAGGATTTAGAGATATCCCTTAGTTCCTGCATTCTTAGAGAATGAGGTTCAGATCTTTAGGATGCTTCTTTCTTCTATGGGAGAAGATAGTCATATCATCAAGGTACACCATGATCACTTTATTCATTAGATGACTAAAGGAAGAATTCATGGCCCGCTGGAATGTTGCTCCTACATTGATCAACCTGAATGGCATTCAGTTATATGAAAACATACCCTAAGGGGTAGTGAATGCTATTTTGTGTTGGTCCTCAGGGGCCACACTAATCTGGTTGTACATTGAAAACCCATCCAACAATGACATCATTTCAGACCCTGCCACCATCTAAAGAATATGGTCCATATTGGGGAGAGCAAATTTGTCTTTCAAACTTGATTTATTAAGATTCCTGAAGTCAACGCAAATTTGAATTTCTCCATTCTTCTTGCGAACAGGAACAATGTTCGCTACCCAGGTAGAATGATGAATGGGATAAATTATTTTTGCCTTAAGAATTTTATGAACCTCTCAGAAAATAGCATCAACAACTCTAGGGTTATAATTTCTCAATTTCTGCCTAAAGGGTTTGGCCCCTAGTTTAAGAGGGATGTGGTGTTGAAATTTGCCTTTTTCTGAAATCCTTTAAATCTTCATATGACCACGCAAAAACATATCTAAACTCCCACAGTAATTTTGTGAACACCTCTTTCTCAATAGGGTTGCAACACATACCTAAGTTGACAAACTTAGGGTCTTCATTACTTCCAATATTGATTTTCTCATAACTACTGGACTGTTCTTCTTTTGTCCTATCAACATGGCCTACAAAGAAATCCTTACAATCAAACAAATTTTCCATATTTACAAGAATTTTAGGAATATGATTTCCTTTTAATTGAATAACATCTGCTCCTTTTTCAACTTTCTCATTAGAAAAAAAATCTTGACATTCAGATTTTGAACCCTCAAAAAAGACAGAGGAAAACTTTTCCATACCTTGAAGAAAAGACAACACATGAGCATCATTGCTGAAAACTTGCCAAGAATTAGCATTGTCTAGAACATTAGGTCAATGACTGAGCTCAATGGTATACTGATCACTGTCAAAGTCAGGATGAGGAATTAACAACACTGCAGAACTAGCTAGGGCATTTGCTTTGGAATTCTATTCTCTAGGAATGGAATCAATTGAAAATTCCTGAAATCCTTCTATTTCATCCTAGACTCTATTTCTGTAGTGTTTCATTATGTCATTCCTCACTGCATATTTTCCTTTTACTTGTTTCACAATTAACTCAGCATCTCCTTTTTCTTTAAGCACTTTAATTCCTTTTCTTTTTGCTTCTTGAATCCCTAGTAACAAAGCTTCATACTTTGCAGTATTGTTAGTGTTCTCAAATTCAAGCTTATAGACAAAAGGAAATTTTTCATCAGTTAGAGATATCAATACCACCCCATCACCCAAACCAATAGATGAACAACTCCCATCAAATTCTAAGGTCCATAGTTCCTCATTATCAGGATATTTTTCATTCATGACATCAATTTTGGGCATGATCAAATAGTTAGAGAAATTAGTCTCCTGGTACAAAATGTGAGACTTAGGATCATCAAAGGGAAAAATAGTGTACTTGCACTTAGTCTTAGGTTGTAGAGCAACCTTCTTATCCCCAATGGGGATAATAGCCTGAGATAAGTCTAATTTGATTTCTCCACCCAGGTCTCTACAAAAGGTTCTACTCAAAAGCATACCATAACTAGCTAGTATGTCAGCAACCAAAATGGTCAACTTGAGCCTTTTGTTAGGGAAAGTTGCTAACACAACTTGGGCATCTTTGATTTCACCAATCAAAGGAACTTGCTTGGAATCTATGGAGTAGCACCTACTGAAATTTTTTGTTAAAGGCAGATCAAGGGCTTTTGCTACCAAAGAGGGCATGATGTTGTTAGAAGTGCCAGAATCTATAATACAATTACTAAGCTTATGATCATGGATGAACAAAGATACATAAAAAGGCTTAGGTTTCCCTATTATAGAAGCAAGCTCTGAGGATTCGAGATTGATGATGGGCTCTTTAACCTCGGGTTGTTTAATGTTCAACTCATTAGGGATTTCACTAGTGGACACAATATTTGCTTGATTAGATTGTAATATAGGAGAAGAACCTTTCACGTAAGCAACCAACTTGTCTAATTCACCAAGATTTGACTTCAAATATTCAGCAGGGGATATTTGAATTTTAGAAGACTTACAAAATTCTATAAAATTGAAAGTTAGTTTAGAATCTGACCTTTTAAGGATTTTAATCCCTGCTGGTTCACTCCCTAGAGTCTTTGTGCTACTGCCAGCTTGACTCATTGGTTCCTTATCTTTCTTGCCTTGAAATGGAGATGGAGAGTGACTGTGAATTTTTCCACCCTGCTGCACTCGAGTAAGCATTGAACATGAAGGATGCTCTAGAGTTGTAAGAATGTCACCACCTCATTCTGAGTCAGACTCATATTTGAGATAATAACTTACGAAGTCACCAAGTCCTCTAGAGTTATCTTCATTACCAAGAATTTCTACAATGGTTTCTTTGTTGGCCTCCATTTGCTTGTACCACACCATCTCAGGACAAGAATCACCATCATGCTCATCAGTCAAGTGAAAGATACACATATTATTTTTAGCAGGAGGTGATTTAATCTAAAGTCTAGGCTGATGTGATAAATTATTTGACTTCTTTACATAATTTCCTATTCCCTGGCCTCCATACTTTCTAGGGATGTCTTGATAGGGAGCAAGGGTAGTTTTGGGTAATTTCCTTTTTAGGGTAATCATATCATTTACAAGCCTTTGCACAACAGGATTAGAAGACCCATAAGTAGAAGCTTGATTATTAGGAGTTTGAACCTCTCATCTCCATTTACCAATAGTACTCATGTCATCTTCAAGCTCTACTACTAATGCTTGGGCAGCTACCAAGTCTGCCACTCTACCTCATCTAAGATGGAAGTTGATATTAGGAGGCATAGCATTTACAAATAAGCCCTTTCTATTCTCGTCATTGGGGCGATGAGCATTTGGAATTTGATGTAAGAGCTTATTAAATTTAGCCACAAAATCCCGCATGGGTTCATGCATCTCCTTTAATTGAGAGAGCTACAAAAATAAGGAGTGTTCATCATCGACTACTTTGAAGCGAGCCAGAAAAACTATTCTCATACCATTCCAAGTTGTCATTGACCCATGGGGGAAATGATGAAACTAATCTGTAGCAGTTTCAATCAAAGTCTGAACAAAAAGACAAATTCCCACATCTTCTGTACCCACACCTATAACACTACATGCGGTATTGAAGGCATTAATATGATCACTTGGGGAAACTTTACCGTCACCACTAAATTTGGGTAAAACCTCTCTAGCCTCTTTGGGTAAAGCTTGAATGTTAAAATTTGTTAGATCGAGGGGGCCAACCTGAGCACCCCATGGTTGATTTTGGGCCATGACTAGTAGAGAAAAATTTAGAGGCTGAGGATTAAAAAGAGATGTGATTAATGTGCCAGACAATGTAAGGGCCTGAAAACTAGAAATGGGTGTGGTAGACTTTGTAGGTGAGGATGCTCTACTAGTTGTTTGAGTCTTTCTTCTCACATAGATGTAAGGGTTGAAATTCAATCACTCAAGGGCTTCAAACTCTTCATCAAACAATCCCTTTTCTTTATCCCCTCTGGTATACCTCTTTTCTACCAGCTTACTAGTTGAAGAAGAAAAGAGAAAATTAATAGACAAAGACCTATCCTCTAGGCCTTTTCGTTGCTCTATTTTCTATAGCAACTGGTCAAACCAAAGGTAAAAATATCAACCACTCTCAAATTTCCTCCTCATCTTCAATTACTAACCTCACTTGTTGATATTGTTGCCCACTTGTTTTCAGGTTCCAAGAAGTTACATTAAGATCAACAATAATGTCTTCTTGCGTATCAGAGAAGTGAAGATCAAGTTACAACACTAGGGGCAGTTCTTGCTGACCAGGTACTCTATCAGAAGGTAGTACCATAATTGATCATTAAATGAAAATATTTAAGCACTAGTCTACTTGTTAGAGCTCCCTAGTAGAGTCACCAAACATCTATCGATATATAGATTTTCCTTCTTACTAAAACTATATCAATCTGCTAACACTCTTGCCCAAAAAAAGAAGGAAAAAATCATACAACAGTTGAGCTAGTCACTCATGACTAAACTCTTTGCGATCAAAGGAGTAGCTACCTTATATAAAGATCAATCTTGACAATTCATTTATTTGAAAAGAATAGAAAATAGTAAAGATAATGTATACTTTTGACTTGAAAGTACGAAAGGCTTTTTCAAATCTCATATGAAATGACTACTGAAAGATTTATGCTCTGAGAAAAGTCCACACTTATCTAAGCCAACTAACTAAGATGTAAAGGAAACATTCTCAAAAAGATAGATTCAACATATACTGAAATAAAAATGAGAAATGGATGTATGATCTTGAAACACATACACAAATTGTAGCAACATGAAATCAATTCCAACTGAAATCAACATACATGTAGTAACCAGACACACTGATCTGGGAAAGATACTACTATTTATTATATATATCAATTGATACTATATCATGAGTTTTAATTCAAAACAAAACCATTTATCGAAAGTATTTGCAGTAAATATTAAATTATTGAGTTTTTGCTACCAGAGAACTGGCCCTTTCAAGGTCCTTCAAAAATAAATTTATAGCCACGCAGGGCATAATCAGTTTCATAACTAAAAAGACTATCTTCAGAAAAGAAACTAACACCCTAACTACTTGGAACTACTTTGTCAAAGATTAGATGACTAATTAACTCTTCTTAGCTTTGGCATTGGTGGAGGCATCTGCTTCTTTGCGCGTGGCTGACCACTCCTCAAAAGCAGTCGCAAATCTCTCTAGCATCGCTTTATTTGGTGCAAAAATGAGATCAAGCCTCTGTTCCCAAATACTTTTGTAATTCAGTAGCTGCTCCAGCTTGGTCTCCAATGTCTTTATTTTCTCCTCACTAATCAATATCAGTGACTATACCTAGGCCACAACAGAGCAATCACGGGCCACCATTTCTTTGGCATCTTTTAATTCTTGTTCCCTCTTAGTGATGGATTCTTTCATCATGCCTATATCAATTCCAGACTTCATTTCACCACTGGCCAAGTTATAGAGATAGTCTATATGGTTGCTAAGAACCTCTTCAACACAAGCTACTGCTTTCAGAATCTACCTTTATTCCTCAATACCTTGATCAATCAGAGTACATTGCCATCCCTCATTGATTTTGGTTACAAACAAGAGGCTGACATCAACATCAGTCACTCCCTTATCGGATAAAAACTTATCTATACCGTAGATAAATGCTTCATCCAAGTTGGTTATCCCTATTTCCAAACCATCCCTCTTTCCTTCCCAGAGCTTTATATTTGCTTCAACGGCAGGCACCGGAGAGGAGGACTTACTGGTTAAATTCTCATAGGCTTGTGTAAAATGGTTAACCATTTCAACAACCTCTCCTATCCAATTGAAAAATTCTTTAGAGAGGGATCTCTCTTTGTGTACCTGATCAAGGAATTTTTTATTGTTTGGAGATTTGACATCCAAATTTAAATGTACCATTGCCAAAGGCTGGGGAATAGGATTCTACAATTTCTAGATATATTTTGCCATTTTGCATAGAGCTTGTTTCAACTTAGCTTTATCTTCGGCATCCTTCAATACACTGTGGTTGATTTTCTTGTTTGCAAAATTTAGAATATTCAAATCAGTAGCTCTGGAAGTCACTCCTAAGTCAACTTTCTCCACACTAAAATCTTGCTCAGTGACCTCAGCGCTAGTCTTGTTGGAGTTAGTCTTGAAATGTCATGCCCCGCAAGGGAACCGGGGAAGAGAACATAGATTCTCTTTGCAAAAGAAAACCTAAACAATGATTTATGAAAAAATTTGAATTTTTAAAAGAATTATATAAACAAAACATAGATTAACTTAGATTCCTCCAAGGTTCCCTTTTCATTTAATGTACAAATCATTACAACTTGATTTCTTCTTAAGAAAACTACATCCCCACATTTGTAGATTCTTTATAAAGAAATATAAAGTACTTTCATTTTAATTTTCCATTTAAATCCATCTATATTCCTAAGTATCCTTTATGAATGAGAAAACATTTAAAGCATTAATACCATATAATAGAACCATCTAAACATTTGATACATTACAAATATTACATTTGTTTTACTAGCTTTTCATTTATTCATCAATAATGAGAAACATATTACTTTACTTGAAATCTTACAACATCCTTTTATTTTCCAACAAACATCACATAAAGTTCATACTTTCCCTCTTCCTTTATCCTAAGTCTACCCATCTCCTCTTGGGAGGTAACAATAATTTTACATCATGAAAGATAAATACAAGTCTCCATTCTTCAAAATTGGAACACTATGAAAGTATGATTCCTTAAGCACTGCATCTATAAAAGGTACCTCCATAAAAAGATTTACCACAAAACCACATGGATACCAAAAAGGCCCACTCCCCCGTGCTAGGAGATAAACACCAAGGTCTACAAAGAAGGGATAGCTAGGCCATACCTAGGGTTGGGTAACCTTTCGCAAATAGAGAATGAAAAGAAAGTCAAAGTATAGATCTTTTCCCCAAAGGTTCTAAGGCTTGGTAGAAACTCTAAGTAACAACCTAAGTGAGTGTCATCCCATAGCCCTCACCCCTTGGGTTGTCCTAGTACTACCAACTCTGTGCCCCAGACCCCAAGTAGGCACATGCGGAACCGAATGTCTTTCATATAGACAAGAGCCATTTGATTGTACCTACGCATATGCACCTTCTCCCACTCCCATCCATAGCCTTTACGAGCACTAATGCCATGGGCGAGGCACATATTAATCTTTTTAGTGTTTGCACCCATTCCCATAAGTTTTAATTAAAATTATCACTTGTTAAATAACACTTCAGTCGATTATCCTGGTTCTAGCCACTTAGGGCCCCGACCCCACACTGAGAGCCACTCACTTAGTGTTCTTAGGTTTTCTACCCTTAACCAACTGATGGGGAAGTTAGGATAAACTAGCTAGTCAATGCCCCTAGTCCTCAACTGGATCCTAGTGTTCTCCTAACACCTTCTATGGTCTATAGGACTCCTTTCTAGTCAAGAATCCCCTAACCTAGCCTAACCTAACCACCAAGTATAGTTGCATCATCTTGCTCCTTTCCAAACACTTCTACCTAGCACCATCCCTTACATTGGCTTATAAGGGTCTTTTTGGGCTCAAAAACCATCCCAAGCTCTGACATGGAAATTGATGAGTTTCAGGGAGTTTTTATGAAATTTGAATCATCTCCAAAGTGGTTAGGAGGTTGGGTTTTTACCCAATTTTAGGGTTCCTTTGTAAATCAGGGCTACTAGAAAGAGCCCTATTAGGCCTCCCTCCGGATTTATAGGACCTCTAGCCCTCTTACTTCATGGAATCAAAATTCCTATTCAAGAGAGACTTCATTAAAAATGCCTAGCCCTCAAATATTTTTGGGGTTTTGGGCCCCCATCTATCCGTACAGTGCTTCCCTTAAGAATGAGGGTTTTAAGGGCTATTTGGGTCTCTCAGGGTCATAGTGTTATAACGTCTACAACAGCACCACTCCAGCCTTTCCCAAACTCTCTCCTCTACAACAGTGAGCCTTCATCCATGTACTTTTCCTCCCTCCAAAGGGCTTTCCTTGAAACTCCTTCCTCTGTCACCTAGAGCTCTTTCCTTGCTGACTCTTCCTAGCCGGACTCTGCTTAGCTCGCCTAGGGCTTGCTCAAACAATTGTTTGCACCTGCTTGCTTGGGCCCAACTTGCACATATTTATAGGGTAGGGTTTGCACTTCTAGAATCCAAAGTCCCATGGTGTGACCATGGTGGAAATAGGAGCAGCAACCCTACATTCTATAACCTCTCCAAACTGGAAGAGGACAGTCTAAAGCAAAGAAATGGACAAAATGAATACTAAAACTTGAAAGAATTTAATCTAGCACACACACATGAAGATCTAAATACATATAAACAATATCCCCTACAAAGATTCACCCAAACTTCACTCTATTCACATGTAATCAGTCCATAAACAATGATTGTTCCACACAAACTATGTTCAGACTAGTTTTTCTGTATAGTTGTCGTACAATAACAAAGCCAACCCATGAATTAGGGTTTTTCAAGTCACTTATAGTCTTTACCTCAGTGTTGGAGCTTGATTTGGGCTTGGAGCCACTTTGATAAGGTTTATACCTTATTGAGAAAAGTTGCTAAGCAACTTTGAAAAGTTGCCAGCAACTTTTGGAGCAACTTTTCTTGCTCATGCCATTCTTTTGCAAACTCACTTTTAAGACCAACCTTAGGTCTGTTAAAAAGCACACTTGTGCTAAAACTTGCCAAACCCTCATTGTAATACTATAATCTCAAGAAACTAGCATTGATCTCAGGTTGACAACAGGCCCTGAGCCACTGTGCCAGCAGATAGACAAAACCAACTAAACTCTATGACCTAGCCTAGGCCTAGACACATAAAATGAGCTTAACTCTTATTCTAGATGCATGCTTCATTTAAGAAGTTCATCACAACAAAATTTAATTGGTGGGAGCCCTTAGAAGGGTGCTCCTGCATCATAATCCCCCTCAGCACAAACTAAGGCACTTTGGGGTCAAAAAGAGCAAGATCAACTCCAAACTTCTTGAACCATCCTTCCTTAATCCAGGTTGCTTCAGATTCAGGCTGATCCATCCATTTGATCAAATGCTCCATATAAACTTGATGTCTAGTGGTCTTCTTCACTCTGGATTCTAATATCTTCTCTGCTTTGGCTAGCTTCTTCCTGGGCATTGCATTGGTGTCTATGTCTTGCAGCACCTTGTGTGAATGCATACCTTGCTAACTAATATATCCTTTGAACATGACCAGGTCTACAACATTAAACACCAGTGATATGGCTAAGTCTGATGGCAAGTCCACTTTGTAGGCATTCTTTCCATATTTGGCTAGAATCTAACATGGGCCTACTCTCCTCATTTGTAGCTTGGTGGGCATTCCCTTCTACATCCTTACTTTGTTAAGATGGACCATGACATAGTCCCCAATCTGAAACTATACTTCTTTCCTCTTTTCATCCACTTTAGCTTTGAGTTTATAAGTGGACTCCATAATGGACTTCTTCACTTGCTCTTGAACCTCCTTGATGGTTTGAGTGAAATCTTCAGCTTGTCCACTCTTCAACTCCATAGAACCTAAGTCTCTTAACTCACACACTCCTCTATGGTGTCTTCCATATGCTATCTCAAAAGAACTTCTTCCTGTGGTCCTGTTTACATTGTCATTGTAAGCATATTCAGCCTAAGATATAACAAGATCCCAAGTCTTCCCATACTCCTTTGTCAAATACCTTAGAAAGTTGCCAAGAACCTTGTTTATGACTTCAGTTTGACCATCAATTTGAGGATGGTATGTTGAACTGAAAGAGAGATTAGTTCCTAACCTTTTCCATAAGGTTTTCCAAAAGTGGCCCATGAACTTTCTATCCCTATCTAACACAATACTCAAAGGGATTCCATGGATCCTAACTATCTCTTTGAAGAAGAGATGTGCTACATAGCTTGCATCATGATTAGTTCTACATGGAATGAAATGACTCATTTTAGAGAACCTATCTACTACAACATAGATGTTATCCATACCTAATTTGGTTTTAGGGAGTCCAACCACAAAATCAATGCTCACACACTCCCAAGGCCTATTTGGAATTGGTAAAGGTTAATAGAGTCTTGCATTGCTTGAACCTCCTTTAGCTCTTTGACATACTCCACATTACTCTACATATCTCCTCATATCCCTTGCTAGCTTAGGCCAAAAATAGTATCTTTGCACCAACTCCAATGTCTTATTTATGCCAAAATGTCCACTTAGACTACCATTATGCTTCTCTTGAATTAGATTTTCCCTCATGGATCCCCTAGGTACACATAGCTGATTACCTTTAAACAACAATCCATTTTGAAGGGTGTAATCTGCAAACTCACCATGGAAATGGTTCTCAAACTCTAGGCACACCTTGTAGGCTTGTGAGAAGCCTTCATCCTCCTCATATAAGTCTTTAAAACCTACTATTCCAATTCTTTGTAGCTGTACTTCTTGGACAATCAAAAGCTTTCTACTCAAGGCATCTGCTACCTTGTTGAGCTTCCCCTTCTTATGTTTGATTGTGAAGGTAAAGGATTGGAGATACTCCATCCACTTCAAATTCCTATTACTAAGCTTCTCTTGAGTTTTTATATAGCTTAAAGCCTGATTATCAGTAAATACAACAAATTCTTTTGACAAGAGGTAATGCCTCCACTTCTTGAGAGATTGTACCAATGCATACAACTCCAAGTCATAGTCTGAATACTTCTTCTTTGCCTCATTGATTTTTTCACTAAAGAATGCCATAGGCCTTCCTTCTTGACTCAATACACCCCCTACTACTACACCACTTGCATCACATTCAATGGTGAAAAATTTGTCAAAAGTAGGTAAGAGTAAGATAGGTTTGGTAGCTACCTCTTGCTTCAATGTTTGAAATGCTTTCTCAGCTGCCTTAGTCCACTTGAACTTGGTTTTCAGTCCTCCTTTGATGGTGTCTAATACTGGTGCACAAATCCCACTAAATTTTCTCACAAACTTTCTATAAAATTGGGCTAATCCATGAAAACTTCTAACTTCAGTCCCTATTTTGGGGGCAGGCCAATTCAAGATTGCCTCCACCTAGCTTGGGTCCATTTTCAAAGTACCCTTGGACACGAAAAATGCTAAGTAAACCAAATCTTGCTGCATGAACTCACACTTTTCTAGGTTGATGGCTAAGTGCTCTTCATGGAGTCTCTTCATCACCAACTTCAAATGCTCAAGGTGCTCTGCTTTTGTTTTGCTATAGATGATTATATCATCTAGATACACCACTACAAATATTCCTATGAAGTCCTTCAAGACCTCATTCATTAACCTCATGAAGGTACTTGGGGCATTGGTAAGCCCAAATGGCATCACCAGCCATTCATACAATCCATTTGTGGTTTTAAAAGTGGTCTTCCACTCATCACCCTCCTTGATTCTAATTTGGTGATAACCAATTTTTAGATCCAACTTAGTGAAATACATAGCACCTCCTAAGAAATCCATCAAATCTTCTATTCTTGGAATTTGGAACCTATACCTGATAGTGATCCTATTGCTAGCCCTTGAATCTGTGCAAAGTCTCCATTTTCCTCCTTCATGGATGCTAAGACCACTGGGACTGCACATGGACTAATACTCTTATTAATCAGTTGTTGACCCAATAGTTCTTGCACTTGTCTTGCCACTTCCTTATTCTGATCAAAGGTAAGCTTGTAGGCTGCTTTGTTTGGTAGGGATGCACCAGGTACAAAGTCTATTTGATGACTTATGGCCCTTCTTGGAGGTAAGGTGGTAGGGGTTCCATCACTTACTATATCTTTGAATTCTTCCAGCATTTGCTTCACTTCCAATGGTGTTTAAGCCTACAACTTCTTGTCATCCTCCTTTGACTTCACCATGATAGCACATCCTATTGTCTCCTCATCATGTAGTGCATGTAGGAACTCCTTACCACTGCTAAGCAACACAGTAGGTGTTTTAGAAGTACCTTCTTCATTCTCGGTTATGGACTAAATCTTAAAAGTTCTCCCATCTTTCATGAAAGAAATGGAGTTTTCTTCTCCATCATACATCACCTTCCTATCAAATTGCCAAGGTCTTCCCAATAGAAGATGGCATGCATCCATGGGTAGGACATCACAAAGCACTTTGTCCTTATAGCTTGCAATTGAAAACTCCACCCATGTCTGCTCATTTACTAGCACACTCTGCTCTTGTTTCAACCAAGTCACCTTGTAGGGGTTTGCATGGGGAACCTTTGTGAGTTTGAGCTTCTTTGCTGCTTCCTCTACTATGATGTTATCAATGGACCCTAAATCCATAATAACTTTGCAAACTTTGCCTTGTATCTTGCATCTGACTCTAAAAAGATCCCTCCTCTGCTTGGGTTCACCTTGGTTAGGTTGTCTTATTAGCACTCTCCTGAACATCAAGTTCTCCCCCATCTCTAACTCTAGTTTGCTGACCTCATTGGTACATGAGCTGCTATTATATTCTTGGGTATATGCTACCCTCTTTTCATTGCTTGAGTTTGATGGCTTGTCAGGACACCTATAGGCAGGGTGTCCAAGCTATCCACATTGATAGCATTCCATTGTGGCAAAGTAGGAGCTACTTCTTCCTCATACAATAATTGAGAGAGGGGGGAAACAATTATCCAGTGTCCCAAACCAAAATGTATAATTTAAAACAATTTCTTCAATTTTTTCTCATCGGTAAGCAATAATAACTCTCACTATCTGTGCTTTTACCGATTACCAGTCTAATACTTATAACAGTTTACTGCTCAAATCTAACATGTAACATGCAAAGTATGATAACAAACAAATATCAAAATCAACACATAACACAAAAGATTTAACATGGAAACCTTGTAAAGGGAAAAACCACCTGGGACCGGCAACCCAAAATTGTTCACTCTTCTGAAGTGAGGTCGGTTAAGACACAACCCTATTAAAGGTTACAAACACACTGTTAGGTGTGACCTTGTTAGAGGATTTTAGACTAGAAGTTATCATCCAGCTAGCATTCACTATGAGGTTGACAGGATAACAATGTTCATTTTATGAATGACACATCATAAGACTTTCAGAGTCCACTTGGTAAAGAGATTTAGACTGTAAACAATGGTTAAATATGTAACAGTAAAATGACCTGCCTTAATACAACTTCAATTGCAGATTATAGATCAATATTCAGTCCATACAAATCCTTCTAATCAATAATTCACTTCAGATTCAATACTGTATCAACTTACTATCCATCGGTAATAGCTATCTGTAGCTCGGTAATTGTTTTGCAGCTCGGTTCTTACTAACCAGTATGGTTAGAATGCATGAAAACCTTATTCACGCGATAATCCTGCAGCTACTTCTTCTCAGCACCTTACTAAAGAAATTATGTCCTCTTATATAGACAAGTAAATCATTTTCCTCTCCACCATCATATTTTTCCGCTTAATCACATTCATAGATTTTGCCACATAAAACTTTCTCGGTACTTGTGTCACTAACATGTTTCAATCTTTTCTGTTAGATCTTCTTTGAATTTTGTCATCCATTGATCTACGTAACAAACTTTATCTGTTACCTTGATGTTATACTCTTGCCAGCTCATCAATCTTATTAGCTAAACTAATCATTTAATTCATTCTGTCCTCCTCAGTTAACAAAGAATGCGTCGGTGAACACTGCTCGGTTAATACTGCGGTCGGTATACACTACACTCTGTTGGTGTGTACTAGAAATGCTTCATTTACTAACAACACTGCTTTGTGTCTTTCAGCTCTATACTTCATCATAGATGAATGTAACATAATAAAGTCAATATCAACAAGTCATAGACTCATCAATAAGTTACTCAATGTGTTCCTTATCCTCATCTGTCATGTACATCTTTCCTCATGTAGATTTCTCCGTTCTTCATTTCTTTTCCACTTTTCTTCAAATGTCTCGATGTAGTAACTTACAAGATAAGTGCTATCAAGCTAGTTGATATCAATGACAACATAATACTGATTTAATCATATTCCATATCTAATCAGTGACTCCTTAGTGATCTTGCAATCACAGATCCTTCAATCAGATTCCAAATCAATTGTAGTCCAACAATCTCTCCCTTTGGCATTGATGGCAACTTAAGTAATATGAAATGTACCATACACATACCAAACATACATTCTACAATGTTGTAAACAAATGTTGTAAGTTGAATAGACTTAATGTGTTTAATCACTATGTTACTAAACAAGCATTAAGTAATATAGCTTTACCAGTCTGTAGTTGTAATCTTTTTAGTTCTTCTGTTCCATTCAGATTGTCTCTCCCCTTGGATAGTTCTTGTCGGTGCTTGTATTTTCAAACCTTTCAACCTCTTTCATATTGTTCATCTCTCCCTTTCATTGTTGTACATTCCTTTCATATTTTTCATCTCTCCCTTTGACAATAATACTAAAGAAACAAATAAACAATCAGCTCTGTAGTAGCCAAGTAACTCTCTATGGTGTTCTGTACTTCCTCTGTATCTCTGTATACTGATATCTCATCGGTTCAAGTGCTCAAACTTAATCAAAACCTTGAACATGATTCAAAGTGTGAACTATGCTACATCAACATGAATGATCTTCTGATAAAAGTAGGCTGATGCAACATCCAAATCACCTTAGTGACTAATAGACTGGGGACAGACCCCAAGTCTAGTCCTCAAGTATTCAAATGTGTCCTTCGGTAGAGGTTTTGTAAAAATATCAGCAAGTTGTTCTTTAGATGTAACAAATTCTAACTTTACTTGCTTCTCATGCACTTGTTCTCTTAAGTAATGATACTTGATGGATATATGCTTTTTCTTAGAGTGCATCACAGGATTCTTTAAAATATTAATAGCACTAGTGTTTTCACAATATATAATCACCGGGTTAGTGATTACCTCATTCATTCCTTCCAACACTTGTTTGATATATGAAATGTTTGAATAGTTAGTAGCAGCAACAACATAATCTGCTTCAGCTGTAGACTAAGAAATACAAGCCTGCTTTTTACTTGTCTAGGTTACAAGTCTTTCACCAAAGAAAAATGTTCCTCCGGTGGTGCTTTTTCTGTCATCCACGTTTCCAGCCAAATTAGCATCAGTGTAAACTTTCAGTTCAAACTTCCCTTCCTTAGGATACCATAATCCATAATTCTCTATTTTCTTCAAGTATCTTAAGGTCCTTTTTGTACCTATCATGTGTGATTCTCTAGGGTTAGCAGAAAATCTTGCAACTATTCCCACAGCATGAGCTATATCTGGCCTCTTGTGAAATACGCACATTAACTTACCAATCATGGATCGATAAAGTGTCTGATTTACCTCAGTAGTTTCATCCTCCTTTGTCAATTTTCATCCAGTAGCCATCGATGTTCCCACAGGTTTAGCATCTTCCATGCCAAATGTCTTCAGTACTTCCTTTATGTATTTAGATTGTCTGATGAATATGCCATCACTCTGCTGAGTCACTTGTAGTCCAAGAAAGAACTTAATCACTCCAAACATAGACATTTCAAATTCCTTTTGCATGTCATCAGAAAATGCCTTGCAGACAAGATCTGAGCCACCAAAGATAATATCATCAACAAATATTTTAGCAATGATAATAGTATCATCAGTATCACCTTTCACATACAAATTGTTGTTTTCACTTGTTCTTACAAATCCAATACTTAACAAATAAGTATGCAGTCTTTTATACCATGCTCTCAGTGCTTGCTTTAGTCTATATAAAGCTTTATGTAATCTACATACCATGTCTTTATTGTCAGGATCAACAAATCCTTCAGGTTGTTCAATGTAGACTTCTTCTTCAAGTATACCATTCAAAAATGTTGACTTCACATCCATTTGATAGAATTTGAATTTCTTATGTGCAACATATGCAAGTAGCATTCTAACTCCTTCTAATCTAGCAATAGGTGCAAATGTTTCACCATAGTCAATGCCTTCTTCCTGTGCATATCCCTTGCATACTAATCTAGATTTATTTCTTGTGACTTTACCATTTTCATTCAATTTATTCCTATATATCCACTTAGTACTGATAACATTCTTATCTTTTTGTCAGGGTACTAAGGACTAGGTTTTGTTCTTTTCTATTTGTTCTATTTCCTCTTTCATTGCATTAACCCATTCTTCATTCTCTAATGCAACTTTCACAATTTTAGCTTCAAACTCACAAACAAGACATGTACCTTGTCTTGTTTTGCTTCTGGTTTGCATTCCAGCATGTCTATCTCCAATGATTTGTGTTTCAGGATGATGTCTCCTGACAAAACTAGCCAAGACTTGATTTCTCCTTTCTTGTTCATCCTGCTCAGGGTCATTTCCTTGCTCGGTAGCTCCATCTTGTTTGTTGATTTGTCTTGCCTATTGTCCTACATTATTTCCCTACTGACCAGTTGTCATAGCTTGCAGTGTCGGTAGATACTCTAGATGTTCAATGTAAGTGAATCTACCATAATCTTCTGGTTTCTTTGTACTTTCATCTGTGTACTTATCATCAAACTCATCAACACGAACATTAGTACTTTCAACAATCTTATTTTTAGTCTTATTCCAACATTTGTATGCTTTACTTGTAGTGGAATATCCCAGAAATATTCCTTCATCTCCTTTAGAATCAAATTTTCCATTTCTCTCATCTTTCAAAATAAATCATTTACTTCCAAAAATTCTGAAATAACTTATAGTAGGTTTGTGTCCAAACCATAGTGCATAAGGTTTTTGGTTGAAGTCCTTCAGTTGTACTCGGTTAAGAACATATATAGCTGTGCTAAAAGCTTCCCTCCAATATGTCTGAGCAATATTTTTCTGTATCATCAATGTTCTAGCATAGTCAATTATAGACCTATTCCTTCTTTCAACAATGCCATTTTGCTGAGGTGTTCTCAGTGCAGATACCTGCCTCTTGATTCCATGCTCATTAAAAAAATTAGTAAATTCATCAGAGATAAATTCACCTCCTCTATCAAATCTTAAGCATTTTATTTCCTTTCTAGTTTCTTTCTCTACCTTAGCTTTATACCACTTAAACATTTTGAAGGCTTCAGATTTCTCTTTCAAGAACATAACAATCATCAGTCTAGTATAATCATCAACAAAAAGAATAAAATATCTATCACCAAAATAGCTCTGAGTTCTCATAGGACCACATAGGTTGGTATGAACCAACTCAAGTATCTTCTTTGTTGAATAGTCTTTTCTTTTAAAACTAGACTTAGTCATCTTACCTCTTTGACATTCGTGGCACATAGCATGATCAGGTTTTGTTAAGTTAGGTAGTCCTCTAACTCTTTTCTTTCTACTAATCTTGATCATGTTGTCAAAGTTCACATGGCATAACCTTCTGTGCCACAACCAAACATCTTCATCCTTTATTAGCAAACAAGAAGACTGATCTATATCAAGATAGAATAGATTACCTCTGCATTGTGTACCAATTCCAACAAGTCTTCCTCTATCATCATAAATCTTCACCTTTTTGCTCTCAAAAGCCATTTGGTGGCCTGAATTGTTCAGCTAAGCCACACTTATCAGATTATAATTCAGTCCATCTACCCAATATGCATTTTCACATTGTAATATGTCATTGATCATCAATGAGTCTTTACCTCTTACCATACAAGGTGCATCATTTCCCATTATCATAGATCCTCCATTATATTCAATAAGATGATCAAACTTCTCTACATCACCGGTCATATGATGTGTGCAACCATTGTCTATGATCCATGTATCATTTCTACTTACTTTAGAGATCAGTGTTGTCTCTTCATGTTTCTCTTCCTCTTCTGAGTCATCTTTCATAGCAACAAATAAAACTTCTATATCATCATCAGAATCAGATTTAGTTTTAATATTTTCGGCTATGTAACATTCCTTTTTTCCTTTTTCATCTCGGTTGTCTCTGTTGTTATGTCAGTAACCTCTGTTGACTCTTCTCCCATAGCTTCCTTCAGATTGGTCTTTGGATCTATCATCATCTTTCTTCTGTGGACATCTAGCAGCGATGTGACTAACTTCTTTACAATTAAAGCATGCTAAAGGTAGCTGACCTCTATACCTTTCCTTTCCTTTAGGTAATCTTCTAGCCATAAGTGCTTCAAGATCATCAAATTCATCATCGGTATTGTCATCACTATCACAATTCTTACTATTCCTGCTAGACTTTCCAATCTTTAGAGAAGACATGAAAGCGGATTCAATAGAAGGAACAACATTGTTATCAAAATTGTTTAATTCAAAGGTTGTAAGTTTACCAATCAGAGTGTTAAGAGTGAGGTTGGATGTAGCTCTTGTTTCATCAATTGCAGAAATCCTGATTGCATAAACTGGTAGCATAGTTCTGAGAATCTTGCTTATCACTGTTTCATCATCAATCACTCCATCAGATGCTCTAATAGCATGTACCACCTCTTTGAGTCTATTTGAATATTGTATAATGTTCTCACCTTCTTTCATTCTCATATCATCAAATTCGCTTCTCAGAATTTCAGCTCAGGCTCTTTTGACATTCAGATCTCCATTGTATATTTGTGCTAATTTATACCACATTCCTTTGGTAGTTGTGCATGTCTTGATATCTTCAAATTCAGCATTGGTATAGGCAGCAACAAGTTCCATCATAGTAAGATTGTGTTCATGCTTATCCTTCAGTTGATCAATAGTTAGGGGACCTGTGGGTGGTTTCATGTAGCCATTTTCCATCAGATCTAGTGCTGAGTTCCCAATTCTAGATATGTGCAGCTTCATTTTACTTTGCCATACTGCAAAGTTCTCTTTATTCAGTTTTGATACTTCCCTCTTATACATATTGAGACCTTTATGCTTAAGTCCTTAAAACTTTGTTCCAAGCAACACTGCTCTGATACCAATTGTTAGAATAACTGAGAGGGGGGTGAATCAGTTATCTAGTGTCCCAAACCAAAATGTATAATTCAAAACAATTTCTTCAATTTGTGCTTGTCAGTAAGCAATAATAACTCTCACTATCTGTGCTTTTACCGATTACCAGTCTAATACTTATAATAGTTTATTGATCAAATCTAACATGTAACATGCAAAGTATGATAACAAACAAATATCACAATCAACACAATACAAAATATTTAACGTGGAAACCCTGTAAAGGGAAAAACCACCTAGGTCCAGCAACCCAAAATTGTTCACTCTTCTGAAGTGAGGTCAGTTAAGACCCAACCCCATTAAAGGTTACAAACACACTGTCAGGTGTGACCTTGTTAGAGGATTTTAGACTAGAAGTTATCATCCAACCAGCATTCACTATGGGGTTGACAGGATAACAATGTTTATTCTATGAATGACACATCATAAGACTTTCAGAGTCCACTCGGTAAAGAGATTTAGATTGTATACAATGGTTAAATATGTAACAATAAAATGACCTATCTTAATACAACTTCAATTATAGATTAAAGATTAATATTCAGTCCATACAAATCCTTCTGATCAATAATTCACTTCAGATTCAATATTGTATGAACTTACTGTCCATTAGTAATAGCTCTTTGTAGCTCGGTAATTGTTCTGCAGGTCGGTTCTTACTAACCAGTATGATCAGAATGCATGAAAACCTTATTCACGTGATAATCCTATAGCTTCTTCTTCTTCCCGAAACCTTACTAAAGAAATTTTATTCTCTTATATAAATGAGTAAATCATTTTCTTCTCCACCATCAAATTTTGTTTCTTAATCACATTCATAGATTTTTCCACATAAAACTTTCTTGGTACTTGTGTCAATAACACGTTTCAATCTTTTCCATTAGATATTCTTTGAATTTTGTCAGTCATTGATCTGCGTAACAAACTTTATCTGTTACCTTGATGTTATACTCTTGCCAGCTCATCAATCTTATCGGCTAAACTAATCATTTAATTCATTTTGTCCTCCTCGGTTAACAAAGAATGCGTCAGTGAACACTACTCAGTTAATACTGCAGTCGGTATACACTAAACTCCATCGGTGTATACTAGAAATGCTTCATTTACCGACAACACTACTTTGTGTCTTTAAGCTCTATACTTCATCATAGATGAATGTAACATAATAAAGTCAATATCAACAAGTCATAGACTCATCAATAAGTTACTCAATGTGTTCTTTATCCTCATCTGTCATGTATATCTTTCCTCATGTAGATTTCTCTATTCTTCATTTCTTTTCCACTTTTCTTCAGATGTCTCGATGTAGTAACTTACAAGATAAGTGTTGTCAAGCTAGTTGACATCAATGAAAACATAATACTGATTTAATCATATTCCATATCTAATCAGTGACTCCTTAGTGATCTTGCAATCACAAATCCTTCAATCATATTCCAAATCAGTTGTAGTCCAACACTTCCTACACCTCTTCCTCTATTTCCTTGAGAACCTCTTCCTCTACCAAAAGATCCTCTTGTACTGATTTCTGAACTTTGTTCCAAAAGTCTTCTTTCCCCTTGGTTTCTAGCATCACCACCTCTTCCACTAGAACCTCCTCTTTGAACCCCTCTAGAGTCTCTACCTCTACCTCTATTCTTTGAGTTAGGTTCCTGCTTCCTTCTTTGCTTCTCTTCAAGTTTTTGTGCCATGTGCTGACACCCAAGGACTGTGGTAGGAGTGAACAAGCTCATCTCCTCTACTATGTTCCATTTTAGACCACTTAGGTACCTTGCCACTTTGATACTTTCCTCTTCTTTGATTTTGGATCTTAAGCTCAACTTGTGAAACTCTTCACTGTAGGTGGTGTATGCACCCAAAAATAGTCACCTAGACTTTGGGCCCCATTTATTTGATTTATTTATCTCTGAATCAGTTTTATCAATAATCAATATTTTTCAACACTATCAATTTCTTGATCAAATCCTAATTTCATCATTTTTTATTATTTTCCATGGGCTAACCATTTTATCCTAAAGTATTTATTTAATTAAAAGAAATATTTCCTCCCCTTTTATTAAATAAAAGCCCTCACTTTTCCTCTTATCCTAAGTTGCACAATAAAGCATCATTCTTATTTTATAAGAAAGGGAAAAAGCACTTTTTGTCTCATATGAACACAAAAGTCAACTTCTATTTTCCTATTGGAGGATATTTGTGCACAAGGATCAAGCTTCCATTTTTCTCCACCATTGATTAAGTCTTTTGCCTCTTAATCTCAATGGTCTATTTCACCTCATTTCTTTTAAAAGGAGAGCTCTCCTCCTCATTTTAGGATCTTAGGTTTTTATGCTAATGTTATGCTACAGGTTTTCTAGGTCGTTTGGAGCTCTTTGAAGACATTGTGGCATTCAAGCTTTGAAGATCTTTGTTGTTGCATTTCATTTAGTTCTCATATTTGCTTTCATAGTAGCATGATCATGGCATTTATACTATAGATTTCCTTGTATGCAATAGTTTAATCTAACATAGCCTAATTAGGAAGGTTGTAATCTTTGTACTTTCCTTTCATAGCATAATTTGTACTTGCACTTTCATATAATAATTTGCATACTCATATAGGTTACATTGCATTGCATTCATATTGATTTCATTAGAGATATTGGCACTCTTGCCCTTGTCTTTGATTTGGAATCTCTCATTGTGTGGTTCACTAGCAAGGTCATGAGTTTATAGCTCTAGTTGAGAGCAATTTTACAAATCTTGCAACTCCATGCATAGAGAGCTATGGATCGATTTGTGAGGGCTCATTTTTTAGTTTCCTTACATGTAAGGATTCATAGAAGTGTGGTCACATTTTCACCATACATTTTTGGTGCCCACCATGGGGCAGAGTGGATAGACTTTATCCTTTAGATGTGTTGCATTTTTGTGATTTTTTGGATTAATTTGTGCATATCCTGTATTCTCTATTTTCGGTCTCAAAATATCACGCGGCACTTCTCAGGATTATTGTGTGACATTTCTCAGTATATGGGTATGACAATTCACGCAGAGGAAGAATCACCCTCCTATATTAAGTTCTGTCGCCTGGTATGGTGCGATCTGTCTCCTGACTTTTATACAGGTTATTGCCCAGACCGATAAGTATTGCTTGAATACAGAAAGCTCTGTCACACAATTCTAGTGAAGTCTGAGGTATATCACCTGATATAGCAGAGAGCTAGGTTTTGAGTTTTATCATCCGAATTTGATCACATTTAGTTTGCTGGTTTACTTTAATGCATTTAGACAAGTTTAATTTCCATTTCTTAGTCTAAATTGATCAGGTTTTTGCATTACTTTCATTTAGATTTTGGTTTTCCTCACCCTAGTTGTCTAACAAGTTGTGGTTGTAGGAGCTTTGCTTGAAGGAGATTGCCATAAATTGCATGCTAAAGGGCTACTAACAGTTTGCAGGGCTGCCCAAAGCATAATCAAAAGTAAAAAAGAAAAATATTCAAGTGTTTGTGATTTATTTCCTTTCAAGTGTGGCATTTACTAATTGTTTTAGGAACTTTAATACCTTGTGAAAGAGATTTTGAGGTGGTAGGAGAAGTATGCTCTTCACCTTTAGGTGAACCAAAAAATCTTGACCCATCTTAAGGTTTTGGAAGCAAGGGGGTAATTGAATTTTCTTGGTGTGTTTGGGAGAAGTTTTTGAGATAGGGGAGTATGTTCTTCACCCTTGTGGTGAACCAAAAACCTTGAACCTCAAAAATCATCCATTCTTTGTTCAGTTTAGGATCCTTTAGCGGGCCTGCTCTTGAGCAATCAAGAGGAACGACCCAAGTGGCAACAAGCCTTTTCTGGCTATTCTGACTCACTATAATCTCAAGGCTATCGACGATAGAAAACCTTGGTAAACATAACACTTGTCTTCGCTTGATGTGAGTAGCTCATGGGATTGTGACCATGGGGAAAGCATTGAGCAAGAATGCTTAAGGTACTCTTGAGGCCGCGAGGTCCTAGTCCTTTATAAGGAGCAAGAGGGTTGTTATGAATGGAAGCCCTTACTAAGAACCATAGGTTAGAAGCCACCTTTATTTAGCCACTTATCTTCTTAGTGCAAGGATTGATCCAAGTGGACTAACCCAGATCACCCCACCATATGTGTTCCTTTGGTTGTGTTATTTGACACTTCCACGACAAAGCCAATATCTCTTGTGGGCAACCACTTGGTGTGAGGTGAGGTTGCATCAAGTTGTGGGCTAAGTTGGTAAGTATTGAGCCTTGTCTTGTAGGTAGATATTGCTTGAAGTGTTTTCAAATGTGCTAAACCAATGTAAATGTTCTCACATACAAGCAATCGATAGCTTCCATAGGGTGCAATTTTACTTTTTGAATATCTCAAGTGTTTGTTTTGGCAAGGTTGCTTTTGCCCTTGTTTCAAGTGTTTGGAGACATTTTTGATACCCTACTATTTGCAAACCTATCCAATTACTTTTGAATTTGTGATTGACATCAGACATTTTCACCCTAACATTTAGAAAATCCAAGATCAGACCTTAAAACTTGAAATTTTGCACACATTTGGTCAAAAACTACATCAGCATCACCTACTTAAGAGAAACATCATATGATACATCACGCTAGACTGTGTCGCCTGTCAGTGGTTAAGTCTGTTGCCTAGCCGTTATCAGGTCTGTCACCTGGTAAAAAAAATGAAATATCGCCCAGTATTAGGTATATCGCCTAGTTTGCCTGGAGTTTGTCGCATGAGAATTTTCATCAATATTCTTAGTTTCAGTCATTAAGTTTCCTTTAGTACAACTTGAACTTTGAGTAGGTTATCTGACCTTGCTCTTAGAGACCTGTTTTGACTGCAAATTTCTAATTCTAGCCTTCTAGGGACCATTTCAATTCATTTGCAAGGTTGTCTTGGAAATAATTTGTCAAGTTAGAGAGTTATTCCTAGTGAAAAGTTTGTCTTTAGAATTGTTGATTACACCCATGGAGAATTTGGATCCTATTATTGTCCAATTCAATTTCAATTTTAATTTTGGCTAAGTCCAACCTCCTGATCAAAAGGGCAATGGTATTCACCCTTTGATTTGAAGCACCTCTTTGACAGTGTTGGTGATGCCTTTTATTTTCTATCTTTTCATTTTCTCTTTGGACAATAGAGAATCTCAATTATCCTAGGTTGGAATTGACACTTTGAGAGATTGACCTATCACTTAGAGTTTCTTTCTTTCATGTTAGTTACTACAAGATATCAAGTAAATCAAGGGGAAAGACCCCCAGTTATCTTTAATCAATTACCACCAGTTAGAACACGTCAACAACGTAAAGAAAAGGAACCCCTCTTTGATCAGTCCCCTAGGAGTCAACTAGAGGTTGAGGCTAATCCTTTTGAGGAAGGTACACCTAAGACACACTACTCATCAGGCACAAACATGAGTTTCTCAAAGATAAAGAATTCTAGAGAAGATATCAACCGCAATCTTCAAGAAATGTTTTCAAGTTTTAGACATAATGATGATGATGACCTCAGATATAGTCCACCAAGGTCACCTCATGATAAATAAAGATATTGGGATCCTCAACAAAGAGTAGAAAGACACCATAGGCATAGTCCTTCGGAGTCAGGATCCCCACAACATACTAATTACAACAATTATTCAGAATACCATGTCAATGCGGCCAACTTACTCAATGCATCCGGACCTTCATCTCCAGTTAAGGAAAACCCTTGGCATACTAATGCTAGATTGAGGGCTATTGAAAGAGCTAAGCAAGATTATAGAGATGAACAAGCCGTGGAACAAGAGAAACTTAGGAGATTGGAAGAAGAAGAGAAAGTCTTGTTAGAAATGAAGAAAAGAGCGTTGCAAGAAGAAGAAGATAGGTTGTATGCGCAACAACTTCAAAGACAATTTGATGGAAGGAGGACTAATGGTGGAACAAATTCTCCACCATCAACACCCTCTCAAAGTCCTAAGACTAGAAGGAGGTCTAGGACACCCTCAAGATCACCAAGTCCAAGAGGAAGAAGAGTTTCAAGAGTTGATCACAATAGGAGAAATTCAGCTCCTAGACTTTCTAGACAACCCTCCCAAATAGCACATCATACTTCACAACATGGGGGGAGGTATGTTAATTTGGACACCTTAGACTTCATGGCTATTCAACAAGAACCTTCATTTCAAGCCTATGTCAAAAGGTATGTGGAACAAAATAAAGATCAATTCCTAGAAAGTCTAATTAATAAGGGTGCAAGAGTCCCCTTTGATTTTGATGTGGATAGAAAGGTAAAGAAGCAAGATCCATCCACAAATGAAGTGATCAAACAATTACAAAGAGATGTGGACAACATGAGATCTCCCAAGAGTACTTTCAACTTGGATTCTATTTGTCCCAATCCTATTGAGAAGAGTGTTGTAATGATTGATTTTCCTAAGAAGGTGGAGTTTCCTACCTATGACAAATATGATGGCATTGGTGACACTCATGATCACATAAGGAAATTTTATATCATGAGCTTCTCTTTCCACCATGAGGATTCATCCTTAATGATATTTTTCCCTAGAAGTCTCAAGGGACAAGCTATGGAGTGGTTCACTAACCTTACTCCACCAGTTAAAACATTTAAAGAGCTTGTGGAAAGGTTTGTACAACATTTTGCCTATAATTTGACACGATCAGTTGCCATACTTGATTTCTGTAAACTGAAGCAAAATCAAGGAGAGTCATTTGTTGCATTCTTGCAAAGGTGGAGACATTTATGCACAAAATACCCAAGGACAATCCCTGAAGATGAGAGAATTCACATTATTGTGAGCAATTTGGTTCCAGAAGTAAGATATGAAGTCAGAAAGATTTATTTCAACTCTTTTGACACTATGGTTGAAGTCACTTGTCACATTGAAGATGTTTTAAAAGAGCAAGGAATTTTGGCTAAATCAACAAATAGTAGCAATAGCCAAAACAACAACAATAACCATGGAAATAAGGACAAGAAAAATAACTATTGGAATAAGAATAAGCAAGTGGTTAATGATGGTGTTATTGACGCACCTCAACCTAAAAGTGAAGTCCTTAATCTTTCCAAGGTGGTACAAGCCATGAAACTTCAAATGTCTTCAGAGCAACAAGATGGCAAACTAAAGTATAAAGGAAAGGAAAAAATGGAGAAAAGGCAATTTACAAAACTTGGGGATTCCTATGCGGACATCTTTAAGACACTCATTGCTCATAATTTAGTACAACCTCAAGACCCTTCAAAATTCTGCATTCCGGATCCAAAACCATATTGGTGGAATGAGAAGGTGTATTGTGTGTATCACAATGGAATTGGACATGATATAGAGAACTATTTCAAAATCAAACATCTTGTCCAAGACCTCATTGAGAATGGTAGATTGCAAGTGGATGGTTTAACCTCATATTCTGATCATAAGGCTTTTAAAGAACCCTTGCCAAAGTATGAGAAAGGAGAAGGTTCCAACAATAATAATAAGAATGGTAAGGCAACAATCAACTATACATACACTAAAGCTGATAATGTGATCAACATGCTTGAGGTGGTTGTAGAAAATGTTAATATGATGAGAAGAAAAGACTCTTATGATTATGATGATGATTCAAGGAAAATGCCTAAAGAAGGACCCATAGTTGTGTTGAGAGGACCTAACTCACATAGGGAGTCTCAGTCTCTTCATGCTATTACTAGGAGTCAAGTTAGTCAACCTCCTATTGTCATTAGAGGTCCTAACTCCAGCAAGTCTAAATAGCCAATGACAAAGGGTGTTCTTCCTAAGCCCACCGTTGGTCTTGATTTGAACTATAACCTTGTTGATCAATTACAATGGACACCAATGTAGATATCTATTTTTGAGCTTTTGGAATTATCCCCAAGCCATAAGCGTGTCCTTGAGGATGCTTTGCGAGCGGCTAGTGTCCCTAACAACTTAGATATTGATCAATTCCATAATATGGTCAACCATTTGGCTAGCCCTCATTACCTCACTTTCTCAGAACAAGATGACAAATCCATCAGTCACCCACATAACTTGGCCTTACACATAGAAGTCATGATTCATAAAACCTGTGTCAGGCGCGTATTGATAGATGGGGGTGCAGGGCTAAATATTTGTACCATGAGTTTGTTGAAGGCTCTAGGATATTCTGAAGAAGTCATTGACACAAGAAAAAAGATCACAATCAAGGCATACGATGAAGTACAAAGAAGTTCCAAAGGATTGGCCATTTTGCCTATTCGCATTGGCCTAGTAGAAAAGGATATCTTATTTCAAATTATTGATGTTGGACCTTTAGCCTAAAAAATTTTGCTCGGTAGGCCATGGATTCATGAAATGCAAGTAGTCCCATCAACATATCACCAGTGTGTTAAGTTTCCTCATAATGGTGTAGAAATTTGCATACGTGGAGATAGTACTTTGTCAATTAATAACATTTTTGCTAGATCACATATACCTTTGAATAGGGAAGCTGACAATTCTAGTATTCCACTTAAGCAATCCGAGGAGAATTTTAAAACCATAGATCTTGGGATGGGAGATTATAAAATTGATTCTTTTACAAAATTGTTGATCTCTCCTAGGTCTTATGGGAAACCATCACCAGATTTGAAACCTTCATCATTGGCTATGACATTGTTTGGAAAGTTTGTGGAGTCTTCAGTTCCTATTCAGGAAGAGAAAGAGGAAGTTGTCGTAAGAGACTGGATCTACCATGAGGAAAAGTACCAACACAATGAAAATTTTGCTCCTTCACCTAAAGTTTATGGTAGAGGGTACACATTAGTGAAGAATATGGGATATCCAGGACATGGTCCCCTTAGTCATAGATTGGATGCCAAGTCTGAGCCATTGGATCATACTTTATTTGCACGATGCAATAAATCCACAATAGGTCTAGGTTTTGAAGTGATAAACCAAAAGGTACCGTTGTCCTAGCTGTGACAGATAGTGATTCTAATTCTGAATACACACCTAATCTTTCTAACCAACAAGACATGACAGAAGATTAGGTGCCTTCAACTGATCTCCTTTAGGGGGAATTTCATAATTTGACAATTGATAGTCCTCCTATCCTAGCTACGACGGATAGCGAGTATAGGAATGCTAGATTCACCATGGAAGGTGTTGTCACCTTAGTTGCAATGGGTGATAATGATTCAGATACTTTTGTGGTTCAGAAAATTCCTAGAGAAGGGGAGACTCTTCAAAATTGTGAGGCTTCTACATCACGAGGCCCAAATGTTGAAAATTCAGAAACAGATTCACATGAATTTGAATGGGATTCACTTTTAGATGCAACCATCGACTTGGATGTTGATGTTATTCAAGCCTATAATGCCCAACCCAATGTAGTTGATGAGCCTAGTTTAGGGCTAGAGGATTGGACTCCTCAAATCGCCTTAGTGAACGATACTTCATTAGGACGGAAGAACCCTGATTCAGGTACTTTAGAAGGGAACTTGATAAATCCTAAATATATGGTCACCAAAAATTACATCCATCACATTTACAATGTTGAACCAGTCATAGACCTACCTATTGTCAACCACCATTTAATTGATTGGTCTTGAATTTCACAAGAGCCACAACTATTGACTTTTCAAAATGATTATGAGATTGCATGTTACCTTAATGCCATTGAGCCAGTAGTGTCTTCCACCAGTGAGCCAACTACAAGCATGACTGAGCCTGATATTAAGTACCTTAGTCACAAAATAAACAAAAAAAAGAAGAAGAATAGGTGTTTTGATGGCAAAAACCACTTTGTGGCGGTATCAGAACCAAAAATAGTAAGAAGAAATGATGTATCCAAGGGTGAAAACCTTTTTGAGGCACCTAAGGATGAGGTACTTAATAACTTGCCTAGTTATTTTTAGGATAGATCCTCAGTGTTGATTGAGCCAACAAAGAGAGTAAATTTGAATTCAGAAGAAGCCCCTCAGATTGTTCATCTTGCTCAATCCTTGTCAGAGGAAGAAACTAAGGCATATGTGAAATTCCTACAAAAGAAAAAAAGCAATTTTGCATGGACATATTCAGACATGCCAGGACTTGACACTAATCTTATTATGCATCATCTATCTATAGCTCCAAGAATAAAACCAGTGAAACAGTGACTCTAAAAAATACATCCACACGTAGCTCTCCTTGTCAAAGTAGAATTAGAAAAACTTTTGATAGCTGGATTTATCAGAGCCATAGATTATGCAGAATGGATCTCAAACATAGTACTAGTTTCCAAACATGATGGGTCCATTCGTGTATGCATAGATTTTAGAGATTTAAACAAGGCATGCCCAAAGGATGATTTTCCACTTCCAAATATTGACATGATAGTGGACATGATAGCGGGTTATGAAATATACCCTCTAATGGATGGATTTAGTGGATATAATCAGATTAAGATAGCACCTGAAGATCAAGAGAAAATAGCATTCACTTGTGCACGGGGAACCTATTGTTGGAATGTCATGCCATTTGGATTAAAGAATGTAGGGGCTACCTATCAACGAGCTATGACAACTGTATTTCATGACATGATGCATAAGAACATGGAAGATTATGTGGATGATACCTTGGCAAAATCAAGAAAAAGGGATACACACCTTACAGATTTGGAAGTGATTCTAGATCAAATGGAACAATTTCAACTTAGGCTAAATCTAAAAAAGTGTGCATTTGGTGTCACCTCAGGCAAACTTTTAGGATTTATCATTTCAGCAAAAGGCATAGAGGTTGATCCGGAAAAATTCCAAGCAATTTTAGATATGCCACCTCCTCAAAATATCAGTCAAATGAGAATTCTTTAGGGACATCTTCAATCGATTAGGAGGTTTATTTCTCATCTTGTAGATAGAGCGCAACCCTTTAATAAGACATTGCATAAGGGTGCTTCTTGTGTTTGGAATGAGGATTGTCAAAAGAGTCTAGATCAGATCAAACAATACTTGGCTAATCCTCCGATCCTAATGCCTCCTATTCCAGGGAAACCATTGATCCTATATATTTCAGCTACAGAAACTTCCCTGGAAGCATTGTTGGCTCAGTTGGATGAAAATGGAAAAGAAAGGGCCATATACTATATAAGTCATACCCTTGTGTCATATGAGGTCAATTATAATAACATTGAGAAAGCTTGTCTTGCTATGGTGTTTGCTTCCCAAAAATTGTGACATTACATGCTAGCTCATACTACCCATTTAATTGCTAAGATTGATCCTCTAAAATATTTGCTTAGTAAGGCTGCTCTTATGGGTAGGCTCGCTAAGTGGATGATGGTATTATCAAAATTTGACATAGAGTATATTGAAAGAAAGGCCATAAAGGGGTAGGATATTGCAGACCAACTTGCTGATTTTTCAGTTAAGGATAGCATGCCTATACAAGTTGAATTTCTTGATGAACGTATACTACGTGTCACATCTTGCACCTAGAAAATGTTCTTTGATGGCTCTAATATGAAAAATGGGTCAGGTGCGGGGATATTGTTTGTTTCTCCACATGGATATACTATACCAAAGTCTTACAAATTACTCTTTCCATGTACAAACAATATAGCAGAATATGAAGCATTAACAAATGGATTAAACATGGCTATAGAATGGAATATCACTGAGTTGCATGCTTTTGGGGATTCACAATTGATAATTAATCAAGTCAATGAAGAGTATCAAACCAAAGATGACAAGTTAATACCCTATAAGAAGATGGTTGATTCTTTGAGATGCTATGTCACTTTTGTGACATTTCAACAAATCCCTAGGACAGACAACAAGGTTGCAGATGTTATGGCTACATTAGCTTCACTTTTGCAATTGGAGCAACATGAGTCCCGATTTGAGTTCTTGGTGGAAGAACTACATTACCCTATCTTTGATTCACCTAAAATTCAAGTCATGTGTACCCTTGTCACACATGAGTCCTCTTGATATGGTGCTATCTATTCATATCTTCATGATGGCATCATCCCTGACACTTTTAACTATTCTAAATGCAGAAATCTCATCCACAATGCCTCTCACCACACCCTTATTTTTGGTGATCTGTATAGGAGGGGTTTTGATGGGACAATTCTTAGGTGCTTGGAAAAGGATGAATCCAACCAAGCGTTAGTTGACATTCATGAGGGCATTTGTCGTGGACATTCTAACGGTCTTCCCATGGCCCATCGATTGCTTAGGGCAGGGTATTACTGACCCATAATGCAAACAGATGTGGTAGCTTTCTCTAAGTCTTGTGAGAAATGTCAAAAACATGGAAACCCGATTCACACTCTAGGTAGGGAGCTAATTCCTTCTGTTTCTCATTGGCCATTTCAGCGCTAGGCCTTTGAACTTGTTGGGCAAATTCACCCCAACTCATTAGGTGGACATAAGTTTATCATCATAGCTACTGATTATTTCATGAAATGGGTAGAGGCAGTCCCTCTTTCGGTTGCCTCCGGCAAAACAATTTCACTCTTCATTCTGAATCATATTATTTGCTGATTTGGAGTGCCTTCTAAGATCATCAATGACAATGGAGGTCAATTCAAGAACAAGGACCTAAAGAATCTATGCAAGAAGTTTAAAATCAAGCAACACTAGTCCTCCATCTACTTTCCACAGGGAAATGGACAAGCAGAAGCCTCTAATAAAACCATTCTTAAGATTCTTCATAGGACAGTACACAAGACTGGTAGGGATTGGCACTTACAAATTAATCTAGCACTATGGGCTTACAGAACAAGCATTCACACACCTACGGGAGCCACTCCTTTTGCACTTACTTATGGCACTGAAGTGATATTACCTTTAGAAGTAGAGATCCCTTCACTCAGAGTCTCTCTCAAAGGTTTTATTACAGATGAGGATTACTGCGCCATGAGGTTACAGGAATTAGAACTTCTAGATGAAAAGTGTAAGGCTTCATTTGATCATATGAGAGTCTATCAGAAGCATATGTCCAAGGCATTCAACAAGAAGGTTCACCCTAGAGAGTTTCAGATAGGTGATCTTGTTTTGCAAGAGAATCCTAACAACCAATAGAATAGATAACAAAAGGGTAAATTTGAACCCAATTGGCTTGGACCATACATTATTATAGCAGCTTTTGGTACAGGTGCATATTTACTATCAAATGAAGATGGAGAATAGCTCCCTGAGCCCATCAACATTTTGCACCTAAAGAAGTTGTATCCTTGATGCACGTTTCTATCTGGGGACATCCTTTGTACATATTTTATTGATCTTGAAAAAATCCCCAAAAAAATGATATATTGTCAAAAAATCCTAAAAAGTATAAAAAGTCCTAAAAAAAAAATTTAAAAAAAAAAAAAATAGAAAAAGTGCCTTGGTGAAAACCTGGAAACAGGCGCCTTGGTAGCAAAAATACAAAAAAATGAAAAAAAAAGAGAAAAATTGCAATAAAAATCCAAGTGGTGAAAACCTGGAAACAGGCGCTACTTGAGGCCTTTACACCCTTGTCTCTTAGCATGTGTCCTCGACACTTAGGCATTCTCCATCATGCCTTGACTTTATTTGACTTCATCTGGAATTGGTCTTTATCTTTTTCTAGGGGGCATAACTGTTAGCATAGGTCCTTTGGGTGCATTTGTCTCTTGGGGCATTTCACAACAGGTGTTTTTCAACACCACCCCAAACAGTGTTTTTCAACACTACCCTAGCGTCGAGTGTTTCTCAACACTTATCAGGTGTCTTACCTACTAGTCTAGTATGATGCAATATTGCTCATTTTCAGATGTGATAATCAAAGTTTGACTCTGTGACCAACACACACGCACTTAAACAATCAACTCGCTGAGATATGTTGACTTTATTTGTCTTTGTGTGTTGTCTACAAGGATTTCTTTAATGATTGTTTTCTCCTAGAGAAGTTTTTGATGATGCATAGCTAGAAGACTGAGGGTATGAGAACATGTTTTATTTCTTTATCTGCTTGTGGGTATATTTTTTTGATCCTGACTATAATGAGCATTTATGCCGGTCTTACTTGACACTATGGATTGACAAGGTATTATCCTTGACTATTTTGTGAGTGCATGCTTCTAGCTATCTTGACTTTCATATGTCTTGATACAAGCATAATCTCGCCATATCAAAATTTAGGTGATCTCACTGCATTATTCATCTAGACCTACATGTCTTTGATGCCTAGGTGAGATTCCCACATTTCTATCTAATAAAGATCATATTCATATCCACATAGTTATGCTAGTGTGTATTGTATGAACTTATGATGCTACCAATAAAAATTGATGATGATTAGATGTCTATAAGCATTATGATCTTGCACATCAACCCCTTTCATAGTAGCTTGCATTCTTAGGTTCATGATAGTCTAATTTTGAATCTTGCATATGGAGAGAGCTCTCCTTTTCATCTCACATGGACTTGTCAGTCAACTCTTCTCATCTTCTTTTTTCTCGATCATGTCTTTCACTCTTTTGTCTTTCATCACAACCTATTCCTGTCATCACAAGGGGTTAATCATATCATCATACATATGAGAATCAAACATGCATCCATGAGAGATAACAAAAATAAGCACATACATAAACATTTTGGGCAAAATATGACAAGACAATACATATGTAAACTAATATCCATCCAAGTGAGACAATCAAACATGATCTATCGCATATCTAGTATATCTCATAACAAGTGTCATGGTACAATGTCATCAATACTATAAAACCATAAAAATGAGATCCCAACTAGATCAAAGTCTCGCTAAGTGTGATCTAACATAAATCTAGCCTAGCCTAAACCTAAGAACCACTGCCATCCTGAGGGCCAGTAGCTGGAGGCTGTGATGGTGCATCAGGTGCCACCTCGGCAAAGCTAGGAGCTCTCTATCCTATTGGTACTGCCTGTAGATATAGGCCATGGTAGTAGGCCACCCATGCTGACTCTCTCCTAATCTTGGTAGCATCTACCTATACCATCTACTCCTAGTGGGCTATCTCTACCCTGAGATCTCTAATTTGCTGATCTCTCTCTGCTCTCAGATCTGCTAGTTGTTGATCCTGTACCGCTATAGTCATCCTTAGCTGCTAAATCTCTACCTCAAGAGTCTGAATACAGGCTCTCAAATCATCTCCTATAGCTAGGTCTACCTGTGGTGGTACCTATCCCCACCCCTGTGAAGGTCTCTATACCTCCTCACTCCCTGAGCTTTGCCCTCGTGGCCATTTCTGGCCACTAGCTCTGGATCCCTCCCCAACCTCTCTCACCTAACCTCCACCTCCACCTCTATCTTCATCATCTCCTCCATCTCCTCCTCTCGGGGCAACCTGTGCTACATCTGGTACATTGAATTAAGGGAATGGTAAGCCTTGCCGCTCAACCCTATACGCTGCATCAGCCCCCGCATCCACCGTATCTAGGAGATACTCCCAGGGCTCCCTCATGATCACATCTATCTCCTCAATAGCTCACTGATAATCCAACATGGGTAGCCACCCATTTCCCTCCTCATCTCTAGCCCTCGCATAGGTAGTGGTCTCTACGAAGACTCGTTGTTGTCTCCCAAACTACTACCATACCCAAGTGATGCAGAATCTATCCACAATCTTTGAGTGTCGGCCTACTAGTGGCCAAGTGCACAGCATATAACTCAGCTCATCCTCTATGTCTCCCCATGCCTCCACATCCCTGTATGGCCTCCATGTGAATGAGGTCATCTCATCTAGGATCCACCTATAATGTGTCACATCCCCAGTATGGGCATGTGATATGAATCCCCCACTATACCTACATATATATGGGTATCTCCTCTCCCTCAGCTAAATCCTGGGGCACACCATAGTGATGTGCTCCCATGCCCACACCTGTGCCATGATGGCACCACACGCCCATGTCTGACCATCCATGTAGATGATCTCGTGCAGCTCATGATACATCTCTGCCAGTATGGCAGGACCCCATGCCATACGTTGAGGTCTTCCTACCAAGTCAACCAATAGCCTGCCCCATCTGAGAGGAAACCCCTTCTGACTGTAGTGAGTCATCAGGATCTATGAGATGATAGATGCCACAATACATGGCACCGAGAAGTCTTTGCCAAAGTCATCTATTAGTCACTCCCAACTGACATGCCAATCCAAAATCATAACATCCTGCAACACCTCCTGAATCAACCGTCGCCCCTCGGTGGCATCCTGATCATGATACACCTAAGCTAAAACATAGATCATGTTAGTTTTCATCATATGGAAACATTACATTTACACTATTATATCTAAAAACATGATTATACTTACAGGCTCGCCATGGCATGGTACCTGCAAGATCTTGTAGAAATCTTATAATGTGATGGATGCCTCTCCTGTTAGCAAGTGAAATGTGTTGTGCTCACTGTGTCATCACTCAGCCAAGGCTGTCAATAGCCCATGATCAGCCCTGATATATGGGAATCTCAACAAATACTGAAATCCCATCGCCCTGATGTCATCCTCACCCGGGTCATGTAGATCTCAGATGCATCTCAACCCCAACACCTTCAGTGCTCTGATGATCAATGTCAGAAAGACCTCCTGCAAACCATTCAACCCAGCCATATGTTAGTACATACTATGATGAAAATCAGTACATGACATGTACAGCATACAAAAATTGTCTGGACCCATGTCTTATTTTTCTCAAAATGATTAAAATTTCTAATTTTTTAAAGTTAGGTGATACTATTGTTTGGAGAAGTATCATACGATACTTCTCCCTATGATAGTGCGATACACCTTAGACTGAGTGATACTTCATCAAGTATCATGCGACAGTTCGCTAGTTATCATGCGATACTAGTGTCTAAAGTCAGGTGATATACTTGGGACCTGCAAAGTATCTCACGACTCTTCTCCTCAAAGGGCGCAATACTTTCCAAGTATCGCACGATCTATCACCTACTTAAAAAATTTAAAATTTGAAAACATTTCAAAAATGTGCTATAAATGACCTACATGTAATAAATGACTCAAAAAACTGGCTAGTTTTCGAAGACATACCGGGGCACCATAATGTGGAGGCCGATTGTGCAACCGAGAGCGCTCAAATTAGTGTATGTGGATGGGAACACCTACTGGTTGAGCCATCACTATCTCTCAGAGCTCTAGATTCTCAAAGTTTCTAAATAACAAATGATTTTGAAAATGACCTTTTTTCCCCTTTTATAGCATTTTGACTTTTTGACCTAATTTTCAAAACACCCTAGAATTGCGTGAAAATTGCACCCCTAGCTAATTTCAACATCTTGGATCTATTTTCAAACTTGAAATTGAAATCTGAGGTCATCTTGATAGTCAAAATCACGTTTCAAAATTTTCACTTCTTCTGTGCAGTTGACTAACTTTTTGAGGCATAATTTGATTTTCGATGGAATTTCTTCCTTCCATGTCTCTCAACCTTCTAGTCTTTCATTTGCACTACTCCTTTTCTTCTACTTCATCACTGGGGCATGTTTCACCGCCTAATGGTTATCCTATTGACCTTATTCTCAATTGTGATTCATTATGATTTGATCAAATCTTTATTAGTTTGTTGTTCCTCTCTACCTGATTTTGCTTTCGATTCCGAGGGGGCAATACCTATTGGATTTTAATCCTTGATTCCTTGATTCTCTTGATTCAGACATTTTCTCTAAGCTTTTGCCCAAATTTGAGGTTCTTATCTCTTACTTTGAATCTGATCCCAAATCGACCTCATGTTCAAAGGCCTTTGTTTATGTTTGTCCAGGTGTGATCCCGAATCGACCTCACATCTGAGTTGATTTGTGATCCCAGATCAATCTCACATTTCAATTCTTTTTTGACTACATGTGTTCCCAGATCGATCACACATTAGTCAAAGAGGGGAAAATGTATGCACCCAAAAATGGTCACCTAGACTTTGGGCCCCATTTATTTGATTTATTTATCTCTGAATCAGTTTTATCAATAATCAATATTTTTCAACACTATCAATTTCTTGATCAAATCCTAATTTCATCATTTTCGATTATTTTCCATGGACTAACCATTTTATCCTAAAGTCTTTATTTAATTAAAAGGAATATTTTCTCCCCTTTTATTAAATAAAAGCCCTCACTTTTCCTCTTATCCTAAGTTGCACAAATAAAGCATCATTCTTATTTTATAAAAAAGGGAAAAAGCACTTTTTGTCTCATATGGACACAAAAGTCAACTCCTATTTTCCTATTAGAGGATATTTGTGCACAAGGATAAAGCTTCCATTTTTCTCCACCATTGATTAAGTCTTTTGCCTCTTAATCTCAATAGTCCATTTCACTTCATTTTTTATAAAAGAAGAGCTCTCCTCCTCATTTTAGGATCTTAGGTTTTTATGCTAATGTTATGCTGCAGGTTTTCTAGGTCATTTGGAGCTCTTTGAAGACATTGTGGCATTCAAGTTTTGACGATCTTTGTCATTGCATTTCATTTAGTTCTCATATTTTCTTTCATATTAGCATGATCATGGCATTTCTAGTATAGATTTCCTTTTATGCAATAGTTTAATCTAACATAGCCTAATTAGGAAGGTTGTAATCTTTGTACTTTCCTTTCATAGCATAATTTGTACTTGCACTTTCATAGAATAATTTGCATACTCATATAGGTTGCATTCCATTGCATTCATATTGATTTCATTGGAGATATTGGCACTCTTGCCCTTGTCTTTGATTTGGAATCTCTTATTGTGTGGTTGACTAGCAAGGTCATGAGTTTATAGCTCTAGCTGAGAGCAATTTTATAAATCTTGCAACTCCATGCATAGAGAGCTATGGATCAATTTGTGAGGGCTCATTTTTGAGTTTCCTTACATGTAAGGATTCATAGAAGTGTGGTCACATTTTCACCATACAGGTGGCTACATCCATCTCCTTCTGTCTGAGATTTAATATCCTCCTATGCTATTGGATCTCATAATCAGCAGGTAGGTATGCTTCTTTCACTTTGTTGACCATTGCTTTCCAATTAGAGATTGGGTTCTTTCCCTCTTTCTCCCTTTCATCTCACAAGTAGTTCCACCAGGTTAAAGCTTGACCTCCCAACCTAGATTTGGCCACTTTGACCTTTTGTGCCTCTGAAATCTCTTCACATTCAAAGTGATTCTCCATTCCTTCAATCCATTGCATCACAAGTTGTGTATCCATCCTACCTATAAGTAATGGGACACCTTCAAGTGCCTTGTCAGTGATAGCCTTCAAAGCTTTAAGAAATTTCTCATCTTGGGTTGGAGGATCAGGTGTAGGAACATCATCATCAATGGTCTTCTCTTTCTCTTTGGCATCCTGCTCCTCCATCCTATCTTTCACCTTATCTGCCTTTTCTTGGACATCATCCAAGAGTTGTTCCATTTGCATCAATCTTTCCTGCAGGAGTCTATTAGCTCCCTCCTGATCTTCCACCTTCTTAGCAAGCTCTGCATTAATTACCATTTTTTGCTTGTGTGATGATCCAATTGACTCTTCTAAAGGTTGAAACATCCACTTTCCACTTCCCAAGCCTTAAGAGGCTCTGATACCAATCTGATGGGGAGGTTAGGATAGACTAGCTAGTCTATGCCCCTGGTCCTCAACTGGATCCTAGTGTTCTCCTAACACCTTCTATGGTCTATAGGACTCTTTTCTATTCAAGAATCCCCTGACCTAGCCTAACCTAACCACCAAATATAGATGCGTCATCTTGCTCCTTTCCAAACACTTCTACCTAGCATCATCCCTTACATTGGCTGATAAGGGTCTTTTTGGGCTCAAACACCCTCGCAAGCTTTGACAAGGAAATTTATGAGTTTCAAGGAGTTTTTATGCAATTTGAATCATCTCCAAAGTGGTTAGGAGGTTGGGTTGTTACCCAATTTTAGGGTTCCTTTGTAAATCAGGGCTACTAGAAAGAGCCCAATTAGGCCTCCCTCCGGATTTATAGGACTTCTAGCCCTCTTAATTCATGGAATCAAAATTCCTATTCAAAAGATACTTCATTAAAAATGCTTATCCCTCAAATATTTTTGGGTTTTTGGGCCCCCATCTGTCCGTACAGTGCTTCCCTTTAGAATGAGGGTTTTAAGGGCTATTTGGGTCTCTTAGGGTCACAGTGTTATAACATCTACAATAGAACCACTCTAGGCTTGCCCAGAATCTCTCCTCTACAATAGTGAGCCTTAATCCATGTCCCTTTCCTCCCTCCAAAGGGCTTTCCTTGAAACTCCTTCCTCTGTCACCTAGAGCTCTTTCCTTGCTAACTGTTCCTAGTTGGACTCTACTTAGCTCGTCTAGGGCTTGCTCAAACAATTTTTTGCACCTACTTGCTTGGGCCCTTCTTGCACATATTTATAGGGTAGGGTCTGCACTTCTAGAATCCAAAGTCCCATGGTGTGACCATGGTGGAAATAGGAGCAGCAACCCTACATTCTATAACCTCTCCAAACTGGCAGAGGACAGTCTAAAGCAAAGAAATGGGCAAAATGAATACTAAAATTTGAAAGAATTTAATCTAGCACACACACATAAAGATCTAAATACATATAAACAATATCCCCTACAAATATTCACCCAAACTTCACTCTATTCACATGTAATCAGTCCATAAACAGTGACTCTTCCACACAAACTATGTTTAGACTAGTTTTTCCGTACTGTTGTCATACAATAACAATGCCAACCCCTAAATTAGGGTTTTTCAAGTCACTTATAGTCTTTACCTTAGGGTTGGAGCTTGATTAGGGCTTGGAGCCACTTTGATAAGGTTTAGACCTTATTATGAAAAGTTTCTAAGTGACTTTGAAAAGTTGCTAGCAACTTTTGGAGCAACTTTTCTTGCTCATGCCATTCTTATGCACACTCACTTTTAAGACCAACCTTAGGTCTATTACAAAGCACACTTGTGCTAAAACTTGCCAAACCCTCATTGTAAGACTATAATCTCAAGAAACTAGCATTGAGCTCAGGTTGACAACAGGCCCTGAGCCACTGTGCCAACAGATAGACAAAACCAACTAAACTCTATGACCTAGCCTAGGCCTAGACACACAAAATGAGCTTAACTCTTATTCTAGATACATGATTCATTTAAGAATTTCATCACAACAAAATTTAGTTGGTGGGAGCCCTTAGAAGGGTGCTCCCACACCACCCACACATCACAAGTACATCATACAAGAAATAAAACACCTCATAAACACTTAATACAAGTAAAACCAACCATAACACATTTGAGAACTTGCATCAATGAATAGAAAAGAATAGGAGAGTTTAGGGATGTCTAGGAATATATATAAAGTTTACACAAAATTCTATATGGAAAACACAATGCTACATCTATGGAAACCTCTTGTGCCTAAAATTTGGCTAAGTCTGAATTTATGAAATATCAAAACTAGAAGTTGCATCTTAACTCCTATGAAGCTAAAACCTATCTCAAACATCCCAGAAGGTACCTAATTTCTTTATACAAGTATAAATTAAAGTATAATAAATTAAAGTATCAAACTTAAATTTATACTTGTATGAATCCTGTCTTCCTCGATTCACACTATTGCTCGGTTGACACTCACACTGATCATCCTTGGTAGTCACTAACACTGGTCTTCCTTGGTTGACACTAACACCAGCCTTCCTTGATTGACACTAACACTGACCTTCCTCGGTTGACACTAATACCGGTCTTCCTTAGTTGAAACTAATATCGGTCTTCCTCAATTGACACTAATACTGGTCTTGCTTAGTTGATACTGATACCGGTCTTCCTCGGTTGACACTAATACTGGTCTTCCTCGGTTGACACTGATACCTATCTTCCTTAGTTGACACTAATACTGGTCTTCCTCAGTTGACACTAATACCAGTTGCCAGAAACAACAAAAATGACTGTCAGCTCTGACTTGCGGTTAAAACTATGAATTATGGGGACTATGGTTGCCTAATTTGAGCACGACCCATTTGAGATTTCCCAGCTTCCCTTCAGAAACAACCGTCAACCCATCCTAACTATCCGAAAAATCTATCCTAGATCTAGACAAAGAAAGGTGATGCACAAATAGATATAGACTAGTAGGGTTGAAATAATAGTTTTAAATTCTGGAAGTACTCATGGATATTTTGAAAAGAAAGGAGATAAAGAGGAGAATGCTAAGGAGTCTATAGGCTATTACAAATGCAAAAATATATACATACAATATAGGAAATAATCCCATTTAAGTATACTCCTAATATCCAAATCACTAATACAAGCACAATGATATGTATATACAATATAAACATTCTAAAGCGTATATAAACAACAAGCATACAGAAAAACATTCTACCATACTTTCATCATTTCATATTACAAAGGAGAGTTACCTCTCAGGATGAAATCCAACCTGGAGTCCTACGAAGATTCAATTGATGAAAAAAGCTCCGATCCTCTCCAACTCTTCTAGCACTCCTCCAAATCCTTCTAGATGAAATCTCCCGCCTCTACTCAGAACAACCAAATGCCAATAATAGAGAATAATGAATTCTCTCCTCACAAATATAATTTCCTACAACTAAAATGCTCAACCATACAATATTTCTTCTTGAATCCGATTTCATATCCAACCCCCTCTCACACAGGAAATATCTCTATATAGATTGGGGAGTAGTTGCACAAGTATTCCAACCGATGCAACTATCCACCAGTTATTCGTTAATAATACGGTTTGTAAAACCATTCCTGTGAAGGGATAAACAAATATTATTTAATAAGATTATAGTCTTTGTCTCCTAAATTTAAGGATGACAAAATAGATAATATTATTTTTAAAAATAATTTACTAATAACCATGGTAAAATAATTTACCAAACACATTTCCATTAAATGAAAGTAACATAGATTTATTATTATCTAATAATAATAATTTCTTTCACACAATCAATTAACAATAATACATGTTTATATATATGTATTCATAGGCATATGTGTGCACCCATATGCTTATGTGTACATATACCATAAGCAAGGCACAATATTATTAATATTAAAATTATTTAAATATTATGAAACATATTATTTATTTATACACTAATCCAAACTCTTTACAAAATACAATATATATATATATATATATATATATATATATATATATTAGGTAACTACTAACATAAATTAGAATTTACCACTGTTATTAAAACATCTATTATAAATATTGCCATAGACATCTTATTATTATGGATATTATAAAACATTATTAGTACCATATTGATATTAAAATCACATCAATAATCTACTAACAAAATTGAACATACCCTGAAGACAATTAGAGCTACCATACTCAAAACCTCATTCTCAATGAACGCAAAAGACAAGAAACCATCTTCAGGGTCCACAAAACTAACAAACTGAGAGAACACAGAAATACATCATCCACACAAGAGACTGACTCAGGACTCCCCACCTAAAGGTAAAAAGATCATTGGTAGAGTTCCTTCCTATGGAATCTGGTGATATCTCCATAAGAACAACAACGATCGATGATTTTGAGGGATTGCTTAGACCTATGAAGCTAGGTGGAGAAGATACCTAGTGCCTGCAATCCTGCATCACCAAGAAGAGATACATGTATACATATGGATATACATACAAATCATATATATGCAAACAGCTGACCAGGATTGATACATCGTGTGGACATCAACTAAGTGGGTAACTACGATTTCATCCTGAGTCATGAAAACATGTCAAACACATATCCATAAAACATAAAACATCATGATGATGGTTAGATTCAAATCCTTGGGTTAGCTCCATAAAACATATAAAGATAGATGGTTTTCTAATTTCATAAACATATAAATGATAACCATAAATGAGCATATCAATCATTTGATAAACAAATCATCATCCACAAAACATAAATGTAAACATATAGTTCTAACCATCATAATAGAATGTCCAAATCAGAAAATCCAAGTATCACCATAGGAGAGGGTATTACATGAAAATATTTGTGACCCAATGACCTGTGTTTGGGTCTACATCTACCATAGACTTTGTCTTTGGCTTCTTTGTCCTTGGGGATTTTTCAAGATATTTATTGACCAAGTCACCAACAGGAATTGAGGTAGAGTCGATATCCTCTTCTTATTCATAGTTAGATCCATCTAGTTTGGAGTACTAGGAGTTGCATGCTGTAAGGAAATAGTGGAACTTGGATTTCTCAGGGTAACTAGTTCTTTTTGACCTGTACTTCCTCCACCTCCAGTTAATACTGAGTCCATAGTTGATTCTTTTCCCCTTTTCAATCTTTTGAACTGCCTTACACTGGGCTCTTCAGTGTCAAAATCTAGAACAATGCAAAAAGGAGGGTCCTCATTCTCATCTCTTTTGCTTCTTTGTCTAGTAAACCTCACAGTATCATCAGAAACCAACTCTGAATCTTTAGAAATTTTTGAAGAATCTAAGATACCTACAGAGAGAAACGGTTCAATCTTATTAGTTAGAACATGAGAAGATTCAATTTTTGGAGTCCTCAAACTCCTAGTTCTCAATGCAGGGACAACTAAAATTTTCTTCTTTTGAGCTTTAAGCCACTACTCTATCTTCCAAAAAACCTCCTTAGTTAAAGACTTCACATTTTCTTCTTCCTCTACCAACCAATCAACTTTTCTGATACGGAAAGGAATCTTTAAAGCAATTATCTATTTAATAGAAAACCTAGAACACAATCTTTTTGTAACCTCAACCTCATCTATGCAATCATCCTAGAAGTCTTCCAATGCTGGTTGATGAAGAAACATAGCATCCACCCTAAAATGACTCTCAACAAAACCTTTGCTATCAAAGTAGTTTCTTGCCTGATATGGCTGAAGGTTCATTTCTTTCAACTCATTAATCAAAAAGGCAAAGTCATGCATCAACCAAAATTTGTAATGTCCTAGCTCAAGTGGGAAGAAAGCACCAATACCTTGCTTGACCTTATATTTCTTCTCAACCATCAGCAACTGTCTCCCTACCTCAAGAATAATGCATTTGTCCGAACAATACCTGGTTAGTTTTAGGGGAGCATCACTGAAGCCTCCTACCCTTAAATAGGTAAAGGTAGGGAACTAAATATAAAAACTTCCACAAATTTTCACAAATTCCATTGCTTCCTCTGATATTCTGCAATTTGGATTTCCCCTCAATTCAAAGACCAATTTGGACAAAAAGGTATCATGCACATTCTTGAAACTTGTGGGGTTTCTTCCTTTTTATAACAGGGGATGATATTCATAGATGGTCATACTGCTATTCCACTCTTCATGAGGAAAACCATCCCAAATTCTACAAATGGAAATAATATAAAAGAGGTATGAGGACATATAAAAATAGGAAATTAAGGCTAGCTGAGACAAACTTTCATGCAATTGTTCAGCTATAATTTCAGCCCAGTCAATAGCATTACCAATGTCTAGGATGGCCTGCACAAAAATGTACATCCAGTCTTCCCAGTTGGTATCTATCAGATTCCCTCTAACCCTATTTAACATTACTATTATATCACTTACTTCTCTAAATAGGTGATCTTTTTGGAGTGGTCTGGGTAGATGGGAACCTCCCTTTTCGAGGTTTAGCAACCAGTCTCTAGCTATGTTATTTCTATACTCCCTCTTGTGTTTCTCAGAGTCAGCTATAGCTTTATCAATACTCCAATCCCCATAGACCTCAACTGATGGAATTCTAAGAGTAGCCATTATTACCGTTCTATCGATATTCACTAAGACTTTGCCACTTTCAATTTTGATGCACCTTTCAGCTTTGTTGTATCTATTGCGGCATTCTATTACTAGCTCTAGGCATGGAATTACTTCAGGAAAACTAGTGGCTTCTAACAGACCACTCTCTACAATCCTAATAGATATGGCTTCATCAACTATTTTCCTTAACCTTTGGACAATTTCTCTAATATCATCATCCATTATCACCGTATCCCTCATTTCAAGTAAGCAACTACTGACTGGGGGAAATTTACTTTCCTTCATGAATTTTACTTTGGAAGAAGACATACTGAAACATAACCTTGTAAAATTCTTACGAACACAACTCTTTTTCTTTTAAAATGAAGAAGCTCAAATGAATTACAAGGCCAAGGTTGCTGTAGAACTCACCGTTTTCCTACTTTTTGAGAATATTACCTCACCACTCCCAAAATGCCTCTAGAAGATAGTAGATCTGAATAAAGAAATGCAAAGAGAGGGAAAATAAATACACACACTTGCTTCGGTTCCCCAGTTTTCAAGAGATTTTTCATGCAATCAATGTTTACGCCGCAATAAATGTTAACAACTTGTTAACATGCTTCACTTTAGAAAAATAATCCCCAAATCTGAGGTGGTGCCACTTTTTCCAGTCACATCAATCATTTCATTGTCATTTTATAAAGATTTGGCTTGCGGCTTATATCCGGGTATTATTACATTTTGAAATTCAATCCTTGAGCCATTAAAGTTGGGTTCAAAGTACATGATTTGAAATATTTTAATTAATATGCACACTTGACAAATGTGGTGGACCCCAAGGCTTCTATAGCAAACTCAGAAGAATATGAACCATGATATTAAAAACATTGACTTGGGAGACTTTCTAATATAAAACTGTCGAAGTGCACATTTAAATGTGAACTTTGAACCATGAAGTTTGGAGTTCAAAGTTCAAGATTCATTTCAACATTTACAAATGAACATGTGACCACAACGGGGAAAAACTTTTACACCATGATGCTTCCTATAGATGATGCTTTTTGGAGAAAATTATATACAATTTTGAACCTTGAACCGACAGGTTCAAGTTCAAAGTTCAAGGTTCAACTTGCAACTTAAACTTTGACAAAGATTGGAAATATGCCACATATAAATAAGATAAAATTTAATTGATGAGCAACACACCGAGTGACCATCATCCACCAAGCTATGTCGATACTTCCAACCGAGAATCGCCACCAAGATCACCAAGCTCAATCGGTGAAGCAAAAAAAACTTCGACCGAGAACTATTACCCAAATAACCGAGTAAAAGGCTACCTTTACAGAGCTTATCCACCTTCTTTTAGAATAACTGAGAGGGGGGTGAATCAGTTATCCAATGTCCCAATACAAAATGTATAATCCAAAAACAAATACTTAAAACTTCTGATACTCGGTAACTGAAAATATTGTATTGTCTATTCTTTTACCGATTACCAGTCTAAAACATATAGTAGTTACCGATCAAATCAAATATGCAACATGCAAATATGACACCAAACAAACATCACAATCAACTCATAACACAAGAGATTTAACGTGGAAACCCTATGAAGGGAAAAACCACCTGGGACCGGAAACCCAAAAATATTCACTCTTTTGAAGTGAGGTCGGTGAAGACCCAACCCTGTTAAAGGTTACAAACACACTGTTAGGTGTGACCTTGTTAGAGGATTTTAGACCAATTGCTATTGTCCAACCAGTAGTCACTCTGGGGTTGACAGGATAATAGTGTTCATTATATTAATGATACATAAAAGACATTCTTAGTCCACTCGGTTAAGAGATTTGACTATGTACAATGGTTAAAATGTAATAGTAGGTGATCTTCCTTAATACAACTTCAATTGCAGATATACAAATCAATGCTAAGCTCATTCAATCCTCTGATCATTAAATCAATTCTGTTCCAATCAATGTTTAGTAACTTACTGTCGCTCGGTAATAGCTTCCTATCGCTTGGTAAAAGCTCTACAGTTTGGTTCTTACTAACCAGTTTGATCAGGTATGAATGAATATGATAATTTTGTAGTCTCCTCCTTCCAGCATTCCCATTACTATTAAATCTCCAGTCTCTTATATAGACAAGTAAACTATTTTCTTTTGCTCCATCAGATTTTGCTGCTTAATCATCTTCATTGATTTTGCCTCTTAACCATACCTTGGATGATGTGTTAATAACACATTTGATTCTCATCCTTTAGAACTTTCCTAAATTTTGTTAGTTGTCGATCTGTGTAACAAACATTATCTGTTACCTCGAAATCATACACTTTCTAGCTCATCAATCTAATCGGCTAAGATAGTCATTTAATTCCTCTATTCTACTCGGTTAACAAAGAAATGTGTCGGTGAACACAAGCTCAGTTTACTCTATGCTTGGTATACACTACACTTCGTTGGTGTACCCTGAAATGCTTCATCAACCAACAACACTGCTTTGCATCTTTCAGTTATTTTCCTCATCATAGATGAATGAAACATAATCAAGTCACTATCATAAGTTCATAAACTCATCAACAAGTTACTCAATGTATTCTTTATCCTCATCTACCATATCCATCTTCCTCATGTAGATATTTTTTAACTTCATCTCTTTCACTCCTTTACTACAGATGTTTAGGTATAGTAACTTACAAGATAAGTGTTGTCAAACTAGTTGACATCAATGACAACATAATACTGATTTAATTATATTACATATCTAATCAATCAGCTCGGTGATCTTAAATCACAGATTCTTTAATCAAGTTCTAAATCAGTTGTAGTTCATCAATCTCTCCATTTGGCATTGATGGAAACTCAAGTAATATGAAATATGCGATACACATATGAAAAATGTATTCTACAAATCTATGAACAAATGTTGTACAAGATCTACCTAGCTTAATATGTTTAATCACTATGTTACACAACAACATTACCAATACAGCTTTGTCAATCTGCAAATATGATCTTTTCAGCTCTCAGGTTCCTGCTTTTGTTCTCAGTAACTGATCTTCAAGGTTCTTCCTTTCTTCCAGATTATCTCTCCCTCAGATAGTTCTCATCGGTGTATATTGTTTCATATTGTTTATCTCTCCCTTTGACAACAATGTCAAAGAAACAAATAAACACATTGCTCTTTATTAGCCAAGTAACTCGTTGGTGTCCAATGCATTCTTTGTATCTCTATATACTGATATCCCAATCTATTTTAGTTCTCCAAACTTATCACAACCTTGAACATGATCCAAAGTGTGAACTATGTTGCATCAACATGAATGATCTTCTGATAAGATTAAGTTGATGCAACATCCAAATCACATTAGTGACCGGTAGATAGGGGACGGACCCCTAGTCTAGTCCTTAAGTGTATCCTTCAGTAGAGCCTTTGTAAATATGTCTGCAAGTTGTTCTTTTGATGTAACAAATTCTAGCTTAACTTGCTTATCTTGTACTTGTTCTCTCAAGTAGTGATACTTAATTGATATATGCTTTTTCTTAGAGTGCATCACTAGATTCTTTGAAATATTAATTGCACTTGTGTTATCACAGTATATAATCACCGGCTTTGTTATTATCTCATTCATACCTTCCAGAACTTTTTTAATATATGCAATATTTGAACAGTTCATAGTAGTAGCAACATACTCTGCTTCAACTATAGATTGAGAAATGCAAGCCTACTTCTTACTTGTCCATGTAACAAGTCTTTCACCAAAGAAAAATGCTCCTCCGGTGGTACTTTTTTTGTCATCCACATTTCTAGCCCAATCAGCATTGGTATAGACCTTCAGTTCAAACTTGTCTTCCTTAGGATACCATAATCCATAATTTTATGTTTTCTTTAGGTATCTTAAGATTCTCTTTGTAGCAATCATGTGTGATTCTCTAGGGTTTGTAGAAAATCTAGCAACAATTCCCACAACATGTGCTAGATCTGGTCTAATGTGAACTACATACATTAACTTACCAATCATAGATCGGTACAATGTCTGGTTTACCTCTGCAGTTTCATCTTCCTTAGTGAATTTGCATCTAGTAGCCAATAGTGTTCCCATGGGTTTAGCATCTTCCATGCCAAATGTCTTCAATACTTCATTGATATATTTAGATTGTGTGATGAATATCCCATCATTCTGTTGAATCACTTGTAGTCCTAGAAAGAACTTAATCTCTCGAAACATAGACATTTCAAACTCTTTTCTCATCTCATCAACAAAAGATTTACATATGTTATCTTGACCTCCAAAGATAATATTGTAGACACGCAAAAATGGACAAGTGCTTTTAAATTGCAAAAATCAATAAAATGGCTCAAAATCATCAAAATGCATTAATTCAATCAAAAAGGGATCAAATCAATTAAAATGGACATAATTAAATCAAGTTGGACAAAATCAATTAAAAGCAAAGGAAAAATCAAATAAGGATGTTAAATATTAAATCAAAGCTTAAAAGAGTGAAAAACACTACATAATTGATTTTAATCAATTAAGTGTATAGTTGTTTAAATCAAAAATCAAAATGAACCTATTACCCTTACATGGCTATATTTAATTAATTAATTGAATTTAATAATACTTAATTTCTTTCAACAAAGTTGAGCAACCAATAAGAATTCAGGACAAAAAGACATAAATCACTCAAAAATGATGAACATCAATCACTCATTTGAAAGTTTCAATCTCAACCACTCAATCTTGTCCTTTTGTCTAAAGCTTTGAGACAAACCTTTAAATTGTCGTCCCATTTATCAAAAAAGCAAAGTATTTGACTCAACCTAAGGTAAATCATGATTACTTCACTCCACCCCCTACCCTTGGGAATTTACTATAAATATGAAGCATTTTGAGAGCAATTGATATCTTAGAAATTCATTTGCAGCATTGTTACTATAGGCAATTGAGAGCATTCTAAGAGCAATTTAGAGTAATTTGAATTATATCTTGTCAATTTGGGCTAGAACTATCATTGTAGAAGCATTTTAGAAGCATTTTAGAAGCATAGCAGCATACATTCTCATTTTAAAAGTGTCACTAGTGGAGATTTGAGCTAAGAGCTTCACTTACCACCTCTTTCTAGAGAGCCATGAGATGCTATAGATCTTAGTTTCAATTTTAATTAGATTTACATTGTATTTACTTTCAAATTGATGCTAATATATCTTAATTTCATGAAGGTGATATTCATCATCACACAAATGGCACCCACCGTGGGGCCCTAGGCCTCATTTTATCATTTTCATCATAATTTGCATGCTTGTATTTTTTGTTTTCCATGAATATTTTGCAGGAAACTGGTGAAGTCATGCTTATGGGAGATTTGTTCACATCTGCAGTCATTTTACTATTGCTTACAATCTCTATCCTGATGCCTGTTATCTAAAGATTCACTCCTGGCATGCAAATTATACACAGTTTTGAGATCTCAGCAGTCACCTACAAATCATTCACTCACGCCTTTGAGATAAATGCATTCATCCTTTGGTGCTTAAAGTCATGTATGTGACTTAGGGAGTATCACTTTGATGCAATCTGTTATCGCTTACCTTCACACTTTCCTTCGCCATTTTAAATAAGAGTCACACTTATAATATTTCAATTCACGCTTATTGTTATTAAACTGTTGCTTAGCATAAATCATTTTCCACAAATTTAAGTTTTGTTCACGCTTCATAATAAATTGTTCACACCTATGTAATTTTTAGTATCGCCTATGTCACTGCAAAGTGGTGTGGCTATCAGTAAAGTTACGTCTACTAACAATTTGTTCACGCCTATTAGCTAGAAAATGTCGCCTGCTACCTGTTGTCTGTATTTACTGTTAAATTGATCAAATCATTTGTCTAACTCCCTATTTATATGATTTAACAGTAAATGAGCAACCACAAGAAAGTACAAAAGCTAGAAAGTAGATTTAACCAAGAAGGAAAGGCTTTAGCCAAGAAGATTAAGAAGGAGAACTTTGAGCACATTAAGGTTGTTCTTGAGACTACACAAGAGGAGGAAAATTAGGTATTTCAAAATTACCTTGCACTTGTTCAAGCATATAAATCAAATTTTGTCTCTCTAAATTGGATTTTTAGTCCTTAGATCAAGTTTTCTTTGGAAATTTTCAAACAAGCTCTATAAAATTCATACATAAGTGTTGCTCCTTCAATTTTTTATTTTGGTTTCCCCTCATAGTGTTTGTTAGTGTTGACCAACTTGTTGGTGGACAAGCACATTTGGAGGAGGCTATTGCCAAGGTGAGTTGAAACACAATGACAAAACCTCTCAAAAATGCCCCTAGCTTAGGCTAGCTACAAAGGAAAGGTATTCTTCTATTCAAGCATGCACTTGATTAAATTGCAGCATTACTTTTGAACATAGCTTAATTAAAACAAGGAATTTGACCAAACACTTCCATTTCTAAGAATCTCTTTGTTACGAGATTGAAAAAGAACCTTATTGCTTGAGTGTTTGAAGAACTAAAGGGAAAGTTAGGGATATTCTCTTCACCTTTTAGGTGAACCAAATTCCCAAAGACTTAACCTTAATTCCATTTTCCTTGTTTTATATGAACATGCTAGTTAAAATAGAGATTTAGTGGGCTTGCCTCCCGAGTTGTGCCTTAACGAGGCCAGTGAGAGGGATAGCCCAAAGTGGGATACGCTTGCTTTTATCGTGAGAATCTGACCCACTATAAAATGAAACACATGCATCCTTAATGGGGTGTGTGACAAATGGATCTTAAGTTTTTCAACTTTCCTCTAGTAGTCTTCACGGATTGCACAAAATCATACCTTGGTGCATGTGGGAAACACCTTAACATACTTGGGGGATGAAAATTTAAGAGCTATTTGAACGGAATCCACAATAAATCCTGGATAAAGTAGCAGGCCTACCTTTTAGAGCCATGTTAAGAGCCAAAATTTCACTTTAGGTAAGATGCTTAGAATTCTTTCTTGTGTTATACTTGTGGAAACGATTGAAAATATACATATTAGATTGTTTAAGGGACATTGATGTGTGTGTTGCATTTGTTTTTTATTTTCAAACAAAAAAATTTCAAAGGACATGATCTTAAACGTTTAAAAAATTCAAAATCTTACAATCTGGTCAGAGAAGTGCCGCCTGTGCACAAATTAATCCCGCCTATTAGAGGTTCAGTCATGCCTGTGACTTTTATAAAAATGTGTGTTAACAGGAAAGTCATGCCTAGAACATATTGAATCACACCTGCTAAAACTAGAAAATCACCTATCAATAGGAAAGTGTTGCCTGCATCCCTGCAAAGTGCCACCTAATAATATATTAGTACACGCGTATGCAAAATTTAGTCACACCTACACTCAGTTCAATGATGCTCAAAAATCTAAAAGGGAAAACAAAGAGTACTTGCAAGGAGGGTCAAAAAATTTTGAGCATATATTTGAGTACCCTTTTCCGTGTTCTTACTGTTCCAACCTTTAGTCTAGCCAAAAATCCTATTCTACACCATTTTTGCAAATTTTACAAAGGATTAGACCACAGGTAATATTGACTCTTATTCTCCAAGGTTCATGCCTACTTTTACTAGATCCTACTACATCAAGCAAACCTTGCAAGCAGATGGGACTTATTTGAGTCAAGAACTCCCTTACCCAGGAGACGATTCTACCACTCCAAGAATACCCAAAAAATCAACCAAACAAGAAGGGGAAGACAACATGATCTACTATGGTAGTTTGGATAACAAAAGCAATAGTGGCATCAACCCTAATAACCAAGGTGATGCCAATAATGGGGGCATTGACATAAATAACCAAGGCAATACCAATGGTGGAGGAGCAAACCAAAATACTCATGGAATTGATACCACCCACCAAAGAACTAACACCAAACCAATGACTAATGATGCCACCAATGAAAAATTTGACAAAGCTATTCAATGCCCCTATTTCTTAAGACTCATGGAAAATGCGATGGCAAGAGATAAAGAGAAGTATTTCATGGACCTAGCCCGAGAAGGTCTCAAACTTCCATGAGATTATGATGTGAATCAACTTAGACCACCCGAAGTTGAAGAAAGTGCCATTGACATCATGAACAAACAGTTCAAAATATTTCAAATGCAACTGGATACAATCAAGCAAAGTGGGGGTCCAAAACCCTTTTCTATCAAAGCATTGTGTTTGTTCCTGTTTGATAGAAGTATCATAATGGCACCATTCCCGATCAATGTAGTGTTCCCCAAATATGACAAGTATGAAGGAATGTCGGATCCACAAGATCACTTACGTGAGTTTTGTGCATTGAGCTTAGAGTTCATGCATGATACAACCTATTTAATGAGACTATTCCCAAGAAGCTTAGGAGGCATGGCTATGGAGTGGTTTTCTAAGTTACCCTTTGGCATAAAAACCTTCGAAGAATTAGCTTCAAAATTCATGGCCCATTACTCATATAACATCAAGCATGAGGTCACGATGATAAGATTATGCAACACTAAACAAAAATATGGAGACACATTCCTCACTTTCTTACAAAGGTGGAGGACAGTATTTGCAAGGTATCCTAGGAGTGTGCCCGAGAAGGAAAAAATGGATATATTCATTATTAGTTTGAGAACCGAGATGAACTACCGACTGAGAATGCAATGTCCCAAGACATTCCAAGACCTCATAGAAAATGGAGTAACAAAAGAAGAAGTGTTGGTTAAGAGTGGAGAACTGAAATTGTATAAAGATAACATGAACATCTCTAACAACAATAACTCCAACAATGGCACTAATCAAAATAAGAATTGGTTCAATAGCAATAGTCAGTATAAAAACAACAATAAGGGCATAGTCAATGATGGGGTTGTTGACTCTAGCAACTTAAAGATAACTCCCTTTTCTCTTACAAGAACACCTAATCAGGTTAATAATGCCAACCAAACCTCCAATGCATCTTCCAACAACAATGCCAATAATGGAAACCAAGGAAATAATTCAAGGAGTAATAAATTTGATAAATATTTGGTGCCAACTCCTCAAAGGAACTTTACACCCTTGAGTGAACCCCTCGAAAAGGCACTAAATACCCTCATGGCTAATAATATCATTACTCTACCCAACATTTAGTCTTATGAGCCACACAACAAGCATAGTCGGTGGAGTGCCAATAGCTATTGTGAGTACCACAGGATTCAAGGGCACATGACAAACAAATTCTTGTAGCTAAAGAATATAGTGTAATATTTAATTGATAATGGCATGATCACCATTGGTGGACCTCAAAGCAATGAAGACCATACAACATTCAAACAACCCTTCTACAAACATGACAAAGGGGAGTCATCTAATGGAAAGAAACAAAGCAGCAATAACATTAACTTGGCGCCACCTTATGATAACATTGTGAATGCTATAATAATCAAGGAACAACCTCAAAAAGAGACATCAAATGTTATTACAAGAGGGAAGACTTTGAAGATTACCCTACAAGGGGTTTCTCCAAAATTTATTAGCCCTCTACAATCCAACATTATGATCAAGCAATCTTCTACAATAGCAAAACCTTATAGCTTGGTAGATCATTTGCAAAGAATTCCAGCGCAAATATCTATCTTGGAGCTATTGAAGTTATCCCCTAATCATAAGGAAATTTTAGAAAAAGCTCTAGTAGAGATGAATGTTCCTACTAACTTAGAAGAGGGGAAGTTCCAAAACATGGTAGGTCATCTTGTAGCACCTCATTGCTTGTCATTCTCTGACCAAAATGACATGTCTATCACACATCCCCAAAACCTACCACTACATATAGAGGTCTTGATTGAATTCCATAGAGTCAAAAGAGCTCTCATTGATGGAGGAGCTGGCCTTAATATTTGCACTTTAAGTCCTGTTAAATCTTTAGGGTTGTCTGAGTCTTGCATTGACCCTACAAAAAAAATCACCATTAAGGCTTATGATGAAGCTGAAAGGGCCTCTAAAGGCATGATCGTATTGCCCATTCAAGTGGGACCTATCAAGAAGGACACCAATTGCCAAGTATTGGACATGAAGTTAACTTATAATATTTTGTTGGGGAGACCATGGATCCACAAGATGCAAGCAGTCTCATCCATGTACCACCAATGCATCAAATTTCCATACATGGGTGAAGAAATCACGGTTGGAGGGGAATCGAACCTGTTCCAATATTGCAATGCACTCAAACCCCTTCATGACCTATTTATTCCACATAACTAGGAAGGAATCATTCAAAGAGCCACCATTGAAGATACCAAAATGGATGATCCTATCATAACATTAAATGCTACTCAAAACCCTCCTCAAGCTAACTCAACGACATCAACTAAGGGAAAGGAAAAGATGAGCTACGAGGGTCCAATTGCAAATGAGGGTTCAAATCAAGCACCTAAGTCAGAGATAGTACCCTACAAACCCACTAGAGAAGAAAAAGATAAAGCTAAAAAGGAAAACTACAAGAAAATGGATGAGATGATGGGTACATTTGATAAACAATGCAAAATTAGTTCAAAAGGAGTAGGGAAATACTCTGTTTCCCTATTCGACATGCCCATATCTCTAAGAACACATGGAAAACCATCAAAAAAACACTTGCCTCATAAGTATAACTCTTACTTCATAAGAGAAAGTGACAAAGCATCATTTGACAAGGAAGAGAATGAAGTCCTTCAATGGCTTTATCATGATGAAGAGGATACCTCAAACATTCCCATGGAAAGAATCTAGCATGTTAATATACAAACTGAGCAATATGGGAAAGGGTTTGAGATAATGTAGAAGATGGGATAAAAGGGAAGAGGACCCTTAGGCCAAAGGAATAGAGGTCTTCTAGAACCCATTGAACCTACTTGGAGGGAAAAATAAGAAAGGTCCGGAGTAGGTTACCAATATAAAGGTGAAAGCTCTAGCCCAATGCAAGATTTCTATCCTCAAGTAAATGCCTTAGAATCCAATGGAGATAGTGATGACTCCTGAGATTATGAGTGGGACACCCTATCTGATGAGTCATGTCAAGATAAAGAAGTAGTTACAATACATACATGTGCAAAGATCCCAAGGCAAGAAACTCAAGTCAATGAAGAGCCTAATATACAAGGGCTTAACATAGGACAAGCATATACAAGTCCTCCATGGATAGATACATTTTGGATTCCTTCGGGGGAGGGAGATTCAAATGTTAGTTTTCATCCACTCTTGACTTTTCCCACCCTATTTCCCGTAGAAGTTGATGAGGACTCAAGTGAAGGGGATTTCGACCCTTCTTCCATGGACCATCTTGAGGAAGTGCACGTCATAGATCTAAATGATACAATGTACAAACCCTCAAATGAAGTCATGTCCATGAACCAAATTGATGAAAAATTGCCTAACAAAACCTTATCCTTAATAAATCCCCATCTTATTGATTGGGATCAAACCAAGCCAAGTGACTTCCTTTACTTCCCAAATGACCAAGCAGCAAACCAATACCTTATTGCGGTTGAGCCCTCTTTCACCAATGGATTTGAACCAAACATGATAGAAGTAGTGGGGGTTCAATCTCTTAGTCAAAAGAAAAAAATGAAAAAAAATAAGAAAAATAAAAGTTCTAGTGCTGAAAACCATTATGTGGCAGCATTGGAACCCAAAAAAGTAAAGATAAAAGATGTTTCCTTTTGTGAAAATCCAATTGTGGCATCAAAGGAAGAGAGATTGGATACTCTACTAGAGCATGAGGAAGAAAGGTCACCTATACTCATAGAACTGATAGAAAAGATTAACATTGGGACAGAAGTGGATCCAAAATTTATACACTTGGCAGCCTCTCTTACACCTCTAGAAAGAGAGGACTTCATCAAGTTTTTCCAAGAACAACAAGTAAACTTTGCATGGTCATATGCCGACATGCCTGAATTAGATCCTGAATTTATAATGCATCATCTAAATGTTAGACCAGGGGTTAAGCCCATTAAGAAAAAGTTGAGGAAAATGCACCCACACATAGCTCTTTTAGTCAAGGTGGAATTAGAAAAATTGTTGAAGGTGGGATTCATAAGGGCAATAGCTTATGCTGAATGGATATCTAACATTGTACTGGTCACAAAACATGAAAAATCCATTCGAGTATGCATGAATTTTTGAGACCTCAATCTTGCTTGTCCTAAGGATGACTTCCCACTTTTTAGCATTGATGCAATAGTTGACTTGACAGCAGGTCATTCCATGTACTCCCTAATGGATGGTTTCAGTGGGTATAATCAGATCAAAATTGCACTTGAAGACCAGGAGAAGATAACCTTTACTTGCCCTTGGGGTACTTTTTGTTGGAATGTCATGCCCTTCAGCCTTAAAAATGTTAGAGCCACATATCAAAGGGCCATGACAACTATCTTTCATGACATGATGCATACATTTTTAGAAGATTATGTGGATGATATATTGGCAAAATCCCTCAAAAGAGAAGAACACCTCCAAATTTTGAAAAAGATATTCATTCTGTTGGAGCAATTCAAAGTCAGATTAAACCCAAAGAAATGTGCCTTTGGTGTCCAATCCGGGAAGTTATTAGGCCATATAGTTTCTGCCAAAGGAATTGAAGTGGACCTAGAGAAAGTACAAGCCATAATGGATATGGAGATACCTAAGAACATAAGCCAAATGAGATCCTTACAAGGCAAAATACAATCCATAAGAAGATTTATCTCTTAGTTGGCTGAAAAATGTCATTCCTTCACCAGATTGCTACATAAGGATACTATATTCATGTGGGATGCCGAATGTGATCAAGCTTTCACATTATTGAAGACCTTTTTGATAAAGCCACCTATTCTCATGCCACTAGTCAAGAACAAAGCATTGCTTTTATACATATCTACTACCAAAATATCCCTAAGAGTGCTTTTGGCACAAGAGGATGAACAAGGAAAGGAAAGAGCTATCTACTATTTGAGTAGGACATTGATCAAATATGAACTTAACTACACATTCATGGAAAGGGCTTGCCTAGCAGTTGTGTTTGCATCTCAAAAGTTAAGAAATTATATGTTGATGCATAAGGTCAAGCTAATTGCCAAAATTGATCCTCTCAAGTATTTCTTCAGTAAAATTGCCTTAACGGGTAGGATAGCCAAGTGGGTTATGATATTGAGTGAATTCAACATTGAGTATGTTGATAGAAAGGCAATAAAAGGACAAGTGATAGCAGATCACTTAGCGGAAAACCCCATGACTTCTACACAAACTATCCAAGTGGAATTTCTAAATTTCTCCATTGTAAACATAGAAGCAAAAATGTGGAAGTTATATTTTGATGGTTCTTGTACTCAAGGAGGTTCCGGGGCTGGCATACTATTAGTCACTCCTCAAGGTTACACCATTCCTAAGTCCTACAAGCTCTTGTTTCTATGCACAAATAATATAGTAGAATATGAGGCACTAGTCATAGGCATCAAAATGGCCTTAGAGTGGAACATCACGGAGCTACAAATTTATGGAGATTCTCAACTCATCATCAATCAAGTCAATAATGAATATAACACTAAAGATGAAAAGTTGATGCCATTTAAGACCATGATTGATGGATGGAAGAAGTACTTTTCCTTGCTCACTTTTGAGTAGATTCCTAGAGAGAGAAACAGAGCAGCTGATGCCATGGCCACCTTGGCTTCCTTGTTACAAAAACCTGATCAAAATGAGAAGTACAAGTTCTTGGTGGAAGAGTTGGTGAAACCAGCATTCAATCTTCCTGAAACCCAAATTGTTTCCCTATCACATGGACATGACTCCCCTTGGTATGGCCCTATATACACATATCTCAAAGACCAACTACTACCTTTAGACCAAACCTGAGCACAAAAACAAAATTTCATATTCCAGTCAGCCCGTTACATAATCCTCTTAGAAATATTGTATCATAAGGGTCTCGATAGGATGTTACTTAGATGTCTAGAGGAGGAAGAGTCTATATTATCTTTGCATGAAGTTCACGAAGGCATTTGTGGGTCGCATACAAGCGGGTTAAATCTAGCTAAGAAGATCCTTCGCTTAGGGTATTTCTAGAAGACATTAGAAAAAGATGCTTGCCACTTTGTCAGGATATGCAGAAAATGTCAATATCATGGTGACATGATACATGCACCGGCATAGGAATTACACCCATTTGTTACACCTTGGCCTTTCTATCAGTGGGGGTTTGATCTAATTGGTGTCATATATCCACCTTCTTCAAATGGTCACAAATATATCATAATGGCAATGGAGTATTTCACTAAGTGGGTCGAAGTGGTTCCTTTGATCATGGCCACAGGTAAGAAAATTTCCATGTTCATCTTGAACCACATCATTTGCAGATATGGCATTACTCATGCCATAATAACAGATAATGGAAAACAATTTAAAAACAATGACATGGATGAACTTTGTGCTACATTTCATATCACTCACCACTCCTCATCAATCTATTACCCTCAGGGAAATGGGCAAGCCGAAGCCACGAATAAGAATATCTTAAAAATTTTGAAGAGGTTGGTCAATAAATCAGGAAGGGATTGGCATGTGCAAATTAATCTAGCATTATGGGCCTATAGAATGAGCATTCACACACCTATGAGAGCCACACCATTTTCATTAGTCTATGGTGTCGAAGTAGTTCTACCATTAGAGGTTGAAACCTCATCTCTACGAGTGTCATTATAAGGATTGATCACAAATGAGGACTATAGAGTCACTAGACTTCAACAATTGGAGTTACTTGAAGAACATCAAACACAAGCTTATGAGCACCTGAAAGTGTACCAAAATAGAATCTCGAGAAACTATAATAAACATATCAAACCAAGAGTCTTTCAGGTAGGAGACTTAGTGTTGAGAGAGAATCCAAAGAATCAGGTTGACAGAGAGAAGAAAGGCAAATGGGAGGCTAATTGGCTTGGCCCATTCATCAAATTGTCTTCATTTGGCATGAGAACCTATAAGTTATCAGATTGTGAAGGAGAGGATCTCCAAGAACCCATCAACAACATTCATCTCAAAAGGTTCTACACATGAGGGAGATGAAAGAGTATATAGAGTATCAGATGAAGAGCATCATATTTATTGCACATAGTCAAAGAGATCTTGAAAAATACAAAAAAATTGAAAAAAAAGAAAATATACAAAAAAATTGAAAAAAAGAAAAATACAAAAAAAAAGAAAAAAAAAGAAACGTGCCTTGGCGAAAACCTAGCAATAGGCGCCTTGGTAGCAAAAAAAGAAAAAGATCCAGAAGGTGAAAACTTGGTAAACAAGCGCCTTTTGTTCCCTTAAGTTTGTCTTTCCTCATCACATATGTCCATATTGCATTTCCACCATCCCATTTGTATAACTGCCATTGCATCTGTCATTTGTACATACTCATAATAATGTCATTCAGCCGCATTGTTGCATTGCCTATCAGCCCTAAGTTTTTTAACCGATCATATTTATCACTTGGGGATAGAAGAAGATTGGACATTTGGTACCAAATGGATTCAATAAGTGCTACAATCAGTCACGTCAGAGAGAGATTTATCAGAGTTTCAGAAGAGTGGAAATTTATTAAACCTTTGATGGATATCATTGTTCACAAGCATAAGTATTTGATCCTACAACTTGATCCATGAGCCTACATTGACATTATAATTCAGGATTAAAAATTGACAAAACACCTTAAAGATCAGAATGTTTGGAAATAATTTTTGAAAATCATGAAACATTGCAAAACACTTGAAACTTTGTTTTGATAAATCTTTAGGAAATTGAATTTTATCATATCTTTTGAGCTATTCGATGATGTTTTGACTAGATTCGCCATGAGAAAGACGTGATATTTTATTGCCTTTGAGTGATTGTTTGGAGGAAGATTCATCAACTTATGAGAGTTTGTCTAACGACATGGTCATCAAAGAACCATCGAGGACTATCTCATAAGAGGATGGATTAACATTTCCTTGTTTATGCAAATGGATCCCTTGGCTATTTAGATCTTCTATATGTTAATACCAAAAATCTACTTGCAACATTGAATCCATTGACACCGATATTCAAACTCCCATAGTTTGGTCATCCAACTAGTGAGGGTTGTACTTGGTTCAAAAAGGAGGTTACCAAAAAGAGATAAAAAGTGGCATTCATATCATCATGATGTGGTCAGTGATGATTGTACTAGCTTTCCCATCCCAAAATGCTCAATGATGAAAATTTATCTCCATGGCATTTCTTTGCTAAAAAGTTGGTGACACTTAGGTTGCATTGCATTATCATGTTAGATTAATTCCATTATCATGTTAGATTAATTGCATTGCATTGCTTTATCCTGTTAGATTGCATTATCATGTTAGATTAATTGCATTTGTTTGTGGTTAATATTCCAAGGGCAAAGGGGCTACATCAATAATCTTGGTTAGTCAAAAACATTAAAGAAATGAGGGATTCAATCAAACGTCTTACTCTTGATCACATCTATCAAAACAAAGCAAATGAGATTATCTTTGGCATTCATGAATAACATTAATCATTAGTCATTATCCATATACAAGAAAAAGAGAAAAACATCCATAAATCATTTGCATACATATAGTTAAGGATAGAATGGCATTTGAAAAAAGAAAAACACATAAGAGACATTTCCATATGCATTTTTATAACACACTTTGCATCCATACATTGAGAAATAAAGGGAAACCATGTCATAAATCCATACATCATTGCATCATTTATTTATATCATAAAATAAGATAACTACATCCATAGCATAAATCAAAGTAAAGGCATAACACATCATATAGCTACATAAAAAGATAATCTCATAAATGACTCATCAAGGAGAACCAAGGAGTATATCATCATATATCATCAAAAAGGTGATCATCAACGATCCATCAACTTAGTATATCAAGATACAATGTCATACAAAGGGATACATCAAATGGTCTGATCAATTAAAAAACATGGCATGTGATACAAATACATCAACCATGAGTGAATCTGTCATCAAAGCTATCAAGATCCTATAGGACCAGATCCATCTGGACCTTTACCATCCTATGGAGGAGGAGCCTGAGAATTACTTGCTCCATTCTGTCTCTGAATCATAGTAGACATGAACTGCTCACTACTACATTTGGGGCCAAATTTTGACAGAAGTTTCCAACAGGTAACTTTTTCTTATGAATTTGGTTTTTTTTTTGTAATAAGCCCCGATGATGTCAGTATTCCAATGGGTGTTTAATTGACCATCGGAACTCTGATAGATTCGGGGTATACATTTTAAAAAAAAGTGAAACATCCTCATCATTTTTATTTCAATTGGAGAGCGGGAGAAAAGGAGCGAAAGCTGAGCGCGGGAGAAGGTATGTGATTTCTTCATCTTTCGAGCCTCTTGCATCATATTCCAATGCATTTAATTTTATTGTTGATGGAGTTTCTCTCTGAAATGACCACATTCTACTGGTGTCGTGCCCTAGCCAATGCTATATCTCTATTATTTGATGTTATTTGTGCTTGTGCTCAAGGATATCGATTCACTGTATTCAAATGTTTGGATTCACATTTTTTGATATTACTGGCATATGTGTTTAATGATGCCATTATATATTGATGTCATTGAAATGACCACATTCTACTGGTGTCATGCCCTAGCCCATGCTTTAACTCCATTATTTGATGTTATTGGTGCTTGTGCTCAAGGATATCCATTTTTTTGAAATGTTGACTGTGGTTATCAAATGGACAACCTGTGAGCTTCTAGCTAGGTGCCATTTTTATTGATAGCTTAGGGCATCAAATGTATTGTATCATTGATAGTTGAGACTTTGTTAAAAGGAAATAGGACAAAGAATGATTTTTATTTAGTTTCTCTATTTTGATCCCTAAGTGGCTTACAACCCTAGAGAAGTATATGTAGATTTACGTATCCAGTTGTAGGATACATAGCAACCAATAATTCACAAGAAATCCATGCATCCAATTTGAATAGAAATTAATACAAAGAACTAGGGTCCTCCAATGGCCCAATCATTCAGACCTTGACTGTCCCCTCAACCAGTGACCCTTCAAAATTGGGTTATCATGCAATTAGTGAGTGATCCTTCATTCTCCTGGTTTGCCCTGCATCCAAACATATTGGAAATACACAATACAATGATAAAAAGTCTTTCACAATCCCCCTTCCCCCAAGGAACACTATCAACCATCCCTTCCACATAGCATTTCACTATTTTATGAGTGGATTGTGTAGGAACAATTAACATTAAACAAGGAGAAAACTCCTCAACACATCTTGGAAACCATTGAATTCAATAATAAATGAAACCTAACACCAACACTATTCCTTTCATAGTTGCAAGATACATAGCAGTCAATAATTCACAAGAAATCCATGCATCAAATTTTTATAAGGATATCCTACTAATCAATAGGAATTTTCTTGATATGACCAATGATTATGCATTTTGATGGCACTGTGCTAGTTCAAAAGGATAATATAAATCTGAAACAATTTTTTCTGATTTTCTCAAACTATAAATGTGGTTAAAGGGAAAATATTATGTGGAAAACCCACAAACCAATATAGCAAATGATTGTACATCAAATTATTCTATATTCATTCAAGTATTGCTATGCTTAAGCTACCTAACCTTTGAGCTTCATCTAGAGGAATGTGTAGCTTTAAGATAGAGTTACTTCTTGGGCCTTACAATAGGGTGGAATATGATCAAGATTTTTTTAGGCTGTATCTTTCTTAGTCCCATTGTTAGGTTCTTATAGTTCATGGTTTGAATCTATTATGGTTGTGTAAGGGATTTGTAGATGCTTTTTCTAACATAATTGTTGGACACCATGATTGGAACAACTGGTTGTTGGCTATTGTACACATGAATCATAACTGTCAATGGTTCTTTGTGTTCAAGAATTCGTTGATCAATCTTTGAGATTTATTGTCCCAGCTTTAAAAGAGTGATAAAAGATATAGTGAATGCTATCTTTTCCAAGTGTTTTGTGGGTGCCATTATCTTCTAGGAGTAATTGCTGGAACCAAATTATGTTCTTTGCCTCTAGTAAATATTGTAGACACAATCATCTTCTTGGTGAAGGGTTGCTTCCATCCCCATGAGGCACTATTGCATGGTTTCCATTCCCTTGTAGTATAGTGAACCTAATTTAATACAAGTGTGCACTATTTTGGGATCCATAATTTATGGCCCCTACACTGTGGTTGTTAGCCTAAGAAAGGCCTACCTTTGCATATAATAAGAGGCCAACATGAAACAAACATCTAGAAGTTAGGGCGTTGTTCCTGTCCATAATTTATTATTTAAGTGCTAAGTGATGATGGGTATATCGTGTAACTCATACCTATTGTGTCTTTTTCTTTCTCTCCACATTTCACATTAGGAGTATATGCTATAAAATACCAATGAAATCAAATATTGCTCAAATCTAATCAAAATTGTAGTATAAAGATTAAAATAGATCTTGAAGAAATATGGGAACCATTTTTGATAGATATTGTACAAATGAAGAGAATACTCCCAAGAGGAAATGCTTCAATGTGGAACAATTGAAGGACAATATTTTACTTTTATATGTACATCTGCAATGTTTTTGATATATTTATGAGATAATAAAACCATAGAAAGAATAGCATATAGAAGAAAGTAAAGAATAATGATCATATTTTGAGATATTGTGGAAACTTAAAGGAAAGAATGCTTGGTGGGGTTATCATGCAATCAGTGAGTGATCCTTCATTCCCCCCTCTTCCAGTGACCCTTCAAAACTAGGTTATCATGCAATCAGTGAGTGATCATTCATTCTCCTGGTCTGCCCTGCATCCAAACATATTGGAAATACAAAATAAAATGATAACAAGCCTTTCACAATCCCCCTTCCCTCAAGGAACACTATCAACATCCAGACCTTGACTGTCCCCTCAACTAGTGACCCTTCAAAACTAGGTTATCATGCAATCAGTGAGTGATCCTTCATTCTCTTGGTCTGCCCTGCATCCAAACATATTGGAAATACACAATACAATGATAACAAGTATTTTACAATCCCCCTTCCCTCAATGAATTACTATCAACATCTAAACCTTGACTATCCCCTCAACCAGTGACCCTTCAAAACTAGGTTATCATGCAATCAGTGAGTGGTCCTTCATTCTCCTGGTCTGCCCTGCATCCAAACATATTGGAAATATATAATACAATGATAACAAGTCTTTCACAATCCCCCTTCCCTCAAGGAACACTATCAACAAGTGACCCTTCTTCTTATCAGCCATATCCAATGTTTCATTGAAGTCACGGCCAAGAATGAAGGTCACCTTACCCATACCATTCATGGATTCTGAAATGTTGTTCCAAACTCTTGAAAACTTTTCTATTGCTTCTTGTTGCTTCTTTAAATACTTCTTCTACCACAATGTCCTCTTGCCCCATCTTCTTGATCTTCCTAACTAAAGCGAATGAATCCACACACAATAACCCAAAATGAAGGGTTTTGTATCCTTTAATGAATCTCAATCACTGGTAATGCATGGATAGTCAAACCAGTAGTCTCCAAAGCATTCAATAAGTGAATATGAATGTTTGAAAACTTTTCTCTCAACTTCCCCAACCACTCCTAATCGGTTAGAGGGATATTTCTAGAATCTCCACTATTCCTATCCTTACCAACAATTATTAAACATACTTTATCTAATATAATAATAACATGCTAAACTGAACCAATGGCATGTTCTTCGTGTGGTACAAGGAAGATTTGGCTATCAAATCTTCCTTCGTGCAAGCTGAGCACGAGAGAAGATATGTGATTTCTTCATCTTTAATTGGTATCTTTGATAGGCAATGTCTTTCGAGCCTCTGGCATCGTATTCGACTGCAAATTTTAAATTCTTTGCATTTTATTTGATCATGAATGCTCACTGAAATGACCACATTCTACTGGTGTTGTGTCCTAGCCCGTGCTTTATCTCCATTATTTGATGTTATTGGTGCTTGTGCTCAAGGATATCGATTCACTATTTTCAAATGTTTGGATTCACATTTTTTGACATTACAATTCATCATATTAGATAAAGTATGTTTAAGAAGTTTTAGTGTCTAAGCAGTCAACTAATCCCTCTAACCGATTAGGAGTGGTTGGGGAAGTTGAGAGGAAAGTTTTCAATAATTCATATTCACTTATTGAATGCTTTGGAGACTACTGGTTTGACTGTCCATGTGTTAATGTTTAGAAGAGATCAATGAAGTATTTAAAGACATTCTTACATGTTTGGAGAGGTTTAAGAGGCACTTATCATGACTGTACCCTCACAAACAATGACATAGACTAGTTTTACTAAGTTTCCTTTCTCTATTTTGAGGTTTCCTTTCTTTGTCGCAGGGGTACAGTCAGAGGGTTCATTGACAAAACAATCCTTTGAATGGTTACTATGAATATGAATGATTTGATATATCATATTGCTCATTTTACTTGAAGTTTAGAATAGCTTGTGCAAGGGTGAAAGTAGTTTTGATCATTTTGGTCATGACTGTTCCTCTACACAGTCAGAAAATGTAACTGTCTAATGATTATATGTAATGTTGAATGGATTAAATGCTTTATTCTTGGTAGAAGTGAATGGAAGGAATAGTGTTGGTGTTAGGTTTCATTTATTGTTGAATTCAATGGTTTCCAAGATGTGTTGAGGAGTTTTCTCCTTGTTTAATGTTAACTGTTCCTACACAATCCACTCATACAACAGTGGAATGCTATGTGATTGACAATTTCATACAACTGGTCCATTGGCATGTATTAAATACAATCCAGTCACTTATTGAATGCTTTGGAGACTACTGGTTTGACTATCCATGTGTTACTAGTGTCTGAGATTCATTAAAGGATACAAAACCCTTCATTTTGGGGTTATTGTGTGTGGATTCAAATGTAGGTTTGATTTGGTTAATGTTTAGAAGAGATCAATAAACTATTTAAAGACAATCTTACATGTTTGGAGAGGTTTGAGAGGCACTTATCATGACTGTACCCTCACAAATAGCAACATAGACTAGTTTTACTAAGTTTCCTTTCTCTATTTTGAGGTTTCCTTTCTTTGCCACAGGGGTACAGTCAGAGGGTTCATTGACAAAATGATCTTGATATAGGAGCATCCTGGGTGTAAGAGCAATCTTGCATCACCCAAAAATATTTATGTTTTTGTATTCAATAAGGGCTATCTTGTGCAGAGCTACTATTTATGGAAACTTATTGTTTTTAGTAAGTTGGTCATAAATCTCAAAATGTTCTGATTTTACATGTGGAGGTTCATCTCAGTCATATCAGCCTGCTAGTAAAGTTTCATGGCTAGATCAAATCTAGTTTTCAAGATATTGAAGATTTTTGGTATTGGCAGTAGGGTACAAAAACTTTGAACTCAGTTTTGAAGGCTTTAGAGGCCCTGGATGAGGTCAAAAATTTGAGTGATAGGCGCTTGCGCTATTTAAGCATGTAGAGCACTTCGTGGCCTTTCTGAAATGGGGTTATAATAGTACATCGGGTCAACTAGTGATGACTTATGGTCTCTGGAAGTCGGGTCACTTGAAATGGTAGAAAATAATTTTCCTTCAAAATTTATGTTCGGGTTTCAAAAGTTATTTTGAGCCGACTTTGATGTAATAAATTGAAAAATAAAATAATTCTAAGTTTGGTCAGCCCTTAGGGTTAAATTTTTGGAACCTTCTTGGGTGATGGAAATTGCCTATATAAAGAAGGCCCGTAGTGTTGTTTAGAGCAGTTCTGAGTAGTAGATCTGGGTATTGATTCGAGGCTTGTCCTACAAAATATTGTAAGGGAATTCCCATGTGGCTTTGCATATTGTAATTTTGAAAGTTTGTAATTCCACATTTGTGGAGATAATAAGAAGCCAATTTTTTGTTCTTGCAGATTGTTGTTGTTGTTTCTCTGTTTCTGTTATGTGTTTGTGGTATTAATGGAAGCACCCTTCATCAAGTGGTATCAGAGCAGGAGTTCTTGAGTGTGTAAATAGATCACCAACTGTGAGGTAGTTTGCACCAGGACTGTGGTTAGGGTTTCAGTGCGCATCATGAAAATGCCTCCACGTAGGGAATGTGCCGAAAGAGCTGGTGTTGTAACACCTGAGGTTAGAGTGCTCTAGAGACAAGTGTGAGCATTGCAAGAAGAGATTCATAGAGGAATGAATCTTAATGTCAAAGATGAAATCGAGGATGAAGCCGAAGAAGAAGATCAAGAAGGAGAAGTCAAAGTTGTGAACCAGGAGGAAGAAAGACTTTTTTGGGCCATTCCCAAGATCGAAAAGAGACCTAAGATTGAGGTTCCTACATTTTCAGGAAATCTTAACCCAGAGGAGTTGATCGACTGGATCAATGAATGTGAAGAATATTTTGAGTATGAAGATATTGATGATCCTGATAGGGTCAAATTTGTGAAGGCCAGACTGAAAGGTCATGCCAAGATCTGGTGGCAAGAGATTCAATTGGAGCGAAATAGAAGAGGGAAAGATAAAATCACAAGATGGGATCAAATGGTGGATAAATTGAAATGACAGTTCATTCCTGTTGATTATGAGCTTGACCTTCTGAAGAAGATGCAAAGTTTGAAGCAAGCAGGAAAATTTGTTCAAGAGTATACAGAGGAGTTCTATCGAATCCTCATCAAAACAGGCCATGCAGAAGCAGATAAAGAAAAAGTTTCTCATTACCTTAATGGGTTGAGGCCGAGCATTCAAGAAGAGCTGAATCTAGTTCGAATGAATAGTATTGAAGAGGCATAACAGTTTGCCCTAAAAGTAGAGGAAAAGATGAACAAGAAGTTTGAGAGTAGACAAAATGGAAGAGGTCACAGTGGACGATCTGGTGGATGGTCATATGGAGGCCAAAATGAAGATCTGAAAAAGAAGGATGAAGCTAGCAGTAGTCAAAATCAAAGAGGAAACAATTCCAATCATTTCCAAGATCAGAACAATAGAGATCAGAGAAGAAGAGAAAGAGGACAAGGTTCAGAAAGAGGAGGCTTCCATGGAACATGTTTTCACTGTGGAGAATAAGGTCATAGGACATTTGAATGTCCTCAATGCCAAGGAAGGATGGATAAGAGGAATGAAGGCCAGGCCAGAGTTTCACATGTAGATGAAGATGCCAGATCATCAAATTTTGAAGATGCTGAAAAAAGAGAAACGCTGATTAACAGAAGAGTCTTGTTGAGTGGTGAGAATGAACCTGAGCAAAGGAGGAGCCTATTTCACACTAGATGCAAGTGTGAGGGTAAATATTGTGATGTGATTATTGATAGTGGAAGCACTGACAATTTGGTGTCAGAAGAGATGGTGACAAAGTTGAAGCTCAAGAGATAGAAACACCCACATCCATATTGGATTGCCTAGGTGTAGGATGACCACAAGGTCATGGTCAGTGAACAGTGCCTAGTAAAGTTCAAGATCAGCGAATACCAAGATGAGGTACTATGTGACATCATATCTATGGATGCATGCAATATGTTGTTGGGTAGACCATGACAGTTTGATAGATGTGTTGTACACGATGTTCATGCGAAAACCTATTCCCTGACAAAGGATGGAATGTCACATAAGCTAAAGTCATTGAAGGAGATCGAAGTAATGTGAGAATAACTTTCATTGATGGAAGAAAATTTCTAGATGATATGAGGCATGAGCATGTGTGTTTTACTTTAATTCCAAAAGCTAGTAAAGAGGAAGTAGAGGATGTACCTGTAGAGGTTGTAGATTTGTTGAATGAGTTTCAGGATATTGTATCTGATAATGTACCTGATGGATTACCACCGATAAGAAAGATCAGTCATCAGATGGATTTGATTCTAGGAGCCACTTTGCCAAACAAGGCAGCACACAGAATGACACTAGTAGAAAGTGAAGAGTTGAACAGATAAGTACATGAGTTGTTACAAAAGGGATTGATTTGGGAGAGCCTGAGTCCATGTGTTGTACCAGTAGTATTAGCAACAAAGAAGAATGGAGAATGGAGGATGTGTACAAATTCTAGAGCAATAAACAAGATCACAATCAAGTATAGGTTTCCATTGCCATGAATGGATGATATTATGGATTGTTTGAGTGAAGCTATGTATTTCTCAAAGATAGATCTGAAGAGTGGATATCACCAGATTTAGATTAGGGAAGGAGATGAATGGAAGACTACCTTCAAGACAAAGGAAGGACTGTATGAGTGGTTAGTCATGCCTTTTGGGCTAACCAATGCACCAAGAACTTTTATGCGGCTCATGAACAAGGTTCTGAAAGAATTTCTAGGTAAGTTTGTCATTGTGTACCTAGATGATATTTTGATCTTTAGTAGGACATTAGAAGAGCATATGATGCATATTCATATGGTGTTTGAGAAGTTAAGAGATGAGAAATTATTGATTAATTTGAAGAAGTGCAGTTTTGTGAAGAAAGAGTTAGTGTATTTGGGATTTGTAGTTTCAGCAGAAGGTCTAAAAATGGACCTAGAGAAGGTACAGGCTATCCTTGAATGGCCTACTCCAAAGAGTGCTACTGAGGTAAGATATTTTCATAGTTTGGCTAGTTTTTACAGAAAGTTTATCAAAAATTTCAGCAGTATTTGTGGTCCCTTGACTAAAACAATGAGAGGGGATAGATAAGAGTTTAAGTCGACTAATGGGGTAGAAAAGAGTTTTCAATTGTTGAAACAAAAAGTTACAGAACAACCTCTTTTAGCACTTCCAGATTTTAATAAGGGGTTTCAAGCAGATTGTGATGCTAATGGTACTGCAATAGGAGCTGTTATGAGCCAAGAAGGTAAACCTATTGCTTATTTCAGTGAGAAGTTAAATGATGCCAAGAGAAAATATTTTGTTTATGATCAGGAATTTTATGCTATAGTTCAGGCATTGAAGAAGTGGAGACACTATCTGCTTCCTAAAGAGTTTGTTTTGTATACTAATCATCAAGCTTTGCAATAGCTGAATAGTCAAGGAAAGTTGAATCAAAGGCATTTGAAATGGGTTGAGTTTTTGTAGAGTTATACATTTGTTTTGAAACACAGAAGTGGAAATTCTAACAGGGTTGCACATGCGCTTAGCAGAAGGCAACTATTGCTAATAGAAATGCACATTGAGGTGGTTGGGTTTAAAGAACTCAAGAATTTGTATCTAGAGGATCCTGATTTTGGTGAAGCTTGGAAAGCTTGTAAAGAACCTGTTACTCTAGACAGAACAAAGTGGCTGGATTTCATCATTCAGGATGATATGCTATTCAGAGGGAGTCAGTTGTGCATTCCAAGAAGTTCTATGAGGGAGAATCTCATCAAGGAGAAGCATAGCGGAGGATTCGCTGGACATTTTGGTCATGATAAAATCCTTGCTTTGGTTAGTGAGAATTATTATTGGCCACGGTTGCAGTAAGATGTCAAGAAGTTTGTACAGAGTTGCAGAGTATGTCAGATGGAAAAAGGAGTGAAGCAGAATATAGGGTTGTATCAGTCATTACCTATACCAGAGAAGCCTTGGGAGGATATCAGTATGGACTTTGTTCTTGGTTTACCAAGGACACAATGGGTACATGATTCAATTTTTGTGGTAGTTGACAGATTTTCAAAGATGGCACATTTTATTCCCTGCAAGAAGACTAATGATGTTGTTCATGTAGCAGAATTGTTTTTCAGAGAAGTAGTGAGACTACATGGTTTGCCAAAGACCATAGTTTCAGATCGAGACACTAAGTTTGTTGGATATTTCTGGCGTACATTATGGAAGAAGTTGAAGACAGATTTGAAATTTAGTTCATCACATCATCCACAGACTGATGGATAGACAGAGGTGGTGAATAGGAGTTTGGGAAATTTGCTGAGATGTTTGGTTGGAGATAAGCCAACAGGATGGGATTTGATTTTACCACAGGCAGAATTTGCATACAATAATTCTATCAACGGGAGCACTGGTAAATCACCATTCTAGATTGTATATAGGAGTAGTCCCAGAAATGCATCTACGTTGAGGAAGATAGATAAAGGAGAAATAAGTAGTGCTGAAGGTGAGGATTTTGCAGAACATTTGAAGAACATCCATGAGGGAGTGAGGAAGCACATTACCAAGATGAATGCATAGTATAAGGCTAAGGAAAATGAGAAAAGGAGGCATAAGGAATTTCAGGTTGGAGATGAAGTCATGGTTCATTTATGGAAGGAGCAATTTTCGGTTGGTACATATAACAAGTTGAAAATGAAGAAGTTTGGGCCATGTAAGATACTGAAGAAGCATGATTCAGGAAATGCATATGAGGTAGAATTACCTACTGAGTTGAATGTTTCACCAGTGTTTAACATTTTAGATCTGATAGAGTATCACGAGGGAGGTGTTGAAGATGATATCACAATAGCATAGTGGAGTATTCTAGCAACTAGTTCAGATTCCAAAGAGATTGAGGATATACTGGATAGTCGTGTTGGTAGAAGCACAAGGAACAGGACATATGAAGAATATCTGGTCAAGTGGAAAGGATGACCTATTGAAGATTCATCATGGCTGACAAAGGAGGAGGTTAACCATCTTATTTTTCCTCTACACACCTGAGATGTGACGGGGTCATCTCAAATTACCCTAGGTGTAAGAGCAATCTTGCATCACCCAAAAATATTTATGTTTTTGTATTCAATAAGAGCTATCTTGTGTAGAGCTTCTATTTATGGAAACTTGTTTTTAGTAAGTTGGTCATAAATCTTGGAATGTTCTAATTTTACATGTGGAGGTTCATCTCAGTCATATCAGCTTAGAAGTAAAGTTTCATGGCTAGATCAGGTCTAGTTTTCAAGATATTGAAGATTTTTGGTATTGGCAGCAGGGTACAAAAACTTTGAACTCAGTTTTGAAAGCTTGAGAGTCCCCGAATGAGGTCAAAAATTTGGGTGACAGGTGCTTACGCTATTCAAGCATGTAGAGTGCTTTGTGATCTTTCCAAAATGGGGTTATAATAGTCCATCGAGTCAACTGGTGATGACTTATGGTCTCTGGAAGTCGGGTCACCTGAAATGGCAAAAAATAATTTTCCTTCAAAATTTATGTTCGGGTTTCAAAAGTTATTTTGAGCCGACTTTGATGTAATAAATTAAAAAATAAAATAATTCGAAGTTTGGTTAGCCCTTAGGGTTAAATTTTTGGAACCTTCTCGGGTGGTGGAAATTGCCTATATAAAGAAGGCCCGTAGTGTTGTCTAGAGCAGTTCTGGGTAGTAGATCTGGGTATTGATTTGAGGTTTGTCCTACAGAATATTGTAAGGGAATGCCCATGTGGCTTTGCATATTGTAATTTTGAAAGTCTGTAATTCCACATTTGTGAAGATAATAAGAAGCCAATTTTCTGTTCTTGCATATTGTTGTTGTTGTTTCTCTGTTTCTGTTATGTGTTTTTGGTATTAAGGGGAGCACCCTTCATCAGATCCTTTGAATGGTTATTATGAATAGCTTGTGCTTGTGCTGGAACTCTTGGTAGAAGTGAATGGAAGGAATAGTGTTGGTGGTAGGTTTCATTTGTTATTGAATTCAATGGTTTCCAAGATGTGTTGAGGATTTTGCTCCTTGTTTAATGTTAACTGTTCCTGCACAATCCACTCATACAATAGTGAAATGCTATGTGATTGACAATTTCATACAACTGGTCCTTTGGCGTGTATTAAACAAAATAGAATTTTTAGCATATTATTATAATTCTTTTTCTTTGTTGTAAACATGCCATTGGTTCAGTTTTGTAAAAAAAATTTCATGTACAATTTTTTTTTTTCTATTTTTTCCATTTGATAACCACAGTCAACATTTCAAAATAGTGAATAACATCAAATAATGGAGATAAAGCGGGCTAGGACACGACACTAGTAGACTAAAATCGAACCAATGACATTTTTACAACAAAGAAATAGAATGATAATAATATGCTAAAAATTCTATTATGTTTAATACATGCCAAAGGACCAGTTGTATGAAATTGTCAATCACATAGCATTTCACTGTTGTATGTGTTAGAAAGGAAAGACCACCAAGATAACTGAGAGGGGGGGGGGTGAATCAATTATCTAATAATTAAACCATTTATCATAATTAACTTCAATATCAAATTCAATAGCTTTAAACCATATAATTAATGCAGTAACCAACCATAGAAGAATAATCATACACATTGACACAATAACACAAGATATGTTAACTAGGGAACCTCTTGATCAAAGAGTAAACCCTGGTGGGAATGATGCCCACAAAATGATGTACTAATATGAAAGTTCCTTGTTAGAGGATGGACCCTATTAGGAGTCTTATGAAATACATTCAATACATGAATCTCTTTTAGGAGATTTTGAATCCCTGTTAAAAGATTCTAACCCTATTAGGAGCTATGGAAGACAGAAGGACCCACTGCCCAAACAGCTTCAAGGCAAGATCTCTAAACTCATTGTCCAACTGATCTTAGGATTATTCAATAGAGTAATATGAAATATGTTACCTCCTTCACACTATGCTAAAACCACACTCTCGGCTGCACAAGATCACAAATCTAGATCTCTGTACTTTGCAAGTCTTCCTTCATCACTGAATTAGCTCTTTTCTTCACTTCATGCATACATTCACATCACAAATTTCATAATTTCATATCATAACTATTACAATCCTCTCATAATAAGGAAAACATTCCTTCCTTTATACCACACTCAAATAATTACAAATGAGTCAGCATGCAATTACAAAATAATAATTTCAACACGCTACATCAGAATTACATAAAACTATCGACTTCCAGATACAATAACTTTCCAATCATGTGACCTCAAAGTTTGCACTGTGAACCATGTCACCAAAAATGAGTCTCAAACTTCCCTTTAACTATGCAGAATCAGATTCCATCCCGATTAGGAGATATCCTTCGATTACCAAAAACTGCTACACAAGAAAACTGCCAGAATATTGCTTCCACCAAAATGCTTATAACTTTCACGAATAAATAAATTATTTTTTTGTGCTCTTAACCATAGGCTAATAACACACCAAAGAACATACCATCACCTACGCATAACTCAATCTACAATATAACATGTGCGCAAAACAAAACTGTGCCTGCTTCTCTGCTAAACTCCAGAATAACACTGTGTTGACATTAATGACAATCATAGTCATGAATGCAACAACCACTGCTATAGAATGACTTCCAAAGGCTTCAGCATTCATTCCTAACAGTATGAGTGGATTGTGCAAGAATAGTTAACATTAAACATAGCCAGTGTTCTCTTTACTTTCTCAAATCTCTGCAAGTCAAGAACATTAGAGTTGTATAATACATTGTTAGTATCCTTTTTCCATGGGTCCTAGGTCTTTGGGTCCATGGAAAGGAAATAGATTACAAAATTCACTTCAAAACAAAGGAAAAACTTAGCAAATTCAGTCTAACTCACTATAGATGAAGGAACAGTCATGCTAATAGTTCCTCTAAGTCTTCCAAAACATTTATTGAACTCCCCTAAAGTCCTATTGGATCCTCAAATTGCTTAATCCAATCAACTTACATCAAGATAATGAGAAACTTCAAAGGATTAAAAACATTACTTGGAACAGTCAAATCATTATGCTTTCAAATCAATTACCTATCGACATATCCCTTGCGAGGGAGAGAAGCCAAACACATAAAGAACATGCACATAAACACGGCAGCTGAAAAACTTAAATGGAATACACCAAGAAGTACCAAATGATGAATGCTCAATTGTTGTAATGGCAAAGCATCAGAACCATCCATTTCTAGAACTTGATTTTATAGTCTAAATGATTTTTCTATAGTTTTAATGATTTTTCTAGAACTTGATTTTGTAGTCTTAATGATTTTTTTATAGTCCTAATGATTTTTCTATAGTACTCTTAATGATTTTTCTAGAACTTGATTTTCTAGTCTTAATGATTTTTCTATAGTCCTAATGATTTTTCTATACTCTTAATGATTTTTCTTTCATCCTAATGTTTGTTGCTCTTGATAAATTAGGCCTTGAATTTGAATTTTTGTTCACTATTTTATTTCAGCTTGATATTTCATTCATTTTTCATATACACAGAGACTACACATGCTGATAAAAAAATGAGCTATTTGATTAAGGTTAACAATTCATGATTGTAAATAGTCAATATTTCTGATGGTACTCCTTGGTGTATTTCATTTTAAAATAATCATGTTTCTATGGCTATGATAAATGTCCCTTTGTGTTGAGAAAATTAGAGTTGAAAAAATGGTTGCAAACAAATCATCCTTCTTCCACCAACATTCTAGTCAATGTACAAGTAACGAGTCATTCCATTCAAGAAAGACCATGTCTGACAATATCAAGACAGAACAAAATAAGAAATATGTAGAATTTAGTGATTGTATCTTCCATTTGGGCCACTTCATATGCACGGGTGATGCACATGCATATTTGCCTGAGAGCTATTGGGAGCTTACCCAGCAACACATGTACTATTGTGAAAATTGCCACAAATCTATTTGCTACTAGGTCTACCATATACCTTCTATGATCAACTCTAATATGCACAGGTGATGAACATTCAGATTTGCCTAAGTAGTACTTTGAGTAGTCCTCCTACACATGTACTATTGTGAAAATCATCACAAGTCCATTTGTTGGAGGGCTACTCAAAGTACACATGTTTGGAGGTCTAAAGGAAACAAGAGAATTTAAAGAGTCACGAGTCTTAAGATTGTACTTAATATAGCCAAGCTTCATTCAATGGTACATTCAAACATGAAAAAAACCATTCTTAAACTAGAGTAAACTAGTAAACCAAAGGACCTGCTTTTACTACTAAGTCTCTATTTTTTGGGCATACTGATTATAAGTACTTGACATATATCACAAATTTTGCTAATTAAGGTTGGCGGGATGATTACGCCTATCCTAAAAAAAGACTATCAAATCATTATGCTTTCAAATCAATTACCTATCGATGTATCCCTTGCGAGGGAGAGAAGCCAAACACATAAAGAACATGCACATAAACACGACAACTAAAAAACTTAAATGGAATACACCAAGAAGTACCAAATGATGAATACTCAATTGTTGTAATGGAAAAGCAATATCAGAACCGTCCATTTATAGAACTTGATTTTTCTATAGTCCTAATGATTTTTCTTATTTCTTGTCTGTGCTTGGTGACAAGATTTTGAACATTGTTGACATACTTAAATGGAATACACAATACCAAATGATGAATGCTCAATTGTTATAATGGCAAAGCATCAGAACCATCCATTTCTAAAATTTGATTTTGTAGTGTCTTAATTATTTTTCTAGTCCTAATGATTTTGAAAATTGTTGACAAAGAGTGTTTCTTTTTTTTATTATAGTATAAATGATTTTTCTATAGTCGTAATGATTTTTCTTATTTCTTGTCTTTTGTCCCTTTTTTATTTCCTATGTCTGTGCTTCGTGATAGGATTTTTTCACCTTCTTAAAATGTCGTAAAGGGTCATAAGAGGCTCCTAGGAGGGGCCAGATGAGCTTCCACCTTCACGTGGTTGGCCCTGTTAAGTAGAGAATGTTTAACTATTCTCGAAACAAAGAGAAGTTCAATAATTTAAGGTCTCAATCCATCGAGATGCTAAAAAAATGATAGGAATCAACGATGGAGAGTTTTTAGATTCTGAGAAGATGTATATGGAGTGGAGGCTAGATTGAGTACCAGTGCAAAGTGTTAATAATTATAGCCTTTCGGCCAAGATCAAACTAATCAAATAAATACCCTTGTGTGATTTATAATAATAAGGAGATTATTATTTCATTTATATATATATGTGTTGGTTGAATTAGTTAAGGGCCCAAGGTCAGCCTCTTGGCTTTAACATTAAATATATTTAATAAGACTAGGTCGGCCCTCTTGAAGATAATTCAATTCATATATATATGTTGTTGGATTCTAAGGAGAGAAGCACCAAAAACATAACGTGCTTCCCTCCCCCAAAACCTTGATTCTCTACCTTAAGAAAACTTAGATCAGCATATATTGGTGTGAAAGATAAGCATCTTCGGCTAATAGATAAGAACAAGTCTGAGAATGAATAAAGATTAGATTATGATCTGATCCATACAACTAGAAATTATTGGCAATGTTAACTGTGAGTTGATTAGGGCTGGAAGCCTCTATTAGGATTGGACTCTTCCTCAATACACTAGCACTAAGGTACTAACCAGGTTCTCCTCAGCACCTTTGTTAGTACAGTTTGGAGGCATATAGACTGGAGTATACTTGGTTGATATCTGGGTATCTTCTATCCCTTCTTGTTTACTTTATTCTATGTTTAGTTGTGTTAGATCTCTATAGTTTGTTCATTATTGAGTAGAATATGAAATATATCAACAAGAGATGATGATTCAGTAACCTACATCCAGAAAACCTTCACAATTATCCCTTCTTTGGCCTCCACTTTTTCTTCTTCTCAAAAATAGTTATCTAGAAACTTTGGAGCCTGTCGATTCTTGCTGTACACAACCTGTGCATGTTGATGACAATGAGGACGTGCATCACAGTAATACAATTAAACATCTTAAATTGATTGGTGTAGTAATACAAATTTAATTGCAATTGGTGTTTGGATTAATGTAACAATTTGTATTACAGCTGTAGAGAGTGTAGAGGTCGTTGTTAATGAGCAGGTTGAGGTTGAGACTAAGGCAAGACAAACTAACCTCGATGTTGATGATGTGACTAGATCAAGTAAATAGCTATATGATTATGAATGTTTTCAATGCCTTTATTACCAAGGAATCATCGCCCGCCATTAATGAATGTTAATGAACCCTTACACCATGAAGAAGACAAATGATTAAACAGAAAGAGAGGACCAACCAAACCATCTTGTGGTCAGTCTATATCACATTGAGAAACAATGTCAAGACTTGAGAATCAAAACAATCAAAAGTTTCTTCAAGACCATGAATGATCAACAACATTCCATTAGAAAACAAAACAGTAATCTATGTTATCATTAAGCCATAAAATATGTCTTTAAAGTTTAGAAGCATCACAAAACTTTCAAGAAACATAGTACTATATCCAAAATATGTCTTTAAAGTTTATTTCTAATGATTATGATGATGTTGATGTTGATGTCTATAATTTATTTCACTTACTAATGCTTGCCTAGATTGAATTTTGAATTGCCAGGTTGGAGAACACTTTCAAAGTTTAGGGTCTGTTCCACATGATACTCTTAGTTACAGCTCAAATGCAACTCAACATATTTTTGATGCTGGGCAACCCACTGCAGAAACTCATTCACAGGTGAAATTTAATGTTGTGAATCTTGGCATTGTTAATGTTATTACTTTTCCTCACGTTTCATATTTGTGAAAATGTTTCTTGGCACTATCTTCTTTTTCAATTCCTATATTTGCAACTTTTTAGATCATTAACTTAAGCATTACATGTCTTTGTTCAAAGTTTATTCTAACACTATATTATATCTTATTCTTATTACAATTTTCTTTGTTTTGGGGCAGGAGGTCAATCTTCATTGTCTTCATTTTGGGGGACAGTGAAGATTTCTCTGACAAATAGTAGGTCTTCTTTAGTATCTTATAATAACATGCTAAACTGATAAAGGTGTTATGGGCATTTAATCTGCAATTACTAATAGATTAAGCGTATTATTACTATGCTTAATGTTCCATTTAAATGCATTTAACACAAAAAACAAATTTACAAAATTGAACCAATGGCATGTTTACAACAAACATGTGTTGATGAGTTTGCTCCTTGTTTAATGTTAACTGTTCCTGCACAATCCACTCATAGAACAGTGAAATGCTATGTGGAAGTGATGGTTGATAGTGTCCCTTGAGGGAAGGGGTATTTTGAAACACTTTTTATCATTGTATTGTGTATTTCCAATATGTTTGGATGCAGGACAGACCAGGAGAATGAAGGATCATTCACTGATTGCATGATAACCCAGTTTTGAAGGGTCACTGGTTGAGCGGACAGTCAAGGTCCAAATGATTGGGCCATTGGAGGACCCTATTTATTTGTATTAATTTCTATTCAAATTGGATGCATGGATTTCTTGTGAATTATCAGCTGCTATGTATCCTGCAACTGCATTTGTAAATCTGCATATACTTCTCTAGGGTTTTAAGCCACTTAGAGATCAAAATAGAGAAACTAAATCAGAATCATTCTGTCCTATTTCCTTTTAACAAAGTCTCAAATATCAATGATACAATACATTTGATGCCCTAAGCTATCAATACAAATGATGCCTAGCTAGAAGCTCATGGGTTGTCCATTTGATAACCACAGTCAACATTTCAAAAAAATGGATATCCTTGAGCACAAGCACCAATAACATCAAATAATGGAGTTAAAGCATGGGCTAGGGCATGACACCAATAGAATGCGATCATTTTAGTGACAACAATATACAATGGTGTCATTAAACATATATGCCAGTAATATCAACAAACGTGAATCCAAACATTTGAAAACCAATGACATGTTTACAACAAAGGTCTAATAGAACTCCCAACAATTCTTAAACATACTTTATCTGATATGATGAATTCTTAAACAATTAAGGTTGGAGTAGACATAGTTATCACAAATTTTTTTTCTGTGGTACAAGGAAAATTTGGCTAGGTCAAATCTTCCATCGTGCTAGCAGTCTACAGAATTAGACCTTTATTAACAATTGATCATATTAGATAACTAGTATGTTTAAGAATTGTTGGGACTGATCCTTTGGCATGTATTAAATAGAATATATAGAATTTTTAGCATATTATTATCATTCTATTTCTTTGTTGTAAACATGCCATTGGTTCAGTTTTGTAACTTCACTGTTGTATGAGTGGATTGTGCATGAACAGTTAACATTAAATAAGGAGCAAACTCCTCAACACATCTTGGAAACTCCATTCACTTCTACCAAGAATAAAGCATTTAATCCATTCAACATTACATATAATCATTAGACGGTTACATTTTTTGACTGTGTAGAGGAACAGTCACGACCAAAACTACTTTCACCCTTGCACAAGCTATTCCAAACTTCAAGTAAAATGAGAAATATGCTATATCAAATCATTCATATTCATAGTAACCATTCAAATGATCATTTTTTCAATGAACCCTCTAACTATACCCCTGTGGCAGAGAAAGGAAACCTCAAAATATAGAAAGGAAACTTAGTAAAACCAGTCTATGCCACTGTTTGTGAGGGTACAATCATTATAAGTGCCTCTCAAACCTCTCCAAACATGTAAGATTGTCTTTAAATACTTTATTGATCTCTTCTAAACATTAACATTTGAAGCATTCAATAAGTGACTAGATTGTATTTAATACACGCCAAAGGACTAGTTGTATGAAATTGTCAATCACATAGCATTTCACTATTGTATGAGTGGATTGTGTAGGAACAGTTAACATTAAACAAGGAGAAAACTCCTAACACATCTTGGAAACCATTGAATTCAATAATAAATGAAACCCCAACACCAACACTATTCATTCCATTCACTTCTACCAAGAATAAAGCATTTAATCCATTCAACATTACATATAATCATTAGACAGTTACATTTCCTGGCTGTGTACTAAAGGAACAGTCATGACCAAAATGATCCAAATATTTCAAAATAGTGAATCGATATCCTTGAGCACAAGCACCAATAACATCAAATAATGGAGATAAAGCACAGGTTAGGGCATGACACCAGTAGAATGTGGTCATTTTAGAGAGCATTCATGATCAAATAAAATGCAATGCATTTGAAATTTGCTGTCGAATATGATGCCAGAGGCTCGAAAGATGAAGAAATCACATACGAAGAACATGCCATTGGTTCAGTTTTGTAAATTTGTTTTTTGTGTAATTAGTAATTGGCAGATTAAATGTAGATAACACCTTTATCAGTTTAATTAGCATGTTATTATCATATTAGATAAAGTATGTTTAAGAATTGTTGGGACTTGTCCTTTTGCGTGTATTAAACATAATAGAATTTTCAACATATTATTATCAGTCTATTTCTTTGTTCTAAACATGCCATTGGTTCAGTTTTATAGATTTGTTTTTTGTGTTAAATGCATTTTTTGTGAGGACGGGTCTTGTTTTGAGGAGATTGATGAAGATTGTGCACCTCAAAAACCAATTCATAAGGTACCAATCCATGTTTCCTATTTGCTTATATTTTTGGTTTGGTAAATCTCCTTATAAGTTTCATGTCCTTTCTTTTGATTACTATGGATGAGATATATATCGTACATTTAACATTCAACTTCTTTACATTTTAGAACATGTAGTGTGTTTTTTGAGGATTTTACCAAATCAACTTTTAACATAAATCAAAAACACCAAACTGATATCTTGCCCTTGCAACGTGACAAAATATTTGCATTTGACCAATAACTGCAAGCAATTGAACGATTAATCCACATGCCTGTATCTTTTTAAAATACCTAGAACATCAAAAAGATGGCTAAGTGGCTGCTGCCATGATTTTTATCTACTGAATATAGGAAAAAAAAACACCAACAAGAATCGAATAGAAAACATGATTGGTCATTTCAGAGAGCATTTATGATCAAATAAAATTCAATGCCTTCTCTCACTCTCGATCAGCTTTCACCCACTCCTTTTCTCCCACTCCTTTTCTCTACAATCAAAATAAAAATGATTTGGCCATTTCAAAAAAGTGAATCAATATCCTTGAGCACAAGCACCAATAACATCAACTATTTTGATCTATGGGTACCCTAATGTTGGCAAGAGTTCTTTTATTAATAAGATTACTCTGCAAGCTTGAAGAAGCGATATATTTTGGCAAATGAAGAGTGGAAAGATGATGATGTTCCTGAGATCATGGATGGACACAATGTTGTAGATAGAATGGAAAGACGTCTTTCTAGCCTGGTCCTGGATCCTTCGACAATTGGGGTAGGATCGAGACTGAGGCTAAAAAGATGTCTTCCTTTTTGTTGTAGAATATAGGCTCTGCTACTGCAACAATGACAGACTGTGATGTACATATCACAACAGCTGAGAAACATAAATGTAGACATCATGGTCATAATTTTTTGGAGACACAACATAATTGAGTGCTATTCCTAGATGATGCAAAGAAACCACTACTTTGCATCGTCTCAGAAAACCACTCAAATATGTTGTGTCTCCAAAAAATTGTGACCATGATGCCTACATTTATGTTTCTCATCTGTTGTGTCCTAGGACCCCTTATGACCCTTTATGATCCCTAATAATACATCTTAGAGGTCTTAAAATGTCATAAAGGGTCATAAGAGGCTCCTAGGAGGGGCTAGGTGAGCTTCCACCTTCACGTGGTTGGCCCTGTTAAGTAGAGAATGTTTAACTATTCTTGAAACAAAGAGAAGCTCAATAATTTAAGGTCTCAATCCACGAAGATGCTGAAAAAATGACGAGAATCAATGATGGAGAGTTTTTAGATTATGAGAAGACATATATGGAGTGGAGGCTAGATTGAGTACCAATGCAGAGATGATGATTTAGTAACCTACATCTATAAAACCTTCACAATTATCCCTTCTTTGGCCTCCACTCATTCCTCTTCACAAAAATGGTTATCTAGAAACTTTGGATAGTGTTTTCTCATCCATGCACGAAATGTACTAGTGATCGTATAAATTACTTTAGGCCTCTAGTATTCATGACATGTACAAGTATAAAATATTTTTGTGAGACTGTGATCAATTTGTGCAGTGTACATAAATGCAAGGCGGTGATTATTCTTGACAATTGATAGGTAGTTAGGACTAAAGATAACACAGCTCAAGAGACCATCATAGGTTGTCTCTTTCTTCGGTCTATATTATTGATAGAATGTTTTACCTTTCATTAGCTCATCAAATATGGGGATTTGAAAGAATTTAATAGAATATTTTTATGAGAATGTATATTATTTAAGTTGATGTTGCATGAATTTATCTACTTTGGCAATGCTTCTTTATCGCCGTCCTCATAGTCTACAAGTGTGCAAAGTAGATAAATTTGTGCAACGTCAACTTAAATAATAGACATTGTCATGAAAATATTCTATTAAATTCTTTCAAATCCCCAAATTTGATGAGCTAATGAAAGGTAAAACATTCTGTCAATAATATAGACCAAAGAAAGAGACAACCTATGATGGTCTCTTGAGCTCTGTTAACTTTAATGTGCCTATCCATCAGTTTTTCGACACTTTAGCATTAATTTTGGTGTTAGCGCTATGCATTTGATAGACAAAATGTCAGAAAAAAACAATTTATGACATTTCTTGCAATAGTAATGCTATACGTTCGATAGGTTAACCTGTCAGAGAATACTGCAGAATTGTCGCTATTCCGACAGTTAAAGTGTTGTAAATAGAAAATATTCAACAGAACTTTTGACAAAATATTCAACAGTGAGGACATATCACCGACAAGTAGATCTGTCAGAATTTGATGAAAACTATCAGTATTCCAACAGTTCTAATGTCGCAAAGAATATGGTTTCAACAGTCAATTTCGATAGAGATTGTATATTTTTGATAGGTCTTGTTATCAAAATTATGATGGATGAACTGTAGGAAATGCCATAATGAAGTTGTTGTCATGTGAAAGTTTTTGATGTGACATGGTGTTGGTAAACTGATAGATAGGTCTCTTGTCACAATCTTCTACGCAAAAATGGCGACGGACTTAGGTGTCAAAAGTCTGACAAATGAGTGTTGCAAATCAGACAAATGGCCATCAAAATTTGGCCCCAAATGTAGTAGTGACTAGAAATCATCTCCCACCTGTAGTAAGCCATACCAATAATCTAATCCAATGCAAATTGATAATTAATAAGAGGACCCCACATAGATCTCTCTGCCTGTACCCGAGCATATAGTGTTGTACCCTATGGCATATCCTATGTCCGACCATACTATCTAGAAACTTTGCCAAAGCAGAAGTGCTTAATAGTGGTAGTAGTGTGACCAATCATCTAGCAAGGGGAAAACATATATGGTAACTCATCATCATCCTCCCTTCACAGCTCACAACCCTTGTATGGTCTCCATAAAACCTGATCTAGATCATCAATCTATCACTGCCAAAAATACAGATGACCCAAATGATGTTGTATAACCATCCCAGTGTATAGAAAAGCATAGGGAAAACCCTATTAGAAATGGGCCTACTGATGGGAAGATGCTCCCATATCCACAACTGAAGAACCATTGCACCAACCGACAAGGATGCACTCGCTCGATAGACTACCTCATGAAACTCATGATATAACTGTGCAAGGATGCATGAACCCCAATCAAAATGTTGAGGATTTGCAAGAAAATCCTCCAATATCCTACCCCATTTGACAGAAAAACCACACCCTCACCGATCAGGAAGAAGTAAACCGCCTATCAATGCACCAAGTACCACTGGCAAGGTAGGAAAGGAAGCAAACTGGGGCCAAGTGATTGTATCGCCATCATCAATAGAATTGTCCCTAAACACTCATCGGCAAACAGTAGAATCATAGATGGAATCATAAAATACTACCTCTCCCCTGCATGGGATGCATAGTAATCTATACACGTCCTCAGGCGTGATCATCATCTATCCATAAGGAAAATGAAATGTGTTATGGTCGGAGTGCCATCGCTCTGCCACTACAGTCAATAAACCATGGTTTAGTTGGAACCATGGAAGATCAAGGAGAAAACTCAAACCACACAACTCAATCATGCAGAACTCAACATCTGTATGAGTCTGGCCCAAATCAATGACCCAAGAAGCCACCGTCCGAATGTATAAAGTAGGAAAGTTTGCTTGTTGGCAAAGCAAAGGAATCATATCAGTATACCATATCAAGGAATTATCTCAAGTCAATCAAATTCTATCAAAAGTATCAAGCAATCACACCAAGTTATATTTGTTCATTTCTCTGTATCCTAAGAATGAAGCAGCAGTATCAAATCATATCAGTTTTCACATTGATTGATTTATCCTATCAATATCCTAATCGGATTGACACATCACATTCATTGGTAACACTATCCTAATATCCTAATCCATTTGTTTTGTTGAAAGAAAAAGACCTAATCTAATCATTCGACTCAAGCATTGGAAGTCATCAAATTTTTCATTAGACACAAATCAAGTACACGTGTGAAAAAAGTATAGAAAATTTTTCAAAAAGTCTGCAGGCATGATTTTAATTAGCCCAGGTGACATTCCTCCTAAGCGACAACAAAAAGTGGTGAAGTGACATTATTTGAGTGTTAGGCAATATTTTTCATGCTACGCGACACTGAATCATGCTAGGTGACAGCAAAAGGTGGCCTGGGTGACAATAAAATCACTAGGGTTTCCTACGCGATAGCATATATGAAAAGGGTCATTTTGACCTAGTTGAAGGCATGAGTATCCTATTCCTAGGCAAGGATAAAAGTTTCTTAAGTGGCATTAATCTACATGGAAGTGTGAGAGAAAAGCGCGGATGCAACAATTAAAGGGTCTAAGTGACAGTAAAATGTTTCTAGGCGTGAATTAGCATATTAAACACAATAATGAAATGGGAAATTGTAATAAATTCTAATAAATGAGAAATAAATGCAAATACAAGGTTTGAAATAACTTACTGGAGGTCCATACTCAGGTGGCCTTGCATATCTCTGACACCTTTCAAATCGATGCTCTCGACTAGGGACAACCATCTTGAAATTCACCGCAAGATCAGAGCAAAATCACCACAAAGACAAAATTAAAAATGAATAGAAAAAAAAGGTTTTTCAACCTATTTAAGCTATTTTGATCTAATTTTGAAGGTGAAAATTGGCTTAGACCCATATATTGACCTATCAAACTAACCGGGGCATCCTTTAACGCATAGCATATCATCAAGATTTTCATAAATGAAAACATATTCAATGAATCAAATATCATCAAAAAATTTCAAATCAAGAGATTAATATGTTTTAATTTCTAAGGGGGCATCAGGGTATCAAATTGGAATTAAAATCAAACATCATTGGAATTAGTGGGGCATCAAAAAAATTTGTATCATAAGAGGCAGCAATCAATCAGTATCAGAGGCATATCAGTGAATTAGCGATCAGGACCTAAAAGCGATCAGGACTCAAAAGAATCTTTCAATCAATGTTCTTTGCACATCAATTCAAAGAGGGGCATTTTTAGAGATGCAAAAATGGACAAGTGCTTTTAAATTTCAAAAATCAATAAAATGGCTCAAAATCATCAAAATGCACTAATTCAATCAAAAAGGGATAAAATCAATTAAAATGGACATAATCAAATCAAGTTGGACAAAATCAATTAAAAGAAAAGGAAAAATCAAATAAGGATGTTAAATAATTAAATCAAAGCTTAAAGGGGTGAAAAACACTACATAATTGATTTTAATCAATTAAGTGTATAGTTGTTTAAATCAAAAATCAAAACGGACCTATTACCCTTACATGGCTATATTTAATTAATTAATTGAATTTAATAATTCCTAATTTCTTTCAACAAATTTGAGCAACCAATAAGAATTCAGGACAAAAAGACATAAATCAATCAAAAAGGATGAATTTCAATCACTCATTTGAAAGTTTCAATCTCAACCACTCAATCTTGTCCTTTTGTCCAAAGCTTTGAGACAAACCTTTAAATTGTCCTCCCATTTATGAGCAAAGCAAAGTATTTGACTCAGCCTAAGGTAAATCATGATTACTTCACTCCACCCCCTACCCTTGGGAATTTACTATAAATATGAAGCATTTTGAGAGCAATTGATATCTTAGAAATTCATTTGCAAAGCATTGTTACTATAGGCAATTGAGAGCATTCTAAGAGCAATTTAGAGTAATTTTCATTATATCTTGTCAATTTGAGCTAGAACTATCATTGTATAAGCTTTTTAGAAGCATAGCAGCATACATTCTCATTTTAGAAGTGTCAGTAGTGGAGATTTGAGCTGAAAGCTTCACTTACCACCTCTTTCTAGAGAGCCATGAGATGCTATAGATCTTAGTTTCAATTTTAATTAGATTTGCATTGTATTTACTTTTGAATTGATTCTAATAGATCTTAATTTCATGAAGGTGATATTCATCATCACACAAATATCATCCACAAATATCTCAGCAATAAGAATACTATCATCAATATCTCCTTTCATGTACAAATTGTTGTTCTCACTTGTTCTAACAAATCCAATACTTCACAAATAAGTATGCAACCTCTCATACCAGGCTCTTAGTGCTTGCTTCAAACCATACAAAGCTTTGTGTAATCTGCATACCATATCTTTCTTTTGGATCAATGAACCCTTTTGGTTGTTCTATGTAGATTTCTTCTTCAATTATTCCATTCAGAAATGTTGACTTAACATCCATTTGATAAACTTTGAATTTCTTATGTGCAGCATATGAAAGTAGCATTCTAACTCCTAATCTAGCAACAGGTGCAAATGTTTCACCATAATCAATTCCTTCCTCCTGTGCATATCCCTTGCATATCAATCTAGCTTTGTTCCTTGTTACTTCACCATTTTCATTCAGCTTGTTCCTGAATATCCACTTAGTACCAATAACATTCTTATCTTTAGGTCGGGTAACTAAGGTCTAGGTTTTGTTCTTCTCTATCTATTTTATTTCCTCTTTCATTGCATTAACCCATTCATCATTTTATAATGCAACCTTTAAATTTTTTTATTCATAATCACAAACTAGACATGTACCTTATCTTGTCTTACTCCTTGTTTGCATGCCAACTTGGCTGTCTCTAATAATTTGTGTCTCGGGATGATGTGTCCTAACAAATCTCACCAGTATCTGATTTCTTCTTTCTTGTTCATCCTGTGCAGGTTCATTTGCTTGCTCGGTGGGTGCTTCCTACTTGTTGGTTTCTCTTTCCTGCTCCTCAGTATTATTTTCCTGCTGACCAGTTATCATAGGCTGCAGCTTCGGTAGATACTTTGGGTGTTCAATGTAAGTGAATCTACCATAGTCTTCTAGTTCCTTTATACTTTCCTCTGCATTCTTTTCATCAAACTCATCAACTTGGACATTAGTACTTTCAATCATTTTATTAGTAGTTTTATTCGGACACTTATATGCTTTTCTTTTACTGGAATATCCTAGAAATATCCATTCATCACCTCTTGAGTCAAATTTCCCATTCCTCTCATCTTTAGAATAAAACATTTGCTTCTAAAAATCCTGGAATAACTTACAGTAGGTTTGTGTCCAAACCACATCTCATAGGGTGTCTTGTTAGTGTCCTTCTTCAGCAAACCAAAACTCATAGGGTGTCTTGTTAGTGTCCTTCTTTAGTTGTACTCAGTTCAAAACATAAATAGCTATACTGACAGCTTCCCTCCAGTACGTTTGAGCAACATTCTTTTTTAGCATCAATGTTCTTGCACAATCAACTATTGACCTATTCCTTCTTTCAGCAATCCCATTCTACTGAGGTGTCCTCGGTGCAGAGACCTATCTTTTAACACCATGCTCATTATAGAAATTAGTAAATTCATTAGAGATAAATTCACCTCCTCTATCAAATCTTAGGCATTTCAATTCTTTACCAGTCTCTTTTTCTACCTTTTCTTTATACCACTTGAACATCTTAAATGCTTCAAATTTTTCTTTCAAGAACATAACAGTCATCAATCTAGTATAGTCATCAACAAAAAGAATAAAGTATCTATCACCATAATAACTCTAAATTCTCATAGGACCACACAAGTCGGTATGAACCAACTCAAGCATCTTCTTTGTTGAATAATCCTTTCTTTTGAAACTAGATTTAGTCATCTTACCTTTCTGACATTCATGACACATAACATGATCAAGTTTTGACAAGTTAGGTAGACCTCTAACTCTTTTCTTTTACTAATCTTAATCATGTTATCAAAATTCACATGGCATAACCTTTTATGCCACAACCAAGCATCTTCAGTTTTCATCATCAAGCAAGAAGATTCATCAGTACCAAGATAAAATAGATTACCTCTTGATTATGCACTAGTTCCAACTAATCTTCCACCATCATCAAATATTTTCACTTTCTTTCTCTCAAAAGAAACTTGGTGACCTAAATTGTTTAGTTGTGCCTATTAGGAATGAATGAAAAGTTTTTTGGCAATCATTCTGTATCAGTTGTTGTTGCATTCATGACTTGGATTGTCATTGATGTCAACATAGTGATATTCTGGATATTAGCAGGAAAGTAGGTACAGTTTTGTTTTGCACACATGTTGTATTGCAAATTGGCTTTTGCACAATTGATGGTATGTTCTTTGGTGTGTTATTAACATATGGTTAATAGAAAAAAAATAAATTCATTCATTTGTAAGAGTTATGAGCATTTTGGTGAAAGCAGTGTTTAGATAGTGTTTCTGTGTAGCGATGTTTGGAAATCGGAGGATATCTCTTAGTTGGGATGGAATCTGATTTTACGCAGTTAAAGGGATGTTGGAGACTCATTAATGATGATGTGGTTCATAGTGAAAACTTTGAGGATATGTTTGGAGAAAGTTACAGTAACTGGAAGCCGACAGTTTTATGTGAATTCTGTGTGTAGCGTGTAGAATCTATTATTTTGTAATTGAGGACCGACTAATTTGTAATTATTTGAGTTTGGTATATAAGAAGGAATTTTTTCCTTATTTTAATGTGTACTATGAAGATTGAGATGCGAATATATGCATGAAGTGAAGAAAAGAGCTAATTCAGTGATGAAGGAAGACTTGTGAGTACATAGATTTGGAATTGTGATCTTCTATAGCAGAGAGTGCAGTTTGGCATAGTGTGAAGGAGGTAACATATTTCATATTATTCTATTGAATAATTCTAAGATCTTTTGGACAATGGGTTCAGAGATCTTGCCTTGAAGCTATTTGGGCAGTGGGTCCTTCTGTCTTCCATAAACTCTTAACCAGGTTAGAATCTTTTAACAGGGATTCAAAATCTCCTAACAAGGATTTATATGTACTGAATGTATTTCATAAGACTCCTAATAGGGTCCATCCTCTAACAAGGAACTTTAATATTAGTGCATCATTTTGTGGGCATCATTCCCGCCGGGGTTTACTCTTTTCAAGAGGTTCCCTAGTTAACATATCTTGTGTTATTGTGCAATTGTGTATGATTATCTTTCTATGGTTGATCAGTACATTGATTATATTGTTTAAATCTATTGAATGGATAAATTATCAGATAACCAATTCACCCCCCCCCCCCTCTCAGTTATCTTGGGGATCTTTACTTTCTAACAATTGGTATCAGAGCAGCAGGTCCTTGAAAGAAAATTTTAACAACTTAAGGAGATCCATGGCGAATTTTAGAAAAGAAAGCCCTAAGTTTGATGGAGTAAATTTTGACAGCTGGAAAGAAAAGATGAAGACACATCTATTGTGTTTAGGACCAAGTTATTGGTTGATTACAAAGAATGAGAAGACTATCATTGAGGAAGACAATCTAGAGGCAGGAACTAAAGATGAACTAGATCTATTCATGTGTAACATACTTGCAAGAGAAGCACTTTTTTCAGCACTACCAGAGAATGAATATAGTCAGGTACGATGTTTGAAAACATCTCATGCAATTTGGAAAGCTTTACATTCTACTTTTGAAGGTGATGAACATGCAAAGAAGGCTAGATTACATAATTGGATTTGTGCATTTGAAGATATTAGAATGATGGAAGATGAATCTATTAGAAGCTATATTGGTAGGATGTCTAAGATTGTGACAGGAATAAAGTCTTGTGGAGGTGATAAGATAGAGAATGAAGTGATATGGAAAATTTTGAGAACTTTGACACCAATATTCAAGCAGACAACGCAGATGATTGAACAAGTGATACCTTGTACATTGAACTTTTCAAGAGAGACTCTTCTTGGAAGATTAGAAACAGCAAAGATGAACTTCAGATTATCAGGAGAGCTACCTAGAATGGAAATAGCATTCAGTGCTCTTAGCATTAGACCTACCAGAAGTACAACTGTGAATGGAGATTATGCCAGCAATAGCAGATCTGAGGAAGATAAGAAGATTGAAGAAGGTATTGCATTACTTGTAAAAAGAGAACCAGATGGTAAGAAAATCTTTAAATGTTGGACTTGTCAAGAATATGGTCATTTTGCATCTAAATGTCCTAAAAGAGTTAAGAAGTATAGAAGCAACTTTAAACCTAGGAGATCTAAATAATGTTATTATGCAAATGATGAAGATTTTGAAGCAGGAATTGAAAAACATTTAAGTGACAGTGATAATGATAACTTTGAGGAAATAGGATTTGTAGCAATTAAAGATGAAAGTTCTGAATCTGATAAAAGGGAAGAAAAAGCATTAGTTTCACAAGTTGAAAAGAAATCTTATTGGATTATAGACACTAGTTGTTCACATCATATGACTGGAGATAAAAGAAAGTTTTTTAAGTTAGATAATTATGATGGAGGAATTGTTAGAGTTGGTAACAATGCACCTTGTTTGATTAAAGGTATAGGATCTATTACTCTTGATGGAAAGACTAACACTGATGATGTTTACTTTGTTGATGGATTAAGACATAATATACTAAGTGTTCGACAATTAGCTGATAAGGGTTATCAAGTTTGGTTTTCTGAGAAAACTTGTGTGATAAAAGATAAAGATGGAAATCTGATTGGAAAAGGATCCAGAACCAAAGGTAATATATTTCAATTGAATCCTACTGAGATGACATGTTTGATAACTAGGATTGATGACAGTTGGTTATGGCATAAAAGGTTTTGTCATATAAACTTTGATAATATTGTCAAGGTGAGCACTACACTTGCGGTAAGAGATTTACCTAGAATTATGAAACCTACTAACATGATTTGCAAAGAATGTATGATGGCAAAGCAGAAAAGGAGTTCATTTCCCAATAAGAAGTTCACTTCAGCAGAGAAGTTGGAGATTGTTCATACAGACTTGAGTGGTCCTACTAGGACTAGAGGATTCTATGGTGAAAGGTATTTTATGATTCTTGTTGATGATTTTACAGGAATGATGTGGATTGCATTTTTGAAAGAAAAATCTGAAGCATTTGATAAATTTAAGATCATGAAAAGAAAAATTGAGAATGAATCTGGAATGAAGATTAAGTGTCTAAGATCTGATAGAAGTGGTGAATTTACATCTAGAGAGTTTAACACTTTTTGTGAAATAAATGGTATTAAGAGACAACTTTTAGCCCCTAGAACACCAGAACAAAATGGTATTGCAAAAAGAAGAAACAGGTCAATAACTGAAGCAGCAAGAGCTATGTTGTTTGAAAATGATTTGGCTAAAACTTTTTGGAGAGAAGCAGTGAACACAACAGTATACACTATGAACAGAGTACAAATCAGAGAAGATACAAACAAGACACCTTATGAATTATGGTTTGGACATACACCCTTAGTTAAGTATTTTAGAATTTTTGGAAGTAAATGTTATATTAAGAGAGATGATGATATAGGAAAGTTTGATCCTAGAAGTGATGAAGGAATATTTCTTGGATATTCTTTAAAGAGCAAAGCATATAGATGTTATAACAAAAGAACTAAGACTATTGTTGAAAGTGCAAATGTAAAAGTTGATGAAAAGTTTAAAATTCAGGAAAGAATGCTTCATTATGAATCTGATGGAGAAGCACAACCTCAGCCTAACATTGAAAATGCAGAATTATTTTTTGAAACTAATAGTGATTTACTGAATGAAAGTCATACTGAAGAAGACAGAGAAGAGAACAGAGAAGAAAATAGAGAAGAAAGCAGAGAAGAATCTATAATCGGAACAAGATCAGTAACTATGAAACCTAACAGGTATACTTCAAGACATCACCCTGTTGAGCAAGTTATTGGAAGTTTAGATAGAGGAGTTTTGACTCAGAATAAGGTACATTTATGTTTGATTTCTCAAATTGAACCTAAGACTACTAATGAAGCTTGTGAAGATGAACATTGGATCAATGCTATGAAAGAAGAACTAGAGAAGATTGAAAAAAACAAGACATGGGAATTGGTCCCTAGACCTGAAGACAAGAATGTGACTGGAACAAAGTGGGTATTCAGAAACAAGATGAATGAACAAGGAGAAGTGATAAGAAACAAAGCAAGATTGGTATGTAAAGGATATTCACACCAAGAAGGAATTGACTATGAAGAAACTTTTACACCTGTGGCCAAACTTGAAGCAGTGAGAATGTTTCTAGCATATGCAACTTACAAGAAATTCAGAGTGTATTAGATGGATGTGAAGTCAGCATTTTTGAATGGTGAATTGGAAGAAGAATTCTACATTGAGCAGCCTGAAGGTTTTCCTTTGACACAAGAAGGAGATATGGTATGTTAGTTAAAGAAAGCTTTATATGGATTAAAACAAGCACCTAGAACCTGGTATGCAAGATTGGATATGTATTTATTGAAATTGGGATTTATAAAAGGAACAGCAGATAGTAACTTATACACAAAAAAATTGAGAATAGTTTGTTGGTTATAGTTATATTTGTTGATGATATTATCTTTGGAGGAGAAGATGAAGCTAGTGACAAATTTGCAGATGAAATGAAGACTGAATTTGAGATGAGCATGATTGGAGAAATGAAATATTTTTTGGGATTACAGATAACACAAAGCAAGGAAGGTATATTTGTAAGTCAGACTAAGTATTTAAATGAATTATTGAAAAGATTTGGAATGGAAGATTCTAAACCTGTTGGAACACCTATGGTAATCGAACATAAGTTATCTAGCAAAGATGAGACACTAGCAGTTGAGCAGAAAAAGTACAGATCTATGATTGGAGGATTGTAGTACTTGACACATACAAGACCTGATATAGCACATTCAGTGGGGATTGTAGCAAGATTTCAAGCAGAACCTAGAGAATCACATTATGTAGCAGTAAAGAGGATACTGAGATATCTGAAAGGAATAATGGATTATGGATTATGGATTATGGTATGGTAATTCTGATGATTTTACCTTATCTACCTATATTGATGCAGATTAGGGAGGCAGCGTTGATGACAAGAAAATCACCAGTGGTGGAGCCTTTTTTCTTGGAGGAAAATTGGTCTCTTGGCTAAGTAAGAAGTAGAATTGTACTTCACAAAGCACAGCAGAAGTAGAATATGTTGCAGCAGCAAATAATTGTAATCAGATTATTTGGATGAAGCAGATGTTGAAAGATATTGGAATAAAGTTTGATGAGCCTATTGTTATACATTGTGATAACACCAGTACAGTGAGTATGTCAAAAAATTCTATTTTACATTCTAAGACTAAACATATTGAGATCAAGTATCATGTTGTAAGAGAGAAAGTTGCAGAAAAAGAAGTAAGATTGGAGTACATAAGTTCAAAGGAGTAGATAGCAGATATATTTACAAAGCCTTTACCCAAGGATACATTTGTGTATCTGAGAGGTATGCTTGGGGTTATGCCCCAACCTATTTTTGAGAATTGATGCAGATGATTGCATCCATCCAGTGGTATATGAGCCCTATCTTTCCTCTGGATTGGATGTTGGAACTTCCTCTATGGGGGAGTTTATGAGCTGAGTCATGAGGACTCTTGTTATTGTATTTTTCTAAAAAGTGTCTTTTGACATTAAGTTGTTGTTGACTTAGTGATGGAATTTTTGTCATTGATGTCAATGGGGGAGAGATATACATGAAAAACATTTTGGATTGAATGAGAGAGCTGAATAGGAAAATGAAGCAAGATTTGATTTGATATTTTGCAGTGATGTTGCAGTATTGGATTTTTGGAACATTGGATGTTTTTAATCTATGTTTCCATTAATGCCAATGGGGGAGATTGTTAGAAATGAATGCAAAGTGTTTTGGCAGTCATTCTGTAGCAGTTGTTGTTGCATTCATGACTTGGATTGTCATTGATGTCAACACAGTGATATCTTGGATATTAGTAAGAAAGTAGGTACAATTTTGTTTTGCGCACATGTTGTATTGAAAATTGGCTTTTGCACAGTTGATGGTATGTTCTTTGGTGTGTTATTAACTTATGGTTAACAACACAAAAAGAAATTCATTCATTTGTAAGAGTTATGAGCATTTTGGTGAAAGCAGTGTTTAGACAGTGTTTCTGTGTAGCGATGTTTGGAAATCAGAGGATATCTCTTAGCTGGGATGGAATCTGATTTTGCACAGTTAAAGGGATGTTGAAGACTCATTAATGATGATGTGGTTCATAGCACAAACTTTGAGGACATGTTTGGAGAAAGTTACAGTAACTGGAAGCCGACAGTTTTATGTGAATTTTGTGTGTAGCGTGTAGAATTTATTATTTTGTATTTGAGAACCGACTCATTTGTAATTATTTGAGTTTGGTATATAAGAAGGAATTTTTTCCTTATTGTAATGTGTACTATGAAGATTTTGATGGGAATATATGCATGAAGTGAAGAAAAGAGCTAATTCAGTGATGAAGGAAGACTTGTGACTACAGAGATCTGGAATTGTGATCTTGTGTAGTAGAGAGTGCAGTTTGGCACAGTGTGAAGGAGGTAACATATTTCATATTATTCTATTGAATAATTCTAAGATCTTTTGGACAGTGGGTTCAAAGATCTTGCCTTGAAGCTGTTTGGGCAGTGGGTCCTTCTATCTTCCATAAACTCTTAACCGGGTTAGAATCTTTTAACAGGGATTCAAAATCTCTTAACAAGGATTTATATGTACTAAATGTATTTCATAAGACTCCTAACAGGGTCCATCCTCTAACAAGGAACTTTCATATTAGTGCATCATTTTGTGGGCATCATTCCCACCGGGGTTTACTCTTTTCAAGAGGTTCCCTAGTTAACATATCTTGTGTTATTGTGCAATTATGTATGATTATCTTTCTATGGTTGATCAGAACATTGATTATATTGTTTAAATCTATTGAATGGATAAATTATCAGATAACTGATTCACCCCCCCCCCCCCCCCCCCCTCTCAGTTATCTTGGGGATCTTTACTTTCTAACATTGCCACGCTTAACAAGTTATAGTTCAGTCCATCTATCCAATAAGCATTATCACATTTTATCCTATCATTTATCATTAGGGATCCTTTACCTCTTACCATACAGGGTGTGTCATTACCCATCTTAATAGATCCTCTATTGTATTCTTCAAGTTGATCAAATTTATCTTCATCACCAGTCATGTGATGTGTACAACCACTGTCTATGATCCATGTATTATTTTTGTTAACTTTAGAGATTAGTTTTGTTTCTACATGTTTTTCTTCTTCCTCTGAGGCATATTTCATAGCGACAAATACAACTTCTACATCATCATCAGAATCAAATTCAAATTCATTATCTTCAGCTATATAACATACCTTTTTTCCTTTGTCATTACTGTCTCGGTTATCTCTGTTGTAGTGTCGGTAGCCTTTGTTGACTCTTCTCCCATAGCTTCCTTCAGATCGGTCTTTGGTTCTTTCATCATCTTTCTTATTTGGACATCTAGTAGCGATGTGGCCAACCTCTTTAAAGTTAAAACATGCCAAAGGTAGCTTACCTCTATACCTTCTTTTACCTTTGGGTAATCTTCTAGCCATAAGAGTTTCAAGTTCATCAAGCTCATCATCGCTATAGCTGTCACTATCATCATTCTTATTATTCCTGCTAGACTTACCAATCTTCAGAGAAGACATGAAAGTGGATTCCATAGACGGAACAACACTATTGTCAAAGATATTCAATTCAAAGGTTGTAAGTTTACCAATCAGATTGTCAAGTGTAAGGACATTACCAGCTGCAGACCTTGTTTCATGAATAGCAGATATTCTGATTGCGTAAACTAACAATAAGGTTCTGAGGACTTTGCTTACAACTATCTCTTCACTAATAACTCTATCAGATGCTCTAATAGCATGTACTACCTCTTTCAGTCTATTTGTGTATTGCACAATATTCTCACCTTCCTTCATCTTCATATCATCGAATCTGCCCCTTAAGCTTTTTGCTCTGGCTCTTTTGACATTCACATCTCCATTGTAAACTTGAGAAAGTTTATCCCACATGGCATTTGCAGTAGTGCAGCTTTTAATATCTTCAAATTCAGCATCGGTACAGGAAGAAACAATCTCCATCATAGTAACATTTTTTTCATGCATGTCTCTCAGTTGATCAAGTGTCAAGGGACCAGTGGTCAGTTCTATCTAGCCATTCTCCATCAATTATAGTGCAAAATTCCCAATTCCAAATATGTCCAGCTTCATCCGACTTTGCCATACTATGAAGTTCTCTTTGTTCAACTTTGGCACTTCATTCTTATACATTTTGAGATCTTTGTATTGAATTCCTTAAAACTCTATTCTAAGCAACCAACGCTCTAATACCAATTGTTAGAATAACTAAGAGGGGGGTGAATCAGTTATCCAGTGTCCCAATACAAAATGTATAATCCAAAAACAAATACTTAAAACTTCTGATACTCGGCAACTTAAAATACTTTATCGTCTATTCTTTTACAGATTACCAGTCTAAAACATATAGTAGTTACCGATCAAATCAAATATGCAACATGCAAATATGACATCAAACAAGAATCACAATCAACACATAACACAAGAGACTTAACGTGGAAACCCTATGAAGGGAAAAACCACCTGGGACTGGCAACCCAAAAATATTCACTCTTCTGAAGTGAGGTTGGTGAAGACCCAACCCTGTTAAATGTTAAAAACACACTATTAGGTGTGACCCTTTTAGAGGATTTTAGACCAACCGTTATCATCCAACCAGCAGTCACTCTGGGGTTGACAGGATAACAATGTTCATTCTATGAATGATACATAAAAGACTTTCTTAGTCCACTCGGTTAAGAGATTTGACTGTGTACAATGGTTAAAATGTAATAGTAGGTGATCTTCCTTAATACAACTTCAATTATAAATATACATATCAATGTTAAGCTCATTCAATCCTCTAATCATTAAATCAATTCTATTCCAATCAATGTTCAGTGACTTACTATCGCTCGGTAATAGCTTCCTGTTGCTCGATAAAAACTTTGCAATTCGATTCTTACTAACCAGTTTGATCAGGTATGCATGAAAACTTGTTCATGCGATAATTCTATAATCTCCTCCTTCCAACATTCCCATTACTATGAAATCTCTAGTCTCTTATATAGACAAGTAAACCATTTTCTTCTGCTCCATCAGATTTTGCCGCTTAATCATCTTCATTTATTTTTTCACTTAAACATACCTTGGCTAATGTGTCAATAACATGTTTGATTCTCATCCTTTAGATCTTTCCTAAATTTTGTTAGTCGTCAGTCTGTGTAACAAACATTATCTATTTACATCAAAAGCATACACTTTCCATCTCATCAATCTTATCGGCTAAGCTAGTCATTTAATTCCTTTGTTCTACTCGGTTAACAAATAAATGCATTGGTGAACACAAGCTCGGTTTACTCTATGCTCAGTATACACTACACTTCGTCAGTGTACACTGAAATGCTTCATCAATCGACAACATTTCTTTGTGTCTTTCAACTCTTTTCCTCATCATAGATGAATGAAACATAATCAAGTCAATATCATAAGGTCATAGACTCGTCAACAAGTTACGCAATGTATCCTTTATCCTCATCTATCATATCCATCTTCCTCATGTAGATATTTATGTACTTCATCTCTTTCACTCCTTTACTACAGATGTTTCGGTATAGTAACTCAGAAGATAAGTGTTTTCAAACTAGTTGACATCAATGACAACATAATATTGATTTAATCATATTACATATCTCATCAATCAGCTCGGTGATCTTAAATCATAGATTCTTCAATCAGGTTCTAAATCAGTTGTAGTTCATCACCTTCTTGACTGAGTGCTAGAAAATCACAAGAAACCAGGATGCCACTGCATTAGACTCTCGGGGTACAAAGAAAAGTGTGTCCCACACTTTCTCACCAAAGAGAACATCTGAACAAAACCAACTCCAGTTCATCTTCACCAAAGGTTTCCACTCCATCACATGAAAGAGAACCAATCAACATGTCCAACATCCTGAACAAACTGAGCCTCCAACACATCACCAGGTATCAAGGAAGAATCCCATTTAGAATCTCATCACAAGACTTATCAACGTCAACCAGTGACTCAAGTCCACAACTAGGAAATGACATTTGCATCTCAACACCAAACAAAAGCAATTCAGTAACACCATCATCATAAAGGTGTTCAACAATAGGTAACTTCTCATCAATAGCAACCTGATCAAGCACAACCAGATGCTCTACAATCTCCATGTTAGGTACAACTGACTGAACATGAAAACCAATCTCCTCACCAACTTCAATAAGGTCAAAAACATCATCGATAATCATAGGTATCTCAACAACAGCCACAAGTTGCTCTGCAGGTTTCATGGCAGAATCCACCAACTGACCATCAAAACCAATTTCACATACCTCTTCAACCTCCATACTATCATAAGAAACCTTGTCAAGATGTCTTCTCTCATAGACCAGTCTTCTAACAGGCCAGACAAATTTCTTCTAGATCAGCATGCTCCAACTCCGATAAGCTCTACAAAGCTCAACAACACTTTCCTTCACAAATTTTTTAACTCGATTCTCCACATGGTTTAGAAAATCCTCTTCCAACCAAGAAAACCTCTTAGAAATCTTCATCTCCACTACATCACGGAGATGTGTAATCACACCAGGGTTTAATCCTCTCAGAGACATCTCCAAAGATCTTCAAAAACCCTCTGCAACAAACCCAACACTGACCACCTTGTGACAACCTCCAATTTTTATGCAAGTCAAATCGCAACCTGCCACCTTGCACAAACAACTAGGCCACGATTCCACAAGTTCAGTGCCATGGATCTGAAACTCAAATCATACGATCTTTTCACCAACTAGATCAACTCAGCTCTGATACCACCTAACGTAGGTCAAGAATGGAGGATCCAATTAAGGAAAATCTAACCTTGTAGCTTTAGAACAACATGACAGAATTACACAACAAGAAACTAGATCTGAAAAAAAATTGATATCTTTATTCATCAACTAACTAATTACATGCAATGTGTCGAGATGTAAGGCCTTCTTGGTTACGACTGAATACAAATCAAGAAATAGTTCTACAAGATCATGTTAGAAAGTAAAGTCCACCAAGATAACTCGGAGGGCGGGGGGGGGGGGGGGGGGGGGGGGTGAATCAGTTATCTGATAATTATAACTTTTATCATCTTCAATAGCATTAAACCATATAAGCAATATAATTACCAACCATAGAAAGATATTCATACACAATTACACAATAACACAAGATATGTTGACTAGGGAACCTCTTGATCAAAGAGTAAACCCCGGTGGGAATGATGTCCACAAAAGATGCACTAATATGAATATTCCTTGTGAAAGGATGGACTATGTTAGGAGTCTTATGAAATAAATTCAGTACATATGAATCCCTGTTAGGAGATTTTGAATCCCTGTTAAAAGATTCTAACCCTGTTAAGAGTTATGGAAGACAGAAGGACCCACTGCCCAAACAGCTTCAGGGTAAGATCACTGAACTCACTGTCTAAATAATCTTTTCATTATTCAATAGAAAAATATGTTACCTCTTCTCTGACTGTGCCAAATCACACTCACTGTTACATCAAATCTTTGTACTTCGCATGTCTTCCTTCACAATTTCGCTCTCATACTTAGCTCTTTTCTTCACTTCATGCATACTGCATCACATCTCAACATTACAACAAGGAAAAACATTTCTTCCTTTATACCATACTCAAATAATTACAAATGAGTTGACATAAAATTACAAAATAAAATATTCCACACGCTACACCAAAATTACATAAAACTGTCAGCTTCCAAATACAATAAATATTCACTCATGTGACTTCAAAGTTTGCACTATCATCCACATCACTATCAATGTGTCTCTAACTTCCATTTAACTACACAAAGCCATATTCCATCCCGATTAGGAGATATCATCCGATTGCCAAAAACCGCTACTCAGGAACACTGCCTGAATATTGCTTCCACCAAAATGATCATAACTTTCATGAATAAAAGAATTATTGTCTGCGCTCTTAACCATAGACATATAACATATCAAATAGTATATCCTCAATGTCTCATATCTCCAACTACAATATCCCACATGCGCTAATCAAAACATTGTTTGCTTCTCTGCAAGTCTTCGGTAAAATAGTGTGTTGACATCAATGACAATCATAATCATGAATGCAACAACAACTGCTATAGAATGGGTGCCAAACACTTTAGCATTCATTCCTAATAGATCACACAGGATCAAACACACTTCTCTCAGCTAGCCTAGGTCTGCAACACAACAAGACACTGGTAGGCACTCCAAGAAAGATCTAAACTTGTTCTCACAAGCCACCAAGAAATCTACTTGTTCCTAAGCTCGCAAGCTACTAACTTTGCTACACTTCTTCTACTCTATCCAAATCTATTCTGACTCCATATCTCTACATCTACCTCCTAAAAAACTACCTAACATCTACTTAAATACTAATCATTAGCCACAAGTCAGGTGGATGAAATAATTAAATCTCAAAACCCAATCGACTTCCAAAATATACAAATATTAAATGCAACCATAGTCAGCTCACAAATAGCCTTACAAATATTTAATTCATCAAGTTGGCGTCTAGATCTGTATAGGAGAATGCAACATGACAGATCTAGGTCCCCACATGCCAAATGGTCAATCCATAACTCGAGGAGCGCAACCCAAATTAAATGCACCCGTCGGCCAAGCCGATTCATCCAAACAACCAAGTCAGTCAGTAAGAACACTGAGTGCCAGTAAGAAACACTGAGACCCCATCGGTAACCAAACACTAAGCACCATAACCACTGAGTCCCTATCAGTAACCAGGCACTGAGCACTATGAACACCAAGTGACCATCAACCACTGAGCTCCGTCGGTACTTCCAACCAAGAATCACCACCAAGATCACCGAGCTCGATCAATGAAGGAAAACAAACTTTGACTGAGAACTATTACCCAAATAACTAAGTAAAAGCTTGCCTTTACTGAGCAAGAAGCAAGGATGCCACTGCATCATGATCACAATTGGTGATTTCTAGTTTGTGAGTTATTGTTTTTCATGTTCTTGGCTGACTTGGTGGTATATGTAATACCCCAAAAATGGGCTATAAGTTCATTAATCTCCTACATCGACAAATCGAACAAAATCGACATCAAAGTCCTAACCTAAGGCACATCTAACATCATCGAATCATAATTGATTATCTTAAATTCTGCATCGGGGAATATTCCTAGTAATATTCCTAATTATCTTAATTATCTTTAATTTAATAATTATTTGGCAATAAATCACATTTATCCTAAGTTTGATTAATTGAATATTTTCATATTTAATTAATTAGATTTAATATTTGCCACTTAATTGTGTAATTAAATTTAATTCTATCTATTATTAATTGTATTATTTAATTTTGACAATAAATCCAATATCCTATGAATAATTGATTAAATCTTTATTTAATTAATTAAAGCATGTTGTCATTATTTAACAATATAATTTTTAATAAAAGTTTGAATAAATAGTTAATTAACCCATAAATTAATTATTTATTTTCAAAAATCAGTTGAGTTGAGGATAAATCACTTTATTTATTTATTTAATTCTTAATTATTATGCATATTCAAAAGAAACAGTTAAACTCCAAATCAGAAAATCAATGCAAGTTATTGACTTTTTGGAACTCAACATCCTTTTGGAGTTCAAAAAGCTGATCTAAACTCTAATTTGAGTTAAAAAGCTATTTTTGCATGATTTTGAGAATTAACTATCTTTCATGATCAGATAACTCAAAAATCAAGATGAGTTAATTTGAGTGATTTATGGCTTTTCCCATGCACCTCCAAAGCCCTGGATTTCTATAAATTAAGGCTTTAGCTCTTCACAAATCATCTCATATTTTGCACAATCACGCTGGAGAATTGGAATTGAAGAATCAAAGCTCTTGCGAATCGACATCTTTGTGAGATCAATCTTATTTTTGCATTCATATTTCATATCATTGTTAGATTAGCATAGCATATCAGTTTTCATATAGATTAATTTCATATCAGTTTTTCATTCATTCTTTATTGCATAGAAAATATCAAAAATATAGATCAAATTGCATTCAAATCCTTCATTTAGGTGTCGTCTAGGTCACTGATCTCGATAATAATCTGAGAACATTAATCTCGCACCTACTAGAAGGCAGTAAATCGCTTGGTTAGATAGCTTTCAATTTTGCACGATTTTGATTATAGCTAACCTCTAATGTTTTACTGAGTGTTGTGTCTACAAATTAGGTACAATTTTCACACACACATTTCTGGCACCCACCGTGGGGCCCTGAAACAGGTTTCCAATTCAATTCTATCAATTTTTGTCTTTTTATCCTCGGGATCTGTGCAAAACTACAATTTTTAATTTTTGTCCGTACATCTGTCGTATGAGTTTCTGACAAATGTCATATGGGAGCATACCAACTGTCGTATGATGCTAGACCCACTGTCGTACGACAGTCTATCGGATCATGACTCATTTCATTACATACCCACTATCATTTGAGAGCTAATCTGTCGTATGGTAGCATACCCAGTGTCGTACGAGTTTTTGGACTGTCGTCTGAGAGCATACCCACTATCGTACGAGTTTTCATACCAATTTTTGACTGTTGTTTCATTTTTCAGAGCAGAGTATCAGATTTTATTTTTATATTTCGGCTAACTGCTAATTTTGACAATTGAAATTCTCTATTTTTGATTGCTCTCTGCTGGTTTTGATTGGGAAAAGTGCAAGAATTGCTAAAAATCAGGTAAAATCTACTAAGCGCGTTGTGAGGATCACCAGGTATTCTCCTTCATCTAATAACATTTTGATTTGGGCTTAAAATAAATCTCTTATGTGTCTAGCTTGTGTGCGTCTTCTCATGCTTTTATTCTACACACTTGCATAATTTGATACTAGGTTGTGATCCCTTAAGGATTCATTAAGTAGTCTTAGAATACTTGTGATTGATCTTGATTGCTATCTTGGGTTATTGGACTTGCTAATCCATCAGCCCCTCATTTTCGCCCCGTGGTTGCAATCTCAGTGCCATAAAGGGGAGGGGTCAACAGGACAGAAGCGTTAAATGTTCCACTTGGCAACCCTTTTGTGCTTTTAGGAACTCACTTGTTTTCTAAGTTGGGGACTCGTTTTCAGCTTGTGTGAGGTGTTAAGTGTTCCACCTTGTGGACTCATCTCATATTCACTTTAAGCGTTAAGTGTTCCTCTTTCTACTTTTTGGGTACTTTTGGTAGATTTACTTTCGGGAATATATATGTGCTCACATAGTAATTAGGCCCTATGAACACTATTCGTGATTCTTGAAAGATTGGATTCCCAGTGAAATCCTTCTTGACGACAGAATCTTTGTAGGTAGGGAGGATACTTAGTGCGTTTCACATTCAACTTGGTTAGTGCATCTTCTCTTATTGATCGACACATTCTCTCTCCGGAGAGGTTGATAGATCACGTAGGGTTGATATCACGAGCTTTGGTGAATCAAAATTGGTTAGTGTGTCTTCTCTTATTGATTGATACATTCTCTCCCCGGAGAGGTTGATAGATCATGTGGAGTTGATATCACAGACCTTGGTGGAACAAAACTTTGTCTTAGCGTGTCGGATTAATCTGCTTGTTTTGTTTGGGTTAAAAGTGAAGAGGTGTCAAAACCTTGAATCTGGAGCCAAGTCCCCTTGTGGTATAAATCTGTGAGTCATCTTTAGCGAGGGTTAACCGTAGTGGACAATCCCTTCACAGGGAAAACTGCGTTGACGGAACCTCAAGCGGTCATAGCCATTTTTGCCGTGGTAGTGACAGCCGCTATATAAATGTCCTTGTGAAAGAAATCTCCATGGGTATGGTTCATTGTTGGGTTGTTAGATCTCCCTAGCAGCTCTTGAAGATTAAGTTCTCAAACTGTATCAAAACCCTGGTGCGTTGGGTTTGGAGTTCACCCCTTTGAATCATAAAAGTTGCAGAGTCAAACCATTACTAAAAACCCTAGAGAGGCCAATTTTTCACTTTCAGGTATATGTGCGTTATTGCAAAACTTTTCAAAACATACACAATTAGTACTCTCAGGGATTAGCACAATTTGGTCACTTGATTGTTCATGCGCAAGGTTGATTTTTCCCTTGTTCATTGTTTTCAAACGTGCTTGGAATCACTTGCTTGTTGTTCTGCGTGCTTGTTTATCTACTTGGCTATTAAAAATGATCAAATCTGGTATAACCTTCAAAATTTGGACAGTACAATTTGCAAACAATCCAGAACTGAAAACCTTAAATTTTGCAAAAATTGATGTAAAGTTCTTTCTGGAGTCAAAAGTCATTTCAAGAAGTCAAAAGTCGTATGACTTTTTGTCAAATGTCATTTCAGTAAAGCCCATATGTCGTATGATTGAGAACCCAGTGTCGTATGAGTTTTCAAACCAGCAAAATTCAAGAAGCCAAAAATTATTAGCAACTATCGTACGAGTTTTGTCAACTATCGTTTCATCTCTACACAACTATCGTACGAGTTTCACAACTGTCGTTTCATTTATACCCAACTGTCGTACGAGTCTGCAGAGTGTCGTTTGGAAAAATTTGAGAAAGTTGTCAGAAATTGTCAAATTGCAAGATATCCAATGTTTTCAGCCTAGTTCCAGAATCTGTCAAAAATATCATTGTGTCAGGAACAGAGCAGTAGCTATTGAGCATTCTACCATTTTCCAAGTTTGATCTTTTGAATCCGATCTAGTCTTCTATTTGATCAATTTGAGTCCTTTTTATCTCGTGTCAAAACCTTGTCATAACTATCAATCTTCAATCAATCTTCAAAAATAGACTAAGTGTTGATAACTCGTGTCCGCTATCTTTTGGGCGATCTATCCCATTCATCCAGGGCACAGTTTCCTTCACCCACATCTCATTAGATCTTCAAAACTATCATAATCTTGACAAGGTTGCGTCATCCGATTTTTTTGAATCAAATTGTTCTTCAGTTGTCTTCATCCTTTTTTTTTTGTTTCATTCAAAGTTAATGGTGGAGACCAGAGCTTCTTCACACAAGAAATCAGAAGAAACATCTCAGAACTTACTTTTGACCAATACCCCGGGTCCAACTCTGGAACAACTCATCAAGTCAGGTATCTACGAAGACGATGGTCTCAGTAACTTTCGATTGAAAATTGGTTACATACCTCCTTTATCAACTCACAGAGGTAATCAGCAAACTCCTCCTCAATCTGTTCCAGGGAGCCCAAAGATTCCTACCATGTCTCAAGTAGGGACAAACCACGATTCTCTAGGAGGAGGATCCCAGGGACACCATTCTCAACATAATGCTGACCAAGAACCTACCCCCTCTGAAATCCATCGATGTCAGAATGATGATGAATTCAAGAGAATGATGGGCCATTTCTTGAAAGTGGATAGAGAGGCATACTTTTTACAATTAGCCCAGGAAGGGGCTAAGCTTCCTCCCAACTTTAACGTTGATGATATAATCACACATGAGGAAGAAACTCCACTCACAGCTATGACAAAACAGATGCACGCTATACAAGTTGAATTTAACAATCTTAAGAAGGAGAAGGAACCCAAGGAGTTCTCCATGGAGGCCCTATGTCCTTTCCTGTTCGACAAAAACTTGTATATGCCACCATTCCCAAAAAGAGTGGAGATACCAAAGTATGAGAAATATGACGGACACTCTGATCCTCAAGATCATGTCAGAGAGTTCTGTACGCAATCCATGGAATTCATGCATGAACTGACTTATCTAATGCGTCTTTTTCCTAGATCCTTGGGAGGAGCATCCATTCAGTGGTTTTCAAGATTACCTTCTACAATCAAAACTTTTGAGGAATTGATTAAATTGTTTTATCAACAATATTCCTACAATATTCAACATCCGATTACCATGATCGATATATGTAACCTCAAGCAATATCCAGGGGAATCATTCCTAACTTTCCTCAAGAGGTGGCGAAAGAAGGTTTCTCTATATGCTAGACCAATTCCCGAAATGGAGAAACTTGAAATCTTTATCAATAACCTTGTTCCAGAGCTCAACTATCCATTACAAATGCAAGATCATGTATCTTTTGATAAAATGGTGGATAATGCAATCAAGATTGAGAAAGTTCTTGTCAAGAAAGGAGAAATCACACTTCAAAAGGACAAGTCTGAATCTGGATCTAGCTCAAAAGATAAAAACAAGAGCTGGAATAGAAACAAAGGTATCATCTCTGACGGTGTTGTTGACACTATCCACACCCCATCAAAGGCACCGGCCTACAATCTCACCCTTGCCACCAAAGCCATTGAAGCTTCAGAGCAAAAATCTGTTGAACCATCTCCAAAGAAGTCATTCAAATGATGGGATAATAAATGAAAGTTTACTCCCCTGGGAGAATCTTTGGAATCTGCTCTGAGGACCCTGATAGCTGATAACATGATCTCTTTACCACCAATCTGAAAACCTGATCCAGATCCAAAACCATATTGGTGGAAAGATAATGAATTATGTGCTTTCCATCGGACTAAAGGTCACAAAACTAATGGATGCTTTCACTTGAGGCATACCATTCAAGACTTGATAGATCAAGGGGATATCATGATCGATAATCCTACCAGCAATAATGATCACACAGCATTTACAGAACCGTTTCCACAACATGGCAAAGGAGTTTCCACTTCCCAGCCTAACATGGGGGCAAAAGTCAACTATGCCCACCCTGGAAATGATGTTGTCATCAATATGGTTGAACCATGTCTCTCTGAAAGCTGCAATGTCATCACAATTATAGGAAAAGATAGAAATCATTCCTCAGCTAATGCAGTTACCAGATCACAAGCTCAGACTCATCTGAAAGGACAAACACCAAGTTCATCTAATGTCCCTAAGATACCTTTCAATCTCACATCTGCTTCTAAACAGAAGGTTGCCTCGAAATCTTCCAATCCAAAGGATACCAGACCTACATCTTACAGCATCGTCCAACAACTCCAGCACACCAATGCCAAAATCTCCATGCTTGAGTTACTTCAAATATCTCCAGCTCACAGAGATATCCTAGACAAAGCTTTACTCGGCTCTAATGTTCCTGATGATCTAGATCTAGACAGGTTCCAGACTATGGTTGGTCATCTAACGTCTCCGCAATATATCTCCTTTTCAGAGGAAGATGACAACTCTTTGAGTCACCCACACAATCAGCCCTTACACATAGAAGTCTTGATCCAGAACCGTCATGTCAAACGTGTGTTGATAGATGGGGGTGCAGGCCTCAACATTTGTTCTTACAACTTAATCACACAGTTGGGATTCTCAGAGGTGGCTATTGATCCTCGAAAGAAGATCACTATAAAGGCCTATGATGAACAGGAAAGATCTTCTAAGGGCACCATTATCTTACCCATCCGAGTGGGTCCAGTCATCAAAGATTCCACATGTCAGGTGCTCGATCTACCATTGGCTTATAATATCCTTCTAGGGAGACCCTGGATCCATGAAATGCAAGCCATTCCTTCTACATATCATCAATGCTTGAAATTTCCCTATGAAGGAGTGGAAGTTACTATCCCAGTAGACCTGAATACAACTTGCAATACATTGAAGGAAAGTGCCGATAATCTTGTTCCCAACAACAGAGAATCTTTCATCAACCAACAAAATGTCGCTTCCACATCTAATATGGACAACATTGCTAAAGATATCAATATCAAAGAAAATGGGATGGGAGAATACACTATAGAGCCAGTCTTGTCTCTGACATCTCTCCCAATCTCACCTTAGTCGTATGGCCAATCCTTGAATCAGTCTAAATCAGAACCTAAGGAACCTATGGAAGCATACAAAAGACATTTTGTGGTGGAGCAAGTATCCAAACAAGAATTTGAAGAGGATGAAGCTGTGCTAGCATGGCTATATAAAGAGGATTCTGAATCTAAAATTGTTCAACCTAGTGAATCTATAGCACCTACAATCCCTGCTAGTTCATATGGTCCAGGAAAAAAATTGATAGCCAAGATGGGATATTCTAGTCAAGGACCTCTAGGAATTAGGGGAAAGGGTCTTGTGACCCCAATTTCACATATTGGTCAAGCCAAAAAAGATACTGGTGGCATAGGGTTTAAGAAGAAACCCTATCATCTCAAAGGTGGTTGTTCTCATGTCATAGAACAAATTGCACCCGAAGAACCCCTTCTTAAGAAAGAAGATATAGAACCCTCTGATGATGATTCAGATAGCTCTGAACTTATCCCCTATGAAAAATTGCCTAAAGAGATCAAAGATCTTCTTGATGATACAGATGATCCTATCAGAAGAATTAATGTAGTAGAAACACAAGAACCTACTATAGCGCAAGAGATGGTTGCACCACATGAACCAGCCAATCTCGAAGGCAATCAAACTGATCAAGAAGAAGGGGGTAGTTATTCTGACACTGATTCCCATGAATATGAATTCAAGTCAGAGACTGAGGGTAATCCTTCTTGGGGTATTCATCCTGATTTCACACATTTTCTAAGATTTCCTAGAGATTCTGAATCAGAAGATGAGTCAAATGATTATGAATGGGGTACCATTCCAGAAGAAGATGAGCTTATAACAAAGAAATCTATTGATGTTATTCACCAATATGTCTCTTAACCCAACGTAAGTCTAGAGCGAAACAATGAACTTAACGTGTCTGATCCACCTATGGCTGAACAGGACTCCCATGATGACATTGAGCCTATCACGAATTGAACATTTTGAGCTGTAATATCACCTTTGAACTTGAGTGTCAGGTTAGGACCAATGATGACATATCCACATCCGTGAACACCATATCCCAAGCCTTTCCCGCTTTGACTATCCAACGCCCTGATCTTATCGACCAAACTTCCACAAACCCAAACCATGGTATGTATACCTTCCCAAATGACTATGCCCTTGCGTTCTACCTCAATGCAGTTGAGCCTATGAGTACTTCCATCAGTGAACCGAGCGTCAGCATGACCGAGTCGGACATCAAATATCTTAGTCAGAAAAACAAGAGTAAAAAGAAAAAGAAAAAGAGTTCTGAGGGTGAAAACCACTTTGTGGCAGTCTCAGAACTGACAAAAGTAAAAAGAAAAGACGTATCTAAAGGTGAAAACCTCTCTGAGGTGCCTAAGGATGAGATATTTGATGTCCTTCCAAGTCATTTATAGGATAGATCTCCAGTTCTAATTGAGCCAACTCAATCCATCAATTTGGGTACAACAGAGGAACCACAATTGGTACATGTAGCACAATCTTTATCAGACGAAGAGAAACAGAACTTCACTACCTTCTTATCAGAGAAAAAGATCAAATTTGCATGGAAATATTCAGATATGCCAAGATTGGATCCCAATCTCATTATGCACCATCTATCCATTGCTCCCGAAGTAAAACCAATCAAACAAAAATTGAGAAAGATGCATCCTCATGTTGCACTCTTAGTCAAAGCAGAACTAGAAAAACTCCTAAAAGCTGGATTCATCCATTTCATAGACTACGCTGAGTGGATTTCCAACATTGTACCTATTTCCAAACCAGATGGTTCCATCAGAGTGTGCACAGACTTTAGAGATGTGAACAGAGCATGCCCTAAGGATGATTTTCCACTGCCTAACATTGATATGATAGTGGACATGACTGCGGGCTATGAAATGTATTCCTTAATGGATGGCTTTTCTGGGTACAACCAAATCAAAATTGCTCCAGAAGATCAAGAGAAAATAGCTTTCACATGTGCGTGGGAAACTTTCTGTTGGAATGTTATGCCATTCGGACTCAAAAATGCTGGAGCTACATATCAAAGAGCAATGACATCTATTTTTCATGATATGATGCATAGAACAATGGAGGATTACGTAGATGATACCTTGGCAAAATCCATGATTAGAACTAAACATCTAACAGAATTGAGCATGATCCTCGACAGAATGGAAAAATTTAGTCTTCGACTAAATCCTAAAAAGTGTGCTTTTGGAGTCACTTCTGGAAAGCTCCTAGGATACATCGTCTCCAAGAAAGGCATTGAAGTTGATCCAGCTAAGGTCAAGGCTATAATAGAGATGCAACCTCCCACAAATATTAGTCAAATGAGGACGTTGCAAGGCAGAGTTCAATCTATCAGAAGATTCATATCACAGCTAGCGGACATCTCACAGCCTTTTACAAAAACATTACATAAAGGTGTGACCTTTGCATGGAATGAAGAATGCAAGAACAACTTTAAACATATCAAGAAGTATCTATCAAATCCACCTATATTGATGCCTCCTATTCATGGGAAGCCATTAATATTATATGTCTCCGCAACAGATACATCACTGGGGGCATTGCTAGCACAGCATGATGAGAACAAGAAAGAAAGAGCCATCTACTATATCAACCAAACTTTAGTGGCCTATGAGAAGAACTACTCAATGATAGAGAAGGCATGTCTCATTGTGATCTTTGCATCATAGAAATTGAGACACTACATGTTAGCTCATACCACTCATTTGGTAGCTAAAATTGATCCACTAAAATATCTCCTAAGCAAGGCTGCCCTCACAGGCAGACTAGCTAAATGGGTCATGCTCTTGAGCGAATTTGACATTGCATATGTTGAAAGAAAAGCTATCAAAGGACAGGTCATTGCTGATCAATTAGCTGAAGCACCACTGTTTGATGATACACCCATGCAAATGGAATTTCCCGATTCTTCTATCATGCACCTCTCTTCTAGAGCATGGCGATTATTCTTTGATAGCTCCTACACACAGAACGGATCTGGAGCAGGCATATTGTTCATCACTCCTCAAGGATACTCGATACCCAAAGCATTCAGATTAAAGTTTCCTTGCACAAACAATATTGTTGAATATGAGGCACTTCTCAATGGTATGAAAATGGCAATACAGTGGAGAGTTACAGAGATGCACATCCATGGGGACTCACAACTGGTTATCCACCAAGTCAATGATGTATACCAAACCAAAGATGAAAAGATCATTCCTTACAAGAGAATGGTAGATGATTTAAAGAAATACTTCATCTCTATCACATTTGAGCAAATACCCAGAACGGAGAATAAGGCTGCTGATGCAATGGTGACATTATCTACTCTTTTACAGCAGCCCGAACATGAACTACGCTACGAGTTCCTGGTAGGTGCCCATCCCATCAAGAAGTCATTCTGCTGATGGCCAGGCATAATCAACTCTCCGATCATCCCCGCAATGATACACTCTAGACGATGTGTCTGACCATATCTCTGCACCAGTGTCTCCCAGGATATAGACCCAGTCAGCTGTGTCTCATCACCGAACAGTCGTCTGAATGCATGCAGTCCCCTTGATCCTCCACTAACATACTCGGGACGTCGCGGAGCATGGAACGGAATGCGAAGAATCCTATAAACATCCTCAGGGGTCACAATGATCTCCCCAGTCGGAAGGTGGAAAGTCTGGGTCTCAGAGTGAAACCTCTCAATCAGGGCAGTCAATAAACCTTGATTTACCCTAATATCAGGTAAATGAATCAGGTGTTCAAATCCACAAGCAGCGAGATGAACCCTCATCGGGTCTGGCAAGGCAACACACAATCTCTGGGTGGCCGGATAAGAATGGCGAACATGTACGTTAGGATATGTGACCTAAATCATAATGCAACAGGGTGTTTTGTCAAAAATTCAGTTCAAAATAAGGCCAAAACATTAGAATGACATAGTTTTTGAAGTTTCAGAAGGTAGGGAAAAGTATCCGCAATCAGGCAAAACGATCAGAAAAGTTTGATTTTTGACCTAAAACTGAGTTTTTCACACGCTATTTTTCAAATGACATTCCAGACTGGCATGAAAAGTCGTACGACATTCCACAACATACCAAATGACATTTCATAGTCGTATGACATTTCACTTTGATTCATACGAGTTTCAAGGGACCCGATGAAATGTCGTATGACACAAGGGTCCCTATCATATGATACTTGGGCATGGACGAAACGACATTATACATTCAAATGAAATGTCGTACGAGTCTGGATTGGGACTCGTACGAGTTTCTACAGATGCAAAAATTAAAAACTAAAAACGCGTATGAAAAACATTAAAAATGCTATAAATCATCACAAACATGCATTTTCAGGGGGGAACAGAGGTCCACCTACCGGATGTCCATACTGTCGAGGTCTGTCATGTCTCCGGCTGCGCTCAAAATGGTGCGAACTCACAGGCACTTTTAGTTCTCACTGGTCTGCCATTTTCTCGCTCAAAGGGCTCCACCGAATCTCTAAAGTCAAAGGGTTGAAATGAATTGAAAATGACCCTTCCGGCCTTTATATAGCTTTTGACCTAATTTTTAAAAGTGCTCCGTTTTCCATGAAAATTGCACCCCTGGCTAATTTCGACGTTCTGAATCCATTTTCGGGATCAAAATTCAAATCTAAGATCATTTATTATGTCAAAATCGCGACTTAAAATTTTTGGAACTAGGACGGTCTACTGCTTGCATAATCAACCTTCAATCTTCGCAGAAATCCAGTATTCAACTTAACTGATTATCTTACATCAAACTATCAAAATTTCAACTTGGTCAACCATGGTCAACTCATGGTCAAACCTAGTCAAACTTGGTCTTTTAGGACCTCCAAACGATGCAGAATGTGTTCTCAGACATGTATAACCACTTCTCAAATCAATTAACATGCTTCTAAACTATAACGCTGACTTTTCTTGTCAGATTTCAATTTTAATCCCGTAGGGGGCATGGTATTGCACATCATTCAAAGTCTGTAAATCAAATTCTATCGATCAAGTCTATCAATATCTTTCATCAGTGATCAAGACAACAATCACGTCTAGTCGCTGATTCATCAAAAGTCCTCATCGCTCGAGGCAAATCTATCATCACTTGGGGCATATCAGATTCATCGATCCATATCAATCTGGTATTCTCCTAATCTTGTAAATTGTATCAGTTTTTGCAACCATCCGATCATAGTGTTCTTTCCTTGGTTCTTCGGCAACTGAGGGATTCAGATGTGATACCTGCTAGTTCTGCTAAGACAATCGAGTCTAGAACGGGTCACTCACTTCTTATCAATCCTAAGGTTCAGAATCAGGAATTTTGACAATTTTTCACAATCATAGGTTCATCGCTGCTACAGTGAACATTATCTCTGGTCATTCAGGACCTCCTATCTCAATATCTCTTAATTGGTTTCTATCTTGAGATCGGTTTATCTTTTGAATCAGTTTCATATCTTTATCAAACACAGACTATCTTTGAACCACTGCGCTTCGCACAGTAATTCAAAGAGGGGCAAAATGTAATACCCCAAAAATGGGCTATAAGTTCATTAATCTCCTACATCGACAAATCGAACAAAATCAACATCAAAGTCCTAACCTAAGGCACATCTAACATCATCGAATCATAATTGATTATCTTAAATTCTGCATCGGGGAATATTCCTAGTAATATTCCTAATTATCTTAATTATCTTTAATTTAATAATTATTTGGCAATAAATCACATTTATCCTAAGTTTGATTAATTGAATATTTTCATATTTAATTAATTAGATTTAATATTTGCCACTTAATTGTGTAATTAAATTTAATTCTATCTATTATTAATTGTATTATTTAATTTTGACAATAAATCCAATATCCTATGAATAATTGATTAAATCTTTATTTAATTAATTAAAGCATGTTGTCATTATTTAAAAATATAATTTTTAATAAAAGTTTGAATAAATAGTTAATTAACCCATAAATTAATTATTTATTTTCAAAAATCAGTTGAGTTGAGGATAAATCACTTTATTTATTTATTTAATTCTTAATTATTATGCATATTCAAAAGAAACAGTTAAACTCCAAATCAGAAAATCAATGCAAGTTATTGACTTTTTGGAACTCAACATCCTTTTGGAGTTCAAAAAGATGATCTAAACTCTAATTTGAGTTAAAAAGCTGTTTTTACATGATTTTGAGAATTAACTATCTTTCATGATCAGATAACTCAAAAATCAAGATGAGTTAATTTGAGTGATTTATGGCTTTTCCCATGCACCTCCAAAGCCCTGGATTTCTATAAATTAAGGCTTTAGCTCTTCACAAATCATCTCATATTTTGCACAATCATGCTGGAGAATTGGAATTGAAGAATCAAAGCTCTTGCGAATTGACATCTTTGTGAGATCAATCTTATTTTTGCATTCATATTTCATATCCTTGTTAGATTAGCATAGCATATCAGTTTTCATATAGATTAATTTCATATCAGTTTTTCATTCATTCTTTATTGCATAGAAAATATCAAAAATATAGATCAAATTGCATTCAAATCCTTCATTTAGGTGTCGTCTAGGTCACTGATCTCGATAATAATCTGAGAACATTAATCTCGCACCTACTAGAAGGCAGTAAATCGCTTGGTTAGATAGCTTTCAATTTTGCACGATTTTGATTATAGCTAACCTCTAATGTTTTACTGAGTGTTGTGTCTACAAATTAGGTACAATTTTCACACACACAGTATAGTGTGTTGTGAATGTTCAAGACATGATTTAAGAATGCTTAGTGTGTTCAAGGATGAAGATTTGGGAATGTGCTATGTATTATCTAATATTCATTAGTTTGCCTTAATTATTGTATCTTGTATGGTTGTAATTTTTTAATTGAGGTGGTGAGAGTTTGGCTTACCTTATTTATTTGTTCAAGTTTGATGAATTGTATAAATATAATTGTATCCCTTTTTGAATTATGTGAGAGTGTGTATATGGCTGTATGAGAATAGGTATGGGTGGAATCTACAATTAAGGTAGATATCTAATTATAATATGTACTTCATTAGAACTGATCCAGGCATGTTTGAAGATGCTATTATCTAATTCATGATTTATGAATTTTTGTCCACTATGGATTGTAGTCCATATGATTATTGTAAGGAAATGAGCCTTCCTCAGGGTTGTATCCCTTATTATATTTGAGTTATGTTCTCTAGCAAGTGTGCTTGAATACATATACATTCCCATTGGAATACTCCTAAAATGGTATAGTGCTTTTAATAGATTACATCATATTATGGGTCCTATCCTCACTATGATTTTTCTCATAACAAGGTTTTCCATGCACACATTATTGTTGTTATGTGTTGTGGATCCATGATTATATTTATTATTTAGATCTAAATTTTAAGGGTTAAAGTTGTTAAAGTGTGAAGTATTGGACACAACTGATTCAACCCCCCCCACCCCCCCCTCTATTGTGTGTTGCCTTATTTCTATTAGAAAGAATTGTATGGGTTGAAGGAGACATGTAGAGACTAGTATGGAAGATTAGACAAGTATCTAATTAGACAAGGATTTCAAAAGGGATTTGTTGATAGTAACTTGTACTACAAAATTAACTCAAATCAAATTTTGATTGTTGTAGTTTATGTTGATGACATAATTTTTGGAGGAAATGATGATATGTGGAGAAGATTTTCAAATGCTATGCAAAAGGAATTCAAAATGTCTATGATTGATGAGTTAAATTTCTTCCTTGGATTACAAGTAAATCAAAACAACAAAGGAATTTTAACTTCTCAATCCAAGTAAACAAAAGAATTATTGAATAAGTTTGGGTTGAAGAATTCTAAATTGGTTTGTGCAATATTTTTACTAGATGCAAGTTGATAAAAGAACATGATTTTCCAAAAATTGATGCAAGTAAATACAAATCAATGATTGGAGAATTGTTATATTTAACTACTACTAGACTGGACATTATGTATGTTGTTTTTTATCAACCAAATTTTAGCAAGAACCAAAAGAAACACATGTTACTATAGTAAAAAGGATCTTTAGATATTTGAAGAGTACAAAATATTTCAAATTATGGTATACTAAGAATTTATATTTCACTTTGATATCTTATATTGAGTTTGATTGGGCTATATGTGTTGATAACAAGTGAAGTACAAGTGGTGGAGCTTATTTCCTTATCTCTTAGTTGCATGGACAAGTAAGAAACATGATTTTGTATCATTATCTATTGTTGAAATAAATACATTGCGACATCCTCATATTTCTCTCAAGTACTATGGATGAAATAAATACTGAAGGATATTGGCTTATCATTTGATGAACAAATCCCAATTGTGTGTGATGATACCAGTGCAATAAACATTTCCAAAAAACTTGTACAAAAATCCAAAATGAAATATATTCATTAAATATCATTTCTTGAGAGAGAAGGAATTGGACAATGAAGTAAGACTTCACAATGTACCTAAAAAAGAGTGGATTATAGATATCTTCACAAAATGATTATGCAAAGATACTTTCAAGTATCTATGGTAGAAGTTACGGGTTCTACCCCTTCCTATTCTACACTAATATGCACCGGGGTGTGCATTGGTCTATGGTATTGTATGATTATTCTTATCTGGATCAAGGCTTGGTGACTTCCTCTTAGGGGCAATAAGTTTTTTAGGGAGTTTTCCTTTTTGTCTTTGATGTCAAATGAGGAGAAGAAAAGAGGTCTTGATGCTGATATTGAGTTGTTTGATTTTTTGTTGATGAATGCTGCCACCAATGACAAAGGTGCTACTCCTATTGATCATTAATGGTTGTCATTAATATCATTCATTCATATAGTCTGTAAAGGAGACAAGATAGAACAGCCAGTCATTACACATAGCCTATACATCAAGAAGGACACAAGGCAGATGCCAAAGTTAATCGAGCATAGTTTTGATCGAGAACTCTTATCAAGCATAGTGATCACTGAGTACCAAGCACAGTAGTTACCAAGTATTCATATGAACTGAGTACCAATTAATTACCGAGTGATGAATGTAGTAAAACAAGAAAGGATATAGAAGTTTGGAATGGTACAAACATCAAGGCAAATAGTTTACATCGATCAAAAAATGGTTTACCAAGATCGAGATAGAATTTAATATGAATGTAATCATTAAATTGTTAATTATTCCTATGTATTGTAGATCTAGGTTATTTATTTTCATCGTTGATCTTAGGTTTTCTAAGATATTGTAAAACCCTAATTAGATCAGTCAATTTGATATAAAATTTGTAAGGATGTCATTTTGATCATGTATATCAAGAAGTAGTTGCACTAAGGACATCAGAAGATCAGATAGGGTTTTTGACAGAAGTATTCAGTTTTTCAGAACAAACATAAGAATATCGAGCAGTACAGAAGGACACACATCACAACAAGGTGATATATTTATTGTATTTTATAGATCTAAATAAGGCAAGTTTTAGTTTCTATTTATAGATATATCCTATTGTTACTCTTTAACCATTGTAGCAGATTTATCAATCTCTTAACAGAGTGAGCTTAATAGTTCTATTGTAAATCTCTTAACCAAGTGTACGCTTGTTTGTGTTGCTAAAATCCTCTAACAAGGTAGATATAGCTGATCTTATTGTTACTCCTAACAAGGTAAGATCACCAGAAGTGATCACAATCTTTGTAGCCTTAACTAGCATACTTTGTTACCACAGTAGTGAAGCTTTGTGGGTGTCATCCCCACCACACTTTTTACCTTCCAACAAGGGTTTTTGCAATACCAAAACATTTGTGTTATGTATATGAAGTTTCATGCATGGTTTATTGATTAGGGTACATGCATTGACATTTTCAGCTATATTTGAATGTATGTTACATGTAAAGGATTCTGTCGATTGATGTTATCTATGCTTAAAAAGTTTCAATCTTCAAATTTTTTAAAGGTACTGATTCACCCCTCCCCTCTCAATGCATATCTTTCCATAATCCCAACAATTGGTATCAGTCAATATTTGAAGAGGCTAAATTAAGAATAAAGATGTATCTAGTTCGAGTGAAAGTAAGTAGAAAATCTAAAAAGATGATAGAAATACTAGTAAAAAAATTTTGAGATGATGAAGAATAATAAGAATCAACAGCTAATCTGATTGATGAAGAAACTGAGGAATAAATTTTGATTGGCAATAGTGAACATGAGGAGGATACCGAGTCAGATAAGGATATTGAAGTTGCACCGGTAAAGGCCGCATGCAAGTGGAAACAATTAGAAACACCTATAAGAGAAAGGAAAAGATCCTCAACAGCTGCTTCTCCATCCCTGAAGAAAGGAATTTCAAAATTAACAAGGCCAACTCCCACTAATACATATTAAAAGAAGAAGAGAGGTGCCCAAGTCACCACTGAGCAACCTAAGAAGAGGAGAAGGTTGATAAGAGCCAAAGATGATGTAGACTCTGAGCAAGAAGATGATCAAGGTAAATTGTGTTGGACTACAACTGATTTGGAATCTGATTGAAGAATCTATGATTAAAGATCACTGAGGAGTTGTTGATTAGATATTTAATATGATTAAATCAGTATTATGTTGTCATTGATGTCAACTAGTTTGACAACACTTATCTTGTAAGTTACTATACCGAGACATCTGAAGAAAGGTGAAAGAGATGAAGAACAAAGAAATCTACATGGGGAAAGATGTACATGACAAATGAGAATAAGGAACACATTGAGTAACTTGTTGATGATTCTATGACTTGATGATATTGACTTTATTATGTTGCATTCATCTATGATGAAGTAGAGAGCTGAAAGATACAAAGCAGTGTTGTCGGTAAATGAAGCAATTCTAGTATACACTGACAGAGTGTGGTGTATACTGATCAAAGTATTAACTGAGCAATGTTCACTGACGCATTTCTTTGTTAATCGAGTGGAATAGAATGAACTAAATGATTAGTTTAGCCGATAAGATTGATGAGCTGTAAAGTACCTCGATTTTAGTGATAAAAGATAATGTTTGTTATGAAGATCTATGGCTAACAAAATTAAAGGAAGATCTAATGGAGCAGATTGAAACATGTTATTGACATGTCAGCCGAGAAAGTTTGAAGCGGCAAAATCTATGAATGTGGTTAAGCGGCAAAATCTAATGGTGGAGAAGAAAATGATTTACACGTCTATATAAGAAACTAGAATTTCATTATGGGAGAATGTTGGAAGAAGTAGAAACTGGAGGAATATCATGTGAACAAGGTTTTCATGCATTCTGATCATACTGGTTAAGTAAGAACCAAGCTGCAGAACAATTACTGAGCTATAGAGAGCAATTACTGACAGACAATAAGTTGATATAGTATTTAATCTGAAGTAAAATATTGGTCAGAAGGATTTGTATGGACTAAATATTGATCTGTAATCTACAATTGAAGTTGTATTAAGGTAGGTCATTTACTGTTACATATTTAACCATTGTATACAGTCAAAATCTCTTAACCGAGTGGACTCTGAAAGTCTTATGATGTATCATTCATAGAATGAACATTGTTATCTTGTCAACCCCATAGTGAATGATGGTTGGATGATAACTTCTAGTCTAAAATCCTCTAACAAGGTCACACCTGACAGTGTGTTTGTAAACCTTTAACAGGGTTGGGTCTTAACCGACCTCACTTTAGAAGAGTGAACAATTTTGGGTTGCCAGTCCTAGGTCATTTTTCCCTTTACAGGGTTTCCATGTTAAATCTCTTATGTTATGTGTTGATTCTGATGTTTTTTTGTTATCATACTTTGCGTATTTCATACTAGATTTGATCAGTAACTGTTATAGTATTTGACTGGTAATCAGTAAAATCATAGACAGTGAAAGCAATTATTATTTACCGAGGAGCAGAAATTGAAGAAGTTGTTTTGAATTATACATTTTGTTTTGGGACACTGGATAACTGATTCACCCCCCTCTCAATTATTCTAACAAATTCAAGGTTGTTTTAAATAAAAGTCTATCAGTAGATGAGTTACCTAATAATATAAAGGAGACAGGGAGTATAACTCACCCTAAGATGAGTCAATATGTATATATGACCACCGAGGACTAGGAGAAAATAGAGGAAGTTGTCATCCAAATGATGATCAAATTTAAGAGAGTACGTATTAAGTTTGCAAGATATATTCCTAAGGAATTATATGAGAAAGTATCAGCAAGGTGGACATACGCCTTACATACAGAGAAGAAAATGAGGGAACACTCATTGATTTTGGCAATGCCTACCTTATTTGTTACCGAGATAGAAGAATTGATGAAGGGTAGAGCACTTAATATTTTGGAAGGTAACCTTGAGGTAGTTGATGAAAATAGCAAGCTTCTATGGACTACAATTCTGAAAGCTAGGGAAGAAGATGATCAACTGACACTGGCTATCATTCCCGAGAAGAAGGATAAAAGAAAAGGAAAAGGAGTTCACTCGGATGATGCTAACTGATGCAGGAACATCCTAGGTGTAATAGCAATCTTGCATCACCCAAAAATATTTCTGGTTTCTTTTCAATAAGGGCTATCTTGTACAAAGCTTCTATTTTTGGAGATTTACTATTTTTAGTAAGTTTCCATTTGAGCTCAAAATGGTCTATTTTCTTCCCTCGAGGTTCCCATTGGTCATATCAACTTACCTGTAAAGTTTCATTTCTAGATCAAGTCTAGTTTTGAAGATATTGAAAATTTTCAATATTAACAGCAGGGTACAGAAACTTTGAACTTAGTTTTAAAGGCTTTAGAGGCCCCGAATGAGGTTGAAACTTCGTCTAACTGGAGCTTGCACTAGTTATTATTTGTAGAGCACTTCACACCCTTTTCAAAATGGGGTCATAATAGCCAATCAGGTCAACAGGCGATGACTTATGGTCTTCGGAAGTTGGGTCACCTGAAATGGAAGAAAATGAATTTCCTTCAAAATTTCTTTTTGAGTTCCAAAAATTGTTTTAAGCTGACTCTGATGTAATAAAATGAAAAATAAAATAATTCTAGGGCTAGTTGGCCTTAAGGACTAAAATTTCTAGAACCTTCTCAGACGGTGGAAATTGCCTATATAAGGAAGGCCCATAGTGTTGTCTAAGACAGTTCTGGGTAGTTGTTATTGGTAATGGTTCAAGGCTTTGTCCTACAGAATATTGTAAGGAAAATGCCCATGTGGCTTTGCATATTGTAATTCTAAATATTTTTAATTTCACACTTGTGGAGATAATAAGAAGCCCATTTTTTGTTCTTACAAATTGATGTTGTTTCTCTATTTATGTTATGTGCTTGTGGTATTAAGGGGATCACCCTTCATCAAGTAGTATCAAAGCAGGAGTTCTTGAGTGTGTAGATAGATCGCCGACTATGAGGCAGTTTGCAACAGGACCGTGGTTTAGGGTTTTAGTGATAAACACAAAAATTCCTCCATAAAGGGAACATGGCGGAAGAGGTGGTGGTGTGCCACCTGAGGTTAGAGCCCTCTAGAGACAAGTGCAAGAATTGCAAGAAGATACTCATAGAGGAATGAATCTTACATTCAAAGATGAAAGTGAGGATGAAGCTGAAGAAGAAGGAAATTTTGATCAGGAAGAAGGCAAAATTTTGAACAAAGAGGAAGAAAGGCTTTTTCAATCCATTTTCAAGATTGGGAAAAGACCTAAGATTGAGGTTCCTACATTTTTAGGAAAACTTAACCAAGAGGAATTGATCGATAGGATCAATGAATTAGAAGAATATTTTTTGAGTATGAAGATATCGAGGATCCTGATTGGGTCAAGTTTGCGAAGGCCAGATTGAAGGGTCATGCAAAGATCTGGTGACAAGAGATTCAATCATAGCAAAATAGTAGAGGAAAATATAAAATGACAAGATGAGATCAGATGGTTGATAAATTGAAGTGATAGTTCATTCTTATTGATTATGATCTTGATCTACTGAAGAAAATGCAAGGTTTGAAGCAAGAAGGAAGATCTATTGAGGAGTATATGCAGGAGTTCTATCGAATCCTCATCAGAACATGCCATTAAAAATCTAATCAGGAGAAATTTGTCCATTACCTTAATGGGTTGAGGCCAAGCATTCATGATGAGTTGAATTTGGTTCGAATGAACAGTATTGAAGAGACATACCATTTTTCCCTAAAAGTAGAGGAAAAGTTGAACAAGAAGTTTGAGAGTAGACAAAGCGGAAGAGGTCATGGTGAAAGATCAAGTAGACGGTCTTATGGAGGCCGAAATGAAGATCAAAAAAAGAAGGATGAGGCCAGTAGTAGTCAAAATTAGAGAGGAAACAATTTCAATCATTTCCATGGTCAGAATAATAGAGATCGGAGAGGAAGGGGTGTTAGGAATAGTCCCAAGAGATAACTAAGAGGGGGGGTGAATCAGTTATCTACAAGGTTCAATTCTTTATCCAATTAAGTATAGAAGAATATTAAGCACATACACAATAAGATAACACTTAACACAATAATACAATTTTGGTTACGAGGAAACCCAAATAGGTAAAAATCCCATGGGGAATTAACACCCACTATAAACTGCACTAGAGTATAATGATCCCTATTAGAAGATCTTACAACCCTGTTAGGAGTTGATCTTTACAATGCATTAAGTAAAATGACCTAGTCAAGGGTCGGACCCTATTAGGAGTCTTTTATAATTAACCCTATCAGGGGTGAGGACACACTTTCTGAGAGCTCATTGCTCAAATGATGAAGGCTACAACCTTCTAAATAATAGATACACACAATATTTGGATCTTGGTTAACTGTGAGTTAGACCTGCTATCATGATTAGTTCCAATGAATAGCATACACTCTCTTCTTTTTCGCATAGACCTTCTAATGATGGCTCAATACTTTACACCTTCTTCTCTACAGTCCTCTTTCAACTAAATGCCATACTTAGCAATCACAACTAACCGGCTATAAGTATCTTTCTCTAAATGATATAATCAAGTCAGCCTATTAGAACTTCCTTGAAATCATATTAGAGAAAAAATATAACTCTCCAACAACATCTCTGACGGCTATACTAAGCACACAACATAAATTAGGACCGCGCAACTCTATATGAATAGATGCATCACTTCACACTATCAGCTCCACCAAATTAACTGAAAAATTTTTCTCATGTTGAAATACATTACGCAATCTTAACCAAAAATTCTTAACTCTTATCCAAACATAATACCAAGCACGCATATCATAATGATAGGCACAACTACTAAAACAATATAAACAATGTTGGCTCCATCAGATAAACTCAAGAAATTGTTACTGTCAACTGGAAACATTATAACTTAGCCTATACTATACAACTAACTCTGTGTCCATGAACATAGCATCATACACATGTCTACAACATAAATATAAACGTGCAAGGCTCCATCACAACCGTACTGCAAATAACATCCAAAACTCTTCTTGGGACCTGTCAGGAACACTACTGCTACAAACAACTGTGTTCCTATCTTCACTTAGAATCAACCTCTGTGCTTATGATATCATGTTGATAACATATTTAGGCAACATATGCTCAAGGCTCTCTCCATCAAGCTTCCATGCACACTGCTTACCATATGTTGTCATCAATGACAAACATACAATCAACACTGGCTTGTTGGAAAATCTCCAACAATCTCCCCCTTTGGCATTGATGGAAACATATGGAATGCAAAACACCACCAATCCAAATGTACAATTATTTTATAAAATTCTCCATTTACTCAAAAAAACTCCCCCAAGGATGAATCCTCCAATTGCTGCATCTTCTTACTATATGTTCCCCCTTTCTTCATGCTTCTCCTGCTTATTTTCTTTTTCTGTATACTCCCCCTTTCTTCATACTTCTTCTACTTGTTTTTTTTTTCATGACTATATATTAGTCCCCCTTTAACATCAATGGAAAAGGGCACCAAAAATAAATAAGCTCAGGTACTACTCCTGAAGTAGAGTAGTGAACCATTCATCAGTCACTAAGGACTGATGCACTTTGGAAAACTCTATCAAATTCAGGGAAGGGAATTACTCTCAGCTTCTCCCTGAGATACTCAAAAGTATCCTTTGGTAAAGGCTTTGTGAATATGTCTACTAGCTGTTCTTTTGTACTCACATAATCTAACTTTACTTCTCTCTCTACAACTTTCTCTCTTACGAAGTGATATTTTATCTCAATGTATTTTATCTTTGCATGCATCACAAGGTTCTTTGATATATTGATAGTGCTAGTGTTATCACAATGAATAACAATAGGATAATCAATATTAATGCCAAAATATTTTATCATCTTCTTGATCCATGCAATTGTAGAACAAGTTAATGCTCCTGCTACATACTTTACTTCTGTTGTGGACTAAGAGATACAATTTTTCTTCTTTCTTGTCCAAGTAACAAGTCTATCTCCAAGAAATACTGCTCCTCCTGATGTACTCTTTCTATCATCCACACAACCTGCCCAATATGCATCTGTATACACATGAAGTTCTACATTTTTTGAATTAGGATACCATAAACCATAGTCTATAGTTCCCTTCAAATATCTGAATATCCTCTTTACTTACATAATATGACTTTGTTTAGGTTCTGCTGCAAATATTCCAACTATACCAACTACATTATAAATATCTAGTCTAGATTGAGTAAGATAGATGAGTTTACCAATCATAGACTTGTATAGGGTTATGTCTACTACTGCATAATCATCTTCTTTTGAAAGCTTGCATCATGTTATCATAGGGGTACTTACTAGATTACAATCATCCATATTGAACTTCTTCAATATCTCTTTTACATACTTAGACTGATTAATGAAAATACCTTTGTCTGTCTGTTGCACATTCAGTCCCAAAAAGTACTTGATAGGTCCAATCATGCTCATCTCAAATTTTCTTTGCATCTCTGTTTAAAAAATTTGCACTAAGCTTGTCATTACCTCCAAAAATAATGTCATCAACAAAAATAGCAACAAGTAGTAATCCATCAGGTGTCTCTTTTATGAATAAGTTACAATATGCTACTCCTTTCTTGAATCCAATCTTAGTCAAGTATCCATCTAGTGTTTCATACCATGCTCTAGGGGCTTTCTTAAGTCCACAGAGGGCTTTCTTTAGTCTGCATACCATATCAGGTCTGTCTGATAAATTAAATTCTTTAGTATGCTCTATGTATACTTCTTCCTTTAACTCACCATTCAGGAATGCTGACTTGACATCCATCTGATATACTTTAAAGTATTTGAATGTAGCATAGGCTAGAAATAAATTTATGGCTTCTAATTTTTTTACAGGGGAAAATGTATCAGAATAATCAATTCCTTCTCTTTGTGCATATCCTTTACATACTAGTCTTGCTTTGTTCCTTACTACTGTACCATCTTCATTCATCTTGTTTCTGAGTATCCATTTGGTTCTAATCACATTCTTGTCACTAGGTCTAGGGACCAATTCCCATGTCTCATTATTAATTATCTGATCTAACTCTTCTTTCATTGCTTCATGCCAATTTGAATCATTGCATGCATCATCAACACTCAAGGGTTCAATTTGTGACAGTAAACATACCTCTTCATCAACTGTTGAACTCTTTTCTTTTGATCTTGTCATGACTTTGTTGTTTTGATCTCCAATGATGTCTTCCATTGAATGATATCTAGATGTGAATTTTGGAACATTAGGTGTGACTCTCTCATCTGCCTTCTATGATTCTTCTTCACTTGTTTCAGGGTCATTGAATAATACATCAATGGTGTCAAACATTTCTTCAACAACTGCTTCTCTAGTGGTAGGTCTAGGTTCTTCTTCAATAATAGGTGCATAATCATGATATCTCTCTTGAATCATAAACTTTTCATCTATCTTCACATCAGCAATTTCAATGATCTTCAATATTAAGTTAAAACATTTATAAGATTTTCTTTTAGTAGAGTAACCAATAAAAATACCTTCATCACTTCTTGCATCAAACTTTCCAATAGCTACATCTCTCTTGATGCAGCACTTGCTTCCAAAGATTTTGAAGCATTTCACTGTAGGTACGTTACCAAACCATAGCTCATAAGGTGTCTTATCTATGCCTGGACTTAATTGAATTCTATTGATAGTATAGATTGTTTTATTGAACGCATCTCTCCAATAGGTGCGTGCAACTTTTGCTTCTATCATGATGGTGTGCGCTATGTCAAGTATGATCCTATTTATCCTTTCTAAAATTCCATTCCATTGAGCAGTTATAGGTGCACTTAGCTGTCTCTTTATCCCATGTTCTTTGCAGTACTCATAAAATTTGTTACAGGTGAATTCTCTCTGTCTGATCTCAAACATTTTATCTTTAATCCACACTCATTTTCAACCTTAGATTTGAATATTTTGAACTTATTAAATGCTTCTGATTTGTCTTTTAAGAATGCAACTCACATCATTATAGAATAATCATCAACAAATAGAATAAAGTACCTTTCACCATAGTATGATCTTGTTTGAGTTGGTCCACATAGGTCTGTGTGCACTAGATCCAATTTTTTCTCTATCAAATTATGCTTGCTTATGAATGAATTCCTCACATGCTTTCCCATCACACATTCCTTGCATATTGTATAAACTTGCTTTGCAATGCTAGGGAGGTCTCTAACTATCTTTACATTAGTTATCTTTACTATGTTGTCAAAATTGATGTGACATAGTCTTTTGTGCCATAACCAACTGTCATCTACTTTAGCAACAAAACAACTTGCTTCTGAATTAAGCTGAAAAACATTATCTTTAGTCTTTGAGCCTGATGCAATCATTTGTCCTTTTTTATTAATGATGCACTTGTTGTTTTTGAATTCCAACTGATATCCTTTTTCAAGAAACTGTCTAACACTAAGTAAGTTATGTTGCAAACCATCAACATAAATAACATCATCAGTGTTATTCTTTCCATCCAAAGTGATAGCTCCTCTACCTATGATAGGTTTAGGAGTGTTGTCTCCAAATCTAACCATGTTGCCTTTGTATTTATCCAAATGAACAAATCTATCTTTGTCTCATGTCATGTCCTGTGAACAACTGTTGTCAATAATCCAGTCTGTCCTAATGTCTACTTGTGAAATCAAGGCTAGTTCTTGAGCTTTCCTCTCATCTACCTTATCTATTTCATCAAACATTATTTCCATCTCTTCAATAGCAACCAATCCAATTTCATCTTCTACTGAACCTTCATCTGATACTCCATCTTCAGCATAGTAACACTCTTTATACTCATGCTTGTAATTTGTGTATTTCTTGACTCTTGTAGGACACTTAGATGCAAAGTGACCAATCTTGTTACATGAGAAACATTTGAATGGAAATTGACCTTCATATTTTCCTTTTCCTTTTCTTTCTTAGAAATCATAGAAATGAACTCATCTAATTATTTATCATCATCTTCATCATCAAAGTTACCAGAAGTGTTCAAATATTTCTTACCATGGATTGAGGCTTTCAATGTTGTTTCACTTTTAGGCTCTGTCTTCAATCTTGATATCTCAAATGTTGAAATCTTGCTGATTAATGTCTCTGTTTTGAAGTCTTTTATGGACTACATAGTTTCATCAAGGATGTTTAACTTGCTATCATATTCTGGTGTCAAGGTAGTCATCAACTTGTCCATTATGTCTTCTTCCAAGATCTCTCCACCATTGTTTCTGATTCCTGTAACTGCTTCATTAATCCTTTGATTGTAAGGTATGATGTTCTCTTCAGGTAGCATCTCCAATGTATTTTATCTTTTCTTCCATGTCTTTCTGTGTGAATTTTTGGCTTGAATATCTCCTTCAAACATGTCTTCTAGATACTTCCATATCTTGTAGGTTTATCTACCTTCTTGATCTCTGAAAACTCACTGTCAGATAAGGCATTGATAAGGGATTCTTTGGCAATAGCATTTTGAGTGAACATCTCCTTTTTCTTCAAAGTTACATCATCCTTTGCAAGATCTGATAAGGAGGGAATCTAAACTTCTTTAGTAGCTACTTCAAAGATCTCAAAAGCAATGCACTACAAATGTGTCATCATTTTATTCTTCTAGTCTAGATAGTTCTCTCCATCAAACTTAGGACTTTCTTTTCTAAAGAATGCCATCTGATCAACCTCAAGCTATTAAACTTTCTCTCCGAGGCACTTGGCTTTGATACCAATTGTTAGGAATAGTCCCAAGAGATAAATAAGAGGGGGGGGTGAATTAGTTATCCACAAGATTTAGTTCTTTATCAAATTAAGTATAGAAGAACATTAAGCACATACACAATAAGATAACACTTAACACAACAACACAATTTTGGTTACAAGGAAAATAGGTAAAAACCCAAGTGGGAATTAGGACCCACTATAAACTGCACTAGAGTATAATGATCCCTATTAGAAGATCTTACAACCCTATTAGGAGTTGATCTTTACAATGCATTAAGTACAGTGACCTGGTCAAGGGTCAGAACTTGTTAGGAGTCTCTTATAATTAACCCTATTATGGGTGAGGATGCATTGTCCGAGAGCTCACTACGCAAATGTTGAAGGCTGCAACCTTCTGAATAACAGATACACACTATATTTGGATCTTGGTGAACTGTGAGTTAGACCTATTTTCTTGATCAGTTCTAATGAGTAGCATACACTCTCTTCTTTGTCACATAGACCTTCTAATGATGGCTCAACACTTTGCACCTTCTACTCTACACTCCTCTTTCAACTGAATGCCATACTTAGCGATCACAACTAACCAACTATAAGTATCTTTCTCTAAATTATATAATCAAGTAGGCCTATTATAACTTCCTTGAAATCATATTAGAGAAACAATATAACTCTCCAACAACATCTCCAATGGCTATACTAAGCATGCAACATAAAGTAGGATTGCACAACTCCATATGAGTAGACACATCGCTTCACACTATCCGCTCCACCAAATTAACTAAAAATTTCTTCTCATTCTGAAATATGTTATGCGATCTTAACCAAACATTCTTAACTCTTATCCAAACATAATACAAAGCACGCATATCATAATGATAGGCACAACTACTACAACAATATAAACAATGTCGGCTCCATCAGATAAACTCAAGAAACTGTTATTATCAACTGAAAACATCATAACTCAGCCTGTATTGCACAACTGACTCTATTTCCATGAACATAGCATCATACACATGTCTACAACATAAATATAAACATGTAAGGCTCCATCACAACTGTACTGAAAATCACATATAGAACTCTTCCTGGGACCTGTCAGGAACACTACTGATACAAACAACTATATTATTGTCTTCACTCAGAATCAACCTCTGTGCTTATGATATCATGCTGATAACATATCTAGGAAACACATTCTCAAGGCTCTCTCTATCGGGCTTCCATGCACACTTCTTACCATATGTTGTCATCAATTACAAACATACAGTCAACACTGGCTTGCAGGAAAATCTCCAAAAAGGGGAAGAGGACAATGATCAGAAATAGGAGGCTTTTGTGGAACATGTTTTCACTTTAGAGAAAAATTTCATAGGGCATTTGAATTTCCTCAATGACAAGGAAGGACAGATAGGAGAACTAAAGGCCAAGCTAGAGTTGCACATGTGGATGAAGATGCTAAATCATTAGATTCTGAAGATGTTGAAAGAGGAGAAACATTAATTAACATAAGAGTCCTATTGAGTGGTAAGAATGAACCTGAGAAAAGGAGGACCTTGTTTCATACTAGGTGCAAGTTTGAAGATAAGTGTTGTGTGTTATCTCTATTTGTGCATTAAGTATTGTCATTAGTATCAAATAACATCAGTCGATAATCTAAGCTATTCAAGCCAGTAAATATTGGAATAAGGAGCTACACAAGTTTGTAAGTTGAACTTATAAAGCCTTCATATTGAGCACTCACAAGGAAGAACATCAAGCTATCATAATATAGGTTTAACTACGCACACTTACCAAGTGTCAGATATTACCGAGCACTAAGCTAGTGAACACCATGCATTCTACCCACCAAGCATCAGTTAATTCATTGAACAGGGAATGCAATGTTTACTAAGTTATTTAGGAAATGGCATAGTAATCAAAAATGGCACATATCTCTATGCAAATAGTTGACACGGATCTATAAATTATTTACCAACATCGAGACACATTTATTATGGATGTAATTATTTAATTTTGTGATGATTCCTATGTAATAGTTAGATCTAGGTTATTTTTGTACACCGTAGATCTTAGGTTTTCTAAGATGTTGCAAACCTAATTAGGTCAAAGAATTTTTCATATAATTTTAATAGATGTCATTTTGACATATACATGATAAGGAGATCATGAAGTTGTAGCTGCATACAGGACATCAATAATCAAACAAGGGTTTGCATGAATGAAAAGTTATCAGAAACAATATCAGTTTATCAGAAACTTACAAGGATACCGAGCAGGACAGAGAGTAATATTCTACACATCAAGGTGAAATCTACTTAGTATTTCATAGATCTGATTCAGACAAGAACAATTTGTCATTTATAGATATTTTCTATTATCAATTTAACCATTGTAGCATAATTATAAATCTCTTCATAGAGTAGACTTAATCATCTGTTGTAAATCTCCTAGCTGAGTATACACTTATTTGGTGTTGTTAAAATCCTTTCACAAGGTAGATCTAATTGATCTTATATTACTCCTAACAGGGTAAGATCACCAGATTTTATCACACTTGTATCCTTAACTGACATACTTTATTTACTGCAGTAGTGAAGAATTTGTGGGTGTCATCCCCACCACAGTTTTTACCTTCTAACAAGGGTTTCTGGGTAACCAAAATACTTGAGTCATGAGTTAGAATTTTCATGAATGTTAAATTGTTTTTTTTACAAGCATTTTATATTTACAAGTTATTTGAATGTATGTTGTAAACAATAGACTCAGTAGGTTAGTTAATCACTACTATCGCATATTGTTAATTAGAGAAATTTTTTGTGGGTATTGATTCACCCCTCCCCTCTCAGTACTATATCTTTCCTATCCCAATAATTAGTATCAGAGCTAGATCTATTATTTGGAAGTTTAATCACTCAAGAGGAAAGATCTCAGGATGGAGAGATATAAGTTGGACAAGACAATTGAAAATCAAAAGATTCAAATGAAAATCTTCATTGAGCAGTACAAGAAAGGGATGAACTAAAGAAGTTGTTGGTTCAGAGAAAGGATATGGCTATTCAACATAGTGAAACTAACTATCATGAAGAAGATATTGATGATCTTTTTGAATCAACTAGATCTAGTTCAAGAAATATATCTAACATATCTGAAGGAGGAATATCTGATTTATCTGAGAAAAATCTTCATCTTACTGAACAATTTAAAGCCCTGCAGATCGGTCAAGAAGAAAAAATGGTGAGAATGATTTATGTTATGAACAATGCTAGGCAAGTTGAACAAGAGAGAAACTTGGTTGTTGAAGTCAGAAGAAAAATGACTAAGAAACTACAAGAGAAAGAATCTAAGATACTAAGACTTACTGAGCATCATTTTGAAATCTCTAATCAAAAAGTTTTTATAAGTCAGGAAGTCAACCGAGTGAATAGTGAGCTTACAAGGAAACTAAAAGACATCAGTGAACTCAGAGAAGAAAATGAGAGACTAAAAAATGAAGTCAAGACGCAGCAACAAAACAATGGAATGATTAAGATAACTGGAGACAGTTCCAAGAAAATTGATGAATTTATGATTAGTCAAAGAGGACTTGAAAGTACTACTAGATTAGGCTAAATCAAGCAAGGAGAATCATAAAAATAAGTTGAAAATATGAATGCCTACACAAATCAGAGACCTAAGAAACTATCATGTTATCATTGTGGTAAACTGGGCTATACATCAAATGTTTACAGGAGAAAAGCTAAACGTAATCCTAAAACCACTCCTAAGTTTAATGGTCATTGCTATAGTTGTAACAAGTATGGACATCAAGCACATTAGTGAAAATATAAGTTGAATAGGACTCCTAAAAAACCCTACATGGAGAAACACTATCGCACTTACAACAAGCATGGACATACATCACAAGAATGTAGAATAAATATGAAGCAAGTCTAGACATCGAAAGGACAAAACAAGACCTATCAATCGAGAAGACAAGGTAATGCTTATGCTTGGGATTACAACACATGGGTCATTTGTACAACATGTAGAAGATATGGACATATTGCAGCTAACTGCATGAGGAAGAACTGGAGAGGCATATCTCGCTACTAGAAAAACTTAGGTATGGCATGTTTACATTGTCACAAGGTCAGTCACTTAAGTAAATATTGTAGAGACCGAGCACCAAAAACACAAATTTATGAGAATGGAAATACAATTGAAGATATCACGAGGATAAGAAACACTATGTGGAGAAAAGCATCAAGTGATAATGTTGAGTCAAGTAATGCATTCGGTGACACTTCATCCATTGGATTGGGTGACATCACCACCTCCACCTAAGTTGAAAAGGTATGTATGGACCTGATAATTATAATCAATTATATCTATCATATAGTTCCTTATATCAAGTGTTCACATACCAAATGTGTATAAATTAAGATGCACTATGGTTTCATATATTTTGAGCTTTAAGTGTTTACAGTCGGTATATGCTAGACCGAGTGAGAAGTTGCTAGTCGATAACTATGGGCAAGGTTAACCGAGTTCTAGTATTAATTGAGTAAGCTTTCATATGCTAACTAAGCTATGGACATTTCAAAGTATACACCGAGTGTGATTATTGTTACCAAGCCATGTCAGGTCAAGCATTTATTGCAAAAAGTTTGAGTGGGAATTTTAAAAATGCTATAAATACACAATGGACTTAGCTTATTTTTCACATTGCAATCACAAAGAGCTAAGAGACTTTAGAGAGAATTTGAGCGAAGGATTTTCAGAGTGATTGAACAAAGATTTGAAGGATTCTGAGAAGTTTCATGGTTGTTACAAGTAAGTGCTATCATCACAAAGATATTGCATTGATATTTCCCAAAGCCCTAAAATTGAAGAAAATGTCATCCACATCAAAAGTAGACAAATCTAATGTTGTAATTGACAAAGATGTTAGGTTAATTTTATCTACAACATATAATGAGCTAAAGTACAAACTCCATCCTAAAGTTGCATCACAAACCGATAAGACCGGATCTTTCTCAAGAATTCCACCTAGGGTTTTTTTGGTTGAGGATATACACATCTATATATATTACAAAATTGGAGATGTAGGTGACTTCAAGCTCCAATATAATTTTCAAGAGCTGAATATTGATGGGAAACTCAAGGAAGATCACGCACATCTAGAGGTTAAGGGTTTGATCAATGCCCTACATTTCCCGAGGGTATTTAAGAATGAATGGATAAGAGTTGTTCTGAGCCATTTTCATGATAGAAAAATATGGTTAGATGAGACCATGAAAATCACTAAGGATATCATTCATGTAGTAACAAGTTACCCTACCATGGAAAAAGTTAAAGCACTGAGGAGTGCACTGAGAACCGAGTTGGAGAAAACCACTAGAGCAGAATGGGATGGTAGCAGACTAAAAATAAATATTATTTTTGATCTTGAAACTAGGTTTAGTGCATATGCCATAGGGTACCAAATATTTTAGTCGAGCAGATTTAACAGTGTACCATGTGGAGTGGTAGATATTGCTTACAAAATTGTAAAAAAGGGATTTTAGTTGGATCTTGCCAAGTTGTTGTTGAAACAAGTTGAAGAGAACATGAGAACAATTCTGTCAGCAAAGACAAATACATGTAAGTTTGAATCATTGTTACTTTGCATATTCTTTTATGTGCAGAACTTTTTCCCTTCCATTGGTAATGTTAATTGGACAACCGACGAGCCAGTGACACTACAAATTAATGATTTGATACTAAGTTTGGGTGAGAACTTTGTGAGCATAATGGATGTTTACTTTGAACAATTCAAAGATAGGATTAATGCAAGGAGAAGGATACCGAGAAAATTGGTCAAGAAACATGAACATGACATATGTTTCCTAGTAGACACCGACTATACCTTGATTAAAGTAGTAGAACCGAGAACAAAATGGTTAGCCCCAATGGGATATGAGATTGATATTGACCAAGCATCAAGGCCAATTAAGGCTTTACTAGTAGAACCTAATGATCCTAAAGCTACTAGGTTTGGAACCTATGAAGAAGCAAAACAAAGAATACAAATGGATCTAGTTATTTGGAAAGTTACTAAGAAATCAAGGAAAATGATGGATAAATTGGTGAAATAGTTTGGAGAAGGTGCAGATGATGCTAAGGCATCTGAGGAAATTTATGGTTGAGGTAGAAACTGAGGGTCAATTACTCTTAGCTGACACTACATATGATGAAGAGGCAACCGATTTAGATAAAGATGTTGAATCTACACCGGTTAAGCCCACTTCAAAGAAGAAGTAGAAAGAAGTTAGAACTATAGCCCAAATAAGATCTACCACTACCACTTCACCACCATTGAAGAAAGGAGTTGTTAAAATTTCAAGGCCTACGCCAACAAATACCTATCAGAAGAAGAGAGGTACTCAAGCTACCTCTAAGGCACCAAAGAAGAGAAGAAAACTAATAAGAGGTAAGGATGATGTTGATGATGAAGAAGAGGATGATACAAGTCAATTTAAAGTTGTTGTAAATAGAGATCAATCTATTGATGAACTTTTAAAGGCAATAATTGAGACTGGAGGTCTAAGTAACCCTAAGATGGGTAGAGATGTTCATATGTCCACCGAGGACCAGGAAAAGATAGAAGAAGCAGTAATTCAAATGATGATAAATTACAAAAAGGTGCTAATAGAATTTTCAAGGTATGTACCTAAAATGTTATATGATAAAGTTTTTGCTAGGTGGAATTATGCTCTAAGTACTAAAAAGAAAATGAGGGAACATTCCCTGATATTGGCAATGCCAACATTAACAGTCCTCAAGATTGAAGAGCTGATGAAGCAATATTCAAAAAGGTTTCTAGTGAAAAGTAGAGCACTACAAATTCTAGTCGGGTAGCTTACAGAGGTTGATGAGAATAGTCAATTACTATGGACTTCCATCCTCCAAGCCCGAGTTGAAGCTGACAAGTAGCATTGGCTATGATTCCTGAGAAGAAAAGCTAAATAAAAGGCAAAGGCCTACACTCAGATGATGTTGATCTGGCCACAAAAGAACCAATAGAACTATCAGATACTGAGGTGCCAGACACATCCATTGCCATTGATTTTTATCTTGTAGGTTATTAGGAAGAGTACCAAGATCCACCCGAGAAAACTATAATAACTAGTACAAATGATATTCTTATAGAAGACATCACTAATGTTGATCCTGATTATTTGAATGGTGATGAGAACATCACCATTTCTACAACACAAATAGAAGAGTAAGGTCCCTCCAAGTCAGAAACAAGCACTATACCGGGTGACCTTTCCATACTAGTACAAGAATTTGAGATTATTTCTTAGAAGGAACTCAAAGGCTCAATCCCTGAGTAGTAGAAGGACACAATAGGGGAATAAGGGACAAGAAAACAAGGCACAGTTGAGACAAATGAGCCTAAGGAGAAAGAGGCTAAAACACAAGAACTAGAAGACCCTAAGTCGACAGACACCACCAAGACAACTACAACTGACACTACAACAAAGGCCCCTACTCAATCGACTGAGACTCAGGTCACCGAGCAGCAGAAGAAAGAAGAAAATGTGTCAACCAAGTTGGAACAGACAAACATTGAGGTATAATCTCTAGTTCCTTTTGTTAATTCTTCACCAAAAGAGAAAAATAAGAAGAAAAAGAAGCATGGAAAAGAGCTAGTCACTTTGCATGAAATAATGGAGATTCCTAAATGTGACCCAAGGACTTTGGACCTTGAAGAGTTGAGAAATATGGAGAATTGTGCACAAGGAAGGTTGCATAAGAAAAGCTAAGGAAAGAGAGCAAGAGAAAGAAAATATTGGAAGATGTAAGAGACATCCTTCAACAGGATTTTCCTGACATTACAATAAATAAAGACACTCCTATATTGGATCAAATTCCATCTCTTACAAGCCACATAAATTCCCTTGACATAGATGCAAAGAAGAGGATTGAAGAGATGAAAAAAGAAAAAATACAACAAAAAATTGTAGAGAAAATTAGTCAAGATGTGGCTATAAATAAGATAAAACTTTCTGAGGTCATAACTGAGTTACAATCTATTACTCAGAAAATTGTCCAAATTTTATTTAAGTTATGCATTGTGGACACCTTCAGTGCCAATATCACTGAGAAGATAAAGAAAATTAATGAAGAAATTTTGGCCAGTGCAAATGCATCTCTAACCGAGCCCAATGCTTTTCATAAGCATATACTAAAAGTAAAAGAATTAAGGCGGTCGAGATCAGACTTAAGGAAGTAGGAAGAAATTATAAGTGACCAAGTCATCGAGTTGCAAGCTGAGCTACTTCGAAACTTGATGATCATGGAGCGATATACTGAAAAGGCTAAGGTATTAGTATCCACCCCGAAAATTTTAGTTTTGGAGAGCATTTTTGACATACATGCACAAGTCGGACTTGAGCACATTGCTCTTAAAAAATTGAAAGAGGAATGGGAAAACCTCTTAGCTTCATTACATAAAACCCACCAGCACATATTTGACAAGTTGTAAGTACATTTTTTATTTGGCATTACTTTCAAAAAGGAGGGAATCTTGTATATTCCTCTGTACTTCACTATATACTGGGAGCATGCACAAAGGGGGAGTTTGTAAATGACTTAGTCAATATGTTTATATTTTGTATTCATATGGAGTTAGAACATGAAGATTATTTGGTACATAGACATAAGGTTTTGATACTAATGCCAAAGGGGGAGATTTTTATCTCTATTTGTGCATTAAGTATTGTCATTAGTATCAAATAAGATCAATCAGTAATCTAAGCTATTAAAATCGGTAAAGATTGGAATAAGGAGCTACACAAGTCAATTGGTTGAACTTATAAATCCTTCATACTAAGCAATCACAAGGCAGAACATCAAGCTATCAAAATATAGGTTTAACTAAGCACACTTACCGAGCGTCAAATATTACCAAGCACCAAGCTAGTGAACACTGAGCATTCTACACACTGAGCATCAGTTAATTCACTAAACAGGGAATGCAGTGTTTACCAAGTTATTCAAGAAATGGCATAGTAATCAACATTGATACATATCTCTATGAAAATAGTTTACACAGATCTATAAATGATTTACCAAGATTGAGACACATTTATTATGGATGTAATCATTTAATTTTGTGATGATTCCTATGTAACAGTTAGATCTAGGTTATTTTTGTACACCGTAGATCTTAGGTTTTCTAAGATGTTGCAAACCTAATTAGGTCAAAGAATTTTTCTATATAACTATGATAGATGTCATTTTGACATATACATGATAAGGAGATCATGAAGCAGTAGCCATATACATGACATCAATAATCAGATAAGGGTTTGCATGAATGAAAAGTTATTAGAAACAATATCAGTTTATTAGAAACTTACAAGGCTACCGAGAAGGATAGAGAGTAATATTCTACACATCAAGGTGAAATCTACTTAGTATTTCATAGATCTGATTTAGAAAAGAACAAGTTGTCATTTACAAAATTTTTTGTTATCAATTTAACCATTGTAGTAGAATTATAAATCTCTTAAAAGAGTAGACATAACCGTATGTTGTAAATCTCCTAAGCCAAGTACACACTTATTTGGTGTTGTTAAAATCCTTTCACAAGGTAGCTCTAATTCATCTTATGTTACTCCTAATAGGGTAAGATCACCAGAAGTGATCACACTTGTAGCCTTAACCAGCATACTTGATTTACTGCAATAGTGAAGAATTTGTGGGTGTCATCCCCACCACAGTTTTTACCTTCTAACAAGGGTTTCTGCATAACCAAAATACTTGAGTCATGAGATATCATTTTCATGAATTTTTTATTGTTTTGTTTACATGAATTTTATATTTACAAGTTATTTGAATGTATGTTGTAAACAATGGACTCAGTGGGTTAGTTAAGCACTACTATTGCAGATTGTTAATTAGAGAATTTTTTTGTGGGTACTGATTCACCCCTCCCCTCTCAGTACTATATCTTTCCTATCCCAACATTGTGATTTCATTATTGATAGTGGAAGCATTTCCAATTTGGTGTTAGAAGAGATGGTCACAAAGTTAAAGCTCAAGAGGCAAAAACACCCACATCCATACCAGGTCACCTGGCTGCAAGATGACCACAAGGTCATGGTCAATGAACAATGCCTAGTAAATTTCAAGATTGGCAGATACCATGATGAGGTACTATGTGATATCATACCTATGGATACATGTCATATGTTGTTGGATAGGCCGTGGAAGTTTGACAAACGTGTTGTACATGATCGTCATGTGAATACCTATTCCCTGACAAAGGATGGAGTGCGACATGAGCTAAATCCATTGAAGGATATAGAATAAAATGTATGTAACAATGCAAGAAAAAGTTTTTTTGATGGAAGAAAATTTCTAGAGGGTATGAGGCATGAGCATATGTGTTTTGTTTTAATTTCAAAAGCTGGTAAAGAGGAAGTAGAAGATGTACCTGTAGAAGTTGTAGATTTTTTGAATGATTTTCAAGATATTGTATCTGATTATGTGCCTGGTGGATTACCACCAATAAGGAAGATCAGTCATCAGATGGACTTGATTCCAGGAGAAGTTTTCCAAATAAGGCAGCACACAAAATGACACCAATAGAAAGTGAGGAATTGAATAGACAAGTACATGAGTTATTCTAGAAGGGGTTGATTCGAGAGAGTCTAAGTCCATGTGCTATACTAGTAGTATTATCACAAAAAAATAATGGAGAATGGAGGATATGTACAGATTTCAGGGATATAAACAAAATCACAATCAAGTATAGGTTTCCATTGTCGCAGATGGATGATATTATGGACTGTTTGAGTGGAGTTGTGTATTTCTCAAAGATAGATCTAAAGAGTAGATACCATCAGATTTAAATCACAAAAGGAGAGGAATGGAAAAATACCTTCAAGAAAAAGGAAGGATTGTATGAGTGGTTAGTCATGCCTTTTAGGCTAACCAATGCACATAGCACATTTATGCGGCTGATGAATGAGATTCTGAAAGAATTTCTAGGTAAGTTTGTCATTGTTTACCTAGATGATATTTTGATCTTTAGTAAGACATTGGAGGAGGATATATTGCATATTCGTAGGGTGTTTGAGAAGTTAAGGGAAGAGAAATTGTTGATTAATTTGAAGAAGTGTAGTTTTGTGAAGGAGTTAGTGTATTTGAGATTTGTAGTTTCAACAGAAGGTCTAAAAATGGACCCAGAGAAAGTGAAGGCTATCCTCGAATGGCCTATTCCAAGGAGTGCTACTGAGGTAAGATCTTTTCATGGCTTGGATAGATTTTATAGAAAGTTTATCAGAATTTTTAACAGTATTTGTGGACCCTTGACTGAAATAATGAGAGGAGATAGGAAAGAGTTTAAGTGGAATATAAGGGAAGATAAGAGTTTTAAACTGTTGAAACAAAAAGTTACAAAACAACCTATTTTAGCACTTCCATATTTTAATGGGGTGTTTAAAGTAGATTGTGATGCTAGTGGTACTGCAATAGGAGCTATTTTGAGCCAAGAAAGTAAACTTGTTACTTATTTCAGTGAGAAGTTAATTGATGCCAAGATAAAGTATTCTATTTATGATGAGGAATTTTATGCTATTGTTCAAGAATTGAAGAAGTGGAGACACTATTTGCTTCATAAGGAGTTTGTTTTGTATATTGATCATCAAGCTTTACAATATTTGAATATTCAAGGAAACTTGAATGAGAGGCATTTGAAATGGGTTGAGTTTTTATAGAGTTACACATTTGTTTTTAAACACAGGAGTGGAAAGTATAACAAGGTTGTAGATGCACTTAGCAGAAGGAAAATTTTGTTGATAGAGATACAGATTGAGGTGGTTGGGTTCAAGGAACTCAAGATTTTATATCTAGAGGATCCTAATTTTGGAGAAGCTTGGAAAGCTTGTACAGAACCTGTTACTCTGGACAAAATGAAGTGGTTGGATTTCATCATCTAGGATGGTATGTTATTCAGAGGGAGTCAGTTGTGTATTCCACAAAGTTCTATGAGGGAGAATCTCATCAAGGAGAAGCATAGTGGAGGATTGGTTGGACATTTTGGTCATGATAAAACCCTTGCTCTGGTTAGTGAGAATTATTACTAGCCACAGTTGCAGCAAATGTCAAGAATGTTGTATAGAGCTGCAGAGTATGTCAAATGAAAAAAGGAGTAAAGTAGAATACAAGGTTGTATCAACCTTTACCTATACCAGAGAAGCCTTGGGAGGATATCAGTATGGACTTTGTTTTTGTTTTACCACCAAGGACTCAACGGAGACATGATTCAATTTTTTTTGTGGTTGATAGATTTTTAAAGATGGCACAATTTATTCTCACAAGAAAACTAATGATGTTGTTCATGTAGCAGAATTATTTTTCAAAGAAGTGGTGAGACTACATGGTTTACCAAAGAGAATCATTTAAGATCGAGACACTAAGGTTTTTGGATATTTCTAGCACACTTTATGGAAGAAGTTAAAGATAGATTTGAAGTTCAGCTCATCACATCTTCCACAAACAGATGGACAAACAGAGGTGGTGAATAGGAGTTTGGGGAATTTGTTGAGATGTTTGATTGGAGATAAGCCAACAAGATGGCATTTGATTTTACCATAGGCAAAATTTGCATACAATAATTTTGTCAACAGGAGCACTAGTAAATCACCATTCCAAATTGTATATGGAAGTAGTCCCAGAAATGCATCTAAGTTGAGAAATATAAACAAAGGATAAATAAGTAGTGCTGAAGATGAGGATTTTGTAGAACATTTGAAGAACATCCACGAGGAAGTGAGGAAGCACATTATCAAGATGAATACGCAGTATAAGGCTAAGGCGGATGAGAAAAGGAGGGATAAGGAATTTTAGGTTGGGGATGAAGTCATGGTTCATTTGCGGAAGGAGCGATTTCCAGTTGGTATATACAACAAGTGGAAAATGAAAAAGTTTGGGCCATGTAAGATACTGAAGAAGCATGATTCAGGAAATGTCTATGAGGTAGAATTGCCTACTAAGCTGAATATTTCACCAGTATTTAACATTTTAGATCTGAAAGAGTATCATGAAGGGGGTGTTGAAGATGAGATCACAGAAGCACAGTGGAATACTCCAACAACTACTTTAGCTACCAAGGAGATTGAGGATATATTGGATAGTCGTATTGGTAGAAGCATAAGGAACAAGATATATGAAGAATATCTAGTAAAATGGAAGTGATGATCTATTGAAGATTCATCATGGCTGACAAGGGAGGAGGTTAACCATCTTGGTTTTCTTCTTCACACCTGAGACATGATAGGGTCACTTCTCAAATTACCTCAGTTTTCTAATGCAGGAGCATCCTGGGTGTAAGAGTAATCTTGCATCGCCCAAAAATATTTATGGTTTCTTTTTAATAAGGGTTATCTTGTGTAGAGCTTCTATTTTTTGAGATTTACTATTTTTAGTAAGTTTTTTTTTTGAGCTTAGAATGGTCTATTTCCTTCCCTAGAGGTTCATTTTGGTCATATCAGCCTACCAGTAAAGTTTCATTACCAGATCAAGTCTAGTTTTGAAGTTATTGAATTTTTTTGGTATTGGCAGCAAGGTACAAAAACTTTGAACTCAGTTTTGAAGGCTTTAGAGGCCCCAAATGAGGTCTAAAATTTGGCTAACTAGAGCTTGTGCAAGACAAGCATTGTATATCACTTCGTGTCCTTTATGAAATGGGGTCATAATAGCCAATCAGGTCAACGGGCGATGACTTATGGTCTCCGAAAGTTGGGTCACCTAAAATGGAAGAAAATGAATTTCTTTCAAAATTTATTTTTGAGTTCTGAAAGTTTTTTTGAGTCAAATCTGATGTAATAAAATGAAAAATAAAATAATTCTAGTGTTGGTCAGCCTTAAGGGCTAAAATTTCTAGAACCTTCTAGGGCGGTGGAAATCACCTATATAAGGAAGGTCCATAGTGTTTTCTAAGAAAGTTTTATGTAGTAGTTCTGGATAATGATTTGATTCTTTGACCTATAGAATATTGTAAGGAAAATACCCATGTGGCTTTGCATATTGTAATTCCACACTTATGGAGATAATAAGAAGCCCATTTTTTGTTCTTGCAAATTGTTGTTGTTTCTCTATTTCTATTATGTGTTTGTGGTCTTAAGGAGAGTGCCCTTAATCACTAACATAGCCACCAAGGATCCAATTCATATATCTGATACCAAGATAGAAGATGATACTTGTGTCGTAGATTTCTACCTGGTCAGATATACTAAAGAATATAAACAGGATGCTCCCGAGAAACTAGTAACCACCGGGACAAAAGATGTCATGATTAAAGACATCACACATGGAGATCCTAATGATGATGTAAATAATAATGAGGACATCAATACTAATATAGATAACATAGAAGAGAATCAATCTAGTGAGGTAGAAACAGTTGGTACACCGGGTGATTTACCTATACTAGTTCAAGCAATTGACATTGCTACACAAGGGGAACCTGAAGGCTCTATACCCAAGCAACAAGAGGATACAATCGAGGGACATGGTACAGAAGAGAAGAAAATTACATATTAGCCTGAGAATAAAGAGGCCAAAAGTAAAGAATACACCTGTAGATTCGGCTACAACAGACACAAAACAAGATGCCCAAGGACAAGATATCGAGACACCAGTCACCAGGAAGGATAAGGAAGAGAGTGTGTCTACCGAGTAAGACAAGACAAATCCAGAGACCAAATCTTTAGTACCATATAGAAAATCCCCCACACTTGAGAAAAAGAAAAAGAAGAAACATAGTAAGGGTCTTGTCACACTAGATGAGATTATAGAAATTCTTGAATGTGACCATAGGACTCTAAATGCTGAAGCCTTAAGAAGGTATGGTCAATTGTGCACAAGGAAGGCTGCACAGGTGAAGTTAAGGAAAGAAAGTAAGAGAAAATAGGTCTTAGAGGAAGTTAGAGACATCTTGATGCAAGTAGTCCCCGACATAAATGTTGATGAGGCAACTCCCATCATTGATCAACTTTCCACTCTAACCAGCTACATCAATGCCCTTGATGTTGATGCAAAGAAACATATTGAAGAAAGGGCAGAGGCAAAAATTCAATTAAATCTCTCAGAGAAAATAAGCTAGGAAGTGGCAATCAATAAGGTCAAGCTATCAGAGGTCATTACCGAGCTTGACACCATTATTCAACAAGTAATCACAATTTTGTATAAGTTATAGAAAGATATGTACCAAGAGGGCAGGGGTGAATCAATACCTTTAAAACTTTTCAAGACTGAAATTTTGTAAGCATAGATAACATTAACTGATTGAATCCATTGCATGTAACATACATTCAAATATAACTAAAAATGTAAATGCATGTAACCTAATCAATAAATAATTCATGAAAATTCATACACATTACACAAATATTTTGGTATCATAGAAACCCTTGTTAGAAGGTAAAAATGGTGGTGGGGATGACACCCACAAAGCTTCACTACTGCAGTAACAAAGTATGTCGATTAAGGCTACAAAGATTGTGATCACTTCTAGTGATCTTACCCTGTTAGGAGTAACAATAATATAAGCTAGATCTACCTTGTTAGAAGATTTTAGCAACACAAAAAAGTGTGCATTCGGTTAAGAGATTTACAATAGAACTGTTAAGTTCACTCTGTTAAGAGATTGATAAATTTTCTACAATGGTTAAAGAGTAACAATAGGATATATATGTAAATAGAAACTCAAACTTGCATGATTTAGATCTGTAAAATATAATAAATATATCACCTTGTTGTGATGTGTATGTCCTTTTGTACTACTCGATATTCTTATGTTTGTTCTAAAAAATTGCATACTTCTGTCAAATCCTTATGTCAAAAACCCTGACTAATCTTCTGATGTCTTGAGTGTAGCAACTTCTTGATATACATGATCAAAATGACATCCTTATAAATTTTATATCAAACTGACTTAACCTAATTAGGGTTTTACAATATCTTATAAAACCTAAGATCAATGGTGAAAATAAATTTCCTAGATCTACAATACATAGGAATCATCAACAATTTAATGATTACATTCATATTAAATTCTATCTCGATCTTGGTAAACCATTTTCTAATCAGTGTAAACTGTTTTCCTTGATGTTTGTGTCATTCCAAACTACTATATTGTTTCCTATTTTACTCAGTTTTCACTGCATTCATCGCTCAATAATTAGCTGGTGCTCGGTTCATATGAATTCTTGGTGACTACTATTCTTGGTACTCGATGATCACTGTGCTCGGTAAGAGTGCTCAGTCAAAACCATGTTTGGTTAACTTTGGTATCTTCCTTGTGTCCTGATCGGTGTATAGGCTATGTCTAATGACCGTCTATTCTATCTTGTCTCCTTTACTAACTCTATGACTAAATGATACTAATGACAACCATTAATGCTCAATAGGAGTAACATTCTCCCCCTTTGGTATTAGTATCAAAAAACTTTATGTATATGTACCGGCTTCAAAAAAATTTACTTAACAAAAATATGAATCATAAGTGAACTAATGTGAACTCCCCCTTTGTACATTCTCTCGGTGTGAAGTACATACAATTATATATATATACATATAATTTCCCCTCTTTTTTGAAATTAATGCCAAAAAAATAATGTACTCACAGTTATCAAAAACATTCTGATGGGTTTTCTTCAGTGAATCCAAGAGGTTTTCTCATTCCTCCTTAAGGTTCTCAAGAGCAATGTGCTCTAAACTGACTTGTGCATGCATATCAAAGATATTTTCTAAAAATGATATCTCTAGGGTGGAAACTAAGTCCTTTTCCTTATTCACGTGTCTCTCCATTATCTTGAGATGGGGAAGCAATTCAACCTGAAGCTCAATTACTTTCTCTTGATTGTATCCTCTTTCTTTAACAAGTCAATTCTTAACCACTGGAGTTCTTGAATTTTTAAATAATGCTTATGAAATGCATTGGGCTCGATTAAATAATTATTTGCAAAAACCTATATTTCTTCATCAAGATTCTTTATCTTTTCACTAAGCTCGGTAGTGAAGTGGTCTGTTGTGCATAACTTATACAAAATTGTAATTACCTGCTGAATAATGGTGTCAATCTCAGTAATGACCTCTGATAGCTTGACCTTATTGATTGCCACTTCCACTTATTTTCTTTGCAAGCTTTAATTGAATTTTTTCCTTTTTCCTTTCCTCAATACGTTTCTCTGCATCAACATCATGGGCATTGATGTGGCCAATTAGAGTGGCAAGTTGATCAATGTATGTAAATCTACCATAATATTCTGGTTCCTTTTTTATGTCTTCTAGCCATTAATGCTTCAAGCTCATCAAGCTCATCCTCATCACTGTCACTATCACTCTCATTTCTTATCATGTGTTTATTGCTTGATTTACCAATTTCCAAGGATGACATAAATGCAGATTAAACAATAGGAGTAATACTATTATCAAAGTTACTCAACTCAAAAGCAGTTAGTCTACCGATTAGACTATCAAGTGCAAGATGATTACCCGAAGCTAATCTCATCTCATGAATTGTTTTACTAGTGTTTCCATCATCTTTTTGGATTTTATGCTTACTTTCACTTTGACTAGATCTATCTTTACTCTTCATTTAGCCTCCTCATAGGTTCAAAACCTAATAGCTTTGGGATCTTTGAGCTTGGCCAACAGTGCCTTTATTGACCTAGAAGCTCGATCAATATCCATTTCATAGCCCATTGGGGGTAACCAAGTAGTCATTGGTTCAACTACCTTGATCAGAGTGGTGTCGGTATCCACTAGGAAATAGATATCTTTTTTGTGTTTATCTACTAGCTGACCTAGTATCTTGCATCTTTTATGCATCCTATCCTTGAATTGTCCAAAATAATCATCCATAACAATAACAAAATTTAGACCTAGATCCTGAATAAACTCACTTATTTATATAATAACTGGTCAGTTGACATCCCAGTTAACATTACCGATTGATGGAAAGAAGTTTTTCAGGTAGAAAATATCTGTTTTAAACCTGACCATGTCTTGTGCAAACAATGTCAAATGGGAAAAATGTCAAAATCTATTTTTAAGAGCAAAAACTATTCATCTAATGCTTTTTGGAGTTGGTCCATACCGACTTGTGTGGTCCTATGAGAACTTAGACTTATTATGGAAATCGATATTTTATCTTGTTTGTTGATGACTACTCTAGGATGATGACTATCATGTTCTTGAAAAAAAAATTAGAAGCTTTTAAGATGTTTAAATGGTTTAAAGCTAAAGTGGAAAAAGAAAGAGGTAAAGAGTTAAAATGCTTGAGATCAGATAGAGGTGGTGAGTTTACTTCTAATGAGTTCACTAACTTTTTTAATGAGCATGGAATTAAGATAAAGGTTTTTGCACTGAGAATACCAAAACAAAATGAGATTTCTGAAAGGAGGAATAGATATATTATTGATTGTGCTAGAACACTAATGATTGAAAAGGATTTTGTACAGGTATACTAGAGACAACTTGTTAGTACTGTTGTATACACATTGAACTGGTTTCAATTGAAGAAAAATTCAAACAAAACACACTATGAGTTATGATATGGTTACACACCGAATGTAAATTATTTCAAAATATTTGGAAGTAGATGTTACATTCTAAAAGATGATAGAAATAGAAATTTTGATTCAAAAGGCAATGAAGTAATATTCTTAGGATATTCTACTAAAAGAAAATCTTGCAAATGTTTGAATAAGGCTACTAGCAAAATGATTGAAAGTGAAAATGTGAGAGTTGATGAATTTGCTAAGGAAAATGATGAAGAAAGCAAAAAGGAACCGAAAGATTATGGTAGATTTACTACATTGAGCAACCTGACACTCTACCCATGAAACAACCTGGCATTACCGAGCAATAGGGTAATGATACTGAGCATCAGTCTATATAGACCGAGAATCAAGAAATAGTTACCAATGAAGATCATGATCCTACACTGAGTGAAGAACACAATGAAGAACAAAGAACTGAGCCTGTACTTGCAAAATATGTGAGGAGACAACATCCACATAATCATATTATTTGAGACAAGAAAGCTGGCATGATGACATGAAGTGAGTTGAAAAATAACAAATACTTAGTTTGTGAATTTAAACCTAAAACTGTTAGAGATGCACTTGAAAATGATGAATGGATTAAATCCATGAATGAAGAAATTGAGTGCAGATACTGAAAAACAAAACATGGACATTAGTACTGAGACCGAATGATAAAAATGTAATTGGAACCAAATGGATATTTAGAAACAAGTTGAATGAAAATGGAGAAGTCATTAGGAATAAAGCAAGAACTATATGCAAAGGTTATGCACAAGAAGAAGGTATTGATTATGGTGAGACTTTTGCACCAGTTGCTAGACTTGAAGGAGTTAGAATATTGATTTCTTATGCTTCCTACAAAGGATTTAAAGTTTATCAAATGGATATCAAATCTGCATTTCTAAATGGAATACTTGAGGAAGAGGTATACATTGAAAAACCTAAAGGTTTTTTTTATCCTAATCAGAAGAACATGGTATGCAAGTTGCACAAAGCACTATAAGGATTAAAACAAGCACCGATAGCATGGTATGAAAGAATGCATTCCAATCTTATCAGTATTGGATTTGTTAAAACAACTGACAACAATAATTTAATTTGAAAGGTGAAACTAATGATAGGATTCTTATTGCTCAAATTTTTGTTGATGATATCATATTTGGAGGACATGATAATCTACACAAATCATTTTCTCATGAAATGTCAATGTTTGGAGAGATTAAATTCTTTCTTGGCTTGCAAATTTGACAACAAAGTGAAGGCATATATATTACTCAATCAAAGTACATAAAAGAAGTGTTGAAGACCTTTTGTATGGAGTACTCAAAACCATTCAGTACACGTATGGTCACTGGATGTAAACTAACAAAGGATGATCAGTAAACCAAGGTAAATAAGACATTATACAGATCAATGATTGGTAAGTTGATGTATGTTGTGCATAGTAGACCAGATATTGTACATGCAGTTGGAATTGTAGCAAGATTTTCTGTTGATCCTAAAGAATCACATATGACTTTTGTAAAAAGAATTTTGAGATACTTGAAGAACATTGAAAACTATGGTTTATGGTACAAGAAAGAGGGCAATCTCGAACTAAAATTTTATATAGATGTGAATTGGGATGTAAACATTGATGACAGAAAGAGAACTATTGGTGGAGCATTCTTTTTGGGAGAAAGACGAGTTACTTGGATAAGTAAGAAATAAGGATGCATTTCTCAGTCCACTACCAAAGAACAATATGTTGTTATTGTTGCTAATTGTTTGAACATTGCATGGATAAAACAACTTTTGATAGGTATGAATGAAGAGATCACTGACCTAATGATAATATATTGTGACAATACAAGTGCTATAAACATTTCTAAGAATCCAGTGATGCATGCAAAGACAAAGCATATATCTATAAAGTATCACTACTTGAGGGAGCAAGTACAAGACAATAAAGTGAAATTAGAATTTGTGAAATCAAAAGAACAACTTGCAAATATATTTACTAAACACTTACCTAAGGATACATTTGAGTACTTGAGGACTAGACTAGGGGTCCATCCCATCTATTAGTCACTAAGGTGATCAGGAGGTTACATCAACCTATACTTTATTAGAATATCAAATGATGTTGATGCATATTTTTCACACTTTAAGTTTCCTAAGGTTGTGAAATGTAGAAGAAAAACAAACTGAAACTGCATATCAGTACATGAAAGGTACTTGATCTGAACCAAACGCCAGAGATAATATTTTGGCTACTAAGAGTTGGTTATTCTTTTTGGCATTTCTATCAAATGGAGAGAAGAATCAATGAAATATTTATCTAAAGAGAGAAGAAAAATATACACAGAGGAAAAAGATCAAATTTATAGGGAGAGTATGCATGGAGTATTAATGTTGTGTAGTAATTAAACATATAAAATATGCAAGCTAGGGAGAGTTTACCGAGTTACAACATTTTCTTATAGAGTTGTAGAACAGATGTTTGGTATTCTATGAAATATTTCATATTGTGTTGCCATCAATGTCAAAGGGAGAGATTGATAACCTACAACTGATTGAATATCTTAAAAGAAAGTTTGACAATTGAAAGACAGTAATTGATGATCATAGAGCTACTAAATATATGTAAGACAATTAATCAGTTAATGTATTGTCATTAATGTCAACTAGTTTTGATTGTACTTGTCATGATGGTTACAAACATTTAAGGAAGGAAAATGGTAAAGGAATGAGATATCTATATGAAGATGAGATGGATAAGAAATATATGGATATGATATACATTGGGTGACTTATTGATAGGTCTATGGAATTATATTGATAACTTGATTGTATTACATGATTCTATTATGTATTGAAGATCGAGACTGAACAAGTTTATGTGGTCGGTAAATGAATATTTTTGTATACACCGAGCAAGTGTAGTGTATACTGAGTATAGTATTAACCGAGCTGGTAATCACCGACGCATTCTAGTATTAACCGAGTGAAAAAAATAAATGGATTTTGTAACATCCGACTAAAAAAATGATGAGTTGGACAATTGGTTATGATTCCAAGGTAAAAGATAATATTTGTTATGATGATCAAATGACTGATAAAATTCAAGATTGATTGAATGAAGGAGAATGAAACATGTTAATGACACAAAAGGTTAAAGCGGAAAAACATGAATGGTGAAGATTAAGAGGCAAAATCTATGGATGAAAAGAAAATAGTTTATGATGTCTATATAAGGATACATGAGATTCATTATTGATTTTGGGATTCTTGATGTTGCAGGAGAATTCACATGAAAATATTGCTTTCATGCAATACTGATCAAACTAGTTGAAGATAGAACCGAGCAAAACTACAGACAACACCGAGCATCAGAGAAAACATATATCGAGAAAAATAGAGTTGGAGGAAATGAAGTTCAGTTGAATTGATTATTGATCAAAGGTATTTTGACCTTAGCATAGATCTAAAAATCTACAAATCAAAGTTGTATGTGAATCAAATCATTATTGTATCAGTTTAACCATTGCTAGACTTAACAGTCTTTATATTTCAATATGACATTCAATGAATGTTGATTGTTTTCTTATTGATCCCATAGTGAATGTTTGGTCAAAGAAGAACTGTTAGTGATAAATTCTCTAACCAGGTCACACCTCATGTAGTGTGTTTTGTAACCTTTAACAGGGTTGGATCCTAACAGAGCTCACTTCAGAAGAGTAAATTATTTTGGGTTACCGGTCCTAGGTGGTTTTTCCCCTAACAGGGTTTCCACGTTAAAAATCTATGTTTTGTATGTGTATGATGTGTTGAATTGTTATTTTACTTTACACATTTCTATAACTGGATAGATTAGTGAACACAATACTTAATTTACTGGTAATCGGTAGATGAAGAGAAAGGCGCAGTTGATATTTTATCGAGTTGATTATTTGATTGGAAAATTTTTAATATATACATTTGGTAGATTTGGGACTATAGGATAATTGGACTTAACTGATTCACCCCCCTCTCAGTTATCTAACAAGGAGTTGGTAAATTTTTTAAAGTTATAAATATATATAGTTTATTGATATCATAATTTTTATATAATATATCTAATGTTTAACTTTAATGATTTGAGAATATGATTTATAATATATGTTTTCTTTAAATTATATGTATATATTGAATTTAAATGGTTATATACTATAAAATTATTTAAGTTTCATCTCTTTATATATATAATTTAAAAATATAATATATAATATATATTAAATTATTATTAATATATTTATTTTTTCTAAAATAAAAAATTATAATTATTATTTTAGTTAATCAAATATAATTTAGAATTTAAACTTAATTGTAATTTTTTTTTCTAAATTAAGAATGACTCTAAACCTAATTATATTATTGACACAAAACTTAATGCTTATCATTATTATTTTAAAAATTTTAAAATTTTATATAACTATTTTAATAATTAATTTTATAGTATATTTTTAAATATAAATTTAACTATATTTTTTTTTCAAATCTATTAGATTTCCACAATCCATAGAAATGTCATATATGCAAGAGAGAAAGGAGCATAAACATAATGGATCGTAGTGTGATATGAAACATTGCTGACATAAAAATTCTACATGATCAAATCAAAAACTGATATATAACATATGTTTTTCTTTTATAATAGGAAACTTTATTAAAATTATATCAAATATAATTTAGAACCTGACTCTAATCCTAATTATTTCTCTAAATCAAGAATGACCCTAAACCTAACTATATCAGTGACCCAAAATTTAATACTTATCATAATATTAAAAATTATAATTATTATTTTAGTTTTCTAAAAATTATATATATTTATCTAAATATATAATTTTATACTATATTCTAAAATATATATTTACCTATATTATTCTTTTATAATATGTATTTGATATTAATACTATATCAAGTATAATTTAGAACCTAACCCTAGCCCTAACTATTTCTCTAAATCAAAAATACCTTAAACCTAATTATATTATTGACCCAAAACATAATGATGAAAATTATAATTATTATTTTAGTTAATTTTTTAAATTATATATGTTTATTTAAATATATAATTTTATACTATATTCTAAAATATATATTTAATTATGTTATCACTAACTCAAAGCTTAATGTTTACCCTACCTATATATATATATATATATATATATATATATATATATATATATATATATATATATATATATATATATATATATATATATATAAATTCAAAAAATTAACTTAAATAATAAGTATAATTTTACATTATGGTAAGCATGAAGTTCTAGGTTAGTGATATAATTAGGTTCATATTCTTGGTTTGGAGAAATAGTTAGAGTTAGGGTTAGGTTCTAAAATTATATTTGATATAATTTTAATAAAATTTGCTATTATAAAAGAATAACATAGTTAAATATATATTTTAAATATAATATACTGTAATTATATATTTAAATAAATATATATAATTAAAAAATAATTATAATAATAATTATACTTTTAGGCATTACGATAAGCCTTAAGTTTTGGATTAGTAATATAATTATATTTAGGATCATTCTTGACTAGAGAAATAGTTAGGGTTAAGATTAGATTCTAAATTATATTTTTGATTTTATAAAAATATATAGATTAATAATAATATATTATATATTTGATTTTTAATTATATACAAATAGAGAGAAATTTTTTATGAATAGAGGTCTTTTCTATTAAAAATATTAAAGTAAAATATTCACAAAAAAGAGTCAGGGGAAAGAGTCACCCCGCAAGTCACATGACACTTAGGCCGAAAACATACAACTATTCATCAAAAAAATTTATAAAATGAGAAACCCTCAAGCTACAAGAGCGGTAGCAGAAGAGGGAGGAGGATCTTTATCATTAGGATTGCCCCAGACATTGGGCCCAGGAGTCTGATCAGGAACGGTCCAACCGTCTTCTGGATCATCTTTTTCTAATTCTCCTTCCTCCCGCCTAGACGAGATAGCCAACGTCAGATGAGGGAACTTGTCTTGATTAGCAGGAACAGAGGCCGAAGGCCGAGCAAATGCAATAGTAGTGGAAGCAAGCACAGGAGGCCAACCAAAATTCGCATCCCTCTGAGGAGGAGGAGAGGCGGAGCGGTGGCGCCATTGATGCGGAGTCCTAGAGTATCTGACAAAGGAACTTCGGCTATGATGTCGGCCCCTGGGCAGCGTACGGTCAGCTGAGAGAGAATCTAGAGGCACCTGAGCCACAGTATAAGGGGCATTGCCCCACTGCTGGAGTAACTCCTGCAAATGGGCAACCTCAAGGGCCACTTTATCTGCTTGCACCTAAATCTACATCATGACATTATTACAAATACATGCCTTAGCATAAAGAGAGACATGAATATCCAGAAAACTATGAGAAAAAAGCATAGTGTTTTGATCTTTCCACAAAGTTAACAAAATTTCTAGCTTGAAAGTATGCCATATTTGGGTGTACTAGGAAGACATTCTAGGAGAGTCACCAAGAAGAGCCATGTGCCAAGAAAAAGGTTCAGGCCTAAAAGGAGCAAAAAAGTCGTGGATCCAACCCTAGTAATTCTGGGCACAACGACAAAACCAAAAAATGTGCATGAGCATCTTAGAGTGACCACAAAAAGGGCGTTTAGGATCAGGAACCCCCATATGCCGGAGCCTAGCTCTCAAAGGTAAGCCCTGGTATAACAAACACCGGGCAAAATGAGCAATTTTAGGCTCAGTGACAGAATCCCAAATAGTATGAAATCTCCAGCCCCAAGTCTTTTGAGAAGAAGAGAGATGCCAACCTTGGTTGAGAGAATCAATCATGGGAAAATGAGGCATAAGCCAAGAATACCCAAGCTTAGGCTTGTAACTAGTGAATGGTGTGGCAGGATACCATTTCCAATCTTTCCACCATGGTATGACCGACTGAATACCCAATTTATACAGGAGGTGAGGCGGGATGGCTAAAATCAGTAAGTCAAAAGTCTGACGATCTAAGCGGATGAGTTGAATATGAACCCGGAGATCATCCCAGGATCGAAGACTCATAGTGACTCTGGAAAAAAGGTCTTTTGAGGTTTGTATGCCACACTTGTGAAACCAAAGAGCACGAACGCCTTGAACTCTGGCAAGAGGAGTCCCCTATTGAGAAAAGAGAGGAGACCACCAAATGTTCTACTAGTTGAAAGAAAGACCATCCCGGAATCCATTCCCAGCCCACTAAAGCCAAGGCTTAACAGACTCCCAAGCTCTCCAAATACTTTTGGCAACAGAAGTACCCTGGATCTGGACGGGCTCCTTCATAACCAGAAGAGTCTGAAAGCCAATCCCCTTCCAGGCAAGCTTGTGAAGAGGAAAGCTTGAGGAAATGCAGTGCCGAAGCAGAATTTTCCAAGCTTCATTGCCTGTGAGACACCGCACAACCCATTTGGCACAAAGGGCGTGCCCTTGCTTCTGGGTATCAATTAATCCAAGCCCACCATATATTTTTGGGAGGCTTGTTACAAGTAGTGGTTGTCGTTGCACCAAAAGATCGACTTGTTAATGCCTAATACAACCACTAGACTTATAGAAGACACATGAGGATGTTAAACCATGTCATGAATCTTGAGGGGAGCGCTGACCATTTTGCCAACAATCTCCCCCTCAGCATTACCCGAGGGGATTCAAACCTGTGACCAAGCTCTGATACCACTTGTTACAAGTAGTGGTTGTCGTTGCACCAAAAGATTGACATGTTAATGCCCGATACAACCACTAGACTTATAAAAGACACATGAGGTTGTTAAACCATGTCACGAATCCCGAGGGGAGCGTTGACCATTTTGCCAACAATAGAACTTTTAAATAATTATATAATATAAATTTAATATATAATATATAATCATTTAAATTTAATATATAAATATAATTTTAAGAAAACATATAAATTAAATCATATTTTCAAATATTAACCTAAAAAATTAATAAATCCATATTATATAAAAATTGTGATATCAATAAACTATATATATTTATAATTTTAAGAAATTTACCAACTCTTGCACTCCCAGTTTGTTTATTATTGCATATATTATAGCTTTCATGTTTTACTATATTCTATCCATTTAAGTATCACTCAAATTAAATGTCTTTACTTTTTATTAATAGACATTTTTTCTTCCGTATATAAATATAATGTGCCCTTCCACATAATTATATGAATAACACAAATTTTAAAAACCTCAATTGATCATAATCTAAATAGTATAAATGAACCAAATTTTATAATTCAAACCACTAATTATAACATGCCCTAAATTTTTCTTATATTATAATTTAAAAAAATCAACAAATAAAATAAAATAAACAATCTAACATCTTTGAATTAATCTTTCCTATATTACAATTTAAAAAAATCAACAAGCAAAATAAAATAAACAATCTAACATCTTTGAATTTATCATTCACTGAATGTCCCACCTCCTATGCATTTATCCTTCACCACCTTTTAAAAATACATTCCTTGTTTTTTTTTTCCAATAACGCCATCTATCTATCTCTTACAGCAAAAATCAAATTAATCTCAAAATATATCCCAAGATAACGGCAAAAAAAATTTATTATCTTGGAATCAAACTGAAATTGGGCATGATAAATTGCAGGTAATGAACGCACTATAAAGAGCAAATGATACATTTATTGTGTGCGTTGCATTCATTTAAATTCTTCAATTGTTTTGGTGACATTTTTGCATTCTTTTGGGACACAATTTTGAATTTCCTGCTTTTCTCTGCCATCTCATAAATTTCCAAGCGTGGAGGAGAGTGAAATGCAGAGAATAATGAATAATGAATAGAATGCACATGTTTCGCTCTTTTTTCCCTGCATTGAAGGGAGATTTAAATGCAATGTAACTACTCAACAGCATCATAATCATCAACAACATTAAATTGGGCCATGATCTTCTGCAACGTTTACATTTATTGTTAACTGAAAAGCGAGAATCTAATCTTGCAAGTGCATTTATTCAAGAATGAATGCTTCATATACGTTATTTGTTGCTACAAAGTTGCCTTTTTTGCACAGGGATTATTTTTACGTTGCCTTCTTCCACTCACTAATTTCCATGGCTGCATCAATCATAGTATTTCAGTAATTTCATGGGACCTTCAAGTGAAATGCTTTAAGTCATGGAGAAATTGGCACACCCATGTCAATATTAGTTTAGTTTTACAACAAATAATGAAAAAGCTAGCAGCACAATACTAAAGACATTAAATTAATTAATTAATATATAATTATATTGTGTTAAGATTATGATTAGAGTTAGAGTTTATATCATTATTAGTATCATGGGTAGAATTAGGGTTTTGATTAGGGTTGGATTAAATCATGGTGAAATTTCCACACCCATGTTGATTTTAGTTTAGTTTTAGGAATATCGATTGAAAACATAATAGAAATATCAAAACATATCTTGAAGGTTGAAGAAACCTTCAACACTATCAATAAAACATGTCTTAACTAGGACTGACACTCATTGCAATAGTATTTTATCTAGAGTATATCATAGTAGCAAAATAACTCCAATTACAATGCCAAAAATGCATAAGATAGAACATTGTACATGTTGTTTCAATTGATGTTTCTATTGTTGTTGCTACCATCATGCCTCTGTGCTTCACTTCCTAGTTCTTTTTTGTTGTATTGTTTCACCAATTCTAGTAGTTCATGCAGGAAAGGTTGATTCTCTTTGCCCATGTTTGGTTGTATATGATCTTTGAAGTGTTGATAGTCACTAGACCATCCTAAAGTGGCTTTTCAAACATCTTTTTAGATTTCTTCAAGGTAACAATAACTTGCGTCACGAAATTAAGGAAAGTGAGCTTTTTAATAAAACTCACTAAGTGACCTACTTCTACCTTGAAAATTTTCTTCATTTCTTGATTTCTAGATTTTCCATAGTATTTCAATAGAAAGAATGAACCAAAAATAATTCATATTATTAGAAACGTGATCAAATTTACCAATCATGATATCCATCTAGTTAAACTAGTTGTGTCAATCATATAATTAAAAATAAGAAAATGTCAAATTTCCTTGGCAATGTAACAACTGAAAATATGCGCTTAACATAATCTAGTACTCTATAGATATTACAAACCTTATCCATGTTGCAAGGTCTTGTATGATATCCTTTATAAGAGGAGCCATTTGAAAGTAGCCTTTTTAGGCCTAATGGTGTTGCTTCATATGGCATTTATAATATTTTGTCAAATTTAGTATTAGAAAAAATGACATTCCAACATTTATTGAGATGCATGAAAAGAGAGTCACTATTACATTAAAAATTTGTATATGCAGTTAGGGGAAATTTTAACCATTTTTGAATCATCGGGCTAGCAAACCTTGTTGAACCATTCCTACTTAAAATAGATAACCATAGAGGGGCTGAGGGCATAAAGGAGGTCTTTGAGAATGGAGTATGTATGCCATTCAGTGGGGGGAATGTTGAATTCTACACTGAGGAAAGACCAAAATTTGAGACAACTGTTGACAAAAATATCTCTGAAGCATCTAATACCTATGGAATTCAAATTTTTGGTAGAGGACCCTTGTAATTGAGCAATAATTTTGCCCTTGTATTGCAAGTTCCAACATATAGAAGCATCCATAGTAATGTTATTGTTAGGGAAACTATTGGAAATGAGTGGCCTTATAAATTCCCAAGCTTTCCAGATGCTTCTAAAAGCATTGGAACCCTTGAGAGAGAGATAGGAAACAAACCAACTTGAATATCTTGTAGTGGCAGGTCCTTCTAGGATTTAGTAGTTTCAAGTAGGGATAACTCTATTTATATTATGTTATATCAATATTTTCCATGGCTCATTTCCCTCTAATGCTTTGAGTATCCATTTGACAACAAGGGCCATGCCCCGAATCTTGATATTTTTTAGCCCAAGTCCACCCAACTTGTCCCCATTGTGCACCAAATATGATAGATTTATCAAAAGATAGTTTTCTAGTTATTTCTGTGGTGGCAGTGTAGTAGTTTCTGGATCCGTGAGGATCAGTTATGCAATATTTTTGGTTGCTAACCTAGTGGTGAGTTCAGAACATGGATGTGCATTCTCATCTCGGATGGATATTGGCAAGTTATTCTTCTTGTATGACCAAGGTTGATGATCAATGTTCCTGATGAATAGTGCAGAGACAGTTATATATTTTGAGACAAAGATGTTCTTATTTTTTTGTGGTAATTAATGCTACTTGATAATGTTTTTGGATTGCATTCCATTCATGTTGGTGGATTGCATTGGGATATGTGATCAAATTTAGTGGTTTTTTATGTAGGTCAGATAAGGAGGATCCAATTAAGGACAATCCAAACAAGCAGCAATACACCACAATGCAAAATTACACAACAAGAATATGTTTTCAACTGAATTTTCATTCAACATGCCCGGTTGTGAGGCCTTCTGGGTTAGGGCCAAATACAATCAGATTATTTCTATTATCCCTTAGCTAGTTCAGTCTTGAAACAAATCAGCAACTAATGGAAATACTAAGGTAGATCTAAACTTGAGCTCGCAAGCCTCCAAGCAATCTCCTTGTCTCCAAGTATGCTAACCACTAGCTCTGCTATTACAGTATCAGATAAAAAATATGATCTACAAGATCTTGTAGGATCTGATTATGATTCTACTCTCATGTTACTTCCAATCTCCCCTAAAACATCTACCCAAGCTCTCAATATATAGCCAACTAAGCCACAAGTCAGCCAGTCAGACATTTAATTACATTATGGGTCCAGTCTGGAAGATTAAACCAAAACTAATGCAAGAATGATCAAAAATTAATGCACCTTTATATTTAGGTCCACACAGGACCCAAGAACATTTACTTAACTTCGCAAGGCCCAATTTCATCACATAGAACCGCGCAAGATGAAACACTCCACGTTTCGCATGAAACTAGCTGAAAATAGGTACCCGAGAAAAATGGTCATAACATTTTACTCATAATGAATTAAGACTTTTCGTCTTAGAAAAAGATATTAATTTAGGTCCTCTTAAAGGCCCTAAGAGATAAAAGGTTGATTCCTTAAGGATCAACAGTTACATGATGTGCATTCAGCACAAAAACTACAGGAAATACGGCTCCGATGGCAAGGAAAACAACTATAACTTTGAAACGGTCCATCCAATCTTCATGTGCTCATAGGAGAAGGTTCCCAAATAGTTCCTAAACATCATGTAAGCTTCGCACACCATGAAACCAACAAATACAACAATTATAATGCAAACAATAGAAAACAGGAAATGTTTTTGGTGATGCAAGATTGCTCAAAGCCTGAGATACTCCTACATTAGTTTTCCTATGGTGTGTTGGTGTTCTTGGTTGACTTTGTTAGTTAATGTGTTGCAAATATTTGAAGTGTGATCTTTGGATCTCGGCATGTTCATGGATCAATATTTGGGTCCTTTCTATGTCTTAGCCAACATGTTTTGGATCACATTGTGCATTGTGTATTACTCCTTATAATGTTTTGTAATTAGGTCCTCGGTTGACCTAGTTGTAATGAGTTGATGTAATGTATTTAAAGATGTAATCTTTGAGATTGATAGTATGGATGTGTGTAATGGATGCATGAGATGTTAGATAAAGTGATATCAGTGGATGTGCAAAGAGGTACGAGTCCAGAATCTAAAATAAGTTCAGAACAAAGTTTTACTTCATTGGAGCTATAGTGGCATGTCTGAGATGCTATAAATTAGTTCATCAAATTAGTGGATTTTTGTCCACAGTGGATTTGTAGTCCATCTTTGTGTTAGTATTTTAAGGTACTAAGAGGGTGGTTGAATTAGTACAAATAGGTAACATACTAATTCAACCACAGGTATGATTAACTTTAGCAACAACTTCCAAATAACAAAACATATAATTGATGCAATTAAATAAAAGTAAATAACATCAGACATATCCACACATGCATCACACATAACACACTGATTTTTCTCATGGAAACCCTCGATTAGAGGGAAAAAAACATGGTGGGGATGACACCCAGAAGCCCTTCACTGCAGTAAAAAGGTTTTCCCTATTAGGATCTACAAATACCCTTTTTAAGGGTTCACACTGTTAGGAGCAACTAGTACATTGTTAGGAGTACAATGAGATCTGTTAAGATCTACATTGCTAGAGGATTTTAAAAAAAAAATCTATGAGTCCACCCAATTAAGGGATTTTTCTTTCTACAACTAAATTAAAGAAGAACAAGTAATGATCGGGATGTAGCACACCTTGCCTGTCAGATCCAATATTCTCTCTACTCTTTGTTACTGCTCTTTGATCTGCCTATTCTCAAAACCCTGATCACAACCCTAGTAATCATGAATTTTTCTTCACACAACCATCAACTCACTAACCCTCAACAACCTTTTTCAATAAGAGTAGTACCTAATAAATACTTAACTTGCATTGTCTTAACCTTCACAAAATTTCAATTTCAATTTTTTCGCTCAAATACATCTTACCAAAACACATATCTCGATGTTTCTAAAAACATTTCTAGCACCGCCATGATCCATCATAAGATTTACATGTGATGTTTCCAAGAGTATTCAAGACCTATTAACCATCCCAAATTGCTTCTGGAATCTTCCCTTCACGCTTTCCTCGAGCATATAAATGATAGCTCATCAAGTCCTTATTGTCTAAGAGACGTCACCATAACATCTATACACACAAAAATATCCATCTAGGTCTCTTTGGTTTTCATTGATGGAAACATAGTCACCACACATGGTTGGATCAATCGATAAGGTCAGTGTTCGATCAATAAGAAGAAAACAACCAAGTATAGTAACTGGTGTACAGGAAGGTCAAATACAGATGGATATTTTGGTAGTGGTCATGCTTGAGATGGAATTAAGTTGAGCGGTCATAGAATCAATATTTATATGATCATAAGACATCATGTCTACAAACACAACTTATTTGGACAATCGATGTGCAAGCATCATAGTGGTAGAAGAGGCTACAGGTTAAAGAGACTAAGTTCATGAGCTACTGGTGGAAAATCTTAGAATCTGGTAAATAATTTCTAAGTTTTATTTTGGACACAACTAATTTACCCCCCCTCTCAGTTGTGTTTGCTTCCTTATTTCTATCAATTTGTATCCGATCTAGATCCTCTTTTTGGAGCTTGACCTCTTGAGATGATCCAAGATGAGAGATTTGAAGGAGAGTCTGAGATTTGAAGGAATAAACTATGCTTTATGGAAGGGAAAAATGATTACTCGTTTGAGATGCATTGGAGAAGAATTTTGGGATGTTACAAAGAAATATTACAAGCCTCCTACAAATTTGTCCGTTGCTACTACTAATGAGAAGATAGAATTTAGATGATGTAACGTGAGAGCTGAGGAAGCCTTGTTGAGTGCCTTATCAGATGTTGAATATACAAATGTAATAGAGTTGGAGACTACACATGAGGTTTGGATAAAATGTGAAGCATTACATGAAGGAGATCCCTGTGTGAAGAAAGAAAAATTGTGGATCCTGAAAGGACAGTTGGGTTCCTTGAGGATGAATGAAGGAGAAAATATTCAAGCCTATGTTCAAAAGGTTACTGAACATTTTTTTGGAATCAGCAAAATAGTGGAGTAATGGATGAGGATGAGATTATTTCTAAAATTCTAAGATCTTTGCCTCCCTAGGACAGAAAATGTGTTTCAATTGAAGAGATGATAACTCTTTCTAAGGTAACAAGAGATTCATTGGTTGCTAAGTTATCTTCTTTTGAAATGACTAGACTTCATGATACTCTTCTTGTTGGTTCCTAGTTCAACAGGGTTTACACAACAAAGTAGCTACTAGTACTCTTCAACAAATTTTATAGAGTAGCCAACTCCAAGTAACAAATTCCTAAGAGAAATGGACCAACTAACAAGGATAGAAATCTTTTTGCACTTTAGGCTCTACAAAACCAAGGAGGGTAGACCTCAATGCCCTTTTAAAACACACTTTTACAATATGGCATTGTACAAACATATATATCTCATATGAGGCATCAAACATGACAGGGAGATACTATATGAAGGCTAATCACCCATTGAATGTCAACCTGTATGGAGCATGAGATAGGGTAGGATACAAAATTGGAATAAAAATAAATGATGTTTTATGATTTAAAATAGATTTTTAGCAAGAGAGAAAAAGGAATATGGGTAGAGAAAATGTATGTAAAACTTCATACCCAACTAAGACTAGTGCCTCATCCATTAGGCCATGGATTCAATGAGAAGCATTATACTATATAACATAATTTATCAATAGTAAATGATCTAAGAAATATTTCCTTACAACCTTCTTTATCTGTAACCCCAACCCAACCTACTTATCAGTACCCTTGCACATAACCAGTAAATTTGCAACTTCTAACAATCATTTAATTGATCCATTAGACCAAAGCATGAAAAGGAAGCCACATATCTCACAACAAGACACTAAGAGAGAATAACTCTTTGTTTTATTCTTGTTAAAACTTAACTAGCTCATACAATGGAGACCTGAATCATAAATATATTTCATTACAAAACTCATGCTATTTCCACTGTAGTGCCCACCCCAGTACTTTCATATTTTGGACTAACAGGATTATTACTTTATTACTTTGGATTATATGTTTGGATTATTTTCATTTCATGATAGGACATTTTGATCATATATTTGGTTAATAGAATTATTTTATGGAGATAATAAATGATTTGGTATGAAATGATGTATGTTTAGGGATGTACTATTTGTGAAAAGATTCATACTTGATTTATTTTATTATGTTTATGATGGAGCTAACCCTACTAACCCCACTATGCTTTGTTTATTACACTGTTAGAGGTGAGTGTAGGATGAGGAGAGGTACTCGTAGTTACTCCTACAGGAGGTCCACACAATGTCGCACTCTCCCTCCTTGTTTTCCACTATTTGTGCATACATATACATATACATATACATATACATATACATATACATATACATATATATACATATATATATATATATATATATATATATATATATATATATATATATATATATATATATATATATATATATATATATATATATATATATATATATATATATATATATATATATATACACGTGTTGGTGTACTCGGTTGGTGTTGCAAGATGTAGGTACCAAGCATTGACTCCACCTGACTACATAGGTTTGAGTGTACCTTCAAAATCCTTGAACTGTTGTTGTGTGGATATTTTACCAAGTTACTCTCAAGGAATTCTTGTGGACTTAGGTTATGGTTTAGGAGGTTACCTTAGTAGGGGATTTATGTACAGTGTTATGATTTTTGAGATTTATATTTTAAGTTGGATTTATCTCTTGTATGTGTGTGTGTGTGTGTGTGTGTGTTTGTCTATATTATAATTAGATGTATGTTATATATGTATATGTATATATGGGTGCACACATATATAAATATTATAACCTATGTGTTTTTACTTGCAAGTATAATGGTATCTTTAATGTTTAAATAATGATTATTAAATAAAAATAGTAATAAAGTAAAACAAAGCTCTTTTCGGTAAAACTAGCTACCTAGGAGTTTTGAACCCAAGACCTCCTAGAAGTTAGGCTAGCTTGTTTCCAATTAGGCTATGTGAGTTATTTGAAAACTCGTGTTCCTTTTCTTGTTATGGTCTTATTTAGGTGAATAAGTTAATTAAATAATAAAAGCTTTGATATTTGTTACGGGGATTGTTTAATTTATACTTCAACCAACTATAGTAGTTGGGTAAGTTGCTTCCTGTAAAGAAACTCCTCCAACCATATAGTTTGGGGTTAAATTATTTGCGTAGGAGGAGTTTTGGGAGATTAGAAAGATTGGAGAAACTTAGGATTTTTCTAGAAATATTGGTTTTGGGGGTTTTTCTATATTTTCAATCACCATTATGACTCTGTGATGGAACTTGGGAGATTCTCAGAGGAGGAAAGATTTTTTTCTGAATGAAATCTATCCTGGAAAGCCACCATCACTCAAAATATTGGAAGGTTGTTGTGGTGTGCGCAAACTCTAGAAGGGATTCTCCGCAGGACTCCAGGTAGGATCTGGAACCTAGAAGGTCCACCTTCTTTCCTGTAGGATTTTAATGAAGATGTATTTGGGAGATATATAATGTATTCATATGTTTTTTAAAATTACTATGGTTATGTGAATAACATAGATTGTATTTGGTTATTAGGGAATAATGCTTCCAGGAATTTGTGATGCATGTTTTTGTTAAATGCCTTTGTCAAATCTCTTCCTGGAAGACTATGATTGTTTGTATTACTGTATTTTGGTGTATTTATCTGTATACATGTGGTTTAGGAAATTTTATGAAATTTTAAGGAAGGTTAGGATGGATTAGGGAGGAAGTGCAGTCAGTTTTCCCTTCCCCTCCTGTGGTATAGGCAAATTTTATTTTCAATTCTTAGTTTGTGATCGTATGATTTTGTTTCAAGTTAAATGGTATGTTGAGGAAGTGTTGTGAATGTGCTACTGAGGTAACTGAATCAAGTATGCCTTAGGTAACCTTTCCTAGGCACTCTCCACACTTTAAATTTTCATTTTCGGGTAATTCTGAGCAAGTTTGTGACAGTTCTCGTACGAGAAAACAACCTTGAATTTGTTTACTCATACGAGTCTAGGTGTATAATCATATGGGCCTATAGGAATACTCATATGGCCATATGAGAATACTTTTATGGTACTTATGGGGTCCTAGGGTTTCAGTTTGGACATTTTTGGGCTTAGGGTTTGGCATGTGACACCTGTATTTGTTTCCTGAGTCTAGTCTACAACTTTTCATATCTTTGAATGTCAAAAAATTTCTTATATTGTGTTATAATTTTGTATCTAAGGTTTTTTTTTACTTGGCATTCTTTCTTTGTGATCATTTGTGCATATGATAAGGCTAGGACTCATCTTAAGGACCTGAGAGCACATGAGGATTCCCTAAACCTGCAAAATAAACTATTTGAAGTACATTATTGTTTCATTGGCTTATGTGTGGGTAAGGGACTAGGTACCCTAGGTGAGTGTCTCACCATAGGTTTTGGAACCCAAAGTGGTTTCCAGATGATCCTATGGGTGAGTTTGTAAACAAGTGATAACCTTAATAATTAACTTGGGAAAGGGGGGTTTCAAAAGATAATGAAAGACATATAATGTAAGTCCACATAGACCTGTTGGAGTACCAGGACCGTGAGTAATTTCTAGGGTGGATCCTTCACATAAAAAGGGGACCAAGGTTACATGGTTGCCAGAGAGGATCCCAATGTACAGGTTGTGTGATGACACTTACCTAGATGGTATGCTAGAAACCTAACCTTTGTGATTAGTATGATATGTTGTTTAATCCTTTTCTTTTGGTTTCAAGTGAATGGTTTGTAATTCCTTAGCTTTCTTTAGGCCTTGTGACTACCTTGGTTCTATCTCTTAGCATGGTGGGTAGAACTTCACCAGTTTCACATGGTTGGGTAGTAAATATCTTTTGAGGTACTTGTTGGCTCTTGGTTTAGCAAGATTTTAACAACCTTGGAAATGTAGAGATGCACCTATGGGGTAGCTTACTTTCCACAATCAGTACATTCATTCAAGAACAAGGACCAATGAACAAAGCACAAAGCCTTTCTACACTTTGAACTCTGCAAAATTCAAGCGGGTGTACCTAGGATTAGGATCACTTAATTTTCCCTTTTTTACTAATCCTCACAAAGAAGATATGTGCCCAAAATACTTCTTATTATCTGTGAAATAAAGGGATAGGGTGTGAAGCTAAACACACTACCAATCTACTCACAAACAAAGCAAGGGCTTTAGCTATTAAGTCCACAACTATTGTCTTAAAATTTTAGAATTTGATTTATTGTTTGTTTAGGGGTAGAATTGTTAGAGAAGAAAGAACATCTGTTTTGACAAAATGTCTGTGATCATTCCCTTATCCATTTGGCATATTCAAAACAACTCCTCACTATGTTTTTTATTCTTATCATTCACCTTACAACTGAAAATCAAATTGAGAACCTCACTACTTACGAATATCCTCCTTAGTACCTTGCAATTTTGTTAGGTTATATCAAGAATTTACTTAACTCTTCAAGTTAACAACAAAACATATCAAAACATACAGAACTATGTCTGCAGCTATTGATCTTGAGGTCATCAACTCACAAGACAATAGAAAATTACAAACCATTAAACAAGAGACAAGATTCAAAGCAATTCTTGAAATCCTTGTATAATTTTCCACAAACTGATACAGGAGTGATTCATTGAGCATATAATATTCCACAAAATAAATAAGAAAATTGTTGATTCATTAAGATCTTTATAAAATTGAGAGGTTATAGACCTCTTCTACCAATCCTTCACTAAAAGCCTATAGAACTATGTCTATCTTTGGTCTCTTTGCAATTGATTCTTTTTCTCAACCCTAGAAAAGAACTCCTTCTAAATGACCTTGGGAATCCTTTTATATGAACAAGGATTGCTACAAGCTTGGGGTCATTTAGGGAAACATTGTCACTTCAAAAACATGAAATCAGGAAACAATTTATTACAGAAGTGACAAGGAAGAAATCCTTAAATTAATCAGAGAATATCAGAGACAAATCTAATATCTTTTACATTGTGGAAACCCTAGTAGGCAAACTACAAATTAGGGCATGACTCTTTAATCCATTCAACAAGCATCTTAAAAAAAATATATCATCTGCCACAGCACGCCAAGGACATAAAAGTTTTGACAATATGGCCGAAACATAACTGTTGCATCTAGAAGCAACCACCTCCAAATAATAAATTCAGGGCGGCAAGAAAATCTGATCTGATCACAATCATCCCAACCACTACTGAATCCATTCAATTCCTCAATTGAAAATTATCATTTATGGCCCAAGAAGAATCAGATATGATCGTATTTTCCTCTAGTGTACCGTCATTTCTATTTCCTGCAAACCCTATCTCAAAAAATTCAAATATATGACCGACAACGGTTAATTTATCAATTATAAAACATGATCGTTGATCCTGATCTCTTCCCGGCATATCTAATGGTTTTCATAAATCAACAACAGTCAATTGATCTTTTTAAATTAACTGGACACATCATCTCTTAGCAACCAATCAAGAGTGAGAAAATCATCACACCTGGCATTGCCTTTATCTTAACCTCGGTAAGCCCCTTAACTCTAAGTCATCTGGTGAACTGGCTGTTAGGAATGAATGCTGAATATATCCTATGGGGGAGTATTCACAGCCATTCTTTAGTTGTTTTTGTTGCATTCATGACTGTGATTGTCATTGATGTCAACACAATGATCTACTGAAGTTCATCAGAGAAGCAGACAATGTTTGAGTTAGCGCACATGGAATATTGAAGATCAAGCCATGCAGATTTGAGTACTTACTCTATGATGTTCTATAAGGTCATGGTTAAGAGCTCGTATGAAAATTCATTTATTCATGACAATTATGTATAATTCAGTAGAAGCAGTATTCAGGTAGTGTTCTTGAGTAGCAGTTTTTGGAAATCGGATGATATCTCCTAATCAGGATAGAATCTAAGCATGTGAAGTTGAACAAAAGTTGAAGACATGATAATTGTGATGTGGATGTGACATCAAGGTCAGAGGTCACTCGAGTGAAGAGTTATCTTAATTGGAAGCTAGCAATTTTATGTAATTATGGAATTTTTATATAACATGTGGAAACTTTTATTTTGTAATTTTTATGCCGACTCATTTGTAATTATTTGAGTGTGGTATAAAGGAAGGAATGTTTTCCTTATTGTAGTGTGGAATTGAATTGTAAGATTGTGAAAGTGAATTGTGGAATTGTGCAATACTTGTTGAAAGAGGATATGCGAAGTACAGAGATCTGGTATTGAGATCTGATGAAGCAGTTGGTGTTGTTTGGCATAGTTAGAGGAGAAGTAATAAGTTGTTGAGATTAGTCAAACAGTGTGTTTAGTGATCTTGCACCTGAAGTTGTTTGGGTAGTGGGTCCTTCTATCTTCCATAACTCCTAACAGAGTTAGAATCTTTTAGCATGGATTCAAAGTCTCCTAGCAGGGACTAATATGTACTGAATGTATTTCATAAGACTCCTAACATAGTCCATCCTCTCACAAGGAAATTTTATATTAGTGCATCTTTTTTGGGTATCATTCCCACTGGGTTTTACTCTTTGATCAAAAGGTTCCCTAGTCAACATATCTTGTGTCATTGTGTTGTTGTGAATGTATATATTTCTATGGTTATTGATCACATTGCTTACTTGGTTAAAATCAATTAAAGTCGATAAAAGTTGTATTTATGGTTCAAGAAATGGAGACTAGAGTGATGACCTTCCATACGAAGGAGAATAGGCAAATGGCCTTTCAAGGAAACATCAAGCCCAAGAGGTGGAATAGCATTCTCAATTCCCTCTCAGATATGGCTCGCAGAGCTCTGGTGAAAGGACTAGGGGAGGAACACTTTGACAATGACTATACAGTCTGTGTTAATGGGCACATTATAGGGCTTTTTATTTCCCTAAATGCATTCAATGGAATAGAAAAGGGGAGGATCTTAGAAGTGGCTAAAGTGATATTCAAAGATGAATTTCTGGAAGGTTTGGAGAGGGCAGTGTATGGCATTGACAAGGACCTGACAATTCCATATCCAGAATTATATATGAAAACAGTATTGGCATCATTACCCTCTATCCCAAGCTTTCAGAGACTACCAATACTTTTTTTCAAAGATGAAGCAAAATTTGACAAACAATGGCCATCAATGAGGTGAAACTTGGATTTTCTAATATCTATTGTGCTCAAAGAAGAGGTGGAACTAGGAGGGGTTCTAGATTATTGGAGGGCGGAGGGCTTTGAAATTCCAGAGGAACTAGATGAGGATGAAATCAACAATGTAAAGATAGTTGTACCAATGGTAAAGAAAACATCAAGGGACATTCAGGAAGACAAGGAAGAGATCATCATTCTGCGTAGGGATGGTGATTCCTAGAGCTGTGGTGTGATCCGTAAGGAATAGTAAAGCTATAGTGATTAAGAATAGTAGTAATATGAACATAAGTAAAATTTATGGATGAAAGTTTCTTTTTGTTTCTATGTATCTCGACACAGGTTTTGGAACCCTAACAGTATGTAATAGATTGTAATGTTAGAACGGTAATGGTATTCAATTTGTAGTTATAAATTTTTTATTAAATACAAGTTTAATGCATTTCTAAGCCAAACCTTTTAGGTATAATTAAAAAATGGGCTCCTATAATGCCTAAGTAGAATCACTCCAGAGACTGTTAAATCTTGTTAAACTTCTTAAATTCAATTAACTAGTATCTATGGTTTTCCCTTTCTGTAAAGCTAGCACTGTCGTCCCAAATTATAGAATAAGTGAATCTTTAGAAGGTAAAACATAGTAGGACATTAAAAGGATGAGCTTAAGGTAACAATACTTTTTCCTAACTAATCCAGTCTATGATATCTTGCCATGTCGGTTGGCAACCCTCAAGAATATGTTGAACTTCTTACTCTAATATGAATTTTTCATTGTTTTTTCCTATAGTGTGAAGGCAGGAGGAAATGTAGGTAGCAGGTTTTTAGGGCAGGTATGATTGTCATGCCTAGATCATAAGGATAAATAAGGTAAACTTCTAATTTTATATGGTTTAATGTTTTCTAATTTATCAACAAGATAATTGGAATCAAGTTATATGAATTTCCAAATATGCAAATAATGTCTGTGTTCAGTTTTATTAATTGTATATATATACATATTCAAATATACATATAGCTATACACATATACATACTTAAATATATAAATCTAAACATATGTATATTCATATATACATATATATATACTCACACACACACACACAGATATATATATATATATATATATTCATATATTTATATATATATTTAGATATATATTCATATATTTATATATATATTTAGATATATATTCATATATTTATATATATATTTAGATATATATATATATATATATATTTAGATATATATATATATATATATATATTTAAATAAATGTATATAAGTATGTATTGTAGATATATAAACACTTATATTTATATCTAAATTTGTAGTTATATATACTCATTGATATATATATATATATATATATATATATATATATATATATATATATATATATATATATATATATATATATATATATATATATATATATATATATATATATATATATATATATATATATATATATATATATATAGTTATCTATGTATATATATATATATATTTATGTATCCTTTATTATTTTTATTTTATCTTCATTTTTCCTTATTCTTTTAGGCTCAGCATTGGTGTTTTGTTTAATAATCTCCAGATCTGCCTGTCATTAGATTTATTTAAGCTTCATAAAAGGTAAGTCTCTATCCTTCCCTTTGTAATAAATCAGAAAATCTTATGTCAAATACATACTTAACAGGACTAAGTATGCATTTACTCATTGATATGATAGGATAAGTAGAGGCAGGTGACAAGAAATCCTAATATTCTGAAACTAAGGAATATTGTCTCAATAGATTTAAATAGTTGTTCCTACTATATAAATGCTTTCAATGATTAATAGTACCTAATTTAATAAAGGATGTGCAAACTGGTTTATTTCGAACGTATGGAAAGCAAGACCCCTTTTGTATTACTTACTCATCATTTACGTGGGTCAGAGAAGGCTTAATTTAGTATTTTTATCTGAGACAAGTGTACCTTGTTCTGAAAGCTTGGAGAAATATTCCCTCTCAGTAGAGTAACTAAAGAAATAGTACTATGACAAATGGTAGTAGTTCAGGATTCTAATACCTAACAACTATGTCTGGGATTAATGGCCAATATTATAAATATGTGATACTCCACTTTAAGCTCTGTCTAGACTATAGAATAGTCCTTAGATTCAGATATGATTATCACGGTAATCTCTAATCTTGAAGTTGATACATAAACAATGTGTATTGGCTTCAGATAAGATATTACCATGGTGTTCGTATTTTATGTGTTTATATCCTTTATTGTTGTTTTCAAATTTAGATTCTATTTATTGCTCAACTTGAGCAATGCTTTGATCAAAGGTAGTAGTTAATTTACATTTTCTTTTATGATCTAATGCAAGCATCAGACAAAGGTCCTAATATCAGGAATATGCATATATATATATATATATATATATATATATATATATATATATATATATATATATATATATATATATATATATATATATATATATATATATATATATATATATATATATATATATATATATATATATATATATATATATATATATATATATATATATATATATATATATATATATATATAATGTTTGCCTTAGAACAATTCCAAGCCTCTAGTTTCACACACACACACACACATAGCCCCCTGCATCATTCTCCCCTTCTTTAAAGGAACGCAGCTCTGCAAGTGGTTGTCTGTGAACTGCTACAACTTTGTGGGGTCCAATTTCATCACTTCCCATTCTAAGATCTAGGTGCTATCTGTTGTTGATAATCCCTCCCACTGAATCAGGTACCTATTGTAATGGCCATTCCGGGTGACTGTAGACTGCTTGTCCAGAATGTGGGCAATCTTTTCCTTCTTCTTGCTTGGAAGGTGGTGATGCCAATCCACCTCATCTGTACTGGCTGGCTCAGGTAGTTCTCCATGAAATGCATATAAATTAGAAACATTAAAGACAGGAGAAATATCCAGATCATTTGGTAGACAAACCTCATAAGCATTATCATTGATCTTCTTCAAGATTTGGTAAGGACCTATCTTTTTGTATTTCATCTTATGATATGTGCTAGTGGGAAATCTCTCATGCCTCAAGTACACCATCACCAAATCACCTGCATTAAATATATGTCTCCTTCTACTGACATCTGCAGCAGCCTTATATCGCTCATTTATATCCCGCAATTTACTCCTCACATCTTGTTGAAGCTTTTGAAGGTGTTCAACAAATGCTTCCCCCTCATTGCTAATTTGGTCTTGCACAGGGAGTTGTACCAAGTCCAAAAGACCCTGAGGGTTCTTACCACATACAATCTAGAAAGGAGATTTTCCGGTTGATCTATTAACAGAACTGTTGTAAGAGAACTCTGCTTGAGGCAATACCAGTTCCCATTGCTTGGGCTTATCACCAACAATACACCGTAAAAGATTTCCCAAACTCCAATTGACTACCTCAATTTGTCCATCAGTTTGGGGATGATAGGCACTGCTAAACTACAATTATGTTCCCATCTTTTTCCATAAGGTCCTCTAGAAATGACTCAAAAATTTAGTATCCCTGTCAAATTTAATAGTCTTTAGAATGCCATGGAGTCTAACAACTTCCGAAAAAAAAATTCACTATCCTTGTGGCATCATTAGTTTTTTTACAAGCAATAAAATGAGCCATCTTAGAGAATCTATCAACAACTACAAAGATAGAATTTGTACCTCTCTGGGTGTGGGGAAGCCCCAATACAAAATCCATACTCACATATATCCATGGCTCGATGGGTATAGGTAGAGGTGTATATAAGCTTGTGTTTTGGGAGTGACCCTTAACCACTTGACAAATTCTGCACCTTGCCACATACTTAGTAATGTCCCTTTTCAGTTTTGGCCAGTAGTATTTATCTTCAACCAAGGCTATTGTCTTGTCCTTCCCAAAGCGACCAGCCAAACCACCATTATGAAATTCTTGAATAATATTGTCCCTCATGGAACCAATTGGTATACAAAGTTGTTTTCCTCTAAAGATGTAACCATCCTGCATAAAGTATTCTCCTCTCATGTGATCTGAAAGACTAGTTGTTGGCTCTTTAATCTGCTCTATAATTTCCCAAAAATTAGCATCAGCCTCATACAAAACTTTAATAGAATCAAAACCAATGACCTCTATTTCCATTGTAGTGATTAGTGTAACACACCAACTTAGGGCATCAACAACTTGATTCTTCTTTCCAGACGTATGCTTCAAAACAAAATTATACCCTTGCAAGAAAGACACCCTTTTAGCATGCCTACTGTTCAATTTCTTTTGTGTGTTCACATATTTCAAGGCCAAATGATCTGTAAACACTACAAATTCTTGTGGGACCAAATAATGCCTCCAATGCCTTAAGGCTTGAACAATAGCATAAAATTCTAAATCATAGGTAGAATAGTTCTTCCTCACATCATTCAACTTTTCACTAAAAAAGCTATTGGTTTACTTGCCTGGCTAAGAACAGCACCTATTCCAACATGGGAAGCATCACACTCTACTTCAAATACTTTATCAAAATTTGGAAGTGCCAATATAGGAGCTTCAGTTACCTTTTTCTTCAAGAATTTGAAACTTTGTTCAACATTTGTTGTCCATGTGAATTCCCTTCCTTTTGTACAATCTGTTATGGGCGCTACAATACTACTAAAATTTTGAATAAAGTTTCTATAGAAGGTTTCCAACCCATGAAAAATCCTTACCCCTATTATACTAGATGGACTAGGCCAGTCTAGGATTGCCTTGATCTTTTCTGGGTCCATCTAAACACCATCTTCAAAAATGACAAAGCGTAGAAAAGTCAAACTGTTTTGCATGAATCTGCACTTCTTTAAATTTGCATAGAGTTTCTATTTCCTTAGTACACTCAGGATGAGCCTCAAGTGTTGCAGGTGATCTCCTCTATTTTTGCTATAAATTAGGATGTCATCAAAATAAACAACAATAAACTTACCAATGTAGGGTCGTAAGACAGTATTCATCAATCTCATGAATGTTCTTGGTGCATTAGAAAGCCCAAATGGCATAACCATGCATTCATGCAAGCCATCCCTAGTCTTAAAAGTTGTCTTCCACTCATCTCCTTCACGAATTCGAATCTGGTGGTATCCACTTCGTAGATCAATCTTGCTGAAGTATTTGGCCCCTGCTAATTCATCCATCATATCCTCTATACGAGGAATGGGAAAATGATACTTGATAGTAATCTTATTAATTGCTCTATTGTCAGTACACATCCTCCATGTTCCATCCTTTTTGGGAGTAAACAATGCAGGCACAACGCATGGGCTCATGCTTTCTCTAACCAGGCCTTTCTCAACTAGTTTTGTTACTTGTTTGTTGAGCTCTGCATGTTGTGTTGGATTCATTCGATAAGCTGCTTGATTAGGAAGAGTTGCTCCAGGAATCAAATCAATGTGGTGTTGTATATCCCTTTTTGGTGGGAGACCGTCAGGTAGCTCATTTGGAATAACATCAGCAAATTCTTCTAGTATCTTTACTGCATCATGTGGTATTATGTATGCTGGTTCTTCTCCTCTTTTTACAACCAAAGCATAGCAGCAACCTGTCACCTTCATTTCTTTGACAACATCCTTTATAGACAACATGGTCTCATTCTTCCTTTCATCCTTAAGTGGCAAGAGAGTCACTTTAGAGCCATCTTTCCAGAAGGTATATGTATTTTTCTCTCCATCATGCATGATCTTCCTATCATACTACCATGGCCTTCCCAATAAAATATGACAAGCATCCATAGGACTAACATCACACCATATCTCATCCTTATAGATTTTTCCTATAATAAACCTAACCAGACATCTTTTATCAACAGTAACCTCATTTCCTTTCTTAAACCATGCAATATGGTAAGGACGGGGATGCTTCTCACATTGCAGATTTAATTTCTCTACCATTTCCTTAGCTACCATAATCTCACAACTACCCCCATCAATAATAACTTGGCATACCTTTCTGCCAGAAGTGCATCTAGTTCTAAAGATGTTGGTTCGAAGCCACGAATCATCAAAGTTATTTACAGGGACTTCTTCCTTCTTTGGAATGATCATCGATCTCCTCATCATGAGAGTTTCTCCCACGTCTGGTAGGACTTCCTGTTATGTTCCTACTTCTATGAATTCTGGCTGAACTAGGTTCACTCTAGATTGTCCTCCTTGATTTCTTTCTATCACGTTATAATTCGAGCATTCAAAGGCTCTATGCCCTTCTTCTCCACACCTAAAACAAGTGAAATGCCTTCTTTGGTTTTCCCAGCCTCTTCGACCTCTGTAGCCTCATCCTCTCTAAAATCCCCTTCCTCTTTCTTGATTTGGAGGATCTTGCCTGGTGTCTATATTTTTTTCAAACCCTTGAAAAGAATCTCCCCGACCATTATTAGAACCTCCCCAAAATGGAGCTGAGGTACCCCTTCGACCACCTCTATTCCTCTGGATATATTTCCTATTCTACTTTTCTTCAGCCTTTAGGGCTAGCTTGTAGGCTTCCTCCATACTGTTGACATGATGCATGCTCAACTCATCTTGGATGGAGAATTTTAGGCCATTCATATATCTAGCAGCCATTTGCTCATTATTTTCTTGATGCTCTATGTGCATGGATAGCTTGTAGAATTCATTTGTATATTCTTGCACTGAAGACAAGTTCTGTTTCAAATTCTGGAACCTGCAAAAGAGGGTTTGTGAATAATCCATGGGTAAGAATTTTTCTTTGAGCTTTTTCTCCATCTTGCTCCATGTCTTAATCTTTTCCTTTCCTTTTCGAGTTCGGTCCTTTTGGAGATGATCCCACCATATCATTGCATGTCCTTTTAGTTTTGTGCATGCAAACTTCATCTTCTTTTCTTTTGTCATAGGCTTCCATTCAAAAAAAAATCCCATCTTGTTTAGCCAGTCTATTAATTCTTCTGGCTTAAGACTATCGGCGTAGTCTGAAACATCAATCTTGATTGATTCACTCCTTCCTTCCAAAGCCCTGAGAACTCTATCTTCATAGCTCATTTCTTCTAGCCTCTCTCCTATATATTCTTCATTTTGGTCAGCACCTCTTTGGTTTCCCTCATCATCAGATTCATTCCCTCCTTGCATCCCTTGATTATCCATTCGCTCACTGAGTCATTCAATTTGTCTCTGCATATCCAACATCAATCTTTGCATCGGCGTTACGCCTCCTCTTCCTCTCCCAGCCATCTTCCCGCTCTAATACCAAATGATGTAGCACAACACACTCTGTTAACAATAAAATCAATCAGAAGACAAATAACACAGATTTGAAACTTTCAATATTTCTCATTCATCACTGACTGCCTCTACAATTCGCTACAAACTCTTAAGTAACCAAAAAACTAGAAAAAACAAGAAATCTGAAAATTACCCTTTTTGGCAAAAATTTTCGCAGGTGTTTTTTTGCCATTTTTGGTAATTTTTGAAACAACGCCTAAAAAGCTAAGATTTTCCCTAAACATGCCCTCTACTAAGTTAGAATGAATTGCCAACTAATATCCGATATTTGATAACATAAACTCAAGTTTATTACAAAATAGAACTTTCTAAAAACTAGAGAAAAAAATACTAAAAGCTGATTATGGAGCCCGAGATGAAACTTTCAGCTCCCAAAAATGTGTTAAAATGGACCCCAATTGATCTGAGACCATTGGAAAAACAAATGCCACCACCTGAGGCACGCACCCAAAAAATTTCAACAAAAACCCCGACCTGAGTCAAAAGTTATGACCTCCGGAAGTTTTTGTATGAGATTATGACCTACGTAGGGCCCTACATCAGTTTGCTTTTGAAATGAAGGATGACTACGAGTGTAGGAAAAACATGGATAATCCAGTTGCATTTGAAGACACCCTATAGAAGTTGACACATGAGATCAAGGATAACAAAGGCATCCATGTTGGCAAGCTCCTAATTCTGGCCCAAATATAAGATAAGAAAAACATTGTCTGGATGGAAGGCTCACTAGGCTGGACATCATGGGTGGACACATTTGATGGTATTCTCCATTAACTGTCTTTACAGTGAGGCTTTTTCTTTTTGATATTCTGTTGAGTTATGAACTCGTGAAATATGGGTGAGGCCTGGCCTCCTTTTGTATATCTGTAAACTTTGTTTTCTCTAGACTTAATATATAAAAAAAAGAATTTAATAACAATATTTATTTATCAAATAATTTTAATATTATAAATATTAATTATATTATCTTATAATCATGAAACCTATGATATACTTTTTTTAAAGGTTAAAACTGTAAGGACTAGGAACTTTTATAAATGGTGTTATAATGTAGTATATCATAATCAAAAAATTTAAATCTTTATTGTTTAAAAAATAAAATTGATCTTTTAAAATATATATAATTAAAATATAATAATAATTTGTATTATATTATAATATCTTTCATTAATATTATGCATGTATATATGTTTTGTAGAAGCTACTATTGAGAAGATTGAATATTTTCTAATGAAAACAAGGAAAAAATTATCTCCTATTATCATAAGTCATGAAGGTTTGGAGAGAATAACACGACTAAGACAAAAGTGTCACTCCTAATAAACATAGCACCTTAAAACAAAATGGTCTTCAATTTTGAAGTCTATCAAACAGTTTTGAAAAATACAATTCTTCTTAAAAACATAGCACCTTAAAACAAAATGGTCTTCAATTTTGAAGTCTATCAAACAAATTTGAAAAATAAAATTCTTAAATAAAAAAATCGTAAATAGTATTTGTATTGAAGAAACCATTCTAGTGTGAGACTATTGAAACTTGGTGAAGTAATATGTGGATACACTAAGATTTAAATTGAAAAAATATCATTTATGAAATGTCATATTTGTGATGTCTATGTTTTATATTAACAATTATTAACAATTATTAACAATTATTAAAATTGTAAATATTTTACTTAAAAAGACATTAAATTTGTATAATTTATAATATTTTCTTTTAAACTAAACAATTTTTACAATCTATAATACTACTAATTTTTTTTGAAAACTTATAAATTTGATTTATGTAATATGATAAATCTAAATTTTATGTCAACTATTATTGAAATTATGCAAGCATTTTAGTCAAAGATAGTCATTTTTTTAACCATTCAATTTTCACAATCTATATAACACTGATTTTTTTAAAGCTTCTAAACTTATGTAGGGTACTATAGTCATTATAGCTAACTTCATCTTAAACGATAAATGAGATTTCAATGTTTTGTTTTGGTTGTCTTTTTATGTGACTTAACTACTTATAGTTATTGATTTGACTTTTGTGTAGTAACTAGTCACATTGTGGGATCCCTTATGTGCACAAGGGTCAAAAAATGGTCATTTCAAAGAATCATCGATACCTACTTCAAATACCCCAAAACTTTGTACTACAAGCACCTTGAAAATTGCTAATACTTTTGCACAAATGTCTTAATTGTCATTCAAAAATTGTCAATATTTATGCACAGATGCTCCACTTTAAAAACATCTACTACTAGGAGTACAAGTGGGCCACTATTAGTACATGGTACATTTATTAGTGTACTTTTAATTATCATTTTATTTTGTTTCTTTAAATTTAGTAATTAGGAGGTCAGATGCATGTGGAGCGTGTAGCTATTGGAACATAAGCAATAACTTTAATGCTCTTCCCCTATTAGAATTTTGTGTGTGTGTGTGAACAACAATAGAAAATTGTTGATCAAAATTGAAAAAAAGAGAGAAGAGAAGAAGAAGATTTAAATTTTTGTACTGAGCAAACACGTTGATGAGGTTATAATAAATAGTCGCAATGAAATAACATTGGGCCACATTTTAATGCTTCAATGATTCTTGTTAAGGGGATTTATACTTCATGTGAGTTGTTCTCTTTATGACAAAGGTGGTCCAAATCATAATTGCGATTGCTTCATTTTTTAAAAGCTTATAAACTTATGTAGGGTACCATAGTCATTATAGCTAACTTCGTCTTAAAAGACAAATGGGGATTTTAATGAATTTTTATCGTTGTCTTTTTATGTGACATAACTACTTATAATTATTGATTTGGCTTTTGGATAGTAACTACTCATATTGTGGGATCTCTTATGTGCACAACTTTGCACAACAAAAATTGCTAGTACTTTTTCACAAATGTCTTAGTTGTAGTTCAAAAACTATCAATATTTATGCACAAATGTTCCACTTCAAGAATATCCACTACTAGGAGTACAAGTGGGCCACTATTAGTACATGATACATTTATTAATGTACTTTTAATTATCATTTTTTTTGTTTCTTTAAAATTAATAATTAAGAGGTCAGATGTGCATGGAGAGTGTGGCTATTAGAACATAAGTGGTAACTAATGCTCTTTGTCTATTACAATTCAAAAACCATATATATATGAATGAACAATAATAGAAAAGTGTTGATCAAAATTGAAAAAAAAAAGAGAAGAGGAGAAGAAGATTTCAATTTTTGTACTGAGCAAACACGTTGATAAGGTGATAATAAATAGTCACAATGAAATATCATTGGACCACATTTTAATGCTTCAATGATTCTTGTTAAGGGGATTGATACTTCATGTGAGTTGTTCTCTCTACGACAAAGGTGGTAAAAATCAGAAAAGTGATTGCTTCATTTTTTGAAAGCTTCTAAACTTATGTAGGGTATCGTAGTCATTATAACTAACTTCATTTTAAAAGACAAATGGGGATTTCAATGATTTTTTTGTTGTTATCTTTGTATGTGACTTAACTACTTATAATTATTGATTTGGCTTTTGGATAGTAACTACTCACATTGTGGGATCTCTTATGTGCACAACTTTGCACAATAACCACCTCAAAAATTGCTAATACTTTTTCACAAATGTGTTAGTTATAGTTTTAAAACTATCAATATTTATGTACAAATGTCCACTTCAAGAATATCCACTAGTAGGAGTACAAGTGGGCCGCTATTAGTACATGATACATTTATTAATGTGCTTTTAATTATCATTTTTTTTTGTTTCTTTAAAATTAATAATTGAGAGGTCAGATGTGTGTGGAGTGTGTGGCTATTAGAACATAAGTGGTATCTAATGCTCAATCTAATGCTCAACTTTGTGTGTGTGTGTGTGTGTGTGTGTGTGTGAACAACCATAGCAAATTGTTGATCAAATTTGAAAAAAAGAGAAGAGAAGAAGAAAATTTGAAATGAAATTTTTTTGTTGTCTTTGTATGTGACTTAACTACTTATAATTATTGATTTGGCTTTTGGATAGTAACTACTCACATTGTGCTTTTAATTATCATTTTTTTGTTTCTTTAAAATTAATAATTGAAAAGTCAGATGCACGTGGAGTGTGTGGCTATTGGAACATAAGCGATAACTAATGCTCTTCCACTATTACAATTCAAAAACTTTATATATATAAATATATATGAATGAACAACAATAGAAAATTGTTGATCAAAATTGGAAAAAAAAAAAAAAAGAGAGAATTGAGTTAAAAATTGTTGATCAAAATATACATTCCACTTCCAAAATATTCACTACTAGGAGTACAAGTGGGCCCCTATTAGTACATGATACATTTATTAATGTTCTTTTAATTATCATTTTTTTTGTTTCTTTAAAATTAATAATTGAGAGGTCAGATGTGTGTGGAGTGTGTGGCTATTAGAACATAAGCCGTAACTAATACGCTTCCTCTATTACGCTTACTCTATTACAATGCAAAAACTATATATATATGAATGAACAACAATAGAAATTGCTAAAACAGTTTCTAGATTCGATTGTGAAAATCCAGAAACTGTTTTAGCGTACGAATGGATTGTGGAAATCTTGTAGATTTGAACAATAAAAATTTGTTTTTATCAAAATTAAAAAATTTAAAAAAAAAGAGGAGAAAGAAAATTTCAAAATTTCAACGGAGTGAGGTGATAATAAATAGTCTCAATGAAATGAAATAACATTGGACCACATTTTAATGGTTGAATGATTCCTGTGAAGGGAATTTACACCTCATGTGAGTTGTTTTCCCTGCGACAGAGGTGGTCCAAACTTCAAACCATAAAAGCGATCGCTTCATTTAAACTCCCCTCATTCAACACATTAACATTCTGTACCATTATACCTACATATGCTTCTTTTCTCTATGATCATAAATTATTATTTGAGCCGAAATAAATAAAACGGTGTGAAAGTGGTGGGAAATTTGGCGTCCACGTCAAGCTGTGTGTTTACGGGTGGGGTTTTAAATGAAGAGAGGAATGAATGAATTTATCCACCCACCCCAACAACGCCTTATTATCTACGTGTGCAGACACACCGCTGAAACGGAGGGAGAGGTATTTATAACCCCGTTACGAAAATGAAGAAGATTCTGGTGAGCAATCACTTCTTTCTCACAAACTCAATAAATGCGAGTTGTACAATTCAACGGAATTCCAATGATATCTGAATTATCCGCATTTAATATAAGAAAACGAATATTCTCACCGCTTTTGCGCTGTAATATTGGTTGCTGCCCGCTGGACCGGACAAATAACAAACACGAAAGCGGATTTTATATAAACATCGTACCGCCTAAATCGCTCTCGCCCTGCTAATTATTATTATTATTATTATTTTCTACGATGCTGACTCCCGATCGTAACTATTCAAATATTAAATTTGATTCTCGATTTTATTTTTGGGGTCCATTTTATATGTTAATATGTCAAGTAAAATTTTATAAAATATTGTTCCTTTGTAGCTTTGCTTCCATGAAATCAAATGTATCACAAACCGAATTCATAGGCTGTTTATATTCATTTTGAAGATAATAGCATAGAATATGAAGAATATTCTCGATATCTAATATTCTAAGATCCACCAATATCTTTATCAATGAACAATTAATCCTTGGTTATAAAATTAAGTATTTTCTTTCCTCGTTAATAATTATTTATGACTGCCACTGTCTCTATGCAGCACCTAGAATGCCTTATTTACTATAATTAATTAAAAATGTTATAATTATTGTTTTTTAACTTTTAATTAATTAATTTTAGTTTTTCGATAATTTACAATAAATGGGGCCTTGTGTAGACGTTGTCATAGTATTAGATGATCAATTTCATTCCACTCCAGCTGCATCCCTCATTGTATCTTTAATTGATTTAATGTTCATGTACCTAATTAATTAAGGTCCCGTTTGTTTGCAGAATTGAAATTTGAGTCAAAACCTAGAATGCCCCATTTGTTATAAAATTAAGTATTTTCTTTTCTCATTAATAATTATTTATGTCTGCCATTGTCTCTATACAGCACCTAGAATGCCTTATTTACTATAATTAATTATTAATATTATAATCATTATTTTTTTTATTTTTAATTAGTTAATTTTAATTTTTAGATAATTAACAATAAATAGGGCATTCTAGGTAATATGTAGATGTTGCCATAGTATTAGATGATCAATTTCATTTCATTCTAGTTGCACCCCACATTGTATCTTTAGATGATTTAATGTTTGTGTACCTAATTAATTAATTGAAGAAAAATGAAAGATTTTATTTAGACAGTTTTTTAATTTTATTTTAATATTTCAAATAAAAATTTAAAAAATCATTATTTGTAAATTTCCTTTCAAGAATTCAAAGAGCGCCACAAATTGAGCTCGTGGACATAGAACAGACTTATATTCACACTCAACACAAAATAAGAAAGAATATTTCAATTCTAATTGTCATTAGTATTCTAGAATTCATAGAAAGAGGGTTTCTATTCATAATCAAATAAATTTTATTTTAAAAAATGTTATTTAGTAGTTTTCTTTTGAGGAATTTTAAGGCTATCATAGAGTTCATGGAGAGAAAGTTTATATTTACTTGAAGATGACATCCATATTTTTTTATATCTAACACATTATTAGTATCTAAGTCTCATAGATATCTTCATCAATCAACAATTAATCTTTGAGTATAAATTTAACTATTTTCTTTCCTCATTAATAGCTATTTATGACTCGATATGGTATTAGATGATCAATTTCATTGGAGTAGAGTTGCGCCCCACATTGTATCTTTAGATTGATTTAATGTTTATTTACCTAATTAATTTAAGAAAATTTAATGTTCTTTTATTTGGCTTTTTTTGCATTTGATTTATTAGTACATCATTAAAAAAAATTGTCAGTAGATATTTATTTTTGCTTTCAAAAGTCTAAAGAGCACCACAAACTGAGTTCATAAACATAGAACAAGTTTACACTCAACATATAGAATAGGAAAGGATATTCTAATTCTCATTCATATTCTATTCTCCATATGTAATAGGTTATTATTATTATTATCTAAGTATTCAAAAATTAAATTTGATTTTATTTTGTTGGGAGGGGGGGTCATTTTGCATTTTATATGTTAATATATCAAGTAAAATTTTATAAAATATTGTTCTTTAGTAGCTTTGCTTCCATGAAATCAAATGTATCACAAACCGAATTCATGGATTGCTTATATTTCATTTTGAAGATAATAGCATAGAATATGAAAAATATCATATTCTCGATATCTAATATTCCAAGATCCACCAATAACTTTATCAATGAACAATTAATCTTTATTCTCATTAATAATTATTTATGACTGCCATTGTCTCTATGCAGCACCTAGAATGCCTTATTTACTATAATCAATTAAAAATGTTATAATCATTATTTTTCAATTTTTAATTAATTAATTTTAATTTTTAGATAATAATAAATAGGGTATTCTAGATGTTGTTGCCATAGTACTAGATAATCAATTTCATTCCACTCCAGCTGCTCCCCACATTGTATCTTTAGATTGATTTAATGTTTATGTACCTAATTTATTAACTTCAAGAAAATTGAAAAATTTTATTTACACAATTTTTTATTTTATTATAATATTTTAAATAAAAATTAAAAATATCATTATTTGTAGATTTCCTTTCAAGATTTCAAAAACATAGAACAAGCTTATATTCACACTCAACACAAAATAAAAAAGAATATTTCAATTCTAATTGTCATTAGTATTCTAGGATTCATAGAAAGAGGGTTTCTATTCATAATCAAATAAATTTTATTTAAAAAAATATTATTTAGTAGTTTCTTCTGAGGAATTTTAAGGCTATCACAGAGTTCATAGAGAGAAAGTTTATATTTACTTGAAGATGACATCCATATTAATTATATCTAACACATTATTAGTATCTAAGCTTTCTAGATATCTTCATCAATCAACAATTAATCTTTGATTATAAAGTTAACTATTTTCTTTCGTCATTAATAGCTATTTATGACTGGCTATGGTATTAGATGATCAATTCATTCGGGTAGAGTTGTGCCCCACATTGTATCTTTAGATTGATTTAATGTTTACTTACCTAATTAATTTAAGAAAATTTAAAGTTCTTTTATTTGCCTTTTTGTATTTGATTTATGATGCAGGGCCCTCTGTAGGTCAAAATCTCATGCAGAAACTTCCGGAGGTCATAACTTTTGACTCAAGTCTGGGTTTTTGCTAAGGTTTTTTGGGTGCGTGTCTCAAGTGGTGCCATTTGTTTTTCCAATGATCTCAGATCGAGTGGGGCCCGTTTTAGCACATTTTCGGGAGCTGAAAGTTTCATCTCGGGCTCCAAAATTAGCTTTTAGTGTTTTTTCTCTAGTTTTTAGAAAGTTCTATTTTGTAATAAATTCGAGTTTATGTTATCAAATCTTGGATATTAGTTGGCAATTCATTCTAACTTAGTCAAGGGCATGTTTAGGGAAAATCTCAGCTTTTTAGGTGTTGTTTCGAAAATTACCAAAAATGGCAAAAAAACACCCATGGAAAAAATTGCCAAAAAGGGTAATTTTTGGATTTCTTGTTTTTTCTAGTTTTTTGGTTACTTAAGAGTTTGCAGCAAATTGTAGAGGCAATCAGTGATGAATGAGAAATATTGAAGTACTCAAATCTGTGTAATTTGTCTTGTGATCGATTTTATTGTTAACAGAGTGTGTTGTGCTACATCAATTTATTAGTACATCATTGAAAAAATGTCAGTATATTTATTTTTTCTTTCAAGAGTCTAAAGAGCACCACAAACTGAGTTCATAAACATAGAACAAGTTCACACTCAACATATAGAATAGGAAAGGATATTCTAATTCTCATTCATATTCTATTCTCCATATGTAACAAGTTATTATTATTATTATCTAAGTATTCAAAAATTAAATTTGATTCGCCATTTTTAGTAGTCATTTTTCATTTGATGTATTGATATATCAAATAAATTTTTTTTAAACTATTATTTAGTAGTTTTCTTTTCATTTTAAGGGTGTCAAAAACATAGTTCATAAAGAGAGGAAGTTTACATTCACTAAGAATAAAAACATAGAATAAGGAAGAATATTCTAATTCTTGTCCATTTTGGGTATCTAACATATTATTACATTCTCGGACCACATTTTAGCTATCTAACCCATCAATATCTAGCTACACCACACATTATATCTTTAGATTGATTTAATGTTTACTTACCTAATTAATTTAGAAAAAAAATTAAAATTAAAAAATGGCTTCTTTGCATTTGTTTCAAATAAAAATTAAAAAAATCACGATTATGCAATTTTCCTTTCACAAATGCAAAGAGCGCCATCGAGTGAATTCATAGACATAGAGCAAGTTTATATTCACATAAAGGTGACTCAACATAGAATACGAAAGAATATTACAATTCTCACTCATATTATGGACATCTAATACATTCGAAGACACATCAATATCTTATCAACCAACAATCAGTTTTTAATTATAGAACTACGTATTTTCTTTTCTCATTAATATTTATTTATGGCTTACTAAGATAGTAGATGATCCATTCCATTCCACTCCACCTACACCCCACATTGTATCTTTAGATTAATTTATGTTTAATTTGTTATTTATTTAATTATTCTAAGATAATTTAAAGAATCTTATATTTCATTTTCAAACATATATATTTGTCAAAACATGTCAAAGTATATATTCATTACAATAAGATTTTAAAAAAATTAGCCTAAGAAAATTTCAGAACCTTAATTTTCCTTCTCATACATACATGTTTTACAAAACATGTCAACATATATAAAATAAGATATTCAATATCATGTATTAATTATACATTCAAATAATATCAATTTATATTTCTTGGGTTATAATTTATGCATCTTTTAATGACAAATAAAAATAATTATGTTCACAGCGAAGTTCCTTGTCCTCTCTTGCCTACTTATTCATTACACATTCATATACACTTACCGCTCATCCACATCTATGTATATGGATCCTCTTACATTACATGTATATGGATTAGCTTGTTTATTATACTTATGCATGTGCATGCTTCCATACACATCTTATTCACTTGCATGCACTAGGACAAATTTGTAGTTGTAGTTGTAGGGACCTCCTCACAAATCCTATCTAAACTTAAATATTAAAATCAAAATCAATCTAACTGATATTTTCAATGTTCCTTGTAGAGAGCCAACTAAACAAATACTTTATGACGTGATGTTATGACCTTCTATTTAAAGGCATATGATGTCTTCATTTTACACATCCAGGATTTAAGAGATATATCAATGTATCATTTGCATTTAAACATTTAGATTGGAATACTAAAAGGAATCTAATTATGCATGATATTTCTAGGAGCATATGCATGTCAAAATATTATTAATTTTATTTGATACACGTTTATAAGGGTTAACATAGGAGAACATGCCCCTGTGTGACTTAACAATAGCTCTAGCAAGGTATATATAAATACCTCTAACCTTCATATATTAAGACCAAACCAATAGAAACTAAGGCATATTAGGTTCTAAGTTTATGAACTAACCTACAATCACCAACTCATCCATGGATAGAGTGAAGAGAATATTTTGGTTCTAAGGAAAATACAAAAATGTCATTAATTATAGATTAGATGTCATTAATTATAGATCAAATCTTGAATCATTCAAATTGCACTCATTTGATTATTCCTTCTACAAATATAGAGCTAAGTATTGTTGTTTATTGTGATTTGTATTTATTCAATAGTTGTTATAAATTATCAAAATGTGATTTTGAACTAGCATCAGCAATTGGTTTGGGTTAATTATGTTTGTGTGTATGTATGCTATTGGATTAGACTAAGCTAAAGAAAAAAATATTTTTCCTTACATTTTTATGAGCATAGTTAATCATACAAAAATTTCCTTCCTCTAGACTTTTGAACAATATATTTTGATCTGACATAACTTTGATTCATTCTCCTATTTTTGAATGTTTCTAAAGTTTGGATTTTTTGTGCTAATATATTTTTCTTATGGTTGTAGAACTATGTGTCTTTTATCCCACCATCCTACCCTAGATTATTTTATCATTATGACACTTATATGACTTGTTCCTTGGGTTATCTACATTTATATATATTAAAATTTGTGCGTGTTCTTATCTTGTATAATGCATCATCCATTCATCCTTGATATTCTAATGATATATAATATTAAAGGTAGGGATATATCCTTTATGAATATTTTATTCTATCATATCTCATCTTTTCTCTTCTTCATGGAGTTGATGAATTATGATTATTATGATGGTGATGAGTACATACCTAGGGAAGATCTACCTTACAATACACCATGTAAGATGCATATGGGATGAAGCATAGTAATGTGACCCACATTGGGACAACCTTTATTTTTTCTTGAAGTCATGTTTTTCATTAAACAATGTATGGGCAATTCAATCTAAGAGGGTAGATTTGATCTAAGCCTAGGGGTTAGATCAAAACCCTCCTTATGAAGTCCTTAATAGAGTGTTCTTCACTCTTATGAATGTGTTATCAAAAGGTAAATTTTCCCTCACTTTTTAGGGGGTCAAATGAAGCCATTAAGAGATGTCATTTTATAGGTATGTAGCCCTCAATGATAGATTTTTAAAAAGTATAGTATATATTAAATATTTTTAATATTTTATCTAGATATTTTTTTATAATCAACATAGGTCCATTACAAAAATAATAACTTTAATTTGAAAGACATTATGAAAAACAATAAACTATTCCTGGAAAATATAAAAACCATAAACTATGCATCCATAAATTCTTGATCATATGCTCAATAGAATTGATGAAATGTGATACATGCATGCATGATAGCATTTTACGTCCTTCCCCTATTCATGATGGTCTTTCTTCTATATGCTATAATGATCATACCTTCATATAGTCATGCTTTTTAGATAACATATATCCTCACATATATGATGGTGCAATACATGTTATGATAAATCTTCTATATCTCATGTTGAATCTATGGATACTTATCTTTCACACAACCTTTCTTTTCATGATGTTAGATTATACCTTGATGATCATTTGTTAGCTTTTCATGTACATTTTATTGGCATTTCATTTTCTTATTCTATGTTGTAACATTATGATATTATACGTCTTCTAATATTATGTCTTAGTGAAGATTTCTTACATGATTATCAAACATGGGTTTACTAATGCAATCGTACATGTGGATTCATTTATACTTGCTAATTATTGACATGTACATGATGAGATTTAGGCTATATTCCTAAGTGGTAGAAAATTATATAATGGTTTGATTACAAACTCAATGCACTCTTCCTAAACCTTGATGGGCATTCCCCAAATATTATAATCATTTGAACAAGGTTTTGCATAAAAGGTAGCTATTGGATAGACATAAGCCATAATGGTAGAAAATGAACTAGGATCAACAAGTAAATCATGAGGAAATGTCTCTAAGTCCATGTTATATGTATATGAACTATAGTTAGAAAAATATGAAATAAAATTTCAAGTGATGAGACAATATAAAACCATTGCAAATCTTTATCCCTTAAGTTTAATATAAATTTGATAATAAAAAACATATCATCATTTGAATGTTCCTAATTAGCAAAAAAATAGTATGGTGTATGTAAAGATTCATCTATAGAACCATCATAATTATTATACAAAATATTTTGTCACCAGGGCTCATAATGTCATCATATTTAAGGAATGAGAACCGAGTGGATTAATTTTATAACCATCCATATGAATAGCTAACAATGGATGATCATAGGATATAACAATATCATGGGAATCGTGACCCAACCAAACATAGATGTAAGAATATTGATCATCATTCATCACATCATCATTTGAATAAGGTTTTTCTTAAAAGATGGCTATAGGATATACATGAACCGCATTGGTAAAAGATGAATTGGGATAAATAAAAATAAACTGTGAGCAAATGTCTCTAAGTCTATGCTATATTTATATGAACTATAGTTATAAAAATATGAAATAAAATTTTAAGTGGCAAGACAATATAAACCATTGCAAATCTGTATAATTTAAAGTTTAATTTAAATTTGATAATTTAAATCTCTATAGTTAATGTTCTGCATAAAGGATAGCTATATGATAGACGCAAGCCACATTGGTAGAAGATGAACTAGGATCAAAAGATAAATTGTCATAAATGTCTCAAGTCCATACTATATGTATATGAACTATAGTTACAAAATACGAAAGAAAATGTTAAGTGGCAAGACAATCTAAAACCATAGCAAATCTTTGTTTTTGTATTTTAATCAAAGTTTGACAATCCAAACGATATCATCATTTGAATGCTCATAATTAGCTAAAAAAAACTGTATATAAAGGTTCATCTATAGAACTATCATAATTATTATATAAACTATTTTGTCACTAATGCTCATAATGTGATCATAAAAGGAATGAGAGATTGGTGTGGTAAATATTGTAACCATACATATGAATAGCTAACATTGCATAATCAATGTATAACATTACCATGAGAATCATGACCCGACCAAACATAGATGTAATAAGATTGGTCATCGCTCATCACATCATATGAATGAGAGAGGATATATGGTCTAAAAGGCACAAATCTTGGATGCAAGATCATTATGTTGTGGGAGAAAGATCATCATGATATACAACAATGTTAGTAGTAAAAAAAGGTGATAAAACTACATCGAGGAGAGAGGTACTTGCTCCATTATCAAAGAATTAAATGTTCTCAAATGAAAATTATAAAAGTTGGTCTATTATTGCTCTAAAAAAGTATAGTTTGAGTTTGTATCTTGCCTTCATAACATAAATTTATTTAATGTAAATTTATTCATGCATGCAAATTCTTTATCTACAAAATTAAAATTATTTCAACTAAATGAATTCTAATAGACCATCCTTCATATTTAAATACTGATAAAAATCTTATCAATTGTTGCGAAAACGAGCAAACCACCTTCACATTTGTATGGGGCCCACTTGTTGCCCAAGATATTTCGATAACCTTTCCCCTACAAAAAAAAAATATATGTTAAACCATTAACACAAATATTTCAGGCAAAAAATATTCCGGGAAAAAATCTCACTACAGCAAATGATATGGAAGGTAAGGTGATGGGAAGATATTTGCCACTAATGGAGGCATCATTATTTACTTGAGAATGCGTTTAAACCTTCACACAACTTCGCATTTAATGTCGACGATAAATTTGTTCAAGAGAAATTGCGGTCAAATTCACAAGTTCGCATTTAATGTCGACGATAAATTTGTTCGAGAGAAATTGCGGTCAAATCTTATCGGAAAACTGATGGATAAGTTGGAAACGCATTTAATATTTGCAGTCACAATCTGTGCAAGTCAGTGAGAAACCCACGAGTACAAGAATGTCACGTTAATTTGTGTTTTCTTTCTTCCTCTCAACGCCAATTAAATCTGATTCTTACAAACTTGCAGTCAAGACAATGGAAAAATTCCCGTCCGTTAATATACGCTACATAGCATTAAAGAAACTTTAAGAGTACTCTTTCTCGTGCCAGCCAAGGATTTAAAGTTTCCAACTGGATTAGAACATTCAATTTACAATCAATATTCATGCCGTGACACTTTACACATCAATTTTGTGCGCAATTTATGATCTTTTAATTTGAATGATTTCGAAGTACGTAGTCTCTCTAAATGGATCCATCTACTAACTGTAATATAATGGAAGGCGTGTTGGAAAATTCTTTGTTTCCAGAAGTTTTTAAGCTGCTTCTATCGTTTTTTTCTTTCCTTTCTTGTTCAACACGCAGTCCGTTCTTGATTTCAAGGGTCCACTCTGACATGAAAAACTTAGCCGTCGGGACTTATGAGCGGGATATGAACACGAGAAAAGACGTGGGAAATAAGTTAACACTAGAAATAGAGCGTTTTAGAGTCCTTAGGTGTCACCATCACTGTTATTGTACCATAGCTTCTCATAATAACTGTATGAGTTTATTTTCTTGATGTTTCTCCATAAATCATGACTCATTGAGTTTATTTCTTTCATTGTTTTCAAATAAACAGCATGATTCATCTGTATGAGTTTATTTCCTTGACATTTCTCAATAAACTACATGATTATCTATATGTATTTATTTCTTCGACATTTCCGAATAAACTATATAAATCATCCGTATGAGTTTATTTCCTTGACGTTTCCAAACAAACTACATGATTCATCTGTATGAGTTAATTTCCTTGACGCTTCTGACTAAACTAATTGATTTTATGGAAGAGCTCTAATTTCCTTGACGCTTCTGACTAAACTATTTGATTATATGGAAGAGCTCTTATTTCCTTGACATTTTCGAACAAACTACATATGATTACTAAATGGTGGAATTAATATGTTTAAATAAGTGAACACTAGACTAGACTATATGATTCATCAGGAGTTTATTTCATTGACGCTTCCAATAAACTACATGATTATCTGTATGAGTTTATTTCCTTGACATTTCCAAACAAACTACACAATTCATCTGTATGAGTTTATTTCCTCGACGTTTCAAAAACTACATGATTCATCTGTATGGATTTGATTCTTTGATGTTCAGGAAAAAACTACATGATCTATCATCAAGAAGATGAGAGCAAAACAAGAGAACAGAATTTACATGCACAATAATGTTATGGACTGTGGAAATCTCCTGTCCACAAGCTCTGATATAAAAACAATAATGGCAGGTTTGAAAGATGAATATTCTACCTATTTAAGTGTAACAAGAATTTACTGTTCATGAGCTTGCCAATATTTAACTTAAACATCCCATAAGGAATATAAATGATATCTGCAGAAACTGGAATGAAGATACATTGAAAAACAATTAATAAGGCAAAAAAGAGTGCAGGTTCATTGTGCTGCTAATAGACATTCACATAGTAGTGATACTAGGAAATGAGTCAATACCCGAACCACTACCCTTGCGTAGTGGTAACAGCAAAAATTCTTCTTTTGCTTCTATTAAGTTTGATCTCCTTGTGCTTTACCACTCGGCAAGGATAAATGTGGTGCGTTCTTGACTCATTCCCTACACATTTCTTCTTAAGCTCAACTTACTATGGTCGACTGGTGTTATATAGCATAATACTAGAGCTAGACAGCTTAAACTTCAAAACTTCTACTTGGAAGCCCACAAATATTAGCTTTCCAACAGAGAAACGAGAAACCAAAATCACTGTGGACTGGGCCCTTCTCAATCAATCAATCATATTCATTTTCTACGCCCAATGCTCCCTTGATTTTCTTCACTGTGCTGCTTATCAGATTGTTTACAGTCTCCACAGACTCCATGGTTAGTTTGGAATTGGGAAGACTGCTGACCAGAATTTGAAAGGCAACTGTGAGGAGAGAGCCGCCAACTTGCAAACTGCTTAAGCTCCTTCCAGATTCAGAAACTGCCAAAGAGCCGCCTCTGCATTGGGATCCTTCCGGAATGATTGCAAATCCAGATGGTAAAAGAGAAATGTAACTTGAATCACCCCCACTCATAACCAAATGCATGGCACCCACATCAATAGGTGCATACACTACAAGAGACCCATATGCATCTGTGCAGCATTCTTGCAAGATTAACATGGTTTGGTTCGAATTCAAACCCTGAAATATCAAAAGATCAGCCAATGTGAGTTTCAATCAAAAACATGGGAAAAGGTATAAAACCCACTTCAAAACATTACACACAATGTGAAAAAAGTTAAAACCCTAGTTTCCACAATGACAGACTAGCACTTACACTTGCCCCAAGAAGACTAACACTGTTACCAGGATCATTCCCCTTGGCAACGTTTGCCATTTCTTGCATCTGACCGCCATTGGATAGAATATCCCACTGCTTAATTTCATCCCATGTTAGTATGTTACAAAATTCCAATCAAGAAAAAACAAAAGCAAATTGTTTAAGCTCACCATTAGTACAAGAAAGCAAAAGATGGTTAAGTAATTTTTGAGGGGATTGACAATCACCTTGTTTCTAAGGGTGGCATCCCTGAGAAACTCAAACAAGCGTTGGGGAGACACAGGAAGCCAGACTGACGTGGCAGCACTCAATACTACACCAGAAGGTTCCCCAGGATCATCAGTGTTCTTCCTTGTGGTCACTCTAACATCATCATCACCATTGGATAATTTGGTCCATGTCTGCCCACTTGATGCGCTCACTCCACCACAATAATTGTTAGTCATCCTCTGAGCCAGTTTCAGCATGCTACGACGCCCACTGGGATTTGCTATCACTGAGCCACACCAAAGTAATTATCAGGCAAAATCCCAAAAAACATCATTATACAATTGATCTAGACATCAAATTATTACTTCTACTTGAACTGCAGAAATTCAAAGAGAAGTAGAACCTAGTCTATAGTAGCAGTACCACTGTAATCTCTGGATGAGACATTATTTGACATGAGAACAGCAAAGCATTCACACTGGCGCTGAAGAGTTGCTAACCAACGCCCAGCTCCAAATGCCAATCCACAATTCACCACAGTGCGGTACAATCCATGTACATCTATGTCATCATACTCCGCATGTTCCACCCATGTAACCTGACGTACAATTTATCATCCAGAAAACAAAATTTTCAGTCTTTGTAACTAGGGTACAATCTGCTACTAGGAAGCCATTAAGTTGAAAGAATTAATGATAAGTTAGAAAAAACCTGTGAATAGCCGTTGGGCAAGTCCTGAATGAGGCACCCAGATGGTCGTCTCCTATATTTGACAAAGGATGCCGGTGAGTTTTCTCTCAGACCATCCACAGAAACATCCACCACAGCCCATACACCTTCACTGTGTTTCTGGCTGAATCGTAGGAAGTTAACTTCTCTAGTTGGAACCAGTGGCGATGGAACTTGCATTTCCATGTACATCTGCAAAACCATCTAATCAAATCAATAACAATAGCCATGCAATGCAATGCACCCAGTACAGGTTTTCAAATTTCAAAAATAAGTCCCCAAAAAGTATACCAGTTGCAATGCCCCATGCCTTCCTGTGAGGCTAGATATGACTTCCAGTGTAGCTGCTTTGGACAGAATGCATGGAAACATTTCTTTCCATCGGCTCTGAGTTGTACCACAATTGCAATATTTCGATATTAGTACAGAAAAATTGAGTATCTTCATCAGCATTTAGTACAGGAAAAGCATGTTAAGTATGTTTACATACAGCATCCATGAGTGTCTCGACCAGATCCAGGCTGTTCATGAGCACGGGGCCAGATTGTCTAGTTGCCTCAGTTTTATGTGTCATGGGTTTTGGGCCAATGCCCCTTGGAAATTGACGCAAATATTCTTCATAGTTGAGCGTTTCCCTGCCATCTTCAAGACTTCTGATCCAGAGAGGCTCTTGATGCTGAAGCATTTTCATGAGCTCATCCATGGCTACAATGGCCAGTTCTGCAACCAGGGATCTGTCTATCCCCATCATTGCCCCAGTTCGGCTTTGAATATCCACAGAAGATCCTTGCAGCAACAGTAACTCAGAAGGAGGATTCATAGAAGAATGCAAGCCGTCAAAACTGTTGGCACCTGCACCCATTCCCAGCTCCAAAGATGCACCGTGCATTGCAGGGAGAGATGTCAATTGTATGGGCCTTCCGTAAAATTTTCCAGCCATTGCTGCCATCCTATCCAGCTGAAAAAATAAAAAACATAAATCCATGCAGGCAGAAAAACATAAGCATGGCGAGTTATAGAGTACCCATGAAAAACAAGCTAAATGAATCTTCAACTTCACCGCTCAGGTGTGCTTCAAAGCATGTGAGAACAATAACCTTCTGGGTCTCTAAATCTTATACAGTATAAAACAAGAAGCAAATTCAACATGGAAGAATGATAGGAAAACCATTGCACTGAAAAGATTTATAAAAAATCAAAATGCCTAATATGGGTACAGCTAAATAGGATTGCCTCGGGATTCTATTAATCAGATATTAACATTTCAGAATGCTCAAAAAATTGGTATATGCAATAAATTAGTAGTAGTTAGGCAGTGCGGTGCAGTGCAAACGGACCTCATCTTTCAGTCGAATATTCTCAATACGCAGCTGCTGCTCTTGAAGACTAATTTCTGCAATAACAGCAGGTCCTCCGCAGTTGGTGCAAATGGGATTTCTCATGGCTTCTTTAATTGCCATATTCTCCAACCGAAGCTTCTCGTTATCCTGCCTCAGGAGAGCGTTATCATGACGCTCGTGCTGAGCCTGAAAAATCCCAAGATTTGCAAAGCCAAGCCGTGATTAGACAAATTCAAGGAGCCAAAAACATGAAACCCTAAGTTGGTCAATTTAAGTTTTGCAACACGACTACAAAATTTCGGTCATACATACTTTCATCTGGGTTCTCCGATTCTGGAACCAGAACTTAATCTGGCGGGGCGCCAGCCCCAATTGCTTACTCAGAAGCTGCCTTTGCTTCTCATCCGGATGAGGGCACTCTTTGAAAAGCCTGTGGCATACCCAAAATGGAAAAACAAAAGAAAAAAAAGTCAGACACATCACTTCTCAATGGATTTGCGAACAAGTAGTATTGAATTTGTTTGAGTTCAAGAAGGGCATACGCTTCCATCTCCTGAATCTGCTGAGGAGTATGCCTGTGGTAGCGCTTCTTCTTAGGATGGTTGTTATCTTCCTGGTCATCACCAGATCCATTCCCTTCCATGTTGTCACTGCCAGACCTGCTCTCATAATCTTCATCTTTTTGCCTCCCAAGCTGAGACTCTCCACCGCTGCTCCCAAACATGTCTGGTTTTCCTTCCAAGCTGCTTGTCTGTCAAAAACAATGCCCATCATAAATACATACTCACTCACACATCCATAAACAAACAAATGGAATTAATACCCATTTCCACATCAATACCCATGTTTTTAATATAGGGAAGGAGAGGAGAACACCTACCAGCGTCAAAGAGAGCTTGGGTGCGGAGTTGTACATGTTCATGTTCATATTAGACCTTGGTGGAGGAGCAACGAAACAAGGCTGAGCCATTCCAAGAGTGTTGGAGGAGATCTCAGAGAAAAACCTCTTGTTTGAATCGTTCCTGCCCTCAAGTAAACTACCCAATCCAAAACTCATCCCAAAATGCTTGTCAGCCGTTTCTAATCCTGCTGCTATCATGGCGCCCTCTACAAGCCCATTCCTAGCAATCTACAAGGGCAAAGTAGAACAGAGAGAAAGAGGGAGAAAGGAAGGCAAGCAACAAATTGCTAGCTCTCGTCCATTCTCACCCTGTCTCTCCCAGTGGTGGGGCTGAAATGTGTGTTTGGGTTGGGTTATTCTCTCTGTTCTGGCTTGTGCTTCAAACAATCCAAATAACCCAATTCGTGCTCGCTTCCCTATATCCGCAATAGGGGAAATTCGTGCCGGGCTATTCTAGCCCTAGGGCAGCTGCAGCAGCGTTTTGTCAGGGCAAAAAGATGTGCAGAGGGTCAAGTACAGAGATACCAATATATATAATTTATTGTAACTTGGCAGGACATCTCGCCAAAAAGCAATGGCGTCAGCAGCTGATGTGCATTCACAAGTTTATTAGGGCTAATGCCAGAGCCGTACCTCTAAAAGTCTTCACCTCCCCCTCTTCTCTAACTGCAAACCCACCACAGGGAAAAAAGCCAAAACTCCCACTTCCAAACGTGCCTCGTCTCAATGACTGCCCAATCTCTTTCCCATCATTATTGTTCAAAGGTACTACCCCAAATGATAGTGAAACCAAATTGGTGGGAGTTTTAGACCCAAAGATCTAAAGATGGCAGAGGTTTTTTAGGTGAAGAAGAAGACTAGACCAAAAAGCCTGCAGAGGGATCAGCTGGTTTTTTGATAAAAAGTCATTCACTCCTCCATCCAGATTGGTAAAATTTGACACCATGTTAACAAGGCCTGCATGGCTTGTAGCAGACAGAACTGACGGATAAAACCTACTACTAAACCAACCCACACACAGTTATGACTCCTTCCCACAGACCAACCCTGATGCACATTGAAATAGCCATGAAAAAAGGATGGATGTGTTATGACTCACAGTTCACAAGAGTGAATGAATGGCAGATGAATTATACATATATATATTGTGCAGGGGAGGAGACCAATGATTGTATTAGGGTTAAAATAATCAATTGTTAAAATAGCATTTGGGAGGGTTGAATTTGAGAGAAGATATCGGGAAGGGAGAGAGATTTATTCCACCCTTCAAACCACTCAAATCTAAAATAAGAACAAGGAGGAGACACATGGGCTGAAATTTTGACCTTGGATTCTTCTCTTGTCTGACTTTTTCATACATCATGGTCAACATCACATGACTCTGTTCCCACCTGCACTAGCTACACCCTTAGCTGACCGCCCTTTCTTTCTTTCGTTCTTTCTTGCACACTCCCTTACCATTCAAACCCAAACAAAAAAAACAGTTCAATGGTATGAACAAGAGCTTAAAAAGTCCATGGGATCCCTCGATTTCCTTGTTTTGCTAAGGCTTTGGAATCATTTGTATTTGTAACCCCCAATGAAATACTCGCGTCTTCTCTTCTTACTTACCTTTCCCATGATTTCCTCGCATGGACAAATCCAAAGATAAGATACCATCTCTAGAATGTTTTAGGCCCAAGCAATTTGTTGGGGCCATCCTTACGTTCACAAGCATTTTATAAAGTCAAAGATAATTTTGTGATCAGTTGACTTTTTAAGAAGTTTGATGAAAAGGAAAGGAATGGAGTTTTTATAGGCCACGATACTAGCCATATGTTTTTGGATTTACATATGGTGACACTAATATGAAACTAGCCATATGTTTTTGGATCTACATATGGTAACAGTGATATGAGACTAGCATGTACACCTTGTGGGAGACACCTAATTGTACTACAGATGAGGTGTACATACCTTACTGGTGGAAAATCAATATCTTTAACTTGATGATGAGATACCTTATTTTCCTAACTACTCTTCTTTGTATGATAAAACAAAACTCTTTACTCAAATATCCTAATAAACTTTACACTTTAAAATCAAATTAAGTCTCATAATAAACTATTATTCTTGGATGAAGGAATGAATGAGCTTTAATGACATCCACAAGACCAAAGACTATATGGGACCATGAACAACATCATTAACATTTTTTGTTGTTTTCATTGTCATCTTTTCTATTATAGAATGTGATCTTTGAATGGTAAAACAACTCTCTTTAATCAAATGTCATAATAAACTTCATATTTTAAAATCAAATACATCTTACTATAAACTACCTTTCTTGAATGAATGAGTGAACAAACTTTAATAACATCTACAAGACCATCATTAGTCTATAAGACTCAAAACAACATCTTTAACAATTTTCAAATTCTTTTCATTCTTTCAATAGTAAAACAAATGTCATTAATGCTAATAATCTTGGCACTTTAAAATCAAATACTATTCTACTCTACCAAATAACATTGCTTACAAAATTAAGCTTCAATGAGCAACAAGATCAATGCTTAAGTAGACATTTGACTGTTAACTAGAAAAATGGCATCTTCTATCCTGATCCAACCCCCAACGCCAAACAGTACTTTGAATGTCAGATCTCTGAATCAACTTTTGAATGTAGGAATAGAAAACTGAAGCTTTTTGGCCAGACTTGTGCATGGACTTTGCCCCCACCACCCCTTGTTCTCATATACAAGGTTAAAAGAGGGGGTGAAAAGACTTTGGAAGATGAAACAATGGAGTCTGTTTGTTCATGAGTCAGATCATATATATCACGAATTTCATGACTGCATAATTGAAGGTACATGAAAAAGATGAGAAAGAGATATAATTCCAAAAATATAAGTGAGAAATTGGAAGGGATTACAAAAAAGGGCTTTATAAAAGTGGCTGTCAAAAGCGATGGTCCAACTCATGCATTGACAAAATGCACTCTAATCGTCATCATCTTTCAAGTCTTCTTACTTTTCTTCTCATTATTTTTTGTCACAGGCATTGGATGCAGTACCGCCGATCAAAACCCTAACTACTTCAGCAAATTAAAAAAAAAATTTTTTGTCAGCAATATAATTTATCTTCGGAAATTAAAAAAATGTTTTTTGTCAGCAATATAATTTAGCTTCGGAAATTAAAAAATATTTATATTTTTTTGTCAGCGATATAATTTATCGATTTCCATTATAAATCATATATTATCTCCGTACTTGACGTCGCTAATGGTAATGGACTCCCTATCCAAGAATTTTAAAGTCAACTACAAATAATATTAAACGTCATTTTCTTTCTTTTTTAATTAATAAAATAATATCGAACAGATTTTTGGGGGAGGATAAATAATTTTAAAAGTTTGTCGGTATACCAGATTGTGATCTTCTTACACTTTCTATTAAAAATTGGTATGGAGCTTTTAATAGATTTTTATATAATATTTTTTTAAAATTAAAAATTTGAAGAAATGTGTTTAAAAATTGGAAAATTAAAAATATTTCATTAAAAATTTTATAAGTTTGTCATATAAAAAATTATGATTTTCTTAGACGTTATTAAAAATTGAGTTGGGCATTTAATTGATTCGTATTTTAATATATTTTAAAAGATCAAAAAATTTAAGAAATATGTTTAATAATTTTTTAATGGGTATTTAATAGATTTTTATTATAATATATTTTAAAAGATTAAAAAAATTAAGAAATGTGTTTAGTAATTTTTCAAAGTGTTTACAACATATTTAAAAATATTCAATTTTTTATTAATTTTTTGAGAAGATAAATATTTAAAAAGTTTTTATATATAAAAAATTACAATCTTTTTAGACTTGTTATTAAAAATTGAGATAGGACTTGTAAAATATTCTTATTATAATATATTTTTAAGAGATTAAAAATTGAAGAAAATATCTTTAATAAATTTATTGTGAAGTGTTTACAACAAATTAAAAAATATTCAATTTTCTATTAGTTTTTGGGAGGATAAATATTTTAAAAGTTTGGATATTAAAAATTGTGATCTTCTTAGACTTATTCAACTTAGTTGAGTAGGAGCTTTTAATAGACCTTTATTATAATAATTTTTAAAAGATTCAAATTTTGAAAAAATTAAAAGTTGGGTAAGAGCTTTTAATAGATCTTTATTATAATAGTTTTTTAAAAATTCAAATTTTTGAAAAAATATGTTAAATAAATTCTTTGTAAATTATATTTTAAAAATTTGTAGATCTAAAAAATTATGATTTTCTTAAACTTATTATTAAAAATTAGGTTGGAGCTTTTAATAGATCTTTATCATATTATTTTTTAAAAGATAAAAATTTTAGAAAAACATTGTATAACAAATTCTTTATAAAGTGTTTACAACAAATTAAAATGTATTCAAATATATTATTAAAAATATGTTTATCTTAAATACATTAAGAAATATCAATTTGAAGATTTTTTTTTATTTAACAATTATGGATCTATTATTAAATACATACAAAGAAATAAATATTTAAGTATATTTAATATTCTATTAATTTTTTTGGAAAGATACGTATTTTAAAAGTCTTTAGATATTAAAAAAAAATGATCTTCTTAGGCTTATTATTAAAAGTTGGGTTGGAGCTTTTAATAGATCTTTATTATAATATTTTTTTAAAAGATTAAAAATTTGAAGAAATATAAGTAATAAAAAATTTGTAAAGTGTTTACAACAAATTTATAGAAATATTTAATTTTTATTATTATTTTTAAATTTATTTATTAAAAATATGATTGTCTTAAATACATTAAGAGATCAATATGAAATACTTTATTTATTTAACAATTATGATAGTTACTAAATACATATACAGACACAAATGTTTTTTTCTATTAAAGATCGAGAGTAAACAAAATACAACCAGTTGTAAACAAGGGAGGCTAAGCCTCAACCACCAAAATCACCGAGTATCTGGAATACATTACACCGAGCAAACCAAAGTCAAAAAGGAAAGGAAAAAAGCAAAGCACTACTACAGAATGTGGTCGAAAGGATCGACCCAAGCAGTCCATCCTTGGGCCCCTTCCATCCAAATCACCTTCTTTCATTCTTGGATTTGAGCTAGTATGGTAATGTGGTCAACCTCAGACATCCTATTATTGTTAATCTCTTTTTGCAGTTTCATCAGAGCCCCTTCAAAGGACGGCGGGTTGCTCGTGAGCATCCTCCACTCATAACCATTCTTCATTTCATATAAGAACATAATGGCATGGCCATCTTGTAGGAACCAAAGGAACTTGTGCATTTCAACATTCATCAAGAAGCAAACCTGTGAAGCAATTTTTTAAAAAGTGAGTCTACGAAATGACTTAGTAAGACATCTGCCATTACCATTAAACTTGTCCTCGTTTTGAAGCTTCCAAATGAACCAAAGAATATAGGAAGATAAGATAAACCAGAACAGATTAGCATCCTTCTTTAATTCATCAATATGACCAGTAATAATATTAAAAATATTTACATGGTTAGGAATGCAAAACCCAAACATTAACCAAACCTCCCTAGCAAAGGAGCAGTCAAAGAAAATATCTCTATCAGTTTCAGGAAGTTTGCAAATGGAGCACATGTCGGTAATGAGATGATTTTTCCTTAAGGGAAGTCTGTCAATTAGAAGCTGCCATTTAAAACATTGAATTTTGGGGGGAACTGAGCTTTTCCATAGTCGAGTAAAGCACTTATGCCAAGATTTATCAAGCAGATCCAAGTACCATAGCATGATAACACGGTTCACTATAGAGTCATCATTAGAGAGCGAGTCATAGATAGCACATCATTTAACATTGAGCAGAAGAGAGTCGTCTTTCCACTTGAAGGTCAAGAAGCGGTGAGAGTTGAGATCAGTAGTAGAAGGCAGAGCAAGGGTCTCACATGCATTCTTTATCATATGGTAAGTTCTTTTATGGGTGGTAGGCAAATTGTAGGAAGCGTTGAGCTCTTCCCAGCTAATCAAGATATTATTCTCAAATAAATCCTCAAAGACTCTAATGCCATAGTTGGCCCAAAGCTTAGCTAAGCAACCTTGGGTGAGGGCTAAGGGTTTGTTAGCAAGAAAAAGGTTCCACCAAATCGATCTTTCCCCATGAATAGTGTCCTTGCTGCTAACACTAGAGTTGCTATTAATAAGATGTCTAATATGCTCCCAGGCTTTCCAAATGGATTTAAAGACATGTGAGCCTTGCACAAAGACAAGAAAACTACCCGCCACAAGATTAGCAAGGGGAAGGGCTTTCCAGGATTTAGCATTCTTAGGGACACCTCTCTCAATATTATTTCTAACCAACACTTTCCAGGATTCCATGCCATCTAAGGCATAAAAAATCCATTTTGCAACAAGGGCACACTAGTAGAATTTGGCAAATATATGACCAGGTGACTAAAAGTGATCATGTTCTACCATTTTTTTAGTCACGTGACTAAAATTGATCATCTTCTACAAATATAAATGACTAAATAAATGACCAATTTGGTCATCAGGTAAAATCACAACTAAAATGACTAAATAATTAATCACTAATAATTAGCCATCAAAACAAAAATGACTAAATAATTAGTCACCCAACCAAAACTAGCTAAATGAATGATTATTACTCCTTTAAATATCTTTGACCGAATGAAGGGCTCAACAATATTTTCTAAGCTTGATCGTAGGTGAAGTCATAATCCAATAAGGGTTTGTGATGATGATGTTCCAAAACAACCTTCAAGTATATTATGGATAGTAGGAATTTGAAGTAGTGCCATTGTCTTTCACTAAAGTTCCAACCACATACATGAAATTGATGACCAAGGTGATCAAAGCCTTATAAATAACTCCACTTTACTAGTTTTGGATAATATTTTGACTTATTCAAATAATGAACATAAATATTTTCATCATCTATGTCCTGTTATGAAAAGTCTTAAAAATATAAGTTGTTTCAAAAATGAGCCAAACATGTGCCCTTTCAAGGTGTATTAGACTCAAAGTCTAAAAATTATTTCCTACCATGCAAAAGTGAACTCTAAATGCTCAATGTCAACCAATTTTCATATAAGATTTCAACTTTAATTAAGCGATTTATAACTCCATCACTTAATTAAAGTTGATTACAATGTATACATCATGAAATTTTTTCTTTTATTATATAATTTATTAATAATAACATATTTAATATATATTAAATAATAGATATCATTATTTAATAAATATTAAACATATTATAAAATAAAAATATTAATAAATGAAATAATATCCAAATTCTATGGAAAAACTCTTTATATTATTATATTTGATTTGATATATTTAGTAATTAATAATAATGAAAATATTAGGTAATAAATATTAAATATATCAGTGAGATGTAATAATAATTATTTTATTATTAATTTATTTACATATATATTATATATTATTTAATACTACATTATATATATATAACTTAATATATATAAGACAAAATTTATTATTTTCCTTAACACATAAATTATTATTTTAATTATTTTAAATTAAGCAAAAAAATGTTTTAATTGTCTTAAACTAAAATTTAAGACAAACAAAAGAAACATGCATTTCCAATCCTCTACCTTGGCGGGAATTGAATTTTTGACATGTCTTTTGGTAAGAGTTTTGTATTTTCTTATTCAGTGTCTATGGTTTCATCATATCCTCACTTGAATTATATTCCCATTGATTGATATGGAGACCAGCTAGAAGTAGTGGGGACAAAGGCAATAGTTTAAATCAACTAAGTGCAGGGGTTTTGGTAGGGGCCATTGTTGTTACAGTGTCGATCTTTCTTTTCATTCCAAAGGGAAAGAATATTTTCCACTCAGACAACATACCCACTGCCAGCAACACTACAAAGGTCAAAAGCCCTTTTCCAACCAAGGGTTTGATTGAGGGGTTGTGTATGTGAATCCCTGTAAGGCAGAAACCCAACTTAGATACACCATCAAAGTGGGCATGGATTTGACAAAATTTGACTCTGCAAAAGAGGTCAAGAAGATCTAGAGCTCACATCTGTGGTGCGAGGTACTTTTGAGAGTGAAATCCTAGGAGGACAACAGGGTGCAGTGGTCATTGGGGTTGAAATATGGTGCCCTGGCAGAACAAGTCGGGCCACTGCTTCAAACCCTAACATAAATAATGTCTTTTAGATGACCTCCATATTAGGGCTTCACAAGATTTGAAATGTTAACGTTGGGGGCAGTTTCACCGCTAGTTTATGATTTACAAAGGCCTCCACTATTGTTTGAGCCACCGTAAATGCCTATTTCCTTGGACAGTCATTTGGAATTTTGGTAATTACTGAGCCAGGTTGTTATTTTGTGGAGTCAACACTTTCTTTGGCAATGAACACTATTGGAAAGCGAGAGACAGGGGACCTGAAGGAGATCAATGATGACATTTATGGTTCGCTCAATTGTCTTATGTACGATCATGTTGTTAACGATGTTGTCACTGGCTTTCATGTCCAAGAATGAGCTCCTCCAGGCAATGGAGAAATTTGATCCTGAGAAGTTGCTTTGCCAAATGTTCATTGGTAACCTCCCAAGAAGAAAAATGGTGGCAATTAAGCAAAGCGTAAAACTGTAGAAGAACACATATTTCTACCAAGAAGTAGAGCTTCTCTTACCCCTCAGGTCGGGATTGATCTTAACTTATTTGTTTGAATATTGTGTCAATTAAGGTATTATCTAAAAAATTTCATCTCAAACATCAAGGAACCACTTTTGGGTCTATATCCAATATCTACTGAAAATATCTCATAGTCTATGACAACTATACATTTACATTAGCTACTCTGTTTATCGACTCATATGGCAATCAATGGGTTATAAACTGTTCATTTTAGCAATCAAGTGCTTTGTATTGTGATCAGTCCACAACCAATGCCTATTTTTAGAATTACTACTTCATCCTAACCCATCATTTTTTTGTCCTTGAACCAACAATATAATCTGATATCAATTGGAGTTCTACATTCTAGATATTGAAAAAATGATGACAAGCCACTTTGGAGCCTACAACCAATATCTGATAACAATATTTCATGTTCTATGACAGTACATAATAGTGAGTACTGCCATGGTTGTCTTTGTTGTGTAGCTTTTAGATAACAGGTAGTTCAACACATTGCAACCATGCCAGTGATACTATGTATGTTACTAATTGTATACTTTATGCTTTGGTAAGGAGCTGAACATAACTTTTGTTGTCTGTTTAACATATTGTAATCATGATTTCATGCAAGAAAAAAATTGAATGTTTTTTTATCAGCGTGACATTTATAACCTTAACTATCAATCTATTGTTTATTGAATGATAAATTTTGTAGATTATGCCTTTTAAAGGGTGTTAGCACAAGTCCTTTGAAATTCTTTTTCATCTTACAAATGGCAGAAAATATCATATTTTACTATTTTAATACAAAGATTTGATCCAATATAATTGTCCATAATTTTTTGTTATTCATAAGATAAGGTTCGTGGTGCATTAAAATTTGGATCTTGTTATTGGTTTCCTGGTAATGTTTGTGCATAATTTTATAATATACATTATAACTGGAGGAACAAACTTTTGATCTAGTTGTTGGTTTTTATGTGCTGGTTATGCTGGTTTTTATAGAATGTGCTATATTCAAGGGCAAATTACTAGAAATGAAATTTTCTGATATTAGTCATTTTAAGGGATTAAAGGAGATCATGAAATATTTTCTTTACTTCCTGTTTCAAAAACATGAAATTATGGGGAGTTGGGCTAATGCGACTTCTAACAACCTACTATTTTGGTCCTTGGATGTGATTATAATTAGTGATTCCTTTTGTAAATAGCAAAAATGCTCTGAATTTGACTATTCCATGCATAAAATTGCTAAGAATTAAGGAGGAGGTCCAGTTGAGATAAGGGGTAGAGAGAGATTGCACATCTTCTTCAAACTAGCCAAGAAGCAACTACTTGAATCCAAGTATGCACAAAATTCAGAGTTAGTTGATAGTCCTTTATGTACTTATTTCTTGCTAGGATTTACCAGTAATAGCCTACACAAGTTTTGAGACTTAATTGGAAAAGGAAGAGAAAGAGTTGATTTCAGGGAACCATGGAGTTATTGTTTATTGGGTGGAATAATTTTTCTTTCATGTATTAATATGAATTTTTTTGGATCCTCTCAAGTGGAACATATAATATGGGAGCATAATGTCATGTCTGCCTATGAAATTATTGAAGTGTTCTATGAACTTGTGGTTGTTCTCCCCCTATTATTGAAACCCAGAGATTAGTAATTTGTACTAAAGCCTACATATCAAATATGTGTGGATGACCACATTTGTTATGTGTGTTGATCTATTCATAACCAATTTATGTTTTTGTTAAATTTTAGTTGCAAGCAGTTCACCACATTAAGAGTTGGAGTACTTTCCAAATCTTAATATCTCCTGCATGCAAAAAGATTTAAATGTAAGTAGTTTTGTTACATCAAATTTTATCATTTTTGTGAAAATATAAGTGCTCTTGTTTTAACCCACCTAAGTTTATGCCTTTATTTTTGGTGATTGTTGGTGTGATGACCCGAATTCTCATCTTTCATCAGATAAAGCTTCCTAAAGTAAATTTGAAATTAAGGGGTTACTTAACAAGTATCATAAAGTGACGTCATCATCCTATAACTACTTTATATAGAAACATTACAATGATTTTGACCCAATTCACAGTTCTACTTATCACATCATAGTAAGAACATTGTAAATGTCACTAATGTAGGTTTCACCTCATTTTTGCTGAAACTTTGGGTGTGCTCAAGGCATTTTTTATCAAAAATTTTATTACATAAATGTTATGTGATAAAATACAACAAATCATTTGGTTGTCCAAAACTACCATTGATAAGCACATCTTGTTGCATGCAAGGAGAGTAAGGTAACAATCGTCTCAACTACTATAAAATTTACAACGATCTACATATGAATGCTACGTTAGAATTCTTATTTTAGTATTCTAGATTCAGGGTTGTTCAAGATGTCTTGTCTTGTGGAATTGTAACATTAAGTGTATCTGTAAGCTTTGGGTTGTATGAGGTCTTTTAACATATTGTTTCATTTTATACACCTATTAGCATTTGGTGAGTGTCACATAGGCTCAAGATTTGGATCCATCATCAATATGTCAGTCGTAGGCCAAACTTATATCCAGTGGCTATTCTTTCTAGTCCCAATGATCTAGATTCAATACTGGTGATTCATGAACATCATTTTAAAATAAAAATTGTTTATTTCTCTCTAGATCTCATGGAATTACTTCAGCTATAGTTGATTTTTAGGTTGTTCAAGTATAGGTTTACTTGTAGTGTCTGAAACCATGCTTTCTATATTACTAGAACATGATAGTACCAACTAGGCACCGTTAACAAATCTATTCTTGAAACTTGTGTAGTTTGATACAAAAAGTAAAAAATCTAATCTGTTTGTAGGCATATTTATAGTCTATTTTGCAAATATTCCCAGCCAGCAACTAAATACAAAATGTAAATATCAAATTTAACTTTTTTCACATGTTCATGACTTCAATCTCGCTTGCCAATGGAAAACTAGGAGCAATACAGTGTGATAATGCCAATGGTAAATCAAAGAGCTTGTATTATTAACTGTGTATAGGTTTTTAGCGAAGATGTCTTGTTGGTATAAGAATCAGTGAGGTGTTGAATTAACTTAAGGTTTTTTGAATTAAAGAGTGAGTAAGTGGAAACCTAGTGAAGTGAAAAAGTGAAGCATGGAGGCTTGAAGATAGTGTAGAATAGATGGAACTAAGAGAACACAACCAAATAGGCTTGAACACTAAAGAACCTAGAGTATGAAAACATAACCACGTTCTAATTTTTGAAAAGCATGAGCATGTTTAGTGTAGACAGTACCATGATTTTTAGAGACATGTAGACATGGGATGGAACCTTACTGTTTAGCAATTTGAACAATGGTGTTGTTCACAACCAATGTGAATGTCCCATGGATCTAGAATTTGCAGAAGAGAAATATAGTTGGTGAAATGTCTTGCTGTTACTTTTCAAATGGGAGTTTTTTAATATGTGGGAAATGTTGTGCTGGTAATTAACTCCACCATTACTTTTATTAAATAAAACAATGTTGGTAATGCAACAACAGCTTTGATGGTAGGTCTTGCACTACATACTAGGTATCCATAAATTTACTGCATCATTTAAATTCTCTGCAATGAAATGATATAACTGTTGCCATTTAAACTTTGTTTGTAATGTTTATTTCAAATTTTTGTTTTTCACAGAATCCAACATAGGAAGGGTTATCATTGCTGCAATTTTTGCCCGCTATTAAGTGCCATGAAACTGGTCAAAGAGCTGGAACTTCCATAGAGCATGGCTAGCACAACCCACCCAAATGAGAGGTAAGGATTTTTTCATGAATCCTTGCTTGGGAAATGAAGCTTGTCTATATCCAAATAATTTTTTGACATTTCCACTAATTATTCATGCCATGCACCTGCCATAATTAATATTTTTTAATATAACTCATTAATGTGACGAAGATTGTATTCCATATATGCATTTGATTTCAGAATAAGTTAAAGTGCTAATACTTGGGAGATGTAGTGTATTACCTTCTCCTCCATCAGTTGGTTGACAACTCAAGACAATTTAATTCCATTATTAAATGGTTTTTGGTTTAGTGTTTTTTCTCTCATAGTTGTGACAAATCCTTCAATATGTTCTAGAAAACTACTCAAACAAATCTGATTTGTAAATGTTGCACTTATAATAAATATACTCCACTACATAGGTACCTTAAATATTATGTTGTGTTCAATATTTATAATATTTGAATTTTGAAACAACATGCATATTGCAAAATTCATGTATCTAGTTGCTCAGTCAATAATAAAGGAATAAAGAGAAAAATTCATACAAATAAGAAACCAATATCTCTGTGTTAAAAAACCTATAGTACAAAAACTACAAAAAAGGCTAAACTTTATTTCCTTCAAAATATGATGCTCATGAGTGAAAATAGAGATGAATGGGACACTTACTTTCATATCATTCAAAACTCCTAGAACCAAGCTACTTATATCTCCATGATGACAATGTAGATACCCTTTCAATGCTTCTATATGTTTGAATTTATGCAAATTAAGATAACCATAAATGATGATTGTCTCTAAGCTACATTTTGTCCAGAACATCCCTCTATCTTTGATTTTGCACTCTTTCCTAAAACTACTTCATTTAAACTTAACAAACCTTCAGGATGGAGAGATCTAAGGCTAAAAAGGTACTGGAAACTAATTGAAACCTGAGATATATTCTTTACATTTCTTATATCTATCTTTTCAAGGACAACCATCGGAGTCCCAAGAGTAGTTGACAACATGATATCCTGGAAACTTAATTCCCCACTTAATATAAAATTCCTCAATTCTAAGCTTCAATTCCTTATAACTCTCTTTATGTGAGTGTACGAACAACAATAGGAATTGAATGAAAGACAAGTTTCAATTGGAAATTAGTGATTGTATGGTTGTTTAAAAGTCTTATTTTGATTCTTTTATTTCACTATGCATTAAAGAAGGGTTTCCAACATTCATACTCAACTGTTGAATGCTTGGAGACTTCTACATCTTGACTATTCCTTGCGTTTAAGACAGCATAATGTTGTCTATGACAACAAATATATTGTTTCCTTGAAGTTTCTTTACCTTTACTCATGTAATAGAGTTTGGTTAAGCATTTATAAGATTCCATAAGATAGTATCAGGGTACATCACATGATTTTAAGGGTTTGAGAGTCATCCTACATGACTATTCCTACCCCAACAGTGAATTGATTGATTTTGCTAAGTTTTACTTTGTTTTGAGGAGTATTTTGTAACCTAGACCATTTCCATGGAACCAAAGGCCTAGAACCCATGGAAAGAGGATACTAGCATTTTATTATACAATTATAATGTTCTTATTTGTAGATATTTTGTTGAAGTAAGTGATCATAGGTTGAAACAGGGTGTTTTATGTATTGAAAATGATGGCACAAGTACAACAGTGAGATTTTTTCCTTAAGGGAAAGGCATTTTTATGACTTGGATAGTCATATGTTGGAATATTTATGTTGAATCAATCACAAAGAAGGTTTGTAAGTGTTTGGAGAAAGGAGTTTGAAGAAACCCTCAAATCAAGGGTTTAAGAGGTCTAATTTGGAGATTTTGGTGTTCTTGAGGTGATGGGTTAAAATACTCTTATATTTAGAGGTTTGAAAACATATTGAGACACTTCTAAAAGTTAGGAGTCTTGGGGATATAATTAACTAGGTGATGTTTTGTAAAATCACCCAATTTTAGTGCATTTTGGGGCCACATAGTGAGGACAATCATACATGGTCCAAAGGAGTCTATATTGATCTTGTAGTATGTTGTGGTAGGGTCAAAATGGTATCTAAATATATCATTTTTTGTGTTCATCCTTTGGGAAAGTATAGAGTTATGATCCATTTTATCGCTGGACAGGGCTATTGGACATGGCAATTAGGCCTCTAGGACTATTTAGTGACTTTTTGCTATTGTGACTAGAAGATAAGTATAGAAACCTCAAAAAAACCTTAATCCATCCTTATATACATGAAAAAATTCAAATCTATCATTAGTTTTCATTTTGAAGAGTCTTGGTTGGGTGGAGTCTTATAAAGCCATTGTGCACCTTTGGGAAAAGTGTGGGTTTCTAAGTCTAATTGGAAAACTTAGTTGGTGAATAAGGTCCACTACCCTTTATAAGCTTCAATATCCTCACTTATATATTATGTTGCTTTCTTTCTTTAATTTGTTAGCTTTGATTCTAGATCCCCGTTTGCCCGGGTACTTCACTTTTGTAATAGTTGTATGTTCTAGTCCCATTGAGATATTATCATAATATTTCGTCAAACACTTTGAATCTATTAGAGGCACTATTTTCCAATAATGTAAATAGGCCTATTTACCCTAGCACCTGTGTAACATATGGAGAGCCTAAGACAATGTTGGTAACTAAGGATACACCTCAAGTATGTTTCTAACTTATTGCTTATTTTGCAACATATGTTCTACTTGTGATTGCACATGTTACTAGTTTTTGTTTTTATCAAGATACAGTCCATATGTGCTTTTTTCTTCTATTGATTCAATTTTGAAGGGATCCCATTAATATGGTCTACTTCTATGATATTTATCCCACAGCATCTCAGCAGACTGTAAAACATTTTTTTCCCAGTTATGAAAAATTGATGTGGAGTTGTAGTATAAATAGGAGATTGTTTTGTTTTGTTAGGTTACCATTAATCCCATGGATTGGCAAAAAAAATGGAAGAGGAGATGATAAGAAGCTATGCTAGAAGCTCAGATCTAGGAGTAACAATCTTGAGGTCAACATCTGATATCAGTGGACATACATTTACACGTAAATCATTCCTCTATGAACAACTAGTAATATATACTCAATTATACAATACACATTTGTAATAATTATCAAAAACATTTAATATTTTTCTACTGCCATATTTATTTTACTAGAATTTGATAGAATGTTCATTTAATTATGATACTTCTCTTAATGACATTCTTCATCTGTGTATTGCCTTTTGTATTAGTGGGGCTCGATAACAATCTCCATAATTTATTGGGAAAGAACAATTTTCTTAGAATTTAGATTTTTATTTTACTTTGACACTATCTAAGTTGCCAAATTGAAATGAGGTATGAGTGTGAGTGTAGGTGTGTTGATGTCATTTTTCGATGCGACATTTTGGTCTACCTAGTTGGGCATAAGCTCTTAGAAGATGTCATTAGATGAGATTGATGGAGATTAATGTAAGAACATTAGTAGTAGCAACATAAATATTTTATCACTAAGTGCTCTTAGGGAAATGGGTTTAGATGATCATGACCAGAAATAGTAGTTATTTGGGCTATTTTCATTTGGGAAAGCAGTCCACAAGATAGAGAATTGCATATTGTGGGGGTCTATTTTTTATTATCCTCTGCACGGGATAATCAAATGCTTCAATATATATATTATTTCCAACAAAAAATTTAATATTCAAACCAATACTCCAGTGTATCCCCATGCACACCTTCAAATATAATCACACCAATTAATAGTGACTTCTAGTGTTTGACTTCAGAGGGAATCGATAATATGTCAATGAACAATGTGTTTGCCAAAGTATTTAGTCTACCACTTTTGACTTAAATAATCAAATCGCCCAAATATGAATTGGCCCCACAGCTCAATTTGCTTCATTAATATAAGCATCCCATTAATAAAATTATCGTGAATATTATCTATAGGTAGCCGAACTAAATGCTACCTAATAGATATGTTAACCAGAACTCTTCGAATATTCTTTTGAAGTGATGTAACCGACTCAATTAAACTTTGTTAATACAAAAAAATTACCGATAATATTTGTTCAAAAATGATCTTCGGGAACGGATTCCAGTCCTGTTAGAATAACTAAGAGGGGGGTGAATCTATTATCCACAGTCCCAATCACAAAATGTATATCCAAAAACAATTTACTAAAAACTTCTGCAACTTGGTAAACTAAAGTAGTATTTTGTTTGTGCTTTTATCGATTACCAGTTAATAACATATAGTTCTTACCGATTAAATCCAATATGAAACATGTAAAGTATGATAACAAACAATCATCACAATCAAGACATAACACAAGAGATTTAACTTGGAAACCCTGTGAAGGGAAAAACCACTTGGGACCGGAAACCCAAAAATTGTTCACTTTTCTAAAGTGAGGTCGATGAAGACCCAACCTTGTTAAAGGTTACAAACACATTGTGAGGTGTGACCTTGTTAGAGGATTTTAGACCAACCGTTATCATCCAACCAACATTCACTATGGGGTTGAAAGGATAACAAATGTACACTCTATGAATGACATTACAAGACTTTCTAGTCTACTCTGTTAAGAGATTTATCTGTTTACAATTGTTAAAATGTAACAACAATTGATCTGATTACAACACAACTTCAATTGTAGATTATCAGATCTATGTTAAGCTCATTCAAATCATCTGATTAATATATCAATTATGTTTCAATCAATATTTAGTAACTTATTATTGCTTGGTAATAGCTTTATGATGCTCAGTAATCTCTGCAGTTCGATTCTCCTTAACCAATCTGATCAGGCATGCATGAAGCTTGTTCATGCGATATCTCTGCAGTCTCCTTCCGACATGATTTCATCGTGAAATCCTAGTCTCTTAAATAGACAAGTAAACCATTTTAATTCCATCCATCAGATTTTGTCACTTAATCTCCTTTGTTGATTTTGCCACTTAAACCTTCCTCGACTGATGTGTCAGTAACACATTTTATTTCAATCCCTTAGATCTTCTTCAAATTATGTTAGCCGTCAATCTTCGTAACAAACATTATCTTCATCTCTGATTTCGAGGTACTTTACAGCTCATCACATTCCATTGGCTAAACTAGTCATTTAGTTCTTTTCTTCTGCTCGGTTAACAAAGAAATGTGTTGGTGAACACAAGCTCGGTTTATACTATGCTCGGTATACACTTGATGCAGGAGCATCCTGGGTGTAAGAGCAATCTTGCATCACCCAAAAATATTTCTATTATTATATTCAATAAGGGCTATTTTGTGTAGAGCTGCTCTTGATGGAAAGTTACTATTTTTGGTAATTTTCGTATGTGTTCAGAATGATTTGATTTCTTTCTTGGAGGTTCATTTTGGTCATATAAGTCTGCCAGTAAAGTTTCATTGCGAGATCAAGTGTATATTGGAAGATATTGAAGATTTTCGGTATTGGCAGCAGGGTACAAAAACTTTGAACTCAATTTTGAAGGCTTTAGAGGCTCCGGATGAGGTCAAAAATTTGGGTGACAAGTGCTTACGCTAATCAAGCCTGTAGAGCGCTTCGTGGCATTTTCGAAATGGGGTTATAATAGCCGATCGAGTCAACTGGTGATGACTTATGGTCTTCAGAAGTTGGGCCACCTGAAATGGCGGAAAATAATTTTCTTCAAAATTTATGTTCGGGTTTCAAAGGTTATCTTGAGCCGACTATGATGTAATAAAATGTAAAATAAAATAATTCTAAGTTTGGTCGGCCTTATTGGCTAAAATTCTGGAACCTTCCCAGACAGTGGAAAATTGCCTATATAAGGAAGGTTGTATTATTATCTTAGGCAGTTCAGAATAGTTCTGGGTAGTAGATCTGGGTAATAGTTCGAGGCTTTGTCCTACAGAATATTGTAAGGGAATGCCCATGTGGCTTTGCATATTGTAATTCTGAAAGTTTGTAATTCCACATTTGTGAAGATAATAAGAAGCCAATTTTCTGTCCTTGCATATTGTTGTTGTTTCTCTATTTCTGTTATGTGTTTGTGGTATTAAGGGGAGCACCCTTCATCAAGTGGTATCAGAGCAGGAGTTCTTGAGTGTGTAAACAGATCGCCGACTGTGAGGCAGTTTGCACCAGGACCGTGGTTAGGGTTTCAACACGCATCGCGAAAATGCCTCCACGAAGAGAACGTGGCAGAAGAGCTAGTGCTATGACACCTGAGGTTAGAGAGCTGTAGAGACAAGTGCGAGCATTGCAAGAAGAGATTCACAGAGGAATGAATCTTAATGTCAGAGATGAAAGCGAGGATGAAGCCGAAGAAAAATATAAGAAGGAGAAGCCGAAGTTGTGAACCAGGAGGAAGAAAGATTTTTTCGGGCGATTTTCAAGATTGGGAAAAGACCTAAGATTGGGGTTCCTACATTTTTTGAAAATCTTAACCCAGAGGAATTGATCGACTGGATCAATAAATGTGAGGAATATTTTGAGTATGAAGATGTTGAGGATCCTGATAGGGTCAAATTTGCGAAAGCCAGACTGAAAAGTCATACGAAGATATGGTGGCAAGAGATTCAGTTGGAGCGAAATAGAAGGGGAAAGGAGAAAATCACGAGATGGGATTGGATGGTGGATAAATTAAAGCGATAGTTCATTCCTGTTGATTATGAGCTTGACCTACTGAAGAAAATGCAGAGTTTGAAGCAAGCAGGAAGATCTGTGCAGGAGTATACAGAGGAGTTCTATCGACTTCTCATCAGAATAGGTCATGCAGAAGCTGATAAGGAGAAAGTTGCCCGATACCTTAATGGGTTATGGCCAAGCATTCAGGAGGAGCTGAATCTGGTTCGAATGAACAGTATTGAAGAGGTATATCAGTTTGCCCTAAAAGTAGAGGAAAAGCTGAACAAGAAATTTGAGAGCAGACAAAATAGAAGGAGTCGAGGTGGACGATCTGATGGACGGTCATATAGTGGCCGAAATGAAGATCCGAAAAAGAAGGATGAGGCCAGTAGCAGTCAGAATCAGCGAGAAAATAATTCCAATCGCTTCAAGGATCAGAATAATAAAGATCAAAGAAGAAGAGGAAGAGGACAAGGATCTGGAAGAGGTGGCTTCCGTGGAACATGTTTTCACTGTGGAAAAGAAGGTCATAGGGCATTTGAATGTCCTCAGCGCCAAGGCAGAACAGACAGGAGAAATGAAAACCAGGCCAGAGTTGCACATGTCGATGAAAATGCTAGATCATCAAATTCTAAAGATGCTGAAAGAGGAGAAACGCTAATTAACAGAAGAGTCTTGCTGAGTGGTGATAATGAACTTGAACAAAGGAGGAGCCTGTTTCGCACTAGATGCAAGTGTGAGGGTAAATGCTATGATGTGATTATCGATAGTGGAAGCACTGACAATTTGGTGTCAGAAGAGATGGTGACAAAGTTGAAGCTCAAGAGACAGAAACACCCACATCCATATCGGATTGCCTGGGTACAAGATGACCACAAGGTCATGGTTAATAAACAATGCCTGGTGAAGTTCAAGATTGGCGGATACCAAGATGAGGTATTGTGTGATATCATATCTATGGATGCATGTCATATGTTGTTGGGTAGACCATGGCAGTTTGACAGATGTGCTGTACATGATGGTCGTGCGAATACCTATTCCCTGACAAAGGATGGAGTGCGACATAAGCTAAAACCATTGAAGGAGACTGAAGATAAGGTATGTGGTAATGCAAGGATTTCTTTTGTTGATGGAAGAAATTTTCTAGATGGTATGAGGCATGAGCATGTATGTTTTGCTTTAATTCCAAAAGCTGGTAAAGAGGAAGTAGAAGATGTTCCTGTAGAAGTTGCAGATTTGTTGAATGAGTTTCAGGATATTGTATCCGATAACGTCCCTGATGGATTACCACCAGTCAGGAAGATTAGTCATCAGATGGACTTGATCCTAGGAGCGAGTTTGCCGAATAAGGCAGCACACAGAATGACACCTGCAGAAAGTGAGGAGTTGAACAGACAGATACATGAACTGTTACAGAAAGGATTGATCCGTGAGAGTCTGAGTCCCTGTGCTGTACCGGCGGTATTAGCACCAAAGAAGAATGGAGAATGGAGGATGTGTACAGATTTTAGGGCAATAAACAAGATCACAATCAAGTACAGGTTTCCATTGCCACGAATGGATGATATTATGGACTGTTTGAGTGGAGCTGTGTATTTCTCAAAGATAGATCTGAAGAATGGATATCATCAGATTCGGATCAGAGAAGGAGATGAATGAAGACTGCCTTCAAGACAAAGGAAGGACTATATGAGTGGTTAGTCATGCTTTTTGGGCTAACCAATGCACCGAGCACTTTCATGCGGCTCATGAACGAGGTTCTAAAAGAATTTCTGAGTAAGTTTGTCATTGTTTACCTAGATGATATTTTGATCTTTAGTAAGACATTGGATGAGCATATGATGCATATTCGTATGGTATTTGAGAAGTTGAGAAAAGAGAAATTGTTAATTAATTTGAAAAAGTGCAATTTTGTGAAGAAAGAGTTGGTGTATTTGGGGTTTGTAGTTTCAGCAGAAGGTCTAAAAATGGACCCAGAGAAGGTACATGCTATCCTTGAATGGCCTACTCCAAAGAGTGCTATTGAGGTAAGATTTTTTCATGGTCTAGCTAATTTTTACAGATTGTTTATCAAAAAATTTAGCAGTATTTGTGGACCCTTGACTGAAACAATGAGAGGGGATAGAAAAGAGTTTAAGTGGACTAATGGGGCAAAAAAAAGTTTTCAATTGTTGAAACAAAAAGTTGCAGAACAACCTGTTTTAGCACTTCCAGATTTTAATAAGGTGTTTCAAGTAGATTGTGATGCTAGTGGTACTGCAATAGGAGCTGTTATGAGCCAAGAAGGTAAACCTGTTGCTTATTTCAGTGAGAAGTTAAATGATGCCAAGAGGAAATATTCTGTTTATGATCAAGAATTTTATGCTATAGTTCAGGCATTAAATAAAGAAGTGGAGACATTATCTGCTTCCTAAGGAGTTTGTTTTGTATACTGATCATCAAGCTTTGCAATATTTGAATAGTCAAGGAAAATTGAATCAAAGACATTTGAAATGGGTTGAGTTTTTGCAGAGTTATACATTTATTTTGAAACATAGGAGTGGAAAGTCTAATAGGGTTGCAGATGCTCTTAGCAGAAGGCAACTATTGCTGACAGAAATGCAGATTGAAGTGGTTGGGTTCAAAGAACTCAAGAATTTGTATCCAGAGGATCCTAATTTTGGTGAAGCTTTGAAAGCTTGTACAGAACCTGTTACTCTAGACAGGAGGAAATGGTTCGATTTCATCATCCAGGATGATATGCTATTCAGAGGGAGTCAGTTGTGCATTCTAGGAAGTTCTATAAAGGAGAATCTCATCAAAGAGAAGCATAGCGGAGGATTGGCTGGACATTTTGATCGTGATAAAACCCTTGGTTTGGTTAGTGAGAATTATTATTGGCCACAGTTGCAGCAAGATGTGAAGAAGTTTGTACAGAGCTGCAGAGTATATCAGATGGCGAAAGGAGTGAAGCAGAATACAGGGTTGTATCAGCCATTACCCGTACCAAAGAAGCCTTGGGAGGATATCAGCATGGACTTTGTTTTTGGTTTACCGAGGACTCAGCAAGGACATGACTCAATTTTTGTGGTCGTTGACAAATTTTTAAAGATGACACATTTCATTCCCTGCAAAAAGACTAATGATGCTGTTCATGTAGCAGAATTATTTTTCAGAGAAGTAGTGAGACTTCATGGTTTGCCAAAGACCATAGTTTCAGATCGGGACACTAAGTTTGTTGGATATTTCTAGCGTACATTGTGGAAGAAGTTGAAGACAGATTTGAAGTTCAGTTCATCACATCATCCACAGACTGATGGACAGACAGAGGTGGTGAATAGGAGTTTGAGAAATTTGCTGAGATGTTTGGTTGGAGATAAGCCAACAAGATGGGATTTGATTTTACCACAGGCAGAATTTGCATACAATAATTCTGTCAACAGGAGCACTGGTAAATCACCATTCCAGATTGTATATGGAAGTAGTCCAAGAAATGCATCTGAATTGAGGAAGATAGATAAAGGAGAAATAAGTAGTGCTGAAGTTGAAGATTTTATAGAACACTTGAAGAACATCCATGAGGAGGTGAGGAAGCATATTACCAAGATGAACGCACAGTATAAGGCTAAGGCAGATGAGAAAAGGAGGTATAAGGAATTTCAGGTTGGTGATGAAGTCATGGTTCATTTGCGGAAGGAGCGGTTTCTAATTGGTACATATAACAAGCTGAAAATGAAGAAGTTTGGACCATGTAGGATATTGAAGAAACATGATTTAGAAAATGCATATGAGGTAGAATTGTCTACTGAGCTAAATATTTCACCAGTGTTTAACATTTCAGATCTGACAGAGTATCATGAAGGAAGTGTTGAAGATGAGATCACAACAGCATAGTGGAGTATTTCAGCAACTAGTTCAGACACTAAGGAGATCGAAGATATACTGGATAGTCGTGTTGGCAGAAGCACAAGGAATAGGACATATGAAGAATATCTGGTCAAGTGGAAAGGACGACCTGTTGAAGATTCATCATGGCTGACAAAGGAGGAGGTTAACCGTCTTGGTTTTCCTCTGCACACCTGAGTCGTGACATGGTCACTTCTGAAATTACCCTGGGTGTCTGATGCAGGAGCATCCTGGGTGTAAGAGCAATCTTGCATCACCTAAAAATATTTCTATTTTTATATTCAATAAGGGTTATTTTGTGCAGAGCTGCTCTTTATGGAAAGTTACTATTTTTGGTAATTTTTGTATGTGCTCAGAATGATCTGATTTCTTTCTTGGAGGTTCATTTTGGTCATATAAATGTGCCAGTAAAGTTTTATTGCCAGATCAAGTGTATATTGGAAGATATTAAAGATTTTCGATATTGGCAGCAGGGTACAGAAACTTTGAACTCAGTTTTGAAGGCTTTAGAGGCCCCGGATGAGGTTAAAAATTTAAATGATGAGCGCTTGCATTAATTAAGCCTGTAGAGCGCTTCGTGGCGTTTCTGAAATGGGGTTATAATAGCCGATCGGGTCAACTGGTGATGACTTATGGTCTTCGGAAGTTGGGCCACCTGAAATGGCGGAAAATAAGTTTTTTCAAAATTTCTGTTCGGGTTTCAAAGGTTATCTTGAGCCGACTATGATGTAATAAAATGTAATATAAAATAATTCTAAGTTTGGTCGGCCTTATTGGCTAAAATTCTGGAACCTTCCCAGACGGTGGAAAATTGCCTATATAAGGAAGGCTGTATTATTGTCTTAGGCAGTTCAGAATAGTTCTGGGTATTAGATTTGGGTAATAGTTGGAGGCTTTGTCCTACAGAATATTGTAAGGGAATGCCTATGTGGCTTTGCATATTGTAATTCTGAAAGTTTGTAATTCCACATTTGTGGAGATAATAAGAAGCCAATTTTCTGTTCTTGCATATTGTTGTTGTTTCTCTATTTCTGTTATGTGTTTGTGGTATTAAGGGGAGCACCCTTCATCAAGTGGTATCAGAGCAGGAGTTCTTGAGTGTGTAAATAGATCGTCGACTGTGAGGCAGTTTGCACGAGGACCCTGGTTAGGGTTTCAACGCGCATCGCGAAAATGCCTCCACGAAGAGAACGTGGCAGAAGAGCTGGTGCTGTGACACCTGAGGTTAGAGAGCTGCATAGACAAATGCGAACATTGCAAGAAGAGATTCGCAGAGGAATGAATCTTAATGTCAGAGATGAAAGCGAGGATGAAGCCGAAGAAGAATATCAAGAAGGAGAAGCCGAAGTTGTGAACCAGGAGGAAGAAAGACTTTTTCGTGAGATTTTCAAGATTGGGAAAAGACCTAAGATTAGGGTTCCTACATTTTTTGAAAATCTTAACCCAGAGGAATTAATCGACTAGATCAATGAATGCGAAGAATATTTTGAGTATGAAGATGTTGAGGATCCTGATAGGGTCAAATTTGCGAAGGCCAGACTGAAAGGTCATGTGAAGATATGGTGGCAAGAGATTCAGTTGGAGCGAAATAGAAGGGGAAAGGAGAAAATCACAAGATGGGATCGGATGGTGGATAAATTGAAGCGACAGTTCATTCTTGTTGATTATGAGCTTGACCTATTGAAAAAAATGCAGAGTTTGAAGCAAGCAGGAAGATCTGTGCAGGAGTATACAGAGGAGTTCTATCGACTTCTCATCAGAACAGGCCATGCAGAAGCTAATAAGGAGAAAGTTGCCCGATACCTTAATGGGTTAAGGCCAAGCATTCAAGAGGAGCTGAATCTGGTTCGAATGAACAGTATTGAAGAGGCATATCAGTTTGCCCTAAAAGTAGAGGAAAAGTTGAACAAGAAGTTTGAGAGCAGACAAAATGGAAGGAGTCGCGGTGGACGATCTGGTGGACGGTCATATGGTGGCCGAAATGAAGATCTAAAAAAGAAGGATGAGGCCAGTAGCAGTCAGAATCAGCGATGAAATAATTTCAATCGCTTCCAGGATCAGAATAATAGAGATCAAAGAGGAAGAGGAAGAGGACAAGGATCTGGAAGAGGTGGCTTCCGTGGAACATGTTTTCACTGTGGAGAAAGAGGTCATAGGGCATTTGAATGTCCTCAGTGCCAAGGCTCAACAGACAGGAGAAATGAAGGCCAGGCAAGAGTTGCACATGTCGATGAAGATGCTAGATCATCAAATTCTGAAGATGCTGAAAGAGGAGAAACGCTAATTAACAGAAGAGTCTTGCTGAGTGGTGATAATGAACCTGAACAAAGGAGGAGCCTATTTCGCACTAGATGCAAGTGTGAGGGTAAATGCTGTGATGTGATTATCGATAGTGGAAGCACTGACAATTTGGTGTCAGAAGAGATGGTGACAAAGTTGAAGCTCAAGAGACAGAAACATCCACATCCATATCGGATTGCCTAGGTACAGAATGACCACAAGGTCATGGTCAATGAACAATGCTTGGTGAAGTTCAAGATTGGCGGATACCAAGATGAGGTATTGTGTGATATCATATCTATGGATGCATGTCATATGTTGTTGGGTAGACCATGACAGTTTGACAGATGTGCTGTACATGATGGTCGTGCGAATACCTATTCCCTGACAAAGGATGGAGTACGACATAAGCTAAAACCATTGAAGGAGACTGAAGACAAGGTATGTGGTAATGCAAGGATTTCTTTTGTTGATGGAAGAAATTTCCTAGATGGTATGAGGCATGAGCATGTATGTTTTGCTTTAATTCCAAAAGCTGGTAAAGAGGAAGTAGAAGATGTTCCTGTAGAAGTTGCAGATTTGTTGAATGAGTTTCAGGATATTGTATCTGATAACGTCCCTGATGGATTACCACTAGTCAGGAAGATCAATCATCAGATGAACTTGATCCTAGGAGCGAGTTTGCCGAATAAGGCAGCACACAGAATGACACTTGCAGAAAGTGAAGAGTTGTACAGATAGGTACATGAACTGTTACAGAAAGGATTGATCCGTGAGAGTCTGAGTCCCTGTGCTGTACTGGCAGTATTAGCACCAAAGAAGAATGGAGAATGGAGGATGTGTACAGATTTTAGGGCAATAAACAAGATCACAATCAAGTACATGTTTCTATTGCCACGAATGGATGATATTATGGACTGTTTGAGTGGAGCTGTGTATTTCTCAAAGATAGACCTGAAGAGTGGATATCATCAAATTCGGATCAGAGAAGGAGATGAATGGAAGACTGCCTTCAAGACAAAGGAAGGACTATATGAGTGGTTAGTCATGCCTTTTGGGCTAACCAATGCACCGAGCACTTTCATGCGGCTCATGAATGAGGTTCTGAAAGAATTTTTGGGTAAGTTTGTGATTATTTACCTAGATGATATTTTGATCTTTAGTAAGGCATTGGATGAGCATATGATGCATATTCGCATGGTATTTGAGAAGTTGAGAAAAGAGAAATTGTTGATTAATTTGAAGAAGTGCAATTTTGTGAAGAAAGAGTTGGTGTATTTGGGGTTTGTAGTTTCAGTAGAAGGTCTAAAAATGGACCCAGAGAAGGTACAGGCTATCCTTGAATGGCCTACTCCAAGGAGTGCTACTGAAGTAAGATCTTTTCATGGTCTAGCTAGTTTTTACAGAAAGTTTATCGAAAATTTTAACAGTATTTGTGGACTCTTGACTGAAACAATGAGAGGGGATAGAAAAAAGTTTAAGTGGACTAATGGGGCAGAAAAAAGTTTTCAATTATTGAAACAAAAAGTTACAGAACAACCTATTTTAGCACTTCCAGATTTTAATAAGGTGTTTCAAGTAGATTGTGATGCTAGTGGTACTGCAATAGGAGCTATTATGAGCCAAGAAGGTAAACCTGTTGCTTATTTCAGTGAGAAGTTAAATGATGCCAAGAGGAAATATTCTATTTATGATCATGAATTTTATGCTATAGTTCAGGCATTAAATAAAGAAGTGGAGACATTATCTGCTTCCTAAAGAGTTTATTTTTTATACTGATCATCAAGCTTTGCAATATTTGAATAGTCAAAGAAAATTAAATCAAAGGCATTTGAAATGGGTTGAGTTTTTGCAGAGTTATACATTTATTTTGAAACACAAGAGTGAAAAGTCTAATAGGGTTGCAGATGCTCTTAGCAGAAGACAACTATTGCTGACAGAAACGCAGATTGAAGTGGTTGGGTTTAAGGAACTCAAAAATTTATATCCAGAGGATCTTGATTTTGGTGAAGCTTGGAAAGCTTGTACAGAACCTATTACTCTAGACAGGAGGAAATGGTTGGATTTCATCATCCAGGATGATATGCTATTCAGAGAGAGTTAGTTGTGCATTCCACGAAGTTTTATGAGGGAGAATCTCATCAAGGAGAAGCATAGCGGAGGATTGGCTGGATATTTTGGTCGTGATAAAATCGTTGGTTTGGTTAGTGAGAATTATTATTGGCCATAGTTGTAGCAAGATGTGAAGAAGTTTGTACAAAGCTGCAGAGTATGTCAGATGGCGAAAGGAGTGAAGCAGAATACAAGGTTATATCAACCATTACCCGTACCAAAGAAGCCTTGGGAGGATATCAGCATGGACTTTGTTTTTGGTTTACCGAGGACTCAGCGAGGACATGACTCAATTTTTGTGGTGGTTGACAGATTTTCAAAGATGACACATTTCATTCCCTACAAGAAGACTAATGATGCTGTTCATGTAGCAAAATTATTTTTCAGAGAAGTAGTGAGACTTCATGGTTTGCCAAAGACCATAGTTTCAGATCGGGACGCTAAGTTTGTTGGATATTTCTGGCGTACATTGTGGAAGAAGTTGAAGACAGATTTGAAGTTCAGTTCATCACATCATCCACAGACTGATGGACAGACAGAGGTGGTGAATAGGAGTTTGAAAAATTTGCTGAGATGTTTGGTTGGAGATAAGCCAACAGGATGGGATTTGATTTTACCACAGGCAGAATTTGCATACAATAATTCTGTCAACAGGAGCACTGGTAAATCACTATTCCAAATTGTATATGGAAGTAGTCCAAGAAATGCATCTGAATTGAGGAAGATAGATAAAGGAGAAATAAGTAGTGCTGAAGCTGAAGATTTTGCAGAACACTTGAAGAACATCCATGAGGAGGTGAGGAAGCATATTACCAAGATGAACGCACAGTATAAAGCTAAGGCAGATGAGAAAAGGAGGTATAAGAAATTTAAGGTTGGTGATGAAGTCATGGTTCATTTGCGGAAGGAGCGGTTTCCAGTTGGTACATAGAACAAGCTGAAAATGAAAAAGTTTGGACAATGTAGGATACTGAAGAAACATGATTCAGGAAATGCATATGAGGTAGAATTGCCTACTGAGCTAAATATTTCACCAGTGTTTAACATTTCAGATCTGATAGAGTATCATGAAGGAGGTGTTGAAGATGAGATCACAGTAGCACAGTGGAGTATTCCAGCAATTAGTTCAAACACTAAGGAGATCGAAGATATACTGGACAATCGTGTTGGCAGAAGCACAAGGAACAGGACATATGAAGAATATCTGGTCAAGTGGAAAGGATGACCTGTTGAAGATTCATCATGGCTGACAAAAAAGGAGGTTAGCCGTCTTGGTTTTCATCTGCACACCTGAGTCGTGACAGGGTCACTTCTCAAATTACCCTAGGTGTTTGATGCAGGAGCATCCTGGGTGTAAGAGCAATCTTGCATCACCCAAAAATATTTCTATTTTTATATTCAATAAGGGTTATTTTGTGCAGAGCTGCTCTTTATGGAAAGTTACTATTTTTGGTAATTTTTGTATGTGCTCAGAATGATCTGATTTCTTTCTTGGAGGTTCATTTTGGTCATATAAGTCTGCCAGTAAAGTTTCATCGCCAGATCAAGTGTATATTGGAAGATATTGAAGATATTCGGTATTGGCAGCAGAGTACAGAAACTTTGAACTCAGTTTTGAAGGCTTTAGAGGCTTCGGATGAGGTCAAAAATTTGGGTGACGGGCGCTTGCGCCAATCAAGCCTGTAGAGCACATCGTGGCATTTCCGAAATGGGGTTATAATAGCCGATTAGGTCAACTGATGATGACTTATGGTCTTCGGAAGTTGGGCCACCTGAAATGGCAGAAAATAATTTTCTTCAAAATTTCTGTTCGGGTTTCAAAAGTTATCTTGAGCCGACTATGATATAATAAAATGTAAAATAAAATAATTTTAAGTTTGGTCGGCCTTATTGGCTAAAATTTTGGAACCTTCCCAGACGATGAAAAATTGCCTATATAAAGAAGGCTGTATTATTGTCTTAGGCAGTTTAGAATAGTTCTGGGTAGTAGATCTGGGTAATAGTTCAAGACTTTGTCCTACAGAATATTGTAAGGGAATGCCCATGTGGCTTTGCATATTGTAATTCTGAAAGTTTGTAATTCCACATTTGTGGAGATAATAAGAAGCCAGTTTTCTGTTCTTGCATATTGTTGTTGTTTCTCTATTTCTGTTATGTGTTTGTTGTATTAAGGGGAGCACCTTTCATCAAGTGGTATCAGAGCAGGAGTTCTTGAGTGTGTAAATAGATCGCCGACTGTGAGACAGTTTGCACGAGGACCGTGGTTAGGGTTTCAGCGCGCATCGCGAAAATGCCTCTACGAAGAGAACGTGGCGGAAGAGCTGGTGCTGTGACACCTGAGGTTAGAGAGCTGTAGAGACAAGTGCGAGCATTGCAAGAAGAGATTCACAAAGGAATGAATCTTACTGTCAGAGATGAAAGCGATGATGAAGCCGAAGAAAAATATCAAGAAGGAGAAGCCGAAGTTGTGAACCAGGAGGAAGAAAGACTTTTTCGGGTGATTTTCAAGATTGGAAAAAGTCCTAAGATTGGGGTACCTATATTTTTTTGAAATCTTAACCCAGAGGAATTGATCGACTGGATCAATGAATGCAAGGAATATTTTGAGTATGAATATGTTGAGGATCCTGATAGGGTCAAATTTGCGAAAGTCAGACTGAAAAGTCATGCGAAGATATGGTGGCAAGAGATTCAGTTGGAGCGAAATAGAAGGGGAAAGGAGAAAATCACGAGATGGGATCAGATGGTGGATAAATTGAAGCGACAGTTCATTCCTGTTGATTATGAGCTTGACCTACTGAAGAAAATTCAGAGTTTGAAGCAAGCAGGAAGATCTGTGCAGGAGTATACAAAAGAGTTCTATTGACTTCTCATCAGAACAGGCCATGCAGAAGCTGATAAGGAGAAAGTTGCCCGATACCTTAATGGGTTAAGGCCAAGCATTCAGGAGGAGCTGAATCTGGTTTGAATGAATAGTATTGAAGAGGCATATCAGTTTGCCCTAAAAGTAGAGGAAAAGCTGAACAAAAAATTTGAGAGCAGACAAAACGGAAGGAGTCGCGGTAGACGATCTGGTGGACGGTCATATAGTGGCCGAAATGAAGATCTGAAAAAGAAGGATGAGGCCAGTAGTAGTCAGATTCAGGGATGAAATAATTCCAATCACTTCCAGGATCAGAATAATAGAGATCAAAGAGGAAGAGGAAGAGGACAAGGATCTGGAAGAGGTGGCTTCCGTGGAACATGTTTTCACTGTGGAGAAGAAGGTCATAGGGCATTTGAATGTCCTCAGCGCCAAGGCAGAACAGACAGGAGAAATGAAGGCCAGGCCAGAGTTGCACATGTCGATGAAGATGCTAGATCATCAAATTCTGAATATGTTGAAAGAGGAGAAACGCTAATTAACAGAAGAGTCTTGCTGAGTGGTGAGAGTGAACCTGAATAAAGGAGGAGCTTGTTTCGCACTAGATGCAAGTGTGAGGATAAATGCTATGATGTGATTATCGATAGTGGAAGCACTAACAATTTGGTGTCAGAAAAGATGGTGACAAAGTTGAAGCGCAAGAGCCAGAAACACCTACATCCATATCGAATTGCCTGGGTACAGGATGACCACAATGTCATGGTCAATGAATAATGCCTGGTGAAGTTCAAGATTGGCGGATACCAAGATGAGGTATTGTGTGATATCATATCTATGGATGCATGTCATATGTTGTTGGGTAGACCATGACAGTTTGACAGATGTGTTGTACATGATGGTTGTGCGAATACCTATTCCATGACAAAGGATGGAGTGCGACATAAACTAAAACCATTGAAGGAGACTGAAGACAAGGTATGTGGTAATGCAAGGATTTCTTTTGTTAATGGAAGAAATTTTCTATATGGTATGACGCATGAGCATGTATGTTTTGCTTTAATTCCAAAAGCTGGTAAAGAGGAAGTAGAAGATGTTCCTGTAGAAGTTGCAGATTTGTTGAATGAGTTTCAGGATATTGTATCCGATAACGTCCCTGATGGATTACCACTAGTCAGGAAGATCAGTCATCAGATGGACTTGATCCCATGAGCGAGTTTACTGAGTAAGGAAGCACACAGAATGACACCTGCAGAAAGTGAGGAGTTGAACAGATAGGTACATGAACTGTTACAGAAAGGATTGATCCGTGAGAGTCTGAGTCCCTGTGCTGTACCGGTGGTATTAGCACCAAAGAAGAATGGAGAATGGAGGATGTGTACAGATTCTAGGGCAATAAACAAGATCATAATCAAGTACAAGTTTCCATTGCCACGAATGGATGATATTATGGACTGTTTGAGTGGAGCTGTGTATTTCTCAAAGATAGATCTGAAGAGTGGATATCATCAAATTTAGATCAGAGAAGGAGATGACTGGAAGACTGCCTTCAAGACAAAGGAAGGACTATATGAGTGGTTAGTCATGCCTTTTGAGCTAACCAATGCACCGAGCACTTTCATGCGGCTCATGAACGAGGTTCTGAAAGAATTTTTGGGTAAGTTTGTCATTGTTTACCTAGATGATATTTTGATCTTAGTAAGACATTGGATGAGCATATGATGCATATTCGTATGGTATTTGAGAAGTTGAGAGAAGAGAAATTGTTGATTAATTTGAAAAAGTGCAGTTTTGTGAAGAAAGAGTTGGTGTATTTGGGGTTTGTAGTTTCAGCAGAAGGTCTAAAAATGGACCTAGAGAAGGTACAGGCTATCATTGAATGGCCTTCTCCAAGAAGTGCTACTGAGGTAAGATCTTTTCATGGTCTAGCTAGTTTTTAGAGAAAGTTTATCAAAAATTTTAGCAGTATTTGTGGACCCTTGACTGAAACAATGAGAGGGGATAGAAAAGAGTTTAAGTGGACTAATGGGGCAGAAAAGAGTTTTCAATTGTTGAAATAAAAAGTTATAGAACAACCTGTTTTAGCACTTCCAGATTTTAATAAGGTGTTTCAAGTAGATTGTGATGCTAGTGGTACTGCAATAGGAGCTGTTATGAGCCAAGAAGGTAAACCTGTTGCTTATTTCAGTGAGAAGTTAAATGATGCCAAGAGGAAATATTCTGTTTATGATCAAGAATTTTATGCTATAGTTCAGGCATTAAATAAAGAAGTGGAGACATTATCTGCTTCCTAATGAGTTTGTTTTGTATACTGATCATCAAGCTTTGCAATATTTGAATAGTCAAAGAAAATTGAATCAAAGGCATTTGAAATAGGTTGAGTTTTTGCAAAGTTATACATTTGTTTTGAAACACAGGAGTGGAAAGTCTAATAGGGTTGCAGATGCTCTTAGCAGAAAACAACTATTGCTGACAGAAATGCAGATTGAAGTGGTTGGGTTCAAAGAACTCAAGAATTTGTATCTACAGGATCCTGATTTTGGTGAAGCTTGGAAAGCTTGGACAGAACCTGTTACTCTAGACAGGAGGAAATGGTTGGATTTCATCATCCAAGATGATATGCTATTCAGAGGGAGTCAGTTGTGCATTCCACAAAGTTCTATGAGGGAGAATCTCATTAAGGAGAAGCATAGCGAAGGATTGGTTGGACATTTTGGTCGTGATAAAACCCTTGGTTTGGTTAGTGAGAATTATTATTGGCCACAGTTGCAGCAAGATGTGAAGAAGTTTGTACAGAGCTGCGGAGTATGTCAGATGGCGAAAGGAGTGAAGCAGAATACAGGGTTGTATCAGCAATTACCCGTACCAAAGAAGCCTTGGGAGGATATCAGCATGGACTTTGTTCTTGATTTACCGAGGACTCAGCGAGGACATGACTCAATTTTTGTGGTGGTTGACAGATTTTCAAAGATGACACATTTCATTCCCTACAAGAAGACTAATGATGCTGTTCATGTAGCAGAATTGTTTTTAGAGAAGTAGTGAGACTTCATGGTTTGCCAAAGACCATAGTTTCAGATCGGGACACTAAGTTTGTTGGATATTTCTAGCGTACATTATGGAAGAAGTTGAAGACAGATTTGAAGTTCAGTTCATCACATCATCCACAGACTGATGGACAGACAGAGGTGGTGAATAGGAGTTTGGGAAATTTGCTGAGATGTTTGGTTGGAGATAAGCCAACAGGATGGGATTTGATTTTACCACAAGCAGAATTTGCATACAATAATTCTGTCAACAGGAGCACTGGTAAATTACCATTCCAGATTGTATATGGAAGTAGTCCAAGAAATGCATCTGAATTAAGGAAGATAGATAAAGGAGAAATAAGTAGTGCTGAAGCTGAAGATTTTGCAGAACACTTGAAGAACATCCATGAGGAGGTGAGGAAGCATATTACCAAGATGAACGCACAGTATAAGGCTAAGGCAGATGAGAAAAGGAGGTATAAAGAATTTCAGGTTGGTGATGAAGTCATGGTTCATTTGCGGAAGGAGCTGTTTCCAGTTGGTACATATAACAAGCTGAAAATGAAGAAGTTTGGACCATGTAAGATACTGAAGAAACATGATTCAGGAAATGCATATGAGTTAGAATTGCCTACTAAGCTAAATATTTCACCAGTGTTTAACATTTCAGATCTGATAGAGTATCATGAAGAAGGTGTTGAAGATGAGATCACAACAGCATAGTGGAGTATTCCAGCAACTAGTTCAGACACTAAGGAGATCGAAGATATACTGGACAGTCATGTTGGCAGAAGCACAAGGAACAAGACATATGAAGAATATCTGGTCAAGTGGAAAGGACGACCTGTTGAAGATTCATCATGGCTAACAAAGGAGGAGGTTAGCCGTCTTGATTTTCCTCTGCACACCTGAGTCATGACAGGGTCACTTCTCAAATTACCCTAGGTGTCTGATGCAGGAGCATCCTGGGTGTAAGAGCAATCTTGCATCACCCAAAAATATTTTTGTTTTTATATTCAATAAGGGTTATTTTGTGCAGAGCTGCTCTTTATGGAAAGTTACTATTTTTGGTAATTTTTGTATGTGCTCAGAATGATCTGATTTCTTTCTTGAAGGTTCATTTTGGTCATATCAGTGTGCCAGTAAAGTTTCATTGCCAGATCAAGTGTATATTGGAAGATATTAAAGATTTTCGGTATTGGCAGCAGGGTACAGAAACTTTGAACTCAGTTTTGAAAGCTTTAGAGGCCTCGGATGAGGTTGAAAATTTGGGTGACAAGTGCTTGTGCCAATCAAGCCTGTAGAGCGCTTCGTGGCATTTTTGAAATGGGGTTATAATAGCTGATTGGGTCAACTGGTGATGACTTATGGTCTTCGAAAGTTGGGCCACCTGAAATGGCAGAAAATAATTTTCTTCAAAATTTTTGTTCGGGTTTCAAAGGTTATCTTGAGCTGACTATGATGTAATAAAATGTAAAATAAAATAATTCTAAGTTTGGTCGGCTTTATTGGCTAAAATTCTGGAACCTTCCCAGACAGTGGAAAATTGCCTATATAAGGAAGGCTGTATTATTGTCTTAGGTAGTTTAGAATAGTTCTGGGTAGTAGATCTGGGTAATAGTTTGAGGCTTTATCCTACAGAATATTGTAAGGGAATGCCCATGTGGCTTTGCATATTGTAATTCTGAAAGTTTGTAATTCCACATTTGTGGAGATAATAAGAAGCCAATTTTCTGTTCTTGCATATTGTTGTTGTTTCTCTATTTCTGTTATGTGTTTGTGGTATTAAGGGGAGCACCCTTCATCAACACTACACTGCGTCGGTGTATACTGAAATGGTTCTTTAATCGACAACATTGCTTTGTGCATTTTTCTCTTATCCTTTATCATAGATGAATTTAACATAATCAAGTCAATAACATAAGGTCATAGACTCATTCATAAGTTACCCAATGTATTCCTTATCCTTATCTGTCATCTCCATCTTCCTCATGTAGATATATATGTTCTTCATCTCTTTTCTTCTTCCTTCTATAGATGTTTGGGTATAGTAACTTACAAGATAAGTACTGTCAAAACTAGTTGACATCAAGGATAACATATTAATGATTTAATCATCTTACATATCTAATCAAAAATTCAGTGATCTTAAATCAGAGATCTTCAAGTTATACAATGTATTCAAATCAGTTGTAGTTCATCAAATATCTCCCTTTGGCAGTGATGGCAATGTGTGTGTGAAAATTGTACCTGATCTGTAAACACAACACTCAGTAAAACATTAGAGGTTAGCTATAATAAAAATCGTGCAAAATTGAAAGCTATCTAACCAAGCGATTTACTGCCTTCTAGTAGGTGCGAGATTAATGTTCTCAGATTGTAATCGAGATCAGTGACCTAGACGACACCTAAATGAAGGATTTGAATGCAAAAGAGGGATATGAAATAAATGCAATTAAGCTATTTTTTTGGATTTTTCTATGTAATAAGAATGAATGAAAAACTGATATGAAATTAATCTATATGAAAACTGATATGCTATGCTAATCTAGCAATGATATGAAATATGAATGCAAAAATAAGATTGATCTCACAAAGATGTCGATTCGCAAGAGCTTTGATTCTTCAATTCCAATTCTCCAGCGTGATTGTGCAAAATATGAGATGATTTGTGAAGAGCTAAAGCCTTAATTTATAGAAATCCAGGGCTTTGGAGGTGCATGGGAAAAAACCATAAATCACTCAAATAACTCAACTTGATTTTTGAGTTATTTTTAAATAAAAGATAATTAACTCACAAAAACATGCAAAAGCTAAGTTTTAACTCAAAATAGAGTTTAGCTTTAATTGATAATTGATAGTTGTTTGCTTTTATGATTGTGCATGTTTTATTTATGAATTAATTTAATAATAAAGTGATTTATTTCCAACTTAACTGCTTTTTGAAATAAAATAATTAATTTATGGGTTAATTAACTATTTTACCAAACTTTTATTAAAAATTATATTATTAAATAATGACAACATGCTTTAATTAATTAAATAAGAATTTAATCAATTAAAGATAGGAATTTTGATTTATTGTCAAAATTAAATAATACAATTAATAATAGATAGAATTAAATTTAATTACATAATTAAGTGGCAAATATTAAATCTAATTAATTAAATATGAAAATATTCAATTAATCAAACTTTAGGATAAATGTGATTTATTGCCAAATAATTATAAAATTAAAGATAATTAAGATAATTAGGAATATTACCAAGAATATTCCCTGATGCAAAATTTAAGATAATCAATTATGATTTGATGATGTTTAGATGTGCCTTAGATTAGGACTTTGATGTCGATTTCATATGATTTGATGATATAGGAGGTTAATGAACTTATAGCCCATTTTTGGGGTATTACATTTTGCCCCTTTTTGAATTACTGTGTGAAGCGCAGTGGTTCAAAGATAGTCTGTGTTTGATAAAGATTTGAAACTGATTCAAAAGATAAACCGATCTCAAGATAGAAATCGATTGAAAGATATTGAGATAGGAGTTGATTGATATTGAATTGATATGGAGATAATAGGTCTTGAATGACCAAAGATAATGTTCACTATAGAAGCAAATGAACCTATTATTGCGAAAAAGTGTCAAAATGCCTGATTCTGAACCTTAGGATTGATAAGAAGTGAGTGACCCGTTCTAGACTCGATTGTCTTAGCAGAACTAGCAAGTATCACATCCAAACCCTTCAGTTGTCGAAGAACTAAGGAAAGAACACTATGATCCGATGGTTGCAAAAACTGATACAGTTTACAAGATTGAGAGAATACCAGATTGATATGGATCGATGAATCTGATATGCCCCAAGTGATGATAGATTTGCCTCGAGCGATGAGGTCTTTTGATGAATCAGTGACTAGACGTGATTGTTGTCTTGATCACTGATGAAAGATATTGATAGATTTGATCGATAGAATTTGATTTACAGACTTTGAATGATGTGCAATACCATGCCCCCTTCGGGATTAAAATTAAAATCTGACAATAAAAGTCAGCGTTATAGTTTAGAAGCATGTTAATTGATTTGAGAAGTGTGGTGAAACACGTCCGAGAACGCATTCTGCATCGTTTGGAGGTCCTAGAGACCGAATTTGACTAGGTTTGACCATGAGTTGACCATGGTTGACCAAGTTGAAATTTTGATAGTTTGATGTAAGATAATCAGTTAAGTTGAATACTAGATTTCTGTGATGATTGAAGGTCGAATATGCAAGTATGAATGATCTCAGATTTGAATTTTGATCCCGAAAAAGGATTCTACTTGCTATTTCATTGGAGGAACCTTCGTGTGAGATTCAACTCTTGTTAGACTTGAAGATGTGATTTGAAGAATCATTTAAGCATTGAAGTTCATTTAATCATTGTGAGATCATGTAAACATGCAAAATGCAATGAGACATGCAAAATGAAATACCACCTAAGACCTAGGACTTAGTCACTGATCATGTGTCGATTTGTTATCATCATTGAACTTTTAGGTAACCAGATAAATCAATACAATGCCCACTAGCCATGAAACCATAGACATATGAATATCAATTTGTATGCGCAAGAATCAATACAACACCCACTGGACAACAACCATGGATATATGAATATTGACTTTATTTTCAAAATGTTGGATTAAATATAAGCATCAAGGCACAAATGCCAGGATGACCTGAATATCATGTCCATTTTGATATAGCAATTTGTACAAGCATCAAAACATAAACGTCGTGATGACCTGAATACGCCTTGCATTGCAAACACATCAAACAATCAAGAGATCATTCTAAATCCAATGTGAATTACCCGTAGTGACCCTTTATCGTTCACATCCTTAAGCAAGATTGCGTTCCACAGTAGGAGAAAGAACTTACTCAAAAAGACAATAGTGAGATCAAACTTCCTTGAATTTTTTGGGTATCAATGGTTGAGGTACGCATGGCCATCCAATTCAAGATAGAGGCTCTTACAGTCGGACACCATTTCAATCCAAAATTTTCAAAGCTGTTAGATTTTCACATACAAGCAGAAGACAAAGAAAAGATTATGCCCCCAGTCATCACTCTCTAAATCCTGTAAAGGACATCATTGAAGAGCTCGAAGGGACACAATATGCAAAAATCTCAATGCGAATCAGTAAGCATACAAGGAGATAAAAGCATGAAAAGCACAGATTGTTTTCAGGTGAGTTTTGATGTTTGATTGTTGTTGATGCAAAATCCTTTCTGGAGACGAGACTGACTGACTGACTCAACTTGAAGCTTCAAAGGACTCTGAGTGGATATGACACGTCTAAGATACATGGGAGACCATAGGATATGACATTGATTGCCCCCAAATTTGAACATTGATAGGATACAGACGCTTGAGCTGATTGGTGTACAGACCGACTTATTGAAACCAGGATATGCAGAAACAAACCGGGAGATATGTACAAACTAAAGCAAGACTGAAAGCTGGGAAAGACCAAGATTGTGCTGATAGATGGAGCATTTTGGAACAAGTGGTGCCCGTTTGCCGAGTTTTCACCATCTTGGTAGAGATTCTATTTTTGCTACCGAGGTGCCTGTTTCCAGGTTTTCACCAAGGCACTTTTTTTTTTTTTTTTTTTTTTGTATTTTTCATTTTTTCAATTTTTTTGTACTTTTGATATTTTTTGATTTTTTTTGTGAATCATCAAGGTGCCTATTGCTAGGTTTTCACCAAGATGTTCATTTTTTCAGGACTTTTTCTGATTTTTAAGATTTTTTTCAGGACATTTTACCAAGCACTAAATGCCTTAGGCGTAGAATTTCTTCAGATGGAGAACGTTGATTGGTTCTCGGAGCTGTTCTCTTTCAGTCGTTGAGAGTTGATAGGCACTAGAGCCAAAAGTAGCAGTGATAACAAAGGGACCCAACCAATTGGGTTCGAACTTCCCCTTGCGTTCTCGATGTGATTGATTTTTAGGATTTTCTCTCAACACTAGATCGCCAACCTGAAATTCTCTATGTCTGACTTTCTTGTTGTAGCCTCTAGACATTCTTTTCTGATACACTCTGAGATGATCATACGCTGCTTGTCTACGCTCATCTAGTAGTTCAAGTTCTTGTAACCTAGACACTCTGTAGTCTTCATCAGTGACAAGTCCATGCATTCTGATCCTGAGTGATGGGATTTCAACCTCAATAGGCAGTACCGCTTCAAACCCATAAACTAAAGTGAAAGGTGTAGCCCCTGTAGGCATTCTGATACTAGTCCTGTAGGCCCATTCTGATACTTGTTCTGATACTGGTTCTGGTTCTGATACTGATTCTGATACTAATTCTGATAATTGTTCTGATACTTGTTCTGATACTTGTTCTGATACTGGTTCTGATACTGATTCTGATACTAATTCTGATAATTGTTCTGATACTTTTTCTGGTTCTGATACTGATTCTGATACTAATTCTGATAATTGTTCTGATACTGGTTCTGATGTTTGTTCTAATAATTGTTCTGATACTTGGTATACTTGATAGCATCTTTTTCCATTTGCAAACTCCCAAGCAAGATCATATCGTGCAGTCCCAATGTCTAGCAAGGTGGAGAACAAGAGGGATTAGCAAGCTGGTGGAAGAGATGGAAGATAAGAGAATGAAGGAAAATGAAGGGAAGAAATCCTCAAGGGAAAACTCCTCAAGAATACTCAAGCTAGGGAAAAATCATCATGTAAAGCATATTTGGATAAGTAGGGAAAGGCTAGTATAGGATAAGCACAAAATCATAATGCAAGAGTAGGAAAGAATGCAATCCAAAGGAGTAGACATGTCAAGAGGCTTCATAGCACTGTGTTTTACTCTTTCTTTCTTTTTTTTTATTAGATCAAGACCAAAGGGGAAAAAGATAGCGATAGGCGAAAATGAATGGAGGAAGATGGATATGAAGGCTAAACATGGAAGGAATGAAAGCAAGATCACCATAAAATAGCTCACAAAATAGCCAAATGTTCGTGTATAGATCAACATTGTCAAGATCAAAGAGAGAAGATGAAATGGATGAAATATGTAGAAGAACTACGCATGATGCCTGATTGCCAGGTTTTCATCATGGTACTTATCCAAGGTGCCACAAGGAAGTGGTTTTCACCATAGGACGAATTTATTTCTCTTTACTTTTGCTACCAAGGTGCCTGTTTCCAGGTTTTCACCAAGGCACATTTTCAATTTTTTTTTTTAATTTTTTTTTTGTTTCCTTTTTTTTGGAAGAAGGCAAGCTTTTTAGATAATGCTCCTTGAAAGGATAAACCATGATATGCCAAGGAATCAAAATGATATGCTCAAAGATGCTGATAGGGAAAGGGAGATGAAAGAGAAAAATGGAGGATAAGGTTTTATGTAAAGCGAGTGAGGTTGGAAGATAGGAGAAATAGGCAAATGAGAAAAAATGATAGAAGGTAGAAGGATAATGCATGGAAGGATTGTGAAAGGGTAGATGGAAAGGAAGGCAAATTCAACATCAACACATACCTTGAAGGGTGGTGAGATAATGGAGGAATCATGAATGAAGGAATACGTGAAGAAATATGGCGAATGGATAGCAGAGGTTGTGGTTTAGGCACATGGAATGGAAGAATATTTTTGGAGGGAGATGAAGTGGAAGCCTTTGGAAGCTTGAATGTCAACTTCACTTTTTGCTCAACACCAGACTTTTTCAAGAGAGACTTTGGAATCCATATAGCCTTAAGATTTTTATTTCCTTTTGATGATCTAGAGAGAATATCTTGAATGATGGATTTTGGAACCCATACTTGTCTTGTAGTTTTTTTCTTAGATATTTCTTTTGACTTTATGCTTCCATGTCTATGAGAGGAGACATGGTGATATTCTTTTTTTGATGGATTCTTGTATTGCTTCTTTTTCTTGTATTGAACATTCAAGTTACTTCCAAAAGACTTGGGATTTGTGGAAGAGGGAGGATATGACTGGTTTAGATGGGTGGGTGGATGAAAAGGATTCAAGGGTATGCATCTATGTTGATCTTGAGGAAAGATGGGAGATGGAGGTATGTAAGGACCCAAGATGGATGGAAAATTAGGAGAGTTAGGAGGGGAAAGTGAAGGGACATAAGGACCCAAGATGGAAGGAAGGTGTAAAGATCTTTGTAGTGGTGGAAGAGGTCCAAGGATGGAAGTGGAAGACGCAAAAGGATAATCAATAAGTTCATCAGCATCTATATGACAACCAAGGATATCAGCATTTTTAGAGTGAACATCAGAATCTTCAATAGAATCATGGACATCTTGAATAAGAGCATTTTCTTTGATAGGATCATTCAAAGCTTGCGAAGACTTAGGAAGAGTAGAAAGTGAAAGTGAACATGGAGTGGTAGAACAAGAAGATGGAAGACTTTGATCTTGACAAGGATCTTTGGATAGCACAAGTGCATAATTTTTCTCTTGTTTTTCAATAGGCTTAACATTGGAAGTGACACCATTTTTACCAACCTTAATGGAAGTATCATCTTTGGAAAGTGCAAGCGTAGTAAGGTTATTTTGATTGTCAATAAGCTCAACAGTGTAAGTAGTAGCTTGATCTTGCTTAGGCGAAGACTTAAGACATGGTGGAATGCATGAAAAAGGGGGTACAAGATCAAAAGAACCTTGAGGCGGATAAGAGACATCAGAAAAAAGAGTGGATGACATGGAGGCTTCTTGATCTTGATCTTTCCTTATGTTCTTTTCTTTATCATTTTTAGAGTCCTCTTGACATGGAGCCACTTCTAAGGACAAGGAAGCATGTTGGGATTGTATGGATGATGTTGGAAGAGATGGTGAAGGACTAGCTGAAGTAGGAATTATAGCATATGAAGGCTTAGGCTCTTTAGGTTTATCATTATTGAAAGTATTTGCAGCCAAGTGAAGGATAGCTTGAGTTTCTTTAAGAGGTAGCCCTGGGGGATAACTATAGGGAACCACATGCAAAGTATCAGGGCTTGTGTCAGATGAAGGTTCTGTGAAAGATTTGAAAGACTCAAAAGCTTTAGAAAATGTATGGGTATTGGAGGAAGTAGGGGATGGAAGGGAACCATCACAAGACAAAGGTCCAACATTAACATGATCTTGCTTGAGAGTGTAATCTTTATTTTCAGCTGGAGAGTTCTTAGAAGAGAGATCCTTATAGTATTGACGTTTCAAGCTAGCACGATGTATTTTATAGTCCTCAGCAGTAGTAGATGGATCATCATCAAGGTATTGTCCACAAAAGCCATCAAAATCTCTTTCAAAATCAGAATCATATGGATCACCATCACGATCTATCCAATGTGACGGCCCCTTTGTAGTAAGTAGGAATGAACGATGAGGAGGACTCTTAGGAGCAAAGGTGTCATAAGTATCATTACATTGTCTGTTGTCATAGTCATCATAGTCTTCAAAGCTAGATGTGTCACTCTCCGTGGAAGAGGTATCATATTGCTCAATTTTTTTTTGGGGGCATGGTGACATGTACAAATCTTTATCAAATAGAAAAGAGTATAAAGATTCCATGGAGAACTTTTTAGATTCCTTCTCTTTCTCAAGTTTGTCAAGCTGGACTTGCATAGCTTGCAGCTGCTTCATCATAGCGGCAATCAAAATTTCTTCCTCTTGTTTACTGATTCTTTGAGACATGTGTACGAATTTTCAATAACTACTGATTTGTTCTTGACACAATGATATTTGTTCGATAGATTCTGGAACTAGGCTGAAAACATTAGATATCTTGCAATTTGACAATTTTTGACAACTCTCTCAAATTTTTCCAAACGACACTTTGCAGACTCGTACGACACTGGGTAGTCTATGAAATAACAGTTGTGAAATTCGTACGATAGTTGGGTAGAGATGAAATGACATTTGATAAAAAGTCATATGACTTTTGACTTCTTGAAATGACTTTTGACTCCAGAAAGAACTTTACGTCAATTTTTGCAAAATTTAAGGTTTTCAATTTTGGATTGTTTGAAAATTGTACTATCCAAATTTTGAAGGTTATACCAGATTTGATCATTTTTAATAGCCAAGTAGATAAATAAGCACGCAGAACAACAAGCAAGTGATTCCAAGCACGTCTGAAAACAATGAACAAGGGCAAAAGCAACCTTGCGCGTGAACAATCAAGTGACCAAATTGTGCTAATCCCTGAGAGTACTAATTGTGTATGTTCTGAAAAAGTTTTGCCATAACACACATATACCTGAGAATGAAAAATTGGCCTCTCTAAGGTTTTTAGTAATGGTTTGACTCTACAACTTTTATGATTCAAAGGGGTGAACTCCAATCCCGGCGCACCAAGGTTTTGACACAGTTCGAGAACTTAATCTTCAAGAGCTGCTAGGGAGATCTGACAACCCAACAATGAACCATACCCATGGAGATTTCTTCCACAAGGACATTTATATAGCGGTTGTCACTACCATGGTGAAAATGGCTATTACCGCTTGAGGTTCCGTTAATGCAGTTTGCCCTATGAAGGGATTGTCCGCTACGGTTAACCCTCTCTAAAGATGACTCACAATAGTATACCACAAGGGGACTTGGCTCCAGATTCAAGGTTTTGACACCTCTTCACTTTTAACCCAAACAAAGCAAGCAGATTAATCCGACACGCTAAGACAAAGTTTTGTTCCACCAAGGTCTGTGATATCAACTCCACGTGATCTATCAACCTCTCTGGGGAGAGAATGTATCAATCAATAAGAGAAGACGCACTAACCAATTTTGATTCACCAAATCTTGTGATATCAACCCCACATGATCTATCAACCTCTCTGGAGAGAGAATGTGTCGATCAATAAGAGAAGACTCACTAACTAAGTTGAATGTGAAACGCACTAAGTATCCTCCCTACCTACAAGGATTCTATCGTCAAGAAGGATTTCGCTAGGAATCCAATCTCTCAAGAATCACAAATAGTGTTCATAGGGCCTAATTACTATGTGAGCACAGATGTATGTTCCGAAAGCAAATCTACCAAAAGCATCCAAAAAGTAGAAAGAGGAACACTTAACGTTTAAAGCGAATATGAGATGAGTCCACAAGGTGGAACACTTAACACCTCACACAAGCTAAAAACGAGTCCACAACTTAGAAAACAAAGGAGTTCCTAAAAGCACAAAAGGGTTGCCAAGTGGAACATTTAACGCTTCTGTCCTGTTGACCCCTCCCTTTTATGGCGCTGAGATTGCAACCACGGGGCGAAAATGAGGGGCCGGCGGATTAGTGAGTCCAATAACCCAAGATAGCAATCAAGATCAATCACAAGTATTCTAAGACTACTTAATCAATCCTTAAGGGTTCACAACCTAGTATCAATTATGCAAGTGTGTAGAAATAGATCAAAAGCATGAAAAGATGCACACAAGCTTGACACATAAGAGATTTATTTTAAGTCCCAAATCAAAATATTATTAGATGAAGGAGAATACCTGGGATCCTTGCAACGCGCTTAGTAGATTTTACTTGATTTTTAGCAATTTTTGTTGAGCTTTTCCATGCAAGCAAGTGACGAACTCTCCAACAAGCAAACAAGCAAACAAGATATGCAAAATATATTCAACTTATGAAAACCATAGGGTTAGCTCTAAAAATCAATTATTATCAGTAATAATAACCAGCAATCAACCCAAATGACAACTCATATCATTCATTGAACCATGTAAAAAAAATAAGTGCATACCCATCACAAAACTTTATTTTTTTTGCTGCATTTGACCTAGTCAACAAGATCTAATTTTTTTGATATGATTTTGGCCACAAAAATAGAAATTCAAAATAGAGACCCCTGCTAAAAAATAGAGAGATTTCCAAAAATGCAAAAATTTTAGAAAAACCTCTTCATTTGTGCCCTAGAGACCCATTTTATCAATACAGACCAGTTTTTGTAAATTGACTATTTGAGCTATGATATCATGTCCAAATTTAAAACACAAAGAATGGACCCCCTATAGAATTTAAAGAGATTTTTGAAAATATAAAAATTTTCAAAAAATATGCTGATTTGCGTCAAATATTAATTTTTTCCGAAATTTCAAGAAAAAATTATTAAAAATTCAAAACATCTCAAAAAATTCTAAATTTTTTACTGTAGCATCCATGACATGTCACCAATCTGAAAAAAAAATTTCAGACAAAAATTCCAAGCTGTTTGGGAGATAAAATTAAATCTTTGAAACTTTAGGGTTTTAGCTCCCAAAAAAATCAAAACCAGCATGCAAAGGTGGGTTGCCCCACGGTGGGCGCCAGAAATGTGTGTGTGAAAATTGTACCTGATCTATAAACACAACACTCAGTAAAACATTAGAGGTTAGCTATAATCAAAATTGTGCAAAATTGAAAGCTATCTAACCAAGCGATTTACTGCCTTCTAGTAGGTGCGAGATTAATGTTCTCAGATTGTAATCGAGATCAGTGACCTAGACGACACCTAAATGAAGGATTTGAATGCAAAAGAGGGATATGAAATAAATGTAATTAAGCTATTTTTTTGGATTTTTCTATGTAATAAGAATGAATGAAAAACTGATATGAAATTAATCTATATGAAAACTGATATGCTATGCTAATCTAGCAATGATATGAAATATGAATGCAAAAATAAGATTGATCTCACAAAGATGTCGATTCGCAAGAGCTTTGATTCTTCAATTCCAATTCTCCAGCGTGATTGTGCAAAATATGAGATGATTTGTGAAGAGCTAAAGCCTTAATTTATAGAAATCCAGGGCTTTGGAGGTGCATGGGAAAAAGCCATAAATCACTCAAATAACTCAACTTGATTTTTGAGTTATTTTTAAATAAAAGATAATTAACTCACAAAAACATGCAAAAGCTAAGTTTTAACTCAAAATAGAGTTTAGCTTTAATTGATAATTGATAGTTGTTTGCTTTTATGATTGTGCATGTTTTATTTATGAATTAATTTAATAATAAAGTGATTTATTTCCAACTTAACTGCTTTTTGAAATAAAATAATTAATTTATGGGTTAATTAACTATTTTACCAAACTTTTATTAAAAATTATATTATTAAATAATGACAACATGCTTTAATTAATTAAATAAGAATTTAATCAATTAAAGATAGGAATTTTGATTTATTGTCAAAATTAAATAATACAATTAATAATAGATAGAATTAAATTTAATTACATAATTAAGTGGCAAATATTAAATCTAATTAATTAAATATGAAAATATTCAATTAATCAAACTTTAGGATAAATGTGATTTATTGTCAAATAATTATAAAATTAAAGATAATTAAGATAATTAGGAATATTACCAAGAATATTCCCCGATGCAAAATTTAAGATAATCAATTATGATTTGATGATGTTTAGATGTGCCTTAGATTAGGACTTTGATGTCGATTTCATATGATTTGATGATATAGGAGGTTAATGAACTTATAGCCCATTTTTGGGGTATTACAGGCAACACAAGCAATATGAATATGCCATACACATACCAAACATGTATTCTACAACTCTGTCAACAAATGTTGTAACTCGGTACAAGCTCTCCCTAGCTTAATATGTTTAATCACTACATTACATAAAAGCATTTGCAAGTGCAGACTGACTTCTACAGATATGATCTTTTCAACTTGCAGGTTTTCTTTTGTTCTTAGTAACTAATCTTCAATAATCTCCCTTTTCTGTATCTCTCTCCCTTTGTCTTTGGCTTCATATTCTTCATATTGATCTCTCTCCTTTTGACATCAATGCCAAAGAGTAATACAAACATACAACTCTATTGTAGCCCTGTAACTCCCTATTGTCCGGTGCATTCTCTATATCTCGGTATACTGTTATGCAAATTTGTTCCAATACTTCAACCTTTCACAACCTTAGACAGAAATCCAAAGTGTGAACTCTGTTGCATCAACATGTATGATCTTCTGATAAGATTAGGCTGATGCAACCTCCAGATCACCTTAGTGACCGGTAGACAGGGGACGGACCCCAAGTCTAGTCCTCAAGTATTCATATGTATCCTTCGGTAGAAGCTTTGTAAATATGTCAACAAGTTGTTCTTTTAATGTAACAAATTCTAGCTTCACTTGCTTCTCCTATACTTGTTCCCTTAAGTAGTGATACTTAATAGATATATGCTTTGTTTTAGAATGCATCACCGAATTCTTTGAAATATTAATAGCACTAGTGTTATCACAATATATAATCACTGACTCAGTGATTACCTCATTCATTCCTTCTAACACTTTCTTGATATATGCAATATTTGAACAACTAGTAGCAGTAGTAGCAACATACTCTGCTTCAGCTATATACTGAGAAATGCAAGCCTATTTCTTTCTTGTCCATGTAACAAGTCTTTCACCAAAGAAGAATGCTCCTCTGGTGGTATTCTTTCTATCATCCACATTTCCAGCCCAATCAGCATCGGTGTATACCTTCAGTTCAAACTTGCCTTTCTTAGGATACCACTATCCATAATATTTAGTATTCTTTAGGTATCTTAAGATTCTCTTTGTAGAAACCATGTGTGACTCTCTAGGGTTTGCAGAAAATCTAGCAACTATTCCAACAACATGTGCTATATCATGTCTACTGTGAACTACATACATTAACTTACCAATCATAGTACAGTGTCTGATTTACCTCAGTAGTTCCATCTTTTTTAGTCAGTTTACATCCAGTAGCCATCGGTTTCCCCACAGGTTTAGCATCTTCCATGCCAAATGTCTTCAATACTTCCTTTATGTATTTAGATTGTGTGATGAATATACCATCATTTTGTTGAATCACTTGTAAGCCTAAAAAGAACTTAATCTCTCCAAACATAGACATTTCAAATTCACTTTTTATCTCATCAGCAAATGACTTACATATTTGATCTTGTCCTTCAAATATTATGTCATCCACAAATATCTCAACAATCAAGATAGTATCATTAGAATTTCCTTTCATGTATAGATTAATGTTCTCACTTGTTCTAACAAATCCAATACTCAGCAAATAGTTATGCAGCCTCTCATACCAGGCTCTTGGTGCTTTCTTTAAACCATATAAAGCTTTATGTAATCTACATACCATATCTTTGTTTTTGGGATCAACGAACCCTTTAGGTTGTTCTATGTAGACTTCTTCTTCAAGTATCCCATTCAGAAAAGATGATTTAACATCCATTTGGTAAACTTTGAACTTTTTGTGTGCAACATATGCAAGTAACATTCTGACTCCTAATCTAACAACAGGTGCAAAAGTATCTTCATAATCTATTCCTTCCTCCTGTGCATATCCCCTGCATACAAACCTAGCTTTATTCCTTGTTATCTCTCCTTTCTCATCAAGCTTGTTTCTGAAAATCCACTTAGTACCAATAACATTCTTGTCCTTAGGTCTAGGTACCAAACTCCAAGTTTTGTTCTTCTCTATTTGTTCTATTTCTTCTTTCATTACATTAACCCATTCATCATTTTCTAATGCAACTTTTACATTCTTCAATTCATAATCACAAACTAGACATGTACCTTATCTTGCTTTACTTCTTGTTTGCATGCCAGCTTGTCTATCTCCTATGATTTGTGTCTCAGGATGATGTCTTCTAACAAATCTCATTAGTATCTGATCTCTTCTTTCTTGTTCATCCTGTGTAGGTTCATTTTCTTGCTCAGTGGGTGCTTCCTGCTCTTCAGTTTCTTTTTCTTGTTCCTCGGTATTGTTTTCCTGCGGACCAGTTCTCACTGTCTACTGCATTGGTAGGTACTCTAGTTGTTCAATGTAACTGAATCTACCATAGTCTTCCAGTTCCTTTGTGCTTTCCTCTGCATTCTTATCATCAAACTCATCAACTTGAACATTAGTACTTTCAATCATTTTATTTGTTACTTTGTTAAGACACTTGTATGCTTTACTTTTAGTGGAATATCTTAGAAATATCCCTTCATCACCTTTTGAGTCAAACTTCCCATTTCTTTCATCTTTCAGAATAAAGCATTTACTTCCAAAAATCCTGAAATAACTTATAGTGGGTTTGTGGCCAAACCATAACTCATAGGGTGTCTTATTAGTGTCCTTCTTCAGTTGTACTCGGTTCAGAATATAAATAGTTGTGCTGACAGCTTCCCTCCAGTATGTCTGAGCAACATTCTTTTGTAACATCAGTGTCCTTGCACAGTCAACGATTGACCTATTCCTTCTTTCAGCTATTCCATTTTTTTGTGGTGTCCTCGATGTAGAGACCTATCTTTTAATACCATTCTCATTACAAAAGTTAGTAAATTTATCAGAAATAAATTCACCACCTCGGTCAGATCTTAAGCATTTCAATTCTTTACCATTATCTTTCTCAACTTTTGATTTATACCACTTGAACATCTTAAATGCCTCTGATTTTTCTTTCAAGAACATGACTATCATTAATCTAGTATAATCATCAACAAAAATAATAAAATATTTGTCTCCATAGTAACTTTGAGTTCTCATAGGACCACCACATAGGTCGGTATGCACTAACTCAAGTAATTTCTTTGTTGAATAATCTTTGCTTTTGAAACTAGATTTTCTCATTTTACCTTTTTGACATTCATGACACATAACATGATCAGGCTTAGATAAGTTAGGCAGACCTCTAACCTTTTTCTTTTTACTAATCTTAATCATATTATCAAAATTCACATGACATAACCTCTTATGCCATAACCAAGCATCTTCATATTTCATCATTAAACAAGAAGACTGATCATTATCAAGATAAAATAGATTACCTCTTGATTGTGTTCTGGTTCCAATAAGTCTTCCTCCATCATCATATATCTTCACTTTCTTTCTCTCAAAAGCAACTCGGTGGCCTGAATTGTTTAGTTGTGCCACACTTAGCAAATTATAGTTTAGACCTTTTACCCAATAGGCATTGTCACATCTAATTTTATCATTTATCATCAAGGATCCTTTTCCTCTAACCATACAAGGTGCATCATTACCCATTCTAACAGATCCTCCATTGTGTTCTTCAAGATGATCAAATTTCTCTTCATCACCAGTCATGTGATGTGTACAGCCACTATCTATAATCCATGTGTCATTTGTATTAACCTTAGAGATAAGTGTTGTCTACATACCTCTCATTTTCCTCTAAGTCATCCTTCATTGCAACAAATACTACCTCCACATCTTCATCAGTGTCGGTATCAGTGACATCTTCTTCTACAATGTAGCACACCTTCTTTCCTTTATCATTATTGTCTCAGTTGTCTCTGTTGTAGTGTCGGTAATGTCTATTGCCTCTTCTCCCATAGCTTCCTTCACTAGATCGGTCTTTGTTTCTGTCATCATCTTTCTTGTGTGGAAATCTAGTAGTAATATGACCAACCTCTTTACAATTAAAGCATGCTAAAGGTAATTTACCTCTATATCTACCTTTACCTTTAGGTAACCTTCTGGCCATAAGAGCTTCAAGTTCATCAAGCTTATCATCAGTATTGCTATCACTATCATCATTCTTATTTTTGCTACTAGACTTACCAATCTTTAGAGAAGACATAAAAGAAGATTCAACAGATGGTACAACACTATTATCAAAGTTATTCAGTTCAAAGGTTGTAAGCTTACCAATCAAATTATCAAGAGTAAGGTTGTTACCATATGCAGACCTAGTTTCATGAGTTGAAGATATTCTGATTGCATAAACTGACAATAAGGTTCTGAGAACTTTTCTTACCACTGTCTCTTCATCAATAACACCATCAGATGCTCTAATAGCATATACTACCTCTTTTAGTCTATTTGTGTACTGCATAATATTTTCACCTTCCTTAATCTTCATGTCATTGAATCTTCCCCGTAAGCTTTCAACTCTGGCTCTTTTGACATTCACATCACCACTATAAACTTGAGCAAGTTTATCCCACATATCTTTATCATTAGTGTAAGTTTTAATATCTTCAAACTGGGCATCAGTATAGGCAACAACAATCTCCATCATAGTAACATTATGTTCATGCCTGTCTCTTAGTTGATCAAGGGTCAAGGGACCAGTGGGTGGTGCAATGTAGCCATTCTCCATTAGTGTAAGGGAAGAATTCCCAATTCTAGATACATGCAGCTTCATTCAGCTTTGCCATACTGTGAAGTTATCCTTGTTTAGCTTTGGCACTTCCCTCTTATACATTTTGAGATCTTTGTGCTGAAGTCCTTAAAACTCTATTCCAAGAAACCAACGCTCAGATACCAATTGTTAGAATAACTGAGAGGGGGGTGAATCAGTTATCCATAGTCCCAATCACAAAATGTATATCCAAAAACAATTTACTAAAAACTTCTGCAACTCGGTAAACTAAAGTAGTATTTTGTTTGTGCTTTTACCGATTACCATTCAATAACATATAATTCTTACCGATTAAATCCAATATGCAACATGTAAAGTATGATAACAAACAATCATCACAATCAACACATAACACAAGAGATTTAATGTGGAAACCCTATGAAGGGGAAAACCACCTAGAATCAGCAACCCAAAAATTGTTCACTGTTCTGAAGTGAGGTCAGTGAAGACCCAACCCTGTTAAAAACACACTATGAGGTGTGACCTTGTTAGAGGATTTTAGACCAACCATTATCGTCCAATCAACATTCACTATGGGGTTGATAGGATAACAAATGTACACTCTATGAATGACATTACAAGACTTTCTAGTCCACGCTGTTAAGAGATTTATTTGTTTACAATGGTTAAAATGTAACAGTGGTTGATCTGATTACAACACAACTTCAATTGTAGATTATTAGATCTATGTTAAGCTCATTCAAATCCTCTGATTAATATATCAATTATGTTTCAATCAATATTCAGTAACTTACTGTCGCTCGGTAATAGCTTTCTGACACTCGGTAATCTCTGCACTTCAGTTCTCCTTAACCAGTCTGATCAGGCATGCATGAATCTTGTTCATGTGATATCTCTGTAGTCTCCTTCTTCCGGCATGATTTCATCATGAAATCCTAGTCTCTTAAATAGACAAGTAAACTGTTTTAATTCCATCCATCAGATTTTGCCGCTTAATCTCCTTTGTTGATTTTGTTGCTTAAACCTTCCTTGGCTGATGTGTCAGTAACACATTTTGTTTCAATCCCTTAGATCTTCTTTGAATTATGTTAGCCATTGATCTTCGTAACAAACATTATCTTCATCTCTGATTTCGAGGTACTTTATAGCTCATCAACTTCCATTGGCTAAACTAGTCATTTTGTTCTTTTCTTCTGCTCGGTTAACAAAGAAATGTGTCGGTGAACACAAGATCAGTTTATACTATGCTTGGTATACACTACATTGTGTCAGTGTATACTGAAATGGTTCTTTAACTTACAACACTACTTTGTGCATTTTGCTTTTATCCTTCATCATAGATGAATGCAACATAATCAAGTCAATAACATAAGGTCATAGACTCATTCATAAGTTACCCAATGTATTCCTTATCCTTATCTGTCATCTCCATCTTCCTCATGTAGATATATCTATTCTTCATCTCTTTTCTTCTTCCTTCTATAGATGTTTGGGTATAGTAACTTACAAGATAAGTATTGTCAAAACTAGTTGACATCAATGACAACATATTACCGATTTAATCATCTTACATATCTAATCAGCAACTCAGTGATCTTAAATCACAGATCTTAAAGTTATACAATGTATTCAAATCAGTTGCAGTTCATCAAGTCCCACACATAATAATCCAAATGGTTAAATACTTGGTGTGGTAGACTTAATCAATTCACCAATAGCCTCCTTAATTTATTAATGACTTAATACAAGTCGGTATCAATAATCACAACTTGCTTTGCATTGAGACTTGATATGACACACAAAAACAATCACTTCTCTACCCTTCATCAAACCTTAGCATCCTTTAAATTGAATTTCTCTTATTTCCCATCAGGTGGGCAGTTTACAAAACCATTAATAACATCTTTTTGGGAGTAAGAGATGAATTCTTATTTGTGTATTTAGGACACAAGAAGATCGAGATAATGTTGCAAAACATGATAAAGGTAAGTTTTGAATTTAAGATTTGTAATACCAGTTCTTTGCCTTTACACAATCTTGGGAGGCATCTATCTACTCATGGTTTCACTTACTATGTTGTAATACAAAGACATATGATGAGGCATAAAGTACCATATGGTCTACAAAGTTTGTCACCATAATTTGGTTTCATGACAACATCAATTCTTCATCACATTTGGAGAGTATATGTAATGTATGAATAAAACATCATGCAACATGTTGAGGGCAGCAGTATATCATGTTTATACCATTGGGTTGGGACTATTACATGCATGTAGTTGGGACCATTACACGAGTGTTGTTTTACCAGGTTGGTGAATACCAAGGAGCTTATAAGGTAACTTATTTGTGGAGGTTTTATCAAAATTATATACCAGTCAGCTAAGGACCCTTCGGTATTGAAGAATTGACTAAAAATTTGATAATTTGAGATAGTTGTATTTTATATACTTATATTTGGGTTTCTTTACAGATTTCCAAAGGCCTTTTGCAAAAGTTTGGACTTGACAGGGTTCTTGATACCCCAATTATTGAGGTTTGTAAGCTTGTGGATGTTATATGTGCTAATTGAAACTCTCAAAAAAGATTTATTTTGTTTATATCTTTTATTTTTCAAATATAGCCAATTTATGTTTGCATGTATTCTGCCATTGCAGGCTAGTTTTACTAGCATTGGTGTTGGTGCAGCATACTTTGGATTGAAACCCATTGTGGAGTTCATGACATTCAATTTTGCTATGTAGGTTGGTGTTTTTACTACCCTTTTAAGTGTTGTTCTTTTGGTTCTGAATGTTATTTTGTTTGTCACATAATGTTTTACCCTAGTTTTTTTCATTGAAGCTTCATTTATAATATTAAATATTCTATTTAGTAGGTAGGGTAATGTCACAATCTACATTACTATTGTTTCCCTTCCTATAGTGTGCATATGACTAGGGCAGTGAGTTCACAACTAGAAAATTGGGTGCATGCTTTCATCCATAGGAGTTATTATTTATACTTTATAATATTGAATTATACTAGTAATATAAGAAAATAATGAAAATCATCTTTGAATAGCTTGGATGAGAGTCAACTATTCCAACTAGTATTTCAGTGACTTTTTTTCAATTTATACTGATTCCTTTTCTATATTTGTACTTCTAAAATGTTTGTCCTGGCCGAGACAATAAATCTGAATAAACTGTCACAGTTCTATCTTATTATTTCTATCATTATATTAGTCACCTTGGAGTTTGGATGCACAATTCCATATATTTATATGCTCTTCAGACATGCCTATTTTTTTGTTTAGCCAGTTTTGAGATTTAATGATTCTACACTCTTCAATGATGTGGTTCGTAGTAATGTTATAAAAGAAATTAATAAAGTTAAGCAATGCAAAACCTTGTACATAGTTTAACTTTTGTCATTATTAGTTTCTAAGGCATTATGGATATAGTGTGCAGTGTGCACATTTGCCGTGAGTTGCTACCTCAAAATTCAAAACTAGATTGCTATTGCTAACCCTTGTCTTCCTTCCATCAAATAGTAGTTTGCTACATTTTGAACTGAAGAAAGAGAGGTAATGTGAAATTAATTTGTAACCGGGAAAAAGAAATCAAGTGGAGAGGAGATGATTCTACTGGAAGAAGTCATCTAATGTCATCTTGGCATATTTGGCAATTGTCAAATTTATCAAAACTCATCTAATTTTTGGAGGTCATTGTATCTTCGTAGTTTCAGAAGCTGACAAATTTGTTCAAAGATGACAGTACAACCACAAATCACCTAGATGGAATTGGAAATGACTCTTTGAGACTTTCCCCAAACCATTTATATTTACACTCTGATTAATTAACAATTGGTGACTACATCTTCTCAGAATGAGTCATTAACAATTGCCAGCCATTTTGAATCATAAATGATAAATATGTATTTGTTATGTGAGGTCATGTATAACAGGTTTTGTGGTAGACTAGAGTGCAGGTGTAGAAATAAAAATATAATTCGTATGTGGATTATCCATTGAAGAGAAAGTTAGAAGGTTGAAACAGCTTGTAGACAACTCAATGACCTTGCACTGACCTAAAGTTTAGCCATATCTTGTATCCTTGCAAGTTGAAGACATGATAAGAAGGCACAACCCCATCTTCGCTGGAGTTTTCATGCCATGTGGGTTTCTTCATCATAAACCTCATGTTAATGTTGATGTTGTGCTGGTTGCTTCATTTTATACTTGTTATTTGTTCCTTCCATTCCAATTCATTTCCATCTATATTATAATTCTGATGGCATATCATTTGATTTCTCAAGCATGGCACTAAGAACATTAATCTTGTTTTGTTTCTATTGAATTTTGTTTTCATTATGTGATGGGTTGTTAGATAGACATCTATTATGGCACGTGTGCATTGCAATTAGCATAAAATTCATAGTTTGAAGCCTTTATATGTAACAAATTAATTTTTAGATTTTTTGTATTGGCTTTCATCAGGACCTTGAATGGGATAAGCTCATAGGAAATCTTAAGTCTTTGTTTGAGACACACATCAGAATATTCAAGTCAATGGTGGAATAGTTATATACATCCCAATGTGATGATTCTAGGGTATTGATTAGTATATTCTTGGCCCATCACCTATTGAGAGTGTGCTCCACATGCCTTTGTTTATGAAATAATAAAACATATTTCTATTAGGACAGATAAGTGTGCTATAATAGCTTTATTTTTGTTATTTATAGTAATCAATGCAACTTGAATGGAGAGTAAACCTTTACATAGTGTTGGGCCATATTGAAATATGGTTTCTTCATTTTTTGCTTAATATATGTGCAGCTCATGGTAATACATATTTTTACATTATTGTAGCCCAAGAGTAACAATCACAACCACATATTTTAAACTTATATTTGATGATAAAGACATAAATCTATGGCATTATATATTTCATCTTCATTTATGTTGATATCCTTGATATTTTGTATTTCTTCGGTAATGATCACAACATATATGTTTTTGTAAACCTCAGATTCTAATTTTGCATTGTCTATCATTTATGAATTTCTTTTGCATGACTAAAAGTAGTGTTTTATTGTTCATAGGCTATAGATCACATCATAAATTCTGCAGCCAAGTCAAATTATATGTCTGCAGGGCGAATCTCTGTGCCCATTGTTTTTTGAGGACCAAATGGAGTTGCTACTAGAGTTGGTGCTCAACACTCTCAGGTTTGATATTGGTCATTTTTGTGCCCATGTTCAAAAAGAAAAAGAAAAGAAGAAGATACTCAAGATGATTTCATTTTATTGGGTGTTATCTATTTTGTAGTGTTATGTTGCATGGTATGGTTCCTGCCTAGGGCTAAAAGTTTTGGTACCCTATTCATCAGAAGATGCTCATGGATTGCTGAAAGCTGCCATCCGTGACCCAGATCCTGTTGTATTTCTTGAAAATGAATTGTTGTAAGCATAACAAGCATGCTTTCAGTAATTGCATATAATCTTGTGTTGACTTTTCTTGAATATGAGATTTTAAAAGGCACATCATCTTAAAGAATGTTTTTCTAACTTTGAATGGTGGACTATACATTTCCATGATTTTCTGGAAGGAAACTACTCTATTTCAAAGATGGAATCATTTATTGTTAAGTTGTATCATGACATATATGGTGAATCTTTTCCAGTTTTAGAAGAAGCTCTTGATTCTAGTTTCTGTCTTCCAATTGGGAAAGCAAAAGTACATATGTGTTGTTTAATCTCTTTTATAAGTTCAAAATTTCTAGCATCAATGCCTTATCCAGTTATTGTTTTTTTGCAGATTGAGAAAGAAGGGAAGGATGTGACAATCACGACTTTTAAAAAAATGTTGGCTATGCTTTGCAGGTAAAGATTTCTTTTATGTTCCATTTTCTAAATGAATATCTAATTTCTAATTTAGGATCAACTTATCAAGATCATGTTACCACCTTAGAGTTTTATGTCAGAATTTCATTTTTTCAGTTGCATGTTGCAACAAAATAAATTGATTCTTTAAAGATGATTTAGAAATATTGTGAAAACATGGCAGTTGTAGCTTCAGGTGACATGCATCTTGCTTGGCTTATTTCTCATAGCATGGAAAATAAAATCATGTAGTCCACTAAACATAATAAAATAATTATCATATGCTATTCATTATAAGTGTGTATCTTAGTTGTTTAAGATATCACACTCTTGATTTCATTGTCATTTAGGACAAAGTTTTGGGAATTGCCATCAAGGAAAATGTTGATAGAATTAATAGTGGATTTACATTTCATCTACAACTTTTGTGGCAGGAAAACCAAATTCTCTATAGGGCTGTGTGAAGAATATGAAAATTTTGTGAGTGCCACAATAATTGGCAAGGTAGTGTGGTGGTATTGGGCCCCTCACTCTTGAAATGATATTGGATAATATCTGATGCTAGATATTAACCTTTTCACAATGAGCTAGCCATATTCCTTTTAACTACCAGATCTAAGCATTTCAGAAATTGTCATTGTTGAATGGCTTGAAGATATTACAGAAAATTAGGTTATTCTTCCCATCCTTGAATTTTCCGTATGTGTCACACTTCAAAATTTATTGATGCCTGTTTAGAATGCTATTGATAGAATTACTTAAACAATATGATATGCTAAATAATTTATTTATAATTCTTACACTTTGTAGGTGCAGATTTTGCTTAGGCTTTGTCTTAGGGATTAGGAGATTTTTTTTGGTGGAACTATAGACCACCTAGATAGAAGGAGAGTGTTTTGCATTTAAGGTCTGGTCTCTTGTTTAAATATAATATTATATATATCTGATCCATAGCAAGTCAAAAAAAAGAAATTGGTCTTTTTAACTTCTTTTTCAGTTTGCTTTGTTTGGGATTTTTAGTGTGCTTGATCATTACCTATGTAATCTAATGTGTTATTTTTTTTTTCTTTTTGCAGAAATCTATTGATAAAATCAAAGAAGGGGATAAAGTTAATGTGTTAGATCCATATGATGGTGTTGTTGTGGGTATTGTGAGGATTCACTCCTTGTCTATTGTACATCGAGTCAACTTGAAAGGATATGGAGATGAAAATGTAAACATTTTAAAGGTCACAAGTAACTTACCCCTTTCTTATGAAGATAAAATAGATGGGGCTATTTGTCTGAAAGAGAAAGAGGGAACCTTCACACGGTGGCCACTAAAGTATTTGGCAAAAATGACATAGTTGATCAACAAGTTTATTATGTGTTATTTGCTAGAAATTTTGGGTCACTAGTTTATATTACAATATTTTTAATGTGTTGTTTAGAGATTTTAATCATCAAGGTGTATTTGAAAGAGTTGGAAACTCTTAGACAACTTTGACATTTTTTATTATATTTATGTATATACTCTTTAGACAACTTTGACATTATAATTTGATATATATTTGCATTAATTTTTCTTATTGGAGATTACCTTTATTTATCATCATGATGTTGAATCAATCTTTTAATTCTAGTCTGTCACAGCTTGTTCATGTGTAATACTCTTATTTGCTTTTATGATTTAGTTCAAGTCTAATATTATGTTTTTTTTTGCATTTTAAAATGTATTAAATTATTCATTTTGTAACTACATTTACTACCAAATAACATAAATGACCAAATAAACTACCAATTAAATGACTAAATAAATGACCAAATAAACTACCAAATGACCAAATAAATGACTAAATAAGTGACCAAATAAATGACCAAATAAACTACCGAATGACTAAATAAATGACCAAATAAACTACCCAATGACCAAATAAATGAGCAAATAAATGACCAAATAAATGACTAAATAAATGACTAAATAAATGACTAAATAAATGACCAAATAAATGACCAAATGATCAAATAAATGACTAAATACACTACCAAATGACCAAATAAATGACCAAATAAACTACCAAATGACCAAATAAATGACCACATAAACTACCAAATGACCAAATAAATGACTAAATATATGACCAAATCAATGACCAAATAAATGACTAAAATAGTTTAGTCATAAATTTGGTCATGAGATAAATGATCGACAATAAACTACCACTGGTCACGTGACCAAATTTGGTCATTTATCTACAATTTTTGGTAGTTTATTTGGTCATATATTGATGTTTTTGTACTAGTGGCAATGCCTTGAGTCTTGAGATCTTTTAGCCCAAGGCCACCATTTTACTTAGCCATGTGACACCACTTCCAATTAACAACATGCAATTTTTTCTCATCTTTTCGATCAGACCAAAGGTATTGTCTTATAGCTTTTTGGATATCAAGGATTTGATAGTTATTAAACATCCAAGCAGAAGGGTAGTAAACACTATAAGAAGATAGAATCTTCTGACATACTTGGACTCTACCAGCAAGAGAGAGGAATCTGTTATCCCATCTATGCAACTTCTTGTCTATCTTACTCTTAATCCATTGCCACATCTCATTAAGAGAGGAAGAAACAAAAAAAGGAATGCCAGGGTACCAGACAATCTTGTTAGGGCCTCCCCATTGGAACCTATAGGGACTAAGCCAACCAAGAGGTCTTTCTTTCCAGCCAAGGAGGGTAGATTTAGCAAGGGAGATTTTAGCCCTAGACATGATACCAAAGGTTTTAAGCTTTTGAATAGGGTTGTCAATATTTTGGGCTGAGAGCTCAAGGAAAAGGGCAATATCGTCCACAAACTAGATATTGAGGAGGCTGGAGTCATCAGGGAGTTTAACCCCTTTGACATAGGGGGAGAGAGAATTATCCTTGAGAAGATAATAAAGAGCATCTGAAACTATGACAAATAAGGCAGGGGTGAGCAGATAGCCTTGCCTGATAGATCTACCAAGTTGGATGTTTTGAGTTAGGGAACCATTGACTTCAATTTGAGCTGAGGCATCCTGAAGAAGGACCTTAACATATTTACAGAAGTTATCTAGAAATTGAAAGGCTTGTAACATCATGATGATAAAGTCCCATTCTACACAGTCATAAGCTTTTTCAAAATCAAGTAAAAATATAGCAGTGTCTTGATTAGAAGCCCTAGTCCAATCCATGGCTTCCCAGCTTGTAATGAGATTCTCAAGGATATATCTACCTTTAATAAAATCATTTTGAGTAGGGCATATGAATTTAGGGAGGATCTTTTTGAGTCGAAGGGTAATGACTTAATTTTATAAGAGACATTAAGGAGTGTGATTGGCCTCCAATTCTTGATTAAGGCGCTATCCCCACCCTTGGGTATCAGCTTGATAATTCCCTTGTTAATGTCATCCCCAAGAGTGCCATTATCAAAAGCTACATAGTAGACACCAAGAAGGTCATTGGCAATCCACTCATAGTTAGCCTTGTAAAACTCAATAGGGAGGCCATCTAGGCCCAGAGCTTTGTCAAGTTTCAGAGAGTTAATAGCAACAATGATCTCCTCAATAGTTACCTTTTGATTGAGGGATATGGAATCTTTAGGGGAGATTCTAGTAGGGATCATGGCCCTGCACTTATCTCTAATATCCTTAGCATTGGTATTATCCTCAGAGGTGAAGAGGTTTTTGAAAAATAGTTCAAAAGCATCTTTGATACTAGGGAGGTCAATAATTTCTTTGTTATCAATAACAAGCCTATCAATCTTCTCCTTGGACTGTTTATGTTTAAGAAGGTTAAAGAAGAATTTGGAGCCCTTCTCCCCATATCGAAGCTAGTGGGTTCAGGCCCTTATCATGGCCCCACAGACCTTTTCTATTTACTGGTGATTTCTAAGGGCTTCCCTAGCATGCGCGACTTGGGTAGCCTTGTGGGTGCAACTAGGGTCATTTTGGATGTTAAGTTCAAAGGTATGTAGCTGGGAGGTGAGAGATTTTTCAGCAAACTTGAAGTCTTTAGCCTTCTTTTGACCTATTGTCTAAAGGGTTTTTTGCCAAGCGTTCACATTACAGCTCCATATATCAACATGAGAGGTGAGGAGCATGTTTTGAAGGTTAAGAATTCTGATAAGATTTAGGGTGGTCAAAACATCTTGATCCTTGAGGAGGGAAGTATAAAGGATAAAATTGCTGGATTTGGTGGCTTGGGTGTTCACAACATTTTTGAAGTTAAAAAGAGAAATACTAGGGTGGTGGTTGGACAAGGTCATAGGCCAAATAGAAACAAACCTACCTTGGGCATTAGGGAGGAAGGAGAAACAATCTATATTAGCATAGAAGTGATCTAGCGTAGAGTAGATTCTATTAGCTCCCAGTTGATAGTTGCACTAGGTGTGCCAAAGGTCAAGAGGAGAATGTCCAAGGTCCTCCATTGGATCAAATAGAGATTTATGAAGTTTCAACTTGCTCCAATGCACTCTTTTAGAATTGTTCCAGGCAAAGGGTAAGCCTCCAGATTTATCAAAACTATTCTCAATCATGTGGAAATCTCCCGCAATCATCTAGGGGATGTCAAGGAGATATTTAAGCCAGTCTCATAAAACAATTCTATCCCTATAATAATTAGTAGCGTAAACAAAAAAAATCCCAAATTAGGTGCCATTAAGATTGAATGAGCACCAGACAACCCTATTGTAGGGGGAGATATCCTTATTAGTGATGAAATTAGACCATTTGGGATTGATGAGGAGCCCAACACCACCCTTACCTCGAGGGTGGTCAGAAAATATCTTAATGGCATCTTTCCAGATATAGTCAAGTGTAGTATCAAGAGTAAATCCAGTAGCTTTCAACTCTTGCAACAATAAAAAATCAGCGTCCTTATGCATGTCAAGGAATCTCTTTACAATAAACTTCCTGTCGGGCAACTCCAACTCTCTCACATTCCATGTTATACACTTCATTATTAATGAGAGGAGAGTTAGGAGCTACTAGAAGCCTTAGAGCCACAAGATTTTATGGGAATGTCAGAGTTATTAGGAGGATTAACCCCCTTCTTATTCTTGGATCCAAGGGGTCTCCTTTTCTTTTTGTTCATTGAGTTATGATCTAGATGTTCCTCCTCCTCCTCACTTGGAGAAGAGCCAATTAGGGGATCAATGTTCCCTTCCCCATATTGACCTAGGTGCAGGGTAGGTTTACTGACATCCGTGTAAGACTCAGATGGATTATTAAAAGAGGGGAGCATATTAGAAACCATCTTAGAGGCATCTATAGTGTTAGCATGAATGATTTGGATGACATAGGAATCATCAAGTTCTTTTAACACTTTGGGAGCATCACACATGTAAATATTGCTATTGATACCTAGAGGTTGTGATAAAATGGAGCTCATAGAGGAGGGAGTCAAGGGAGTTCCAGATCTAGGAGCCACTTTAGCAGAGCCTGATCCGATATCCATCCCAATACTAACATGTCTAGTGCTCTCAAAGTTTCTAATAATAGACTGGACCTTCGAATGGCTCAAATTTTGACAATCATCCGAGGGACAGGAAGAAGCATCCTTCTTGGGATTGTTCTTTTTATTACCATATCTTATTTTTTCAATCGCAAGTTCCTAGGCATTTTTCCTTCTATGTTTCTTACTAATAGCAACCTGAAAGCCATCATCAGAGGGGGTTTCACTGGTATCCATGGAAAAAAAGATAGGGATAGTGGGCAAGGGTGGGAGGAGGCTATGATTGGAGAAGCCTTGGCTAGGGTTATCAGTAGTCAAGTCCAAGGTAGAGTTCCTGCATGCACTCGACCCTCCAAACAGGTTATCTAGAGTAGGTTTGATAGTAGGGGAGTCGCTAGAAGGTGGAGAGGTGGTGACGGTTCCAATAACCAGTGGTGGCATGGAGTCGGATTTAAGATTCTAGGAGTCAAATTTAGGGGGGTTGGAGTTATTCCCAACATTCATTTTGATAATTAGGTAATTTTTATGCTGGTGCCCTTCTTTCTTGCATAAAAAATAAGCATTAATTCCTCCAAGAGTTTCTAAAGGACAAAAGAAGACTTCGTTCTCAATTGAGAGATTTAGAGCATCAGGGATATATATACCTTGATGAACTACAACTGATTGAATATCTAGATGAACTGAAGAAATAGTGATTAGAGATCACCGAGCTATTGAAGTGATATGTAAGATGATTAAATCAGTCAATATGTTGTCATTGATGTTAACTAGTTTTGACAGCACTTATCATGATAGTTACTGTATCGTCTTAAAATGGAAGCACTTCCATGTTAACTGAAATTCAGATCTGGTGACCTGCTTCTTGAAAGACAAAAGTTTTTTGGATTTTCTCTGTCTTGACATTTCCAGTCCAAAATAGGTTGCAGAATTCCTCAAAACTATGCATAGACATCAGAAATCAGCATTTTCCAGATCTACCCTATTTTAAGGTTAGTATTTGTCTTCTATTTAGTTTAGATTTCAAGTATATACTTTTTATAGTATATTATAGGGTTTTATCCTTTCTTCATATTCTCCATTGATTGATTCTTTTGTGCATTGATCACTTCTTTGTGATTAATCCATTTGGATCTTTCCTTTTGGGAATTTGGATTGAGGATAGATCCTATATTCCACTCCTATATCATACATCTTACCCCTATTCAAATTCAAACCCTATTCATTTTGGTGAACTACTATTTCATATCATTCAGTTTGGGGGCATATGCTCTACTCACCTATTGCACACATGCACTTCATTCTCTGTCTTTGATCCTCCACAAGATTTTATCCCTGCAACAATTTTTGACATTCTACCAATATGGCTTCTAACATATTCATCTTCCATCATTCTAATATCCTCAAATGCACATATCCAATTATGTAATCTAGCTCTCTTTGCATGTTCATCACCTTCAAAAGTAGATTGTAAAGCTTTCCAAATTTCATGAGATTTTTTGAAACATTTTACCTAACTGTATTCATTCTCCGAAAGTGCTGTCAAGAGCGCTTCTCTTGCAAGTATGTTACACATGAATAGATCTACCTCATCTTTTGAACTTGATTCAAGATTATCTTCTTCAATAATAGTCCTATCATTCTTTGTAATTAGCCAATAGCCTGGTCCTAAACACAATAGACGTGTCTTCATCTTTTCTTTCTAGCTATCAAAATTTACTCCATCAAATTAAGGCTTTCTTTCCTGAAATTCGCCATGGATCTCCTTAAGCTATTAAACTTTCCTTTCAAGGACCTGTTGCTCTGATACCAATTGTTAGAAAGTAAAGTCCACCAAGATAACTGAGAGGGGGGGGGGGGTGAATCAGTTATCAGATAATTATAAATTTTATCAACTTCAACAACATTTAACCATGTAAGCAATATAATTACCAACCATAGAAAGATATTCGTACACAATGACACAATAACACAAGATATGTTGACTAGGGAACCTCTTGATCAAAGAGTAAACCCCGATGGGAATGATGCCCACAAAAGATGCACTAATATGAATATTCCTTGTGAAAGGACGGACTCTGTTAGGAGTCTTATGAAATACATTTAGTACATATAAATCCTTGTTAGGAGATTTTGAATCCCTGTTAAAAGATACTAACCCTGTTAGGAGTTATGGAAGACAGAAGGACCCACTGCCCAAACAGCTTCAGGGTAAGATCATTGAACTCACTGTCCAAATAATATTTTCATTATTCAATAGAATAATATGTTACCTCTTCTCTGACTATGCCAAACCGCACTCACTGCTACATCAGATCTCACTTTCAGATCTCTATACTTCGCATATCTTCCTTCACAATTTTGCTCTCATACTTAGCTCTTTTCTTCACTTCATGCATGCCACATCACACATCAACATCTCAATATCTCAATAAGGAAAAACATTCCTTCCTTTATACCACACTCAAATAATTACAAATGAGTCGGCACACAATTACAAAATAAAAGTTTCCACATGCTACATCAAAATTACACAAAATTGTCAGCTTCCAGATACAATAACTCTTCACTCGTGCAACCTCGAAGTTTGCATTGTGAACCATGTTACTAAAAATGTGTCTCAAACTTTCCTTTAACTACACAAAACTAGATTCCATCCCGATTAGGAGATATCATCCGATTTCCAAAAACCGCTACTCAGGAACATTGCCTGAATATTGCTTCCACCAAAATGCTCATAACTTTCATGAATAAAATAATTACTATCTGCACTCTTAACCATAGACACATAACATATCAAAGAGTATAACCTCAACATCATATATCTCCAACTACAATATCCCACATACACTAATCAAAACACTTTCTACTTCTCTGCAAGTCTCCAGAAGATCACTGTGTTGACATCAATGACAATCATAGTCATGAATGCAACAACAACTACTACAGAATGATTGCCAAACATTCAACATTCATTCCTAACAATCTCCCCCATTGGCATTGATGGCAACATAGATGAAAAACATCCAATGTTCCAAAAATCCAATACTGCAACACTGCTTCTTCAAATCCTCTTCATCAATCAAATCTTGCTTCGTTATCCTGTTCAGTTCTCTCCAATAGATGGTATAAGTGCTTTTTCATGTACACTTCTCCCCCATTGACATCAATGACATAAATTTCATCACTATTTCAACAACAACTCAATGTCAAAAGACACTGTTTAGAAAATACATTCACAAGAGTCCTCATGACTCAATTCAGATACACATACTCCCCCATAGAGGAAGTACCAACATCCAATCCAGAAGAAAGATAGGGCTCATATACCACTAGATGGATGCAACCAACTGCATCATTACTCAAAAGTAGGCTAGGGCATAACCCCAAGCATACCTCTCAGATACTCAAATGTATCCTTAGGCAAAGGCTTAGTAAATATGTCTGCTATCTATTCCTTTGTGCTTATGTACTCTAGTCTGACTTCTTTCTCAACAACTTTCTCTCTTACAACATGATATTTGATCTCTATATACTTTGTTTTAGAATGTAATATAGGATTCTTAGACATACTAACTGTGCTGGTGTTGTCACAATGTATGACACCAGGCTCAACAAACTTAATTCCAATATCCTTCAGCATTTGCTTCATCCAAATTATCTGGTTACAATTGTTTGCTGTTGCTACATACTCTACTTCTGTTGTGCTCTATGAAATACAATTCTTCTTCTTGCTTAGCCATGAAACTAATCTTCTTCAAAGAAAAAAGGCTCCACCACTGGTGCTTTTCTTGTCATCAACACTACCTCCCCAATTAGCATCTTTATATGCACATAGGGTAAAATCATTAGATTTTTCACAATCCATAATCCATTGTGCCTCTTAAATATCTCAGTATCCTCTTTACTGTTGCATAATGTGACTCTCTAGGTTCAGCTTGAAATCTTGCTACCATTCCAACTAAATGTTGTATATCCGGTCTAGTGTGTGTGAAGTATTGCAAACCTCCAATCATGGATCTATATTTCTTCTGCTCAACTGTTAGTGTTTCATCTTTGCTAGATAGTTTGTGCCTTGGAACCATAGGTGTTCCAACTAGTTTACAATTCTCCATTCCAAATATTTTCAGTAAATCATTCAAGTACTTTGTCTGACATACAAAGATACCATCATTATTTTGTGTTATCTATAATCCTAAAAAGTATTTCATCTCACCAATCATACTCATTTCAAATTCAGTCTTCATTTCATCAGCAAATTTGTCACTAGCTTCATCTTCTCGTCCAAAGATAATGTCATCAACAAAAATTACTATAACCAACAAACCATTTTCAATTTCTTTTGTGTACAGATTGCTATCAACTGTTCCTTTAGTAAATCCCAATTTCAACAAATACTTATCCAGTCTAGCATACCAAGTTCTAGGTGCTTGCTTTAATCCATATAATGCTTTCTTCAGTTTACATACCATATCTCCTTCTTGAGTTAAAGGAAAACCTTCATGCTACTTAATGTAGACTTCTTCTTCCAATTCTCCATTTAGAAATGCTGACTTCACATCCATCTGATACACTTTGAATTTCTTAAAAGATGCATAAGCCAAAAACATTCTTACTGCTTCAAGTCTTGCTACTGGTGCAAAAGTTTCTTCATAGTCAATTCCTTCTTACTGTGAGTATCCCTTACATACCAATCTTGCTTTGTTTCTTACCACTTCTCCTTGTTCATTCATCTTGTTTCTAAATACCCATTTAGTTCCAATCACATTCTTGTCTTTAGGTCTAGGGACCAATTCCCATGTCTTGTTCTTTTCAATCTGGTCTAGTTCTTCTTTCATAGCATTGATCCAATGTTCATCTTCACAAGCTTCACTAGTAGATTTAGGTTCAATTTGAGAAATCAAACATAAATGTACCTTATTACGAGTTAGAACTCTTCTATCCAAACTTCCAATAACTTGTTCAATAGGATGATGTCTTGATAGATACCTGTTCGGTGTCATAGTCACAGATCTTGTTTCAATTGTAGATTTTTCTCTAGATTCCTCTCTAGTTTCTTCTATAGGATTCTCATTCAATAATTCACTATCAGTCTCATAGAATAATTTAGTAGATTCAGTGTTAGAATGAGGATTGGCTTCTTCATCACATTCATAATCAAGCATTCTTTCCTAAATTTTGAACTTCTCATCAACTTTAACATTTGCGCTCTCAACAATAGTTTTAGTTCTCTTATTGTAACATCTATATGCTTTGATTTTCAAAGAATATCCAAGAAAAATTCCTTCATCACTTCTAGGATCAAACTTTCCAATATCATCATCTCTCTTTATATAACATTTTCTTCCAAAAATTCTAAAATACTTAACTGAGGGTGCATGTCCAAACCATAATTCATAAGGTGTCTTGTTTGTGTCTACTCTGATTTGTACTCTGTTCATTGTATATACTACTATATTCACTGCTTCTCTCCAGAATGTCTTCACCAAATCATTCTCAAATAACATAGCTCTTGCTGCTTTAGTCACTAACCTATTTCTTCTTTCTGCAATACCATTTTGTTCAGGTGTTCTAGGGGCTGAAAACTGTCTCTTAATACTATTCACTTCACAAAAAGTGTTAAACTCTCTAGAAGTAAATTCACCACCTCTATCAGATCTCAAACATTTAATCTTCATTCTAGATTCATTCTCAACTTTATTCGTAATGATCTTAAACTTATCAAATGCTTCAGATTTTGCTTTTAGAAATGCAATCCACATCATTCTTGTAAAATCATCAACAAGAATCATAAAATACCTTTCTCCATAGAATCCTCTAGTCTTGGTAGGACCGCTCAAGTTTGTATAAAAAATCTCCAACTTCTCTGCCGATGTGAACTTCTTACTAGGAAATGAACTTCTCTTCTACTTAGCCATCATACATTCTTTGCAAATCATGTTAGTAGGCTTCATAATTTTAGGGAAATCCCTTACTGCAAGTGTAGTACTTACTTTCACAATTTTATCAAAGTTTATATGACAAAACCTTCTATGCCATAACCAATTGTCATCAATCTTAGTAATCAAACATGTCATCTTAGTAGGATTCAACTGAAATATATTACCTTTGGTTCTAGATCTAGTTCCAATCATATTTCCATCTTTATCCTTTATCACACAAGTTTTCTCAGTAAACCAAACTTGATATCCCTTATCAACTAACTGTCCAACACTCAAAAAATTATGTTTCAATCCATCAACAAAGTAAACATCATTAGTATTAGTCTTTCCATCAAGAGTAATAGATCCTATACCTTTAATCAAACAAGGTGCATTGTTACCAACTCTAACAACTCCTCCATCATAATTGTTAAACTTTATGAACTTTTTCATATCTCCAGTCATATGATGTGAACAACCACTGTCTATAATCCAATCAGCTTTCTTTTTAACTTGGGAAACTAAGGATTTTTCTTCCTTAACATCAGATTCAGGATTATCTTCTTTAATTGCTATAAATCCTATTTCATCATTATTCTCAGTATCACTTTCACTCAAGGTTCTTTCAATACTAGCTTCAAGATCTTCATCATTAGCATAGTAACATTCCTTAGATCTTCTAGGCTTGAAATTATTTCTGTACTTCTTAACTCTCTTAGGACATTTAGATGCAAAATGACCATATTCTTGACAAGTCCAACATTTAAAAATTTTCTTACCATCTGGTTCTCTTTTCACAAGCAAGGCAATACCTACTTCAATCTTCTTGTCTTCTTCATTTCTAGATCTGTTGCTGGCATAATCTCCACTCATACTAGTACTTCTTGACAAAGTAGGACAAATACTAAGAGCATTGAATGCTGTTTCCATTCTAGGTAAGTCTCATGATACCCTCAGGTTCATTTATGCTGCTTCCAATCTTCCAAGAAGAGTCTCTCTTGTAAAGTTTGTAGTAAAAGGTATAACTTGTTCAATCATCTATGTTGTCTGCTTAAATACAGGAGTTAATGTCTTGAAAATTTTCCATATCACTTCATTCTCTATCTTTGATCCTCCACAAGATTTTATCCCTACAAATTTTTTTGACATTCTACCAATATAGCTTCTAACATATTCATCTTCCATCATTCTAATATCCTCAAATGCACATATCCAATTATGTAATCTAGCTCTCTTTGCATGTTCATCACCTTCAAAAGTAGATTGTAAAGCTTTCCAAATTTCATGAGATTTTTTGAAACATTTTACCTGATTGTATTCATTCTCCGAAAGTGCTATCAAGAGTAATTCTCTTGCAAGTATGTTACACATGAATAGATCTACCTCATCTTTTGAACTTGATTCAAGATTATCTTCTTCAATAATAGTCCTATCATTCTTTGCAATCAACCAATAGCCTGGTCCTAAACACAATAGATGTGTCTTTATCTTTTCTTTCTAACTGTCAAAATTTACTCCATCAAACTTAGGGCTTTCTTTCCTAAAATTTTCTATGGATCTTCTTAAGATGTTAAACTTTCCTTTCAAGGACCTGCTGCTCTAATACCAATTGTTAGAAAGTAAAGTCCACCAAGATAACTAAGAGGGGGGGGGGGGGGTGAATCAGTTATCAGATAATTATAAATTTTATCAACTTCAACAACATTTAACCATGTAAGAAATATAATTACCAACCATAGAAAGATATTCATACACAATGACACAATAACACAAGATATGTTGACTAGGGAACCTCTTGATCAAAGAGTAAACCCCAGTGGGAATGATGCCCACAAAAGATGCACTAATATGAATATTCCTTGTGAAAGGATGGACTCTGTTAGGAGTCTTATGAAATACATTTAGTACATATATATCCTTGTTAGGAGATTTTGAATCCCTGTTAAAAGATTCTAACCCTGTTAGGAGTTATGGAAGACAGAAGGACCCACTGCCCAAATAGCTTCAGGGTAAGATCACTGAACTCACTGTCCAAATAATATTTTCATTACTCAATAGAATAATATGTTACCTCTTCTCTGTCTATGCCAAACTGTACTCACTGCTACATCAGATCTCTGTACTTTGCATATCTTCCTTCACAATTTCGCTCTCATACTTAGCTCTTTTCTTCACTTCATGCATACCGCATCACACATCAACATCTCAATATCTCAACAAGGAAAAATATTCCTTCCTTTATACCACACTCAAATAATTATAAATGAGTTGGCACACAATTAAAAAATAAAATTTTCCACACGCGACATCAAAATTACACAAAACTGTCAGCTTCCAGATATAATAACTCTTCACTCATGCGACCTCAAAGTTTGCGCAGTGAACCACATTACTAACAATGTGTCTCAAAATTCCCTTTAACTGTGCAAAACTAGATTCCTTCCTAATTAGGAGATATCATCCGATTTCCAAAAATCACTACTCAGGAACACTGCCTGAATACTGCTTCCACCAAAATGCTCATAACTTTCATGAATAAAATAATTACTGTCTGTGCTCTTAACCATAGACATATAACATGTCAAAGAGTGTAACCTCAACATCACATATCTCCAACTGCAATATCCCACGTGCGCTAATCAAAACACTATCTGCTTCTCTGTAAGTCTCCAAAAGATCATAGTGTTGACATCAATGACAATCATAGTCATGAATGCAACAACAACTACTACAGAATGACTACCAAGCATTCAACATTCATGCCTAACATCCCTCTCTATTTCTCTCTCTCTAGAGATCTCTCTCTTATTGTGATCTTGGAGTTGACGAAGACTTGAGTCCCTGGGGGCTTGATGTTTCCTTTGTCCTCTTTGATTATAATAAGATTATCTTTTCATTATGATTTCCTTTACCAAGAGTTTGCATCGAGTCCATACTCTTGCTAAAGTGGGGGATTAATGTATCATCTTAAAATGGAAGCACTTCCATGTTAAGAGCATTTAGCCCTCTAAGTGAGTAGTCTGGGGTCATGTTAAGTGCCTTGATCAGGTCTTTGCATGTATCTAGTAGTTTCCCCTTGTTCTACTTCTCTCCCCCTTCTTTCCAACCTTTTTCTGATAGTTTTCTCTAAGAATCTAGAGTTTATGACTGTCAGGGTCAAAGAAGACCTGGTAGGGTCAAGGAGGACCTAGACCCCAACCTAAGTTAGGGATGACCTTGACCCTGACCTAGGACAGAGTCTACCTTGTCCCTGATCCCAAGTCCAATTTTTAGATTCTGGGAGTTACGAGATGTCAGGCTTTGGAAAGTTTCTTTTTCCTACTTCCGGGTCGGCCATTTTGGGTTTCATAATGGTAAATCCTTAAATTTCATTTAATTTGGGTCCATTTCTAGGGGCTAAGGTTAATTGTGATTTAATTCTCCAATGTCGGCCTCTTTAGAAGTTTGTGCCCTAGATCACTATAAAAGAAAGCCTTCCTCTCTCATTTGATCCATCACTTTTTCAAATCTCTTTTTGCCATCAAGCAATTTCATGATCAAGACATCTAGCTCTCAAGTTCATTCATGTTCTAGCATTCAAGTGTTCAAGCATTCAAGCATTTCATCAAGGAGATCCATGGTTAGCTATTGAAGGATTCAATCTCTTTGGAGCCCCCTTGAAGATTTCTCCTTCTATATTCATGCAAGCCTCTTCCTATGCAAAGATCCATTCAAGATTGGTGTTGAAGATCTAGTGCCATTAATTGGAGACATCCTACATTAATTTCTATAGTCATTTGGAGCATTCCTACTTGTGGATTCAAGGATTTGAATCCTCCACAAAGACTTCAACATAAGCAAGGTGAATAGTTCCATTTACTTTATTTATACATATTGCAACTTCAATTCAATTTCAAGGTTAATTCCTAAAATGGGGTTTGACCAAGGCAAACCCCCCATCCAAACAACAAAAACTATTTTTTCTTGCAGCTATAGGTACAAGACAATGAATTGAAGTGCAGATCCGAATACCCTTTTTGACGACCTTCTGCGATTCACGAATAGATTTTTCATCAGAGTTGTTTTGGGTCAAGGATGACCTTTAGTAGGGGGTAGGATCTTGCCTCGGAGTAAGACCTTGCCCTGCTATCTAGGTCAAGGATGACCTGCTTCCCGAAAGACAAAAGTTTTCTAGGTTTTCTCTATCTCGACATTTCCAGTCTGAAACAGGTTGCAAAATTGCCCGAAACTGTACACAGACATCAGAAATCAGCATTTTCTAGATCTGCCCTATTTTAAGGTTAGTATTTGTCTTCTATTTATTTTAGATTTCAAGTATATACTTTTTATAGTAGATTATAGGGTTTTCTCCTTTCTTCATAGTCTCCATTGATTGATTCTTTTGTGCATTGATCACTTCTTTGTGATTAATCCATTTGGATCTTTCCTTTTGGGAATTTGGATTGAGGATAGATCCTATATTCCACCCCTATATCATACATCTTAACCCTATTCAAATTCAAACCCTATTCATTTTGGTGAACTACTATTTCATATCATTCAGTTACAAATATTTGAACGTCTGTTGAAGAAAGAAAAGATGAAGAACTGAGATATCTACATGAGAAAAAGATGGATATGACAGATAAGGATAAGGTAAACATTGGGTAACTTATTGATGATTCTATGACTTTATATTGTTAACTTGAGCATGTTACATTAATCTATTATGAAGAAGAGATTTGAAATTGAACAAGTCAATGTGGTCAGTAATTAAAGATTTATGTATACACCGAGCTAGTGTAGTGTATACCGAGTGATAGTAATAACCGAGCTAGTTATCACCAACACATTTCTATATTAACTGAGTATGGATGAAAACATTAAATGCTAAGAACAACTGACTAAATTTGATGAGATGGAAATTGTTATGATTTTGAGGTTAAGGATGAAGTTAGTTATGAGATCCATGGCTGAAAAAATTTAGAGATGATCTAAAGGATGAGATTGAAACATGTTAATGACACATCTGCCAAGGAAGGTTTAAGCAACAAAATGGATGAAGGAGATTAAGAGGCAAAATCCGATGGCTGGTATGAAAATGGTTTACTTGTCTATATAAGAGATATGAGTTTCATTATTGAAACATGCCGGACAAAAATGAGACTGCAGATATTTCACGTGAAGATTGTATTCATGCATTCTTGATCAAAATGGTTATTGAAAGAACTGAGTTGTAGACATTACCGAGCAACAAAGAACTATTTACCAAGTGAAAATAAGTTGAGAAATATTGAGGAAGTGAATTGATTAATGATAAGAGGATTTTATGAGCATAGTATAGATCTGAATTTTTGTAATTGAGTTATATTTGAATAAGATCGGTACTGTATCAGTTTAACCATTGATTAAGAAAATCTCTTAACCAATTGGACTTAATAGTCTTATTGTACCATCCTATGACATTCATTGAATGTAAAGTATTATCTTGTTGACCCCATAATGAATGTCGGTCAAAAGTTAACTATTAGTGATAAATCTTCTAACCAGGTCACACCTAATAGTGTGCATTGTAACCTTCAACAAGGTTGGCTCTTTATCGAGCTCACTTTAGAAGAGTGAATTATTTTGTGTTACCGGTCCTAGGTGGTTTTTCCCTTAGTAGGGTTTCCATGTTAAATCATTATGTTATGTGTTATTTTTTATGATTGTTTTTCTATCATACTTTACATACTGCATAGTTGATTTAGTCGGTAATCACAGTTTGGATAATTACTGGTAATGGGTAAAGTGGATAGACAGATTGATATTTTATGTTACTGAGATACATTATTTGTTGAAATTGTTTTGAAAGATACATTTGTGTGTTTGGGACTTTAGAATAAATGATCTAACTGATTCACCCCCCCCCCCCCCCCTCTTAGTTATTATAACAATTGGTATCAGAGCATATTGGTTTCTTGGAAGAAAGTTTTAAGGACTTGAGCAAAAAGATCACAAGATATATAAGAGGGAAGTGTCGAAGCTGAAAAAAGATAACTTTACCACATGGAAAAGCCAGATGAGGCTTCACAAATCTAGAATTGAAGAATCTTCTATAACTTTACTTGACAATGGCTACATACAACCGAATGTTGGAGCTTTGACTATTGATCAATTGAGAGACTGACATGAACACAATATTACTATGATAAAGATTGCTGCTTCTCTATCTGATGCTGAATTTGAGGATGTCAAGGATTGCACTATAGCGAAGAAAATGTGGGATAAACTTTCTCTAGTTTATGGTGGTGATGTGAATGTGATGAGAGCCAAAGCTAAAAGATTGAGAGGCAGATTTGATGACATGAAGATGAAAGGAGAGAACATCACACAATACTCAAACTGAATCATAGAGGTAGTCAATGCCATCCGAGGAGAAGGAGGTATTATTTCTAAAGATATCATGGTAAGTAAGATACTGATAACCTTGTTTCCTATCTATGCAATCATAATATCTGCTATTCATGAAATGAGGTCTGCACCTAATAGCACTCTTACTCTTGATAGTCTGATTAGAAAGTTAACAAATTTTGAGCTAAATAATTTTGACAATAGTGTTATACTGAGTATTGAGTCTTCTTTTATGTCATCTCTTAAGATTGGTAAATCTAGTAGTAAGCATAATATAAAGAATGAACGTGACAATAATACTAAAGATGAGCTTGATGAGCTTGAAGCACTTATGGCTTGGAGACTCCAAAAAGGTAAAGGAAGGTATAACAGAAAGTTACCTTTAGCTTGTTTTAACTGTAAAGAGGTTGGCCATATTGCTGCTAGATGTCCTAACAAGAAAGAGGAAGATAAAGACTGATTTGGTGATGGAAAGTTTGGAAAAAGGAATAATAGAGGAAACTAACACTACAACAAAGAAAAATGAGATTACAAAGATAAAGGCAAGAAGGCATATTACCTTGTTAGAGAAAATGAAGATGACACTGACACTGACACTAATGATGAAATTGAAGTAGTATTTGTTGCAATGAAAGATGATTAAGAAGAGGAGGAAAGGTATGTAGAAACAAGGTATGTAGAAACAACACTTATTTATAAAATTAGTAAGAATGATACTTGGATCATTGATAGTGGTTGTACACATCACATGACTGGTGATGAAGATAAGTTTGATCATCTTGAGCATTATAATGGAGGATCAGTGAAAATGGGAAATGACACACCTTGTATGGTGAAAGGAAAAGGGTCTATCTTATTGAATGATAGAATTAGATGTGATAATGCATACTGGGTAAAAGGACTTAACTACAATTTGTTGAGTGTAGCAAAGTTGAATAACTCAAGTCACCGAGTTGCATTTGAAAGCAAGAAGGTGAAAATCTGTGATGAAAATGGAAAGCTTGTTGGTATTGGAGGACAATCAAAAGGTAATTTATTCTATCTTGACAATGTTGAAACTTCTTATTTATTGGTGAAGGATGAAGATGTATGGTTATGGCATAACAGGCTATGTCATGTAAACTTTGATAACATAATTAAGATCAATAGAAAGAGAAAATTTAGAGGATTGCTGAGTCCAACCAAACCTGATCATGTTATGTTCCATCAATGTCAGAAAGGAAAGATGACCAAATCTAATTTTAAAAGTAAGGACTATTCATCTAAAGGTATTTTGGAGTTGGTACACACTGACTTATGTGGTCCTATGAGAACTCAAAGATAATATGGTGATAAATATTTTATTTTATTTGTTGATGACTATTCTAGGTTGATGACAGTAATGTTCTTAAAAGAAAAATTTGAGGCATTCAAATTGTTTAAATGGTATAAGGCTAAAGTTGAAAAAGAAACTGAAAAAGAATTGAAATGCTTAAGGTCTGATAGAGGAGGTGAGTTTGTTTCTGATGAATTCACTAATTTTTGTAATGAGCATGGAATCAAAAGGTAGGTTTCTGCACCTAGGACACCATAGTAGAATGGAATTGCTGAAAGGAGGAACTGATCTATTGTTGATTGTGCTAGAACATTGATGATTGAGAAGAATGTTGCACAAATGTACTAGAGAGAGGCAGTTAGCACTACATTATACACCTTGAACTGAGTTCAACTAAAGAAAGACACAAATAAGACACCTTATGAGTTATGGTTTGGATATACACCGAGTGTAAGTTATTTCAGAATCTTTGGTAGTAAGTGTTATATTCTGAAAGATGATAGGAATGGTAAATTTGAATCTAAAGGTGATGAAGGAATATTTTTAGGATATTCTACTAAGAGTAAAGCTTATAAATGTTTGAACAAGGCTACTAATAAAATGATAAAAAATGCTAATGTACGAGTTGATGAGTTTGCTGAAAAGAATGATGAAAAAAGCATGAAGGAATCAGAAGACTATGGTAGGTTTACCTATGTTGATGATTTGGATTATCTACCAAAGCCACAGGTTGAGTCTACTGAGCATCAAGAAAATACTACCAAGAATCAACAAATGCACACTGAGAATCAGGAAGAAGCTACCGAGCAGGAAAATGAACATGAACCGAATGATGAACAGAGAGGAGAACAAGTGCTAGCAAGATTTTTTATAAGACACAATCCACATAATCAGATCATTGGAGATAAGCAAGTTGGCATGATGACCCGAAGTAAGTTAAGACATAACACATGCTTAGTTTGTGAGTTTGAACCTAAGAATATTAGGGATGCACTTGAAAATGAGGAATGGATCAATGCTATGAATGAGGAAATCGAATAGATTGAGAAGAATAAGACATGGACATTAGTACCTAGATTGAAAGATAAAAAATGTTATTGGTACTAAGTGGATTTTTAGGAACAAGTTAAATGGAAATGGTGAGGTCACTAGGAATAAGGCAAGACTTGTATGCAAGGGATATGTACAAGAAGAAGGTATTGATTATGGTGAAACCTTTACACCTGTTGCTAGACTTGAAGGATTCTATATACTACTTGTATATGTTGCACATAAGGGATTCAAAGTATATCAAATGGATGTGAAATCAACTTTTCTCAATGAAATTCTTGAGGAGGAGCTCTACATAGAACAACCAGAAGGTTTTGTTGATCCAAATCAGAATAACATGGTATGTAGACTACACAAAGCTTTGTATGGACTGAATCAAGCATCGAGGGCATGGTATGAAAGATTACTTTCTTATCTTATTAGTATTGGCTTTGTTAGAACTAGTGAAAACAATAATTTGTACATGAAAGGAGAATCTGATGATAATATTTTGATTGCTGAAATATTTGTTGATGATATAATCTTTGGTGGAAAAGATCTGATTTGCAAATATTTTGCTGATGAAATGAGAAAGGAATTTGAGATGTCTATGTTTGGAGAGATTAAGTTCTTTCTAGGTTTGTAGATTATATAACAGAATGATGAGATTTTCATCACTCAATCAAAACACATTAAAGAAGTGTTAAAAAAATTTGGCATGGAAGATGCAAAACTAGTAGGAACATCGATGGTAACTGGATGTAAGTTGACAAAGGATGATGAATCTACAAAAGTAAATCAGACACTGTACCAATCTATAATTGGAAAACTGATGTATGTGGCACACAGTAGGCCTGATATTGCACATGCAGTTGGGATTGTGGCAAGATTTTTTGCCAATCCTAAAGATTCACATATGGTTGTAGTTAAAAGAAATTTGAGATACTTGAAGAAGACATAAGACTATGGTTTATGGTACACAATGGAAGGCAAATTTGAACTTCGAGTTTACACATATGTAGATTAGGCTGGAAACATAGATGACTGAAAGAGCACAATCAGTGGAGCATTATTTTTAGGGAAAAGGCTTCTGACTTGGATAAGCAAGAAACAAGCATGCATTTCTCAGTCTACTGTTGAAGCAGAGTATGTTGTTGTTGCTGCAAATTGTTGAAATATTGCTTGGATTAAACAAGTTTTGGAAGGAATGAATGAGGTAATCACTGACTTGATGATTATATATTGTGACAACACTAGTACTATAAATATTTCCAAGAATCTTGTGATGCATTAAAAAATAAAGCATATATCTATTAAGTATCACTACTTAAGGGAACAAGTTCAAGAGAAGCAGGTGAAATAGGAATTTGTAACATCTAAAGAACAACTTGCTGATATCTTTACCAAACCCTTAGCGAAGGACACATTTGAAATTTGAGGACTAGACTTGGGGTCCATCCCCTGTCTATCGGTCACTGAGATGATCAGGAGGTTGCATCAACCTATACTTATCAGAAGATCATTCATGTTGATGCACATAGCTCACACTTTAGTTTTTTCTAAGGTTGTGAAAGATTGTAGAAGCTGGAACAAGAATTTGTTTATTAGTACACTGAAGGTACCTGATATGAACCGAACAACAGAGAATTACTTAGCTATTGGAGAGTTGTTTGTATATTTTCTTTGGCATTATTGTCAAAGGGAGAGAGACTACAAGAGGGAGAGAGAATGAACATGAAAAATTAGTTAGTGAGAACACATAAAGGGAGAGAGACTTCATATTGGAATATCTGTTGCTGAGAACAAAAAGAATCTGAGAATTGAAAAGATCAAATCCGTAGGGATAGTCTCCATGTAATGTTGTTTTATTTTGTAGCGATTAAACATATTAAATATCAAGCTAGGGAGAGCTTACCAAGCTACAAAATTTACTTACATAGTTGTAGAATACATGTTTGGTATGTGTATAACATATTTTTCATATTGCTTGTGTTGCCATCAATGCCAAAGGGAGAGATTGATGAACTACAACTGATTGAATATATGGATGAACTGAAGAAACAATGATTAGAGATCACAAAGCTATTAAAATGATATGTAAGATGATTAAATCAGTCAATATATTATCATTGATGTCAACTAGTTTTGACAGTACTTATCATGATAGTTACAAACATCTGAACATCTGTTGAAGGAAGAAAAGATGAAGAACTGAGATATCTACATAAGGAAAATATGGATATGACAGATAAGGATAAGGTAAACATTGGATAACTTATTGATGAGTCTATGGCTTTATATTATTAACTTGAGCATGTTACATCAATCTATTATGAAGAAGAGATTTGAAATTAAACAAGTCAATGTGGTTCGTAATTAAAGATTTCTGTATACACCGAGCCAGTGCAATGTATACTGAGTGATAGTAATAATTGAGCTAGTTATCACTGACGCATTTTTATATTAACTGAGTATGGATGAAAACATTAAATGCTAAGAACAACCGACTAAATTTGATGAGCTGGAAATTGTTATGATTTTGAGGTTAAGGATGAAGTTAGTTATGAGATCCACGACTAAAAAAATTTAGAGATGATCTAAAGGATGAGATTGAAATGTGTTAATGACACATCTGTTGAGGAAGGTTTAAGCAGCAAAATGGATGAAGGAGATTAAGAGGAAAAATCCAATGGCTGATATGAAAATGGTTTACTTGTTTATATAAGAGACATGAGTTTCATTATTGAAACATGTTGGACAAAAAGGAGACTGTAGAGATTTCACGTGAAAATTGTATTCATGCATTCCTGATCAAACTAGTTATTGAAAGAACTGAGCTGTAGATATTACCAAGCGTTAGAGAACTATTTACTGAGTGAAAGTAAGTTGAGAAATATTGAGGAAGTGAATTGATTAATGATCAGAGAATTTTATGAGCATAGCATAGATATGAGTATTTGCAATTGAGTTGTATTTGAATTAGATCAGTATTGTATCAGTTTAACCATTGATTCAGAAAATCTCTTAATCAAGTGGACTTAACAGTCTTATTGTACTATCCTATGACATTCATTGAATGTAAAGTGTTATCTTGTTGACCCCATAGTGAATGTTGGTCAAAAGTTAACTATTAGTGATAAATCCTCTAACCAGGTCACACCTAACATTGTGCATTGTAACCTTTAATAGGGTTGGCTCTTTACCGAGCTCACTTTAGAAGAGTGAATTATGTTGGGTTACTAGTCCCAGGTGGTTTTTTCTTTAGTAGGGTTTCCACGTTAAATCACAGTTTGGATAATTACTAGTGTGGATAGACAGATTGATATTTTATGTTACCAAGCTACATAATTTGTTGAAATTGTTTTGTAAGGTACATATGTGTGTTTGGGACTGTATGATAACTAATCTAACTGATTCACCCCCCTCTCAATTATTCTAACATACCTAGCCTGATTGAAACCAACATTCTGGCATCAAGATGGGGGATGAGCCTATTCGAGTCATCCATTTTGAGGAATTTTCCCATAGGTTCAATGATTTGGGGAAAAAAATGCCAAAGAAAAGGTGGAACATCTTTAAGCAGAAGCCACCCAGGGTAGGACAGAGCCATTATTTCCTCATTGATGGCTTCAGGTGACCAAGCAAGGGCACGAAAGGAGGTGTTCCCAACGACCAAAAACTATTTTTTAAGAACCTCTGTTTGCGTTCCCTAAGAGTTAAAAAAGATGATGAACATGCCTTTTTGTATTTGCCTACATAATGAAAACCTGAAACTAAGTTTAATATTCCAAAAATTATAGAAGTAGTCATCTAGAAACTTGTGGGGAGGGCATTTTTCAGCGTCAACCACTGCAAAGAAAATGGTCATGTTTCTGAATCTATTTTTCTCAGCCAGAATTTCTTTAGACATAATATCATTTGATGAAATCGAGGAGAGATCCATGGAGATGGCAAAAGTCTTACCTTCTCCATTTGGTCAAGAGATTCCAGTCATGAAACTAGCATTTCAATCATAGGAAATGCCATCCCTAGGTCCCCCAATGGTTTCTGCAAAGGATTTCTTAGGGTTTGAAGGAGAGGAGCTGGGGTGGTTGGGAGGTGGGTCAGGGATACTAGGATCCTCAGGCTCCATTAAGAGATGAGGGAAAAATACATGTTTTGGTAGAACATGCAACTTAAATGTAGAAACAGGTGAAAGACATAAAAAATAAGTGAAATTAAGTGAAAGGGAAGAAAACTTGAACCACGTGGAGGAGAGAGGTCTCCTCCACCACAATCACCACCGTGTAGCTACACGGGAAGGGGGTGTCCACAACAGTAGCTTTAAAGATCGTGGGAATATATCAAAAATTTGCATTTGCATTCCATCTCATTAAAAACTTTTTCAATCAGATACAAATCTTTAAATAAATACATTTGAAATCTATACTATTAATTAATATTAATATTATATTTATTATTAAATATTAATTTTTAGAAATATCAAATTTAATTTTAAAGCTTTTTATATACATGATCAGGAAGTGAGACCACTTACCACATTACAAATGCAACACACACAAAAAATTAAACTATAAATAAAATATCATCCATCAACCCAATATTTTTTCTAACACTCTACATTTTAAGTTAATTACTGAGACTATTTCATCTAGCACTAATCATATCATTCGTAAATTATCTACCATTATGATGTAGGGGATTCCCTTGGCACACCTAAAACACTACTATATGAGGGTTATTCCTCCTAAGATTCATTCATAGCATATCAAATAAAATTGCATAGAAATTGCAAGAATATAAATAATTAATTTTCGATTACTTCAATATAAAGAAACAAAAATATTCAAATATTACAATTGTTAGCTTCATGGGTTTTACCATTTGTAACTACAACTCAACTCTCATATGTCTTCTCAATTCCAAATTATCGCTCCACTTTGTATTATCCACACCACTCTAGATGATCCACTCAACTTTGCATGATTAAACAATTAGCCCAAGCCTCCCTTTTATAGCATTTGTGTGCATCTTTGAAATCTCAGTCCTCCTCTTGATGAATAACACATGGCTATCAAGAAAAGAAGCACATAGCCAATAGATGACCTTTCAACTTCCCTAGGATGGATCCTAAACATGCGCCTTTCCCATTTTTCAAAGTGGGCACCTAAAAAGGTGTCTTTTCCCATTTTTATGTAACCATTCAATAAAGACAAGTGCATGACTCTTCCTCTTCCTTGCGCCCATGTCAAGAAGGGTATTTTTATGATTTAAGCATTATAAATGATAGAAAAAGGTGCCCCTTCTTAAAAATTACTATTGTCATTAAACATAGGTTACAAATATTAAATAATTTTAACCTCATATGCCCTTTTGGACACTTTCCTAGTTACATGGAGACTTATAGATGATTGCATTTATTTGTATTCACCTAACCTTATGACAAAATTAAAATAACATTAATCTTGGGTGATTTGGGATAGCCCTACACACTTGAATGCTCCTAGATCACATTATTAATTTCCAAACTACAACTCATCTCCATGGTATCCCTACCACTTGTGTTCCAATATTTAATACTTATCCTTTTTCAAGTTACCCTCCCCACCACGTGAATTAACTCATACTTCTACCCCTCATAAGATACCCATTATCTGTACATGTATCATAGTGTAATTCCTCTTTTGTTCACTGCTACTAGGCCTCATCATTACTTCACTTAACCAAGCTACTTCCACATCCAACGTTGTACCCCTTAGTCTATATTTCCCTCAATTTATTTCTTATTCCATGTCATTAACCCAAGTTATTACTTCATCAACTCCTCTTGTATCTCTCATACCTATGCTCTGACACACTATACTAGTCTCCAAATTTTGTTGGTCGCCAATTTTTCCTTAGACCTAGATTAGGCACCATACGAAAAAATAAAACAAGTAGAAAAGATAGTGGATGAGAATCAAAATGGAAACTTTAGTAATGATTTCAAAGATGTCAAACACAAACTAGTATATTTTCCACTAGTAAACCTATCTTAGGTAAATCTATGTAAACAAATGTTGACAAATATCTTTTACATATATATTTATCTAAGATAAATATGGAGCATGTAAACAATATTATTAGTTCCTACCAAAAAAGAACAATATAGAAGAGGGGCTTGATTTAATTAATTATTAGTATTTCTTTAACAATTCAACATCAGATTATTTTTATATTTAACAAATGTTTGACTTTACCAAAGTATAGATACAAATTCTATAACAAAGCATATTTGAAAATAATTTTTTCAATACGTTGTGCATAAACATAATAGTTTTTAATATATCATTTAAATATGTCATTTTTTCAACATTATTTGATATTTATTCTTTTTAGGTAAGTATTGCCAAGGGGGCTATTAATTTAGAAAACAAAGTTGTCATAGTTCAAGTAGTACAAACATCATCTCCTCTGTGCATTTATAAACATTTCTATTTGTGGAGGAGAGAAGAGATTCCTAGACTTACCAATGAATTGGGAAAGGATGATAAATTTCCCCTCACTTTATCATCCATATATAGGTTCAAAGCCTTGGACATAGTTTTTTTTTAATCTTGACAACTTCTAAATCGAAGATCCTAGCAATTAGGCCTTAGTCTAGAAGTAATGGAATGTCATCCATCCATACCCAACCCAAAGGCACAAGATTAGTGAGAAAAAGAAAGTGGTTGGTTAGCTAGATAACAAAGTTGCATCATTATTTTGACAACCACCTTGTATGATTCAATAGTCAGGAGATGATAAAATGACGAGATCCATATTGAGTTACTTATTAATTATGTCTCATTCACATGTTGGTAGTTTAAATTTTATTTTTATTGATGTCAAACTTGTTGATAAGAGGAATTTGTCAATTGTGTTTTTCATTGGTGTTGTCATCAATGACAAAGGGATAGGTTATTAACAATACGAGTTCAGTAAATTGTCATTGATTTCTACCTATTGTGTACATTGATGTCAACCTAACATAGTGGTTAGTTGCCTAATGCATGGTATCTAATAGAGGTATAGAAATGAGTGTTTAGATGTTATTGTACCATCTTAAAATGGACGCACTCCTCATTTAAGACCTTTTAGCTCCCATCCTTTAGCAACTTTTTAGACCATTGATGGATTCACGCTCAGTTCCCTTTTTCTCTCATTCAACCCTATTTTTCCCCCTTCCACTTGTGTAGTTTCTGATACCTCAGAGTTGGCTCATTGTGTGCCACCCTAGGAATAGGTCGACCAAGTTGACCTATTCCCTAAGGGTTGTGATCCTCAGGCCCAGTGTTGTCTTGGGGATTCAATTTGCAAAATTTGGTGATCCCGTCAACTTACTTTATTTTCCGCCCATAAACTAGTATACAACCTGGACACCTCATTTTGGTAAGAATAAGAAGAAGGAAGAGTGAGGAAAATTGATGATAGTGATCTCATGTTCAAGCGTTCAAGCATTCAAGCATTCAAGTCTTCAAAAGATTCAATCTTTCCTCTTCAAGATCTAGCATATTGTTGGCCATCAAGGGATGAGATCTACATTGAGGAATTCATCATCTTCTTAATTTGATGCACACTTACATCCATGGCTCCATGAAGTGATTTTGGTAGATCCATAGCATTTGTGGAGATTTCCTACATTGCAAGTTCAAGATCAACATACAAACACAACAAAATCCTTTTTGACAAGGGTTTCTTCAAGAAAGGTGAATATTTACATTTGTCTTATTTTTTTTATACATTTACATTTCAATTCAAGGTTGATTCCTTAATCTAGGGCTTGAACAAGGCAATCCCTTATCCACCCAAACCCCAAAACCCAATTTTCTATGTGCAGGAGTAGGATCTTAGAATTGTAGGTATAGATCTGGAAGTTGCAGACAGAGATCTACCAAAAAAATATGGGTCAAATTCAATAAAGTGCCTTAGGAACATAGTGACATAGTCGACCTATTCCTAGTAGCATGGGAGTTTTAGCATTTTTTGGGTTTTCAGTCGTGATCGCAAATCTGCAATAAAAAATTCAGCTATAGGTCTAGAACAGTAGTTTTCATAGCATAAAAGTATATTCCTCTTCATACTTCAAGGTGAGAAACTCATTATCTATTTCATATCTTAGTTCAGATCTATTTTCACATCTTAATTGGGCTGATTGCTTACATTTCGCACCTAGATCCATATTGCTTATCTTGATAAATCAATTAGCTCAATTTTATAAGTGTATTTATACAACCTTAATCAAATCTTACATTGCATGAAAGAGGACTTGATTGTGTACTTCCTTAGTATAATTTGGGTTTAGCATTAACATCCCCTCATATTCTTGGGTTTTGCTAATCTAACTTAGGTTATATTGAGACTTATGCCTGGAAGCCCCTCTTTCTCTTGTATTTCTAATGTTAGTGTGGAAATGGTTAATTAATGAATACATCTCAAATAGTTTACATTAATAAATTCATTGAAACCATTTTCCCCCTAAACATTTTGGTGAACCCGACATGTTACAACCTCCTTTTGATCTTAGTGTTAGATTTCCTTTCACATTAGTTTATGTGTTCACCTTCAATCAAAATTTTGGGTAAACCCGACGTGTTACAACTTCCTTTTGATCTTGGTGTTAGATTTCCCTTTGTATTATTTTGTGTGTTCACCTTCCCTAAACATTTTGGTGAACCCAACCTCTTACACCTCTTTATTGCATTTTGGGGTTAGATTTTTCTATCTTGTTTTGGTAATCTCTTCTTTTTGAAGTTAGATTGTTTCTTTGTGCATCTAGATCTAATCTTGTTTACATTAACTTAGCATTTATATATTCTTATCTAGATCTTCTTTTCATGGCATTTACATCATTGATTATGTACATTTTATGCCTTATCTTTAAAATATTCATTAGATCTTGCATACATTTCAATTACAAAATGGTTAGTTGGATCTACTCTATTTGTACTTATCTTTTTCTCATGTTGCACAAGTCATTTAAAGCATTCTCTAAACATCATTCCATTATATTTGACATAAAACACCACCCTCCTATCAACTCAGCTTTATTATATGATCTTCCTCTTTATAGAGATGAGTGGCGGATTGATATTGTCCCTTCTCCTAATATAGGCCTTGACTATGGGGATACTTTGGTTGAGGGTGGTCCTATATCTTCCTTCAATCCTCCCACCTTTATGAATTCCACTTTACCTCATGACTATTCCTCTTCTATGGTGTGCCTTATTGATATAGATGTTCCTTCCACTCATAATATCACTATTTGGGATGAACCTCTAGATAATAATGTTGACTATTCTCATGAAAGAGAAACCTTTTATTTTCAATATGACACACTTGATGTTTCTCCTCCTCCTAAAACATACTCTCCTCCTAGGGATATTTTAGAGAAAGAGGAAGACATTATAAATACTTTTATTAATATAACTTTTCCTTTATTTAATTCTCCTATTATTGATGAAGCATTAATGGAAGTCTACAATCCCTATTCTAAGGGTTCCTTGGGACAAGAGGATAATATCAATCTCCTTAATGCCCTCCCTTCTAGTGATGAGTCTATGGAGAAGCAAGATCTTAATCAAGTTATTATTGCCCAACTTATTTTCACTCTCAAAGGTTACCCTCCATCAAATAAACCTCTTATCACCCTTAAAGGTTGTCCTTCCATAACTCTTAAGGGGGAACCTAGCGATTCTTTGGATTATCATGCGGTGTCTCACACCTATCATACAAGAAATAATATTCAACCTATTACTTCTCTCCCACCTTCTCAACTCATTCTTCCCCCTCCACCCCATCTTTCTGAAAATCTTGGAATGGAATATGATTTTCTTGCATGATTATGTAATACCTCCACCAAGATTTCTCTTTGGGAACTTCTCCAAACATCACCTACATATCATGAAGCCTTAAAAAATATTTATCCCCTCTTCCAACTTCACCTCCTAATCAAGATAACATCAATTCCTTTTTACAATGCATGAATGCTATACCTACTCTACCTCAAATTGTGTTTACTCATGATGATTTGACTCCTAAAGAGATTCAAGATCATTTTGATGCTCTTATGGTAGTCATCCTTATCAATGGTAACCTCATTCATATAACCTTAATTGAGAATAGATCCGGGCTTAATATTTATAGTATGGACATGTTCAAATAAATTAAAGCCGATCTTTAAAATATCAAACTTGATAATGTCCCTATACGTGGATTTGATAATATTTCTAAGAAAACCACAGGAATCATCACTTTACCTATCAAATTAGGTTCAGTTATTTTTAATACTCCCATTCATGTCATGCCTGGACCTCTTAATTAAAACCTTCTTTTGGGTAGATCTTGGTTACATGCTATGCATGTTATTCCTTCAACTCTCATAAAAAAGTCAAGTTTATCTACAACAATGTGATGTACACTCTTCATGCAGACACTAAACCAAATAGTTGTCTAAATGTTGAGGAAAAAAAAGATCAAGAATATAGTGACAATCCTCCTTCTACAAGTTTTCTTTCTGAGGATGATTGGGGATCCTTAAATTTCCACCAACTTTTATTAGAGAGTATAGAGTTAATGATCTTTCATTCATGAAATCTAAAACAACTCCTCTTTCTAATAACTTTGTTACTACTTTCACTCATGATGAATCTATTAAACCTGGTGATATGGCCTCTTGTTATGGTTATCATAGATTAACTGAGAATAGCTTTGGTAAACAAGAACAATCAAATCAAATTCTCTTAGGCAATGGGGAGCATCAACATTATTTCAACACCATTGTCGATCATAATTCAGGATGTATTCAACAAAATGTTGAATCTAAATCTTTTTCTACATCCTCTCCTTCATCATCTAACATATCCTCTCCTTTTAATCAAGAAATCATTTTAACTAAACTTCTTCATGCTAAGGTGATTACTAGACCTAAAAATAGAAAGAAACATAGTAAAAAATTTATGAATCTTCTATTTTTCATGTATCACCGTTATCACAATCACTCTACTAATGATTGTCAAGCTTTACATTACAAGATTCAACAACTCATTGATAATGAGGTTATTCACATATCTCCTTATGATGAGCTCTATTTCAATCCTGAATTCTTTAAATAATATCTAAGTCCCTATTATGTTGCTCCATGCCATGTAACATTGTTAGTCTATCTCTTGGGGGATCATTGTCATGCATGGTACGCTTTGTGAGTAGAATAATAGGTCCTCTTTTCTCTTTTTCCTACACTTGGGGGGAAATGGAATCATATTAATCTCTCTAACTCTCCCAAGGATCCAATTTTCCTTTGGTTATGTGTTATTTTTTTATCATGTGACATCCAATCTCACAATTGGGTTTTCATGGTAGATAAGTCACTTACCTTTGAGCCTCACAAATTGTGTATCCTTTGCAAGGATTTTATTTTTCACTTCTTGCATGGTATCTTGTTGCATTCTTCCCTTCTATAGCCTCATAGGATCTATGACCTCTTTGGCTTAGACTAGGTGTTGCTTGTGGATACTATCTTGATGTTGCAATTTCTTTATCCTTCTTCACCACTTCCTTAAGATTTCAAAATAAGAACTTATTTCTCCATCTTAATTTGTGGAATACATGGTCACCTTATTTTTATATGTTTTTCTTCATTTCAAGCATAACATATAGAAGTATACTAGCATAACACAACTTGCTACTTGGCCAGTTACTCTTCCTACATGTCTTGGATTGGTTGACTAGCATGACACACACATTTGCTAGAGCATTTGACCTATCCTAGCACATAAAAAAACCATTCTCATTGTATAGGATTACTATATCATGGGGATGTAAAGCCACCACAAGGCACAAAGTTTTCAAGGTTGAATATTGGGTAGACAAACCCGTTAGACTATTTGAGCCTACCCCTTTTGTTTTCATGAGATTGACTATCGGGCACACAAACCTACTAGACTATTCAATCCTATCCCTTTGGTGTGGTTTACAATAAGGAACACAAACCTTATTAGATGAGGTTATCTCTCTCTCTCTCTCTCTCTCTCTCTCTAGTGACATCTGTCTTATTATGATTGTAGATATGATGAAGACTCAAGTCTATTGGGGGCTTGATGGTTTGTTTGTCTCCTTATTCATGATAAGATCAACTCTTTCTCTTTGATATAATTTATGGTGAGTTTGAGGGAACTCATACTCCTACTAAAGTGGGGGCTAAATGTACCATCTTAAAATGGATGCACTCCTCATTTAAGACCTTTTAGCTTCCACCCTTTATCAAATTTTTGGATCATGGATGGATTCATGCCCAGTTTCCTTTTCTCCTATTTAGCCTTATTTTTCCCACTTCCACTTGTGAAATTTACGATACTTCAAATTTGGATCTTTGTGAGCCACCCCGAGAATAGGTCAACCAAGTTGACCTATTCCTTGAGGGTTGTGATCTTCGGGCCTAGTGTTGTCTCAGGGATTCAACTTGCAAAATTTGGTGACCCCGTCATCTTACTTTGTTTTCCCACTTGAAAAATAGTATAAAAGGAAGCCTAAGCACATAATTTTGGTAAGAACAAGAAGAATGAGAGGAAGGAAAATTGATGATAGTGATCTCAAGTTCAAGCATTCAAGTATTCAAGTCTTCAAAATATTCAAGGATCCTTTGTGGGCATCTTTCCTCTTCAAGATCTAGCATATTGTTGGCCATCAAGGGAGGAGATCTACATTGAGGCATTCATCATCTTCTTCATTTTATTCACACTTACATCCATGGATCCATGAAGTGATTTTGGTATATCCATAACATTTGTGGAGATTTCCTACATTGCAAGTTCAAGATCAACATACAAACACAACAAAATCCTTATTGACAAGGGTTTCTTCAAGAAAGGTGAATATTTACATTTGTCTTGTTTCATTTACACATTTAAATTTCAATTCAAGGTTGATTCCTCAATCTAGGTCTTGACGAAGGAAAACCCTTATCCACCCCAACCCCAAAACCTAGGTTTATGTGTGTAGGAGCAGGATCTCGAATATGCAAGTATAGATCTGCAAGTTGTAGACAAAGATCTAACAAAAAATATGGATCAAATTTAGTAAAGTGTCTCGAGAACATGATGACTTGGTTGAACTATTCTGGAACATGATGACATGGTCGACTTGTTCCTAACAGCCTAATATTTTTAGCATTTTCTGGATTGTTAGCTGTAATTGCAGATCTGCAGTAAAAAATTCAGCTACAATTCTAGAACAATAGTTTTTAGAGTAGAAAAGAATATTACTCATCATACTTAAAGGTGAGTACCTCATTATATATTTAATATCTTAGTTCAAATCTATTTTCACATCTTAATTGGGTTGATTGCTTATATTTAGCACCTAGATCCCTATTGTTTATCTTGATAAATCAATTAGTTCAATTTTACAAGTGCATTTATACAACCTTAATCAAATCTTACATTGCATGAAAGAGGACTTTCTTGTGTACTTAGTATAATTTGGGTTTAGCATTAACATCCCCTCATCTTCTTGGGTTTTTCTAATCTAACTTAGGTTATATTGAGAATTATGCCTGAAAGCCCCCCTTTCTCTTATATTTCTAATGTTAGTGTGAAAATGGTTAATTAATGAATACATCTCAAATAGTTTACATTACTAAATTCATTGACACCATTTCCCCCCTAAACAATTATGGTGATTGATAGTGATGTTGAGTCAATATGTGGTGTTTTTGAAAGGTGACAATATGAGATTCTTGAATATGCAGGAAAGAGCATTTGAAGTCTTTATGGGAGAATACTCCACATTTGAAGATGATGGATTAAAGATCTAGATTTAATGTCATTTTTCTATAGATATTGCACTATTATGTTTTATGGTCCTCACTACTTCAATAGTTGAAGTTGTAAGTTACAATTTGTTAATAGTGAGGTTATTTATCAGGATCACTCCAGAGAATTCTTTGCATTGCTCCAATGTGTTGGTTTAAGTTTTGTGATTTGGAGGACATGTCGAAAAGGTGTGTACAATATTCCAACACAAAATTCAATTGTTGTTTTTCTCCACAAGTGAGGTTAAGTTATTTGGTTCTTCAACATTATTGTCTTTGTTGGTCTATGATCTACTCAATTGATTATCTCATATGAATCATGATATTTTAGTCTAGATATGCATTGGAGATTAAGTTAAGAGGTTTATATGGGTCTTACCATGGTGCATGAAGATCTACATTGAGTTATGTGCATTAAAGGATATTTTTTATGAACAATCAAAATACTGAGAGTGGGTGAATAAATATTCTATTAAATCTTAACCTTTATAATGTTGTTAATCAGTTCCATAAAACTTACTTTAATTCTAAATTGCAAAAAGATAAAAACATGTAAGCACAACAACCATAGAACACATGAGACATGAAATTTTTATCATGGAAAACCCAAATGGGAAAAACCACAGAGAGTGTTATCTCTCAATATTGTATAGCTAGTTACTATAGGAAACAATAGGTACTGAGAGGTAGGGTGAATCAGTACCTATAATTTTTTTCAAATTCTTAGTGATACCCTTAAGAAGCAATAAAATAAACTTCCATATCATAAAGCATATAATTGAAAATATGAAGTTAAACGCATAGTACACCAAATAAAAATACATGAACACACATAACATACGTATTTTTATTATGGAAACCCTTGGTCAGAGCAGAAAAACATGGTGGGGATGAAACCCACAATCCTTTCATTGCAGTAGAAAAGAGTGTCTGATTAAGAGCTTACAATTTGTCACTTTCTAGGTGACTCACCCTATCAAGAGTGACTAACACCTTTTTAGAAGTATCTTTAGTCCAATTATGGACTACCTTGTCAAAGGATTTGATCCCACTATTATAATGTTCACCCTATTAAGGGATTTACAATTGAGTCTTGCTAAAGACTACCTGATTAAGGCATTTACAACCTATTGAAACTATTAGGAAAATAACAAGAATAAATTGACACGTAATATGCATTCTATAGTTCTAATAAGATCCCTTATGCTTTGTTATTTTTCTCACTTCAACTCTGTAACATCTCTTCAAACAACTCTGTGATCATAAATTCAAGTCTTCATCAACTTTTCATAACAATAACAATGACAACAAATGATTCTACACCTTTATTTCTTCTTGCAACTCTATCCTACTATATTGTCTACACCGCCAAGTGTAAAACCTAATTAGGGTTTTCATTTTTCTCCAAAAGTGTTTCTCAAATCTTAGTTAACTCGCAAAAACATAAAATCCTTACTGCATCGGCCAAATCATACCATATGTTGTCATTTCCAATATGAAATATTTATTTTATTTTATTTTTCAAACATGCCTTGGAATCATGAAAATATCTATACACAAGACCCTATAAATCAATTTAATCATCTCCTCCAACAATATACTACATTTTATCTATTGTCCAAATTCAGTGAATCTTCCACCATCATGTCCAATTTGGCTAAATAGGTAAACCTATTCAATAACCTTTGTCTGTACCTATTTACATTTCTGACCAGTTTCTAGTGTCTTGACTTTTACCTGTACTGATTTGTGGTCTAATCAGTTTTCCTTTACTGATCTTCTCCCTTTGCATGTCTAACCTTCACCTATTGTCATGTTCACCGATTACCTTCTTGCGTATCGATTACCACACTACTTTACCAATTAGGATACTTTATACCGGTTGATTATACCTATGCATTAGGCGGTGTAACTTCTCATACTTAGTAAAAATAATCTCACCAATTGAATAGTTTTTCAACAATTGCAACCATGCTCTTCATACTCATCATAAATGTCATTTATCTCATGAATATGCCAACAATATCCCCCTTTGGCATTGATGGAAAAAACTTGAGAAAATTTACATACTCCATGTCTAAGTTACATACTCCCCCTGAATCGGTTACTCCTTTATAGTTAGCAATAGTTCTCCCTTTGATAGATTTTTCCACCTATGCATTGGAATCTCTATATAATATACACCCTTTTTTTACTATCTCTATATTCCTCTATACTTCCCCTCTTTTGGCAATAATTCCAAAGAGTACTATAAGAAAAATTGTATGTACAAGGGTGTCTTACAGCTTGTCAAATATAGATTTGAAGTGTACCTTAACACTAGAAAGTGAGTTCTCCCATGAATCCTTCAATGTTGATAATGCAATATGTTGTCCATGAATTCCATATGCCAATTCTTCCATGTTGTCAATTATACTCATCTCAAGAGTACCTATCAATGCTTCAACCTTCTTGATGTATTCTTGGATGATATCCATGTGAGGAGTTAGGAATCCCTGTAACTCCAGAAGTGTCATTCTTATTTGTCATCTTCCTCTTTGAGCTCCCTCTCGTTGAATATCATCTCTTTTACTTTGGCAGTGTGATCCATCATTGAGCAATTCAAGGGGTCCAAATTATTGGAAAGTGTAGCCAACTCAGTTTCTAATTCTTCCTTCTTGGTCTTTATGTTTATTGTGAAGTTAGTGAGTATGGATATCTTGGTGAATAGTTTACCAACATCAAGAAGTGAGTCCTTAAGCTCTATGATCAATTGAAATAATGCAAGTTTTTCAAGTTTAATATTTTGTAGCAACTTCTCCATCGTTTCTAGTTCTAACATCTTCTCAGCCCTCATTTTCATCTGTTCTTCCATGTCATGATCTAAAATTGTGATTGCATCAGTTAAGGTTTTAAGTTGATCAATTTGTGACTCTTCTTCATCAATCTTTACTTCAAGTACTAAGTTAGAAAGAATATAAATTATTTTCCTTAGACTTTTCTTCTTATACCTCTTCTGCTTCTGTCAATTCTTCTTTGCCTTTTCTGCTAGCTTCTTTTAAAATAATACTTGTTCCTTTGATTTCAATTTATTGAATTCTTTCTTCAAAATTGAAAATTCTGGATCATCATCATCTTCTTCTTCCATTCTCTTCCTTTTCTTTATGCCACCAGTCTTGTGTTGTAGTTTATGAAGCACTGTGAGTGCTATCCTTTTGTGTCTTTTCTTCTTCACCTTTTTTTCTATCATCTATCTTCCTTGTATTAATTGGATTAACAGTTTGACTATTTATTAGGGTATTTGTTGTAGGGGGTGCCTGTTGTGTACTAGAAATATCTTGAGTACTTTGTTCCCCTATTTTGGTAGTGTCTCCCTATGTGTCCTTAACAGTTTCCTTTTCCTATTCTTTTTCTTGCTACACCACAACTAGTTTATCTTCAACATTCTTTTTATCAGTGTCCTTGGGTTGTTCTGTGGTCTCATTTACATGTTATGTTTCCTTGGTCTTTTCTACTTCATCAACTTTGTTGACTTCAGTATCAACTGCATCCTTATCAATCTCAATAGGAGTTTTCTCTAGTGGCATTTGGAGTGGTGTATCTTCAACTTCATCTCCAATCATGGGAGAATTAAGAGTATCAATTGTCATCTTTGTCATCAACTATATCTTTTGTTAGGTCAATATGTGTTGGTACATTTCCCAACATGCCTCATGTTAGCTCATGCATAATAAATGTGTCATCTCCTTGAGATGAACTAGTAGTATCCTGTGCTAGTGGTTGGTCTAAATTGAATATTCTTCTCCAAATCATCACTGATTCATCTTCAATTTATTTCTCTTTTCTAGCTAATAATATTCCCATCTTATTACCAATATTGAATCTACCTTTCTAATTTTTAAGTTCTTCATCCACTTCTTTTACTGTTAAATGTAGCATTGTGAACATAAGAGTTATTTCTCTTACTTTTTGTTCAGTCTTGACTACAGCTTCCCATCTAATATTTACTACTTTAAACAATTCATTAGGTATATGACCTTTAAGATGATTTGGAACTCTATTGAATTTATGAAAATGAAAAATAATTTCATCTTCAATAATTTTCTTATCTCCATCAGTGACACAAAGGAGGAAGGGGAGAGGGGCCAAAGGCACACCCTAACTAGATCCACCTTACATAAAAACATGCAGAAGCAACAAATACAATAGTGAGAGAGATAATGCAGAACACTTTCATATATTATCTTCAAATTGATTCATACATGTCAGGTTGTAAGGCCTTCCCAATTTATGCCAGATATTACAATCAAGTACATAAGTCCTCCAACACGTGAGGATCTGCTAACAATCTCTAATTTTCTATCTTCTATCTTCTATCCAAAAACTGACTCCTAAACTCTAACCAAACAACTACATTTATAAAAAAGGCTACCAAAACAAGTCAGTCTTCAGATCCACCATCAACGAAAGGAATGACCAGATCTAGGTCCACACACTTCCCAATGATAGATACCAACATTAAATCTATGACCCAAATTAAATGCACAAGTCAGCCTCAACAGAAATCCAAAAATAAACAACTCGGTAAGAAAGGAAACAAAGTGAAAGATAAGCATCACTGAGCACCAAAGAGATAACTGACCAACATTGGTAAACAAAGGAAATCGAGCAACACTAAACCAACTTGATAAAGGAAGGAACCGAGAAAAGAAGAAAACTTCAAACATATTTTTGGTGACACGGGATTGCCAAGGACCTGAGATGCTCCTGCATCAGACACCTGGGGTTATTTGAAATGATTCTTTGAATCATGAAACAGGTATGATCCAAGCTACATCAAACTTAGATTGTGAAATCCATGCACTATCTTCAATCAGTCTATTCTTCCACTTTACTAGATATTCCATATACTGTTTTCCTCTTATACTTCTGCCAATTCTTTGTTCCAAAATCTACTCAACTTCTTCCATCTATTTCATAGGATAATCCATCAGTACTGTCATGTCTTCATCAGGTTCATGATATCATATAAATCAACAATGTTGAATATAGGTGATATATCTATGTCATCAGGTAACTCAATCTCATATGCATTCCCACTGTCAAATTTCCTCAGTATCTTGCAAGGTCCAAACTTCTTCATTTTCAACTTCCCATATGTTCCAACAGGAAATCAACCTTTCTTCAAATGAACCATTACTTCATCACTGACTGTAAAAGTCTTATATCTTCTTGATCTATTAACTCTTTCTTTGTATTTATGATTACTTACTTCCAACTTATGTTTCACATCTTCATGCAATGTATTCATGTACTCAACAAACTTCACTCCTTCAGCACTTCTCTTTCTTTCATCAATAATATCCCTCAAGTCAGATATACCTCTTGGTTGTATGGTATTTACAATCTCAAAAGGTGTTTTTCCAGTACTCCTATTCACTGAATTATTCTATGAAAACTCTGCTTGTTCCAACATAGAATCCCAATTACTTGGTGTGTCTCCAACTAAACATTTCAAAATATTTCCCAAACTTCTATTCACAACTTCTGTCTATCCATCGGTTTGTGGATGAAATGTAGAACTATATTTCAACTCGGTGCCAAACTTTCTCCAAAGGGTCTTCCAAAAGTATCCAAAAAATTTACTATCTCGGTCAAAGATAATACTCCTCGATAATCCATGCAATCTGACAATTTCCTTAAAGAAAAGATCTGCTATATGTACTGCATCTGATGTCTTTCTACAAGGTATAAAATGTGCCATTTTAGAAAATCTATCCACAACAACAAATACAGAATCATTACCTCTTACTGTCTTCGGTAAGCCAAGAACAAAATCCATATTGATGTCAATCCAAGGTTTCTTAGGAACATAAATCAGTGTATAGAATCTAGTATTTTGACTTACTTCTTTTTCAACTTCACAAATTCCACAACTTTTCACAAATTTTTGAACATATTTATACAACTGTGGCCAAAAGTTTTTCTCCTTAAGAAAATTCAATGTCTTATCAACTCCAAAATGTCCAGCCAAACCACTACTATGTTTCTCCTTTATCAAATTAGTTCTCATTTCTCCTCTCGGTATACACAACTGAATACCCTTAAACAACATACGTCCTTGCATAAAATATTCATCCCATTTAGTACTCGGTTGATCTTGAATAGGTGCTTTGAACTTTCTCCACAGCTCAAAAAAATCAAGATCAAATTCATAAGAATCTCTCATGTCATCAAAGCCAAGAACTTTAATTTTCATCTCGGCCATCAAAGATCTCCTTCTACTTAATGCATCAACAACTTAGTTAGTGACTCCACTCTTATGCTTTATCACAAATGTATAAATCTGCAAATACTCAACCCATTTCATATGTCTCTGATTCAACTTATTCTGACTACCCAAATACTATAAAGCCTTATGATTGATATAAAACACAAATTCACTCAGTATCAAATAATGTCTCCATTTCTTCAGTTCTTGAACAATAGCATAGAATTCTTGATCATACACAGAATATTTCCTTTTTGCATCATTCAACTTTTCACTAAAGAAAGCAACAGGTTTACCTTCTTTACTCAACACAACTCTAATTGCACTACCACTTGCATCACATTCCACTTGAAATACCTTATTGAAACTAGGCAATACCAAAATAGGCAATTCAACAACCTTCTACTTCAGAGTCTCAAAACTTTTATTAGCTCCATGTGTCCACTTGAATTCTCTTTTATCTCCTCTCATAGTCTCAGTCATAGCATTACAAATTGAACTGAATTTCCTAATGAACTTTTGATAAAAACTTTCTAAACCATGAAATGATCTTACCTCACTATCATTCTCAAATGTAGGCCAATTCAAAATAGCTTCAACCTTTTCAGGATCCATTTTCAAACCATCGGCTGAAATAAAAAATCCCAAATCCCAAATACACAATCTCCTCTTTCATGAATGAACACTTTTTCAAATTTATCAACAACTTTTCTTCTTTCAATCTTTTCAATACTTGTTTAACATGCAAAAAATATTCTTCTCTAGTCTTATTGAATATCAAAATATCATCAAGATATACAATAACAAACTTACACAAGAATTTCTTCAAAACTTCATTCATCAATCTCATAAAAGTACTCAGTGCATTAGTTAAACCAAAAGGCATAACCAACCACTCGTACAAACCTTCATTTGTCTTGAAAGAAGTCTTCCACTCATCACCTTCTCTAATTCTGATTTGATGATACCCACTTTTCAAATCAATTTTAGTAAAATACTTTGCTGTAGTCAAACTATGCATTATGTCATCCATTCTCGATATAAGAAACCTATATTTCACTATTATCTTGTTAATTTCTCTAGAATCAGTGCACATTCACCATTCTCCATTCTTCTTAGGTGCCAATACATTAGGTACAACACAAGGACTCAAAATTTCTCTGATCAAACCTTTCTGCAACAATTCTTAAATCTGTCGGTTCAATTATTGATTCTTGGTAGGTGTCAACCGATGTGGTGCCTTATTCGGTAAACTAGCTCCAGGGATTAGATCCATGCAATGATCGATGCTTCTCTTCGGTGGAAAACCATTAGGTACATTATCAAAAATAATTTCACTATACTCGATGAGTAACTTATCAACCTCTTTAGGGACACTATCCTCTGTTTTCTTACTCAATTTGTTAGGAATCATAGAAAAACATACATCATTCTTCTTCAAATACTTAACAAACTTTCTTCCTTCCATCAAGAAAACTTTCATAGATGTGCAAACATTACTAACAAGTTCTTCCATCAAAGGTAACAAGATTTTTCTTCTCCCATAAACCCAAATAGTATATTTATGCAATCTCCCATCATATATAGCATGCATATCATATTACCTAGGTCTACCCAACAAAATATGACAAAAATCCATAGGCATGATATCACATAACACCTCATCATAGTACTTTTGAATTTTCAAATTCACATAACATTGTTCACTTACCAAGAGTGTATGCTCATCTTTGATCCATGAAATCTAATAGGGCTTTGGATGTTCCAACCTTTCAACTGTAACTTTGTGACCATTTCCTTAGATGCCAAATTCTCTGAGCTACCACTGTCAATGATTACCTTCCAAACTTCATCAGAAACTCTACATCTGGTCTTGAACAGACTTTTCCTTACCGGATCTTCCTTATTACTTTCACTCTAAAGTTCTCTCCTTACCATCAATTTATTTTCCTTCTCAAGTTCATTCAATGACTCTTCTTGCACCAAAGCATTTCTACAGTTACCGACCTTCTTACTTGCATGTGTACACTCAAATGATCCATGTCCTTCTTCTCCAAAATTGTAACAAGTTCCTCGGAAACCACCTCTACTATATCCACCTCAGTAGTTACTACCTCTGCCTCTAGATGAACTTTCACCTTTCCACTCGGTCTTGCCTTTATCCAGAGTTGTCTTTTCAGGTTCAGATCTACTATTTTCACCATAAGATCTACCTCTTCCTCTAGGGAATCTACCACCTCTACCTCTTTGTCTTTGTTCATGTCTCTTATTCAATTTATCCTCAGCCTTCAATGCAAATTGATAAGCCTCTTCAATGTTGTCCAATTTGACCAAACTAATTTCTTCTTGGATGGAAACTCTCAAATCATTCAGGTATCTAGAAATTATTTCCACATCATCTTCATCATGTCCAGATCTGATATCTAATCTATAGAATTCCTTAGTATATTCTTTTACTGAGCTATCTTTCTACCTCAAACTTTGCATATGCATAACTAGGTTAATCTGATAATCATAGGGTAATAAGTTTCCTTTCAATTTATTCACCATTTTACTCCATACCTTGATTTTGTCTTTGCCTTTCCTCTTTCTTTCCAACTGCAAATGTTCCCACCACAAGGATGCATGAGTTTTCAACTTTGTGCTTTCAATTTTCACCTTCTTTTCCTCAGGTACATTTTCATATTCAAAGTACTTTTCCATCTTAGTGATCCAATCCACCAATTCATCAGAATCTAATTTTCCACTATACTTAGGAGGATTAAAGTGTGGTGTAGACTTCAGATTTTTCAAATCTTTCAACAATCTTTCCTCACCTTAATTCATCACTGGTGCAGGTTCTACATCAACTTGTTCTTCCTCAATTTAATCATCACTAACATCTTCAAGATGTCTTCCTCTTCTCTGGGCTGTTTCCATAGCTTCTAATCTAGCAGCAAGTGGTCTCAACATGTCTGCCAATCCTAGATCCACATCTTGCCTCCTATGAACCATCTTGAAACCCTCTACAATTGCAGGTTAGATCACAATCTGCTACCCCACAACAATTCAACTAGGGTTTGACAAGAAGGACCCCTCAAACTTAGATTCGCAAACCTAGATCTAGATCTAACCGTGATCTGATACCACCTAATGCAAAGGAGGAAGGGGAGAGGGGCCAAAGGCACACCCTAATAAAATCCACCTTGCATAAAAACATGTGAAAGCCACAAACACAACCATGAGAGAGAGAATGCAAAACACTTTCATATATTATCTTCAAATTAATTCATACATGTCGAGCTGTAAGGCCTTCTTAGTTTAGGCTAGATATTACAATCAACTACATAAGTCCTCCAACATGTGAGGATCTTCTAATAATCACTAATTTTCTATCTTCTATCTTCTTTCCAAAAACTAACTCCTAAACTCTAACCAAACAACTACATTTATGCAAAAGGCTATCGAAACAAGTTGGCCTTCAGATCCACCATCAAATGAAGGAAAAACTAGATCTAGGTCCACACACTTCCCAATGATAGATACCAACATTAAATCTGTATACACCTAAAAATGGTCACCTAGACTATTAGCCCCCATTTGCTAAATCATCAATTGCTTGTTCTTGATCAAATCCTAGTTCTATCATTTATTTGATTATTTTCTATGGGCTAACCATCTTATCCTAAGTCTTTATTTATTAAAAGGAATATTCCCTCCCGTTTTAATAAATAAAAAGCCCCCACTTTTCCTCTTATCCTAAGTTGCACAAATAAAGCATTGTTCTTATTTTATAAAAAGGGAAAAAGCACTTTTTGTCTGATATGGACACAAAAGTCAACTCTTATTTTCCTATTGGAGGATACTTGTGCACATGGATTGCTCCTCTTTCAAGCTCCACCGTTGATTAAATCTTTTGCCTCTTAATCTCCATGGTCCATTTCTCCTCATTTCCTATAAAAGAAGAGCTCTCTTCTTCATTCTAGATCCCCAACTTTTTATGCTAACTTTATGCTGCAGGTTTTCTAGGTCACTTTGGAGCTTTTGGAGATTTGGAGCATTATTAGCATCTACATCTCATTCTTAGCATCTACATCTCATTATTGCATTCTACATCTCATTCTTGCATTCTTAGCTTAGCTTCATATTTACGCTTTCTTAGATTAGCTTCATTTCTATGCTCTAGATTAGCTCACATAGATTAATTAGCTTGGGTTGTAACACTTGCATATTTCCTTTCATAGCTTAGCTTGCATTTCCATTTCTAGCATAGCATTTTCATTCTTGATTCTTGAGGATATTGGCATTCTTGCCCTTGTCTTCATTGAATCTCCCATTGCATGGTTTACTAGCAAGGTTATAGGCTAAATAGCTCTAGCTGAGAGCATTCTTAAAAACCCTTGCACTCCATGCCTAGGGAGCTATGGATCAATTTTTGAGACCTCATTCTTGAGTGTTCTTGAATGTAATGATCCATAGAAGTGTGACACATTTATAGCACACAAAATCCATGACCCAAATTAAATGCACAAGTCAGCCTCAACAAAAATCCAAAAATAAACAACTCGGTAAGCAAGGAAACTGAGCACCAGACAAGTATCATTGAGCGCTAGGGAAATTCATCGAGTGCTAAAGAGATAACCGACCAACACTGGTAAAAAAAGGAAACTGAGCAACACCAAACCTGATGAACTACAACTGATTGAGAACCTGATTGATGAACTATAAGTGATTAGAGATCATCGAGCACTGAATTGTTATGTAGGATAATTGAATCAGTCATTTTTGTTGTCATTGATGTCAACTAGTTTTGACAGTAATTATCATGGTAGTTGCAAATATCTAGACATCTGTAAAGAGGAGAGAAAAGATGAAGAACTGAGATATCTACATTGAGGAAGATGGATATGACAGATGAGGATAAGGAATACTTTTGGTAAGTTATTGATGAGTCTATGACTTCATATGATTGACTTGATTATGTTGCATTAATCGTTTATGAAGATAGAAGAAAATTTTTACAAAGTAGTGTGGTTAGTTAATGAAGCATTCCATTATACACCGAGCCAGTGTAGTGTATACCAAGCGATAGTATCAACTGAGCTTGTGTTCACTGACGTATTTCTTTGTTAACTAAGTATGGACAAAAGAACTAAATGATTAGTTTAGCTGATAGAAATTGATGAGATGTAAAGTGTATGATTACAAGGTAGAAAGATAAAGTTTGTTATGAGATCAACGACTAAAAAAATTCAAAGAAGATCTAAAGGATGGAATTGAAATGATTTATTGACACAACTCTCGAGGAAGGTTTAAGCGGCAAAATCAACGAAGGAGATTAATCACAAAATCTGATGGATGGAAATAAAATGGTTTACTTGTCTATTTAAGAGACTAGGGTTTCATTGTGAAATGTATGCCAAAAGGAGACTGCAGAGATATCACATGAACAAGCTTCATGCATGCCTGATCAGACTGGTTGAAGAAGAATCGAATTGCAGAACAATACCAAGTGTCAGAGAGCTTTGCCGAGGGATAGTAAGTTATTGAATGTTGATGAACTGGATAGATATATTGATCAGAGGATTTGATGGACTTAGAATAGATCCTAACATCTACAAATCAAGTTGTATTATAATCAGATCACCTACTATTTTAGTTTAACTATTGTAAACAGATAAAATCTCTTAACCGAGTGGACTTGAAAGTCTTATATGTCATTGATAGAATGTACATTGTTATCCTGTCAACCCCATAGTGAATGCTGGTTGGATGATAATAGTTAGTGTTAAATCCTCTAACAAGGTCACACTTTACAGTGTGTTTTGTAACCTTTAACAAGGTTGGCTCTTCACCGAGCTCACTTCAGAAGAGTGAAAATATTTTGGGTTATCCCAGGTGGTTTTTCCCTTTACAGGGTTTCCACGTTAAATCTTTGTGTTATGTGTTTATGTTGTGATTTTCTGGTTATCATACTTTACATGTTGCATATTTGATTTGGTCGGTAATCACTATGAGCATTTAACTAGTTATCAGTAATTACATAGACAGTTAGTATTTTATGTTTACCAAGTTGCAGAATTAGCTGAATTTGTTTTAAGTGATACATTTTGTATTTGGGATTGTTGATAACTGATTCACCCCCCTCTCAATTATTCTAACAATTGGTATTAGAGCATATTGGTTTCTTGGAATAGAGTTTTAAGGACTTCAGGAGAAAGATCACAAAATGTATAAGAGGGAAGTGCCAAAGCTGAATAAAGAGAACTTTACAATATGGCAAAGTCGAATGAGACTTCATATATCTGGGATTGGGAATTCTACCCTCACCTATTGGATAATGGCTACTTAGCACCACCTACATGACCTTTGACTCTTGATCAATTGAGAGATAGACATGAGAAAAATGTTACTATGATGGAGATTGTTGCTGCTCTATCAGATGATGAATTTGAAGATGTCAAGGATTTCCCTACTTCAAAGGAAATGTGGGATAAACTTACTCAAGTTTATAGTGGTGATGTAAATGTCAGAAGAGCTAGAGCTGAAAGTTTAAGAGGAAGATTCAATGATATGAAAATGAAAGGAGAAAACATAGTGCAATATACATACTGAATAAATGAGGTAGTTAATGCTATCAGAGGATCTGGTGGTGTCATTGATGAAGATACAGTGGTAAGAAAAATTCTAAGGACTTTATTGCCTATTTATGCAATCAGAATATCTACAATACATGAAAATATGTTAGCACCTAACAGTACTCTCACTCTTGATAATATGATTGGTAAGCTAACAAATTTTGAACTGAACAACTATGATAATAGTGTTGTACCGCCTGTTGATTCTTCTTTCATGACTTCTCTAAAGATCAGTAATTCTAGTAGTAGAAGTAATACTGATGAAAATGATAGTAATACTAATGATGAGCTTGAAGCTCTTATGGCTAGGAGATTACCTAAAGGTAAAGGTAGATATAGGGGTAAATTACCTTTAGCATGTTTTAACTGCAAAGAAGTTGGTCATATTGCTGCTAGATGCCCAAACAAGAAAGAAGATGACAGAAATAAGGATCGATCTGGTGAAGGAAGCTATGGGAGGAGAAACAATAGAAGTTACCGACACTACAACAGAGATAACCAAGACAAAAATGATAAAGGCAAAAAGGTATGTTACATTGCTGAAGAGAATGATACCAAGACCAACACAAATGATGATGTTGAAGTTGTATTTTTTGTGATGAAGGATGATTCTGAGGAAGAAGAAAGGTATGTAGAGACAAAAATCATTTCTAAGGTTAATAAAAATGATACATGGATCATTGATAGTGGTTGTACCCATCACATGACTGGTGATAAAGAAAAATTTGATCATCTTGAGCAATATAATGGAGGATCTGTAAAAATGGGTAATGATACACCTTGTATGGTTAGAGGAAAGGGATCTTTACTGATAAATGATAAAATCAAATGTGATAATGCTTATTGGATAGAATGACTAAATTATAACTTGCTAAGTGTGGCATAACTTAACAACTCAAGTCACCAAGTAGCTTTTGAGAGCAAGAAGGTAAAGATATTTGATGAGGAAGGAAAACTTGTTGGAACAGGAGCACAAACAAAAGGTAACTTATTTTATCTTGACAATGATAAGTCTTCCTATTTAATGATGAAAAATGAGGATGCATGACTATGGCATAAAAGGTTATGTCATGTAAACTTTGATAACATGATTAAAATCAGTAGAAAGAAAAAGGTTAGAGGTCTGCCTAGCCTAGCAAAGCCTGATCATGTTATGTGTGATGAATGTCAAAAGGGTAAAATGACAAAATCTAGTTTTAAGAGTAAAGACTATTCAACAAAGAGAATTTTGGAGCTAGTTCACACTGACCTATGTGGTCCCATGAGAACACAGAGTTATTATGGAGATAGATATTTCATTTTGTTTGTTGATGATTACACTAGATTGATGATTGTGATGTTTTTAAAAGAGAAATCAGAGACATTTAAGATGTTTAAATGGTATAAAGCAAAGGTAGAGAAAGAAACCAATAAGGAACTGAAATGCTTGATATCTAACAGAGGTGGTGAATTTATTTCTGATGAGTTTACTAACTATTGTAATGAGCATGGTATAAAAAGATAGGTGTCTGCACTGAGAACACCTTAGCAAAATGGTATTGTTGAAAGGAGGAATAGATCAATTATTGATCATGCAAGGACACCAATGTTGCAAAATAATGTTTCTTAGACATACTAGAGAGAAGCAGTCAGCAAGATTGTTTATGTTCTGAACTGAGTACAATTGAAGGACACAAACAAAACACCCTACGAGCTATGGTTTGGTCACAAAACAACTCTAAGTTACTTCATAAGTTTTTGGTAGAAAATGATTTATTCTGAAAGATGAAAGAAATGGAAAGTTTGACTCTAAAGGGGATGAAGGGATATTTCTTGGATATTCCACTAAAAGAAAAACTTACAAGTGTCTGAATAAAGCTACTAATAAAATGATTGAAAGTACTAATGTTAGGGTTAATGAATTTGATACTAAGAACAATGAAGAAAGCACTAGGGAGCTAGAAGACTACGGTAGATTCACTTACATTGAACAACTAGAGTACCTACTGAAGCTACTGACTATGTCAACCAGACATTAGGAAAACAACACCAAGGAATAACAAAGAGAAACCGACGATTAGGAAGGAGCTACCGAGCAAGCAAATGAACCTGAATAGGATGAACAACAAAGAAGAGATCAAGTACTGGCTAGATTTTTTAGAAGACTTCATCTTGAGAACCAAATCATTGGTGACAAGGAAGCTAGCATGATGACAAGAAGTAAGTTAAGACAAGGTACATGCTTAGTTTGTGAGTTTGAACTGAAAAATGTTAAGGTAGCATTGGAGAATGAAGAATGGATAAATGCAATGAATGAAGAGATATAATAGATAGAGAAAAACAAGACATGGACCTTAGTACCTAGACCAAAAGATAAGAATGTTATCAGTACTAAATAGATTTTCAGGAACAAGTTGAATGAGAATGAAGAGGTTACAAGGAACAAAGCTAGACTTGTATGCAAGGGATATACATAGGATTTATTGATCCAGACAAGAAAGATATCATATGTAGACTACATAAAGCTTTATATGGTTTAAAGAAAGCACCTAGAGCCTGATATGAAAGGTTGCATACTTATTTGTTAAGTATTGGTTTTGTTAGAACAAGTGAAAACAACAATTTGTATATGAAAGGAGAGTCTGATGACACTATTTTGATTACTGAAATATTTGTGGATGATATTATTTTGGGAGGACAAGATCATATCTATAAATCATTTGTTGATGAGATGCAAAAAGAATTTGAAATATCTATGTTTGGAGAGATTAAATTCTTTCTAGGCTTGTAGGTTATTCAGCAGAATGATGAAATATTCATCACACAATCAAAGTATATAAAGGAAGTATTGAGAACATTTGGCATGGTAGATGCTAAACTAGTTGGAACACCGATGGTCTCATGCTACAAACTAACTAAAGATGATGAATCCACCGAGGTGAACCAGACATTGTACCGATCTATGATTGGTAAGTTGATGTATGTAGTGCATAGTAGACTAGATATTACACATGCTATGGGAATTGTTGCTAGAATTTTTGCAAATCTGAAGGAGTCACACATGATTGCAACAAAAAGAATCTTAAGATACTTGAAGAAAATAGAGGACTATGGATTATGGTATCCTAAGGAGGGGAAGTTTGAACTAAGAGTCTATACTGAGGTAGATTGGGCTGGAAATATAGATGACAGGAAAAGTACCATCAGAGGAGCATTTTTCTTTGGTGAAAGACTTGTTACTTGGATGAGTAAGAAAAAACCTTGTATTTCTTAGTCTACTCCCGAAGTAGAGTATGTTGCTTCTGCTACAAACTGTTCAAATATTGCTTACATCAAGCAAGTGTTGGAAGGGATGAATGAGGTAATCACTGAGCTGATGATTATATATTGTGATAATACAAGTGCAATAAACATCTCTCAGAATCCTGTAATGCACTCAAAGACCAAGCACATCTCTATTAAGTATCACTACTTAAGAGAACAAGTACAAGAGAAGAAAGTTAAATTGGAATATGTTACATTAAAAGAGAAACTTGCTGACATATTTACCAAGCCTCTACTGAAGGAAACTTTTGAATACTTGAGGACTAGACTTGGGGTTTGTCCCCTGTCTACCAGTCACTAATGTGATCTGGAGGTTGCATCAGCCTAATTTTATCAGAAGATCATTCATGTTGATGCAGCATAGTTCACACTTTGGATTCTAAGGTTGTGAAAGATTTCAGGAACAACTATTTACATATCAGTATACCGAGATACATTGTATGCACCGGACAATAGAGAGTCACATGGATAATACAGAGCTGTATGTTTATGTGTTTCTTTGGCATTGTTATCAAAGGGAGAGATGAACAATATGATAACTGAGGAGATTACTAGAACATCTTTCTAAGGGAGAGATAATCTGAGAAAGTCAGGGAGAGTTTTGAAGATTTGTTGTTGAGAACATAAGTTATCTGAGAACTGGAAAGATCATATCTATAGAGGAAAGTCTACATTTACAATGCTATCATGTAACGTAGTGATTAAACATATTAAGCTAGGGAGAGCTTACCGAGCTACAACATTTTCTTATAGAGTTGTAAAATACATGTTTGGTATGTGTATGGTATATTTAATATTGCTTGAGTTTCCATCAATGCCAAAGGGAGAGATTGATGAACTACAACTGATTGAGAACCTGATTGATGAACTACAAGTGATTAGAGATCATCGAGCACTGAATTGTTATGTAGGATAATTGAATCAGTCATTTTTGTTGTCATTGATGTCAACTAGTTTTTTAATTATCATGGTAGTTGCAAATATCTAGACATCTGTAAAGAGGAGAGAAAAGATGAAGAACCAAGATATCTACATTGAGGAAGATGGATATGACAGATGAGGATAAGGAATACTTTTAGTAAGTTATTGATGAGTCTATGACTTCATATGATTGACTTGATTATGTTGCATTAATCTTTTATGAAGATAGAATAAAAATGTTACAAAGCAGTGTGGTTGGTTAATGAAGCATTATAGTATACACCGAGCCAGTGTAGTGTATACCAAGCGATAGTATCAACCGAGCTTGTGTTTACCGATGCATTTCTTTGTTAACCGAGTATGGACAAAAGAACTAAATGATTAGTTTAGCCGAGAGAAATTGATGAGTTGTAAAGTGTATGATTACGAGGTGGAAAGATAAAGTTTGTTACAAGATCAACAACTAACAAAATTTGAAGAATATCTAAAGGATGGAATTGAAATGAGTCATTGACACAACTGCTGAGGAAGGTTTAAGCGGCAAAATCAATGAAGGAGATTAAGCAGCAAAATCTGATGGATGAAAAGAAAATGGTTTACTTGTCTATTTAAGAGACTAGGGTTTCATTGTGAAACATATGCCGAAAGAAGGAGACTACAGAGATATCACATGAAAAAGATTCATGCATGTCTGATTAGACTGGTTGAAGAAGAATCAAACTGCAGAATAGTACCAAGTGTCAGAGAGCTTTATTGAGGGATAGTAAGTTATTGAATGTTAATAAACTGAATAGAAATATTGATCAAATGATTTTATGGACTTAGAATAGATCTAAACATCTAAAAATCAAGTTGTATTGTAATCAAATCACCTACTATTTCAGTTTAACCATTGTAAATAGATAAAATCTCTTAATTGAGTGGACTTGAAAGTCTTATATGTCATTGATAGAATGTACATTGTTATCTTGTCAACCCCATAGTGAATGCTGGTTGGATGATAATTGTTAGTGTTAAATCCTCTAACAAGGTCACACCTTACATTATGTTTTGTAACCTTTAACAAGGTTGGCTCTTCACCAAGCTCACTTCAGAAGAGTGAAAATATTTTGGGTTACCGGTCCCAGGTGGTTTTTCCCTTTACAAGGTTTCCACGTTAAATCTTTGTGTTATATGTTTATGTGGTAATTGTTTGGTTATCATAATTTACATGTTGTATATTTGATTTGGTCAGTAATCACTATGAGCATTTAACTAGTAATTGGTAATTACACAGATAGTTAGTAATTTATGTTTACCGAGCTGCATAATTAGCTGAATTTGTTTTAAGTGATACATTTTGTATTTGGGACTGTGGATAACCGATTCACCCCCTCTCAGTTATTCTTACAAAACCAACTTAGGAAAAGAAGGAATCGAGCAAAGCAAAAAACTTGAAACATCTTTTTGGTGACACAAGATTGCCAAGGACCCGAGATGCTCCTACATCAATCAGATAACTTTACAACCTTAAAGCTACTGATGTTACCGATCATTTCCCTTTCTCTAATTACTTGTGAAACTTTGGTTGTAGTTTTGGGAATGTTGAATTTGGTTTTCCCAAACTTACCTAAGTCTATAATTTCCTTATCTGTATCTATTTTCTCATTGTCTCCTTTTGTCTTATGCTTCTTCTTTTTTCTCGGAGAGGCCTTGACCCGTCCTATGGTTTTCCTCTTCTCATATGTTATGGTTTTTATAGTTTCAGGTGCTTGAAGGTCCTTCACTTTGATTTGATCTATACATGTCTCTCCTTGATGTTGTATCCTTAAAATATGATTCTACTTTTGATAAGGATTCACCAAAATCACTCATTTTAAAAGCAGATAATGTTTGTGTTAATTGATGTTCAACCACCATCACCCTTCAAAGCACCATGATCTGATCTTTAATTTGTGGATGGTAACTGTTTCTTATTTCAGTTTCTCATCCAATTACTACGTGAAAGAAGGGTGATTACCAGTCATGCATTAAGTCTAACTTGGTGAATTATCATTTAATTCCTGATTGCTCTCTCTGTTAGAAATAGGGAATATTGAGAGGGGGGGGTGAATCAGTATTCTACAAACTTTATCTTTTTCCCAATTATGGATATAATAGATTATCTTTATACATGCATAACATAAGAAGCTAAACAACATGCATAACAATAAAGAACTCATAACACATTATTTGTTCTCGAGGAAACCCTGGCCAAGGGAAAACCCCAGTGGGGATGGTACCCACAAAGATCCACTAATCAAAAGTATCCTGTTAAGGATGTTGACCCTGTTAGGAGTCTATTACAAACATATAGTGTATTAGTCTTGATTAAGGGACTATAGGCCTTGTTAGAAGCCTCAACCCTATTAGGAGCTGGTAGTACAAAATGTGATTACCAGCTGAGCCCACTGCCCAAACAAGTAATGTACAATATACACTGATTAAAAAAGAGGTTAAGGTACATAACCTTATACTTCTTGCATCAATGTCTCTTCACTGATCTTTCACTATCACTATTACATACGCTTCATATACTTCGCATCATACTTCTACAATTACTTGCTTCTTGTTACAATTGCTACTACTCTTTACAATTACAATTACATTTACATATATACCAATAGCTTTATCCAAGGGTAAAAATATAGGACATCATCCCTTTATATTGTTAAGAAATTATTTTGATAAACAAAATAATCCCTTCACTCTTTACCAATTCTGTCTTCATATTCTGTCCTATCAGCTTCACACTATCTTCGGTAAAACTATCATAAATTTTTCCGTACATGTCATACTAACTTGCACTCTAAGATGGGTCATCATTAGTCACCATAGAGTCTATGTTCAAGTGCACAAGCACTGAAATCACTCTAGTCAATGTCGCAAACAAAAATTATGTTTGGGTACATTGGTAAAAATATTATCTCATACTTAAGACAAATTTGCAATGCACTCTGTCATACTTGCTCTCTGAATTGTGCGATCTTCATGTGGATCATATGTTTCCATAATGAAAACATCTATGTAATCAACTCAGCCAAATTGCCAACAATCTCCCCCTTTGTCATTGGTGGCAACATATGAGAAAATTGGCTAAGTGTGCAACTCCAAAATCTCAAAATTGTCAAAAGTGTGGCCATAGTATAACATATATATACTATCCTTATAACTCCTCAAAAATCTTATCTCTAATACAATACTCCCCCTAAGAGTATCAATCCTTAACATATACTATCAATTTTCTGCTAAATATCTCTCCCCCTTTGACAACAATGACAAAATAACGTTAGGGAGGGCTACAAAATTGTATCAAAAAATTTATACCTCAATTTATTTATTGCAAAGTCCATAGGCTTGAAACACAATCTACAAAATTTGTCTTCATGGTTCTATCTCCTTTTCCCATGACTTCTTAATGGAATTTTCCACATTGAGTAGTGCGCTCAGTCCATAAGATGCTATTTGACATGCTTGGAGGTTTTCAAAATTAAATTTTTGAAAAGACGTCTTCGCTGTAAGACAATCTTCCAACTGCTCTTCAATAACACTTAACTTCATAGAAGCATACTCTCTCAAAAGAGTATATCTTCTTAACTTCCTGTCTTTCTCATCTTGTATAATTCTGATTTCATCTTAAAGTTTCCTAAATTTCTTCTCAACATCACAGACCTTCATATTAGGGTTAGATAGAAGGTTTGTTTCATTTAAAATCTTTGCTTACTTCAATTTTATCTTCTAATCTTCCTCAGTTGTCAAAGTCTCTGATTTTGTACACTGTATGTACAAAGATTTTCCTATTTCCCAATTTTTCCTCAAATCTTTGATATAGATATCAAGAGTATTGATATCATTGCTGATTTATTGACTGATGTTCAACAACATTCTAGCCTCATAGTCTGCTTGTGCTTTCACTTTTGCAATATCAGCTAGGTTAGTGAGCTCATCATCAAAAGTGCTTATCACTTTATTTGCCTTGTCCATAGGGTTTTCTTCTACAATCTATGTGGTCACAATACTTTGTAGCTTTTCAGTTAGGTCCTTCAGACATCCTTCAAGACTTTTAACTTTCTTATTCTTCCCAATGATTTTATTCAAAGATGTGATCAATTCCATCTCATCATCATCATCTACTTCTTTTCCCAAATCCTCAAACAAAGATCTAGTTTGCTTCTTCTTTCCAGTCTCAGGAGTAAGACTGATTTCTTCTATAGAGGGTACAGGTGCTTGTACTTTTGATACTTTGGGTTCTTCAACAATAAATTGGGGCTGCTCTACTTCTGTAGTTCTATCTGGTTCATCAAGTGCTGAATTGTCAACAATGTTCTCTAGATTCTTGAATACATTATCATCAATATCCAAGGTGATCCTTGTACCTTCAACATTCATAGATTCTTCTTCAATGTTTATAGCTAGTGGAGAGGGAATATCCTCTTATTCTACTTCTTCTGCTTACTCTGCTACAACTGATGTCTCTCCAACAATTTCTTCCATAACTTTAATTATTGCTTGTTCAGTCTCTGCATTCACTTGTTCATATTGTCCTGCCATGATCTGAATGGTTCTCATTTTTGTCCTTAAATGGGTGCTAAGGGGCTTCAAAATTTGTTTAAGATGTTCATCATCTCTTACATCACATAGTTTCTTCACAAGATTCTCTCTGATAGATTTGTCTTCTTCTTGTGCTCTCATCTTCCTATTAACAAGTTTCTTCAATAAGTCATCAGGTATCTTTCCCTGAATAGAGTCAAAATTCTTATTAGCCAAAATCAAATGCTTGACCACTGCATTTTCAAGATTCAATTTATCAGAATAGTCATAAAGGTCATAGCATTTATTCATTTTAGTGAAGTCTCCATCTTTTATAATTTCTTCATTCACTCTCTCAACTCTAGGTTTCCATGCTTTCTTCTTCATAGAAGTGTCATCTTCTTTAATTTCTTCAATTTTCCTAGGTACTAGTGGCACCAAAGTTTTCTACCTCTTACCAGGTCCAGTAGCAATTTCTTTCACTCTCTTGCTCGGTGTGGAGGAGGTAGATCTAGTAGGTTTTCTTGCTACTTGTTCCTTCTTAGGTTCCTTTACTTTCACCTTGACTAGTACTGCACTAGATGATAAGGGAGGTACAGACAAAATCTCTTTCTGTCTAATATCTCTGATTGCTGTTGCTGTCTACTTTGCCACTAAGAATTCTCTCTGTCATTCCTATATCCTTCAATATTTTCTTAATAGTTCTCTCAACTCTTTTCTTAGACTGTTTCTCCTCAAGTATAGCCTTTGTGGAGTTGAAATTTTCTTCAAAAGTTCCAAATCTATTACTGTGAGTGTCAACCTTGCACTTAAGTAGCCTATTCACATATTCTTCTATCTTAGTTTTAGATATTTCATAGCCAAGAGGGTCTATGAACTCAATTCTAGGTTCAACTGCTTCAATGTATGTAAAGTCAGTGTCAACCATAAAACATACTTCATTCTTATATTTCTCCACAAGAGATTGTGGAATCCTTGATCTGCTAGACATAATATTCTGAAATGTCTTAATAACAAGTATTGCACTCTCATTAACACTGTCAATAACATGCTTTCTGTATGCTACATTAATCCTTTCCATTGTAGTTTGTCCATCATTCCAATCATTTCCTATGGTGTAAGGAAATCTCCTCAAAAGATGAAAAAACATATAAGTGATCAGAGATGAAAATCTAAATTGTGCATACTTTGTCTTCTTAATCTTCTCCAAGTTTTCAAATAGTTGAATTCTTAGAATTTCACACATATCAACTGGCACTTTGTCAACACACATCAAATAAGCTATGTGTACCATTCCAGTTGCCATGTCATCCTCTCTTGAATTTGCACAAAACTTAGTTGTTAGGATTTTGCATAAGTATCTAACATCATTGTTGTTGGATCTTACTAATTACAATTCCTCTACCATTATAGGATGAATTAGTTTTATCAATGACTATTTTTCTCACGTTCTTCTCATTTAAAGGAATAGCTCCAAATTTAGATAGTCTAGTGACTTCATGAATCAAATCAGCTGTAATGTCTATCACTCTATCTTCTAGCCAAAACTTCCCATTATGAATTCTGCTAAGGATTATCTTAGTGCATTCTTCATTATCAAACTCATATTGCAATGCATACTTAACAATCTCATTGTCTTTCAAATGATCATATCCTTCTTTCAATGACATGTCCTGGTTGTAAATCTTCTCATACTCATTTGTAAAATCACTATCACTGATGGTTTCTAACTTTCATCCAAGATAACTTCTTACATTCTCTAAATGCAAAACTCCATCTGTTACGGATGATAAAGCTAACTTAGGGTCTTCTTCCAGAGGTTCTACTAATTCCCTCTTCATTCTAGGTCTAGTTTTATCTTTGACATTGTGAATTAAAGATACATCCATGATTACTTCAAATTCCTTTTACTGATTCATAGATATGTCAAGTAAAATACCTCAATTTCATGATTTTAGGGCTTGTGTAGATTCGGCGCTCAAATCCTTCACCAAATCATTGCAAAAAGCTTCCAATCACTGGTCTTTGATCTCCTTAAGACTTGTATTCAATTTGATGATCAAATAACACCAATCATAACCTTTTATTACTTCAATCTCACTTAGTTCTGACATCGCATTCAATTCTTTTGCCGCTTCTTTCCAAAGAGCTGTTTCTGCTATCCTGCAAAACTTAAAACTTTTTGCAATCTCGCAAAACATAATATTTTTATTTTCACTCTTAACCATAGCATTAGAATATCATAAACTACCTTCCATTAACTACGCAAGACTCAATAAATCATAAATCTACTTCTACACTAATCTAAGTTCCTAATCTACTATAATTTTCATAAATTAAGTGCTTTGAGATAGGTCAGGTAAGGATTCATTCTTACTATTGGGGCTCGAAAATGCTGATCATTTTGAGACCAACTAACAGGCACAGTAGATGCCTCTACAATTTTGGTTCGATTGAACCAAGGTTGGTAGGCCTAAATTGAATATACTGTCTAACTGCACAAACTACGTGTGTAAACAACAAAATCTCTTCCAAAGGGGTTACTGACCATTGGAGGATAAAGTAACCTAATATCCTAATATTCAGATAGTTTGAAATCTAAACTATGGCTAAGAATTAATGCTAAACCTAATTTAATGCTTGATAAATAAGATAGCAGATTAGAAATGTACTTCACAAAAATAAATAAATGACAAAATCAAATAAATAAATAGACTAGTGCCTGATGCCAAATTGAAAATAAAGTCAAATACATTCGATACTACATATAACTAGAGACGATTTTAAGATAACTCATTTCTGCATAACGAGACCATCACCCTACAAGCTCCTATTTAAACAAAACTTTTACAAAAATTCATACAATAGGTCCTATGGTTTTTAACTCAACTTAAGAGCTTGAAAGGAAACAACAATAGGTTCTTAGACCATGCTATCATTATTCAAATTGTACAAACTGATCATAAATGAATGCATAAAATAGAAAGCATAATAGGATACCCTAGTTAGAGAGTAATTCGAGAAATTGATTGAATGTAAGAAACTATATTAACAATAGGGTATAAACACTTATCAGATATCCATGCATAAGATCTTGAGACATTAAATTCTAGTCCCTGAGAAGGTAGGTTTTTTGCCATGATAGAATTGTGTCCCTTTTCTTTTTACAATTGATTGAGTATAAGTATAAATTTCAATGGTTCCCTATGAAAGGACATGCCCTTTCACAGGACCTAATCATATCAATTACCGTAAAAATGTACATAACAAACCATACAATGGTTGTTCGAAAAAAATCTCCTTAATAATTTCGGTGTGCCATGCATAATAATTTACCTTTTAATTTCTTGCACACAAAAATATTCAATATTAGTTTGTCTTAAACCTAATAATAAAAATCATTATATATGTAGTGTATTAATCTTGTATAAACACTATCTATTACTTATTAATAATCAATTAAAAATAAATAAGTATCATAAATAAAAATGAAAATGAAAATTTAATTATACTTAAACCACAATAATTATTAAAACATGAAGGATTTATATAATGAAATAAATAAAAACATTATGTTTATAATTATCCTTTTATTTCAAAATAAAACATAATGCATTTATATTAAAATATATTCATTTCACAAACATAATGCAATAGAAATATTTTAAAAACATTAGGGTAGAGAGTTTTATAATTCACCCTTAAAAGAGGGCTTTTACCCTACATTTATAATAATATTTAAATAACTTCACATAGGGCAAGTACATTGTTTTTACAAAATAGCCACCCTAATATTACAAAATATTTCTAATGTAAAATAATGCTACAACCAATATATAAAAATACAAGTAGTTTTGGAAATATAAAATAATCTCACCTTCTAAAAAAAAATTCTAAAATGTACATATTAATAACTTACTTAATTTACAAAATGAAAAGTTAAAATCAAATTAAAGAAAGGAAAAATCATTAACACCCGCTTTACCCTAAAATCAACATAAAAGGAAAAGGTGAAAAAGTTACATTTAGGGATTTGGAACAAAAAAGTAAATATCAATTAATCATTATACAAACCCTAAATATATATGAAAAATCAACTTTCATTATACACAACTAAAATTCAATAATAATGTAATAACACTAAAATCTTTTCATCTTAAAAATATTAAATATAACCAAGGTGAAAATATTTAATCACATGTAAGGCTATGAAAATTAGAAAGTGATATGAAATTACATCAAAACGCTAAACAAATTAATATCTACCAAATAATACATTTACTTCATCATATATTTTTTACTTTTAGGGTAAAACACAAATTAAGAATGAAAATAAATATTAGTGGTTACAACATACAAAATTTCTCTCTAATAAACAATATTTGTTTTAATAATTTATTTTAAAGGAAAGAGGATTATCTTAAATTTATACATTTATTTACATACACACTCTTGAAGAATAATATAGAGCAATTGCTAGGGGTAGGGTTGGGTAGTTAGGTAGGAAAAGGAATGGGTCGAGAGGTCGAGTATTCAACTCCCTCTCCCCATTCTTTTTCCTAAAATTGGAAAAATTAGATAAATACATAAATAAAGTAATAATCACATTATTTAAATTACGAAAGATAATTAGGGAAGAGATAACTCCCTATGTAAGAGGTTGTTTTTATTTCTCACCTGCACATAAAAATGAAGATAAATAAGTATTTTCTCATAACCCTCTCGAAGAAAACAAGAAGACTAATTGGTTAGGGGGTAGGAGGGTAGATAGGTAGGAAAAAGGTCAGCTTGAGAGGTTGAGTGTTCAACTCCCTCTCGCCGCCTTTTGTTCAACTTATTTTATTTTTATAATAATTATTTATTTTCAAAATTGAATATGCATTTATGGAATTAGAACAAAACAATTAACAATCTAGTAAAGGAAAATACATTTGCTCTTTTATCATTTTAATTTTTTCAACATAAGCAAATGATATAAAACTAAAATTTAACATCATACTTCCTTGACATCCTGTCCATTTAGAACCTAAAAATTTCAGTGTCAACAATGGCTCCAATTGGGGACGTGCATTAATGCTTGGATGCAGCGAGATCCTAGTTATCTCTGGAAAAGCAGACCATAGTGAGAAAAGAAACATGATGCTAAAATGAAATAAATACAGTAATATAGAAGTTAAATAATACTTCCTATTTTAAGAGAAAAATGGCTTCAAATATTGACCGTGAGTAGGGAATTCCTCAATGACTTCGTCAGTGTCCTATAGATAATATGAATTCTCACCTGCAATCTGAACTACCATGTAAGGTCCTAGCCATAATGCCTCAAACTTACCATGTTTTCCTTTGTCTTGGTCTTTTGCATTCCATTTCAAAACCCAATCACCTTCTCTAAAAGGTCTACCTGATGCTCTTTTATCATGCAGGGTCTTAATCTGTCATTGTTGATGAAGATTCCTTTCTTGTGCCATTCTTCTTGTTTCATCTAACTCTGATAACTGGCTCAAATGATCTTCCATAAAGTTCACATCTTCAAGTTCTTCTTCCAAAATGAATTTGTAAACTGGCAAGAGATTGTTCAATGGTAACCTCACTTCTTTCCCATAAACCAACTCATAAGGTGCAAAACCTGTCGATCTTTTCACTTTTACTCTGTTTGCCCATAAAGCTAGATTTAGCTTTGAGTCCCAGGCCTTTTTATTGTTACTCAACATTCTTCTGATAATCTTCAGTATATTCTTATTGCTTGATTCTACCCGACCATTCCCTTGCGGATGACATGGAGATGAGTATGATAAGTTGATGCCATATTTTTCACAAAATTCTAAAAATTCCTTAGATCTGAAACACATGCCATTGTCACCAAGAATCTTGTAAGGTAACCTGAATCTAGTAAGTATATTATCGGTCAAAAAATTGATGACCACCTTGCTCGTGGCCTACCTTGTGGGTATAGCTTCAACCCACTTTGTAAAGTAATTTGTCATAACCAATATCCATTTGTGTCCTCCACTCAAAGCATCTGCAATTTCCCCAGTAAAGTCTATTCCCCACATTTTGAAAGGTTCTTCAGTCTGTAACAAAATAAGGGGTAAAGCACCATTGTATTTTAGTTTCCCAGAGAACTTCTGATAGGACTCACACTTTCTAACATAATCATAACAATCCTTGAAAACATGAGGCCAATAATACCCAGCTTTCAATATCTTGTGAGCTGTTGTCTTAGCCAAAAAATGACCGCCACATACCCCATCTTGTAAATCTTTAATAACTAACTTGGCCTGAGAGGTGTCTAGACAAAATAGAAGGATACCATCATTATTTTTCCAATATAGGTCTCCTTGAATCATCACATATCTAGATGCTTGTAACCTTATAGTTCTTTTTTGATTATCATTTAGACCTTCTTGACACTTCATATGTTTTAAGAAGTATACTATGTCTGTGTACCATGGACAATGCTCGATACTCATTTCCGCCCTTTCTAAATCTACTTGGTTTACTTGTGTTGCATCCAAATTTATTTCTACCATAAGCTTAGCCAATCCTTGTCCTCTGATTAACTTAGTGATTTGAATTTCATTGTCGAACTCTTGAATCTGATTTATCCATCGACATCTTTTTCCTGTAACCTCTGATTACCTTAAGATATCCTTAGTTGCTGCATTTGGTACATATGCCACGATCTTTGCCCCAACCAGATAAGGTCTACATGATTTCATTGATTTAACCAATGCATAAGCTTGCTTTTCATGTATGTCATAACTCAGCTTAGAAAGTTGTAGAGTTTTACTGAAGAATGCTATTGGTTGTTCATATCCTTCATCATTTTTCTGTAACAAAACTGCCACTATGGTGTGGAAAGAGGCAAAGGAGAACAACTGAAATGGTTTTGAAAAATTAGGGGACTTCAAAACTGGTACTTCCCTGATTGCTTTCTTAATGTTTGCAAATACTTCTAAGGCTTCATCTATCCAATTTATAACTACATCTTTCTTTAACATCTTTGCAATAGGTTTTATGATTTTTGAAAAATTTGGGACAAACCATCTTACAAAGTTGATTTGGCCAAGGAAAGATTGTATTCCCTTAATGTTTTTAGGGATCTGAACTTTATCAATTGCTTCAATTCTTTCTGGATCTATTCTGACTCCTTCCTTGGACACTATATGACCAAGGAGCTTACCCTCGATAACCCAAAAATGACATTTCTTCGGGTTTAAGGATACTCCATATTCAAGGGCCCTTTTGAAAATCTTCTCTAAGTGCTTGCAATGATCTTCTGCTTTCTTTGAATAAGCCGTGATGTCGTCCTGATATATTACCATGATAATATCAATGAAATCCTCAAAAGCCACATCCATGGCCCTCTAAAAAGTACCTCCCACATTCGTAAGCCCAAATGGCATTCTCGCATAAACATATGTACCCCATGGCATAGTGAATGCTATTTTGTATTGTTCTTCCTCTTTAACTTTAACTTGATTATACCCAGAGAACCCATCCATCATGGATAATAATTCATTTCCTGTGACCTTCTGTAATAATGCCTCCATGTTTGGTAATGCATAATTGTCTTTTAATGAAGATATGTTTAGCTTTCTGAAATCCACACAAAGCCTAATATCTCTGTTCTTCTTCCTAACAGGTACCAAATTTGAAACCCAAGTAGAGTGTCTAATCGGCTTTATGATACCAACATCCCTCATCTTAATGAGTTCCTCTTTCATCTTAGGAGCCAAAGTCAGATTGATCGGTCTTTGCCTTTGTTTAAAAGGCTTTGCATCAGGTCTTAAGAGTATTTCATGTTGGAACAAGTCTTCTCTATACGCCTTAAGATCGTCATAGGACCAAGAAAACACATGTCTATACTTTCTTAACAAATTAACAATATCAGATCTAATTTTAGGAGTTAACTTTTTACTAATGAAAATTTCTTTAGGAGTATGTTCATTTCCTACATTTATCTTTTCCACTTCCTCTATATTAGTATTTTCCATTTTAACCTTATCACTAGAATCTTTACTATCAAACATTTTTTCTAGCGTAATAAGTCCCTTAGGAATTTTATTAGTTTTAAGCTGAATTACATCTTTTCCAAATAAAGTATCCTTTTCATCTATCATTTCAACATAAGCATTTAAATCAATGAGTTGATCCTCGTACCTTTCCTCACATGCAAGGAACTTTATGATGTCTCTATCATTATCAAAGATTTGCCAATTATGAACGTTATCAGGTATTGATGGCCTTGGTTTGATCTCTACCTATGCAATATCTTCACATGGAATATCGTTATGCTTAACTACTAGGTTAGCCATGAAATCAACAAGAATATTCTTAGATCTATCTATCCATGTTATCGAAAAAGCATCAAAAACTTCTATGGAATCCCACACTTCATTCTTGTACCATTTTAGGGTATGATTCTTAGTAATAAACTTATCCCTAATCTAAGATTCAATTAATTCAAAGGCACCATAAACATAAAGAATTTTAATACTATGCTTACTTGCTATTTTGAGACCTAGTAGGAGCACTTCATATTCTGTAGTGTTGTTAGTACATTCAAATGCTAACAAAAAGGAATATTTAAAAGATTTCCCATTTGGGGATATAAACACTACACCTGATCCATTACCATTTTTACTACATGATCCATCAAAAAACATTTTCCACATGAGATCATTATTTTCCTTAGCACATATTTCAATAGGACTAGTATTTTCGATGAGATTCTTATGAATTCTTACATGGAAATTCTCCATGTCAGTGTGGCAATAGTGCGTAACTTGGTTCGGATCAACATCTTCAATGATGTAAGTAGATCTTTTTTCTTTGTCGATCCTTACAACCCTATCATTCACTAGGATAGAAGCATAAGATAGATCTAATTGAATATTTCCAACTACTAAATTAGACCATTATCTAGATAATAGCATTCCATAACTAGGTGGTACTTCTACAATAGTAATATCTATTTTATAAGATTTTTCAAGACACGAAGGAAACTTAAACTCAACACTTTTCATTATTTCAATAACTGGAACTGACCTATTGTCCATAGCATAACACTTTCCATAAGTAGTATCCACATTCATTCCTAATTCTTTCATTACCCCATGAGGCATAATATTAACCATTGCCCCAAAGTCTAACATATAATTTTTAACTAATTTATTATTTATCAACAACGTTAGAAAGAAAGGATATACTTTAGTAGTATCTTTGTTAACAAAAGTTCCTAGGTAAATAACTGGTAATTCTTCATTATCTTTTTGTTCCTTTGCATCTTTTTTAACAAAATCATTTATTAACTTGATCGTTTCATTCTTGTAATTAGTTAATTTAACTATTTCCATTAGAGGGATAGAAAGTTTTACCTGAGATAATGCTTGAGACATAAATGAAGTACAGTTTGAAATTTCCTTACCATTGCTCTATTTGTCCATGGGTTTGCTTATCTTCGATGTTTGATCAACCTTCCTTTTAGGGGCATTTGTCTTTGCCTTCTTTATTTCAACATTCTTGTTTGAAATTTTGTACATCCTTGCTGCTTGTTCATTTCCTCAGTTTACATTCCTGTTCCTCAAGTGATATTTGCTAAGCATTTGTTCCATTGCTGCTACAGTGTAAGCCTCCCTTTCCTCTACTGTTGTCCTCCTAATAACTAGATTCTTATCATCATTTGAGAATACTTTCTTCTCCTATTGGTATCCCAACCTCCTATAGCTTTTGTCTGGCATGTATTCCCCATCTGAATCATCACTATCTCTTGACCAAAAGGGTGTGGATGAAAGAGCATTTATCATAGGCCTCTCTTCATATCCCTGGTTTTCTTCCTCCATAATCTTTTGTGCTATAAGGCATTGATCCTGAGGGTGAGGCATTTTACAAATTTCACACCACAACTCATCCCCTATGAAATGATTATTTTTCTTGAGAGGATCTGGAGTGTTTGTCTACTTTTTTAGAGGCTTTCCATCTTTCCATTATGTATGATAAGGCATGTCTTGTAACCTGTACCTATTATTTCTATTGAAATTTTTTTCCTATCTTCCTACTTGAAAATGACTTTTGTTTGGTTGCAAATTCTTCATCAAACTTACTAATTCATCCATTTTATCACTTTCACTATTCTTTTTCGGGATTGTAGGATTGAATAGCTTAGGATCACTTCTTTTATCAATTCTTTCGACAACTATTTTATTATTTTTGATATTCAGTGCAATTTTGAAAGCTTGTTGTAAGGTTGTTGGGTTATGAGACCTTATCTCATAATTCATCTTGACATCAAAATCTTTCAAATAAAAAGTAATTAGAAAAGGGTCAATAGGACGAATATCTTTTGGAATCTTATTCAACACCGTGTTAAATTTTTTATTAAACTCCTTTACCATTTCATTTACATTTTTCATCATAGTGGTTAATTCATGAGTTGCAAAGGATGGATCTCTATGATCCCCAAAATCCTCAATAAACTGATCAAAAAAGTTCTACCAACAGGTAATTGATCCATCTGGAAAATTTCTATACCATTCATCTGCACTATCCTTGAGTGAAAGAACTAACATTTTCATACGCACATCTTCATGAGTAATGTCAAATTCATAAACAATTTTTTTTACATTAATGACATGCTATTCTACTAATTGAGATCCATCACTAGTAAACTTGGGAATAACAGTCTTCAGTTTATTTGGTATAGGGTCAGGACAACAAATTAGATTTGAAAAATCCAATGGTTTATATCTCTCATTTATTTCTTGACATCTGGCATCAAATAGATTTATATTATTGTTATCCTGAAAATATTGATTTTGAGGAATAGGGTTACCTTTCTGGTGTTGATTTGCATGGTGACCTTGTTGACCAGTGTGAGGCTGCATCATTCCTCCAAAATTCTGAGAATGCTGTTGTCTAGAATGCCCGAATTGTTGATTATTGCTCACATTATAATGTTGTGCCTGGTTCTGTGCTAGATTATTATAACAATGATCGTGTTGATTTTGATAATTCATACCATTTTTCATGTTTCCATTATTCTGATAAGGATCATGGTATCCGTGATTCTGATTATTATGTTGTATAGACTGTTGTTGATTATTGTTCCAATTATTTGTATTTAAGTTATTATACAGTACATTGTCCTTATTCATCATATCATATTCAATCTATCTGCATTGCCTTGTTCGATCATAATTATAAGCTCTTATGCATTCTTCATGCCCTTGCTGTGTGGGATGACACATACTCTCTCCTTGCATATCGTTCATGTTCCCAGCTCTTATCCGCTGCATTTGGTTCTATGGCTGCATATATTCATATCATTGAGATTGACCTTGTACATTATCAAGTTGCATATCTTCACTCCATGTATTTCACAAATGACAATGTAATCAATTTTCATTTGAGTCATAGGCATGTTCTTTCATACTTTCCTTCTCGTGCAAGTTATATTTATCACTTGCGTGAGTTCCTATTTCACAACATTCACCCCCTTTCTTTGCATGGAAGTTAGGGTGATACATTTGCTGATGTATTTGTCTAAAATCATACTGCTATGCATTTTCATGCTACTCCTTATATCCTCCTTGGCACGTGTTTTGTGCTTGCGCCTCAAACAGATACCAATTCTGCGCTAACTTGTGCTTGGGTTGCATGGACAACTCTCGATGCTCACTTCTGGAATCTTCTTTAATTTTGAAATTATCCAAATTATGTTCAGCATGAATATCGTCTGTACAATACTCATCATTTTCATGCATGAAACAGTGTATTTTAACTGGCTGCCCCAATTCTACACCAAGCTGGGCATGGACCTCATCACATTGCTCATCATAACTTGTTTTATTGTTTATAATATTTCTTCTATTTGCATATTTCTCACAAAACTATATCCCACCGTTAAGTGGCTGCAAGTTTCGCATGCTGTATTGATTTTCACCACTTGCTGGCTATGCAAGCACACATACATTATTACTTTGCCATGCATTTTTATCATACATGCCTTGCACTAATATATTTTGATGTTGTGTATATTCTTCCTACCATATTTTATTGTTATGATAGTCAGGCTATTGGTAGTCTATTTTATTTTCTGGTTCATGCACTTGATAATGTGCCTTGCCACCTTTGTTTCCAATGCTAATGTGCTAGTTATGACCGTTATTATTCTGCTATAGGTAATTATGGTTTGCAAAGCTTGGCGCATGCTTATACTTATGCATGGATTTATCTCCATAACTAGCTTGCTGAGTCTTAGACTCCCAACAATACCTTTCAGGTCAACTGTGCATATTATCATTTACTTGTGTGCCAACCACACTTTCTTTTGGTTGTGCATTCTGGAAGCCTTTTCCATGTTTAATATGTTCATCATGACCTCCTTCATTCCACCATTTATACAACTTTGCACAATACACCTTTTGGCGTGAATCATTATGCATCTGTTGCTACACATGTTGATGAAGATCAACTCCATGATTGCTGTCTACACCTTGCGCAAATTGGTCTTGGCCTTTTTGCATAATAAAATCTATTATCTTATTATTATAATAACCATTATTAATGTCTTGTTCTTCATAATTCCATTTCTACGCAGGTTGGTGATGAGGCTCTTGGTCACCTTTGTTATTTCCCATAGTATTATTACGTGTATTGATTGGTTTCATACCTGGCACATACAAATCCTGATGAACAATATCAGGCATCTACTGCTTACAACATGTTTGCTGATATTTTTTTTTATTCATCAAGTCCCCACACTACTTATTACTTTGTCCACGCGCAGGTACACAGGGACATTCACGTGACTCTTGGGGATTCTATATTCTGCAATACATGTTATTAATTTGGCTTTTATCTTTCTCCAGCTCCTTCGTGATGTCATGAATGCTATTTGGGCCCTCTTACAAATCAATACATTGGTGCTATAGATCATTAGCATGAGGACGCTTATAATACCTGACATTTCTTTCATTATTAATTTGCCATATTTTATCATGTTGTTGTGTTGATATACCTTGCACAGGTTTGGGCATATATTCGGGCCAATCTTCATAGCAGTGATCTTCATTTCCATAATAACCATTATTTATCCTGAACATGTCTTTCTTTTGCGCAAAATCTTTAATGTCTTTTGGCCATTCACGCATACTCCCAAACTGCTATTTTTGACTTTGGCGATACACATTATTTCCTTGCTGCATTGTTTGGTTTTCATAATATATATTATTATCATCTTTATACATATTGGAGTTTTTTGTATCCGCCCTTTGTTAATTGTGAATGTAATCATCTTAAGAATATTGATCATTATTAGCCAAACTATGGACATGCATATTATTTCTATTTTCTTTATAATATGCATCCTTAGTGGGTAGATATGCTTTATCAACACTGTTATTTCTCTGTATATTTTCATAATGCTTTTCATTATAAATTTTTTCAAAACCATTAAAATTTTGACCAAGATGACCACTACTTTCCCTCCATTGCTATGAACCTTCACCATACTAGAGGTGATTATGTTCACCACTATTAAATAAATTGTAAGTATTTTTATTATGCATAGGCTGTCTCAAATTATGTTCATTATCCTAATCACTTTTTTTATCACTGTTATTCCTTCCTGTCCTTTGTGCACTATCATGAACATCACAGGGATCATTAATACCTTTCAACTTGTTATTTAGGTCACACATTGGATTAGAAAAAGTATTGAACCATTCACTGTCATCTCCTGTGGTTTTCCCTTCTTTTTCTATTTTAAACATAGGGTTAGTGGCATCCTTTTGAGTAATGTGACCACTATTCTTTTTGTGAGGGGGAGTATACTTTAGTGTTATGAAACTTTGATTTATTTCCCCTTCATCAACCTTTTCTCCTTCATTGATTTGTTCCAATCCTCCTATACTTTCTGGAGGAGTAATGATATCATCAATCTGCAACCCAAAGCGTTCCAAAATATCAACTGGTTCTTTTCTAAAATTCTTTGTGAATCTTTTCTTATCAGGGATAAGTTTAGCAAACTCTCAGATTGATTTTTGTATCCGAATGTCAACTTCATCATCTTCTTCCTTATTTTGGTAATTGCACTGATTTACATTTGAGTGAAAAGGATTTATATTTCCTTCATCCCTCTAATAGTTAGGACTGGGAAACTATTCACAAGCAAGCTCCTGATCATCCTTGTCAGGCTGCTTCTCAGGAGACACATACAACATTTTCTTCTTCAATTTCTTACTCCTATTTGATTTCAATTCAGCGAATGAATTTTTCTTTAGGGACCTTCTCCCTAACATAGGTTTCACTTGATACTATATTCTAGAGTCACCACCTCACTTCCTATGAGGAATCAATAACTATTTTGAATCCTTCTTCCCAGTAGAGTCTTTACAACACTAACCATAGATTTTGGAACTAACTTTCACTGATAGGTTTCCCTAGTAGAGTCACCAATTTGTTGGGGCTCAAAAATGCTGATTGTTTTGAGACCAACTAACAGGCACAGTAGATGCCTCTGCAATTCTGGTTCGATTGAACCAAGGTTGGTAGGCCTAAATTGAATATACTGTCTAACTACAAAAACTACGTGCGTAAACAAAAAAATCTCTTCCAAAGGGGTTATTGATCCTTGGAAGATAAAGTAACCTAATATCCTAATATTCAGATAGTTTGAAATCTAAACTATGGCTAAGAATTAATGCTAAACCTAATTTAATGTTTGATAAATAAGATAGCAGATTAGAAATGTACTTCACAAAAAGAAATAAATGACAAAATAAAATAAACAAATAGACCAGTGCCTGATGCCAAATTGAAAATAAAGTCAGATACATTCGATACTACATGTAACTAGAGATGGTTTTAAGATAACTCATTTCTGCAGAACGAGACCATCACCCTACAAGCTCCTATTTAAACAAAAATTTTACAAAAATTCATACAATAGGTTCTATGGTTTTTAACCCAACTTAAGAGCCCGACAGGAAACAACAATAGGTTCTTAGACCATGCTATCATTATTCAAATTGTACAAACTGATAATAAATGAATGCATAAAATAGAAAGCATAATAGGATACCTTGGTTAGAGAGTAATCCGAGAAAATGATCAAATGTAAGAAACTATATTAACAATAGGGTATAAACACTTATCAGATATCCATGCATAAGATCTTGAGACATTAAATTCCAGTCCGTGAGAAGGTAGGTTTTTTTCCATGATAGAATTGTGTCCCTTTTCTTTTTACAATTGATTGAGTATAAGTATAAATTTCAATGGTTCCTTGTGAAAGGACATGCCCTTTCATAGGACCTAATCATATCAATTACCCTAAAAATGTACATAACAAACCATACAATGGTTGTTCGAAAAAAATCTCCTTAATAATTTCGGTGTGCCATGCATAATAGTTTACCTTTTAATTTCCTGCACACACAAAAATATTCAATATTAGTTTGTCTTAAACCTAATAATAAAAATCATTATATATGTAGTGTATTAATCTTGTATAAACACTATCTATTACTTATTAATAATTAATTAAAAATAAATAAGTATCATAAATAAAAATGAAAATAAAAATTTAATTATACTTAAACCACAATAATTATTAAAACATGAAGTTTGGAATATTATAGTCCCACACTGCTCTGTAATTAGCGAATATGCAAACTTCACACGCGAAAAGGAAATGTGCCTTTCTTAAAAGACAGATTAATGTTGGTCTTTTGCACTCTAACCTGCATGCGACAAAGGATGAAAACACTTTCAGCAAGATGAAATCTAGGGTAGAAAGGCCTAATCCGGGTACAGAGGATTCTAAGAAGCAAGGCAATAATAAGGTATTTTCAAGCTATTGCTATAATTGTTATCTTTATGGCCATAAGGAGAAGGATTGCCGTAAACCTGTGCAGCCTCACCCTTCGTATGATCATCTAAATGAATTCATAGCAAAACAAAAGAAATTAGCGGATCAAAATGTGGATTTGGAATTGCTCACAATCTTCAGTCGAGCAAAACCAAACCCCTCCATTGTTGATTCGGCTCCAATTAAATGCTCCTCTGTAAACCCTAAAGAAGCTCTGAATCTTGGCTCAAAATCTCGAGAAAGCAATGTATTTCCTATATGGAGTAGGGAAACAAAAGTTTTTACTATCCAAGCCCTGGACCGATAATTAAATGTTTACGCAAAGACCAAATATGCCAATCAAGTCTCTAGCTATGGGACTGCTAAGGTTGGAAAGCCTGAGCATTTGTCAAAATGTAATACCGATGATCCCCTATCTACTAAGGGGGAAGGTAGGATCTTTCCTACCCAAGCACCTCCCATTAGTACAACTAAGCAGAATCTCCCATGGCAATTGATAAAGAGCAAGAAAGATGAGCTGCCTGTTAATATGCCTAAACTAAATGTTGCATGGAAGATGGTAAAAAGCAAGAAAAATGTATCAAAGTCTTCTTCATCTCTGAGCTCCTTCAGTGTTTCTCTGAAGAACTCCTTTGATTTGCTTAGGGAGTATGATAAAAATGATAGATCCTACACCCCCCCACATAAAAGGGCTAGGGTTTTAGGGGATCAGGGCTATAGGAACCAGTTCAATAGGAATGATGGCTTTCATCCATCAGGTAAACACTCCTACCCTGAACCCACTAAAACCCTACCCTTTCATGAGGGAATTAATAAGCAAAGTAAGAATATAAGCTCTACTGATTTTGATGATTTGAACACAACTACTAAATATAGTCCTCCTCACCAGAGATGGTTGGAGAGGCCCTTATCTATTCAATCCTTCAAGAATGTGAAGAATCATGATATTAAAGTTGGTGATATTCATTATTACACTAATAATGTAGTATATACGCCTCCTCATAGGTGCCTTAATCATCAGGAAAAAGGTAAGATCCACTGTAATTTGCATTATGATACCATCATACGAGATAATGATGATATTGTGCAGAGACAAATATTTAGTTGAAATAGGTCTAATTTGCTGTTGGAATGGAGTTGGAGTACCAATCAATGATGTGATAAAAGGAATATCCGCATAGCTTCCAGAGGAGGTAAGTATATTACCCCTCATAGATAATTTCATTTACATAGACTATCATAACAAAACACTAAAGGAAAGCATTTTGAACAATAAGGTTTTGATATTTAGGAACATTGCTTTCTCTTTATTTGATTGGCTGCCTTTATTTAACCCAATGTATTTAAAGGACTTCATAATTGAAAAACCTATCTCCCTTAAAGATTTGCCTTCGGAATTGTCTAGCAAAGAAATTTTCTGCTTTATAGGTAATAAAATATGTAAATTTATAAGAGTAGCTGAATCTACACTTAAACAGGATGACAAAATAATCATTGTGGAGATGAATTACCATCAAAAATATATTCCACCCATACAATTAAGTTTTAATAATAACTCAGTTATAATTAATCCAATAATTTCAGAAAACTTTATTGAGATAAACAAAGTGGCATTTAGACTTCACAAATATAGAAACCTTCTAACTCAAACTAATAAGGTTATCAAGATTAGTCTTTGTAATGATAGGGGAGGTTTTGTATGTAGACCACTAGGGGGCCAAGGTTTAGGGAATCTCTCTCCCTCTCCACTGTTGGTTAATAAGGTAGCAAACATTCAAAGAAATAATATAATAAGGAAAAAAGTAGCTAGCAGACCTGCTGTAAATCCAACAAATCCCCAATCAAATGCAGCATCATCTCCAATTAATAACAAATCTTTAAACATGATTAGGAAGGAACCATATGAAAAGTTGAGTAAGGATGAATCATAACAGATAGAGTTGGGTAAAAATAATAACAAAATCTACCCTCAAGACAAAGGAAACATGATTGATCCTCAAACAAAACAAACTCTGAAACCTGAATGTGCTAATGTAATAGAACTAGTTGATTAGGTAAACAAAATAGAAGAGGAGGTAAATCAAAACATTAACTACTTGGGAGAATCCTTAACGGATGAACTTATGGACACATTTTTAGGTGAAATCTGTGATTACAAAGAACTAAAACACCAAAAGGAAATCCTAATTAAGAAAATCTAGGAATTTATTTTAGAAGAAAATAGGGATCAGGTAGATAGGCTGATGCAGTCTCCCTTTCCCTCATCTCTGGGAAAGGAAGCCTCGGTAAGTGTCTGTCAGGATATCCCAGATAAATATTCAGAACATTCAAACATAAATATTAGAACAGAAGCTATAGACATGCCCAGTGTAAATAAGGATGATATAAATGATAAAGAATATATAATCGCAAATGAACCAATCACTAACAATGGGCTGGAACAAACTATTTCTATACCCCTAGCATTAGAATCCCTAAATTTGGATTTATCAGGGAGAGCTGAAGATTTGATAGAACTTTATGGCAAAGAGATTATAGACAAAGTTGAACCCTTAGAAAATGAGCAAAAAATCCTGGATAATTGGGAAAACTCAATAATAAGGGATGGTGGAGAATCAACTTTGGTTAAGGACACAATTGAAGGCCTATTCGGGATAACCAATGAAAATAGGGAACTGGGCATAGCCATTAAAAGAGGTAGTCTAAGCACACCTAATATTAATAAACTCAAAAAGAAAAGAGGTAGGAAGTCTTCCATTGAGCTGAGAGCTTTGGATGGCAATGCAGGTAACCAAAAAAAGATAGCAGATATTCTGAACATAGCGAAGGGGAAGTACCTTCCCAAGGAATAATGAAAGTTACTACTTGGATTGTTAGGGGTCTAAATGCCCCTAACAAACAATGACTAACTAAAAGATACTTAAGAAACTTTGATTCCGACATCATTTTGATACAGGAAACTAAGCTTAATAGAGAGGAAAGTACTAAGTTTAGCAAACGATTGAGTATTTGGAAATCTGAATATGCCTCTTCAGCAGGCCTCTCAGGTGGACTGGCAGTTCTATGGGATCCCCGTAAAGTGATGGTGCTACCGATATCTGCTAATGATAGTTGGATGGCACTAACAATTAAAAGTTTAAAATCAGATTTAAAATTTAACTTGATTAATGCATATGGGCCAATCTCCAATGAGGGAAAAAGAAGATTATGGATGGAGATACAAGCCCTTTTAATCGATCAACGAGAGCAACCTTTTATCATAGGAGGGGATTTCAATGCTATCTTAAATTTAGAGGAAAAATTTGGGGGCTCTCAATATATATTGCAAGCCCATAAAGACTTTAGTAAATGGGCTGTGGATAACCATCTTATAAGCATAAATACAATTAATGGAATTTACACATGGAACAACAGAAGAGCCAGTTTCAACTACATTGCTGAAAAATTAGATAGATTCTTTACTAGAATGAATCCTAAAAAATTTAATCAAATAGTCAGTGCGGAGATACTACCAGAAGCAGGATCAGATCACTTCCCTATCAGGCTTACCATAACAGAAAATTATAAACTATCGAGAAATCCATTTAAGTTTGAATTTATGTGGTTCCAAAACTCAAAATTCATTAACCTCCTTGAGGAGTGGTGGAATCAAATCTCGATTAAAGGATAAAAAATGTTCCGCTTAATAGCAAAACTAAAAATTATCAAGAATAAAGTGTTAGAGTGGAATAAGAATAATTTCAATAACATATTCGAAGTAAAAACCCAGGTAGAAAAAGAAATAACTCAGCTTAATAATATAGTAATAGAAAAACGTATGGACGATCTTAGTTATCACAAGGAAAAAGAACTGATGGCTAAATACAATGATATCCTCCTCAAAGAAGAGATCTTCTAGAGGCAAAAATCCAGGGAGTCTTGGCTTAAGGAGGGTGATAGTAGTACTAAATTCTTTCACAGCACAACCAATTATAAAAGGAGCATTAACAGAATAACCAAAATCAAGATAGCCGAGGGACATATTACAGAGGACCCTGAGCAGATATCAAATATACTTACAAAGTTTTATTATTCCCTTCTCAACACCATAGAAGCATCTGATCTCAGTGCCCAAAATGAAATGCTTAAAGCCATTCCTAAGATGATTTCAAATTCGGACCACAAAATATTGAATAATAAGCTATCATTAGAGGAGGTCAAAGCTGCAGTGTTTCAACTCCATCCAGATAAAGCTTCGAGTCCAGACAGTTTCCAAGCAGGCTTCCAAAAATGTTGGCATTTTGTTGGAGAAGAGGTATGGCAAGCAGTGGAAGCTACTAGGAACTCGGGCACTATATTAAGTGAAATGAACAACACCTTTTTTACTTTAATACCGAAGAAAAATGAGAGTACGAAACCAGGGGATTTCAGACCTATCTCCCTATGTAATACCATATACAAGATCCTTTCTAAAAGCTTAGCAAATAGACTCAAAAATTTCCTTCCTACTATTATTTCAGAAGAGCAGATGGGTTTTGTAGCAAATAGATCTATTTTGGATGGAATTATTATAGCGTAAGAAGTAGTCCATACTGCTCAAATAACAAAAGAACCTAGTATGCTAATGAAAATCGACATCCAAAAGGCATATGATAAAGTAGATTGGAGATTTCTATGTAAATGTATGGAAGCATTCGAATTTTCTAAAGACTAGATCAATCTTATCTTTAACTGCATCTCAAGCCCCAAAATATCGATTCTTATCAATGGCACCCCGGAAGGTTTCTTTAGTATATCCAAGGGCATCAAGCAAGGAGACCCGCTGTCCCCTTTTCTCTATGTCATTATGGCAGAAGCATTAGGAAGATCGATTACAAAACAACAAATGGAAGGGAATATCTTGGGTTTGAAGGCCTCAAAAAATGTTCCTAATATTACTCACCAGCAATTTGTGAATGACATGATTTTACTAGGCTACGCTAACAAACAAGAAGCAAGGGTGTTCAAAAGTATTTTAAATATTTATGCGAAAGCCTCAGGTCAATATGTTAACCCTACTAAGTTAGAAATTTTCTTCATCAATACTCACCCAGAACTCGAAAAGGAAATTTGTAGCATGATGGGATATAAACTTGGCAAATTGCCGTGCAAATACTTATGTATTGACCTAGATACATGTATCTTATCTTCCAAACTTTGGCAACAAGTCCTTACCAAAGTAAAAAAAAAGAAAAGTTCATGGAAAGGTAAGTGGCTGACTAAGCCAGGTAGGTCAACAATGATCAAATCAATCCTTTTAGCCATTCCCACGTATCATTTGTCTGTTCTTCCCCTTTCGATTAGCGTAAAAAAGGAATTAGATAAAATGTTTCAAGAATTTTATTGGCAAGGTCCCTCAGAAGACAAAAAACTTGCCTTTATTAAATGGGATACTCTATGCAAACTGATATCAAAAGGAGGTCTAGGCATCAAGAATCTACTATGGAAAAACCAAGCCCTGGGGGCCAAACTTATATGGAGAATGTACCAAGAATCAAGTAGTAAGTGGGCTTCCATATTATTACATAAATACATTCCCGATTTGGACCCCATCAATATTTTCAGGTCACACTCACATGTTAAAGGATCTCGGATATGGAATTTTATTAAGGAGTGCAGAGGGATTATTAGCAAGTATCTAACTTGGGATATTGGAGTAGGAGATCAAGCTTTATTTTGGGATGATTCATGGGTAGGCCTTACCCCCCTCAACAAACTAGGCTTCTCCAATGAATTTATGGAAGAATGCAAAAGAGTCATAGGCTCATACCTTAAGGACTACATATGTAAGAAGGAAGAGACTACTTGGAGTGATGTAAATGAAATTGATGAGGTATGGCATGAAAAGCAAAACCTTTTGGCAATCTTAAATGATAGAGTGATAACTCCTAAAAATAGAGTGGATATTTTAATATGGGCAGGATCTAATAATGGAAAATACTCGGTTAAGGAGGGATACAATTCTATTATTAGGGAACAAAATCTGGATAATATAGACATTCTTTTGAACCTATGTTGGAACAAATCCTGCCTCCCTAAAGCTGGTATGTTTCTATGGGCGGCTTTGCAAAATAGAATCCTTACTACAGACAGGCTTAATAAACTAGGTTTTGAAGGGCCATCTAGATGCCCTTTATGTGAAAACCACTCTGAGAATGTTAATCACATCCTCCTTAACTGCCCCTTTTCTCAAAATTGCTGGAATTGGCTTCATCAGAGTTTAGGATGGAAATCTGCTTCTCATTGTGATCTAATCAGTAACCTCAAAGCATGGCCTTCTCTGTATAAAGATAACCTATATAAAGATATATGGACAATTGCACCTTCAATAATAGCATGGGAAATATGGAAAGAAAGAAATAGAAGGATCTTTACCGATCAAAAATTATCATGGAACTCGATCACAAACAAGATAGAAGCTTCTATTGTAGAAATTATTAATAGAAAACTCAGGGACAAACTGAGCTATGAAGACTCCTTTAAAAGCTAGGACAACAAAATTAGGAGCAAATGGTCAAAATTAGCAATCCCTCCCCTGTACGAAAAAGGGGGCCCCAAAACTAAATCTGACAGATCATCCTGTAAATGGATACCCCCGAAAGTAGGATGGTATAAACTCAATTTTGACGGAGCATCTCAAGGTAATCCTGAGATAGCAGGTATTGGGGGGATCATTCGTAACTGGAAGTCAGAAGTTGTCACTAAATTCTCGAGACCTATCAATCCTACAACTAACAATATGGCTGAATGCATAGCGGCACTAGAAGGGCTTAAATTATGCAAAAAACTCAATATTACAAAACTAATTATTGAAGGAGACTCCCAAATTATTGTCAACACCATTCGTACAAAAAAAACCCCTAATTGGGTTCTGAATTCAAAAATAGAAGAGATTAACTTATTAATGGATAATATTTCAAAATTCAAAATCAGACATACCTTTAGAGAAGGAAACACTAAGGCTGACAAGTTGGCTAATCTAGGGGCCAACGGAGTGGTAGTAGTGGATCATTAGATTTATATAGCTTTTAAGAGGTAAACTAAGGTTAGGAGAAGGAAGAGGTTTGTAACTCTGCTAACTTTGTTAGAAAATCTGGGAAACTGATTTTCTTATTAGGATAAAGGATCACTATAGTGAGGTTCTCTAACCATAGGTTTCATAATCTCTACTAAACAACACACAATAGATTAATTTAGTTCAATAGAATAGATCTAAAAAACTACCCTTCATATATGGAAAGCTAATGAATGCTTATAATAATATCTTATTATACATTATAGATTAGTATGGCCTGTAATGACTAGAAGGTCTACTTGATTTTTAGGTTCAAGTTAGGGAACAAAGGAGGATATCCAGGTACATAGGAACATACTTTCTTTACCTTCCTGTTAATATAGAATATAGAAGAGTTATATATAGAAAAAAGTAAAGATTAAGATATAGAAGAGTCGGATATAGACAAATTATTAACAACATAGGCTATTACGGAGAGTATGGAAATCAGTATAATACTTTTGAAAGTATACCTGTATATAAGATGGGTGAGGGTCTTATATCTTAATCCTTCAGCATAAGACATATGCTCCTCTATTGTGGAAGGCTATAAACATTAGAAGGCTGAGCATAAGACATACACTCATGCAATGAATGCTGCTCATCACATGTCAAAGAAATGATTATGAGGGATGCTAGAACTATAATGATTTGGTCAAAGCATTCAAATGTCTATAACTAATAAGTATAGTACAGGAGGTTAGTATTACACTGTAGCATGGTCAAGGTTTTATGCTTAATCATTTCTTCAGATGGTAATAAGGTTAATTATTTTATTCTTCTTCGTAGCTAGTTTTGCTATGTATTGTCAGAGGCATCTATGTTAGCTACTCTAGGAGATCATGGATTGGTTACATCACAACAACATGCCCTTGACAACCCTTGACTTCATAATTATCTGAGAATTCAGACCTACTTGGCATTACCCAGTAGTTGGAGATGAAGATTATCCTCATACATAGGTTTCTAACCCAGTATATTAGAAACTCTTTGGGACTAAATTAATATCATTATATCCACAAGCCAAATGTATCTATGTATTCATCCACTACTATCGACAACACTAGAATCATCCCATTGACCTAATGCTGTAATGATTACTTCTCCTACAAATCGAAATGATTGTTAGGAATAGATATACAGCTTATTAATCATCTTCAAAATAGGAGTTAAGAAGTGTGGATAGATAATGATCAATAGCTATAATCAACATAATAATTGAGGCTTAGAACAAATAGGCTTCGATCCCATGCTCCATAATCCAATGAAGTAGAAGCTTGACACATATGCCTCACGGGTTTATCGAGGGATAAAAACAAAGATATGAGGATTACCTTTTAGCCTAGAATTACTTCTCATGATAATGTTTAGGTAGTCATATTAGGTTCCAAACCCTATATTAGCAAGCAAAACCTTAAGTTACTTTGGTCAAAGTAGCTTCCTTCATGACTAATTTTTTAAGCTTTAGTTAGGCATCAAAAGTTAACCATAACAGGGCACCAGCCACTGCTCATTCTCATCATGTCAAGTAAGGTATACTTGTTAATTATTATAAGGATAGTGTTCATCACTAGCCTATCCCTCCTCCTCAGATCATCAACCACTGGCAGTCTAGCAATAGAAGGTCGATTTGGAAGCTATTTAGGAAGACTGATTGGAAGATTGTGATCATAGAGCTAGTCCATCTCTATGTTTTTTCAAACATGGAAACTAAACTACTAACCTTCCACACAAAAAATGACAGAGCCATGGCCTTCAGAGGCCCCATCTACCCTGAGAGATGGAACCAGTTATTGAACCCACTTCTAGATTCAACAAGGAGGGCTATTGTGAAATCTATAGGAGACCAACACTTTAATAAAAAATTCACCTATAGGACAAATAGAGCAGTTATTGGTCAGTTCATAGTCCTCTCAACCTTTGCTGGCAAAAGGAAAGCAGACATCATAAAAGTAGCAAATGAAATCTTTTTAGAAGAGCACTTGGGGGGTCTGGAGAAGATGGTCCTCTGCATCGATCAAAACCTCACGATCCCTCACCCGGAGAGGACCATGCTAACAGATATTGCAGAGCTGGACAAGATACCTCAAAATGATAGAATTGCAATGATGTCCTTTAAGGATGAAGATAATTTTGACCTGCACTGGCCTGAGATGGAACGAAACATAGACTACCTATTCAAAGAAGTTATGGAGGAAACCATGGACTCTAAATGGAGGCTAAACTATTGGAGGAGGGAAGGCTTTGAATTACCAGACTTCCTTGATGAGACTTTACCTAAAAATTTCCACATCATAGCTCCAGCGGTGCCCAAATGTACCAGGAAGAGCAATAGAGGGAAAGAAGAAGTGGAGAGCATAGTTGTAATGATCAAGGACAACATCATTTGGAAGTGTACAGCTGTTGAGAAGGTAACTAAGGACTAGGAAATGATAGTATGGCTCCAGCAAAATTTTGAGTGTAGTCTGTAAATAGTGATCCTATGTAATGTGAGGTATCAAATAACTATTATAATATCAGAAGCTATGTAAATAGCTGCTAGGGTGTAAAGGTTTTCGGTCATTTTGGTTGTTCAGTAGTTTTAGCTTTCTTAGTAGCTCTTTGGACAACTTGTTATATCCCTGTGTATACAAATATTGAATATGTTGAAGATAGATCCAGGTTTACATATATGAAATATAAATGTTTGATGGTATGATTTAAAACTCTGTGTATACACTAAATGCAGGATATCTACATTTAACTTTTAAACTAGCTCTGTTAAACTGAAGAATCATGTCTAAAGAGGCTATGTTGGTTTTTGCTTTTCTTCCTGTTTAAGTAAACCAGACTCTTGTCTTGATGTAATGCTTATAAGGAGCAATTTTGATAAAAATTCAGACTTATCATCAGAAATTCAGTTTTTCAATTTACATAGTTGTGGTGGTAAATGCTAGAACTTTATCAGAGATTATATCACCTATTCTTAAGATTTTGGTAAATTATACACATGCTGAAGTACATACATATATATAGACATAATGGTTTATACACACACACACACACACACACAATTTGAGCAATATGCTGAAAGGTATGCCCAATTAGCATCTAACAAAGTAAATAAGACTACGATGAATTATGTAAGACAACTTTCACTATGTATAGTTTTACTCTGTTGTTTTACTTTAAATATAGATATATACATACTAGGTCTTAGTATATATATATATCTATATTCAGATGTTCATCAAGGAATGTACAGAAAAGCAAAGGCCATATCCAGGAAATTATATAATTCTCCTCTACAGCATAATATGTATAAATACAGATATGTTTTAGATCTGTATTTACATATAGTAGACTAGTTCATACTTGTGAAGATTTAAATGCTAAGATCATTTAGGGATGGCATGGAGAAAGTATGAGGTTTGGTCAAATGCAAACATCCCTGTATACTAATAAGTGGTATTTTGACCAATCAATATGAAAAGATAGGCATTGTGATTGAACCATCGCTTCTTATGGATAGCAGGCAATGTTTGTTTTGTTCTTAGATAGAGCAATCTAAGAATATGGAAGAAAAGGCTCACACCTATGGTAATTCATTGTAGCAGTCTCCCTATTTTGATTTGAATGTGTGTGTGTGTGTGTGTGTGTGTGTGTGTCATCCTAATTACTTGTATTGTTAAATTGTAACTTTAAAAAGCAACAAAGTAATTACGGTATTTTTAATATCTCAATAATTTCGAGCAGTGGGTTTGCCCACTGAAAGGTTGTATTACAGAGACTTATGGTTTTTTTTGTTCCGATGTGGGAATGCCCACAAGGACTATGCATTATACCAATCTCGACAATTGTTGATTCATGGGTATGCCCACGTAAATTTATGTATATGTACAGGGCCTTGGGTCCCGAGCTAGGCTGGAGGTTTTCTCCACCCTGCTCTTTCCTACTAGCGCCTGCAGTGAGCGGGGTCACATGTAATTAAATTTTTTTATATTAATAAAAATTCTATAGGGCTTCGGCCTTTTACCGATCAAAATTTTTTTTTTTTTTTTAATATTAAAACATGAAGGATTTATATAATGAAATAAATAAAAACATTACGTTTACAATTATCCTTTTATTTCAAAATAAAACATAATGCATTTATATTAAAATATATTCATTTCACAAACATAATGCAATAGAAATATTTTAAAAACATTAGGGTAGAGAGTTTTATAATTCACCCTTAAAAGAGGGCTTTTACCCTACATTTATAATAATATTTAAATAACTTCACATAGGGCAAGTACATTATTTTTACAAAATAGCCACCCTAATATTACAAAATATTTCTAATGTAAAATAATGCTACAACCAATATATAAAAATACAAGTAGTTTTGGAAATCTAAAATAATCTCACCTTCTAAAAAAAAATTCTAAAATGTACATATTAATAACTTACTTAATTTACAAAATGAAAAGTTAAAATCAAATTAAAGAAAGGAAAAATCATTAACACCCGCTTTACCCTAAAATCAACATAAAAGGAAAAGGTGAAAAAGTTACATTTAGGGATTTGGAACAAAAAAGTAAATATCAATTAATCATTATACAAACCCTAAATATATATGAAAAATCAACTTTCATTATACACAACTAAAATTCAATAATAATGTAATAACACTAAAATCTTTTCATCTTAAAAATATTAAATATAACCAAGGTGAAAATATTTAATCACATGTAAGGATATGAAAATTAGAAAGTGATATGAAATTACATCAAAACCCTAAACAAATTAATATCTACCAAATAATACATTTACTTCATCATATATTTTTTACTTTTAGGGTAAAACACAAATTAAAAATGAAAATAAATATTAGTGGTTACAACATACAAAATTTGTCTCTAATAAATAATATTTGTTTTAATAATTTATTTTAAAGGAAAGAGGATTATCTTAAATTTATACATTTATTTACATTCACACTCTTGAAGAATAATATAGAGCAATTGGTAGGGGTAGGGTCAGGTAGTTAGGTAGGAAAAGGAATGGGTCGAGAGGTCGAGTGTTTAACTCCCTCTCCCCATTCTTTTTCCTAAAATCGGAAAAATTAGATAAATACACAAATAAAGTAATAATCACATTATTTAAATTACAAAAGATAATTAGGGAAGAGATAACTCCCTGTGTAAGAGGTTGTTTTTATTTCTCACCTGCACATAAAAATGAAGATAAATAAGTATTTTCTCATAACCCTCTCGAAGAAAGCAAGTAGACTAACTGGTTAGTGGGTAGGAGGGTAGATAGGTAGGAAAAAGGCTGGCTTGAGAGGTTGAGTGTTCAACTCCCTCTCGCCGCCTTTTGTTCAACCTATTTTATTTTCAAAATTAAATATGCATTTATGGAATTAGAACAAAATAATTAACAATCTACTAAATGAAAATACATTTGCTCTTTTATCATTTTAATTTTTTCAACATAAGCAAATGATATAAAACTGAAATTTAACATCATACTTCCCTGACATCCTATCCATTTAGAACCTGAAAATTTCAGTGTCAACACTTACCACTTGATACTTCACCTTTCTGATTACCTTCAATGTTGAATATGTCTCCTTGATCTGTGCTTTTAACAAACTTCACTTCTTCTATATTGCTACATCAACCTTTCTGTCTGTTACTTGCATCTTCATTTCTTCTTTCATGATTTCTAGGGTTAGGGTTAGGATGAAAAAATCCATTATTCATTCCGCAAAACCTTGCTGTATGTCCAATCTTGTTGCATATCTGACAAACAATTCCATTTCTTCCATATCTTGGTCTAGGTGGATTAATCTGTGATTTGCAATTTCTAGCAATGTGTCCAACCTTGTTGCATCTATAACATATTACTCCATTTCTTTTGTTCATATCTTCAGTAGGTTTCTTATCTGCATTGTTAGTATTCCTAAACATTCTACTATTATTATTATTCTCAACAAATTTAGGTTTCCTACATTCAATAGTTATATGTCCAAATCCATGACAGTTATAACAGTAACCATTAAGAGGTTTAAATTGCTTACCTGTGCAATCTCTCTTCATATGAACAATAGTATTACAAGAAAAACATCTACCTTTGAATTCTCTTTGCATACCTTTGGATGATTCCTCTTGCTTCGGTGATTCTTCTTCTTTAGGTGTATCTTCAGATTTGTTGACCTCATCAGACTTCTTCTCATCTAAGCTTTCAGATACTTTCAGATCTGGTTCCTTGCTTTCATCATTTGCTTTAAGAGTGTTGAATGCAAGACTAGTTTTATCATAGAATGGTTTTTGAAAAGATGCTTGTCTATCAATCTTCTCACTAGTTGAATATAGCCTTTCAAGTTGTTGCTTGGATTGAGTTAGTTCCCCTTTCACAATCTTGTTGTATTTCTCAAGTTCAGATGTTACATTTTCAAGTTTAGATTTCAGTCCTTCATTTTCAATTTTTAGACTTTCATTCTTAGATTTTAGATTTGCTTCATTCTTGCCATTTTCATCTTTCAAACTAAGCTTCAAATTTGCTATCTTCAATTCATGCTTAAGGATCTCATTTTCTTTTTCTAAATTGTCATTACAATCTTCAATAAAAACTTCGGATTCTTTTTCAGATCTTAGATCTTCCAATTTATTTTCCAGTTTCTCAATGAGGTTCTTTGCATCATCATATTTTCCTTTCAGAGTGTCTCTTTCATTAGTAAGCATATCAATCTATTCAAGAGCTTCTTCAATATTCTTCTATAGTTGATCCATATCCATAGAGATCTTACTCAAGTTGCTAGGCTTTCCTTGAATGATTCTTTTGCGAGTAACTAAGCTCTGATACCAACTGTTAGAAATAGGGAATACTTAGTGGGGGGGGGGGTGGGTAAATCAGTATTCTAAAAACTTTATCTTTTGCCCAATTATATGTAAGGAAACTCAGGTGCGGAAACAGCTTCCTACGCTAATCTCTATAGGAGAGTATTGTGCAAATTCTTATAAATCCTTACAATTTTAGATTCGTTAACTACTTTAACAAAGATATTGCAACCAAATACCATACATACAAAAAAATAGAGAATGGCACAATGATATACCCTGGGGAAAACCTTTTGGTAAAAAACCCCAGCACTCCAAAACCTACACAATGTATTATCTTCAACACAAAGATTACAATACACTTGCAATGCAAGTTCTTTCAAGAAATGAGAGACAAAGCCAACAAGACTTATATTTTGTTATATCTCTCCCATAGGAGCAACATCATATATATAGACTCCTTTGGACCCAAAAATAGGCACAACCACTAAGACCCATGCACAAAGCCACATGTACGTAGTTGTTACATGCAATCCCAAGAATAGGCGTCCATCCCTAGAATAGACTATGACAGCTTGTCATAGAATCCGCCAAAAATAATGGTCAAAAGAGAAGTGTAAGAGAATCTATCATACCAACCTATTTTTGGCATATTCTCTTACACACACCAACCACTTCTTCTTGGGTGCCCAAATAGGCCCAATTCATAAGATGCTCTTACACCTATCATAGCACATTCCTTAAATATTTCTTACGCGTCATAAGAATCTGTCATGACCGTTTCAGTCATGATCTCCTTACGCATAAGATGCTGACACATCAAGTGGAGTGACACATCAACATGCCAACTAGACATGTACACTCACACTTACTTACATTATTTGCAAAAAATACATTTACAAAATAGATAATAAGAATAGGAATTATCCAAGGTTGAGACACCTTATTCCTAACATTCTCCCACTTGTCGAACACCTTGTAAGAGAACCAGGAACATAATAGGAACTTTAACCACTATAGGCCAAAAGGCCCATAGACTCTGAACACCATTTGAACTTCTGAGTGCCCACTGGTTTCGTTAATGCATCTGCAACATTCTTCACAGTATCTACCTTCTCCAAATTTACCTTTCCATCTTCCACCATATCTTTCACAAAGTGAAACTGCACATCAATGTGCTTCATTCTGGCATGGAAAGTTGGATTCTTTGCAATGCAAATAGCACTTTGACTGTCACACCAAATATTAATTTATTCTACATCAACACCAACATCAGAACACAATCTTCTAAGCCAAATGGATTCTTTACAAGCATGAGTAGCAGCCATGTACTTAGCTTCTGTAGTGGACAAAGCAACCACAGGTTGTCGCTTACTCATCCAATTAATGGCACCACCAAACATAGTGAACACATAAGCACTAGTGGATCTCCTGCTGTCATTATCACCTGCCCAATCTGAATCCACAAACCCACGAATACAAACTGAATGCAGAGATCTAGAAGAGTTACCATGATAACATATGGAGTAATCTGATGTACCCCTCAAATATCTGAATACTCGCTTAACTACATCCCAATGTACCCATCCAGGATTAGCCATAAACTGACTCAGGACTCCCACTGCTTGGGCAATGTCTGGTCTAGTACAGACCATAGCATACATAAGACTGCTAACTGCACTAGCATAAGGTACTCTACTCATGTCCTCCACCTCACTAGGAGATTTTGGACAATCATCTACAGATAACTTTGTTCCCATAGAAATAGGAACACAAAGTGGTCTACAATCTACCATGTTGAACCTGTCCAACACAGACTTCACATACTGACTTTGACTCAACCAAAGTTTTCTGTTAGACCTGTCTCTACTGATTTCCATACCCAAGATGTACCTAGCTGCCCCAAGATCTTTCATCTCAAACTATGCTGACAACTGAGATTTAAAATCAGAAATCATACCCTTACCCTTCCCAAACAGTAACATATCATCAACATATAATGCAACAATAAGAAGGTGATCATTTTCAACTCTGAAATAAACACAATGATCTGATTTTGATCTTACAAATCCAATTGACAACATAAAGGCATCAAACTTAAGGTACCACATCCTAGGAGATTGCTTCAAACCATATAGAGATTTCTTTAATCTGCAAACTAAGGATTCTTTACCTTTAACAATGTAGTGCTCAGGCTATGACATATAAATCTCTTCCTCCAAATCACCATGAAGGAAAGCTGTCTTCACATCCATCTGTTCTATCTCTAAATCATATGATGCAGCAAGAGATAACATAAATCTAACGGATGTCAACTTTTCAACAGGAGAGAATATTTCACCATAATCTAATCCCTCTACCTCTGAATACCTCTTTGCAACCAATCTAGCTTTATACCTTTCAACACTGCCATCTACACAGAATTTCTTCTTGAACACCCATTTACAGCCAATAAATTTTCTCCCTTTAGGAAAAGGTACAAGGTCCCAAGTTTTGTTTTTCTCTAATGAAGCCATCTCATCATCCATAGCCTCAATCCAGGAACTTGCATCTTCCATGCCCAAAGCCTCTTTCATAGATCTAGGCTCATCAGTGTTAGTAATCAAAGCAAAGGCACAACTGGAATCTAACATAGAATAACCAAACCTTTTTGGTTGCTTTCTTTCTCTCATGGATCTCCTTAAGGGCTGCGATTAAGGTTGTTCTTCCTCTTCTTCTGAACTATCAGAGCTGCTAGAGCTCTCCTCATCATTAGGCCCAACATGGTCTCTCTGTTTAGTCTTCTCAGGGGTAGGAGGAAACTGAACAACATATTTTTCCTTTTCTTTTTCATCTGGTTGTAGCACAATAGGAGAAGATGTTAGCTCACTGAAAATAACATTTCTATTATACAACACCTTACTAGTCACAGGATCCCAAAGCTTGTATCCTTTCACACCAGCACTATATCCGATGAAAATACATTTAACAACTTTGTTTTCCAACTTAGATCTTTTCTCCTTTGGAACATGTGCATAAGCTTCACAACCAAAAACATGAAGATGTCTAATTGAAGGCTTCTTACCAGACCAAACCTCCATGGGTGTCTTACCAACATGGGCTGATGTAGGAGATCTGTTAACTAGATAGCAAGCAGTGGCCATAGCTTCGGCCCAAAACCTTTGTTCTAAACCAGCTCCACTAAGCATACTCCTAGCCTTCTCCATCAGTGTCCTGTTCATTCTCTCTACAACTCCATTTTTCTGTGGGGTATAAGGAGTTGTCTTATGCCTCTCGATACCTTGTTCTTTACAGAATTGTTCAAACTCTGCTAAGCAAAACTCACCACCATTGTCAGTTCTCACACACTTAATCTTCTTACTAGTCTGATTCTCTACAAGAGCTTTAAATTCCTTGAACCGACTAAAGACTTGTGTCTTAATTTTAAGGAAATAAATCCACGTCCTTCTACTATAATCATCTATGAAAGATACAAAAAATACAGACTTGGAGATTGAAGGAACTTTTACAGGACCAAAAATATCAGAATGAATAAGATCCAAAACATCAGAAGATTTGTGAGAACTAGAGTAAAACTAAACACGATTTTGTTTACCATAGACACAGTGTTCATAGAAGTTGAACTCAAGATTGCAGTCATTTAACCCCTCAACGAGATTTTTATTTTTCAGGGTTCTAAGACCCTTTTCACCAATGTGGCCAAATCTCATATGCCACAACATTGTCTTTTCTGCAGGAAGCTTACCTTCCAAGGTATTTGCACTACCATCGGAACCAATAGCCATAGACTTCTTCACTGCTTGTTCAGATGGTGAGGATGAAGAACTATTACATAGAGGAATACATGCATCTAGCTGAAATAAGGTACCTCTCCTAGTACCCCTTGCAAGCACTATCGATCCTCTCATCATCTTGCATCCTTCTTTCGAAAAAATAACTTGCACACCTACATCATTTAGCATACTTATAGATAATAGGTTTCATGCCAAACCTAGAATGTGCATAACTTCGTTGATTCCCTTTACTCATCCATCAGGAAATTTGATAGTGACCCTTTCACGTCCAACTATCTTTAGGTGAGAATCATCACCCAAGTACACCTTTCCACCATCGAACTCTTCATATTTTGAGAACCAGTTTCGATGAGAGGTCATGTGAAAAGATCCACTCGAGTCAACCAACCACACATCATCAGATGCATGGGCTGCCAAAGTTGTGATGAATGCATCGCCATCTTCTTGAGATCTTTCTAAAGCTGAATCTGAACCTTTCTTCTTGTTCTTCGGCTCTTTGCAGTCTTTATGGAAGTGCCCAGATTTATCATAGTTCTAACATTTTGCCTTGGACTTATTGGAAGTCTTTGACTTCCCATGGGATTTGGATCTACCCTTATTGTCAGACTTATTGTCATTTTTCTTCCCTCTTTTAGTGGATCTCCCACGAACAACAAGGGCTTCTTTTTCTGAAACAGAAGCCTTTCTCTGCATCTCCTCTGATAGCAACGAAGACACCACATCATCCATTTTGAAAGTGACTAAAGTGCTTTCGAGAGCCATCACAAGATGGTCCCATGAATCTGGTAAAGAACACAAAAGTGTGTAGCAACGATCCTCCTCCTCTAACTTGACACCAGCTGATGTCAACTGTGCAGCCAACATATTAAATGCATTTAAATGATCCGTTAAGGATCCACCTTCCTCCATTCGTAGAGAGTACAACTTCTTCCTTAGGAACAACTTGTTCACCAGAGATTTGGCTTGATACACAACTACAAGTCTTTCCCACAAACTATTTTCTGTTTTCTCATCTAGAACATTCAGAAGGACTGCATCGGTTAAATAGAGTCTTATGAGACCCTTAGCTTTACGGTCTTTGATATCCCAATCTGCTTGAGCTATAGTTGCTGGTCTTGTAGCACTTGAAGTCACTTCCCATAGGTCACAATCTTCCAACATGTCTTCCATCTTGAGTTTCCACAACTCGAAATTAGTGCCATTAAATTTCTCCACCTCCATTTTTCCATATGATGAACTTGCCATCTCAATCTGCAAATAAGATTCAGAATGCTCTGCAAAAAACTCCCACTCAAACTTGAGATTAGCTCAAAAAACCCTACCCAACAACTAGGATCAAAATTTGATCAAGCTCTGATACCACTTGTAAGGAAACTCAGGTGTGGAGATAGCTTCCTACACTAATCTCTATAGGAGAGTATTGTGCAAATTCTTATAAATCCTTACAATTTCAGATTCGTTAACTACTTTAACAAAGATATTGCAACCACATACCATACATACAAAAAAATAGAGAATGACACAATGATATACCCTGGGGAAAACCTTTCGGTAAAAAACCCCAGCACTCCAAAACCTGCACAATGTATTATCTTCAACACAAAGATTACAATACACTTGCAATGCAAGTTTTTTCAGGAAATGAGAGACAAAGCCAACAAGACTTATATTTTGTTATATCTCTCCCATAGGAGCAGCATCATATATATAGAATCCTCTGGACCCAAAAATAGGCACAACCACCAAGACCCATACACAAAGCCACATGTACACAATTGTTACATGAAATCCCAAGAATAGGTGTCCATCCCTAGAATATACTATGATAGCTTCTCATAGAATCCACCAAAAATAACGGTCACAAGAGAAGTGTAAGAGAATCTATCATACCAACCTATTTTTGGCATATTCTCTTACACACACCAACCACTTCTTCTTGGGCCCCCAAATAGGCTTAAGTCATAAGATGCTCTTACACCTGTCATAGCACATTCCTTAAATAGTTCTTACGCGTCATAGGAATCCGTCATGACCATTTCAGTCATGATCTCCTTACGCACAAGATGCCAACACATCAAGTGGAGTGACACATCAACATGCCAACTAGACATGTACACTCACACTTAATTACATTATTTGCAAAAAATATATTTATAAAACAAATAATAAGAAAAGGAATTATCCAAGGTTGAGACACCTTATTCCTAACATTATAGATATAACAGATTATCTTTATACATGCATAACATAAGAAGCCAAACAACATGCATAACAATAAAGAACTCATAACACATTATTTGTTCTCAAAGAAACCCTAGCCAAGGGAAAACCCCGGTGGGGATGGTACTCACAAAGATCCACTAATCAAAAGTATCCTGTTAAGGATGTTGACCCTGTTAGGAGTCTATTACAAACATATAGTGTATCAGTCCAGATTAAGGGACTATAGGCCTTGTTAGAAGCCTCAACCTTGTTAGGAGTTGGTAGTACAAAATGTTATTACCAGCTAAGCCCACTACCCAAAAAAGTAATGTACAATATACACTGATTAAAAAAGAGGTTAAGGTACATAACCTTATACTACTTGCATCAATATCTCTTCGTTGATCTTTCACTATCGCTATTACATATGCTTCATATACTTCGAATCATACTTCTACAATTACTTGCTGCTTGTTACAATTGCTACTACTCTTTACAATTACAATTACATTTACATATATACCAATAGCTTTATCCAAGGGTAAACATTTAGGATTTCATCCCTTTATATTGTTAAGACATTATTTTGATAAACAAAATAATCCCTTAACTCTTTACCAATTCTGTCCTGTCGGCTTCACGCTGTCTTTGGTAAAACTATCATAACTTCTTCCATACATGCCGTACTAACTTGCACTTTGAGATGGGTCATCATTAGTCACCATAGAGTCTATGTTCAAGTGTGCAAGCACTGAACTCACTCTAGTCAACATCGCAAACAAAAACTATGTCCGAGTACACTGGTAAAAATATTGTCTCATACTTAAACAAATTTGCAATGTGCTCTGTCATACTTGCTCTCTGACTTGTGTGATCTTCATGTGGATCATATGTTTCCATAATGAAAACATCTATGCAATCAACTTAGCCAAATTTCCAACACTCTCCACCATAATTTTCTATTGTTAACCGTGGCTCTTCATTTGCAATTTTATTGTATAAATATGCACTATGTGTGCAATGTAAATTATGGAATGAATAGATTGAGTTTTATTTTTCCATCAAAGATGCTCTTGTTCTATTCTACAAATTTTTCTTCTTTTTATTCTTAGTTAGATCTATGCTAAAAATTTTACAAGGTATCAGAGCTTTAGATATGCTTGCCCCTGTCCTCTTCCTGAGAGATTCAGTCGTGTTCAGCAGATTTATGTTTCAAGAGGGTTTCCTATCAGATCTAGGGGGACCTATTTTTCTATTCAACTTGGCTTCAAATTGACCTCACGGTTGCATTCACAACGTCCAAGAACCCCTAGATCAATATAAAATTTCTCCAATTTGGACAATGTTGGAATTTGTGGAAAAAACATTTTGCGACCAGCCCTGACATGGATCCCAAGGTGGTCACTACTTTTTTGGAGAATTTTTGGCCCAAACGGATCTCACGGTTGTGTCTAGAGCATTTGAGAAACCCAAAATCCATATAAAACTTATCGATTTTGGACAAGTTGGCCTTTGAGACTAATTTTGTTTGCATGCCAGGTCGTATGACTTGACATGCATATTGAGGCAAGGTACATATTTGTAGATTTTTTTTTTAAAAGGTAGGTGGGCAGCTACCCAGGCACTGCCCTGTAGCCACCAGCAATCACCGTCGGTGATCGTGCAGTGTTACAACACGGTGATTGGTAGGTGACTGTCGTAGTCACCACTGAATTAACCACAATGATCGACAGTCATTGCCAACGGTCAATCAGAAATCATGCCACCTAGCACAGTCCCTTCCACAGAATGTCAGGTGTACTAGCCCCCAGCCCCTAGGCACCTATCTTCAGCCCCTGGTCATTTGGCGACCAAGAGCTAGAATTTTTTGGCTGCATAAGCCTATTGCTTTTTTGTAGTGACGACTGTTTGGCCATCAAATTTAATCACACAAACTACTGATGTTAGTAGTGCATCAATATTTTTCAGACACCATTTTGGGCCCTCTAGAGCACCTGTCAGTTTTTTGCTCATAACTTGAGCATATAGTATCATTTTTCAGCAAAAATACCATTGGAAAGCTTGTTCAGAGACAAATCTTTCTAGCATTTTAGATTTTGGATTTTTTTCTTCCATTTTTCGCACCAAGGGTTCAAAGACATAGCTTCTCTTCTGACATCCATCTAGCGCTGCTGGTGGTTTTTTTGCTCATAACCTAACCACATGGTGTCGAAATCAGGAAAATGAGATATCATAGGAAAGTTGATTCTGAGATCTATCTAGATCGGGAGGTTTGAATTTTTTATTTTTCTTTTCTAATTGTTTTTTTACTGTCAAATCTATATGTTCAGTTTTGCACTTTAGGAGCACTATCTTGCGCATCCAGACTCCGCTTTGGGAAAATGATATATCGTTGGAAATCTTTTTCTGTAAGTTTTCTAGTACTATGATTCTTTTTTCCAGATTCTTCTCCAGGTACATTTTATTTAGATTTTTGTTAGAATAAATGAGAGGGGGGTGAATCAGTTATCCAGTGTCCCAATACAAAATGTATAATCCAAAAACAAATACTTAAAACTTCTGATACTCGGTAACTTAAAATACTATACTATCTATGCTTTTACCGATTACTAGTCTAAAACATATAGTAGTTACCGATCAAATCAAATATGCAACATGCAAATATGACATCAAACAAATATCACAATCAACACATAACACAAGAGATTTAACATGGAAACCCTGTGAAGGGAAAAACCACCTGGGACCTGCAACCCAAAAATATTCACTCTTCTGAAGTGAGGTCGGTGAAGACCCAACCTTGTTAAAGGTTACAAACACACTATTAGGTGTGACCTTGTTAGAGGATTTAAGACCAACCATTATCATCCAACTAGCAGTCACTCTGGGGTTGACATGATAACAATGTTCATTCTATGAATGATACATAAAAAACTTTCTTAGTCCACTCGGTTAAGAGATTTGACTATGTACAATGGTTAAATATGTAACAGTAGGTGATCTGATCTAGTACAACTTCAATTGCAGATATACAGATCAATATTTAGCTCATACAAATCTTTCTGATCAATGTAACATTTCTGATTCAACAATATATCAACTTACTATCTATTGGTAATTACTCTCTGTCACTCGGCAATGCTTTGCAATAGGGTTCTCCTTAACCAGTATGATCAGAATGCATGAAAACTTGTTCACGCGATGATTTTGCAATCTCCTTTTCTTTCGACATCCTATTCACTATGAAATCTCTAGTCTCTTATATAGACAAGTAAACTAATTTCTTCTGCTCCATCAGATTTTTCTGCTTAATCATCTTCATTGATTTTACCACTTAAGCATACCTCAGAACTTGTGTCAATAACATGTTTGATTCTCATCCTTTATATCTTTCCTAATTTTTGTTAGTCGTCGATCTATGTAACAAACTTTATCTGTTACTTCGAAATCATACCCTTTCCATCTCATCAATTTTTATCGGCTAAGCTATTCATTTAATTCTTTTCTCCTGCTCAGTTAACAAAGAAATGCATCGGTGGACACAAGCTCAGTTTACATTGTGCTCGGTATACACTACACTCCGTTGGTGTATACTAAAATGGTTCATTAACCGACAACACTGCTTTGTGTCTCTAGACTCTTTTCCTCATCATAGATGAATGCAACATAATCAAGTCAATAACATAAGGTCATAGACTCATCAGAAAGTTACTCAATATATTCTTTATCCTCATCTGTCATATCCATCTTCCTCATGTAGATATTTCTATACTTCATCTCTTTCACTCCTTTTTCTATAGATGTTTCAGTATAGTAACTTACAAGATAAGTGATATCAAACTAGTTCACATCAATGACAACATAATACTGATTTAATCATATTACATATCTAATCAATTAGCTTGGTGATCTTAAATCACAAATTCTTCAGTCAGGTTCTAAATCAGTTGTAGTTCATCAATCTCTCCCTTTGGCATTGATGGAAACTCAAGTAATATAAAATGTACCATACACATACCAAACATGTATTCTACAACTTTGTGAATAAATGATGTACAAGCTCTCCCTAGCTTAATATGTTTAATCACTATGTTACTCAATAGCATTACAAATGCAACTTTAACATTCTGCAGATAAGATCTTTTCAGCTCTCGAATTCCTTCTTCTGTTCTTAGTAACTGATCTTTAGTGCTCTCCCTTTCTTCAATTTGTCTCTCCCTTAGATAGTTTTCATCGGTGCATATTGTTTAATATTGTTTATCTCTCCCTTTGACAATAATGCCAAAGAAACAAATAAACAAATAGCTCTTCAGTAGCCAAGTAACTCTTTGTTGTCCAATGCATTCTCTGTATCTTTGTATACTAATATGCCAATCTATTCTAGTTCTCCAACTTTTCACAACCTTAGACATGGTCCAAAGTGTGAACTATGCTGCATCAACATGAATGATCTTCTGATAAGATTAGGCTGATGCAACATCCATATCACATTAGTGACCAGTAGACAGGGGATGAACCCCAAGTCTAGTCCTTAAGTACTCAAATGTATCCTTTGGTAGAGGCTTTGTAAATATGTCTGCAAGTTGTTCTTTTGATGTAACAAACTCTAGCTTAACTTGCTTCTCCTGTACTTGTTCTCTCAAGTAGTGATACTTAATTGATATATGCTTTTTTTTAGAGTGCATCACTAGATTCTTTGAAATGTTTATTGCACTGGTGTTATCATAGTATATAATCACTGGCTCAGTGATTATCTCATTGATACCTTCTAGAACTTGCTTAATATAGGAAATATTTGAATAGTTTGTAGTAGCAGCAACATACTCTGCTTCGGCTATAGACTGAGAAATACAAGCTTGTTTCTTACTTGTCCAAGTAACAAGTCTTTCACCAAAGAAAAATTCTTCGGTGGTGCTTTTTTTGTCATGCACATTTCCAGCCCAATTAGCATCGGTGTATACCTTCAGTTCAAACTTGCCTTCCTTAGGATACCATAATCCATAATCCTCTATTTTCTTTAGGTATCTTAAGATTCTTTTGGTAGCAATCATGTGTGATTCTCTAGGATTAGCAAAAAATCTAGCAACAATTCCCATAGCGTGTGCTATGTCTGGTCTATTGTGTACTACATACATTAACTTATCAATCATAGATCAGTATAGTGTCTAATTCACCTCTGTAGTTTCATCTTCCTTGGTCAGTTTACATCTAGTAGCCATCGATGTTCCCATAGGTTTAGCATCTTTAATGCCAATGTTTTCAATACTTCCTTGATATATTTGGATTGTGAGATGAATATACCATCATTCTGCTGAATCACTTGTAGTCCTAGAAAGAACCTAATCTCTCCAAACATAGACATCTCAAATTCATTCCTCATTTCATTAGAAAATGATTTACAGATTTGATCTTGAACTCTAAAAATAATGTCATCCACAAATATTTTAGCAATAAGAATAGTATCATTAGTATCTCCTTTCATATACAAATTGTTGTTCTCACTTGTTCTTACAAATCCTATACTTAACAAATAAGTATGCAGCCTCTCATACTAGGCTCTCTGTGCTTGCTTCAAACAATATAAAGCTTTATGTAATCTACATACCATATATTTCTTTTCTAGATCAACGAACCCTTTAGGTTGCTCTATGTATACTTATTCTTCAAGTATTCCATTCAGAAATGCTGACTTGACATCCATTTGGCAAACTTTGAATTTCTTGTGTGTAGCATATGCAAGTAGTAGTCTGACTCCTTCCAATCTAGCAATAGGTGCAAATGTTTCACCATAATCAATTCCTTCCTCCTTTGCATATCCTTTACATAGCAATCTAGCTTTATTTCTTATTACTTCTCCATTCTCATTCTGCTTGTTCTTGAATATCCACTTAGTATCGATAAAATTCTTATCTTTAGGTTAGGGTACTAAGGTCTAGGTTTTGTTCTTCTCTATCTATTCTATTTCCTCTTTCATTTCATTAACCCATTCATCATTTTCTAATGTAACTTTTACATTTTTCGGTTCATAATCACAAACTAGACATGTACCTTGTCTTGCTTTGCTCCTTGTTTGCATGCCAGCTTGTCTGTCTCCAATAATTTGTGTCTCAGGATGATGTCTGCTGAAAAATATTGCCAGTACTCTATCTCTTCTTTCTTGTTCATCTTGTGTAGGTTCATTTTCTTGCTCAGTAGGTCCATCCTTCTTGTTGGTTTCCCTTTCCTGTTGTTCGGTATTGTTTTCCCGTTGACCGGTTATCACAAGCTGCAGCTTTGGTAGATACTCTAGTTGTTAAATGTAAGTGAATCTACCATAGTCTTCTAGTTCCTTTGTACTTTCGTCTATGTTCTTTTCATCAAACTCATCAACTTGGATGTTAGTACTTTCAATCATTTTATTTGTAACCTTGTTAAGACATTTATATGCTTTACTTTTAGTGGTATATCCCAGAAATATCCCTTCATCACCTTTTGAGTCAAATTTACCATTTCTCTCATCTTTCAGAATAAATCATTTACTTCCAAAAATTATGAAATAACTTACAGTAGGTTTGTGTCCAAACCACAACTCATAGGGTGTCTTGTTAGTGTCCTTTAGTTGCACTCGGTTCAAAACATAAACAACTGTACTAAGAACTTCCCTCTAGTATGTTTGAGCAGCATTCTTTTGCAACATCAATGTTCTTGCACAGTCAACTATTGACCTATTCCTTCTTTCAGCAATGCCATTTTGCGGAGGTGTCCTTGGTGCAGATACTTGTCTTTTAATACCATGCTCATTAAAGAAATTAGTAAATTCATTAGAGATAAATTCACCTCCTCTATCAGATCTTAAGCATTTCAATTCCTCACCAGTCTCTTTTTCTACCTTAGATTTATACCACTTAAATATCTTAAATGCTTTAGATTTTTCTTTTAAGAACATAACAGTCATCAATATAGTATAGTCATCAATAAAAATAATAAAGTATCAATCACCATAATAACTCTGAGTTCTCATAGGACTACATAGGTCGGTATGAACCAACTCAAGTATCTTCTTTGTTGAATAATCTTTACTTTTGAAACTAGATTTAGTCATTTTCCCTTTCTGACATTCATGACACATAACATGATTAGATTTTGACAAGTTAGGCAGACCTCTAACTCTTTTACTTTTGCTAATCTTAATCATGTTATCAAAATTCACATGGCATAACCTTTTATGCCACAACCAAGCATCTTCATTTTCCATCATCAGGCAAGAAGACTCATCAGTATCAAGATAAAATAGATTACCTCTTGATTGTGCTCCATTTCCAACTAGTCTTCCTCCATCATCAAAGATTTTCACTTTCTTGCTCTCAAAAGCAACTCAGTGACCTGAATTGTTCAGCTGTGCCACACTTAACAAGTTATAGTTCAATCCATCTACCCAATAAGCATGATCACATTTTATCCTATCATTTATCATCAAGGATCCTTTACCTCTTAGCATACAAGGTGTGTCATTACCCATCTTAACTGATCCTCCATTGTATTCTTCAAGTTGATCAAATTTCTCTTCATCACCAGTCATGTGATGTGTACAACCACTATCTATGATCCATGTATTATTTTTGTTAACTTTAGAGATCAATGTTATTTCTCCCTATTTTTCTTCTTCCTTGGAGTCATCTTTGATAGAAACAAATACAAATTCTACATCATCATCAGAATTAGATTCATATTCATTATCTTCGGCTATGTAACATACCTTTTTTTCTTTATCATTGATGTCTCAGTTATCTCTGTTGTGTCAGTAGCTCCTGTTGAATCTTCTCCCGTAGCTTCCTTCAGATCGGTCATTGGTTCTTTCATCATCTTTCGTATGTGGACATCTAGCAACAATGTGGCCAACCTCTTTACAGTTAAAGCATGCCAAAGGTAGCTTACCTCTATACTTTCCTTTACCTCTGGGTAATCTTCTGGCCATAAGAGCTTCAAGTTCATCAAGCTCATCATCGGTATTGCTATCACTATCATCATTCTTATTATTCTTGCTAGACTTACCAATCTTCAGAGAAGACATGAAAGCAAACTCAACAATTGGTACAACACTATTATCAATGTTATTCAATTCAAAGGTTGTGAGCTTACCAATCAAATTGTCAAGTGTAAGGACAATACCAGATGCAGACCTTGTTTCATGAATAGCAGATATTCTGATTGCATAAACTGGCAATAAGGTTCTAAGTACTTTGATTACAACTGTCTCTTCACTAATAACTCCATCTAATGCTCTAATAGGATGTACTACCTCTTTCAGTCTATTTGTGTATTGCACAATATTCTCACCTCCCTTCATCTTCATATCATCGAATTTGCCCCTTAAGCTTTCTGCTTTAGCTCTTTTGACATTCACATCTCCATTGTAAACTTGAGAAAGTTTATCCCACATGGCTTTTGCAGTAGTGCATCTTTTAATATCTTCAAATTCAGCATTGGTACAGGCAATGACAATCTCCATCATAGTAACATTGTGTTCATGCCTATCTTTCAGTTGATCAAGTGTCAAGGGACTAGGGGTTGGTTCTATATAGCCATTCTCCATCAATTCTAGTACATAATTCCCAATTCTAGATATGTGCAACTTCATCCGGCTTTGCCATACTGTGAAGTTCCCTTTGTTCAGCTTTCATACTTCCCTCTTATACATTTTGAGATCTTTGTACTGAAGTCCTTAAAACTCTGTTCTAAGAAACCAAGGCTCTGATACCAATTGTTAGAATAACTAAGAGAGGGGTGAATCAGTTATCTAGTGTCCCAATACAAAATGTATAATCCAAAAACAAATACTTAAAACTTCTGATAGTCGGTATCTTAAAATACCATACTGTCTATGCTTTTACCAATTACCAGTCTAAAACATATAGTAGTTGCTGATCAAATCAAATATGCAACATGAAAATATGACAACAAACAAATATCACAATCAACACATAACACAAGAGATTTAACATGGAAACCTTGTGAAGGGAAAAACCACTTGGGACCAGAAAACCAAAAATATTCACTCTTCTAAAGTGAGGTCAGTGAAGACCCAACCCTATTAAAGGTTACAAACACACTGTTAGGTGTGACCTTGTTAGAGGATTTAAGACCAACTGTTATCGTCCAACCAGCAGTCACTCTGGGGTTGATAGGATAACAATGTTCATTCTATAAATGATACATAAAAGACTTTCTTAGTCCACTCGGTTAAGAGATTTGACTATGTAAAATGGTTAAATATGTAACAGTAGGTGATCTGATCTATTACAACTTCAATTGCAGATATATAGATCAATATTCAGCTCATACAAATCTTTCTGATCAATGTAACATTTCTGATTCAACAATATATCAACTTACTTTCCATCGGTAATTACTCTTTGTCACTCGATAATGCTCTGCAGTTGGGTTCTCCTTAACCAGTATGATCAGAATACATGAAAACTTGTTCACACGATGATTCTGCAGTCTCCTTTTCTTCCAACATCCTATTCACTATGAAATATCTAGTCTCTTATATAGACAAGTAAACCATTTTCTTCTGCTCCATCAGATTTTTCCACTTAATCATCTTCATTGATTTTGCTGCTTAAGCATACCTCGACACTTGTGTCAATAACATGTTTGATTCTCATCCCTTAGATCTTTCCTAAATTTTTTTAGCCGTTGATCTATGTAACAAACTTTATCTGTTACCTTGAAATCATACACTTTCCATCTCATCAATTCTTATCGGCTAAGCTAGTCATTTAATTATTTTCTCCTACTCGGTTAACAAAGAAATGAGTCGGTGAACACAAGCTCAGTTTACACTGTGCTTGTTATACACTACACTCCGTCAGTGTATACTGAAATGGTTCATTAACTGACAACACTACTTTGTGTCTTTAGACTCTTTTGCTCATCATAGATGAATGCAACATAATCAAGTCAATAACATAAGGTCATAGACTCATCAACAAGTTACTCAATGTATTCTTTATCCTCATCTATCATATCCATCTTCCTCTTGTAGATATTTTTGTACTTCATCTCTTTCACTCCTTTTTCGACAGATGTTTCGGTATAGTAACTTACAAAATAAGTGTTGTCAAACTAGTTGACATCAATGAAAATAGAATATTGATTTAATCATATTACATATCTAATCAATCAGCTCGGTGATCTTAAATCATAGATTCTTCAGTCAAGTTTTAAATTAGTTGTAGTTCATCAATTTTTACATTTTTGCAATCTAGTGGATATCTTGGATGTTTCAGGTCTTGGGATCTCTTCCCTTTGAGGGATGACTCATATTAGGCTATTCTTTTATTTTAGAAGCCTTTGTTCTTCTTTGAGCAGTGCATACTTCACTTTTGTAGAATTATTTTATGCACACGCATTGAGATAAAGTGCCATTCTATTGTATGTATGGGATCTTGCACATGTTTAACCATTGGTGATTAGTCTGGATATTTATCTTCAATTTTTTTTAAAACACTTTGCGTTTCTTCAAAATTTTGATCCACCTTCGTCAAAAGTCTAGTCTAGTTTGGTCTAAAATTTGACCATGCCGTGTTGAAAGCTGGTGTCGTGGGTTTGGAATCCTAGTCAGAGCCACTAAATATTTCGACCAAATGTGGTCAAAATATGACCGTTGCTAGTTTGGCATCCTGGTCGGAGCGACCAAATTTTTCAACCAATATTAATCTATATTGGTCGAATGATCAACCAATATACCAACACTTGCTAATGTTATTTTCGACCAAGATTGCCCTCATTTTCGACCAATATTGGTGTCGATCATTCTATGGTTGTAGAAATGGGTTGATATTTCAATCAATATAATAGCGACGAACCAGTTGGTCGACTATTCAATTGAAATGGGTAGAAACTTCGACCAATAGGTCATCAAAAAATGGTGCAAAATGTACTAGTGTATGTAAAGGATATGTGCAAAGAGAAGGTGTAATGCCCACCCTAGCATCTTCCTATGTTAGACTGAAAGGACTATTGATTTGACACTTTGGATTTTATGATGGACTATGATCATTATTTAGTTAGCATTTTATGAGACATTTGAGCATATATATTTGGTTACTGCAGTTCATTTGGAAATATTAAATGAGTTAGCATTTAATGATGAATGGTTAGAAATAAACTATCAGTAAATGTCTTACATTGAGTTATGTTATGATGTTTATATTATGATCTAACCCTACTGACCCTATTATGGTTTGATGTTTACTAGTTTATGTGAGTGTAGGATGAGGAGGGACAGTCGTACTTACTCCTATGGGAGGTCCACATGATGTCACACTCTCCCTCCTTGTTTTTCACTTTCTGTTTATATATATATGTATATGGACATCAATTGGTGATGTAGGATGTAGGTACCAAGCATCGTCTCCACCTGGCTACACAGGTCTGAGCGTGCCTTCAAAATCCTTGAACTATTGTTGTGTGGAGATTTAACCAAGCTACTCTTGAGGTTACCCATGGACTTAGAATTTTGTTTAGGAAGTTATCCTAGTTGGGAAAGTAGAATATAGTTTATTTTGTGGACTTGATTTGATGTTGGTCTGAGTTTATGTTATGAGTTAGAATTAACCTATTTTATATGTATAATAATTATTCTATAATTATGTTATAATTGTTTGTATGTTATATAGGTATGTGTATATGTGGGTGCATAGACATATACCCATGCTTATATAAATAATAATAATTGTATGTTTTTATTGATTGTGTAAATGGCATGTTATTTATAATAATTAAATAAAGTGAGTTAAATAAAGTATATTTAATGAATGTATTAAATAAAAAGTAAAAATAATAATAATAAAAGGAAAATACTCTTTGTAGTAAAACTAGCTATCTAGGAGGGAGTTGAACTCGAGACCTCCTAGAAGTTAGGCTAGTTGTTTTCCTATTGTGCTATCTACTTTTCTTGAAAGCTTTATGTTTAATGTTCTTGTTATAGGTTTCTTGGGAGGTAATTTTTATTAAATTTATTAAGAAACTTGATTATGTGTTTACAAGAATGTTGGTTTGATTTTTCCAACCAACTATGGAAGTTGGAGAAGTTGCTTCCCGTAAAGCAACTCCTCCAACCATATAGTTGGAGGATAAAATCAAATGATTTTTGGGAAATTGGGAAGATGAGAGATTGGGAAGAAAGAAATCTGGTATTTCTTGTAAATTGGTTTCGGAAGTCATTTGGGAAAAGATTTTGTCTTTGTGTTTTATTGATCACCTTTCTGTGAGTTCATTTGGGGAATTTTTCTAAAGAAGGAAGATAAGACTAGTTGTTGGAGGAGACTCTATGAGGAGGCTGCCATCTCAAAGCTTGGAGGTACCGCAAGGGTGTGCTCCAGCCATCGTGAGGTTTCTTCACAGGACTCTAGGTAGAATCTGAATCTAGAAAAGCTTTCTTCTTCCTATATGTGTGTGAATGTTTTGTGGAATTATTCATAAGTGTTTCATATCAGTGTGATGTAGATTGTATTCAGTTGTTCAAAATAATACAACTAGAAAGATGTGATGTGTGTTATGGTTAAATAGATTTGCCAAATTATTTCCTGTGAGTTCATGAAAGTTTATACTTCTATATTTTGGTATATTTATATGTAGTCTTATGATTAGGATGAATTAGGAAGGTTTAGATAAGATTAGAGTGGTTTAGGAAGAAGTATAATGAGTTTTCCTTCCATGGCTTTTGCAGATTTAAGTTTGTATTTTTAGTTTTGATTACTTGTATTTGTTTCTGAGTGTAATGGTGTGTTGAGGAGGTGCATTGGATGTGGTATTGAGGTACCTAAATTGGGTATGCCTCAGGGAGCCTTCCCCAAGCACTCTCCACACCTTAAACTCTCATTTTTAGGCAAATCTAGATAAGTTTTTGACAGTCCTCGTACGAGTAAGAAAATCTAATCCTGTTTACTCGTACGAGTCAAGATGTATGCTCGTATAGGCCTGTGAGGATGCTCATATGGCCCTGTGAGTATACTTGTATGGGCTATATGTAGCTTTAGGGTTTTCTTATGGCCATTTTTGGACTTCAGATTGGTCATATGGCTTCTACATTTGTTCCTTATGATTAGGCTGTAATTTTTATCATGTGTGTATGACTATCACCTATTTTATTAATGTTGTATGATGTCACTTAGAATGTTTTGTAATGGGCATGTACTTGGGATATTTTAATGAGGTTAGGATCCATCCTGGCAGCAAGATTTATACAAATCTAACATTTAAGTATAACTTACACTTTAAGTTATATTTGTATAAATACATTCCAGGATGTTTGAGATAGGTTTCAGCTTCATAGGAGTTAAGATGCAAAATTTAGATTTTTGGTTTTTTTGAAAATTTTAGACTTAGATAAATTTTAGGCACATGAGAATTCCCTGGACTTTTGAAATAAGCTATGGAATGTTGTGTAAATGCATGTGGAAAGTTTTATGTTGTATCTTATGAATGTCTATACATGGTTTTGTTGGAATTATAATATTTTATTCATACTTGTCTTATGATAGAATCCATAATATGAGGCTAGGACTTGTTCGAGTGGCCTGAGTGCACTGAAGGGCTCCCTAGACCTGTGAGATGGATCTTTTGAAAGTACTTGATGTTTTCATGGCTTGTGTGTGTGTGGGTAGGGGACTAGGTACCCTAGGTGAGTGGCTCACCATAGGTGTTGGAACCCTAAAGTGGTTACCAGATGATCCTATGGGTGGGTTAGTAAAAAGTGATAACCTAATAATGAATTTGGGAAATGGGGGAAACAAAAGATAATGAAAGAAAAAATATTAATGGCCACATAGTCCTATTGGAGTACTGGGACCATGGGTAACTACCAGGATGGATCCCTATTCAGAAAGGGGGGACCGGGGTTACATGGTTGCCAGGAAGGATACCAAAATCTAGGATATGTGATGACACTCACCTAGAGGGTATGCTAGAAACCTAACCCTTGTGATTAGTAAAGTGACATGTTATTATGTTATGTAGTTTCTTTCAGACTAGGGTTTTGTGAAGCCTTAGTTTTCTTAGGGCCTTGTGAGTATCTTGGTTCTATCTCCTAGCACAGGGGGTGGAACTTCACCAGTTTCACATGGTTGGTTGGAAAAAATCTTTCGAGGTCCTGTTCATGGTTCGTGACTTGGATATGTTCAATTCTATGAAGACCTTTATATTTGTATCATTGTTACTGAAAAGAAAGATGTAAAGATATGTTGTAATGCCTCCAGGCCATATTTGTACTTACTATTGTAATGATATTCATTATAAAAAAAATGTAATTGAAAAGCAAAGCAATGTAATTGGGAGGGATATTTCTAGGGTTTATTTTAAGGGATATTATTTGAAAGGTCAAATTTGAAATGTAAAGTGTAAATGTTAAATTATTCTCTCTATCTCTCCTATGTTGAAATAAAAGGAAATGATTATTATGCTAAGGTTAAAATGCAATCTGTAAGAATAGCTATTTCAATGTGTAGGGAAGAGAAATGAAATTTATATATAATTATAAATGGAATGTTATTTTCTTACCCTATCTCTTAAGTTATGAAATATGAAAGAAAAGAAAAGAAAAGAAATTCAGTTTGTATAAGTAATGTAAATATGTTAGTAAATGAATTCATTAAAGGAACCTTAAGGAATGTATACGTGAATTTATTAATGATGTAATGTTAAAAAAAATTGTTAGTTGCAAATTTTGGTCATAAGACCTAATTCCTTATGGGTTCCCTGGTGGGGACATTACAGAAGGAATTGATTATTTAGATACATTTTCCCCTGCAAGCAGATTGGAAGCCATAAAGTTGTTTCTATCCTATGCTACACTCAAAGACTTCAAAGTATACCAGGTGGATGTCAAGTCAGCATTCCTTAATGGAGAGTTGAAGGAAGAAGTTTACATAGAGTACCCTAAAGAATTTACTTTATTAGATAGACTTGATATGGTATGAAAGAATTGATGTATTCTTGACAAAGATTGGATTCAAGAAAGGAGCGGCAGATTGTAACTTATTCATAAGAGAGACACTTGATGGATTATTGTTGGTTGCTATATTTGTTGATTACATTATTTTTGGTGGTAATGACAAGCTTAGTGAAATTTTTTCCAAATAAATGTAGAGAGAATTTGAAATGAGCATGATTGGACCTATCAAGTACTTCTTGGGACTAAATGTGTAGCAGACAAACAAAGGTATTTTCATTAATCACTAAATATTTGAAAGAGATATTGAAAAAATTCAAGATGGATGATTGCAAACCAGTAAGTACCCCTATGATAATAGGATGCAAGCTTTCAAAAGAAGATGATTTAGCAATAGTGGACATAACCTTGTATAAGTCTATGATTGGTAAACTAATCTATCTTACTCAATCTAGACTTGACATTTCTAATATAGTTGGTATTGTTGGAAGATTTGTTAGAAATTAAAGTCCACCAAAATAACTGAGAGGGGGGGGGGGGGGGGGGGGGGTGAATTAGTTATCTAATAATTATAACTTTTATCAACTTCAACAACATTAATCTTTTTAAGAAATATAATTACCAACCATAGAAAGATATTCATACACAATAACACAATGACACAAGATATGTTGACTAGGGAACCTCTTGATTAAAGAGTAAACCCCGGTGGGAATGATGCCCACAAAAGATGCACTAATATGAATATTCCTTGTGAAAGCATGGACTCTTTTAGGATTCTTATGAAATACATTCAGTACATATGAATCCCTGTTAGGAGATTTTGAATCCTTGTTAAAAGATTCTAACCTTGTTAAGAGTTATGGAAGACAGAAGGACCCACTGCCCAAACAGCTTCAATGGCTAGATCACTGAACACACTGTCCAACTGATCTCTAGATTATTCAATAGGATAATAGAAAATATGTTACCTCCTTCCTTACTGTGCCAAACCGCACTCTCTACTTCACCATATCTCAATTTCAGATATATGTACTTCACATGTCTTCCTTCACAAATTCGCTTTCACAACTGCATTAGCTCTTTTCTTCAATTCATGTATATATCAACACATCCAACCATATTAAAAAAAGGAAAAAATTCCTTCCTTTATACCAAACTCAAGTAATTACAAATGAGTCGGCATACAATTACAAAATAAAAGTTTCCACACGCTTCATCAAAATTACACAAAACTGTCAGCTTCCAAATACAATAATTCTTCACTCGTGTGACCTCAAAGTTTACACTATCATCCACATCACTATCAATGTGTCTTCAACTTCCCTTTAATTGTGCAAAACAAGATTCCATCCCAATTAGGAGATATCATCCGATTTCCACAAACCGCTACTCAGGAACACTACCTGAATACTACTTCTACCAAAATGCTCATAACTTCCATGAATAAATGAATTAATATCTATGCTCTTAACCATAAACATATAACATATAAATGAGTATATCCTCAAAATCATATAGGTCCAACTACAACATCCCACGTGTGCTAATCCAAACACTGTCTCTTTCTCTATAAGTCTCTGGTAGATCACTGTGTTGACATCAATGATAATCATAGTCATGAATGCAACAACAACTGCTACAGAAGGGCTTCCAAACATTCAACATTCATTCCTAACAATCTCCCCCATTGGCATTGATGACAACATAGATGAAAAAACATCCAATGTTCCAAAATTCTAATACTGTTGCTCTAGAAAAATATTTCAAATCCTCTTCATCAATCAAATCTTGCCTCATTTTCCTGTTCAGATAGTACGAATGGTTTTTTCATGTACACTTCTCCCCCATTGACATAAATGATAGAAATCTCATCATCATGTCAACAACAACTCCAATGTCAAAAGACACTATTCAAAAAATACATTCATTAGAGTCCTAATGACTCAGCTTAGATACACATACTCCCCCATAGAGGAAGTACCAACATCCAGTCCAGAAGAAAGATAAGGCTCATATACCACTAGATGGATGCAACCAATTGTATCACTTCTCAAAAGTAGGCTGGGGCATAACCCCAAGCATACCTGTCAGATACTCAAACGTATCCTTAGGAAAAGGCTTTGTAAATATGTCTTCTATCTACTCCTTTGTACTTATGTATTCAAGTCTAACTTATTTCTCAACAACTTTCTCTCTTACAACATGATACTTAATCTCTATATGTTTTGTCTTAGAATGTAATATAGGGTTCTTAGACATACCAACTGTACTGGTGTTATCACAATGTATGACAACAGGTTCAACAAACTTTATTCCAATATCCTTCAGCATTTGCTTCAACCAAATTATCTGGTTACAATTGTTTGCTGCTGCTACATATTCTGCTTCTGCTGTGCTCTGTGAGATACAATTCTGATTCTTGCTAGCCAAGAAACCAATCTTCCTCCCAAAATAATGTCATCAACAAAAATAACTATAAGCAACAAACCATTTTCAATTTCTTTTGTGTACAGATTGCTATCAGCTGTTCCTTTTGTAAAACCCAACTTTAACAAATACTTGTCCAATCTCGCATGCCAAGTTCTAGGTGCTTGCTTTAGTCCATTTTAAGCTTTCTTTAGTTTACATACCATGTCTCCTTCTTGATTCAAAGGAAAACCTTTAGGCTACTTAATGTAGACTTCTTCTTCCAATTCTCCATTCAGAAATATTGACTTCACATCCATCAAATATACTTTGAATTTCTTGTAAGCTGCATAAGCCAAAAACATTCTTACTGCTTCAATTCTTGCTATAGGTGCAAAGGTTTCTTCATAGTCAATTCCTTCTTGCTGTGAATATCCCTTACATACAAATATTGCTTTGTTTCTTACTACTTCTCCTTGTTCATTCATCTTGTTTCTGAATACCCATTTAGTTCCAATAACATTCTTGTCTTTAGGTCTAGGGACCAATTCCCATGTCTTGTTATTTTCAATTTGATGAAGTTCTTCTTTCATAGCATTAATCCTATTTTCATCTTCACAAGCTTCACTAGTAGTTTTAGGTTCACTTTGAGAAATCAAACATAACTATTCTTGTACCTTATTCTGGGTTAGAACTCCTCTTTTAATGCTTCCATTAATTTTCCCAATAGGATGATTTCTTGATAAACTCTTGTTCGGTGTCACTGTCTTAGATCTCACTTTAGGTGTAGGTTCTTCAATGAATTCACTATGGTTTTCATTCAACAAATCACTGTCAATCTCATAAAATAATTCAGTAGATCCAGTGTTAGGTTTAGGATGAGCTTCTTCATCTAATTCATAATCAAGCATTCTTTCCTGAATTTTGAACTTTTCATCAACTTTAACATTTGCGCTTTCAACAATAGTCTTAGTTCTTTTATTGTAACATCTATAGGCTTTTATTTTCAAAGAGTATCCAAGAAATATACCTTCATCATTTCTAGGATCAAACTTTTCAATATCATCATCTCTTTTTATATAACATTTTCTTCCAAAAATTCTAAAATACTTAACTGAGGGTGCATGTCGAAATCATAATTCATATGGTGTCTTGTCTGTGTCTGCTCTGATTTGTACTCTGTTCATTATATACACTATTGTGTTCACTGCTTCTCTCTAGAATATCTTTGCCAAATCATTCTCAAATAACATAGCTCTTGCTGCTTCAGTCACTGATCTGTTTCTTCTTTTTGCAATACCATTTTGTTCAGGTGTCCTAGGGGCTGAAAACTGTCTCTTAATGCCATTTTCTTCACAAAAGGTGTTAAACTCTCTAGAAGTAAATTCTCCACCTCTATTAGATCTCAAACATTTAATCTTCATTCCAGATTCATGCTCAACTTTATTCTTAACGATCTTAAAATTATCAAATGCTTCAAAATTTTCTTTAAGAAATGCAATCCACATCATTCTTGTAAAATCATCAACAAGAATCATAAAATACCTTTCTCCATAGAATCGTCAAGTTCTGGTAGGACCACTCAAATTAGTATGAACAATCTCCAACTTTTCAGCAGATGTAAACTTCTTACTTGGAAAAGAACTTCTCTTCTGTTTAGCCATCACACATTCTTTGCAAATCATGTTAGTAGGCTTCATAATTTTAGGGAAATCCCTTACTGCAAGTGTAGTACTTACTTTCACAATGTTGTGAAATTTTATATGACAAAACCTTCTATGCCATAACCAACTGTCATCAATTTTAGTAATCAAACATGTCATCTCAGTAGGATTCAACTGAAATACATTACCTCTTGTTCTAGATCTAGTTCCAATCACATTTCCATCTTTGTCTTTTATCACACAAGTTTTCTCAGTAAACCAAACTTGATATCCCTTATCAACTAACTATCCAACACTTAACATATTATGTTTCAATCCATCCACAAAATAAACATCATCAATATTAGTCCTTCCATCAAGAGTAATAGATCCTATACCTTTAATCAAGCAAGGTGCATTGTTTCCAACTCTAACAACTCCTCCATTCATAATCGTTAAACTTTATGAACTTTTTCATGTCTCCAATCATATGATGTGAACAACCACTGTCTATAATCCAATCAGCTTTCTTTTTAACTTGAGAAACTAAGGCTTTTTCTTCCTTGACATCAGTTTCAAGATTCTCTTCTTTAATTGCTACAAATCCTATGTCATCATTATTCTCAGTATCACTTTCACTTAGAGTTCTTTCTATACTAGTTTCAAGATCTTCATCATTAGCATAATAAATTTCCTTAGATCTTCTAGGTTTGAAATTGTTTCTATACTTTTTAACTCTCTTAGGGAACTTAGATGCAAAATGACCATATTCTTGACAAGTCCAACATTTAAAAATTTTCTTACCGCCTGGTTCTCTCTTCACAAGAAAGGCAATACCTTCTTCAATCTTCTTGTCTTCTTCATTTCTAGATCTATTGTTGCCAACATAATCACCGGTCACACTGATGGTTCTTGACAAAGTAGGGCGAACACTAAGAGCACTGAATGTTGTCTCCATTCTAGGCAAGTCTCCTGATAACCTTAGGTTCATCTCTGCTGCTTCCAATCTTCCAAGAAGAGTCTCTCTTGTAAAGTTTGTAGTACAAGGTATAACTTGTTCAATCATCTGTATTGTCTACTTTAATACAAGAGTCAATGTCCTTAGAATTTTCCATATCACTTGATTTTCTATCTTTGTTCCTCCACAAGATTTTATGTCTGTAACAATTTCTGACATTCTACCAATATAGCTTCTAACAGATTCATCTTCAATCATTCTTATATCTTCAAATGCACATATCCAATTATGTAATCTAACTTTCTTTTCATGTTCATCACCTTCAAAAGTAGAATGTAAAGCTTTCCAAATTTCATATGATTTTGTCAAACATTTTACCTAACTGTACTCATTCTCCAGAAGGGCTGTCAAAAGTGCTTCTCTTGCAAGTATGTTACACATGAATAGATCTCTCTCATTGGTAGTACATTTTTTAAGATTGTCCTCTTCAATGATAGTCTTATCATTCTTTGTAATCAACCAATAACCTAGTCCTAAACACAGAAGGTGTGTCTTCATCTTTTCTTTTTAGCTGTCAAAATTTACTCCATCAAACTAAGGGCTTTCTTTTCTAAAATTCACCATGGATCTCCTTAAGCTGTTAAACTTCTTTTTCAAGGACCTACCACTTTGATACCAATTGTTAGAAAGTAAATTCCACCAAGAGAACTGAGAGGGGGGAGGGGGGTGAATCAGTTATATGATAATTATAACTTTTATCAACTTCAACAGCATTAAACCATGTAAGCAATAAAATTACCAACCATAGAAAGATATTCATACACAATAACACAATGACACAATATATGTTGACTAGGGAATCTCTTGATCAAAGAGTAAAACCTAGTGGGAATGATGCCCACAAAAGATGCACTAATATGAATATTCCTTATGAAAGGATGAACTCTTTTAGGAGTCTTATGAAATACATTCAGTACATATGAATCCCTGTTAGGAGATTTTGAATCCCTGTTAAAAGATTCTAACCCTATTAAGTGTTATGGAAGATAGAAGGACCCAATGCCCAAACAACTTCAATGGAAAGATCACTGAACACATTGTCCAACTGATCTCTAGAATATTTAATAGAATAATAGAAAATATGTTACCTCCTTCCTTACTATTCCAAACCGCACTCTCTGCTTCACCAGAGCTCAATTTCAGATCTCTGTACTTCGCATGTCTTCCTTCACAAATTCGCTTTCACAACTGCATTAGCTCTTTTCTTCACTTCATGCATACATCAACACATCCAACCATATTAAAACAAGGAAAAAATTCCTTCCTTTATACCACACTCAAGTAATTACAAATGAGTCGGCATACAATTACAAAATAAAAGTTTCCACACGCTTCATCAAAATTACACAAAACTGTCAGCTTCCAAATACAATAATTCTTCACTCGTGTGACCTCAAAATTTGTGCTATCATCAAAATCACTATCAATGTGTCTTCAAATTCCCTTTAATTTCACAAAACTAGATTCCATCCTGATTAGGAGATATCATCCGATTTCCACAAACCGCTACTCAGGAACACTGCCTGAATACTGCTTCTACCAAAATGCTCATAACTTCAATGAATAAATGAATTATTGTCTACAATCTTAACCATAAACATATAACATATCGATGAGTATATCCTCAACATCACATAGCTCCAACTGCAATATCCCACGTGCGCGAATCCAAACACTGTCTGCTTCTCTGCAAGTCTTTGGTAGATCACTGTGTTGACATCAATGACAATCATAGTCATGAATGCAACAACAACTGCTATAGAATGGCTGCCAAACATTTAGCATTCATTCCTAACAAGATTTTTTAGGAGAACCTAAACAAAGTCATCTTATTGCAGTAAATAGGATATTCAGATATTTGAAAGGAACTATAGACTATGGTTTATGGTATCCTAATTCGAAGAATGTAGAACTTCATGTGTATACAGATGCAGATTGGGCAGGATGCATGGATGATAGAAAGAGTACCTTAGGAGGAGTAGTATTTCTTGGAGATAGGCTTGTTACTTGGACAAGAAAGAAGTAGAATTATATTTCTCAGTCCGCAACAGAAGCAGAGTATGTAGTTGCAACATTAAATTGTTCCACAATTGTTTGGATCAAGCAGATGATAAAAGATTTTGGAATTCAAATTGATTATCCTATTGTTATTCATTGTGATAACACTATCACTATCAATATGTCAAAGAAACCTATGATGTATGCAATGACTAAACACATTGAGATAAAATATCACTTCCTAAGAGAGAAAGTTGTAGAGAAAGAAGTAAAATTGGACTATGTGAGCACAAAAGATCAGCTAGCAGACATATTAACAAAGCCTTTACTGAAGGATACATTTGAGTATCTCAGGGAGAAGCTGAGAGTAATTCCCTTCCCTGAATCTGATTAGAGTTCACATGAGTGCATCAGTCATCAGTGACTGATGAATGGTTGACTACTCTACTTTAGGAGTAGTACTGGTGCTTATTTGATTTGGTACCCTTTTCCATTGATGTCAAAGGGGGAGTAAGTATATAGTCATGGAAAACAAAACAGTTGTAAGAGGATACAATAGTTGATATTCAAAGCATTTAGCAGTAGATGGAGAATTCATCCTTGGGGGATTTTTGTTGAGGAAATGGAGAATGTTATAAAAGAATTGTAGAACTTCATGTGTAAAAGTTGTAGAAAGGGGGAGTGAGTATTTAGCAAGAAGAAACAAAATAGTAAGAGGATAGATGGAGGATTAATCCTTGGGGGAGTTTTTTTGAGTTAATGGAGAATATTATAATATAATTGTACATTTGGATTGGTGGTGTTTTTCATTCCATATGTTTCCATCAATGCCAAAGGGGGAGATTGTTGGAGATTTGCCAGAGGGCCAATGTTGACTATATGTTTGTCATTGATGACAACATATGGTAAGAAGCATTTGTGGAAGCTTGATGAAGAGAGCCTTGAGTATATGGTTCCTAGATATGTTATTAACATGATATCATAGATGCAGAGGTTGATTCTGAGTGAAGACAATATTACAAGTTTTTGTATCAGTAAGTGTTCCTGACAAGTCCTAGGAAGAGTTCAGTATGTGATTTGCAGTATGGTTGTAATGGAGCCTTGTGCATTTATATTTATGTTGTAGACATGTTTATGATTCTATGTTCATGGATGTAGAGTCATTTGTGCAGTAAAGGTTGAGTTATGATGTTTCCAATTGATAGTTACAGTTTCCTGAGTTTATCAGATGGAGTTGACATTATTTTTATTATTGTAGTAGTTGCGCCTATTATTTGGATATGCATGCTTGGATTAGTGTTTAGAGTAGAGTTAAGAATTTTTGGTTAAGAGCACATAACATATTTCAGGATGAGAAGGAAGAATCAGTTAATTTAGTGAAGCCGATAGTGTGAAGTGACGCGTCTACTCATATGGAGTTGCACGATCCTAATTAGTGTTGTGTGCTTGGTATAGCTATTGAAGATATTTTTGGAGAGTTATATTGTTTCTCTAATATTATTTTAAGGAATTTCTAATAGGCTGAGTTTATTATATCATTTGGAGAAAGATACTTATAGCTAGCCAAGTTGTGATCGCTACAGATAGTTGAAAAATAAGAGTAGAGAAGAAGGTGTGAAGTAATGAGCCATTAGTAGAAGGTCTATGTGAAAAAGAAGAAAGTGTATGATATTCATTGGAACTGATCCAGACAATAGGTCTAACTCGCAGTTTACCAAGATCTAGATATGTTGTGTATCTGTTAAGCAGAAGGTTACAGCCTTCACCCCTTTGAGCAGTGTACTCTCAAACAGTGAGTCCTCACCCCTAACATGATTAATTATAAAAGACTCCTAACATGGTCCGACCTTTTACCAGGTCACTGTACTTAATGCATTGTAAAGATCAACTCCTAATAGGGTTGTAAGATCTTCTAACAGGGATCATTATACACTAGTGTAGTTTATAGTGGGTGCTAATTCCCACCCTTAATGTTCTTTTATACTTAATTGGACAAAGAATTGAATCTTGTAGATAACTGATTCACCCCCCCTCTCACTTATCTCTTGGGACTATTCCTAATAGTTTTTACCTTCTAACAAGGGTTTCTGCGTAACCAAAATACTTGAGTCATGAGTTAACATTTTCATAAATGTTTTATTATTTTGTTTATATGCATTTTGTATTTACAAGTTATTTGAATGTATGTTGCAACAATGGACTTAGTTGGTTAGTTAAGCACTACTATTGCAGATTATTAATTAGAGAAAGTTTTTAAGGGTGCTGATTCACCCCTCCCCTCTCAGTACTATATCTTCCCTATCCCAACAATTAGTATCAGAGCTAGATCTCTTATTTGGAATTTTAATCATAGAAGAGGAAAGATCTCAAGATGGAGAGATATAGGTTGGACAAGACAATTGAAAATCAAAAGATTTAGATGCAAATCTTCATTGAAAAATACAAGCAAGCAAGGAATGAATTGAAGAAGTTACTGGTTCAGAGAAAGGATATGGCTATTCAGTACTGTGAAATTGACTATCATGAAGAAGATATTGATGATCCTTTTGAATCTACTAGATTTGGTTTATGCAAGATATCTGACATATCTGATGGAGAAATTTTTGATTTATTTGAGAAAAATATTCATCTTACTGAACAAGTTAAAGCCCTACAGATTAGTCAAGAAGCACAAATGGTGAGAATGATTGATGTTATAAACAATGCTAGGAAAGTTGAATAAGAGAGAAACTTGGCTGTTGAAGACATAAGACAAATGACTGAGAAACTACAAGAGAAAGAATCTGAGATATTGAGACTTACCAAGCATCATTTTGAAATCTCTAATCAAATGGTTGTTATAAGTCATGAAGTCAATCGAGTGAATATTGAGCTTACAAGGAAATTATAAGACATAGGTGAACTCAGAGAATAAAATGAGAGACTGAAAAATGAAGTAAAGATGCAGCAACAACACAATGAAATGATTAAGAAAGATGAAGATAGTTCCAAGAAAATTTTACTAATTTTTGATTAGTCAATGAGGACTTGGAAGTACTACTGGATTAGGCTACACCGAGAAAGGAGAATCATCAAAACAAGTTGAACATATGAATTCTGACATGAATCAAAGACTGATGCAAGAGCATCTCGGGTCCTTGGAAATCCTATGTCACCAAAAATATTTTGAAGTTTGTCTATGTTGCTCGGTTCCTACTTTGACCAAGTTGGTCAGTTTCCTTTGGTTATCGAGTATGGTCAATTATCTCCTAGGTGGTCAGTTGTTTCACTGGTGTTCAACAATGCTTTTTTGTTGTTGGGTCATCCTTTCTTACTGGGTAGTTTATTTTGAGTTTCTTTGAGGCCGACTTGTGCATTGATTATGGGTCATAGATTTATGTTGGTATCCATCATTGGGAAGCGTGTGGTCCCAGATCTAACTATTTCTTTCATTGATTATGGATATGAAGGCCGAATCAGTTTGGTAGCCTATTGTATAAGTATAGTTGTTTGGTTAGAGTTTAGGGAGTTAGTTTTGATAGAAGATAGGAGATAGTAGAATCGGGATTATTGGCAGATCCTCGCATGTTTGAGGACTTCTGTAATTCATTGTAATATCTTTTCATAACCGGGAAGGCCTTACAACCCAGCATGTATGAATCAATTTGAATGAAGTTAATATATCAATGATCTTTCTTTCTCCCTCTCATTGTGTTGTTGTTGCTTCTGCGAGTTGTTGAGCAGGGTTGGATCTATAGGGTGTGCTATCATTTGGCACCTAGGTTCTTGTCCTTGCATTAGGAGGTTAGATCTGGATCTAGGTTTGTGGATCTAGGTTTGTAGGTTCCTTCTTGTGAAGCCCTAGTTGAATTTTTATGGGGTGGTAGATTGTGACTTGATCTGCAATTGCAGAGGGTTTTCAAGATGGTTCATGGAAGGCGAGAAGTGGATCCAGGATTGGTAGGCATGTTGAGTAAACTTGCTGCTATAGTGGAAGCTGTTGAAACAACCCAGAGAAGAGGTAGACATCTTGAAGATGTTAGTGATGATGAAATTGAAGTGGAACAAGGTGAAGCATAACCTGCACCTATGATGGATCAGGGTAAGGAAAGATTCTTGAAGGCATTGACAAGTTTAAAGTCAACGCCACATTTCAACCCTCCTGAATATAGTGGGAAATTGGATTTTGATTAATTGATAGACTAGATTACTGAAATGGAAAAGTATTTTGAGTATGAGAATGTATCTGAAGATAAGAAGGTAAAGATTTCAAGCACAAATTTGAAAGGTCATGCATCCTTGTGGTGGGAACATCTACAATTGGATCAGAAGAAGAAAGGCAAAGAAAAAATCAAGGTATGGAATAAAATGGTGAATAAATTGAAAGGAAAAAGCCAAGGAGAAATTAAATAAGAGACATGAATAGAGACAAGAGGTTGAGGTGGTAGATTCCCTAGAGGAAGAGGTATATCTTATGGTGAAAATAGTAGATCTGAACCTGAAAAGACACATCTAGATAAAGGAAAGACCAAGTGGAAAGGTGAAAGTTCATCTAGAGGAAGATGCAATAACTACCGAGGTGGTTATAGCAGAGGTAATTTCAAAGGAACTTATTACAATTGTGGAGGACATAGATCTTTTGAATGTACACATGCTAGTAAGAAGGCCGGTAGTAGTAGAAATGCTTTGGTGCAAGAAGAGTCACTGAATGAACTTGAGAAGGAAAGTAACTTGATGGTGAGAAGACCACCGTGGGATCAAAGTAAAAAGGAAGATCGTGTAAGGAAAAGTTTGTTCAAGACTAGATGTAGAGTTTATGACAAAGTTTTGAAGGTAATCATTGACAGTGGTAGCTTGGAGAATCTGGCATCTCAAGACATGGTCACAAAATTGCAGTTGAAAAGGTTGAAACATCTGAAGCCCTATCAGATTTCATGGATCAAAGATGAGCATACACTCTTAGTAAGTGAACAATGTTATGTGAATTTGAAAATTGGAAAGTACTATGATAAGGTGTTGTGTGATATCATGCCTATGGATTGTTGTCATATTTTGTTGGGTAGACCTTGGCAATATGATAGACATGCTATATATGATGGGAGATTGCATACATATACTATTGTGGCTGATGGAAGAAAAAAAATCTTGTTACCTTTGATGGAAGAACCTATTAGTAATGTTTGCACATCTATGAAAGTTTTCTTGATGGAAGGAAGAAAGTTTGTTAAGGATTTGAAGAAGAATGATGTATGTTTTTCTGTGATCCCTAACAAACCAAGTAAGAAAATAGAGGATAATGTTCCCAATGAGATTGATAAGTTACTCACCGAGTATAGTGATATCATTTCTAATAATGTACCTGATGGTTTTCCACTGAAGAGAATTATTGATCATTGCATGGATCTAATCCCTATAGCTAGTTTACCGAACAAGGTACCTCATCAGTTGACACCTACCGAGAATCAAGAATTGAACCGGCAGATTCAAGAGTTGCTGGATAAAAGTTTGATCAGATAAAGTTTGAGTCCTTATGTAGTACCTGTGGTATTGGCACCTAAGAAGAATGGAGAATGGTGAATGTGTACTGATTCCAGAGAAATCAATAAAATAATAGTGAAGTATAGGTTTCCTATACCGAGAATGGATGACAGAATGGATAGTTTGACTAGAGCAAATTATTTCACAAAGATTGATTTGAAAATTGGGTATCATCAGATCATAATCAGAGAAGGTGATGAATGGAAGACTGCTTTCATGAAAAAAGAAGGTTTGTATGAGTGGTTGGTTATGCCTTTTGGTTTAACTAATGCACTGAGTACTTTTATGAGATTGATGAATGAAGTTTTAAAAAAATTCTTGGGTAAGTTTGTGATTGTATATCTTGATGATATTATGATATTCAGTAGGACCAAAGAAGAACATTTATGACATGTTAGACAAGTTTTACAAAGATTGAAAGAAGAAAAGTTGCTGATAAATTTGAAAAAGTGTTCATTCATGAAACAAGAGATTGTGTATTTGGGATTTGTAATTTCAACTGATGGTTTGAAGATGGATCTTGAAAAGGTTGCAGCTATTTTGAATTGGCTTACACCTGTGAATGCTAGTGAGGTAAGATCATTTCATAGTTTGGAAAGTTTTTACCGAAAGTTCATAAGGAATTTCAGTTCTATTTGTAATGCTATGACTATGACTATGAGAGGAGATAAAAGAGAATTCAAGTGGACACATGGAGCTGATAAAAGTTTTGAGACTCTGAAGCAGAAGGTTGTTGAATTGCCTATTTTAGCATTGCCTGATTTCAATAAGGTATTTCAAGTGGAATGTGATGCAAGCGATAGTGCAATTGGAGCTGTGTTGAGTCAAGAAGGTAAACTGATTGCTTTCTTTAGTGAAAAGTTGAATGATGATAGAAGGAAATATTCTGTGTATGATCAATAATTCTATGCTATTGTTCAAGCATTGAAGAAATGGAGACACTATTTGATATCGAGTGAATTTGTGTTGTATACTGATCATAAGGCTTTACAATACTTGGGTAGTCAGAATAAGTTGAATCAGAAACATATGAAATGGGTTGAGTGTCATGCCCAAAACTTGGGTAAAACACACAACAATTTTTTTATTTTTAGGGTCGCTACTACAAGGTTTCAACAGAAACAAGAGAGCAAAACTACAACTAAGCACCCATCACACAAGAGGATCTAAGGCGGGCACTGGCCTGCTAACCTCCCCTACGCGTCAGGTGCACTAGGTCGAAGGGTTCACTGACAAGGATAATCATAAGGGGTTTTGATGAGGAAGGTCCTAAGAAAAATTACTTGAAAACAATAGGACAAAAATTCAAAATTAATAATAAATTCTTATTTAGTTCCCTTAGTAAATTTTACGAACTAATGACGATTGTCACGTAATATTTTAACACATCCAAAAATATTGCCACTATTAATAATTAATAGATTATAAATTTAATAATTTATGATACTAAAACGTGAAGAGAAAATAAAAGAGGTCTCACCCCTCCAACCCAAATCATAAGTAAACAAATAAATAAAAGGGTCCAAGCTATATACCCATATACGTGATAGAAATAATAATATGAAAATTCTAAAAGACATAATAGTTGAAATAAATAAGATGAAGATTCATAAATCAAAAGTTGTTAACATAACTAAATTAAATTACTAATAAAAAGAGCTAAGGCTACTTACTAAAGGGTTGGTAGAAAATAAAAGTAACAATATCTATATAACCTCTTAGCCCAATTCAAAACAATCCAAATCCCTATATATATAAAAAAATAATAATAAAAGAATTTTGTTCCACTAAATAGAATAACCCTAAAGAATAAAGAAAGAAAATAAATTAAAAAGCTATAACTCAAAAAGAGCATCCATCCCTAAAATGGAGTTTAGGGTTTTGGGCCATAAGACTCGGCCCGAAAACCCTAATTCCTAATCTTATCTTTGTTTTTTTTTAATGCAGGATTACAAACCTATATTGAGACACGATATGCTATGCATTAAAAAATGCTTCTTGATTTAAAAACTCTCGGTGTACTAGCTTGGCTCGCACCCTGATGTCAATGTTAATAAGCATAGTTCTACATGCACAAACCATAAGTGCGTGCGGAAATATTATGTTAACAGAGATGTTTATTTAATACAACATGTTATTCAACCAAGAAAAGGTGGGGGGGAAAGCGAGGTCAAGGGAAGAGTCTCCGCTTGTCCACGACCGGCACCCCAAATCGGCACCCACGAAGGTGGACGAAGCCGTGACTGTGTGAGGCATGGCACGCACGACCCAAATAACATGGCCTACGACGACGGTGCTTGGCCTCTGCTCGCAGCAGCAGTGGCGCTGCCACTGCTTACAACGGCCTTAGCCGCTGGAAACAGTGGTAGCACCATTGTCCACAGCGGCCACTGCCGCTTGCGACATCGCCTTCCCAATGTGCGGCCTGATTCATATGCATGTATTATTGTATATATATATATATACAGTGATGCATATATATATATATGTACGATAGTATATGACATAAACAATTTTAAACATGGGGCCTGCAATCTATTTCGTTTCGATATGAGATTTGTCCATCTTCAATTACTACAACATGATACAGTTAGGGAGGTGCACAGTGTATTAATACATGTACATGTAGCAAGATATATGTATATGTATTAATATGCTGTTACTACTAAACAATAATAAATGCATAAATATATATTCGTGACAGAGATAAATACATACATTCGTGTTATTATAAAATCCCAGTCTGACAAAATAATAAACATAGGAATTAATACTAAACTAAGGAATTTTCTTTTTGAAGTATTTATATGTTGATATAATCACTGTTATATTAACATATAGGTATTTATATCTTTCAACATAAACATTGATATATATAAAGTCATTTTAATAACTATTCTCTCTTTTTTTCTTTTTTCTTTTTTCTTTTTTTACACAATAAATTATGAGGCTAACTCAATATACAATAGAAGCTAACAATTAAATAGGGATATTGAATCTGTTCTATCCAAATCACAGCTACATTATTATTATACATTTATTTTAATAGGAAAACTTTTCGTAAGATGAAAATAAATTTCTTTAAAAGGAATTACTTGAACAGATATGTACGGAACCTTAAGACTCGGCCCGAAAATGGAGTTTAGGGTTTTGGGCCATAAGACTCGGCCCGAAAACCCTAATTCCTAATCTTATCTTTGTTTTTTTTTAATGCAGGATTACAAACCTATATTGAGACACGATATGCTATGCATTAAAAAATGCTTCTTGATTAAAAACTCTCGGTGTAAGAGCTTGGCTCGCACCCTGATGTCAATGTTAATAAGCATAGTTCTACATGCACAAACCATAAGTGCATGCGGAAATATTATGTTAACAGAGATGTTTATTTAATACAACATGTTATTCAACCAAGAAAAGGTGGGGGTGAAAGCGAGGTCAAGGGAAGAGTCTCCGCTTGTCCACGACAGGCACCCCAAATCGGCACCCACGAAGGTGGAGGAAGCGGTGACTGTGTGAGGCATGGCACGCACGACCCAAATAACATGGCCTACGACGACGGTGCTTGGCCTCTGCTCGCAGCAGCCCTGACCGCAGCAGCAGTGGCGCTGCCACTGCTTACAACGGCCTTAGCCGCTGGAAACAGTGGTAGCACCATTGTCCACAGCGGCCACTGCCGCTTGCGACATCGCCTTCCCAATGTGCGGCCTGATTCATATGCATGTATTATTGTATATATATATATATGTACAGTGATGCATATATATATATGTACGATAGTATATGACATAAACAATTTTAAACAAGGGGCCTGCAATCTATTTCGTTTCGATATGAGATTTGTCCAGCTTCAATTACTACAACATGATACAGTTAGGGAGGTGCACAGGGTATTAATACATGTACATGTAGCAAGATATATGTATATGTATTAATATGCTGTTACTACTAAACAATAATAAATGCATAAATATATATTCGTGACAGAGATAAATACATACATTCGTGTTATTATAAAATCCCAGTCTGACAAAATAATAAACATAGGAATTAATACTAAACTAAGGAATTTTCTTTTTGAAGTATTTATATGTTGATATAATCACTGTTATATTAACATATAGGTATTTATATCTTTCAACATAAACACTGATATATATAAAGTCATTTTAATAACTATTCTCTCTTTTTTTCTTTTTTTCTTTTTTTACACAATAAATTATGAGGCTAACTCAAGATACAATAGAAGCTAACAATTAAATAGGGATATTGAATCTGTTCTATCCAAATCACAGCCACATTATTATTGTACATTTATTTTAATAGGAAAACTTTTCGTAAGATGAAAATAAATTTCTTTAAAAGGAATTACTTGAACATATATGTACGGAACCTTCGAAAACAAAATCATAGGAGAAGATATCATTCCTTATTTACATTTATTTCTTTGATGAGTTCTCTTAAAATGAAATTTATTCTTTCCTCTCTTTGAATCATGAACTTAATCATATTGTAACTAAATTTCCTTGAAATCGGATACATAGTAAAAAGACACCATTTATCTTACATGTAGAGAGTCAAAATATTTTCATTCATTTCATCCAACTCCTAACTTCCTTACTAACATACTTTCCCAAAAAAAAAGAAACCAATACAACTTTCTCATAATCATATTGTTCAATCAATAGGAAAAAAATAATTAATCCTACCTTATTTTACAAGTTTTCTTATGCCAGGCTTTTAAACATAGCCATGGATAAACAAATTACACAATGCTCATGACCAATCAACCAAATGACATAAAAGGGGTGGGGGGGTGGAGGGAGGAGGGTACTTCCAAATTTTCATTTAGCTCCTTTTAAACCAACAAGTTGTGTCTTTCAAATCTGTAAAATAAAAATAAGCGGACCATGGAGGCTCACCTCCCAACCTAGGCCATTTCATGGCCACCCCCGAGATAGGGGAAAACAAAGATGGATGAGGTTTCAACATGCATACATAAACACATAAACAAACAAAAAGTCAACAACCAATCTTAAACATCAAATTCCCATTCCCAAGGCTTAGCACAACATGAGTCACCTTGGACCCATAGTAGGGGTGAAGGTGGAAGTTACTCAACTAAGAGAATGCCGAAGTACAATAGAAAACCAACCTTCAACAAGGCTCTAAAATCTGCTCAAAATGCCTTCACAAGGCCATAGAAACAACCATCCACCCTTCTCATACTCATCACCATAACAATACCCTTATGACCCCCAAAAGTATACACAAAGATGGCACATGGATGCCCATACATCCATGCCTTATCCCCTTCCTCCTAGAGGAAGGACTCTACACTAGAAAAGTAGTCCCAACTTATGCCCTTCACCCATCAAGACTCTCTTCCCTCCCAAGGGTGAGCTTGGCCTTGCACAACCCCAAAGAAAACAATGCAACAAAGAAAGAAAAATACACATACAAGCAAAGACAAGAAGCCATGAACTTTTACATACATAACTATCATTCAAGACCCAACCTTGATCCAAGCTTATGGCAAGAGGGTTGAGATGAGCTTTCCAACAAGTCTCCTCTTTTTTTATGCAACACCAGAATCTTCCAAGAACAAGACCAAAATTCTCACAAACTCTGAAGTTTCCAAAAATTGGAGAGTGGGCAATTAGCCAACAATTTTCTCTCCATCTCCTTAAGAAGACAAACCCTAAACCTTTCAAAATAAAAGAGGGAAATTCAAATTCAAAATTCAAATGAAGAGTGGGCTTGACATGCTTCTTCCAATTTCGTCACTTTTCAAAAGACCATCTTTTGGAAAGGCAAAAATAGTCAAAATGAATCACAATGGTCAAACTTTGACCCCCAACATATGGCACCACTATGGGGTAGCCTATTTTTAACCTCCACTATCATAAATAGTCATTAAAAGCCACTCAAAGGTTGAAGCCGAAAATGAAAAAAATTCCCACTCATGGCCCCCTAAAAATAGAGACTACTTACACACATTAAATACTTGGGCATGCCTACTCACATGACATGTGTCAATTGACACCACAAATAAATCACATTTCACACAATACACATGGCATGCCAAGTAGACCAAATAATAAAGTAAAATAAACATAATTCAACAATTACATTCATGCACCACTTTACAAAATTTAAAATTTACAATGAGGTTAATTTTCTCCTTTTGGAGATAACCTTGGCTTAACATGATTTTACAAATATCCATCTTTGATTTCCCCCGAAAATTCCATGGTCTTTCTTGCACACTTGACAAGGTATCGGTAGCTCATGAAATGTCAAATGTCATATATATATATATATATATATATATATATATATATATATATATATATATATATATATATATATATATATATATGTATGTATCTATATATATATATATATATATATATATATATATATATATATATATATATATATATATATATATATATATATATGTATGTATCTATATATATATATATATATATATATATATATATATATATATATATATATATATATATATATATATATATCACATTCTTACATCATCAATTTTTCTTACTGCATTTCATAATAATTATCATCATTTTCAACATTTCATTTCTAAAGTACATAAAGTCAACCATAAAATGATACATGTTAATTCACCTAATATTAAAATCATGATCATTTTTCATAAACTTTCCTAATATGAATATAATCATCAAAGTATCATATATAAATCTAGGATGTATCAATTACTATGCTCATGACCTAATAAGTAGCATGAAAGTGAAAGTCCTATATCATCATCACATAAACATAACTCATCACATAGTATCATAATATAATGTTTCGATCTCAAAAGTCCAACATGTTAGAAATAGGGAATACTGAGAGGGGTGGGGGGGGGGGGGGGGGCTGAATCAATATTTTACAAATTTTATCTTTTGTCCAATTATGGATATAACAGATTATCTTTATACATGCATAACATAAGAAGCTAAACAATATGCATAGCAATGGAAATAAAGAACTCAGAACACATGATATGTTCTCAAGGAACCCTGGCCAAGGGAAAATCCCGATGGGGATGGTACCCACAAAGATCCACTAATCAAAAGTATCTTGTTAAGGATGTTGACCTTGTTAGGAGTCCATTACAAGCATATAGTGTATCAGTCTTGATTAAGGGACTATAGGCCTTGTTGGAAGCCTCAACCCTGTTACGAGTTGTCAATACAAAATCTGATTACCAGATGAGCCCACTGCCTAAACAAGTAATGTACAATGTATACTTATTACAAAAATGGATTAAGGTATATAACATTATTCTTCTTGCATCAATGTCTTTTCACTGCTCTTACATTCACATTATATCATTACAATCTTTTCATCTCATTACGCTTCTATATCATCTTCTTGCAATTACATATTACATATATACAGGTTATTAAAGATAATAACTTTACATGGTCAGCTTCCATATATCTTTATCCAAGAGTTAACATATAGGATGTCTTCCCTTTGTATTGGTAAGTCATTATTTTGATAAACAAAATAATCCCTTAACTCTTTAGCAATTCTGCCTTCATATTTTATCCTGTCGGCTTAACACTGTCTTCGGTAAAACTGTCATAACTAATTCCGTACATGTCGTACTGACTTGCACTCTGAGATGGGTCATCACTAGTCATCATAGAATCTATGTTCAAGTGCACAAGCACTGAACTTGCTCCAATCAATGTTGCAAACAAAAATTGTATCCTGGTGCACTGGTGAAAACATGATCTTACACTTAGACAAATTTGCAGTGCGCTATGCTATAATTGCTCTCAAACCTGTGCAATCTTCATGTGGATCATATGTTTCCATAATGACAACATCTATGTACTCACTTCAACCAAATTGCCAACAATCTCCCCCTTTGTCATTGGTCGCAACATATGAGAAAATTGGCTAAGTGTACAAGTCAAAATCTCAAAATTGTATCAAAATTGTGGCCATAGTATAGAATATGTATACTATCCTTATAACTCCTCAAAATATAAACTGTAATACAATGCTCCCCCTAAGAGTGTCAATCCTTATCAAATATATCATTTTTCTGCTCTAATATCTCTCCCCCTTTGACAACAATGACAAAATAAATTATGAGGCTAACTCAAGATACAATATAAGCTAACAATTAAATACGGATATTGAATCTGTTCTATCCAAATCACAGCCACATTATTATTGTACATTTATTTTAATAGGAAAACTTTTCGTAAGATGAAAATAAATTTCTTTAAAAGGAATTACTTGAACAGATATGTACGGAACCTTAGAAAACAAAATCATAGGAGAAGATATCATTCCTTATTTACATTTATTTCTTTGATGACTTCTCTTAAAATGAAATTTATTCTTTCCTCTCTTTGAATCATGAACTTAATCATATTGTAACTAAATTTCCTTGAAATCAGATCTACATAGTAAAAAAACACCATTTATCTTACATGTAGAGAGTCAAAATATTTTCATTCATTTCATCCAACTCTTAACTTCCTTACTAACATACTTTCCCAACAAAAAATAAACCAATACAACTTTCTCATAATCATATTGTTCAATCAATAGGAGAAAAATAAATAATCCTATCTTATTTTACAAGTTTTCTTATGCCAGGCTTTTAAACATAGCCATGGATAAACAAATTACACAATGCTCATGACCAATCAACCAAATGACATAAAAGGGGTGGGGGGGGGGAGTACTTCCAAATTTCCATTTAGCTCCTTTTAAACCAACAAGTTGTGTCTTTCAAATCTGCAAAACAAAAATAAGCGGACCATGGAGGCTCACCTCTCAACCTAGGCCATTTCATGGTCACCCCCGAGATAGGGGAAAACAAATATGGATGAGGTTTCAACATGCATACATATGAGATCTACATAGTAAAAAGACACCATTTATCTTACATGTAGAGAGTCAAAATATTTTCATTCATTTCATCCAACTCTTAACTTCCTTACTAACATACTTTCCCAACAAAAAATAAGCCAATACAACTTTCTCATAATCATATTGTTCAATCAATAGGAGAAAAATAAATAATCCTATCTTATTTTACAAGTTTTCTTATGCTAGGCTTTTAAACATAGCCATGGATAAACAAATTACACAATGCTCATGACCAATCAACAAAATGACATAAAAGGGGGGGGAAGGGGGGTGAGGGGGGTACTTCCGAATTTCCATTTAGCTCCTTTTAAACCAACAAGTTGTGTCTTTCAAATCTGTAAAATAAAAATAAGCGGACCATGGAGGCTCACCTCCCAACCTAGGCCATTTCATGGCCACCCCTGAAATAGGGGAAAACAAAGATGGATGAGGTATCAACATGCATACATAAACACATAAACAAACAAAAAACTAGCAACCAATTTTAAACATCAAATTCCCATTCCCAAGGCTTAGCACAACATGAGTCACCTTGGACTCATAGTAGGGGTGAAGGTGGAAGCTACTCAACTAGGAGAATGCCAAAGTACAATAGAAAATAAGCCTTCAACAAGGCTCTAAAATCTACTCAAAATGCCTTCACAAGGCCATAGAAACAACCATCCACCCTTCTCATACTCGTCACCATAACAACACCCTTATGACCCCCAAAAGTATACACAAAGATGGCACATGGATGCCCATACATCCATGCCTTATCCCCTTCCTCCTAGAGGAAGGACTCTACACTAGAAAAGTAGTCCTAACTTATGCCCTTCACCCATCAAGACTCTCTTCCATCCCAAGGGTGAGCTTGGCTTTGCACAACCCCAAAGAAAACAATGCAACAAAGAAAGAAAAATACACATACAAGCAAAGACAAGAAGCCATGAAATTTTACATACATAACTATCATTCAAGACCCAACCTTGATCTTATGGCAAGAGGGTTGAGATGAGCTTTCCAACAAGTCTCCTCCTTTTCTATGCGACACCAAAATCTTCCAAGAACAAGACCAAAATTCTCACGAACTCTCAAGTCTCCAAGAATTGGAGAGTGGGCAATTAGCCAACAATTTTCTCTCCATCTCCTTAAGAAGACAAACCTTAAACCTTTCAAAATAAAAGAGGGAAATTCAAATTCAAAATTCAAATGAAGAGTGGGCTTGACATGCTTCTTCCAATTTCGTCACTTTTCAAAAGACCATCTTTTGGAAAGGAAAAAATAGTCAAAATGCATCACAATGGTCAAACTTTGACCCCCAACATATGGCACCACTATGGGGTAGCCTATTTTTAACCTCCACTATCATAAATGGTCATTAAAAGCCACTCAATATACCACTCAAAGATTGAATCCGAAAATGAAAGAGATTCCCACTCATGGCCCCCTAAAAATAGAGACCACTTACACACATTGAACACTTGGGCATGCCTACTCACATGACATGTGTCAATTGACACCACAAATAAATCTCATTTCACACAATACACATGGCATGCCAAGTAGACCAAATAATAAAGTAAAATAAACATAATTCAACAATTACATTCATGCACCACTTTACAAAATTTACAGTTTACAATGAGGTTAATTTTCTCCTCTTGGAGATAACCTTGGCTTAACATGATTTTACAAATATCCATCTTTGATTTCCTCCGAAAATTCCATGGTCTTTCCTGCACACTTGACAAGGTATCAGTAGCTCATGAAATGTCAAATATCATATATATATATATATATATATATATCACATTCTTACATCATCAATTTTTCTAACTGCATTTCATAATAATTCTCATCATTTTCAACATTTCATTTCTAAAGTACATAAAGTCAAGCATAAAATGATACATGTTAATTCACCTAATATTAAAATCATGATCATTTTTCATAAACTTTCCTAATATGAATATAATCATCAAAGTATCATATATAAATTCAGGATGTATCAATTACTATGCTCATGATCTAATAAGTAGCATGAAAGTGAAAGTCCTATATCATCATCACATAAACATAACTCATCACATAGCATCATAATATAATGTTTCGATCTCAAAAGTCCAACATGTTAGAAATAGGGAATACTGAGAGGGGTGGGGGGGGTGAATCAATATTCTACAAACTTTATCTTTTTCCCAATTATAGATATAATAGATTATCTTTATACATGCATAACATAAGAAGCTAAACAATATGCATAACAATGGAAATAAAGAACTCATAACACATGATATGTTCTCGAGGAAACCCTGGCCAAGGGAAAACCCCGGTGGGGATGGTACCCACAAAGATCCACTAATCAAAAGTATCTTGTTAAGGATGTTGACCCTGTTAGGAGTCTATTACAAGCATATAGTGTATCAGTCCTAATTAAGGGACTATAGGCCTTATTAGAAGCCTCAATCCTGTTAGGAGTTGTCAATACAAAATTTGATTACAAGATGAGCCCACTGCCCAAACAACTAATGTACAATGTATACTTATTACAAAAATGGATTAAGGTATATAACCTTATGCTTCTTGCATCAATGTCTTTTTGCTGCTCTTACATTCACATTATATCATTACAATCTTTTCATCTCATTACGCTTCTATATCATCTTCTTGCAATTACATATTACATATATACAAGTTATTAAAGATAATAACTTTACATGGTCAGCTTCCATATATCTTTATCCAAGAGTTAACATCTAGGATGTCATCCTTTTATATTGTTAAGTCATTATTTTGATTAACAAAATAATCCCTTAACTCTTTACCAATTCTACCTTCATATTCTGTCTTGTCGGCTTAACATTGTCTTCTGTAAAACTATCATAACTAATTTCGTACATGCCGTACTGACTTGCACCCTAAGATGAGTCATCACTAGTCATAATAGAGTCTATGTTCAAGTGCACAAGCACTGAACTTACTCCAGTCAACATCGTAAACAAAAACTGTATCCTGGTGCACTAGTGAAAACACTGTCTTACACTTAGACAAATTTGCAGTGCGCTATGCTATACTTGCTCTCAGACCTATGCAATCTTCATGTGGATCATATTTTTCTATAATGACAAAATCTATGTACTCACCTCAGCCAAATTCCCAACAATCTCCCCCTTTGTCATTGGTGGCAACATATAAGAAAATTGGCTAAGTGTACAAGTCAAAATCTCAAAATTGTATCAAAATTGTGGCCATAGTATAGAATATGTATACTATCCTTATAACTCCTCAAAATATAAACTCTAATACAATTCTCCCCCTAAGAGTGTCAATCCTTATCAAATATATCAATTTTCTGCTCTAATATCTCTCCCCCTTTGACAACAATGACAAAATAAGGTAGGGAGGATTACAAAATTGTATCCCAAAAAAGATTATACCTTCATTTTCTTATTGCAAAGCCAGTAGGCTTGCAACACAATCTGCAAAATCAGATTTCATAGCTTCTATCTCCTTTTCCCATGAATTCTTGATGGAATCTACCACATTGAGTAATGTGCTCAGCCCATAAGCTGCTATTTGACAAGCTTGGAGGTTGTCAAATTTGAATTTCTGAAAGGATGTCTTAGCTATAAGACATTCTTCTAACTACTCTTCAATTATACTCAACTTTATAGAGATGTGTTCTCTCAAAAGAGTGAGTCTCCTCATTTTTATGTTCCTCTCATCTTGCAATATTATTATTTCATCATAAAGCTTCCGAACTTTCTTTTCAGCATCACATACCTTCACATTAGGTCTAGAAAGAAGGTTACATTCATTCTGAATCTCAACTTCCTTCAACTTGATCTTCTGTTCCTCTTCTGCTGTCAAAATCTCTCATTTTGTACACTATATGTACAATGATTTTCCTATCTCCAAATGTTTCCTCAAGTTCTTGATACAAATATCAAGACTGCTAATATCATTCCTGATATTCTAACTTATGTTCAAAAGCATTTCAGCTTCATAAGCTGCTTGAGCTCTCACTTTTGCAATATCAGATAGGTCAGTGAATTCATTGTCAAAAGTTCTCATTATCTTCTTAGCTTTCTCCAAAGGGTATGCCTCTATGATTTGTGTAGTTACAATTATTTGTAACTTCTCAGTAAGGTCCTTCAGACTTCCTTCAAGATTTTTCACTTTCTTGTTCTTGCCAATGATTTTATTCAAAGAAGTGATCAGTTCCAACTGATCATCATCATCAACTTCCTTTCCTAAATCTTCAAACAAAGATCCAATTACTTTCTTCTTTCTAGTCTTAGGAGTAAGACTGATGTCTTCTATGGTAGGAATGGGTGCTTGAATCTTAGTCTTCTTAGGTTCTTCACTGATAGATTGAGTTTGCTCTGCTTTTTCAGTTATATCCAGTTCATCAAGAGCTGAATTGTCAATAATGTTTGCTAAGTTCTTGAATACATTGTCATCAGTATCCAAGGTGACCTTAGTACCTTCTATATTCATAGTTTCATCTTCAATGTTAATAGTTGAAGGAGAAGGAATATCCTCTTGTTCAGCTTCAACTGCTTTCTCTGCTACAATCGATGGCTCTCCAATGTTTTCTGCCATGACCTTGATTATTGCCTACTCTGTATCTGAATTAACTTCTTCATATTTGCCTCCCATAATCAAAATGGTTCTCCTTTTGGTTCTCAAATGGATGCTTAAGGCCTTCAATATCTACTCCAGGTGTTCATCATCTCTCACTTCACAAAGCTTCTTCACAAGATTCTTTCTGATATTGGTGTCCTCTTCAGTTGCTCTCTGCTTTCTATTTAGCAGTTTGGTGTACAACTCATTAGGTATTTGACCTTGAATAGAATCAAATTTCTTCTTTGCCAAAATCACATGCTTCACAATAGCATTCTCCAAATTAAGTCTGTCTGAATAATCATAAAGACTGTAGTATTTGTTCATTCTGGTAAAGTCTCCATTTTCAATAATCTGCTCATTAAGCTTTTCAACTTTAGGTTTCCAAGCTTTCTTCTTAACTGTAGTGTCATCAAATTTTATTTCTGTAATTTCTCTTGGTACTGGTTGAACTAAAGTCTTCCGTCTCTTTCCTGGTCCAGTAGCAATTTCTTTCATTCTCTTGCTAGCTATGGAGGAAGTGGATCTAGTTGTTACTTGTTCCTTTTCTGGTTCCTCTACTTTCACCTTGACTTGTGTACATTCTTGTTGTGTTGCATTGGATGACAAGGGTGGTACAATCAAGACTTCTTTCTATCCAATATCCCTGATTGCTGCTGCTTTCTATTTTTCTATTAAGAATTCTTGTTCTGACATTCCTCTATCTTTCAGTATTCTTATGATAGTGTTGTCAACTCTCTTCTTAGATTGCTTCTCTTCAATTATAGCTTTTGCCAAGTTGAAGTTCTCTTCAAAAGTTCCAAATCTGCTACACTGAGTGTCCAGCAGATACCAATTTATGGTCATTGGTAAAATCACTATCACTGATAGTTTCTAACTTGCATCCAAGATAACTTCTCACATTTTCTATATGCAAAACTCCATCTGGGACGGATGATAATGCTAACCTAGGATCATATTCTTCCAATATCCTTGATTGCTGCTCTTCTTAAATTGCTTCTCTTCTTAGATTGCTTCTCTTCAATTCTTGTTGTGTTGCATTGGATGACAAGGGTGGTACAATCAAGACTTCTTTCTATCCAATATCCCTGATTGCTGCCGCTTTCTATTTTGCTATTAAGAATTCTTGTTCTGACATTCCTCTATCTTGTCAACTCTCTTCTTAGATTGCTTCTCTTCAATTATAGCTTTTACCAAGCTGAAGTTCTCTTCAAAAGTTCCAAATCTACTGCACTGAGTGTCTAGCAGATACCAATTTACTTTGAAGTAATCTACCAACATATTCTTCTGTTTCAGCCTCAGATATGTCATAGCCAAGATGGTCTATGAACTCAATTCTAGGTTCCACTACTTCAATATAGGTAAAATCAGTGTCAACCATAAAACATATATCATTCTTATACTTCTTCACAAGTGACTGTGGAATTTTTGATCTGCTAGTTACCATGTTCTAAAATGTCTTCACTACTAACATAGAACTCTCATTTAGTTTGTCAATAACATGTCTCAAATATAATGTATTTATCCTTTCCATAGCATTTTTTCCATCATTCCAATCATGTACAATGGTGTATGGAAATCTTCTCAATGAGTGGAAAAACATGTATGTGATTAAGGATGAAAATATAAATTGTGCATACTTAGATTTCTTTATCTTCTCCAAGTTTTCAAACAGTTGAATTCTCAAAATTTCACACATGTCAATTGGTACTTTTTCAACACACATTAAATAGGCAATATGCACCATTCCAGCTGCCATATCATCTTCTCTAGAATTTGCACAAAACTTAGTTGTTAGGTACTTGCATAAATATCTAACATCATGTTGTTTGATCTTGCTAATCACAATTCCTCTGCCATTGTAGGATGAACCTATGTTGTCTATGACTATTTTTCTCATTTAAAGGAATAGCACCAACTTTAGATAAACCTGTGACTTCATGAATCAAGTCAGCTATAATGTCTATCACTCTATCCTCTAGCCAAAACTTCCCATTGTGAATTATGCTCAGAATAATCTTAGTGCATTCTTCATTGTCAAACTCAAACTTCAAAGCATACTGAACAATCTCATTATCTTTCAAATGTTCATATCCTTGTTTTAATGACATCCTGATTGTAAATGTTCATATGGTCATTGGTAAAATCACTATCACTGATAGTTTCTAACTTGCATCCAAGATAACTTCTCACATTTTCTAAATGCAAAACTCCGTCTGGTACGGATGATAATGCTAACCTAGGATCATCTTCTTCCAAGGGTTCTATCAGTTCCCTCTTCATTCTAGGTCTATTCTTGTCTCTGATATTGTGAATTAAGGATACATTCATGACTACTTTAAATTCCTTATACCGATTCAAAGATCTGTCAAGATAAATACCTCAAGTTCATGATTTTAGGGCTTTTGTAGATTCGGCGCTCAAATCTTTCACCAAATCACTGCAAAATGCTTCCAATCTTTGTTCTTTGCTCTCCTAAGCACTTCAGTTCACTTTGATAATCAAATAACATTGATCATAACCTTTTATTACTTCAATCTCACTTAGATCTGACATTGCATTCAATTCTTTTGCTGCTTCTTTCCAAAAAGCTATTTCTGTTATCCCGCAAAACTTAAAACTTCTTGCGATCTCGCAAAACATAATATTTTCTTTTGCGCTCTTAACCATAGCATTAGTAAATCATAAACTACCTTACATTAACTGCGCAAGACTTAATTTGTCAAAAATCTACTTCTACACTAATTCTAAGTTCCTAATCTACTGTAATTATCATAAATTAAGTGCTTTGAGTTAGGTTAGGTAAGGATTCATTCTTAGCACTTGATACTTCACCTTTCTGATTACCTTCAATGTTGAATATGTTTCCTTGATCTATGCCCTTAACAAACTTTACTTCATCTGCATTACTACAACAACCTTTATGTCTGTTACCTGCATCTTCATTTCTTCTTGCATGATTTCTAGGGTTAGGGTTAGGATGAAAAACTTCATTGTTCATTTTGCAAAACCTTGTTGTATGTCCAATCTTGTTACATATTTGACAAACAATTCCATTGTTCCCATATCTTGGTCCTTGCTGATTGATTTGTGATCTGTAGTTTCTAGCAATGTGTCCAATCTTCTTGCATCTATAGCATACTACTTCATTTCTTCTGTTCATATCTTCAGTAGGTCTTTTATTTGAATTGTTAGTATTTCTAAACATTCTACTACCATAATTATTCTCAATAACTTTAGGTCTTCTACATTCAATAGCTCTATGTCCAAAACTATGACAATTATAACAATAACCATTAAGAGGTTTAAATTGTTTACCTGTGCAATCTCTCTTCATGTGACCAATATTATTACAACCAAAACATCTACCTTTGAATTCTCTTTGCATACCTTTAGGTGATTCTTCTTGGTTCAGTGGTTCTTTTTCTTTAGGTGGTTCTTCTCCTTTAGGTGTGTCTTCAGATTTGTTGATCTCATCTGACTTTTTCTTATCTATGCTTTCAAATTATTTCAGATCTAGTTCCTTGCTTTCATCATTTGTTCTGAATATATTAAATCCAAGTCCAGTCTTATCATAGGATGGTTTTACATAAGATACTTGTTCATTGATCTTCTCACTATTTGAATATAGCCTTTCAAGTTGTTGTTTAGATTGAGTCAATTCACCTTTCACAATCTTATTGTATTTCCCAAGTTCTGCATGTTGCAAGTTTACTTTCTCAAATTCAGATGTTACTTTGCCAAGTTTAGATTTTAATTCTTCATTCTCAATCTTCAACCTTTCATTCTTAGATCTTAGATTTTCTTCATTTTTGTCATTTCCATCTTTCAAACTAAGCTTCAAATTTTCTATCTTCAGTTCATGCTTAAGGATCACATTTTCTTTTTCTAAATTGTCATCACAATCTTCAATAAGAATTTCGGATTCCTTTTTAGATTTTAGATCTTCTACCTTGTTTTTTAGTTTCTCAATAAGGTTCTTTGCATCATCATATTTCCTTTTCAGAGTGTTTCTTTCATCAGTAAGCATATCAATCTGATGAAGGGTGCTCCCCTTAATACCACAAACACGTAACAGAAACAGAGAAACAACAACAACAATATGCAAGAACAGAAAATTGGCTTCTTATTATCTCCACAAATGTGGAATTACAAAATTTTAGAATTACAATATGTAAAGCCACATGGGCATTCCCTTACAATATTCTGTAGGACAGAGCCTTGGATCAATACCCAGATCTACTACTTAGAACTGCCCTAGACAACACTACGGGCCTTCTTTATATAGGCATTTTTCCAGTACCCCAGAAGGTTCCAGAAATTTACCCCTAAGGGCCGACCAAACTTAGAATTATTTTATTTTTAAATTTATTACATCAAAGTCGGCTCAAAATAAATTTTGAAACCCGAACAAAAATTTTGAAGGAAAATTATTTTCTGCCATTTCAGGTGGCCCGACTTCCGGAGACCATAAGTCATCACCAGTTGACCCGATGGACTATTATAACCCCATTTCAGAAATGCCACAAAGCACTCTACAGGCTTGACCCATGCAAGTGCTCATCACCCAAATTTTCAACCTCATCTGGGGCCTCTAAATCCTTCAAAAATAAGTTCAAAGTTTCTGTACCTTGCTGCCAACACCGAAAATCTTCAATATCTTCAAAACTAGACCTGATCTAGCCATGAAACTTTGCTGGCAGGTTGATATGATTGAGATGAACCTCCACATGTAAAATTAGAACATTCCAAGATCGTAACACCAACTTACTAAAAATAGCAAGTTTCCATAAATAGCAGCTCTGCACAAGATAGCCCTTATTGAATACAAAAATAGAAATATTTTTGGGTGATGCAAGATTTCTCTTACACCCAAGATGCTCCTGCATTACAATCTATTCAAGAGCTTCTTCAAGATTTTTCTATAGTTGATCCATATCCATAGAGATCTTACTCAAGCTGCTAGGCTTTCCTTGAATGATTCTTCTCCGAGTAACTAAGCTCTGATACCAATTGTTAGAAATAGGGAATACTGAGAGGGGGGGGGGGGGTGAATCAATATTCTACAAAATTTATCTTTTTCCCAATTATGGATATAACCGATTATCTTTATACATACATGCATAACATAAGAAGCTAAACAATATGCATAGCAATGGAAATAAAGAACTCATAACACATGATATATTATCGAGGAAACCCTGGCCAAGGGAAAACCCCGGTGGGGATGGTACCCACAAAGATCCACTAATCAAAAGTATCCTGTTAAGGATGTTGACCCTATTAGGATTCTATTACAAGCATATAGTGTATCAGTCTTGATTAAGGGACTATAGGCCTTGTTAGAAGCCTCAACCCTGTTAGGAGTTGTCAATACAAAATTTAATTACAAGATGAGCCCATTGCCCAAACAAGTAATGTACAATGTATACTTATTACAAAAATGGATTAAGGTATATAACCTTATGCTGCTTGCATCAATGTCTTTTCACTGCTCTTACATTCACATTATATCATTACAATCTTTTCATCTCATTACGCTTCTATATCATCTTCTTGTAAGTACATATTACATATATAGAAGTTATTAAAGATAATAACTTTACATGGTCGGCTTCCATATATCTTTATCCAAGAGTTAAAATCTAGGATGCCATCTCTTTATATTGTTAAGTCATTATTTTGATAAACAAAATAATCCCTTAACTCTTTACCAATTTTGCCTTCATATTTTTTCCTGTCGACTTAACACTATCTTCGGTAAAACTGTCATAACTAATTCCGTACATGCCGTACTAACTTGCACTCTGAGATGGGTCATCACTAGTCATCATAGAGTCTATGTTCAAGTGTGCAAGCACTGAACTTACTCCAGTCAATGTCGCAAACAAAAACTGTATCCTGGTGCACTGGTGAAAACACTATCTTACACTTAGATAAATTTGCAGTGCGCTCTGCTATACTTGCTCTCAGACCTATGTGATCTTCATGTGGATCATATGTTGCCATAATGACAACATCTATGTACTCACTTCAACCAAATTGCCAACACAACATGATAACATAAAGTGTCTACATGAGTCCAAAGATGGAAAATAAATCTGCTATGAAATGATGTCACGGGGTGAGGCCTCACATTGAGTACTTGTAGAGTTATACATTTGTGATAAAACATAAAAGTGGAGTCACTAACCGAGTTGCTGATGCATTGAGTAGATGAAAATCTTTGATGGCCAAGATGAAAATTGAAGTTCTTGGTTTTGATGAGATGAGAGATTTGTCTGAAATTGATCTTGATTTTTTTGAGGCATGGAGAAAGTGAAGAGCACCTATTAAAGATCAACCAAGTACAAAATGGGAAGAATATTTCATTCAAGAAGGTATGTTGTTTAAAGGTATTCAATTATGTATACCGAGAGGACAAATGAGAAATAATTTGATGAAGGAGAAACGTAGTAGTGGTTTGGCTGGACATTTTGGTATTGATAAAACTTTGAATTTACTTAAGGAGAAATACTTTTGGCCACAGTTGTATAAAGATGTTTAGAAATTTGTGAAAAGTTATGGAATTTGTCAAGTAGAAAAAGGAGTAAGTTAGAATACTGGATTGTATACACCAATTTTTGTACATGAGGAACCTTGGACTGACATCAGTATGGATTTTGTTCTTGGCTTACCGAAGACAGTAAGAGGTAATAATTCTGTATTTGTTGTGGTAGATAGATTTTCAAAGATGGCACATTTTATACCTTGTAGAAAGACATCAGATGCAATACATGTAGCAGATCTTTTCTTTAAGGAAATTGTCAAACTGCATGGATTATTGAGGAGTATTATCTCTGACCGAGATAGTAAATTTTTTGGATACTTTTGGAAGACTCTTTGGAGAAAGTTTGGCACTGAGTTGGAATATAGTTCTACATTTCACTCACAAACTGATGGATAGATAGAGGCTGTAAATAGAAGTTTGGGAAATCTTTTGAGATGTTTAGTTGGAGACACACCTAGTAATAGGGATTTTGTGTTGGGACAAGAAAAGTTTTCATACAATAATTTAGTGAATAGGAGTACTGGAAAAACACCCTTTGAGATTGTAAATGGCATATAGTTGAGAGGTATAACTGATTTGAGATATATTGTTGATGAAAGTAAGAGAAGTGCTGAAGGAGTGAAATGTACTGAGTACATGAAGACATTTCATGAAGATGTGAAAATCAAGCTGGAAGAGAGTAATCAAAAATACAAAGACAAAGCTGATAGATCAAGGAGACATAAAAATTTTGATGTTGGTGATGAAGTGATGGCTCATTTGAAGAAAGGTCAATTTCTTGTTGGAACGTATGGGAAGCTGAAGATGAAGAAGTTTTGACCTTGCAAGATCTTGAAGAAATTTGACAGTGGAAATGAATATGAGATTGAGTTTCCTGATGACATGGACATATCACTGATTTTCAATATTGCTGATTTGTATGAGTATCATGAACCTAATGAAGACATAACAGTACCGATGGAATATCCTAAGAAGTAGAATGAAGAAGTTGATCAGATTTTGGAGCAAAGAATTGGCAAGAGTACAAGAGGTGAACAATATATGTAATATCTTAAAAAATGGAAGAATAGACCGATTGAAGACAGTTCATGGATTTCACAGTCTGAGTTGGATGCAGCTTAGATCAGACCTACTAAATGATTCAGAGAATCATTTCTAAATAACCCCAAGTGTTTGATGAAGGAGCATCTCGGGTCCTTGGCAATCCTATGTCACCAAAAAGATTTTGAAGTTTGTCTATGTTGCTCGGTTCCTACTTTGAATAAGTTGTTCCGTAGTTGGTCAGTTTCCTTTGATTATCAAGTATGGTTGGTTATCTCCTAGGTGGTCAGTTGTTTCACTAGCGCTCGGTGATGCTTGTCTATTGCTTAATCATCCTTGCTTACCGAGTAGTTTATTTTGATTTTCTTTGAGGCCGACTTATGCATTAATTATGGGTCATAGATTTAATGTTGGTATCCATCATTGGGAAGCATGTGGTCCTAGATTTGACCATTTTTTATGTTGATTTTGGATCTGAAGGCCGACTCAGTTTGGTAGCCTCTTGTATAAGTATAGTTGTTTGGTTAGAGTTTAGGGAGTCAATTTTGATAGAAGATAGGAGATAGTAGAATCAAGATTGTTGGCAGATCCTTGCATGTTTGAGGGCTTCTGTAATTCATTGTAAAATCTAGCCATAACCGAGAAGGACTTATAGCCCAGCATGTATGAATCACTTTGAATGAAGCTAATATATCAATGATCCTAATTTCTCCCTCTTATTGTGTTTTTGTTTCTTCCGCGAGTTGTTGAGTAGGGCTGGATCTGTAGGGTGTGTCATAATTTGGCCCCTAGGCTCATTTCCTTGCATCAAGTGGTCAAGGCTGGATCTGTAGGGTGTGCCATCATTTGGCCCCTAGGTTCCTGTCCTTGCATCAAAGACTTAAGAAACTATCATGTTATCACTATGGTAAACTGGGCCACACATCAAATGTTTGCAAGAGAAAAGCTAAAGGTAATCCTAAAACCACTCCTAAGTTTAATGGCTATTTTTATAGTTGTAACAAGTATGGACATCAGGCACATGAGTGTGGATGTAAGTTGAATAGGACTCCTAAAAAACCCCACATGGAGAAACATGGTCGCACTTACAACATGCATGGACACATTGCACAAGAATGCATGGCAAAGATGAAGCACGTTTGGACATTGAAAGGATAAAACAAGACCTATCAACTAAAAAGACAAGGTAATGATTATAATTGGAATTACAAAGCATGGGTTAGTTGTACAACATGTGGAAGATATGGACATATAATAGCTAACTACATGAGGAAGAACTGGAGAGGAAAATCTTGCAACTGGAAAGACACTGGTATGGCATTTTTACATTGTCACAAGGTTGGTCACTTAAGTAAAGATTGCAACACAATTGAAGATATCATGAGGATAAGAAATACTATATGGAGAAAAGCATCAGGGATAATGTTGAGTCAAGTAATGCAGTTGGTGACACCTCATCCATTGGATTGGGTGACATCACCACCTCCACCTAAGTTGAAAAGGTATGTATGGAATTGCTAATTCTAATTGGTTATATCTATCATATAGTTCCTTATATCAAGTGTTCACATACCAAATCTGCATGAATTAGATGCATTATAGTTTTACATATTTTGAGCTTTTAGTGTTTACAATCAGTATATGCTAGACCGAGTGATAAGTTTCTAGTCGATAACTATGGGAAAGGTCAACTGAGTGCCAATATTAACTGAGTAAGTTTTCATATGTTAACCTAGCTATGGACATTTCAAAGTATACACCAAGCATGACTGTTGTTACCGAGTTGTGTCAGGTCAAGTATTTATTGCAAAAAGTTTGAGTGGGAATTTGAAAATTGCTATAAATACATAATGGAATTAGCTTATTTTTCACACTACGATCAAAAAGAGCTAAGAGACTTCAGAGTGAATTTGAGTGAAGGATTTTGAGTAGTTTTATCATTGTTTATGAGTAATTACTATCATCACCGCGTTGTTTCTTTACTATTTCCTGAAGTCGTAAATTGAAGAATAATGACATTTGCATCAAAAGTTAAAAAATATAAGAATGTAGCTGAGGAGGATGTTAGGTTAATTATATATGCAACATATAATGAATCAAAGTACAAACTTCACCTTGAAGTTGCATCACAAACCGACAAGACCTAAGCTTTCTCAAGCATTCCACCTAGGGTTTTGTTGGTAGAATACATACACACCTACATTCATTGAAAAATTGGAGAGGTAGGTGACTTTGAGCTCCAATCTACTTTTCAAGAGCTGAGTATTGATGGGAAACTCAAGAGTGATCATGAGCATTTGAGAGTAAAGGGTTTGATCAATGCCCTACATTTCCCGAGGGTATTTAAGAATAAGTGGATAATAATTTTTCTGAGCTATTATCATAATAGAAAAATATGGTTAGATGAGCCTGTGAAAATCACTAAGGATATCATTCACATAGTAATAGGTTACCCTACCACTGATAAAGTGAAAGCACTGAGGAGTGCACCGAGAACTGAGTTGGAGAAAACTACAAGAGCAGAATAGGATGGAAGAGGATTGAAGATAAATACTATTATTGATCCCAAAATCAAGTTTGATGCATACACCATAGGGTACAAAATCTTTTAGTCGAGCAGACCTAACAATGTACCGTGTGGAGCGGTAGATATTGCTTACAAAATAGTGAAAAAGGGATTTTAGTTGGATCTTGCTAAGTTTTTGTTAAAGAAATTGAAGAGAATATGAGGAAAATTCAATCAAAAAAGACGGATACATGTAAGTTTGGATCATTGTTACTTTTCATATTCTTTTATGTGAAAATGTTTTTCCCTTCCATCAGTAATGTAAATTGGACAACCGACAAGCTAGTGAAACTATAAATCAATGATTCGATACTAATTATGTGAGAACTTTGTGAGTATAATGGATGTTTACTTTGAACAACTCAAAGATAGGATGAATGCAAGGAGTAGGATATCGAGACAATTGGTCAAGAAGTATGAACATGACATTTATTTCTTGGTAGATATCGATTATACACTAATTAAAGCAGTAGAATCAAGAACAAAATGGTTAGCACCAATGGGATATGAGATTGATATTGACCAAGAATCAAGGTCAATTAAGGATTTACTAGCAGAGCCTAAGGCTCCTAATGCTACTAGGTTTGGGACATATGAAGAAGAAAAACAAAGAATAAAAAAAGACCTAGTCATTGGTAAAATTACAAAGAAGTCAAGAAAAATGATGGAAAAACTGGTGAAATGATTTGGAGAAGATGCAAATGATGTTGAGGCATTTGAGGACATTCTGGTTGAGGTAGAAACTAAGGGTTAGTTACTCTTATCTAACACTACATATGATGAAGAGGCAACCAAGTTAGATAAAGATTTTGAATCTACATCGGTTAAGCCCACTCCAAAGAAGAAGTGGGAAGAAGTGCAAACTAGAGCTTGAACAAGGTCTACTACTACTACTTCATGACCACTGAAGAAAGGATTAGTTAAGATCTCAAGGCCTACATCAAAAAAGGCCTATAAGAAGAAGAGAGGTACTCTAGTTACCACCGAGGCACTAAAGAAGAGAAGGAAACTAATAAGAGGTAAAGATGATGTTGATGATGAAGAAGAGTATGATATAAGTCAATTTAAGGTTGTTACAAATAGAGATCAATCTATTGATCAAATTGCAAAGACAATAATTGAGAATGGAGGTCTAAGTAACCCTAAGATGGGTAGATATGTTCACATGTCCACCAAGGACCAAGCAAAGATAGAAGATGTAATAATTCAAATGATGATAAATTTCAAAAAGGTACCAATAGAATTTTCAAGGTATGTACCTAAGAGCTTATATGATAAAGTTTTTGCTAGGTGGACATATGCTCTAAGTATTGAAAAGAAAATAAGGGAACATTCCCTAATATTGGCAATGCTACCATTAACAGTCCCTAAGATTGAAGAGCTGATGAAGCAATATTCAAAAAGGTTTCTAGTGAAAAGTAGAGCACTACAAATTCTAGCTGGGAGGTTTGCAGAGGTTGATGAGAATAGTTAATTACTATGGACTTCCATCCTCCAAGCCTGAGCTAAAGCTGATAAGCTGGCATTGGTTGTGATACCCAAGAAGAAGAGCAAAAGAAAAGGCAAAGGTCTATACTCGGATGATGCTGATATGGCCACCAAGGACCCAATAGAGCTATCAGATACCAAGGTGCTAGACACAACCATTGCCATTGATTTTTATCTGGTTGGTTATCAAGAAGTGTACCAAGATCTACTTGAGAAGGTGATTATAATATGTACAAATGATGTTCTTATTAAAGACATCACTAATGGTGATCTTGATGATGTAAAAGATGATGAGGACATCACCATTACTACAAAAAAAATTGAAGAGTTAGCACTCATTGAGGAAACAACAAGTATAATACTGGGTGACCTTCCCATATTAGTACAAGCAATGGAGATTATTTCTCAGTAGGAACCCAAAGGCTCAATCCATGAGTAGTAGAAGGACATAATAGGGGAACAATGGACAAGTACATAAGGTACTTCTTAGACAAATGAGCCTAAGGAGAAAGAGGCTAAAAAACAAGAACTAGAAGGTCCTAAGTCGACAAAAACCACCGAGATAACTAAAATTGACACAAGAATAGAGGCCCGCACTCAATCAACTGAAACTCAAGTCATGGGAAGTAGAAGAAGGAAGATATTGTGTCAACCAAGCTGGAAAAGAAAAACACAGAGGTAAAAGATCGAGTACCTTTCGTAAAGACATCTCCACAAGAGCACGAGAAGAAGAAAAAAAAGCATGGAAAAGGGCTAGTCACTTTGGATGAAATAATAGAGATCCTTGAATGTGACCCAAGGAATTTGGACCCTAAAGATTTGAGAAACTATGGAGAGTTTTGCACGAGGAAGGCTACACAAGAAAAGATAAGGAAAGAGAAAGAGCAAGCAAATATTAGAATATGTAAGAGATATCCTTCAACAGGTTGTACCCGACATTACAATAAATAAAGATACTCATATATTGGATCAACTTGCATCTCTTACAAGCCATATAAATGCCCCTAGCATAGATGCAGAGAAGAGGATTGATGAGAGGGAAGAAGAAAAAATACAACAAAAACTTGCAGATAAAATTAGTCAAGAAGTGGCTATAAAGAAGGTAAAACTTTCTGAGGTCATAATCGAGTTACAATCTATCACTCATAAAATTGTCAAATTTTTTTTTAAGTTATGCACTGTGGACACCTTCACTACCAAGGTCAATGAAAAGATAAAGAAGCTAGATGCAAAAAATTTGGCTAGTGCAAATGCTTCTCTAACCGAGCCCAATGCTTTTCATAAGCATATACTGAAAGTACAAGAATTAAGGTGGTTGAGATTAGACTTAAGGAAGCAGGAAGAAATCATAACTGACCAAGTCACCGAGTTACAAGCTGAGCTGCTTCCACACTTAAAGATCATGGAGTGACATATTGAAAAGGCCAAGGTATTAGTAGCCACCCCATAAATTTTAGTTTTGGAGAACATTTTTGACATGCATGTACAAGTCAGTCTTGAGCACATTTCTCTTGACAGCTTGAAAGAGGAATGAGAAAACCTCTTAGCTTCATTACAAAAAACCCACCGGCATATATTTGACAAGCTGTAAGTATATTTTTTGATTTGGCATTAATTTCAAAAAGGGGGGAAATCATATATATGCCTATGTACTTCACTATATATTAGAAGCATGCACAAAGGGGGAGTTTGTAAATGACTTAGTCAATATGTATATATTTTGTATTCATATGGAGTTAGAACATTTTTAAAGATTATTCGGTACATATACATAAAGGTTTTGATAATGCCAAAGGGGGAGATTGTTATCTCTATTTGATAATTAAGTATTGTAAGAAGTATGAAAAGAATGAAAACTTTAAACAAGTAGTAATCCAAGAAAATGAAATGTTGGAAGATTTTACCATAACCCAAAGGAGCAAAAGATTTCAAGATCAACCACAAACACTTCAAGAATCCAACAATGAGCCAAGAGATTTTGGTAAGGGGAAAAGCAAAGAAAAACCCCTTTCTGAATAAGAATATGGCAAAAAGCCTAAAGGATGAGAGCAATGAGCTCAATACAATAAGGAGAGCAATGAGAGATTGAGAGAGAGAGGAGAAGATTGTTGAAGCAAGTGTGAGAGAGACATCTCTTAAGTAGAGATGAGTGGAGGAGTTTGCATGTAACTCCCTTCTCCTATGGATGCCACATTCATATTGTGTGTGTGACAAATGTGTGATTCCTCTTAAGGAGGAATATCTATTTTCCTTATTAAAGGAATTACAAAATAGTGACATGTCCTCTTACATGGACTAGAGGACAAATACAAATAAGGATACCTTGGTTTATCCTTTTAATTACATAGTTTCAACCAAGGAAAGATTAATTCTAACAAGTATTGTCATTAGTATCAAATAAGATCAGTCAGTAATCTATGTTATTCAAGCTCGTAAAAGTTGGAATAAGGAGTTACACAAGTCAGTTGGTTGAACTTATAAAGCCTTCATATCAAGTAGTCACAACGCAGAACATCAAGCTATTAGAATATAGGTTTAACCAAGCATGTGTACCAGGTGTCAGATATTACTGAGTACCGAGTTAGTAAATACCGATCATTCTACACACCGAGCATTAGTTAATTCACTGAATAGGGAATGCAGTGTTTACTGAGTTATTCAAGAAATGGCATAGTAATCAACAATGACACATATCTCTATGTAAATAGTCTACATGGATCTACAAATGATTTACCAAGATCAAGACACATTTAATATGGATGTAATCATTTAAGTTTGTAATGATTCCTATGTAACAATTAGATCTAGGTTATTTTTGTACACCATAGATCTTAGGTTTTTAAAGATGTTGCAAACCTAATTAGGTCAAAGAAGTTTGTTATATAATTGTAATAGATGTCATTTTGTCATATGCATGATAAGGAGATCATGAAGTAGTAGCCACACAAAAGACATCAGTAATAAGACAAGGGTTTGCATGAATGAAAAGTTATCAGAAACAATATCAATTTATCAAAAACTTACAAGGCTACCGAGCAGGACATAGAGTAATATTGTACACATCAAGGTGAAATCTATTTGGTATTTCATAGATCTAATTCAAACAAGAATAAGTTGTCATTTACAGATATTTTTTATTATCAATTTAACCATTGTAGCAGGATTATAAATCTCTTAACAGAGTAGACTTAACTGTCTGTTGTAAATCTCCTAACATAGTGGACACTTATTTGGTGTTGTTAAAATCCTTTCACAAGGTAGATCTAATCGATCTTATTTTACTCTTAATAGGGTAAGATCATTGGAAGCAATCACAATTTTAGCCTTAACCAACATTACTTTATTTACTGTAGTAGTGAAGAATTTGAGGGTATCATCCCCACCATAGTTTTTACCTTCTAACAAGGGTTTTTGTGTAACCAAAATAATTGAGTCATGAGTTAACATTTTCATGAATGTTTTATTGTTTAAATATACATGCATTTTGAATTTACAAGTTATTTGAATGTATGTTGCAACAATGGACTCAGTCAGTTAGTTAAGCACTACTATTGCAGATTGCTAATTAGAAAAAGTTTTTGAGGGTACTAATTACCCCTCCCCTCTTAATACTATTCATCACCTTATATCAAGAATTAGGTCTACAAACCCTAACTCATCTTATTTTTGAATCACTTTTACCAAATATTTCATTAAAACTCATCTTTGACTATCAAATCTAAATAAAAACACTTAGTAATCACCTAAATATCATAAATTTCTTGTATTTCATGGTTTACCGCTTGTGCAACATGATTTACCAACCTAGTCAGCCAAGAGCAAAGATAATAATAAAAATATTATTATTGACCAAAAAATCCACTAATAAGATCCTTTTGATCCATGAATATTTCCAACGCATCAATCACACACCTCAAAAACATCTTGTAGCATCATTAAAAATACTCACCCATACAAATCCATCACAACCATTGGATTTTCCAACCCTTTTTCACCTATTCCTCATTAACACTAACTACAACCTTTAAGACAATAAAATTATACCATGCAGACCTCTGAAGTATCAACCCTTTGAGTTGAAGAAACTTGATTATGTATCAAACATACTCCTAAGTGTGCTGCTATGGATTCAATCTTGATTCAGTAGACCAAACTCTTTTATGACTTTATGTCAACATTGTTTGTCACTCTGTCTGCCAATCACCAACTCTAGCCTTGAATCATATACAAATCTTGATATCTTCCTCTAAAAATTGGGGTGAACAAATTATTGACCTTCATCAACTATCTCCCATGTGTTTGACTTCATATCTTCAATATTCAAACCTCACTAGACCTTTGAACATCATGTTCTGCTAGCTATCTTGGAATAATTCAATTAGAATCCATCATAGAGATCTTCTGTAATGCCCCCGCCAGGGAACCTAGGATATTTAACCTAAAATATGTTACTAAATTTGCAGAATAAATTTTTTTCTTAAATGTTTACAAACAATGATGAATATACAAGTGGAAGTAAAACATAAAGTCCATAGGAACATAAACCTAAACCATAAATATAATCTCCAAAGGTAGATTACACGTATCAAGGGTTCCTTGACGTAGAAACTATGAAATAAAAATACAACCATGAATTACATATTACATCATAAATTACAACTGAATGATAAAATAAACATAATCATCAAATATCCACTGCATATGTCTCAAGGTATGTGATTGCAATAAATTAAAAAGTATAAAAGAGATGTATAAGATCAAGAATAGAACTCCAAGAGGTTAGGAAAGGAAGTAACTGCAACTAGGATCATCTGACAATGGAACAAGGGCATCAGAGTCTCAAATGGTAAGAGAATCACTACCACCCAACCTCGTGGAAACATGTGGTTCCACTCCCACCTTGTTGAGGAGATAAAATAAAATTCCAAATAGATAGCAATAGCATACAATGAAGTAGACTAAGCAAGGATCCAAGAAGATTCTATCTCAAAGGTACATCTCATAAGTCCAAGGTGTTGGAAAAATGGTCAACGCTCCCTTTGGGATTTGTGACATGGTTTAATAGCCTCCTATGTCTTCTATAAGTCTAGTGGTTGTATCAGGCACTAACAGGTCGATCTTTTGGTGCAACAACAACCACTACTTGTAACAAGTGGTATCAGAGCCTGGTCATAGGTTTGAATCCCCTCGGGTAACGCTGAGGGGGAGATTGTTGGCAAAATGGTTAGTGCTCCCCTCAGGATTTGTGACATGGTGTAATAGCCTCATGTGTCTTTTATAAGTCTAGTGGTTGTATCGGGCATTAAAAAGTCAGTCTTTTGGTGCAACGACAACCACTAATTGTAATACAAGGTACACATAATAATCGTAGAGGAAACCAATACATGTAGGAAACCTATAATGAAATCAGGGAAGTGTCATCACATGAGTCAACTCTAAGGTCACCTGATAGCCTCACTAGACTCGAACCCCTAGTGACTTTATGCAGATCATTAGTCCTCTCATGTAGACAAGGAACAACTAACTACGCCAGACTCACCATCACTACTGGATGGGCAAGCATCTTCTCCCACTCCTATCCTTAGCCTATACTAGCACTCGAGGCATGGGCAATGAATCATTATCTTATTAATTCATTTTGATCCCCATTTAATTTAATATTATCACTTGATTAAGTAACCTACTGAGGATATCAAGGTAGCCACTTCTAAGCTATGATGCCTCCAAAGTGAGCCACTTCCTTTCTAATTGTTGGATATTGCTAATGAATGGGGTGGTGATTGATACATTTAATAAGTTTAATCACTACATTACTAAATGTGCATTCATACTATTGTCATTTGTGGTTTGTCACTGATGGAAACATATGTTTCTGTGAAGAGTACAAACTGAGTATGATAGTGTACAGATGATTCAAAATGTGTGAAGTCAAATGAGAGTTTAGAAAGGTGTTCTGATCATATATCCAAGATTGTGTCATGTGATGTTTCATATTGGATGAGTTACAAATGTTTTGGTAAGGGCTAGTTCCTGAACAGTGACAGTGGAAGTTGACAAAGATAGTCTCTGTGTTTTTGACATATCTTACAGAAGGTTTGGATTCAGTGTATGAGAGCTTGAGGGATGACAAACAAGGTAATGAAGAATGTTCATTGGTCAGTTCAAGGTAAAAAATATTGGATGACGTCAACTGTGGCATATGATCTAGAGAAGACTTATTTAGGAGCCGACTTCAAAGGTGTAGCGTGGATTTTTTTTGGCAAATGTAAATTAAAGATGTTGTTCCTTAATTGTTGTAATAGAATCATTGTATACTTGTTTTAGGTACCATGTGTATCTTAGCAAGATTTTATGTAATTAGGAAAGCCTAATAGGCCGACCTGATCATGTAGAATGTAATAGGGTATATATGTAAGATATTTTCTTTTGAAAAGATATTGATAGAATATATGTGATGTAAAAAGTATTGGAAAAGCTGTGAGCTTGTGTCTGCTGATGTAGAGCAGAGGATTACTGGTGAAATTCATTGGAACTAATCAAGAAAAGAAAGTTGCTATCGGATAGTTCAAAAGATTGTGTATTTCTTCATATACACTTATTGTGAATAGTGAGTTATGAAGGTGGATTTAACCTTCTTTAGGCAGTGAGCTTGGGCAGTGAGCCCACCCTTCTTTCTTGACTCCTAATAGGATCTATCCTCTACAAGGACTGTGTACTGTAATGTTTCAATAAGCTCCTAACGGGGATAAATTTTCTAATAAAGATACTATACTCTCAGTACATCATTTGTGGGTGCTAATTCCCACTGGGGTTTTTTACCTTTAACAAGGTTTCCCCAAGACCAAAATATTGTGTTGGCATTCATTGTGTTCATTAGATCTGATATTGTTGCTACTCAAAGTTCAAAGTTTAATAATCTTTCATACAATTGATTAACCCCCCCTCTCAGTTGTATTGTGAAATGTTATCCTAAAAATTGGTATCAGAGCTACTGGTCCTTAGAGAGAAATCTTAACAACTTGAGGTGATCCTGGAGATGGAATTCTATAGGAAGGATAGTCTAAAATTTAATCTTGAGAGGTTTGATAGTTGGAAGAACAAGATGCAAACTTATTTTTTATTTTTAGGCATTGAATACTGGTTGATCACAAAGAATAAGGTAGCTATAAAGTATGAGAATGACTTACCATCAGCTACTGAAGATGAAAAGAAAATATTTTCACTTAACATGATTGCAAGGGAAGCATTGATCAACATACTCTCTGAAGGAGAATTTACTAAAGTTAAAGACTTAGACTCAACATACCAGATTTTGGAAAGATTAGAACCACTATATGAAGGGGACAAGTATACCAAGCAAACGAAGTTACAGAACTGGAAAACCAAGATGGAGAAGTTAGAAATGAATGAGGATGAAAGTATTAGGGCTTATGTTCAAAGGGTTACAAAAGTTGTAGTTGGAATTAGAAACCGTGGAGGCACTTATGATGAAGAAGAAGTTGTTGCAAATATTACTAGATCATTGACACATGCTTACAAGTTTAAGGCTATGTCTATTCAAGATACTATATCTCTGACTTCAAACTATAGCAGAGAGATGTTGATTGCAAAGCTAACTACCTTTGAAGCTGCCGAATTGGGAGATTTTGTATGTAAAGTTGAATATGTATTTAAAGCATCTACACACAAGAAGATAATGTTTGTACTTTTGAGCACCAGTAGTGAGAACCTAAAGAAGAGCTAGGTGAATATGCTAAGGAATGGGAATAGATACAGGTAGAAGAAAGAAAGATGGATGAACTTGTTGCATTGATTTCTAGAAGAGAAAAGAGAGGTAAGGGTAAATTTGAAGGAAAATTACCTTTGAAATGTTTTTCATGTAATAAGGTAGGTCATTTTGCATCTAGATGTCCTACAAGAGTTCCTAAGTACAAGCCTAAGTTTTTCCAATCTAAGGATAAGGAATTTTATTATGCTAGTGAAGGAATTTCTGATGAGGATGATTTAGATTATGAGGAGATTGGATTTGTTTCTATTAGAGATGAACCAGTACATGAGGAAAAAACTTTAGTATCTCATGTTGATAAGAAATCTAAATGGATCATAGAAAATGGTTGTTCACATCATATGACTGGAGATAAAAAAAAAGTTTGTTAAATTAGTAAAGTATGATGGTGGTGTTGTGAGGTTTGGAGAAAATCTTCCTAAACCTATCATAGGAGTAGGATCTATTACTCTGGATGGAAAAAATAATACTAATAATGTACTACTTATTGATGGACTCAAGAATAACTTATTGAGTGTTGGTCAGTTGATGGACAAAGAGTTTTAGTTACAATTCAATGATGATAACTGTTTTATTAGAAGTAAGGCAGGAAAGTTGATTGCATCCGGTACTAAATCTAGAGGTAATGCATTTGAATTAAATACATCTGGAGCCTCTTGTTTTGTTGAAAAAGTAGATGACAGTTGGTTGTGGCACATAAGGTTTTGTCATGTTAAATTTGATAGTATTGTGAAGGCAAGTCTGACTAAAGTAGTTAGAGATCTACCAAAGATTGTGAAACCATCTAACACTGTATGCAGAGAATGTGTTATGGAAAAATAGACAAGAAACAATTATAAAAGAAAAGCATATACATCAAAAGAAAAATTGGATCTGGTACATACAGACCTATGTGGACCTACAAGGAAAAAATCATACTATGGTGAAAGGTATTTCATACTTTTTGTTGATGACTTTTCTAGAATGATGTGGGTTACTTATTTGAAAGAAAAATCAGAAGCATTTGATAAATTCAAGTTGTTCAAAGAAAAAGTAGAGAATGAATCAGGCTTAAAGATAAATTTTTTAAGATCAGACAGAGGTGGAGAGTTTACTTTAGACTTATTCAATTCATACTGTGAAGTTAATGGAATAAAGAGACAAAAATCTACTCCTAGGACTCCACAACAAAATGGGATATCAGAGCAAAGGAATAAGACTATACTTGATGCTGCTAGGACAATGTTGCTTGAAGGAAATGTGTCTCATATACATTGGAGAGAGGCTGTTGGGACAACGGTATACACATTGACCATAATTCAAATTAGAGAAGGTACAAGTAAGACTCCTTATGAATTATGGTTTGATCATACTCCTATTGTAAAATATTTTAGAGTATTTGGTAGTAAGTGTTATATCAGGAGAGATGATGAGATAGGAAAGTTTGATGCTAGAAGTGATGAAGGAATTTTTCTTGGTTACTCTACTAAGAGAAAGGATTACAAATGTTTCAATCTGAGGTTAAGAAATATGATTGAAAGTAACAATGTAAGAATAGATGACAAGTTTTAGATACAAGAGAGAATGTACAACATTAATTAGATTACAGAGATCAAAGAGGTTGCTGCTGCAGAAGAAGAACTTGTTGAGGCAGAATGTGAAAAAAAGACTTGTGATGTTGACACAAATGAGGCTACTAAGGTTCCTAAAACTCTAAGGTATGTAAAGAACAATCATCCAGAAAATCAAATTATCGGCAATACTAGTCGAGTATTAACTAGGAACTAAATGGGGTTTCAAAAATAAAATGAATGAAGGAGTTGTAGTAAGAAAAAAGGCAAGACTGGTATATAAAGGATACTCACAACAAGAAGGTATAGAATTTGAAGAAACATTTTCTCCTATTGCTAGAATAGAAGCTATGATATTGTTCTTGGCTTATGCTACACATAAAGACTTCAAAGTGTATCAGATGGATGTGAAATCTGCATTCCTAAATGGGGATCTTGAAGAAGAAGTATATATAGAACAACCTGATGGATTTTCTTTATGCAAAGATGGAGACATGGTATGTAAGTTGAAGAAAGCATTATATGGGATGAAGCAAGCTCCAAGGGCTTGGTATGCAAGGTTAGACAAATATCTACTTTGGCTTGGATTTAGAAAAGGTAGTGCTGACAGTAATATATACATAAGAACTAGTGAAGATAGAGTTGTGATAATTGAAGTTTTTGTTGATGATATTATCTTTGGAGGAAATGATGAATTATGTAGGAAATTCTCTAAGGAAATGGAAAATGAATTTGAGATGTCCATGATAGGTGAAATGAAATTCTTTCTTGGACTACAAATAATTCAAAATGAGAATGATGTCTTTATTTCTCCGACTAAGTGTCTCAAAAAAATGCTAAAGAAGTTTGGAATGGAAGACTGTAAACCAGTAGGAACACCCATGGTGACCGGTAATAAACTATCAAGTAATGATGAAACTCAATGTGTATTTCAGACCAAATACAGATCAATGGTTGGTAGATTACAATGTCTGACTCATACAAGACTAGATATTGCTAATGCTATTGGAATTGTGGCTAGATATCAGGCTGAGCCAAAGGAGACACACTTAGCTGCTGTAAAAAGGATATTCAAATATCTAAAAGGAACAATTGACTATGGCCCATGGTATGATATGAATGATAGTTTTGAACTTCATGATTATACTAATGCTGATTGGGCAGGAAACATTGATGACAAAAAAAGTACTAGTGGTGGTGCATTTTTCCTTGGGCAAAAGTTAGTTTCATGCTTAAGTAAGAAGCAAGATTGTATAGATCAATCTACTGCAGAATTAGAGTATTTTTTTGCTATTGTTAACTTCACTCAAATTGTTTGGATGAAGAAAATGCTGAAGGATATTGGGATAACTTTTGATGAGCCAGTGGTTATCCATTTTGATAACACTAGTACAATGAATATGTCAATATAAATGATTACATAAGAAAGACAAGAGAAACACTATAAATAACATAGATTCATGATCCAGTCCTACTAGCATGAAAGTGAAAAGTGAGAGAGGAGGAAGTGATTACCTCGCCCAGTAAGATGCCCACCTTACTGTGAATCACCAAGGAGGGTGGCCAAACCTGATAGTTCACCCATAAACTGTGCTTTGCAAGTGTAATGCATCTTCTGATGGCTTCTAGAATATCCATAGATCCACCTTCTTGTATCACTATGCATATGAAATGTGTGTCTCCTCAGGATTTAGCAACTTATGTGTGTTACCTTCGGAAGATTTAGCATATTGAAAAATGCATGTCTCTTCAGGATTTAGCAACTTATGTGTGTTATCTTCAGAGGATTTAGCATATTGAAAATTGAAAATGCGTGTCTCTTCAGGATTTAGGAACTCACGTGTGTTACCTTTAGAGGATTTAGCATATTGAAAATTGAAAAATGTGTGTCTCTTCAAGATTTAGCAACTTATGTGCATTACCTTCAGAGGATTTAGCATATAAATGAAAAACTATTGTATAAGGGAGACCCTATATATGCCCCCCTCATTATCGTGGTTGTCTACTAGACATGATAAAGAATAGGAAGAGGATACCTACTTCACAATGTAAGGAGATATCTTGTTGACAACAATGTATACTACATTCCTAGTGAAGGGTATTGACCCCTACATCCAAGAGTATAGATAATTGTGAAAATGATATGTCACTTATGGAAAAAGGATCCTCAAAGAAAGAGATCTTATCAACAAGACCGCTACCATAGAGGAGTGCTTTTAGAAAAAAATATCATCTTTCAAAGATAAACCGGGCTAGAAAAAAGATTCAATCATCAAGCCCCCTGCAATCAAGAGGAAGAGGAATCTTTGAAATGAGGGAAATAACTCTAATCACCAGAGCAAGGGAAAGAGTTTATAATGAACATAATTTCAAAAATAGAGAAGAGGTGATGACCTAGGACAACAACCTCTCATAAAAAGAATATCCATAGTCAAAATGATGAAGGGTGCTCCCCTTAATACCACAAATACATAACAGAAACAGTGAAACAACAACAATTTGCAAGAACAAAAAATGGGCATCTTATTATCTCCACAAATGTGGAATTACAAATTTCAAAATTACAATATGCAAAGCCACATGGGCATTCCCTTTACAATATTTTGTAGGAAAAAGCCTCGAATCATTACCCAGATCTACCCAAAACTGCTCCGAGCTGCCTAAGACAACACTACAGACCTTTCTTATATAGGCAATTTCCACCGCCTGAGAAGGTTCCAAAAATTTAGCCCTTTAGGCCGAGAAAACATAGAATTATTTATTTTTCACAATTATTACAATAGGGTCAGCTCAAAAGAAATACAAAATAAGATTTTAGGTAACCCAACTTCCAGAGGCCATAACTTTTTAACTGTAACTCCGTTTTTCTATTGTAACCACTTTTCGAAAATGCCATGACGAGATCTACGGTGCTTGACACGCACTACCACTAGTCCGTTGGGGGTCGATCATGATCCAGAGCTTCTAAGGCCTTCAAAATTGACCTGAAAGATTTCGTACCCAAAAACTTCAATAAATTCACCAATACTGATGATGTGGCAATGAAACTCAACTGGTAGGTTGAAATGACTGAGATGAACCTCCAACTGTGAAATCAGAACATTTTGAGATCATATGACCAACTTACTAAAAATAATAAGTTTCCATAAATAGAAGCTCTGCATAAGATAGCCCTTATTGAAAAAGAAACCAGAAATATTTTTGGGTGATGCAAGATTGCTCTTACACCCAGGATGCTCCTGCATTAGACACCCGGGGTAATTTGAGATGTGACCCTGTCACGTCTCAGGTGTGAAGAGGAAAACCAAGATGGTTAACCTCCTCCCTTGTCAACCATGATGAATATTCAACAAGTCACCCTTTCCACTTGACCAGATATTCTTCATATGTCATGTTCCTTGTGCTTCTACCAACACGACTATCTAGTATATCCTCAATCTCCTTGGTAGCTGAACTAGTTGCTGGAATACTCCACTATTCTATTGTGATCTCATCTTCAACACCCCCTTCATGATACTCTATCAAATCTGAAATGTTAAACACTGGTAAAATATTCAGCTCAGTAGGCAATTCTACCTCATACACATTTCCTGAATCATGCTTCTTCAGTATCTTGCATAGCCCAAACTTCTTCATTTTCAACTTGTTATATGTACCAACCGGAAATTGCTCCTTCCGTAAATGAACCATGACTTCATCTCCAACCTGAAATTCCTTATGCCTCCTTTTTTCATCTGCCTTAGCCTTATATTGTGCAATCGTCTTGGTAATGTGCTTCCTCACCTCCTCACGAATGTTCCTCAAGTGTTCTGCAAAATTTTCAGCTTCAGCGCTACTTATTTCTCCTTTATCTATCCTCCTCAACTCAGATGCATTTCTGGGACTACTTCCATATACAATCTGTGGATGATGTGGTGAACTAAACTTCAAATCTATCTTCAACTCTTCACTTTCTGCTAGTGTCATTCTGTGTGCTGCCTTATTTGAAAAATTGGCTCCTGGAATCAAGTCCATCTGATGATTGATCTTTCTTACTAGTGCTAATCCATCAGACACATTATCAAACACAATATCCTAAATTTCATTCAACAAATCTACAACTTCTACAGGTACATCTTCTACTTCCTCTTTCCCAGCCTTTGGAATTAAGGTAAAACACATATGCTCATGCCGCATACCATCTAAGAAATTTCCTCTATCAACAAAAGTTATTCTTACATTACCACATACCTGTTCTTCTGTTTCCTTCAATGGTTTTATCTTATGTCGCACTTCATCCTTTATCAGGGAATAGGTATTCGCACGACCATCATGTACAACACATCTATCAAGCTTCCATGGTCTACCCAACAACATATGACATGCATCCATAGATATGATATCACATAGTACCTCATCATGGTATCCACCAATCTTGAACTTCACTAGGCATTGTTCATTGACCATGACCTTGTGGTCATCCTGGACCCAGGCAACCCGATATTGATGTGGATGTTTCTACCTCTTAAGCTTCAACTTTGTCACCATCTCTTCTGACACCAAATTATCAGTACTACCACTATCAATAATCACATCACAACACTTACCCTCACACTTGCACCTGGTTTGAAACAGGCTCCTCCTTTGCTCAAGTTCATTCTCACCACTCAGCAGGACTCTTCTGTTAATCAACGTCTCTCCTCTCTCAGCATCTTCAGAATGTGATGATCTGACATCTTCATCTACATGGGCAACTCTAGCCTGGCCTTCATTTCTCCTATCTGTCCTTGCTTGGTGTTGAGGACATTCAAATGCCCTATGACCTTCTTCTCCACAGTGAAAACATGTTCCACGGAAGCCTCCTCTTCATGATCCTTGTCCTCTTCCTCTTCCTCTTCCTCTTTGATCTTTATTATTCTGATCATGGAAATGATTGGAATTATTTTCTCTCTGATTTTGAGTTCTACTAACCTCATCCTTCTTTTTCGGATGTTTATTTTAGCCTCCATAAGACCTTCCACCAGATCATCCACCACGACCTCTTTCATTTTGTCTGCTCTCAAACTTCTTGTTCAACTTTTCCTCTACTTTTAGGGAAAACTGGTATGCCTCTTCAATACTGTTCATTCGAACCAGATTCAACTCCTCCTAAATGCTTGGCCTCAACCCATTAAGGTAATGGGAAAATTTCTCCTTATCAACTTCTACATGGCTTGTTCTGATGAGGATTCGATAGAACTCCTCTGTATATTCCTAAATAGATCTTCCTGCTTGCTTCAAACTTTGCATCTTCTTCAGTAGGTCAAGCTCATAATCAAAAGGAATGAACTGTCATTTCAATTTATCCACCATCTGATCCCATCTTGTGATTTTATCTTTCCCTCTTCTATTTCACTCTAATTGAATCTCTTGCCACCAGATCTTTGCATGACCTTTCAGTCTAGCCTTTGCGAATTTGACCCTATCAGGATCCTCAATATCTTCATACTCAAAGTATTCTTCATATTCATTGATCCAGTCGATCAATTCCTCTAGGTTAAGATTCCTTGAAAAATGTAGGAACCTCAATCTTAGGTCTTTTTTCGATCTTGGAAATGGCCCAGAAAAGTCTTTATTCCTCTTGATTCAAAACTTCAACTTCTACTTCTTGATCATCATTTCCTTCTTTAACTTCATCCTCACTTTCATCTCTAACATTAAGATTCATTCCTCTGTGAATCTCTTCTTGCAATACTCACACTTGTCTCTAGAGCTCTCTACCTCAGGTGTCACAACACCATCTCTTCCACCACATTCACTTCATGGAGTCATTTTCACATGTATTGTTGAAACCTTAACCATGGTCCTGGTGCAACCTACCTCATAGTCGGCGATCTGTTTACACAGAAACCCTAACCCACGGTCCTAGTGCAAACTACCTCACTATCGGCGATTTGTTTACACACTTAGGAACTCTTGCTCTGATACCACTTGATGGAGGGTGCTCCCCTTAATACCACAAATACATAACATAAACAAAGAAATAACAACAATTTGAAAGAATAGAAAATGGGCTTCGTGTTATCTCCACAAATGTGGAATTAAAAATTTCATAATTACAATATGCAAAGCTACATGGGCATTACCTTTACAATATTCTGTAGGACAAAGCCTTGAATCATTACCTAGAACTGCTCTGAATTGCCTAAGACAACACTATAGACCTTTGTTATATAAGTAATTTCCATCGCCTGAGAAGGTTCCAGAAATTTAGCCCTTTAGGCCGACTAAACATAGAATTATTTATTTTTCACAATTATTACAATAGGGTCAGCTCAAAAGAAATACAAAATATGATTTTAGGTAACCCAACTTCCAGAGGCCATAACTTTTTAACTGTAACTCTATTTTTCTATTGTAACCACTTTTTGGAAATGCCATGATGAGATCTATAGTGCCTGACATGTGCTAACATTAGTCATCTAGGAGTCGATTGCAATCCAGAGCCTCTAAGGCTTTCAAAATTGACCCAAAAGATTTTATACCCAAAAACCTCAATAACTTCACTAATACTGATGATGTGGCAATGAAACTCAACTAGTAGGCTGAAATGACTGAGATGAACTTCCAACTGTGAAATTAGAACATTTCGAGATCATATGACCAACTTACTAAAAATAGTAAGTTTCCATAAATAAAAGCTCTGCATAAGATAACCCTTATTGAAAAAGAAACCAGAAATATTTTTGGGTGATGCAAGATTTCTCTTACACCCAAGATGCTCCTGCATCACAAAACATCGGTCAGTATAATGAAATAATGTTTCCAAATAAACAAATGCCACTAAGCTAAGGAAAGCAGATCCCTAGACAAAGAGAAAGAAAGAAGAACCTTGCCCCCCAGGGATGAAAAGAAAGGGATACCTTTGCAAAACAAATGTTTTAGAAAAGCTATCTTGAATATAGAATCTATGGATGATTATGAACATAATACAAAATCATAGAGAGAGAGGATAGAAAGAATACTAATTACGATTAAGACACAATATATGCTAAAAGCCTAATGAATTCTGGGAGACTGGATGGAAATACACCTCATGCCCCCCATTCTAGAGACAAGAGAAGAAGAAATCTGTGTTATATCATAATGAGGGGTATCCCCTATATCAAAATTATGAAGGAATTGTAAAACTGCACGAGAGTGAGATATAATTCCTAAAGCAGCTCTTTCCCTAACATATAACTTGAAATGCTTACAATCAGCAAGTAAATGTGTATTACTATAATGAAAAGGACATTTGTACTTGGATAAAGCATCTTTCGACATAAGTTTAAATATTTATTTCTTGGAATTCATTAATTGAACATACACCTTCTTAGCTACATCTTGATGAATATCAGGGTTATCTAAGGTAGGTGTAGGATGAAGAGGAGGAGGACGATCAACATCAACCACCTTGAATTGAGATTTTGAACAACCAACACCATGCATATCCTGTTTAGGGGGTATATAAACTAGATACTTGATACCATTCTCATTAACTCCAAGCCCTAAACCTCTATAACTTTGTTTAGTCATCATATTGAATCTTGTAGTGTATATATCATGTAAAGCTTCTACAGGAGGTGATTGTTTATCATTCTCATGAGTAACGGTTGTATAAGGTGGAATAATAGGTTTTGAAGAATTTTCTTTACCCTTTCCTTTAATATCATGATGATTCGGAGAAGGTAAATCAAAGAAGTCTTGCACATCTGCATCCTGAACTATAGCTTGAATCCCATCATATGTTTGGGAAGGTCTAGGATTGACAGATGGAGAATTAGGCATCGGATTAGGAATAGGAAGGTTAGGAATCAAATTAAGAATGATAGGATTATGATTAGGAAGATGAGGAGATGGTGTATCATCTAAAAAATTCTTCACATAATCCAAAAGAGTAATAAGGCTACCACATAAATTTATAATGAAATTTTTGAAAGTAGGAAGACTAGTATCAGTCAATTTCACAAAAGCATAGGCAAGTGCAAAATGAAGGGTCATCAACATAATGAAGTGAATGATACTCTCATAAACATCATAGGTATGGTAAAGAGATGCTAAGAGAAGGGTAATAAATAACATAATCACACACCAAAGCATCTTAACAATCTTCATAGTAAGTGAAATGCAAGAAATATTTTTTGATTTTTTTGAATATATAGATTTTTTTGTATTTTTGAATTAAAATGCAAGAGCATAAAAGAAACCTAATCTTGATGCAAGAAAAGAAAAGACCTAAGACCAAAAAGAAGGAATTGTCTAAAATAATACAAAAGGATATCTAACACAATAGGACATCTAAATCTACAAAAGATAGGGGGTAAGTTTGTCGGGTTCACCAAAATGAATAGAATTAATAATGGATTGGATAAATGGATAAATAGGGTGTGAAATATACGTGATGGAAAATGTTATGGACATACAAACTAAATAAAAAAGGAATACTTGTCTTGAAAGGAGGTTAATGCAGGAATACTTATCCATGATTGTATGCTTGGAATCCACCTTGAGGGAAGAATGAATAGATCTTGAAGATGAACAAAGGATCTTAAAGGAAGATCACACCATCATGATGGATAGATCTAGGGTTTGAATGATGAATCTTGAATGCTTGAACGAAATCCCTTCAAAGGCTTGAATACTTGAATCCTTGATCTCCAATGGAGAACTTGAATGACTAAATGGATGATAATAGTTGGAATGCTTCCTTGATTGAGAATGCTTGCTTGATCTTGCTTGAAGGATTTATTTTGGATATCTCCTTGAGAGCTCTTTATGAATAATGGATGAGATGGAGAAAATGAGAGAGGAAGGCTTCTTTTTATAGTGATTTAGGGCACAAACTTCTAGAGAGGCTTGCATTGGAGAATTAAATCCCAATTAACCTTAACCCCTAGAAATGGACCTAGATTAAATGCAATTTAAGAGTTTACCATTCTGAAACCCGAAACAGTCGATCCAGAAGCATGAAAATAAAACTTTCCGAAGCCCGATATCCTAAAACCTCTAAAACTTGAAAAATGAACCCAGGCTCAGGGTCAAGGTTGACTCTGCCCTAGGTCAGAGTCAAGGTCGACTCTACCCTAGGTCAAGGTCGAGGTCGATGTTGACCCAGGTGTTGGTGCCCAAAAATGATGGGTTCACTTTTGGCCAACTAATAGGTATAATGGTAATGCACCACTTATACCTCTACAATTTTGGCTTAATCAAGCCAAGGCTGGTAGGCCTAAATTCTCTTTTGGACAATCAAATTCTCTATGTTGCTCAACTGCATACACAAAACAAAATTCCTCCAAAGGTAGTGAATGATCATTTGAGGAAATAAAAAATCTCCTAATAATCTCTACTCTATAAAACTTGACTAAAATGGATTATACTAAGAACTGAAAAGTAATGCTTTTGAAATAATGATTTAAAGAGCTACAAACTATAAATGAACTAATATAACAGTTTCCAATTAATGATTAGATCAATGTCTTATAAATATTTGGGCTATAGAGTTAGAAAACCTTCAATCCTATGTATGATCAGAGACAGTTTTAAGAGAACTTACTCTTATAAAGTAAGACTATTATTCCATAGGCTTCCTCTTGATTCACAATTCAAATCAATTTACACAACTAATCTTATCAAGTTTAACTCAAATTAAGAGACCGATAAGAACAATGAGAGGTTCAAAGACCATACAATTGATACTCGAGTTGTATATATTGATTTTAAATTATGATACTCAGGGAATTCAACACAGTGAAACACTCTATTTAATAGAATATCCAAAAGATTAATTGAAAAAATATAACTTATAATCACAAATAAAAAGAAGAGCACTTATCTTTATTAATGTTGAAAAAATAGTACATTAGAGTTCATATTATAGTTGTGATCGAATTATATCTTATGAAAATCTATCTTGTATTGTCTTCCCTCTTTACATTTTACATTAAGTATATATACATGTTTGAGTGGCTTTCACACCTCTTTAAGGTGAAAAGACACACCCTTATTGCAAATTATTTTGAAAAATGATAAACTAAAAAATAACTACCTATCTTTCGGATTTGGGTCTAGTTGAAAAACCAAAACACCTCGTGGAAAGCTAAGATTTATATTGGAGATAGGAAATTTGATTTCCAGAACTGGGTCTTTTTTAGATTTTTAAAATTTGACCATCTTTAGCCTCAGTCAGCATCATCTTTGAAGCAGGTTGAAATTTCAACATTTTTTGAAAGCTTTGATCACATAATTTTGATTGTTCTTGTCATAGAGCTTCCTTTCTTAATACCTCAACTTTTAATTGAAAATTAAAATAATTTTTTATCCCATTTCATGTACTCCATCATTAATTATTTGGCATGGAAATTAAGAGGCCATTTTTTAGGGTTTTATCACTATATAGGACTCCAAATTTTGCCCAAATTTTAGAGCTCCAATAGGCTCTTTCTGGGGATGTATGCTTCATGTGAGCATAGAGAGATTCCAACTATCTCTGGAGAAGCAGACCCAGTATCCATACTTAATCTGATGCGAAGTAAAATTAGGTTGCCTCAGGCCCCCCAAAATTGAATATTGATCTTTTCCTCTATCAAACACTTGATTTTGATCATGCAATAACTCCCTCCTCGTTGCATTGGGTGCATCTTCCTTATGGATAATTCGCATTGTTTCATCGATGTGGTCCTTGGTATTTGGCCTTTGTTTTGTCTTTGATGAATCATTAAGTGCATCATGATTCTTTCTGAGTGGAGGATCTCTATGCATTAGACCAATTATATCAAAATAAAATTTCTTTACTTGGACAAATTCTTGCTCATAATTTGCTTTGTCTTTATACTCCATATGTTGTTTCTCATCATAAAATAATTTTGAGGGTAAATCATATTTAGGAGATATTACTGTACTTTTATCAAGAATCTAATTATATAGGATATTTGGAAAACTTTTAGCACTATTCCTCAACACATTCTCCTCATTATCCCTGGCTAATACCATCTTATCTTCACATGTTTGGTATACCTTCGGCTCAAAGGATAAACTAATAGATATCTCACCCTCTGAATTCACTTCATGAGTTTCATCAACTTTAAAATTAGGACTTTTATCTTCATTATGATGCTGATGGATTCCATTGCATAAAGGATCCTCTTCAAACAATGGATTCGATAACATAGAGAAATCAGACATATCTTCATCTACTTCCTCTTCAAACAATGGATTTAGGAACATAGAGAATTCAGGCATACATTCATGAGAATTGTCATTTGGATCATCAAGTTTTTCATCAACAAGACTAACATCTTCATTGACATTATCTATTGAAACTTCCTCCTATTCATGCAGTTCTATTTCATCTCCACAATTTGATTTCTCTTGAATATGGGCTGATCCTTCTACCTCCTTACCATGGTGGATTGAGAAAAAAATTGGACCATTCTTCTCAGTGTGTCTTCGGTATTCTATGTCTAATAAAGTTAAAATTTCTCTTGTACTGAGAAGGTTTTCTTCCTCATCATCATGGTCATTGATACATGTTTCCATACACATCTCATCATGTACAAATTCTTCTTCAGTCTGATCCAAATTTTTATCCTCTATGTGATCACAAGTATTATTATGGTTCTCATGAATGTATGCTTCTTTATCTTCTGTATGACTAGTGCATTCATCTTCCTCACCAAGATAATCATCAAGCACAAGGCCTTGTTCAATCTGAGCAATAGCCTCCATTTTTTTGTCTTCATCATCTTCTTCTAATATATGCATAAGGAGCTTTATAGAAGGATCATCTGATGTAATTCCCAATTTTTTGACCTTTCTCATGATTTATTTTTGTGAAGCCATAATGTTTGAAGGCATTTCTTGAAGAATGTCCAACGTTCTTATCAGTAAATGTGCAGAAGACTCCCCTTCAAATCTCTTCAAGCCAAAAAATGCATCAAGTGGAGACATGTAAGAGTCCTCTTCCATATTGTGATCTTAAATCTTGTTCTGTTCATAATGCATATCATCTTCACTTGCATCATGAAACATATCAAGAAATTATTTCTCAAACTCTCTCCATGATGATATACTTTGTTCAGGTGTCATACTAAAAAGTAAACCTACATGATCGGTCAATGATCTTACAAATAGTTTCATAATCACATCTTCTACGTAGATATGACAATCTAGAATAAATTTACAAAATGCCTGCAAATGCTCCATTGGTGATTCTGATCCATCTCCAGAAAATTTTGGAACATATTTTTTTATTTTAAGAGGAAAATATTTTTGACCACTAGGGATGTTATCAAAACTCAATGGTCTATATACTTCAATAATAAATTTTGGTCTTGGGTAACAAAAGATTGATACTTTATGTGAGTATGTATTTTGGTACATATTGAATATTTAAATTTGGAGTAACTTTTTTCTTTATATATTAGGTTCTTTTCAATAGTCACCACCTCTTTAAAGAGGAAAACTTTACTTATATCTTTCTAGGTTTTCTCCCTTAGTAGAGTCACTAACTGAAATGTTTTGTTAAATAGAGTCGCCACCTCATTTGAGGAATGTCTTGCTTCTAGGTTCTTTCTTCCAATAGAGTGTGCTTCCAAAAAAACTAATATAACTACTTTTTGATTTTGATCTACAAAATCTAAAATTCTAGGTAATTTCACAATATACATTGTGAGCAACTCTCCCCAGTAGAGTCGCTAATTTGTTGGTGCCCAAAAATGATGGATTCACTTTTGGCCAACTGACAGGTATAATGGTAATGCACCACTTATACCTCTGCAATTTTGGCTTAATCAAGTCAAGGCTGGTAGGCCTAAATTCTCTTTTAGACTATCAAATTCTCTGTGTTGCTGATCTGCATACACAAAACAAAGTTCCTCCAAAGGTAGTGAATGATCTTTTGAGGAAATCACAAATCTCCTAATAATCTCTACTCTATAAAACTTGACTAAAATGGATTATACTAAGGACTAAAAAGTAATGCTTTTGAAATAATGATTTAAAGATCTACAAACTATAAATGAACTAATATAATAGTTTCCAATTGTACACACTAAATAGTGCACTTCTCTAAGTCATTACATCCAAGGGAATCCATGAATGGGAAACTTTGAGAAAGCGACGTAGAGCTCCCTAGGCATGGAGTCACAAGGATGTTGATGGTGCTCTCAGCTAGAGCTATTGAAGGATGCAACCTTGATAGTGTGGACAAGGCTTTTGAGGGTACCTAGTTTGGAAAATTTTAAGCCAAACAAAGATTAGATGTTAGTCTAGCATGAGATCAATAAAAAATAAGTAAAACTCTAAACTAAGCCACCTCAGATTGAGCGAAAACAGGTGTACCCAAGCACTGTTTGATTTGCTCTTGCTTAAGGGGATGTGGGTGTGCTCTCTAAGCACTTAGAGCATGTTCCTTATGCATTTTAGGATGGATTGAGATCCATGAAAACCCTAAAAAATGGCACAAAACAGGTATAGAACACCTGATTTGCCCCTAAGGCCTCAAGGATCAAATGATGCTGAAATGAAGATTAAGCTACATGATGTTTATGCTAAGATTGATTTTAAGCCAAATAGAGATGTGATGATGATGATATGCTATGCAAAATGAGGAAATAAACTATGTTAATCCATTATTACTAAATTAGGATGAGCTAAAATGCTTAAAAGTAAGCTAGATTAAGATGATTATGCTAAGTCTAGAGCTAAATGGGCATGATAACAATGCTTGAAATGAAAGGTGAATGGTTTTTTTTGCTCTTGGAAATGAGAAGCATTTATAGAATTTGAGAAGGAGGAATGAGTGGCCAAGATCAAAATCCTTAAGAGAGGCCAAGATTTATTCAAAGGGGAGCACATGGATTGTGCTAGTTCAGGGCCACCTCCTTGTGACAAGTGTCACAAGGGCATTGGTTGAAAGATGGGAGGGATGTGCACAATTTGGGAAATGTGCCTAAAGTTAAAGGGTGTAAGAAAGGGGTGAGGGGCTTCTTAAATGCATGATAAATGCATGTAAGAGGGATAAGGAGGCCTTCAATGCACTTAATGTATGTAAGAGAAGTCTCTAGAAGTTTGTTGACTTTGGGTTAAGCTTAGGAATTGGCTAACCTTGGTTAGGAAATGTGACAGGATTAGGGGGGATTAGGATTAGGACTTTCTAGAAGAGTCTAGAATTTCTTTATGATAAACATGGTTTTTAGGAAATAAATAAAGATTTATTTATTTCCATGGTTTAGGTTTGAGAACATTTATTAAAAGTGAATTTAATAAATATGAGGAATAAATATTTAATCTTAATTAAATATTTTGAGTTGGGATTAGGGTTAGGAAATGATGGGATTAGTCTTTAATCGAAATTAAAAAAGGATTAGAAGATTCTGGAAGAGGTTAGTGGTCTTAAGAAAATTGGCCAAGTTTTAGGCAAAAAATAAATAAATTATTTATGTTGGGATTTTTTGTCAATTTTATTAATTAAATAATTAATAAATAAGGAGATAATGTTTAAATAAGATTTAAACATTTTTGGGAGGGATTTCTTAATTAAATATTTTTAATTAAGATAAAGAGATTTAATGACATAAAAATAAATAAATAAATAAAATAATTAATTAATTAATAAATGATGATGTCATCAAAATTTTTTCATAAAATAAAAATATTTTATTTTCTAAAGAATTTTTAGGTGTCTACATTTTGCCCCTCTTTGATGTGATGCCGCAAGTGGCATGGCGTCAAAGATAAGAAAATAAGATGCCCAAGGCTAGAATTTAGAAGAATGATGGGTTGTGCCCCCTCGAGAAAATAACGCAAGGAGTAAACGTTGTAAAATTTTCTTGAAAGGAAACAAAGGAGGAAGGACCTAGGAAGAAGGGGAGATAAATAACCAAGCTTCCAAGAGCAAAGATGGGTGAATGCAAGATGAGATGGAATGCAAAATGCAGGATGTTGCTACATGAGAGATGCAAGATGCAAGATGCAAGGGTTTTGGGGAAGCTCCAAGTGCAAATGTGGAGAGCACAACCTAGTTTAATATAGCAATGCTAGAGACCTGCCAAGGATACTGGGATCATGAGGCCTTGTCACCAGTGTTGCATAAGACTGACGCTAAAAAGACACGTAGCGTTGCTCCAGCATCACACATGAAACTCGAAGGAGGCATGGTGGAAATGATGCTGAAGAAACCCCAAACACACAATTGACTCACAGACAGAAGCAAAAGATCAAAAGACCTTGCCCTAGATTGTCCTCATTCACTGCACACCATGATATAAAGGATCGTGGTGACTTTGAGTAGAGATCAATGAGAAGCCGTAAAAGATTAACAAGATCCAAAGGATAAAATTCTAGACCAAAATAAGAACTCCAAAAAGACATCCTTTGCCAAGGAGAGAGATGTGATTTGATTGATGGCGGGAAGATTGGTCTGAACCTGTGGAAAGATGTATAGACACAGACCTAGTGTGCTTGGTGGAAGATTGGGTCGGATAGGAAGGATACAACTGAGGGGACCCGTGATTAGGCTTAGGTTAGACAAAACAGAAGCATACATCTGTGCGGACCCGATGTTGATGGGGAGAATGTTGTGTTGCTGATTGGCAAATGATGAAGTTCAAAGATAGTCACAGTGATCAAGGATAGTCGACAATTGATGTTGCTGAAGTACAAGGCTAGGTAGGACAAGATGTGATGATCAAATGCTACTGCAGGACTGACAAGGACTATGTACAACAAGACACAAGGATATGTACAATGGACGGGAAAAGAAATATACAATGGATATGTACAAAAGCTCAAGATTGGGGATAGGAAGATCTCACTATACAGGATATAGTACAAGAAGGATGGTGCTATACAGGATATACATGATATGGTACAAGATATGTGTAGGTAGGATTGTAGATTTGCTGGAGGATTATGAAAAAGAGGAATGCTGGGGGATGGTAGATGGGGATGGGTGAAAAAGGATTGAGATGTTGGGATGGGGGGGATGAAAGTTTGATAGATAATGATTCGGTCCACTATGTATGGCACCTGTTTGCCAGGTTTTCACCAACATACTTGTCCAAGGTGCTTGAATTGCCAAGTTTTCACCATTGGACGATTGTTTTTCTTTTTCTTTTTCTTTTTCTTTGCGCTTTTTTACTTTTTTTGTATTTTTTTGCTTTTTCAATTTTTATGGATTTTCTGAATATGTAGATCTGGTTCAGGCATAGAACCTCTTCAAATGTATGATGTTGATTGGATCATTCAAAGGCTCACCTTTTGGTGTAGATAACTGATAAGCTCTAGAGCCAAAGCATCCTATGACAACATAGGGACCCAACCAAGTAGGCTCAAACTTGCCTTTCTTTTCTCTGTTTGCTTGGACTTTCTGATTTTCTTTGAGGACCATGTCATCGACCTAAAATTGTCTGGGATGGACCTTCTTGTTATAACTCCTTTTGAGTCGATTCTGCTATGCAACTAGGTGATCATAGGCTTGTTGTCTCGTTTCATCTAATAGGTCTAGCTATGTGAGATGGGCCACACGATAGTCTTCATCGGTGGTGTAGTTCTTCATGGAGACTCGCAATGATGCGAGCTTGACCTCGATCGATAGAATGACTTTGACACCATATACAAGGGAATATGGGGTGGTGCTTGTGGGAGTGCGATAAGAAGTACAGTAGGCCCAAAGGGCGGGATTGATTTGGAGGTGCCAGTCACGACCAGAATCATTGACAACCTTCTTGAGGATTTTCAGGATAGTTTTGTTGGTTGCCTCAGCTTGGCCATTTCCTTGAGGGAAATATGGACTGGAGAAATGGTGATGGATGTGGAGTTTAGCACACAGATCATTCACATGCTAGTTTTCAAAAGGTGTGCCATGGTCAGTGAAGATGGTAGATGGTATGCCAAAGCAACAAATGATTTGGTAAAGGATGAACTTGGATATTTGGATGCCAGTAGTGAGGGTGAGCGGGATTGCTTCAACCCATTTGGTGAAGTACTCTATGGTAGTGATTATGTACTTGTATCCATCCGAGGAAAGGGGAGTGATTAAGTCGACAAGGTCAAAGCCCCAACATGAAAATGGCCAAGGTGGCGCAATGGGCTGCAAATCTTGTGTTGGTGCATGAATCAAACTTGCATGCTTCTGACATGGTAAACATTTTCTAAGAAACTCACAAGCATCATGTTCCATGGTTGGACAATAATACCCAACTTGAAGCAACTGCTTAGCTAGAACCATGCCACTCGTGTAGGCACCGCCAATTCCAGTGTGGACCTCTTGTAAAGCTAGGATGGCCTCGTTTGAATCTAAACACCTAGAGAGGATATTGTGATACCCTCGATGATAAAGGGTGTTGGCTACAAGAGTGTAGTGGGAAGCTCTCCGAATAAGGTTTTGACATTGGTTATTGGTGAGATGGGGAGATATGATATCATTCTTTAGATATGCATGGATGTTGTGGTACCATGGGGAGTGGGGACCAACCAAGACACACACCATTTCTGCATCGGCATTCTCATAAGCTGGTGTATGTAGCTATTCGATTAGGAATTCATACTGCGATGCATCGTGTGGAATTTCTAACAAGGACCCAATAGTTGCCATTGCGTCTGCTGCTTTGTTCTGAAGTCTAGGTATCTATGTGAATTGTAGATTTAGGAAATGCTCTTTCAATCTATCCACGAGTTCTTTGTAAGGTAATAGCTTATCATCCTTTGTTTGATATTCATATAGGACTTCCTTGATAATGAGCTGTGAATCGCCGAACACTTGCAGTTTTGTGATATTCCATTGAATGGCTATTTTGAGACCTAAGATGAGTGCCTCATATTCTACAATGTTGCTGGTACATGAAAATCCCAACTTGAATGACTTTGGGATGTAGTCACCTTGAGGAGTGATGAATAGGATTCCTGCCCCTGATCCATGTGATGTGTAGGAGCCATCAAATTATAGTTTCCACATGGGTTGTTCTTCGATCATACATAAGTGTTCATCAAGGAATTCCATGATTAGTGGATAAGCATCCACTAGTGGTGCTTCTGCTAGCTAATCGACAATGACTTTCCCTTTGATTGCTTTCCGATCTATGTACTGGATGTCAAACTCGCTGAGTATCATGACCCATTTTGCCATACGGCCTATGAGAGTTGTCTTTGATAGTAGATATTTGAGGGGGTTCACCTTTGAAATGAGCCTGATTGTGTGACTAAGCATGTAATGTCTAAGCTTTTGAGTGGAAAAGACCACTGCAAGGCATGCTTTTTCCATGGGTGAGTAATTAAGCTCATAGCCAACAAGAGTTCAACTAATGTAGTAGATGGCTCTCTCTTTGTTTCCATCATCATGCTAAGCTAGGAGTGCCCCCACTGCTGTAGTGGTTGTCGAGATGTAGAGTATGAGAGGGCATCCTGGAACTGGTGGTACTAGGATTGGAGAATTAGCTAGATACTCCTTGAGCTTATCAAAGCTTCTCTGACATATGGGATCCCATTTGAAGCTTGTGTCTTTGCATAAGAGATGCGTGAAAGGTTGGCACTTGTCTACCAGCTGAGAAATGAACCGATGCACTGATTGAAGCTTTCCTTGTGGGCTTTTGAGCTATCTGAGTGTTCTTGGGGGAGGCATTTCTATTATTGCTTTGACCTTTTTAGGGTCAATCTCTATGCCTCTTCATGATACCATGAAACCTAGGAGCTTTCCAGATGTAATACCAAAGACACATTTCTTTGGATTGAGTCGTAACCCATAGTGTTGCAGGCGATCAAACACACTCTCAAGAATGTCAAGGTGTTCATGGCGTGTTTTTTATTTTGCAAGAATATCATCCACATAGTCCTCTAGAATCTTGTGGATCATGTCATGGAAGATTGCTGTCATCGCTCTCTGATATGTGGCTCCTGCATTCTTTAGACCAAAGAGCATCATGTTATAACAAAAGGTACCCCATGGAGTGGTGAATGCTATTTTGTGTTGGTCTTCTACTGCTATATGAATCTGATTGTATCCAGAGAAACCATCCATTAGTGACAACATTTCATGGCCCGCTGTAAGATCTACGATCATGTCTATGTGAGGTAGCGGGAAATCATCTTTAGGACATGCCTTGTTTAGGTCCTTGAAATCTATACAAATTCAGATGTTGCCGGAAGGCTTTGTGACAAGTACCATGTTGTAGATCCAATCTGAGTAATCTATAGCTCTGATAATCTTTGCATCCAGGAGCTTTTGTAGTTCTGATTTTACCAATAGAGCTACTTTGGGATGCATTTTGTGTAGCTTCTACTTTACTGGCTTAAAATTGGGGTCTACAGCTAGATGATGAACAACAAGTTTAGGATCAAGTCTAGGCATGTGTGCGTATGACCATGCAAAGTTCATAGTAGCTTCTTGATGTAGCGTGGTGAAAGCCATTTCTTCACCTTCTGTCATGTTAGCTGCAATGTAGGTGATCCTCGGACATTTCTCTGTACCTAAGTTGACTGGCTTGGTTTCTTCTATGATGATAGGTGACTGCTCAGGTCTATAATCCTGGATGGGAGAAAGAGGCAAGTCTTCATCTTCTAGCGCCTGAATTGCCAAGTTTTCACTAGAAGATACGCTCTTTATTTTTACTTTTTTGGAATTAGAATGTGCCCCAGAAGGGTTTTCACATAAGGACTCATGTTTTACTCTTTCTATTTCTCTTTTGCAACTAAAGCTTGCCTCCTCTTCGAAGTATACTTCTGGGTCAAGCTTATAGATGTGAGTTGACTCTGAATCCTAAACTGAGTGTGGGCCTGATGCCCCCATGAATTCTAGGAGTGCTTCTGTGCTTTGGAACTCATCGATGTGTGCAATGCTTGGTTGGTCCCAGTCTATGAGTTGAGGGTGAATGAGGGGAAGTTCTATGAGATTGATGGAAAGTTGTCGGAGGACAGAAGTCCCCAGGAGGGTGTCATCATCAAAGATATCATCGTAGGATCTGATTTCTTTCTCTTCAGGCATGTCTTCGATCTCTATGAGGTCATCCTGGATTTTTAAGAGGGGAATGCTAGTCATGTTGGTGCCTCCAGTTGCGGTATTGGGCTCTTGTATATGTAGGTGAGGGGTATTAAAGCCAAGACCCTGATGTTGTGGGTTTTTGGATGCTGTAATTGGGTCTTTGCTTCCACCTTCTTATGGTCCTAGACCACCACCTTGGTAGTTCCATTGCTCAGTAGTGTACTTGTGTGATTTTGGGTATTTATCTTTGAGGTAGCCAAGAAGTTGAGTGTCAAGTGGTGGGGGATCTTTGTACAACCACCTATGAATGTCAGGATCCATTTCTTGACTGTTTAATGTGCCATGGGATTCAAAAGTCATAGGTCCCATTATCTTGATTTCATGATGCTCTTCAATAGGCTTGCTTTGGTGATTCGGGCTCCCTTGAGTATGTGGATCAAGCGGGAGGGCCCCTACGACAAATGTATCATTTAGGCTATATTCACCACAACACTGGTTATCGATCTTGACAGAAGAAAGGGTGGAGGTGAGGATGGTTTCTGGATCGCAATGGGATCGGGATGAACTAGCAATAGAAGTACCAATGTCAGTTCTAGGACAATGAGTGGAGTGAGGGAATGATGCTTCCATCGCACGATAGTATGCGAAGGGTTGGGTGTCAGCATGGATGGTAACCTCAGTGCCTTGATGTGAAAATTTGATGCACTGATGGTAATTAGATGGTACAACCTTAATGGAATGAATCCATGGTCGGCCTAGGAGGATATTAAATAGTAGGTCAAGATCAACATCATGGGAAATAGTATCCTGTGTTGCTGGGCCTAGCTGAATGGGAAGAGTAATGGTACCTTTAGAAGTACACTCCAAATTATCATTGGCTTTGATAGTGATTACTTCATGTGCTATATCAGCTTGGGTGAACCCAATCTACTGAATGAATTTCAAAGTACACAAGTTCAGGGTTGAGCCATTATCTATTAAGAACCATTTGATGGCAAAGTCTCTAACCATGACAGTGATACAGAGAGGGAGAGTATGGTCAGGTGCAACATCTGGCATGTCAGATGGTTTGAAGGATAAAGCACAGGTTATGGATAGATGTCCCACAAGGGTCTCAAACTGGGTGGTGTTAATGTCTGTGGGGACATGTCCTTTGAGAGCTCGGTCAAGGATCTCCTGATGGAGAGGTGAAGTGCGGAGAAGGTCCAAGATGGATATTTGGGCTGGTGTGTTCCCAAGATGTTCTATGAGGTTATATTGTGCATTGTGTGCATTATGTGCTGGCCTTGGATGGGCACCAACAACAGTTATGCGACCTCTACGGGTGGTAACAACACATTGACTGTCTACTCCTCTGACATGGATGGTATTGACTATGGGCTCAACTTGGTTTATACATCCAACAATATTTTCATAATTGATATAGGCAGTAGTGTGATCTTCTTTCTTGACTTTGCCATGATTCTGGGGATGATTGGCTTTAGTTTGGTTGTTCCCAGCATTGTGTTGTGGGAACACATTCTGATAAATTTGTAAGTTGGCATTTGGCGAGGCTTGAGCGGGTGTATCTACTTGAATCTCTTTTTGATCAATGAGATCTTAAATATAGTTTTTGAGTCTCATACACTTCAGAGTAGTGTGTCCTTTGACACGATGATAATCATAGTATTCATGATCTTTGTACCAATCGGGCTTGGGAGTGGTATCATCAACTGGCTGAATTGGTGGATATGTAATCAAGTTGGCTTTGGCCATTCGATGAAATATAATATCCAAAGGTTCACCCAGCGGTGTGAAGGTCTTCTTTGGATAATTCTGATCTCTGGGTTTGTTCTACTTGGGAGTAATATTGATGGCATTGACTTGATTGTTTGGATTACCTTGATAAGCTTGATGGGCTGGTTGCTGATAATTCTATTGATTATTCTGAGAATGATATTGTTGGGTGGGTTTGTTGATGGACTTGAGGAGGTTGCTGATGGATGGGCACTTGTTTTTGTTGGTATGCAGGGGTTGATGGAGGACTAGCCACATTAAATTGGACATGCTTGGTATTAGTGGCTCCATCAATAACAACATTTTTGTTATGATTCTAGTAACGAGATTTATCATTGCTGGGTTTTTGGGCATCATTTTTGATGTGTCAGATTGTGCCTTCATCTAGGACAGCCTTTTCAATACCTATCCCCTTGCTCTTGATATCTTGATAGGTTTGGAGACAATTCATCCTCATGAAATGGGATAGCTTAGGATGTAGATTATCAATGAAGATTTTGGTCAAATGCTTTTCAGGTGGCTAGTATGATAACCTGGTAGTAAGGTTCTGCCATCGTTGCAAGTATTCTGCTAGGCTTTCTCCATCTTTCTATTTTGAGTTGTAGAAATCTAACAAGGTTAGCTCATTCTCAACATTGTGGGCATAGTGGGCACTGAACTTCTCAGAAAGTTCAGCAAAGGTTGTGATAGTCCCACAGGGTATTTTGTAGAACCATTCAATAGCAGTTCCTCCCAAGCTTTTGGGGAATAAGCGTAAGGGATAGTTATCATTGTAAGCCACTTCTTGGCACACCATATAGAATAATTTAATATGATTAACTTGATCTCCTTTCCCTCGATATTTATCAAAATTAGGTGTCTCAAAGTGCTTGGGGAAAGGTATAGCGGCAATCGACTGGTCAAACGGATAAGGACACACCTTCTCAAACTTGTAAGTTTTGTTCTCAGTACTGGTTTGAAGCTCTTTAAGAGCATTTTCATGGCTTCCCACTCAGCATTGATTGGTGTTTGAGCAGGTATTCCCATTTGAGGTGGGTATTATTGAGTGGGATATGGAGATGGCCCAGCGGGATAGGTAGATTAGAGTGGACTTTAGAGTGATGTTTGCTAGGGATATTGTTGATGCAGCACAGGGGGATATTGTAGTGGTGGATATGAGACTGCTTGCTGGTGTTTTGGGATGACTAGGTCTTGCTGCTGTGACTGATAGGAGGAAACTTGTTGTTGTTGGGGAATGATGGGGGTTTGTTGCTGTGACTGAAAGTATGGTTGCTATGGGGGTGGCTAGTGGAATGATGCAGCTTGTTGGTAAGATGGTCCTTGTTGAACTTGGCTCTGTGGTTGACCGATATAAGTCGGGTGCATTCCCATATTGCTTAAGGGTGGAACTGATGTAGGGAAGCTTGAAGCAAAGGGTGGTTGTTCAAGATGACTTGTGAAATGGGAGGAACTTTGCTGTTGAGGTGGAGGAATTTGCTAAAAAGCACCGGGTGTTGGGAATGGATAGCTTGTGAAGGATGAAGTTGGTGGAGGTTGAGATGGTTGTTGTTGTGCTGCTTGTGAGAAGGTGGCTTGTTGGTTTGCAAATACGGATGTAGGAGAGTGAGTTGGTATTCAAAAAGCTTTCATGTCTTCTTGAGTGAGACCCCAACGAGGACCAGTGTGAGGTGGGAATTATGTTGCAATGGATGCCGGGAAGGTAGATGTGATGGGAGTTTGGGACATGAATGGTGGTTTTGAAAAACCCATGGAAGGCATTCCTGTGGTGAAGGCATTTTGTTGGGCTTGTGCCTGGGTAGATGCTTGTTGGGGGGGGAATGAAGAGAATGCTTGTGTTCCCCATGAAAAGGGTGATGTTGATGCGGAAGCTTGCTAGGTATGAAAGGGGAGTAGTTGCGCTGCCCCCGAAATAGATGATGCTGATGTGGAGGCTTGTTGGGAGAAAGAGGGAAATGATTGCATTGACACTGGAAAAGATGGTATGGATGCGGAAGCTTGTGGAGTGAAAGGGAAAGATGATTACGTCCCTCCTGGCATAAAAGGTGTGGATGTGGAAGCTTGTGAAGAGAAGGGGAAGGATGATTGCATCCCTCCAGAAGTGAAAGGTGTTGTTTGGCCTATGGAAGATGGCGGGACTTCTTATGTAAAGGTTTGTGTGAGAGGTTGGAGTTGATTCTGGCACACGCATTGGATTTGTGCAAGAGCTTGAGCAGCCATGGTGGATGATGAAGTACCTGTGATAGGGAATGGAGTAGATGGTGTTATAGCTTGTGTTACAGGACTGGCAAAGCTTCCTTGTAAAAGAAGAGGAATGGTGGAGGTTGCTTGAGATGTTTGCAAGGTTGGATCAAGAAATGGTTGGATGAATGGAGAGTATACTTGTGTTGGGATTTGGATAGTGCTTATGGGAATGCAAGGATGGAGATATGGTGGAATGGAAGTCTGCGCTTGTGCAAAGTTAGTGAACATTCTTTTTTGGTTTTGGGTCATGAGTGCATTGACTATTGGTGGATTCTTTGGATGATTCACAAATGTTTCTATTGCCAGAGGAGCTGAGGGGATATTGGGATCATCCCATGTATTTCTAGTTTGTATTTGGGGATCATAGGCTATGATTGCACTGGTTAAAATGTTGGGATCAGATGAACTGGTGATTGGATAAGGATTCATGTTCCTTCTTTTTTTAGATCCGAATCTTGTCTCGACAGGCATGGAGATGCAGATGATTAGATGGATGCAAGATGTTTCCTAAAAGACTCTAAAGGATGATGGATGCAAGCTTAAGGAACTTCTAAGGATGATGAATTTCTAGAATGCGATGCAAGGATTGGTGAAATGCTTGGATTTGGATCAAGGATGGTGGAAGATTGATGGGAGATGGTGACAGATTGGTAAAAAAGCTTGGCGATGATGGAGGCTTGATGGGATGCTCTGATTTGGGTTAAGATTGGGTGGAGGATTGGTGGGATGTTGGTGGAAGATTACTAAGTGTCAACAATGAGCTGTTGTTTTTCCCGATGGAGGATCAGTGGTAGGATTTGGCCAACCTAGGATAGACTAATGATCTTGGGTCAACTGGATTCTTATCAATTCAAGCCAATCTCTTGCTTGAGATGATGAGGCTATGCAAGGACAAGTTGGATTTCCTTTAGACAATGCTCTGTCAAAAAGGGGATGATTTCTAATTTGGGATAAGGGATGGAAACAACTCAAAGGTTTTGATCACTAAGTATTTGTGGATTTGGATCTCTGGATTTGGCGCAAAAGGTTGGTGAGTTCTGATTTGGATATTGGATGCTGGATTTGGATCAAGGATTTGGAATTCTGATTGTGGATTGCTGATGGAAAGATGGTGAAGGATGATGGAACAATGCTTTCTCTAAAAAGATGATGCAAATGCAATTGAGATGGATGATCTATGATGATGCTAGGAAGATGATGATGAATGCAACTAAAGACTCTAGAATGCAACTAAGGATTTGATGATGATGCAGGGATGAAACTAGGATGAGACTAGGATGGAGGACTGCCCAGATAGGATTTTGAGATCTGAAGGTAGGATGGACATGTGATGGATCCTATCTAATCTTCTGTTTCAAGACTGATGTAGCGATGGTTCACTCAGAATCGGTAGGCAAACTTTTTGACTCTTGTGTTATAGCCAATTTTATCAAGCTTTTCTTGATATTTTTCCTCTGCTTGGGTTGCTTGGATAGAGGATTGATGGCTCTTAAGGTTTCTTTCTGCAACTTTCTTGTCTTGATAAGCTTTGGATTTGGGCAACTTAGCTTTCGGATGTTTGATCAAATTTGGCATAACTTGGAGAAATTCTGATAAGTTGGTTTGAGACAAAAAAGGTTCTTTGAATATCTGATTCCAAGGGTTTCTCTGCAAAATGTTCTGAGTATCTTAAACTAGGTTTGTTGATCAATTTGATGTTTCCCAATGGAAAACGATAGATTTCAACAAAGATTTTCGGAAAAGCAATCTCCACAAGGGACAAAGCAACCTTGTGGGATACAAACAAGATAACTGACTCTAATAAAGCTTTGAAAGTGTATGTTCCAACAATGTTTTCACGGAGTATTGACTGTCAAGTACTTCAAACAGATCTACCTAAGGAAGGTGAGTATCAAAATCGCTTGCCCACAGCTTGGTACCCCCTAGAAGGGAATACAAATGGTGAGTAATCTTGAGGCGACCCGGTAAACCCCTTGGAATCGGTCCTTGCACAAGGATTTTGATACTTTCAGATGTAGATAGGGTAGCCTCTATTTTATCAAGTTTTTAATAGTTCCATGGAGTCTCCATACCCAGTTATGCTGACCGCTTGTGACTCACTTAAGAGGCTAGCCAACAACGCTGGGGGAGGAATATTTACCTGTCCCCGGACATTTGCATTTGGCACAAAACTCCTGTGGATTAAGAGATATAAGTGAGTATTTTTTGCCTTCACTTTATTTATATATCGGCCGGGGGGGATACCTGTTTGAGGTCATTCTCTGAGGAGGAAGCACTTTTTTCCCTGGACAGGCCTCACTAAAAGTAGAACAAGTGAACTTGTTCGAGTCCAAATGTTCCACGTTGCTTACTTTAACAAAAATTTTGCAAGAATTTGGAAAACTCCTAAATGCACATCAAGCAAGTTGTTCTTTTTCCCAAATTGATTAAGTGATGTTTGAATTTGAATAACTAAAGACAAAAGTGTTTAATATTTGATTTTTTCTTCCCCCAAAATGTAAATGATTTGAGCGATTGCAATTTCTTTCCTTCGGGCATTCAAGATTGAGATTTGCGTGTTGATTTAGAACTTTGAAAAGAGGTTTGTTTTATCCTTTAGATCATTCAAGATTGAGTTTGTGCTTTGCTTGAATTGAAAAGGAGGGAATAGAGATGCTTGTTCTTTCCAATTTAGATCATTCAAGATTGTGTTTGATTTTCAAAATGATAATGACTCTTAGGACCTAAATTCTTTTCCTTAGTTTTATTCAAGATTTGTTTGACCTTTGCTTTTTATGAATCTGAGAAAAATTTAAGGCAAAAACACAGTCCACAACGACATTGTCCAGCTAACACGCAATGCTGAAAAATGCACACGCGACACTGAAAAACTCTCAGGCGACAGTGAAATGTTTACAGGGGACAGAGAAATCTACATAGGCGATAGAGAAATGATTCCAGGCAACAATGAAATATTACTAGGCAACAACAAAAAGGTCGCCTAAGCGACAACAAGATAAGCATAGGCGACACTCAAACATGCATAGGTGACACTTAATCAGGCATAGGCGACACTTAAAAATCCATAAGCGATAATGAAACGAGCACAGGCGATAGTGGAAAATGGGCTAAGTGACAGTGAAATGATCTTAGGCGACACTCAAACAAGCCCAGGTGACACTTAAATATGACAGTAAAATTTACCTAGGCGACCATAAAAATTGCACAGGTGACAACGAAATGCGCATAGGCGACACCTAAACATGCAGAGGTGACAATAAAACGTGCATAAGCGACACTTAAACATGCATACGTGACAATGAAATATTTTTTTACAGGCGATAATGAAATGCTGATAGGCGATAATGAAATGGTTACACGCAAGACTTCTGTACGTGAAGGCGTGAGTGTTTATTTTACAGGCGTGATTATTTCCGTTGAAGGTGATAGAAAAGAAGATTAGAGAGAATGGAAGTTATCTAGCACATAAATCTTTAGAACATAGGTGTCGATACAGAGCTCGTAGGCATGATCAAACTGTTTGTAGGCGTGACTGAATTTTGTGTAGGCGATATTTCATTTGTTTCCTGCAAATATGAGAATACAAAGCATGATACAATCAAGTGATTGTGGGTTTGAGGTCCCACCGGGCATGCCAAAATGTGGACAAGGCTTTTGAGGGTACCTGGTTTGGAAAATTTCAAGCCAAACAAAGATTAAATGTTAGTCTAGCATGAGATCAATAAAAATAAGTAAAACTCTAAACTAAGCCACCTCAAATTGAGCTAAAATAGGTGCACCCAAGCACTGTTTGATTTGCTCTTACTTAAGGGGATGTGGGTGTGCTCTCTAAGCACTTGGAGCATGTTCCTTATGCATTTTAGGATGGATTGAGATCCATGAAAACCCTAAAAAATGACACAAAATAGGTATAGAACACTTGATTTTCCCCAAAGGCCTCAAGGATCAAATGATGCTGAAATGAAGATTAAGCTACATGATGTTTATGCTAAGATTGATTTTAAGCCAAATAGAGATGTGATGATGATGATATGCTATGCAAAATGAGGAAATAAACTATGTTAATCCATTATTACTAAATTAGGATGAGCTAAAATGTTTGAAAGTAAGCTAGATTAAGATGATTATGCTAAGTCTAGAGCTAAATGGGCATGATAACAATGCTTGAAATGAAAGGTGAATGGTTTTTTTTGCTTTTGGAAATGAGGAGCATTTATAATATTTGAGGAGGAATGAGTGGCCAGGATCAAAATCTTTAAGAGAGGCCAAGATTCATTCAAAAGGGAGCACATGGATTGTGCTAGTTCAGGGCCACCTCCTTGTGACAAGTGTCACAAGGGCATTGGGTTGAAAGATGGGAGGGATGTGCACAATTTGAGAAATGTGCCTAAAGTCAAAGGGTGTAAGAAAGGGGTGAGGGGCTTCTTAAATGCATGATAAATGCATGTAAGAGGGATAAGGAGGCCTTAAATGCATTTAATGCATGTAAGAGAAGTCTCTAAAAGTTTGTTGACTTTGGGTTAAGCTTGGGAATTGGCTAACCTTGGTTAGGGAATGTGAGAGGATTAGGGGGGATTAGGATTAGGATTAGGACTTTCTACAAGAGTCTAGAATTTCCTTAGGATAAACATGGTTTTTAGGAAATAAATAAAGATTTATTTATTTCCATGGTTTAGGTTTGAGAATATTTATTAAAAGTGAATTTAATAAATATGAGGAATAAATATTTAATCTTAATTAAATATTTTGAGCTGGGATTAGGGTTAGGAAATGATGGGATTAGTCTTTAATCAAAATTAAAGAAGGATTAGAAGATTCTGGAAGAGGTTAGTGGTCTTAAGGAAATTGGCCAAGTTTTGGGCAAAAAATAAATAAATTATTTATTTTGAGATTTTTGGTCAATTTTATTAATTAAATAATTAATAAATAAGGAGATAATGTTTAAATAAGATTTAAACATTTTTGGGAGGGATTTTTTAATTAAATATTTTTAATTAAGATAAAGAGATTTCATTACATAAAAATAAATAAATAAATTAATTAATAAATGATGATGTAATCAAGAATTTTTTAGAAAATAAAAATACTTTATTTTCTAAAAGATTTTAAAGTGTCTACAGCTAGTAAACCACACAATGAGAGATTCAAAGAGACAAGGGCAAGAATGCCAATATCCTCAAGAATTAAAATGAGAATGCAATGCAATGCAAGTTATGCTAAGAATGAAGATGGAAGCTAAGCTATGAAAAGAAAGTATTACAAACCCTTGCTAATTAAGCTATGTGAGCTAATCTAAAGCATAAAGAAAACAAAGCTAGATGCCATGAAAGCTATGATGTAAGAAATAAAACTAGAATGATAAAATGATCTCCAAAAGCTCCAAAGTTTCTAAGAAATCCTGCAGCATAAGATTAGCATAAAAAGTTGGGGTCTAAGAATGAGAAAAGAGCTCTCCTTTTAAAGGAATTGAAAATGAATGGACTATGGAGATTAAGAGGCAAATAATTTAATCAAGGGTGGAGCATCAAAGAGGAGAAATCCATGTGCACAAATATCTTCCAATGAGAAAATAAGAGTTGACTTTTGTGTCTATATGAGACAAAAAGTTCTTTTCTTCTTTTTATAAAATAAGAATAATGCTTTATTTGTGCAACTTAGGATAAGAGGAAAAGTGGGGCCTTTTTATTTATTAAAAGGGGAGGAAATTCTTTTTAAATAAATAAAGACTTAGGATAAAATGGTTAGCCCAAGGAAAATAATCGAAAATGATAAAATTAAGATTTGATCAAGGAAATTGATATATTTAAAAAATGTTAATTTTTAAAAATCTTGATTCAGGGATTTGATAAATTGCTGAATGGGGGCCCAAAGTCTAGGTGACCATTTTAGGGTGCATACATTTGCCCCTTTTTGACTAATGTGAGATCGATTTGGGATCACAAAACAATCCAGACATGTGTTTGACGGATGAGAACATATCAGGACAAGCATAAGCATAGGCTGACAAAGATAAGCTAAAAGACAAGACCAACACTTGTATAACTAGGTGATAATCAAGTCTCAAATAGAAGATAAGAATCTCAAGCAAAGATAATTGATAAGTTGAATCAAAAATTAAAGCTGATAGGTACTGCCCCCTCAGAATTGAAATTGAAATTAGGTAGAGGAGAACAGGAAATTGATAAACTTCATCAAGTCACTTGAAATCATAATCGAAAGTAAAAGATGATAGGATAACCATCAAGCAATGAAGACATCCCATAGTTTGACTAGGTTTGACTGAGAAAGATATAGGATAAAAATTAAGTCAAACCTCAGAGAGATGAAGCGGATGAAGGTGAATGAAAGACTAGGAGTTTGAAAGAGATGGGGATGAAGAAATGAAAATGCCCCAACAAAAATCAAAGGATTAGGCCTCAAATGGTCAGGCAATTGCGCAAAAAAAAGAAAAAAAATTGGAAATGCAATTTTGACTATCAAGATGAACTCAGATTTTAATTTCGATTCCGAAAATGGATCCAAGACGTCGAAATTAGCTAAGGGTGCAATTTTCACGTAATTTTGAGGTGTTTGGAAAATTAAGTCAAAAAGTTAAAATGCTATAAAAAGGGGTAAAAGGTCATTTTCAAAATCATGTCTTTTAGTGATTTGAGAATCTTCAGAGCTTAGAGAGAGAAAATGGCCTAGCAAGTAGTGATCCCGGTCTACAGGCATTGATTTGAGCGTGCCCGATTGTATAACCAGTGCCCGCAGTATGGTGCCCTGGTATGTTTTCAGAAAAATTTTCTTTGTAGGTCATTTATGAGCATTAATGTCAATTTAAAACATGTTTTTAAAGTTTTTCAAATTTTTCAAATTTTCCTCGTACGAAAAATCGTATGATATTTGCTAACTATTGCACCCTTTGAGGATATCTGTCATGCGATACTTCGTGGGTCAAAATAGTATCGCACTGATATTGAATCCAATATCGTAGGATACCAGATGAAATAACGTGCGACGCTATGTGAATTATTGTAGGCAAAGATACTATCACACTGCTATTGAGAAAAGTATCGCACGATACTTAGTTAAAAAATAGTATTGCACAGTATAGAAAAATGACATGTTTTAATATTTTTGAGCAAAATGACATGGGTCTTGACAATGTTTACTTTTAAGATGTTTTGTACTGATTTTATACATCTATCATGATATGTTCTGACATCTGGTTTGGGTTAAATAGCTTGCAGGAGAACTTTCCTGTTGTGGACAAGGCTTTTGAGAATACCTATTTTTGAAAGACTCAAGCCAAACAAAGATTAGATGTTTAGTCTAGCATGAAATTAATCCAAAATAAATAAAACTTTAAACTAAGCCACCTCAGATTGAGCTTAAACAGGTGCACCCAAGCACTGTTTGATTTTCTCTTGCTTAAGGAGATGTGGGTGTGCTCTCTAAGCACTTCGAGCATGTTCTTTATGTATTTTAAGACAGATTGAGATCCATAAAAATCTCATAAATGACACAAAATAGGTATAGAACACCTGATTTGCCCCTAAGGCCTCAAGGATCAAATGATGCTGAAATGAAGATTAAGCTACAATAATACTTATGCTAAGATTGATTTTAACCAAATAGAGATGTGATGATGATGATATGCTATGTAAAATGAAAAAATAAACTATGTTAATCCATTATTACTAAATTAGGATGAGCTAAAATTCTTGAAAGTAAGTTAGATTAAGATGATTATGCTAAGTCTAGAGCTAAATGGGCATGATAACAATGCTTGAAATGAAAGGTGAAAAATAGTTTTTTTTGCTCTTGGAAATGATGAGCATTTATAAGATTTGGGAAGGAGGAATGAGTGGCCAAGATCAAAATCCTTAAAAGAGGCCAAGATTCATTCAAAGGGGAGCACATGGATTGCGCTAGTTCAAGGCCACCTTCTTGTGACAAATGTCATAAGGGCATTGGGTTGAAAGATGGAAAGAATGTGCACAATTTGGGAAATGTGCCTAAGGTCAAAGGGTGTAAGAAAGGGGTGGGGGGCTTCTTAAATGCATGATAAATGCATGTAAGAGGAATAAGGAGGCCTTAAATGCACTTAATGCATGTACGAGAAGTTTCTAAAAGTTTGTTGACTTTGGGTTAAGCTTAGGAGTTGGCTAACCTTGGTTAGGGAATGTGACAGGATTAGGGGGGGATTAGAATTAGGATTAGGATTAGGACTTTCTAGAAGAGTCTAGAATTTTTTTAGGATAAATATGGATTTTAGGAAATAGATAAAGATTTATTTATTTTCATGGTTTAGGTTTTGAGAATATTTATTAAAAATGAATTTAACAAATATGAGGATTAAATATTTAATCTTAATTAAATATTTTGAGTTGGGATTAGGGTTAGGAAATGATGAGATTAGCCTTTAATCGAAATTAAAGAAGAATTAAAAGATTCTGGAAGAGGTTAGTGGTCTTAAAGAAATTGGCCAAGTTTTGGGCCAAAAATAAATTAATTATTTATTTTAAAATTTTTGGTCAATTTATTAATTAAATAATTAATAAATAGGGGAATAATGTTTAAATAAGATTTAAACATTTTTGGGAGGGATTTCTTAATTAAATATTTTTAATTAAGATAAAAGAATTTAATGACATAAAAATAAATGAATTAATTAAATAAATAATTTAATTAATAAATGATAATGTCATCAGAGATTTTTCAGAAAATAAAAATACTTTATTTTCTAAAGGATTTTTAGGTGTCTACATTTTGCCCCTCTTTGATGCGATGCCGCAAGTGGCATGGCGTTAAAGATAAGAAAATAAGATGCCCAAAGCTAGAATTTAGATGAATGATGGGTTGTGCCCCCTCGAGAAAATAACGCAAGGAGTAAATGTTGTAAAATTTTTTCAAAAGGAAACAGAGAAAGAAGGACCTAGGAAGAAGGGGAGATAAATAACCAAATTTCCAAGAGCAAAGATGGGTGAATGCAAGATGAGATGAAATACAAAATGCAGGATGCATCTACATGAGAGATGTAAGATGCAAGATTAATCTATATGATGTAGGATGCAGGGGATTGGGGGAAGCTCCAAGTGTAGATGTGGAGAGCACAACCTAGTTTAATATAGCAATGCTAGAGACTTGCCAAAGATATTGGGATCATGAGGCTTTGTCACCAACATTGCATAGAACTAACACTAAAAAGACATGCAGGGTTGCCCCAGCATCACGCATGAACCCAAGAGGAAGCATGGTGGAAACGATGCTAAAGAAACCACAAACACACGACTGACTCATAGGCACTAGAAAAAGATCAAAAGACCTTGCCCAAGATTATCCTCATTCGTAGCGCACCATGATATAAAGGATCATGGTGACCTTGAGTAGAGAACAATGAGAAGCCATAAAAGATTAACAAGATCCAAAGGACAGAATCCAAGACCAAAATGATAACGCCAAAAAGACACCCTTTGCCAAGGAGAGAGATTTGATGTGACTGATTGAATTGATGGTGGGAAGATTGGTCTAAACGTGTGGAAGGATACATCAACATGAACCTAGTGTGCTTGGTGGAAGATTAGGTCGAACATGAGGAAGGATACATCCTCAAGGACCCGCTGATTGATGGGAGAATGAGTGTTGTTGGTCGCTGGCAAATGATGAAGTCAAAGAATAAATGATGTGATCAAGAATAGTCAACAATTGATGTTGCTGAAGTACAAGGCTGGGGAGGATAAAGTGTTCTGATCAAATGCTACTGTAGGACTGACAAGGACTATGTACAACAAGACATGAGGATATGTACAATGGATGGGAAAAGAGATACAACAAATATGTACAGAAGCTTAGGATTGGGGATAGGAAGATCTCGCTATACAGAATATGGTACAAGAAGGATGGCGCTATACAGGAGATGGTACAGGAAGGATCATGCTATACAAGATAGGGTACATGAAGAATCACGCTATACAGGAGATGGTATAGGAAGGAACATGCTATACAGGATATACAAGATATGGTACAAGATATGTGCAGGTGGGATTGCGGATTTGCTGGAGGATTATGAAAAAGAGGAATGCTGGGGGATGGTGGATGGGGATGGGGATGGTAAAAAAAGGATTGAGATGTTGGGATGGGTGGATGGGAGTTTGATAGATAATGACTCAGTCCACTATGTATGGCACCTGTTTACTAGGTTTTCACCAACATACTTGTCCAAGGCACTTGAATTACCAAGTTTTCACGATTGGACGATTGTTTTTTTTTTTTTTTTGTATTTTTCTGCTTTTTCCAATTTTTATGGATTTTCTAAATATGTAGATCTGGTTCAGGCATAGAACCTCTTCAAATGTATGATGTTGATTAGATCATTCAAAAGCTCACCTTCTGGTGTAGATAACTGATAAGCTCCAGAGCTGAAGCATGATGTGACAACATAGGGGCCTAACCAAGTAGGCTCAAACTTGCCTTTATTTTCAATATTTTCTTAGAATTTTTTATTTTCTTTGAGGACCATGTAACCAACCTAAAATTGTCTAGGATGGACCTTCTTGTTATAACTCCTTTTGAGTCAATTCTGGTATGCAACTAGGTGATCATAGGTTTGTTGTCTCTTTTCGTCTAACAGGTCTAGCTATGTGAGACGGGCCACACGATAGTCTTCATTAGTGGTGTAGTTCTTCATGGAGACTCACAATGATGGGAGCTCAACCTCGATCGATAGAACGGCTTTGGCACCATATACAAGGGAATATGGGGTGGTGCCTATGGGAGTGCGATAAGAAGTACGGTAGGCCCAAAGGGTGGGATTAATTTGGAGGTGCCAGTCATGACCAGAATCATTGACAACCTTCTTGAGAATTTTCAAGATAGTTTTATTGGTTGCCTCAGCTTGGCCATTTCTTTGAGGGAAATATGGGCTGGAGAAACGGTGATAGATGTGGAGTCTAGCACATAGATCATCCACATGCTAGTTTTCAAAAGGTGTGCCATGGTCAGTGAAGATGGTAGATGGTATGCCAAAGCGACAAATGATGTGGTAAAGGATGAACTTGGATATTTGGATACCAGTAGTGAGGGTGAGTGGGATCGCTTCAACCCATTTGGTGAAGTACTCTGTGGTAGTTATTATGTACTTGTGTTCGTCGGAGGAAAGGGGAGTGATTAAGCTGACAAGGTCAAAGCCCCAACATGAAAATGGCCAAGGTGGCGCAATGGGCTGCAAATCTTGTGCTGGTGCATGAATCAAATTTGCATGTTGCTGACATGGTAAGCATTTGCTAACAAACTCACAAGCATCATGTTCCATGGTTGGCCAATAATACCCAACTCGAAGAAACTGCTTAGCTAGAACCATGACCCTCGTGTGGGCACCACAAATTCCAGTGTGGACCTCTTGTAAAGCCAGGACGGCCTCATTTGAATCTAAACACCTACAGAGGATATTGTGATACCCTCGACGATAAAGGGTGTTGGCTACAAGAGTGTAGCGGGAAGCTCTGTGAATAAGGTTTTGGTGTTGGTTATTGGTGAGATGGGGAGATATGATACCATTCTTTAGATATGCATGGATGTCGTGGTACCAAGGGGACTGGGGACCAACCAAGACACACACCATTTCTGCATCAGCATTCTCATAAGTTGGTGTATGTAGCTGCTTGACTAGGAATTCATATTGTGATGCGTCACGTGGGATTTCTAACAAGGATCCAATGGTTGCCATTGCATTGGCCGCTTTGTTCTGAAGTCTTGGTATCTGTGTGAACTGTAGGTTCAGGAAATGCTCTTTTAGTCTATCCACCAGCTCTTTGTAGGGTAGCAACTTATCGTCATTTGTCTGATATTCATAAAGGACTTGTTTGATAATCAGTTGTGAATCTCCAAATACTTGCAGTTCTATGATATTCCATTGAATAGCTGTTTTGAGACCTGAGATGAGTGCCTCATATTCTGCAATGTTGTTGGTACATGGGAATCCCAATTTGAATGATTTTGGAATGTAGTCACCTTGAGGTGTGACGAATAGGATTCCTGCCCCTGATCCATGTAATGTGTAGGAGCCATCAAAGTATAGCTTCCACATGGGTTGTTCTTCGATCATACATAAGTGTTCGTCAGGGAATTCCACGATTAGTGGATAAGCATCCACTAGTGGTGCTTCTGCTAGCTGATCGGCAATGACTTGTTCTTTGATTGCTCTCCGAATACTGGATGTCAAACTCGCTGAGTATCATGACCCATTTTGCCATATGACCTGTGAGAGTTATTTTTGATAGTAGATATTTGAGGCAGTCCACTTTTGAAATGAGCCTGATTGTGTGACTGAGCATGTAATGTCTAAGCTTTTGAGTGGCAAAGACCACTGCAAGGCATGATTTTTCCATGGGTGAGTAATTAAGCTCATAGCTGACAAGAGTTCGACTAATCTAGTAGATGGCTCTCTCTTTGTTTTCATCATCATGCTGACCTAGGAGTGCCCCCAGTGCTATAGTGGTTGCTAAGATGTAGAGTATGAGAGGGCATCCTGGAACTGGTGGTACTAGGATTGGAGAATTGGCTAGATACTCCTTGAGCTTATTAAAGCTTCTCTGACATATGGGATCCCATTTGAAGCTTGTGTGTTTGCATAAAAGATGCGTGAAAGTTTGGCACTTGTCTGCCAGTTGAGAAATGAACCGACGTACTGATTGAAGCTTTCCTTGTAGGCTTCTGAGCTATCTGAGTGTTCTTGGGGGAGGCATTTCTGTTATTTCTTTGACCTTTTTAGGGTCAATCTCTATGCCTCCTCGTGATTCTATGAAACCTAGGAGCTTTCTAGATGTAACACCAAAGACACATTTCTTTGGATTGAACCGTAACCCATAGTGTTGCAGGTGATCAAACACACTCTCAAGAATGTCAAGGTGTTCATGGCGTGTCTTTGATTTTGCAAGAATATCATCTACATAGTCCTCTAGGATCTTGCGGATCATGTCATGGAAGATTGTTGTCATCGCTCTCTGATATGTGGCTCCTGCATTCTTTAGACCAAAGGGCATCATGTTATAGCAAAAGGTACCCCATGGATTGGTGAATGCTATTTTGTGCTGGTCTTCTGCTGCTATATGAATCTGATTGTATCTAGAGAAACCATCCATTAGTGACAACATTTCATGGCCCACTGTAAGATCTACAATCATGTCTATGTTAGGTAGTGGGAAATCATCTTTAGGACATGCCTTGTTTAGGTCCCTGAAATCTGTACAAATTTAGATGTCGCCGAAAGGCTTTGTGACAGGTACCATGTTGGAGATCCAATCTGAGTAATCTATAGCTCTGATAATCTTTGCATCCAGGAGCTTTTCTAGTTCTGATTTTACCAATAGAGCTACTTTGGGATGCATTTTGCGTTGCTTCTACTTTACTGGCTTAACATTGGGGTCTTCGGCTAGATGATGAACAACAAGTTTAGGATCAAGTCCAAGCATGTGTGCATATGACCATGCAAAGTTTCTAGTAGCTTCTTGAAGTAACGCAGTTAAAGCCATTTCTTCACCTTCTGTCATGTTGGCTGCAATGTAGGTGATCCTCAGACATTCCTCTGTACCTAAGTTGACTGGCTTTGGTTCTTCTATGATGATAGGTGACTTCTCAGGTCTGTAATCCTGGATGGGAGGAAGAGGCAAGTCTTCATCTTCTAGCGCTTGAATTGCTTAGTTTTCACTAGAAGATACACTCTTTATTCTTACTTTTTTGGAATCAGAATGTGCCCCAGAAGGGTTTTCACATAAGGACTCATGTTTTACTCTTTCTATTTCTCTTTTGTAGCTAAAGCTTGCCTCCTCTCCGAAGTATCCTTCTGGGTCAAGCTTATAGATGTGAGCTATCTCTGAATCCTGAACTGAGTGTGGGCCTAATGCGCCCATGAATTCTAGGAGTTCTTCCGTGCTTTGGAACTCATCGATGTGTGCAATGCTTGGTTGGTCCCAGTCTATGAGTTGAGGGTGAATGAAGGGAAGTTGCATGAGATTGATGACAAGTTGTTGGAGGATAGAAGTCCTCAAGAGGGTGTCATCATCAAAGATATCATCGTAGGATCTAATTGCTTTCTCTTCAGGGATGTCTTTGATCTCTACGAGGTCATCCTGGCTATTTAAGAGGGGAACGCTAGTCATGCTGGTGCCCCCAGTTGTGGTATTGGGCCCTTGTATATGCAGGTGAGGGGTATTAAAGCCAAGACCCTGATGTTGTGGGTTCTTGGATGCTGTAATTGGGTCTTTTCTTCCACCTTCTTATGGTCCTAGGCCACCACCTTGGTAGTTCCATTGCTTAGTAGTGTACTTGTGCGATTGTGGGTATTTATCTTTGAAGTAGCCAAGAAGTTGTTTGTCAGGCGATGGGGGATCTTTGTACAACCACCTATTAATGTCAATATCCATTTCTTGACTTTTTAATGTGCCATAGGATTCAAAAGTCATAGGTCCCATTCTCTTGATTTCATGATGCTCTTTAATAGGCTTGCTTTGGTGACTCGGGCGCCGTTGGGTATGTGGATCACGTGGGAGGGCCCCTACGACAAATGCATCATGTAGGTTGTATTCACCACAACCCTGGTTATCAATCTTGACAGAAGAAAGGGTGGAGGCGAGGATGGTTTCTTGATCGCAATGGGACCGGGATGAGTTGGCAATAGAAGTACCAATGTCAGTTCCAGGACAATGAGTGGAGTGAGGGAATGATGCTTCCATCGCATGACAGAATGTGAAGGGTTGGGCGTTAGCATGGATGGTAACCTCAGTGCCTTGATGCAGAAATTTGATGCACCGATGGTAAGTAGATGGTACAACCTTAATGGAATGAATCCATGGTCGGCCTAGGAGGATATTAAATGGTAGGTCAAGATCAACAACATGACAAATAGTATCCTGTGTTGCTGGGCCCAGCTGAATGGGAAAAGTAATGGTACCTTCAGAGGTACACTCGAAATTGTCATAGGCCTTGATAGTGATTACTTCATGTGCTATATCGGCCTAGGAAAACCCAATCTGCTGAATGAATTTCAAAGTACACAAGTTCAGGGCTGAGCCATTATCTATTAAGAGCCGTTTGATGGAAAAGTCTCTAACCATGACGGCAATGCAGAGAGGGAGAGTATGGTCAAGTGCAATGTCTGGTATGTCAGATGTCTTGAAGGATAAAGCATAGGTTGCAGATAGATGTCCAACAAGGGTCTCAAGCTGGGTGGTGTTAATGTCTGTGGGGACATGTCCTTCTTTGAGAGCTCGGTTAACGATCTCTTAATGGAGAGGTGAGGTGTGAAGAAGGTCCAAGATGGATATTTGGGCTGGTGTGTTCCCCAAATGTTCTATGAGGTTGTACTATGCATTGTGTGCATTATGTGCTAGCCTTGGTTGGGCACTAGCAACAGTTATCTGACCTCTGTGGGTAGTAACAACACATTGACAATCTGCTCCTCTGACATGGATGGCATTGACTGTGGGCTCAACTTGGGTTATACATCCAACAATATTATCATAATTGATATAGGCAGTAGTGTTATCTTCTTGCTTACCCTTGCCATGATTCTGGGAATGATAGGTATTAGTTTGGTTGTTCCTAGCATTGTGTTGTGGGAACACATTCTGATAAATTTGCAAATTGGAATTTGGTGAGGCTTGAGTGGGTGTATCTACTTGAATCTCTTTTTGATCAATGAGATCTTGGATATAGTTTTTGAGTCTCATACACTTTAGGGTAGTGTGTCCTTTGACATGATGATAATCACAGTATTCGTGATCTTTGTACCAATTAGGCTTGGGAGTGGTATCATCAACTGGCTGAATTGGTGGCTATGTAATCAAGTTGGCCTTGGCCATTCGATGAAATATAACATCTAAAGGTTCACCCAGTGGTGTGAAGGTCTTTTTTGAATAATTTTGAGCTCTGGGTTTGTTCTGCTTGGTAGCAATATTGACGACATTGACTTGATTGTTTGGATTACCTTGATAAGCTTGATGGGCTGGTTGCTGATAATTCTATTGATTATTCTGAGAATGATATTGTTGCATGGGTTGCTGATGGACTTGAGGAGGTTGCTGATGCATGGGCGCTTGTTTTTGTTTGTATGCAGGAGTTGGCAGAGGACTAGCCACAACAAATTGGACATGCTTGGTATCAGTGGCTCCATCAGTAACAACATTTTTTTTATGATTCCAGTAACGAGATTTATCATTGCTGGGTTTTTGGGCATCATTTTTGAAGTGTCAGATTGTGCCTTCATCTAGGAGGGCCTTTTCAATACCTATCCCCTTGCTCTTGATATCTTGATAGGTTTGGAGACAATTCATCCTCATGAAATGGGATAGCTTAGGATGCAGATTATCAATGAAGATTTTGGTCAAATGCTTTTCAGGTGGCTAGTATGATAACCTGGTAGTAAGGTTCTGCCATCGTTGCAAGTATTTTGCTAGGCTTTCTCAATCTTTCTATTTTGAGTTCAGAGATCTAACAAGGTCAACTCATTCTCAACATTGTGGGCATAGTGGGCAATGAACTTCTCAGAAAGTTCAGCAAAGGTTATGATAGTCCCACAGGGTATTTTGTAGAACCACTCAACAGAGGTTCCTCCCAAGCTTTTAGGGAATAGGCGTAAGAGATAGTTATCACTATAAGCCACTTCTTGGCATTCCATACAGAATTCTTTAATATGATTGACTTGATCTCCTTTCCCTCAATATTTATCAAACTTAGGTGTCTCAAAGTGCTTGGGGAAAGGTATAGCGGGAATGGACTGGTCAAACGGATAAGGACACACCTCCTCAAACTTGTAAGTTTTGTTCTCATTACCGGTTTGAAGCTCTTTAAGAGCATTCTTCATAGCTTCCCATTCAACATTGATTGGTGTTTGAGCGGGTACTCCCATTTGAGGTGGGTACTGTTGAGTGGGATATGGAGATGGCCTGGCGGGATATGTAGATTGGAGTGGATTTTGGAGTGATGTTCGCTAGGGATATTATTGATGCAGCACAGTGGGATATTCCAGTGGTGGATTTGAGACTGCTTGCTGGTGTTGTGGGATGACTGGGACTTTTTGCTGTGACTGATAGGAGGAAACTTGTTGCTGTTAGGGAATGATGGGGGTTTATTGCTGTGACTGGAAGTATGGTTGCTGTGGGGGTGGCTAGTGGAATGATGCAACTTGTTGGTAAGATGGTCCTTGCTGAACTTGGCTCTATGGTTGACCGATATAAGTCGGGTGTATTCCCATATTGCTTAAGGGTGGAACTGATGTAGGGAAGCCTGAAGCAAAGGGTGACTGGGAAAGATAACTTGTGAAATGGGATGAACTTTGCTGCTGAGGTGGAGGAACTTGCTGAAAAGCACTGGGTTTTGGGAATGGATAGCTTGTGAAGGATGAGGTTGGTGGAGTTTGAGATGGTTCCTGTTGTGTTGCTTGTGAGAAGGTGGCTTGTTTTTTTGCAAATACGAATGTAGGAGAGTGAGTTGGTATTCCAAAGGCTTTCATGTCTTTTTGAGTGAGACCCCAACGAGGACCAGTGTGAGGTGGGAATTGTGTTGTAGTAGATGCTGAGAAGGTAGATGTGATGGGAGTTTGGGACATGAATGGTGGTTTTGAAAAACCCATGGAAGGCATTCCTATGGTGAAGGGATTTTGCTGGGCTTGTGCTTGGGTAGATGCTTGTTGGGGGGGGAAATGAAGAGACTGCTTGTGTTCCCCATGAAAAGGGTGATGTGGAAGTTTGCTGATTTTGAAAGGGGAACGATTGTGCTGCCCCTGGAGTAGATGATGTAGAGGGTTGCTGGGTGAAAGAGGGAAATGATTGAATTGACCCCTAAAATGAGGGTGTGGATGCTGATGCTTGGGGATTGAAAGGAAAAGATGATTGCATCCCTCCTAGTACAAAAAGTGTGGATGTGGAAGCTTGTGAAGTGAAGGGGAAGGATGATTGTATCCCTCCTGGAGTGAAAGGTGTTTTTTGGCCTATGGAAGATGGTGGGACTTCTTGTGCAAAGGTTTGTGTAAGAGGTGGGAGTTGATTTTGGGACAAGCATTAGATTTGTGCAAGAGCTTGAGAAGCCATGGCGGATGATGAAGTACCTATGATAGGGAATGGAGCAGATGGTGTTATAGCTTATGTTACAGGACTGGTGAAGCTTCCTTACAAAAGAAAAGGAATGGTGGAGGTTACTTGAGACGTTTGTAAGGTTGGAACAAGGAATGGTTGGATGAATGGAGAGTATACTTGTGTTGGGATTTGGATAGTGCTTATGGGAATGCGAGGATGGAGATATGGCAGAATGGAAGTTTGTGCCTGTGCAAAGTTAGTGAACATGCTTGGCTGGTTTTGGGCCATGAGTGTATTGACTAGTGGTGGATTCTCTGGATGATTCACAAATGTTTCTATTGCCAGAGGAGCTGAGGGGATATTGGGATCATCCCATGTATTTCCAGTTTGTATTTAGGGATCATAGGCTACCATCGCACTGGTAAAAATGTTGGGATTAGATGAGCTGGTGATTGGATAAGGATTCATGTTCCTTCGCTTCCTAGATCCAGATCTTGTCTCGACAGGCATGGAAATGCAGATGCTAGATGAATGCAAGATGTTTTCCTAAAAGATTCTAAAGAATGATAGATGCAAGTTTAAGGAATTTCTAAGGATGATGAATTTCTAAAATCTAATGCAAGGATTGGTGAAATGCTTGGATTTGGATCAAGGATGGTGGAAGATTGATGGGAGATGGTGGCAGATTGGTAAAAAAGCTTGGAGATGATGGAGGCTTGGTGGGATGCTCTGATTTGGGTTAAGATTGGGTGGAGGATTGGTGGAATGCTGGTGGAAGACTACTAAGTTTCAATAATGAGCTACTATTTTTCCCAATGGAGGATCAGTGATAGGATTTGGCCAACCTAGGATAGGCTAATGATCTTCGGTCAACTGGATTCTTATCAATACAAGCCAATCTCTTGCTCGAGATGATGAGGCTATGCAAGGACAAGTTGGATTTCCTTTAGACAATGCTTTGTCAAAAAGGGGATGATTTCTGATTTGGGATGATGGAAACAACTCAAAGGTTTTGAACACTAAGTGCTTATGGATTTGGATCTCTGGATTTGGTGCAAAGGATGGTGGAGTTCTGATTTGGATATTGGATGCTGGATTTGGATGAAGGATATGGGACTCTGATTGTGGATTGCTGATGGAAAGATGGTGAAGGATGATGGGACAATGCTTTCTCTAAAAGGATGATGCAAATGCAATTGAGATGGATGATCTATGATACTGCTAGGAAGATGATGGTGAATGCAGCTAAGGACTTTTAGAATGCAACTAAGGTTTTGGTGATGATGCTGAGATGAAACTAGGATGAGACTAGGATAAAGGATTGTTGAGATAGGATTTTGAGATCTGAAGGTAGAATGGGACATGCAATGGATCTAGCTAATCTTCTCTTTCAAGGTTAACGTAGCGATGGTTCACTCAGAACCGGTAGGCAAACTGTTTGACTCTTGCATTATAGCCAATATTATCAAGCCTTTCTTGATATTTTTCTTCTGCTTGGGTTGCTTGGATAGAGGATTGATGGCTCTTAAGGTTTCTTTCTGCAACTTTCTTCTCTTGATAAGCTTTGGATTTGGGCAACTTAGCTTTCGGATGTTTGATCAAATTTGGCATAACTTGGGGAAATTCTGATAAGTTGGTTTGAAACAAAAAAGATTCTTTGGATATCTGATTTCAAGAGTTTCTCTGCAAAATGTTCTGAGTATCTCGAACCGGGTTTGTTGATCAGTTTGATGTTTCCCAATGGCAAAGGATAGATTTCAACAAAGATTTTTGGAAAAGCAATCTCCACAAGGGACAAAGCAACCTTGTGGGATACAAATAGGATAACTGACTCTGATAAAACCTTGAAAATGTATGTTCCAACAATATTTTCATTGAGTATTGACTGTCAAGCACTTCAAATTGATCTACCTAAGGAAGGTGAGTATCAAAATTGCTTTCCCACAGCTTGGTACCCCCTAGAGGGGAATACAAATGGTGAGTAATCTTGAGGCAGCCCGGTAAACCCCTTGGAATCGGTCCTTGCACAAGGATTTTGATACTTTCGGATGTAGATAGGGTAGCCTCTATTTTATCAAGTTTTTAATAGTTCCGTGAAGTCTCCATACCCGATTATGCTGACCACTTGTGACTCACTTAAGAGCCTAGCCAACAACGTTGGGGGAGGAATATTTACCTGTCCCCAGACATTTGCATTTGGCACAAAACACCTTTGGATTAGGAGATATAAGTGAGTAATTTTTGCCTTCACTTTATTTATATACCGGCTGTGGGGGATACTGGTTTGAGGTCATTCTCTGAGGAGGAAGTGCTTTTCTCCCTAGATAGGCCTCACTAAAAGTAGAACAAGTGAACTTGTCCAAGTCCAAATGTTCGGCATTACTTACTTTAACAGGATTTATAGAAAATGAAAGCTCCTAGATGCACATCAAGCAAGTTGTTCTTTTTCCCAAATTGATTAAGTGATGTTTGAGTTTGAATAATTGAAGACACAAGTGTTTAAGATTTGATTTGTTCTTCCCCCAAAATGTAAACGATTTGAGCGATTGCAATTTCTTTCCTTTGGGCATTCAAGATTGAGATTTGCATGTTGATTTAGAACTTTGAAAAGAGCTTTGTTTTATCCTTAGATCATTCAAGATTGAATATGTGCTTTGCCTGAATTGAAAAGGAGGGAATAGAGATGCTTGTTCTTTCCAATTTTAGATCATTCAAGATTGTGTTTGATTTTCAAAATGATAATGACTCTTAGGACCTAAGTTCATTTCCCTTATTTCATTCAAGATTTGTTTGACCTTTGCTTTTTTATGAATCTGAGAAAAATTTAAGGCTAAAACATAGTCGACAGTGACATTGTCCAGCTAATACGTGACATTGGAAAATGCATAGGTGACACCAAAAAAACTCCAAGGCGGCAGCGGACTGATTACAGGCGACAGAGAAAAATGCTTGGGCGATAGACAGGGGATCTCACGTGGTAGAGAAATGTTTTTCGAGCGACAAAGGATGATTAATAGGCGACAGAGAAATCTACGGAGGTGATAGAGAAAAATTTACAGGCGATAATGAGATATGCACAGGCGACACTTAATTGTGCATAGGTGATAGTAAAATTTCTCATAGGTGAGAGTAAAAAAAAAATTCCTAAGTGACACTCAAACAGGGGTAGGCGACAATGAATTTTTTTTTTTACACGCGATAATGAAATGCTAATAGGCGATAATGGAATGGATACAAGCAACAATGAAATGATTACAAGTGAGAATTCTATACGCGAACGCGTGAAAGTTTATCTCATAGGTGTGATTATTTCTATTACAGGCAACAGAAAAGAAGTTTAGATAGAATAGAAGTTGTCGAGGATGAAAATATTCAGAACATAGGCATTGATACAAAGCTCGTAGGCATGATCAGGCTCTTTGTAGGCATGACTGAACTTTGTGTAGGTGACATTTCACCTGTTTCCTGCAAATACGAGAATACAAAGCATGATATAATCAAGTGATTATGGGTTTGGGTCCCACCGGGCGTGCCAGAATGTGGACAAGGCTTTTGAGAATACCTGTTTTTGAAAGACTCAAGCCAAACAAAGATTAGATGTTTAGTCTAGCATGAAATTAATCCAAAATAAATAAAACTCTAAACTAAGCCACCTCAGATTGAGCTTAAATAGGTGCACCCAAGCACTGTTTGATTTGCTTTTGCTTAAGGGGATGTGGGTGTGCTCTCTAAGCACTTGGAGCATGTTCTTTATGCATTTTAGGATAGATTGCGATCCATAAAAACCCCATAAATGACACAAAATAGGTATAGAACACTTGATTTGCCCCTAAGGCCTCAAGGATCAAATGATGTTGAAATGAAGATTAAGCTACAATAATGCTTATGCTAAGATTGATTTTAACTAAATAGAGATGTGATGATGATGATATGCTATGTAAAATGAGAAAATAAACTATGTTAATCCATTATTACTAAATTAGGATGAGCTAAAATTCTTGAAAGTAAGCTAGATTAAGATGATTATGCTAAGTCTAGAGCTAAATGGGCATGATAACAATGCTTGAAATGAAAGGTGAAAAATGATTTTTTTTTCTCTTGGAAATGATGAGCATTTATAAGATTTGGGAAGGAGGAATGAGTGGCCAGGATCAAAATCCTTAAAAGAGGCCAAGATTCATTCAAAGGGGAGCATATGGATTGTGCTAGTTTAGGGCCACCTTCTTGTGACAAGTGTCATAAGGGCATTGGGTTGAAAGATGGGAGGAATGTGCATAATTTGGAAAATGTGCCTAAGGTCAAAGGGTGTAAGAAAGGGGTGAGGGGCTTCTTAAATGCATGATAAATGCATGTAAGAGGGATAAGGAGGCTTTAAATGCACTTAATGCATGTAAGAGAAGTTTCTAGAAGTTTGTTGACTTTGGGTTAAGCTTAGGAGTTGGCTAACCTTGGTTAGGGAATGTGAGAGGATTAGGGGGGGGATTAGGATTAGGATTAGGATTAGGACTTTCTAGAAGAGTCTAGAATTTCCTTAGGATAAATATGGATTTTAGGAAATAGATAAAGATTTATTTATTTTCATAGTTTAGGTTTTGAGAATATTTATTAAAAATGAATTTAACAAATATGAGGATTAAATATTTAATCTTAATTAAATATTTTGAGTTGGGATTAGGGTTAGGAAATGATGGGATTAGCCTTTAATCAAAATGAAAGAAGGATTAGAAGATTCTGGAAGAGGTTAGTGGTCTTAAGGAAATTGGGCAAGTTTTGGGCAAAAAATAAATAAATTATTTATTTTGAGATTTTTGTTCAATTTATTAATTAAATGATTAATAAATAGGGGAATAATGTTTAAATAAAATTTAAACATTTTTGGGAGGGATTTCTTAATTAAATATTTTAAATTAAGATAAAGGGATTTAATGACATAAAAATGAATTAATTAATTAAATAAATAATTTAATTAATAATGATGATGTCATCAAAAAATTTTCAAAAAATAAAAATACTTTATTTTCTAAAGGATTTTTAGGTGTCTACACCTGCACTGCTCATTAGAGCGCCGAGAGTGATGGAGCTCCGATGCATCCACGATCTAGATGATTCAGGGTGAGTAGACCTGAGTGAGATGGGATTCGGCTATTTGTTGCAGATGCCCTACATTTAGGCTGATCATGGATTGCTTACAGCATTGGCCGAGAGGTGACACAGTGAGAATAACACCTTCCACTTGCCCACTGGAGAGGCTATGATTAGCCTAGAGGATGTCTATCAGATCCTAGGGGTTCCGAGCCATGGAGATCCTGTAAGTATAATCATGTTTATAGATAGTCATAGATGTAAAGTTTTCGTATGATAGAAACTAACATGATTTTTTGTTGGCACAGGTGTACTATGATCAAGACATGTAGATTATGTAGGACATGTTTCAAGATGTCACTTTCATGGATAGACACCTCAGATGGGATCGGCTAATGGAGGAGTTTGGCAGGGACTTTCTGGTGCCATGCATCGTATGTTCTATTGTAGCATAGGCCCTTATTACTGATAGGAGTCAGAAGGGTTTCCCATTAGGCTGGGGTCAGCTAGTAGCGGACTTGATTGCATACCCATGATGGATGGTATGGGGCTAGCCATCCTGGCAGATATGTACCATGAGCTCCATGAGATAGTATATCAGGAGAGTAGGACTTGGGCATGCAGTGCTATCCTAGCACAGGTTTGAGCATGGGAGCACATCGCCATTGTGTGTCCACGTGTGCAGTCGAGGGAGTGAAGACACCCCTACATCTATAGGTACACAAGGTTCATATCTCAACCACACAACGGGGATGTGACTTATTACAAGAGATTACTGGATGAGCTCACCTCATTCTAGTGGAGACCATACAGGGTTGTTGAGTAGTGGGGTGATTAAGAGGAGGAACTCAGTCACATGTTATGCAGTTGGCCACTGGTAGGTCGACACTCAAATATTGTCGAGAGATTTGTGATCATTTGGGTCTAGAGATAGTTCGGGCGACAATAGAGAGTACCCACCGAAACCACCACTTATGCTCAAGTTAGGGATGAGGAGGGACAGGGTTGGCTATCGATGTTGGACTACCAGTAGGTAGTACAAGATACAACTACCATACATAGGGAGCCATGGGACTACCTCCCAAACATGGTAGATGCAGGTGCTGATGCGGCTTACAAGGCAAAGTGACGGAGGCATCCATTCCCTAGGTTTACAGTACCTGATGCACAGCCGACAGCATAGGGAGATGATGGATTTGACAGGGATGGAGGGGATGGAGGAGGGAGAGGGAGAGCTAGGGAGACTATACAGAGCTCTTGATCAGGTGGCCAAAAATGGCCATAGGGACAGGGTTCTGCTGATTTGGGTTATGACAGGGCGAGGCCATCTCACCATCGGGTGGATGCTGGGTAGGATCAACCTATAGGGGGAGAGGATCTGAGAGTGAGGATCTAGGTCCTAGAGATAGAGATGCAGCAGCTACAAATCACCATAGCCGTCAGAGACTAGCAGCTGACTGATCTCAAAGCCAAGATAGAGTGGCAGGAGAGGGTTGCACAGGCTGATGCAGCAGAGATCAGGTGAGAGGTAGCATGAGCTACTTATTATCATGGGCTCTATATACAAGCTGTACCTAAGGGATAGAGAGCACCACCCTACTCTATGATAGCTAGGAGATCTGACATGGTGCCAGACAGAGCAGTAGCACCACCTCGACGACCACCAGCTCCACATGACGGTGCTAGCGAGTCCTAGGTCTAGGTTTAGGATAGATGTATAGAGACATATCCTAGGACTTTATCCATATTTTTGATCCCACATTATATCATGACATTTATATATATATGAGATTACTGGATTGGTGATATATCTTGTGTATGTGTCCCACTTGTGATGGATGTTTTAGTTGTTATATTGTCTTGTCATATTGCTCAAAATGTATGACATATATGCTCATGTATAATCTATCTCATAGATGTATGTTTAGTTCTCATATTTATGATATAGACTCATTTTTCTGAAAATGATCACTTTAAGATAGATATGATGATAAGATTAACCCTTTGTGATGACAGGAAAAGGACGTGATGTGAAAGATAAGGAGCGAAAGAAATGATCGAGAAAAGGAAAGGTGAGTGCAATTGACTAATAGGTCCACGAAAGATGAAAGGAGAGCTCTCTCCATATGAAAAATGCAAAACTAAGCTGACATGAACCTAAAAATGCAAGCTACTATGAAAAGTGGTTTACTTGCAAGGTCACAAAGCTTTTAGACTCTAATATTCATCATCGATCATTATTGGTAGTGTCACAAGATCATATAATGCACACTAGTATGACTATGTGAATCTGAATATGATCTATATCAGATAGATATGCGGGAATCCCACCTAGGCACCAAAGATATATAAGTCAAGATGGCTAGTGCAGTGAGATTACCTAAGTTTAATATAGCAAGATTATACTCGCATCGAGACACAAGGAAAGTCAAGATGACTATAAGTATGCACTTGCAGAAATAGTCAAGGATAATACCCTGTAGACTCTAATGTCAAGTGGAACAAGCATAAATGATAGTGACAGTTAGGACCAACAAAATATACCCACAAGCAGAAAAAGCAATAAAACATGTCCTCATGCCCCCAGTCTTCTATCTCAGCATCATCGAAAACTATTAGGGAGAGAACACTCATCAAAAAAATCATCATAGACATCACACAAAGAAATAAAGTCAAACAAATCTCAGCGAGTCGAGTGTTTAAGTGCGTGTGTGTAGGTCATAGAGTCAAACTTTGAGTATTACATCTACGAATGAAAAATACCATATCATGCTAGACTGCGGGTAAGATATCTGATAAGTGTTGAGAAACACTTAACGCTAGGGTAGTGTTGAAAAACACAGCTTGGGGTGGTGTTGAAAAACACTGTTTGCAAGATGTTCTAAAGACTAACGAATCCTAGAGACCAAAGCTAACACAATTATGCCCCCTAGACGAAGACAAAGACCAATTCCAAACCAAGGCAACAAGGTTAAGGCATGATGGAGAAAGGCTAAGTGTCGAGGATGCATGCTAAGAAACAAGGGTGCAAAGGCCTCAAGTAGCACCCATTTCCAGGTTTTCACCACTTGGAAATTTTTTGATTTTTTATTTTCTTTGTATTTTTGCTACCAAGGCGCCCGTTTCCAAGTTTTCAGCAAGACATTTTTTCTATTTTTTTGAATTTTTGCAATTTTTGATTTTTTTTGTATTTTTTCAGGATTTTATATGCTTTTTAGGATTTTTTCAGCATTATATATGAATTTTTTTAGAATTTTTTTAGGATCAATAAGTATGTACAAAGGATGCCCCCAAACAGAATAGGCATCATGGATAAAACTTCTTGAGGTGCAAAACATTGATAGGATTAGGGAGTTGTTCTCCCTCTAGATCAGATAGTAAATAAGCACCTGTACCAAAAGAAGTAGTAATGATGTATGGTCCAAGTCAATTAGGTTCAAATTTTCCCTTTTGTTCTCTATGTTGTTGGTTCTTAAGGTTTTCTCATAGGACAAGATCCCCCACTTGAAATTCTCTAGGGCGAACCTTCTTGTTGAATGCTTTCGACATACGCTTTTGGTAAACTCTCATGTGATCAAAAGATGCTTTACACTTTTCATCTAGAAGTTATAGTTCTTGGAGTCTCATGGCGTGGTAGTCTTCATCTGTAACTAGACCTTTAAGGGAAACTCTAAAAGAAGGAATCTCCACCTCTAAAGGTAACACTGCTTCAACACCATAAGTGAGGGAAAAAGGAGAGCCCCTATTGGAGTACAAATATTCATTCTATAGGCCCATAAGGCTGGATTTATTTGTAGATGTCAATCTCTACCATTCTTGTGAACTGTTCTATGGAGGATTTTGAGAATGGTTTTATTCAAAGCCTCTGCTTGTCCATTTTCTTGCGGGAAGTAAATGGAGGACCAATGTTGTTTTATCTTGAATTTCTTGTAGAGATGTTTAAGGTCCTTATTTTTAAACTGACCTCCATTATCAGTGATTATCTCAGAAGGCACTCCATACCAATAGATGATATGGTTCAAAATAAACAAAGAAACTATCTAACCTAAGGCAACAAAAAGTGGGACAACTTCTACCCATTTGGTAAAGTAATTAGTAGTAGTGATAATGAATTTATGTCCACCTGATGAGTTGGGATGAATTTTCCCAACAAGGTCAAAGGCCTAGCACTGAAATGGCCAATGAGAAATAGAAGGAATAAACTTCTTGCCTGGAGCATGTATCAGGTTACCATGTTTTTGACACTTTTCACAAGATTTAGCAAAAGCTACTGCATCTGTCTGCATGGTAGCCCAATAGTACCCTGCCCTAAGCAACCTCCAGGTCGTGGCATGACCATTAGATTTTCCTCCACAAATTCCCTCGTGAATGTCAACTAACGCTTGGTTGGACTCATCCTTTTCTAAACACCTAAGAAGTGTCCCATCTAAACCCCTCCTATACAGATCACCAGAGATAAGGGTGTGGTGAGAGGCATTTTGGGTTAGGTTTCTTCATTTAGAATGATTGAAGGTTTCAGGAATAGTACCATCACAGAGGTATGAATAAATGGCACCATAGTGGGATGACTCATGGCCAATAAGGGTACAAACAACTTGGCTTTCTTGGGAGTCATAGCTAGGGTAGCATAGCTCTTCCACCAGGAATTCAAATCTGGACTCATGCTATTCTAGCTGAAGAAGTGAAGCCAATATAGCCATAGCATCAACTACTTTATTCTCTGCTCTAGGGATTTGTTTTAATTTAACAAAGGTGAAATATCGTCACAATGAATCAACCATCTTTTTGTAGGGTACTAATTTTTCATCTTTGGTTTGGTATTCTTCATTAACTTGGTTGACTATTAATTGCGAATCCCCATAAATATGCAGTTCTATGATTCTCCACTCTATAGCCATTTTTAATCTATTTTTCAAGGCCTCATACTCAGCAATGTTATTTGTGCATGGGAACAATAGTTTGTAGGACTTAGGAATTGTGTACCCTTGAGGAGAAACAAATAACAGTCCTGCACCTGAACCATTTTGCATGAAAGAACCATCAAAGAACATCTTCCATGTTCTTGCAGTCATGTACATTATGTGCTCATCTAGAAATTCAACTTGAATGGGTGCTTTGTCTCGAATTGGAAAATCAGCCAATTGGTCTGCAATGGCTTGTCCTTTTATAACCTTATGCTCAACATACTCTATGTCAAATTTTGATAGGATCATCATCCACTTAGCAAGACTACCTGTGAGAGCAGCCTTACCAAGAAAATATTTGAGAGGATCAATTTTTTCAATGAGGTGTATTGTATGCGCAAGCATGTAATGTCACAACTTTTGGGAAGCAAACACCACCGCTAGACAAGATTTTTCAATACTAGTGTAATTAACCTCATATGACACAAGAGTACGACTGATGTAATAGATAGCTCTTTCTTTTCCAATATCATCAAGTTGAGCCAATAATTCCCCCAAGGAAGATTTTGTTGCTAACACATACAATGAGTGGTTTTCCTAGGATAGGAGGCATTAAGATTGGAGGATTGGCCAAGTATTGCTTGATTTGGTCCATGCTTTACTGACAATCTTCATTCCAGACACATTTAACCCCTTTGTGCAAAGTCTTATTGAAGGGTTGAGCTCTATCAACCAGTTGTGATATAAACCTCCTTATAGATTGAAGGCATCCTTGAAGACTCCTCATTTGGCTGATGTTTTTGGGAGGTGGCATATCCATTATTGCTTAAAATTTCTCTGGGTCCACCTCTATTCCTTTAGCTGAAATGATAAATTCTAGTAGTTTTCTAGAGGTGACTCCAAATGCACACTTTTTGGGATTTAATATTAATTGAAACTGTTCCATACAATCTAGAATGACTTCCAAATCACCTAGGTGTGTATCCCTTTTTAAAGATTTTTCCAAGGTGTCATCCACATAATCTTCCATATTCTTATGCATCATGTCATGGAAGATAGTAGTCATAGCTCTTTGATAAGTAGCTCCTGCATTTTTTAATCCAAATGGCATGACATTCCAGCAATAGGTTCCCCATGCGCAAGTGAATGTAGTCTTTTCTTGGTCTTCAAGAGCTATTTTGATTTGATTATACCCAGAAAAATCATCCATCAAAGAATAGATCTCATAACCCGCAGTCATGTCCACTATCATGTCTATGTTTGGAAGTGGAAAATCATCCTTTGGGCATGCTTTATTAAGATCTCTAAAATCTGTGCAGACACGAATGGACTTGTCATGTTTTGAAACTGGTACAATATTGGATATCCATTCGGCATAATCAATGGATCTTTTAAATCTTGCACTGAGGAGTTTTTCTAGTTCAGCTTTGACAAGAAGAGCTATGTGAGGATGCATTTTTCTCAATTTCTATTTTACTGGTTTGATACCTGGAGCTATGCACAAATGATGCATAATGAGACTAGTGTCCAACCCTAGCATGTCTGAGTAAGTCCAAGAAAAATTGATCTTCTTAATCTGTAGGAACTTGGTATATGCCTCTTTTTCTTGTGCTGACAGAGACTAAGCTAAATGCACTATTTGTGAAGCCTTTTGTGTATTCAAATTAACTAGCTGTGTAGGCTCAACTAGCACTGAAGATATGTCCTGAAAGTAACTTAGGAGATGATCAAGTACCTCATCCTTGTAATACCCCAAAAATGGGCTATAAGTTCATTAACCTCCTACATCGACAAATCGAACAAAATCGACATCGAAGTCCTAACCTAAGGCACATCTGAACATCATCAAATCTAATTGATTATCTTAAATTCTGCATCAGGAAATATTCCTAGCAATAGTCCTAATCATCATAATTATCTTTAATTTTATAATTATTTGGCAATAAATCACATTTATCCTAAAGTTTGATTAATTGAATATTTTCATATTTAATTAATTAGATTTAATATTTGCCACTTAATTATGTAATTAAATTTAATTCTATCTATTATTAATTGTATTATTTAATTTTGACAATAAATCTAATATCATATGAATAATTGATTAAATTCTTATTTAATAATATAGTTTTTAATAAAAGTTTGATTAAATAATTGATTAACCCATAAATCAATTGTTTTATTTTTAAAAGCAGTTAAGTTGGAAATAAATCACTTTATTATTAAATTAATTCATAAATAAAACATGTACAATCATAAAAGTAGACAACTATCAATTATCAATTAAAGCTAAACTCTATTTTGAGTTAAAACTTAGTTTTTGCATGTTTTTGTGAGTTAATTATCCTTTATTTAAAAATAACTCAAAAATCAACCTGAGTTATTTGAGTGATTTATGGCTTTTATCCATGCACCTCTAAAACCCTAGATTTCTATAAAAACAAGGCTCAACGCTTCATAATTCATCTCTCAAATTTGCATCCAAGCATCTCATATTTTTGCACAATCACGCTGGAGAATTGAAATTGGGAGAATCAAAGCTCTTGCGAATCGACACCTTTGTGAGATCAATCTTGTTTTGCATTCATTTAGATTCATATTTCATATCATTTCTAGTTTTGAGCATTGCATATCAATTTCCATATTAGTATAGATTCATATCAGTTTTTATCATTCTTATTGCATAGAAAATATCAAAAAAATAGATTAATTGCATTCATATTTCATATCTAGATCAATTGCATTCAAATCTTTCATTTAAGTGTCATCTAGGTCACTGATCTCGATTACAATTTGAGAACATTAATTTCGCACCTACTAGAGGGTAGTAAATCGCTTGGTTAAATTAGATTTCAATTTTGCATGATTTCGATTATAGCTAACCTCTAATGTTTTACTGAAGTGTTGTGTCTATAGATCAGGTACAATTTTCACACACACATTTCTAGCACCCACCGTGGGGCAACCCACCTTTGCATGTTGGTTTTGATTTTTTTTGGGAGCTAAAACCCTAAAGTTTCAAAGATTTAATTTTATCTCTCAAACGGCTTGGAGTTTTGCTCTAAAATATTTTTTGCAAGTTTGTGACATATCGGGGAAGCTTCGATAAAAAATTCAGAATTTTCTAATTTTTTTTGAATTTTTAATAATTTTTTTTTAATTTTTCATAAAAAATTAATTTTTAGCGCAAATCAGAATATTTTTTGGAAATTTTTATATTTTCAAAAAGCTCTTCAAATTCTATAGAGTGTCTATTATTTTTGTTTTAAATTTGGATGCAATTTAATAGCTCAAATAGTTAATTTGCAAAAACTAGTCTATTTTGATAAAATGGGTCTCTAGGGCACAAATGAAGAGATTTTTCTAAAATTTTTGCATTTTTAGAAAACTCTCTATTTTTTAGTAGGGGTCTCTATTCTAAATTTCTATTTTTGTGGCCAAAATCATATCAAAAAAATTAGATCTTGTTGACTAGGTCAAATGCAGTGCAAAAAAATTAAAATTTTGTGATGGGTATGCACTTATTTTTCATATGATTCAATGAATGATATGAGTTGTCAGTCGGGTTAATTTCTGGTTATTATTGCTGATAATAATTTATTTTTAAAGCTAACCCTATGGTTTTCATAAGTTAAATATATTTTGCATATCTTGTTTGCTTGTTTGCTTGTTGGAGAGTTCGTCACTTGCTTGCATGGAAAAGCTCAACAAAAATTACTAAAAATAAGGTAAAATATACTAAGCGCGTTGTGAGGATCCCAGGTATTCTCCTTCATCTAATAACATTTTGATTTGGATTTAAAATAAATCTCTTATGTGTCTGGCTTGTGTGCATCTTTTCATGCTTTTGATCTATTTCTACACACTTGCATAATTTGATACTAGGTTGTGATCCCTTAAGGATTCATTAAGTAGTCTTAGAATACTTGTGATTGATCTTGATTGCTATCTTGGGTTATTGGACTTGCTAATCCACCAGCCCCTCATTTTCACCCCGTGGTTGCAATCTCAGAGTCATAAAGGGGAGGGGTCAACAGGACAGAAGCGTTAAGTGTTCCACTTGGCAACCGTTTTGTGCTTTTAGGAACTCACTTATTTTCTAAGTTGGGGACTCATTTTCAGCTTGTGTGAGGTGTTAAATGTTCCACCTTGTGGACTCATCTCATATTTTCTTTAAGTGTTAAAATATATCTGTGCTCACATAGTAATTAGGCCCTATGAACACTATTCGTGATTCTTGAGAGATTGGATTCCTAGAGAAATCTTTCTTGACGATAGAATCCTTGTAGGTAGGGAGGATACTTAGTGCATTTCACATTCAGCTTGGTTAGTGCGTCTTCTCTTATTGATCGACACATTCTCTCTTCGGAGAGGTTGATAGATCACGTGGGGTTGATATCACGAGGTTTGGTGAATCAAAATTGGTTAGTGCATCTTCTCTTATTGATTGATAGATTCTCTCCTCGGAGAGGTTGATAGATCACGTGGAGTTGATATCACAAACCTTGGTGGAACAAAACTTTGTCTTAGCGTGTCAGATTAATCTGCTTACTTTGTTTGGGTTAAAAGTGAAAAAGTGTCAAAAACTTTGGATCTGGAGCCAAGTCCCCTTGTGGTATAAATCTGTGAGTCACCTTTAGAGAGGGTTAACCGTAGCAGACAATCCCTTCACAAGGCAAACTGCGTTGATGGAACCTCAAGCGGTAATAGCCATTTTCACCATGGTAGTGACAGTCGCTATATAAATGTCCTTGTGGAAGAAATCTCCAAGGGTATGGTTCATTGTTGGGTTGTCAGATCTCCCTAGCAGCTCTTGAAGATTAAGTTCTCGGATTGTGTCAAAACCTTGGTGCGCCGGGATTGGAGTTCACCCCTTTGGATCATAAAAGTTGCAGAGTCAAACCATTACTAAAAACCCTAGAGAGGCCAAATTTTTATTTTATAGGGTATATGTGCGTTATTGCAAAATATTTTGGAACATACACAATTAGCGCTTCTGAGGATTAGAATGAATAAGTCACTCAATTGTTCATGCGCAAGGTTGCTTTTTCCCTTGTTCATTATTTTCAGACATGCTTGAAATCACTTGCTTGTTGTTTTGCGTGCTTGTTTATCTATCTGGTTATTGAAAAAAAACAAATCTGTTACAATCCTCAAAATTTGGACATTGAAATTTGCAAACAATTCAAATCTAAAAACTCAAAATTTTGCAAAAATTGACGTAAAATCCTTTCTGGAGTCAAAAATCATTTGAGGAAGTCAAAAGTCATATGAGTTTTCTCAAAGTGTTATTTCATTACTGCCCAACTATCGTATGGTAAGGAACCCAGTGTCATACGAGTTTCCATGCCAGCAAATTCTCAAAGTCAAAATCTTGCAACTATCGTATGAGTTTTTCAATTGTCATTTCATTGCCTACCAACTGTCATATGAGATTTTCAACTATAGTTTCATTTCTACCCTACTATCGTACGAGTTTTTCAACTGTCATTTCATTTCTACCCAATTGTCATACGAGTTTGCAGAGTGTCATTTGGGAAATTTTTGAAAGTTGTCAAAAAATTGTCAGAATTGCCAGATACTTAGCTTTTTCAGCCTAATTCTAGAATTTGTCGAACAAATCACTGTGTCAAGAACAGAGCAGTAGCCATTGAGAATTAGTACACATGTCTCAAAGAATCAGTACACATGAGGAAGAAGCTCTAATCACCACTATGATGAAGCAGCTACAAGCTATGCAAGTTGAACTTAACAAACTTGAGAAAGAAAAGGAACCCAAAGAGTTCTCCATGGAATCTCTATACTCTTTTCCATTTGATAAAGACTTGTACATGTCACCATGCCCCCAGACAGAATTTGAGCAATGTGACAACCCTTATGATACCTCTTCCATGGAGAGTGACACATCCAGCTTTGGAGACTATGATGACTATGATGATAGACAATGTAATGATACCTATGACACCTCTGTTCTTAAGAATCCTCCTCGTCGTTCGTTACTGCTTACTACAAATGGGCCATCACATTGGATAGATCGTGATGGTGATCCATATGATTCTGATTTTGAAAGAGACTTTGATGGCTTTTGTGGACAATACCTTGATTATGATCCATCTACTACTGCTGAGGACTATAAAATGCATCGTGCTAGCTTGAAACGTCAATACTATAATGATCTCTCTAAGAACTCTCAGGCTGAAAATAAAGATTACACTCTCAAGAAAGAACATGTTAATGTTGGACCTTTGTCTTGTGATGGTTCCCTTCCATCCCCTACTTCCTCCAATACTCGTACATTTCCTACAGCTTCTGAGTCTTTCAAATCTTTCATCGAACCTTCATTCGACACAAACCCTGATACTTTTCATACGGTTCCCTATAGTTATCCTCTAGGGCTACCTCTTAAAGATACTCAAGCTAACCTTCACTTGGCTACAAATACTTTCAATAATGATAAACCTAAAGAGCCTAAGCCTTCATATGGTATAATCCCTACTTCAGCTAGTCCTCCACCATCTCTTCCAAAGTCTTCCATACAATCCCAACATGCTTCCTTGTCCTTAGAAGTGGCTCCATGTCAAGAGGACTCTAATGATAAAGAAAATAACATAAAGAAAGATCAAGATCAAGAACCCTCCATGTTATCCAATCCTTTTCATGATGTCTCTTATCCACTTCAGGGTTCTTTTGATCTTGTACACCCTTTTTCATGCATTCCACCATGTCTTAAGTCTTCTCCTAAGCAAGATCAGGCTACTACTTACACTGTTGAGCTTATTGACAATCAAAATAACCTTACTACACTTGCACTTTCCAAAGATGATACTTCCATTAAGGTTGTTAAAAATGGTGTTGTTACTTCCAATGTTAAGCCTATTAAAAATCAAGAGAAAAATTATGCGCTTATGCTATCCAAAGATCCTTGTCAAGATCAAAGTCTTCCATCTTCTTATTCTACCACTCCATGTTCACTTTCACTTTCTACTCTTCCTAAGTCTTTGCAAGCTTTGAACAATCCTATCAAAGAAGATGCTCATATTCAAGATGTCCACGATTCTATTGAAAATCCTAATGCTCACTCTAAAGATGTTGATATCCTTGGTTGCCATATAGATGTTGATGAACTTATTGATTAGCTTTTTGCATCTTCCGCATCCATCCTTGGACCTCTTCCACAACTACTAAGGGCTTCATGTTTGCCTTCCATCTTGGGTCCTTATGTCCCTTCACTTTCCCCTCTTAACTCTCCTAATTTGCCATCCATCTTGGGTCCTTACATCCATCCATCTCCCATCTTTCCTCAAGATCAACATAGATGCATACCCTTGAATCCTTTTCATCCATCCACCCATCTACACCAGTCATATTACCCTTCTTCTTCCACATGTCCCAAGTCTTTTGGAATTAACTTGAATGTTCAATACAAGAAAAAGAAGCAATACAAGAATCCATCGAAAAAAGAAGATCACCATGTCTCCTCTAATAGACATGGAAACATAAAGTCAAAAGAGATATCTAAGAAAAAAATTACAAGACAAGTATGGGTTCCAAAATTCATCATTGAAGATATTCTCTCTAGATCATCAAAAGGAAATAAAAAGCCTATGGATATATGGATTCCAAAGTCTCTCTTGAAAGAGTCTGGTGTTGAGCAAAAAGTTAAGTTGACATTCAAGCTTCCAAAGACTTCCACTTCATCTTCTTCCAAAAGCATTTCTCCATTCCATGCGCCTAAACCACAACCTCTACTATCCATTCGCCATATTCCTTCACGTATTCCTTCATTCACGATTCCTCCATCCTCTCACCACCCTTCAAGGTATGTGTTGACATTGATCTTGCCTTCCTTTCCACCTACTCTTTTACAATCCTCATTTGCCTATTCCTCCTATCTTCCAACCTCACTCGCTTTACATAAAATCCTATCATCAATTTTTCTCTTTCATGTTCCTTTCCCTATCAGCATCTTTGAGCATATCATTTTGCCTCCTTGGCATATCATGGTTTATCCTTTCAAGGAGCATTATCTAAAAAGCTTTCCTTCTTCCAAAAATAAAATAAAATAAAATTGAAAATGTGCCTTGGTGAAAACCTGGAAACAGGCACCTTGGTAGCAAAAGTAAAGAGAAATAAATTCGTCCTATGGTGAAAACCACTTCCTTGTGGCACCTTGGATAAGTACCATGATGAAAACCTGGCAATCAGGCATCATGTGTAGTTCTTCTACATATTTCATCCATTCCATTTTCTCTCTTTGATCTTGACAATGTTGATCTATACACGAATATTTGACTATTTTGTGAGCTATCTTACGATGATCTTTCTTTCATTCCTTCCATGTTTAGCCTTCATATCCATCTTCCTCCATTCATTTTCGCCTATCGCTATCCTTTTTCCCTTTGGTCTTAATCTAATAAAAAAAGAAAGAAAGAGTAAAACACAGTGCTATGAAGCCTCTTGACATGTCTACTCTTTTGGACTGCATCCTTTCCTGCTCTTGCATCATGCTTTTGTGACTTATCCTATGCTAGCCTTTCATTACTTGTCTAAATGCGCTTTACATGACAATTTTTCCTTAGCTTGAGTATTCTTGAGGAGTTTTCCCTTGAGGATTTCTTCCCTTCATTATCCTTTATTCTCTTGTCTTCCATCTCTTCCACTAGCTTGCCAATCCCTCTTGTTCTCCACCTTGTTAGACATTAGGACTGCATGATATGATCTTGCTTGGGAGTTTGCAATAGAAAAATATGCTATCAAGTATACCCAGTATTAGAACCAGTATCAGAACAATTATCATAATCAGTATCAAAATTAGTATCAGAACTAGTATCAGAACAATTATCAGAATCAGTATCAGAACCAGTATCAGCACAAGTATCAAAAAAAGCATCTCATGATTAATCCAGCTCTATGGGCCTACATAACAAGTATCAGAACACCTACAAGGGCTACACCTTTCACTTTAGTTTATGGATCTGAAGTGGTACTACCTATTGAGGTTGAAATCTCATCACTCAGAATCAAAATGCATGGACTTGTCACTGATGAAGACTACAGAGTATTTAGGTTACAAGAACTTGAACTACTAGATGAGCGCAGACAAGTAGCGTATGATCATCTCAGAGTGTATCAGAAAAGAATGTCTAGAGGCTACAACAAGAAAGTCAAACACAGAGAATTTTAGGTTGGTGATCTAGTGTTGAGAGAAAATCCTAAAAATCAATCCCATCGAGAACGCAAGGGGAAGTTCGAACCCAATTGGCTGGGTCCCTTTGTAATCACTGCTACTTTTAGCTCTGGTGCCTATCAACTCTCAACGACTGAAGGAGAACAGCTCCGAGAACCAATCAACATTCTCCATCTTAAGAAATTCTACGCCTAAGGCATTCAGTGCTTGGTAAATGTCCTGAAAAAATCTTAAAAATCAGAAAAAGTCCTGAAAAAATGAACATCTTGGTGAAAACTTAGCAATAGGTGCCTTGATGATTCACAAAAAAAATCAAAAAATATCAAAAATTTAAAAAAATAAAAAAATATCAAAAATTCAAAAAAATAAAAAAATATCAAAAGTACAAAAAAATTGAAAAAATGAAAAATACAAAAAATGAAAAAAAAAGAAAAAGTGCTTTGGTGAAAACCTGGGAACAGGTGCCTTGGTAGCAAAAATAGAATCTCTACCAAGATGGTGAAAACCCGGCAAATGGGTGCCACTTGTTCCAAATGCTCCATCTATTAGCACAATCTTGGTCTTTCCCAGCTTTCAGTCATGCTTTAGTTTGTACATATCTCCCGGTTTGTTTCTGCATTTTGAGTTTTCAATAAGTCGGTTTGTACACCAATCAGCTTGCGCGTCTATATCTTATCAATGTTCAAACTTGGGGGCAATCAATGTCATATCCTATGGCCTCCAATGTATCATAGACGTATCCTATCCAGTCAGAGTCCTTTGAAGCTTCAAGTTGAGTCAGTCTATCTGTCTCGTCTCCAGAAAGGATTTTGCATCTACAACAACGCAATCAAACATCAAAACTCAACTGAAAACAATCTATGCTTTTTACATGCTTTTATCTCCTTGCATGCTTACTGATTCGCATTGAGATTTTTGCATATTGTGTCCCTTCGAGCTCTTCGATGATGTCCTTTATAGGATTTAGAGAGTGATGACTAGGGGCATAATCTTTTCTTTGTCTTCTGCTTGTATGTGAAAATCTAACAACTTTGAAAATTCTGGATTGAAATGGTGTCCGACTATAAGAGCCTCTATCTCGAATTGGATGGCCATGCGTACCTCGACGATTGATACCTAGACCATTCAAGGAAGTTTGATCTAACTATTATCTTTTTGAGTAAGTTTTTTCTCGTACTCTGGAACGCAATCTTGCCTAAGGATGTAAAAGGGTCACTACGGGTAATTCACATTGGCTTTAGAATGATCTCTTGACTATTTGATGTGTTTGCAATGCAAGGCATACTCAGGTCATCATGAGGTTTATGTTTTGATGCTTGTACAAATTGCTATATCAAAATGGACATGATATTCAGGTCATCCTAGCGTTTGTGCCTTGGTGCTTATATCTAATCCAACATTCCGAAAACAAAATCAATATTCATATGTCCATGGTTGCCTAGCCAGTGGGTGTTGTATTGATTCTTGTGCACACAAATCAATATTCATATGTCTATAGTTTTTTTTAGCTAGTGGGCATTGTATTGATTTATCCAATTACCTAAAAGTTCAATGATGATAACAAATCGACACATGATCAGTGACTAGGTCCTAGGTCTTAGGTTGCATTTCATTTTGCATGTCTCATTTCATTTTGCATGTCTCATTGCATTTTGCATGTTTGCATGATCTCACAATGATTAAATGAACTTCAATGCTTAAATGATTCTTCAAATCGCATCTTCAAGTCTAACAAGAGCTGAATCTCACACGAAGGTTACTCCAATGAAATAGCAAGTAGAATCCTTTTTCGGGATCAAAATCAAAATCTGAGATCATTCATATTGTCAACTACTTGCATAATCGACCTTCAATCATCATAGAAATTTAGAATTCAACTTAATTGATTATCTTTCATCAAACTATCAAAATTTCAACTTGGTCAACCATGGTCAACTCATGGTCAAACCTAGTCAAATTCGGTCTCTAGGACCTCCAAACGATGCAGAATGCATTCTCGGACGTGTTTAACCACTTCTCAAATCAATTAAAAAGCTTCTAAACTATCAACGCTAACTTTTCTTGTCATATTTCAATTTTAATCCTGAAGGGGGCATGGTATGGCATATCATTCAAAGTCTGTAATCAAATTTGAAATCATATCTTTATGGAAATCAATATCTTTCATCAGTGATCAAGACAACAATCACTTCTAGTCGCTGATTCATCAAAAGTCCTCATCGCTTGGGGAAAATCTATCATCACTTAGGGCATATCAGATTCATCAAGATCCATATCAATCTGGTATTCTCCTAATCTTGTAAACTGTATCAGTTTTTGCAACCATCAGATCATAGTGTTCTTTCCTTGGTTCTTCAGCAACTGAAGGGTTTGGATGTGATACCTGCTAGTTCTGCTAAGACAATCGAGTCTAGAACGGGTCACTCACTTCTTTGCAATCCTAAGGTTTGGAATTAGGTATTTTGGACACTTTTTCGCAATCATAGGTTCATTTTCTGTTATAGTGAACATTATCTTTGGTCATTTAGGACCTATTATCTTCATATCAAATTCAATATCAATCAACTCCTATCTCAATATCTTTCAATCGGTTTCTATCTTAAGATTGATTTATCTTTTGAATTAGTTTCATATCTTTATCAAACATAGACTATCTTTGAACCACTGCGCTTCGCCCAGTATTTCAAAGAGGGGCAAAATGTAATACCCCAAAAATGGGCTATAAGTTCATTAACCTCCTACATCGACAAATCGAATAAAATCGACGTCGAAGTCCTAACCTAAGGCACATCTGAACATCATCAAATCTAATTGATTATCTTAAATTCTGCATCAGAGAATATTCCTAGCAATATTCCTAATCATCATAATTATCTTTAATTTTATAATTATTTGGCAATAAATCACATTTATCCTAAAGTTTGATTAATTAAATATTTTCATATTTAATTAATTAGATTCAATATTTGTCACTTAATTGTGTAATTAAATTTAATTCTATCTATTATTAATTGTATTATTTAATTTTGACAATAAATCTAATATCATATGAATAATTGATTAAATTCTTATTTAATTAATTAAAGTAAGTTGTCATTATTTAATAATATAGTTTTTAATAAAAGTTTGATTAAATAATTGATTAACCCATAAATCAATTGTTTTATTTTTAAAAGCAGTTAAGTTGGAAATAAATCACTTTATTATTAAATTAATTCATAAATAAAACATGTACAATCATAAAAGCAGACAACTATCAATTATCAATTAAAGCTAAACTCTATTTTGAGTTAAAACTTAGCTTTTGCATATTTTTGTGAGTTAATTATCCTTTATTTAAAAATAACTCAAAAATCAACCTGAGTTATTTGAGTGATTTATGGCTTTTATCCATGCACCTCTAAAGCCCTGGATTTCTATAAAAACAAGGCTCAGCTCTTCATAATTCATCTCTGAAATTTGCATCCAAGCATCTCATATTTTTGCACAATCACGCTGGAGAATTGGAATTGGGAGAATCAAAGCTCTTGCGAATCGACACCTTTGTGAGATCAATCTTATTTTGCATTCATTTAGATTCATATTTCATATCATTTCTAGTTTTGAGCATTGCATATCAATTTCCATATTAATATAGATTCATATCAGTTTTTATCATTCTTATTGCATAGAAAATATCAAAAAAATAGATTAATTGCATTCATATTTCATATCTAGATCAATTGCATTCAAATCCTTCATTTAGGTGTCGTCTAGGTCACTAATCTCGATTACAATCTGAGAACATTAATCTCACACCTACTAGAAGGCAGTAAATCGCTTGGTTAAATTAGATTTCAATTTTGCACGAATTCGATTATAGCTAACCTCTAATATTTTACTGAAGTGTTGTGTCTATAGATCAGGTACAATTTTCACACACACAATCCTTAGTTGCCTCAAAGAGGTTTTCACCCTCGGATACATCCTTTATTTTTAGTTTTTTTGGTTCTGACACCGCCACACAGTGGTTTTTGCCATCATAGCTCTTATTCTTTTTTTCTTTTCTTTTCATTTTTGCGACTAAGGTACTTGATATCTGGTTCTATCATGCTTGTAGTTGGTTTGTTGGTGAAAGAGACTACAGGTTCAAGGGAATTTATGTAACATGCTATCTCATAGTCATTTTGGAAAGTTAGGAGCTGAGGCTCTTGATAGCACTAAGACCAATCAATTAGGTGAGGATTGGCAAGGGGTAGGTCAATGACTGGTTTGATATTGTGTATGTGAATGGTATCATCTCTGGTGATTGCAGAGTTAGTGTTCGTCAAGTATCCCTCTAAGGTACCCAAATCAAGACTTATCCTACCAAGCAAAGCATCATCCACTAAAGCGACTCGTGAATTCCAATCCTCTAATCCTACACTAGAATCGTTAGCTACCTCAGGTTGGGAACCATATGTATGGACAACATCAATGTCCATGTCAACTGTAGAGCAATTAGAAAGAGTCTCCCACTCATACTCATGTGAGTCTGTATCTGAATCTTGGCTAGGATGTTTAGACCAAGCATATTTTTTAGGCCTTGAGGTAGAGGCTTTGATGTCACCAAGGTTAACACCTTCTTGAATGCCATTTGTGTATTGAGTTTTTGAAATAGGATCCTCAACATGATCTTCAACAGTGGATACTTCTAGTTCTAGGTCTAAAACTATTGGATTGATAACTAGAGCATCTAAATCTCCCCAAAGGAGATTGGTGGAAGTGACCCAATCTTCACACCTATCTTGTTGATTTTGCAAATTGGGTATGTAGCTTGATTCATCATCACTATCCGTCACAACAAGGATAGGAGCAGTTTTGTTATTCTGACTTTCAAAACCTAGGCCAACTGTTGTCTTAGATCTACGGCCAAAAAGAGCATGATTGAGTGGTTTAGCCTTAGCATCTAATCTGTGACTGAGAGGACCATGCCCTAGGTAGCCCATATTTTTGACCAAAGTGTATCCTCTCCCATAAGCCTTAGGACATGGGGAGAAATTTTCATTATGCTTGTATTTTTCCTCCTTGTAAATCTAATCCCTAATAGCTACCTCTTCTTTTTCATCTTCTATGGGCACTAAGGACTCTAAAAATGTACTGAATAGATTCATTGCTGAAGATGAGGGACACATATCTTGTGAAGGTTTACCATAGGACCTAGGTGAGAATGGCAATTTTGTAAAGGAGTTAATTTGATAACCCCCCATACCAAGATCTATGGCCTTAAACTTATTCTGGCATTTTGCTAAAGTGGCATCAAAATCTTCAGCTTCTCTATTGAGAGGAATATGAGTCCCTATTAGGAATGAATGCTAAATGTTTGGTAGACATTCTATAGTAGTTGTTGTTGCATTCATGACTATGATTGTCATTGATGTCAACACAGTTATTTACCAAAGACTTGCAGAGAAGCAGACAGAGTTTGGATTAGCACACGTGGGTTATTGCAGTTGGAGATATGTGATGTTGAGGTTATACTCTTTGATATATCATATGTCTATGGTTAAGAGTGCAGATAGTAATTCATTTATTCATGGAAGTTATGATCATTTTGGTGGAAGTAGTATTCAGGCAGTGTTCCTGAGTAGCGGTTTGTGGAAATCAAATGATATCTCATAATCAGGATGGTATCTGGTTTTGCGTAGTTAAAAGGAAGTTGAAGACAAATTGATAGTGATGTGGATGATAGCATAGACTTTGAGGTCACATGATTGAAGATTTATTGTATTTGGAAGCCGACAGTTTTGTATAATTTTGGTGTAGCGTGTGGAAACTTTTATTTTATAATTGTATGCCAACTCATTTGTAATTATTTGAGTGTGGTATAAAGGAAGGAATGTATTTCCTTATTGCTATGTTGTTGTAATGAAGTTGTAATGTGAAAGTGTTTAATTATGATATGGTAGCAGTGGTTGTCATGATGTATGCATGAAGTGAAGAAAAGAGCTAAGTATGAAAGTGAATTTGTGAAGGAAGACATGCGAAGTATAGAGATCTAAAATTGAGATCTGATGTAATAGTGAGTGCGGTTTGGCATAGTTAGAGAAGAGATAACATATTATTCTATTGAGTAATGCAAAGATTATTTGGACAGTGTGTTCAGTGATCCTACCCTGAAGCTGTTTGGGCAATGGGTCCTTCTGTCTTCCATAACTCTTCATCGGGTTAGAATCTTTTAACAGGGATTCAAAATCTCCTAACAGGGATTCATATATACTAAATGTATTTCATAAGAATCCTAACAGAGTCCATCCTCTCATAAGGAATATTCATATTAGTACATCTTTTGTGGGCATCATTCCCACCGGGTTTTACTCTTTGATCAAGAGGTTCCCTAGTCAACATATCTTGTGTCATTGTGTTATTGTAATGTATGAATATCTTTCTATGGTTGGTAATTATATTGCTTATATGGTTTAATGTTGTTGAAGATGATAAAAGTTATAATTATTTGATAACTGATTCACCCCCCCTTCTCAGTTATCTTGGTGGACTTTACTTTCTAACAATTGGTATCAGAGCGGTAGGTCCTTGAAAAAGAAGTTTAACAGCTTAAGGAGATCCATGGAAAATTTCAGGAAAGAAAGCCCTAAATTTGATGGAGTAAATTTTGATAGCTGGAAAGAAAAGATGAAGACACACCTACTATGTTTAGGACCAGGTTATTGGTTGATTACAAAGAATGATAAGACTATCATTGAAGATGACAATTTTGAAACATCTACTGCTGATGAGAGAGATCTATTCATGTGTAACATACTTGCAAGAGAAGCACTTTTGACAACACTTCTGGAGAATGAGTACAACCAGGTAAAATATTTGAAAAAATCTCATGAAATTTGGAATGCTTTACACTCTACTTTTGAAGGTGATGAACATGCAAAAAATAGTTAGATTACATAATTGGATATGTGCATTTGAAGACATAAGAATATTGGAAGATGAATCTATTAGAAGTTATATTGGTAGAATGTCAGAGATCATTACAGGTATAAAATCTTGCAAAGGAACAAAGATAGAAAATGAAGTGATATAGAAAATTCTGAGGACATTGACTCATGTATTTAAGCAGACAACATGGATGATTGAACAAGTGATACCTTGTATAAAAAACTTTACAAGAGAAACTCTTCTTGGAAGATTGGAAGCAGCAGAAATGAACCTGAGATTATCAGGAGACTTACCTAGAATGGAGATAGCATTCAATGCTCTTAGTGTTCACCCTACTTTGTTAAGAAACATAAGTGTGAGCAAAGATTATGCTGGTAGCAATAGATCTAGAAATGAAGAAGACAAGAAGATTGAAGAAGGTATTGCCTTACTTGTGAAAAGAGAACCAGATGGTAAGAAAATATTTAAATGTTGGACTTGTCAAGAATATGGTCATTTTGCATCTAAATGTCCTAAGAGAGTTAAAAAGTACAGAAACAATTTCAAACGTAGAAGATCTAAAGAATGTTATTATGCTAATGATGAAGATCTTGAAGCTAGTATAGAAAAAACTTTAAGTGAAAGTGATACTGAAAATAATGATGACATAGGATTTGTAGAAATTAAAGAAGAAAATCCTGAAACTGATGTTAAGGAAGAAAAAGTCTTAGTTTCTCAAGTTGAAAAGAAAGCTGATTGGATTATAGATAGTGGTTGTTCACATCATATGACTAGAGACATGAAAAAGTTCATAAAGTTGAATGAATATGATGGAGGAGTTGTTAGAGTTGGAAACAATGCACCTTGTTTGATTAAAGGTATAGGATCTATTACTCTTGATGGAAAGACTAATACTGATGATGTTTATTTTGTCGATGGATTGAAACATAACCTTTTGTGTGTTGGACAGTTAGTTGATAAGGGATATCAAGTTTGGTTTACTAAGAAAACTTGTGTGATAAAGGATAAAGATGGAAATCTGATTGGAATTGGATCTAGAACCAGAGGTAATGTATTTCAGTTGAATCCTACTAAGATGACATGTTTTATTACAAATATGGATGACAGTTGGTTATGGCATAGAAGATTTTTTCATATAAACTTTGATAACATTGTGAAAGTAAGTACTACACTTGCAGTAAGAGATTTACCTAAAATTATGAAGCCTACTAACATGATTTGCAAAGAATGTGTAATGGCTAAACAAAAGAGAAGTTCTTTTCTTAGTAAGAAGTTTACATCTATAGAGAAGCTGGAGATTGTTCATACAGATTTGAGCGGTCCCACCGGGACTAGAGGATTCTATGGAGAAAGGTATTTTATGATTCTTGTTTATGATTTTACAAGAATGATGTGGATTGCATTTCTTAAAGAAAAATCTGAAGCATTTGATAAGTTTAAAATTGTTAACAATAAAGTTGAGAATGAATCTGGAATGAAGATTAAATGTTTTAGATCTGATAGAGGTGGAGATTTACTTCTAGAGAGTTTAACAAATTTTGTGAATAAAATGGCATTAAAAGATAATATTCAACCCCTAGAACACCTGAGCAAAATGGCATTGGAGAAAGAAGGAACAGATCAGTGACTGAAGCAACAAGAGCTATGTTGTTTGAAAATGATTTGGCAAAGATATTCTAGAGAGAAGCAGTGAACACAATAGTGTATACAATGAACAGAGTACAAATCAGAGCAGACACAAACAAGACACCTTATGAATTATGGTTTGGACATGCACCCTCAGTTAAGCATTTTAGAATTTTTGGAAGCAAATTTTATATAAAGAGAGATGATGATATTGGAAAGTTTGATCCTAAAAGTGATAAAGGTATATTTCTTGGATATTATTTGAAAAGAAAAGCATATAGATGTTTCAATAAAATAACTAAGACCATTGTTGAAAGTGCAAATGTTAAAGTTGATGAAAAGTTCAAAATTCAGAAAAGAATGCTTGATTATGAATCTGATGAAGAAGCTCATCCTGAACCTAACAATGGAACTACTGAATTGTTTTATGAAACTGACAGTGATTTGTTAAATGAAAGCCACAATGAAGTTATTGAAAACCTACATCTGAAGAGAGATCTGAGACAGTGACACCTAGCAAAAGTTTTTTAAGGAATCATCCTTTTGAACAGATTATTGGGAGCATCAAAAGAGGAGTTCTTACTCGAAATAAGGCACAAGAACAGTTATGTTTGATTTCTCAAATTGAACCTAAGACTACTAATGAAGCTTGTGAAGATGAAAGTTGGACTAATTCTATGAAAGAACTAGATTAGATTGAAAAGAACAAGACATGGGAATTGGTCCCTAGACCTAAAGAAAAGAATGTTATTGGAACTAAATGGGTATTCAGAAACAAGATGAATGAACAAGGAGAAGCAGTAAGAAACAAAGCAAGATTGGTATGTAAGGGTTACTCACAACAAGAAGGAATTGACTATGAAGAAACCTTTGCACCTGTTGCAAGAATTGAAGCAGTAAGAATGTTTTCAGCATATGCAGCTTACAAGAAATTCAAAGTGTATTAGATGGATGTGAAGTCAACATTTCTGAATGGAGAATTGGAAGAAGAAGTCTACATTGAGCAGCCTGAAGGTTTTCCTTTAACTCAAGAAGGAGACATGGTATGTAAATTGAGGAAAGCTTTATATGGACTTAAACAAGCACCTAGAACTTGGTATACAAGACTGGATAAGTATTTGTTAAAATTGGGATTTATAAAAGGAACAACGGATAGCTGTAATCACCTAAAAATGGTCACCTAGACTATTAGCCCCTTTTGCTAAATCATAAATTGCTTGTTCTTGATCAAATCCTAGTTTTATCATTTATTCGATTATTTTCTATGGGCTAACCATTTTATCCTAAGTTTTTATTTATTTAAAAGGAATATTTCCTCCCCTTTTAAATAAATAAAAGCCCCCACTTTTCCTCTTATCCTAAGTTGCATAAATAAAGTATTATTCTTATTTTATAAAAAGGGAAAAAACACTTTTTGTCTCATATGGATACAAAAGTCAACTCTTATTTTCTCATTGGAGGATATTTGTGCACATGGATTGCTTCCTCTTCAAGCTCCACCATTGATTAAGTCTTTTGCCTCTTAATCTCTATGGTCCATTCTTTTTCATTTCTTATAAAAGGAGAGCTCTCTTCTTCATTCTAGATCTCAACTTTTTATGCTAATGTTATGCTGCAAGTTTTCTAGGTCACTTTGGAGCTTTTTGGAGATTTGGAGCATTCTTGGCTTTTTGCATCTACATGTTATCATAGTTTCATTTCTTGCATTTTCATGGCATTCATAGCTTCATACTTAGCTTAGTTTCCTTTATGCTTTAGATTAATTCATCTAGCTTAACTAGGAGGCTTTGTAATACTTGCATCTTTCATTTTCATAGCTTAGCTTACATTTCCATTTCTAGCATAGCATTGCATTTCATTTTCATTCTTGATTCTTGAGGATATTGGCATTCTTGCCCTTGTCTTCATTGAATCTCCCATTGTATGGTTTACTAGCAAGGTTATAGGCTAAATAGCTCTAGCTGAGAGCATTCTTAAAACCCTTGCACTCCATGCCTAAGGAGCTATGGATCAATTTTTGAGACCTCATTTTTGAGTGTTCTTGAATGGAATGATTCATAGAAGTGTGACACAATTATAGCACACAATAGCAATCTGTACACAAAAGAAATTGAAAATAGTTTGTTAGTTATAGTTATTTTTGTTGATGATATTATCTTTGGAGGAGAAGATGAAGCTAGTGACAAATTTGCTGATAAAATGAAGATTGAATTTGAAATGAGTATGATTGGTGAGATGAAATACTTTTTGGGATTACAGATAACACAAAATAATGATGGTATCTTTGTAAGTCAGACAAAGTACTTGAATGACTTGTTGAAAAGATTTGGAATAGAGGATTGTAAACCAGTTGGAACACCTATGGTGACTGGACATAAGTTATCTAGCACAGATGAGACTCCTATAGTAGAACAAAAGAAATACAAATCCGTGATTAGAGGATTATAGTATTTGACTCATACAAGACCTGATATAGCATTTTTAGTTAGAATTGTAGCAAGATTTCAAGCTAAACCTAAAGAATCACATTATGCAGTAGTGAAGAGGATACTAAAAAATTTAAGAGGCACAATGGACTATGGACTATGGTATTAAAAATATGATGATTTTATCCTATGTGCATATACAAATGCTGATTGGGGAGGCATCATTGACGATAAGAAAAGCACCAGTGGTGGAGCATTTTTCCTTGGAGAAATATTAGTTTCTTGGATAAGCACGAAGCAGAATTGTATCTGACAAAGCACAGCAGAAGCAGAATATGTAGCAGCAGCAAACAATTGTAACTAGATAATTTGGAGGAAGTAGATGCTGAAGGATATTGGAATAAAATTTGTTGAACCTGTTGTTATACATTGTGACAACACCAATACAGTTAGTACGTCTAAGAATCTTGTATTACATTCTAAGACAAAGCATATAGAGATTAAGTATCATGTTGTAAGAGAGAAAGTTGCTGAGAAAGAAGTCAAACTTGAGTACATAAGTACAAAGGAGTAGATAGCAGATATATTCACAAAGCCTTTGCCTAAGGATACATTTGAGTATTTGAGAGGTATGCTTGGGGTTATGCCCCAGCCTACTTTTGAGAAGTGATGCAGTTGGTTGCATCCGTCCAGTGGTATATGAGCCTTATCTTTCTTTTGGACTGGATGTTGGTACTTCCTCTATGGGGAAGTATGTGTATCTGAGCTGAGTCATGAGGACTCTAGTAAACGTATTTTCTGAAAAGTGTCTTTTGACATTGAGTTGTTGTTGACATAGTGATGAAATTTTTGTCATTGATGTCAATGGGGGAGAAGTATGTATGAAAAACAATCTGAGACATCTGTTGGAGAGAACTGAATAGGATAATGAAGCAAGATTTGATTGATGAAGAGGATTTGGAGAAGCAGTGTTACAATATTGGATTTTTGGAACATTGGATGTTTTTCATCTATGTTTCCATCAATGCCAATGGGGTAGATTGTTAAGAATGAATGCTAAATGTTTGGCAGACATTCTGTAGCAATTTTTGTTGCATTCATGACTATGATTGTCATTGATGTCAACACAGTGATTTATCGAAGACTTACAGAGAAGCAGACAGAGTTTGGATTAGCACACATGGGTTATTGCAGTTGGAGCTATGTGATGTTGAGGTTATACTCTTTGATATATCATATGTCTATGGTTAAGAGTGCAGATAGTAATTCATTCATTCATGGAAGTTATGATCATTTTGGTGGAAGCAGTATTCAGGCAGTGTTCCTAAGTAGCGGTTTGTAGAAATAAGATGATATCTCCTAATTAGGATGGTATCTAGTTTTGCGCAGTTAAAAGGAAGTTGAAGACACATTGATAGTGATGTGAATGATAGTGTAAACTTTGAGGTCACACGAGTGAAGATTTATTCTATTTGGAAGCCAATAATTTTGTGTAATTTTGGTGTAGCGTGTGGAAAATTTTATTTTGTAATTGTATGTCGACTCATTTGTAATTATTTGAGTATGGTATAAAGGAAGGAATATATTTCCTTGTTGCTATGTTGTTGTAATGAATTTATAATGTGAAAGTGTGTAATTATGATATGGTAGCAGTGGTTGTGATGTTGTATGCATGAAGTGAAGAAAAGAGCTAAGTATGAAAGCGAATTTGTGAAGGAAGACATGCGAAGTACAGAGATCTGAAATTGAGATCTGATGTAACAGTGAGTGTGGTTTGGCACAACTAGAGAAGAGGTAACATATTATTCTATTGAGTAATGCAAAGATTATTTGGATAGTGTGTTCAATGATCTTACCCTGAAGCAGTTTGGGAAGTGGGTCCTTCTGTCTTCCATAACTCTTAATCGGGTTAGAATCTTTTAACAGGGATTCAAAATCTCCTAACAAGGATTCATATGTACTAAATATATTTCATAAGACTCCTAACAGAGTCCATCCTCTCACAAGGAATATTCATATTAGTACATCTTTTGTGGGCATCATTCCCACCGAGGTTTACTCTTTGATCAAGAGGTTCCCTAGTCAACATATCTTGTGTCATTGTGTTATTGTGTATGAATATCTTTCTATGGTTGGTAATTATATTACCTATATGGTTTAATGCTATTGAAGATGATAAAATTTATAATTATCTAATAACTGATTCACCCCGCCCATCTCAGTTATCTTGGTGGACTTTACTTTCTAATAGGTTTACCATAGGACCTAGGTGAGATTGGAAGTTTTGTAAAAGAGTCAATTTGATAACCCCCCATACCAAGATCTATGGCCTTAAACTTATTATGGCATTGTGCTAAATTGGCTTCAAAATCCTCAGCTTCTCTATTAGAGGAACATAAGTCCCCACTGAAATTGCATTAATAGATAATGTGCTATCCTCGGGTATGCAAACTTCGACACCATTATAGGGGAACTTGACACATTGGTGGTAGGTGGACAGTACTGCTTGCATGTCATGGATCCATGGTCTATCAAGTAGGATATTCTATGCTAATGAACCAACATCAACAATTTGGAACAAAATGTCTTTTCAACGGGGCCAATCCTGACAAGAAGGACGACCAAGCCTTTAGAGCTTCTCTCTGCCTCATCATAGGCTTTGATGGTGATTTTCTTTTGGGTATCAATAACTTGCTCATAATAACCTAGTATTTTTAACAAACTCAAGGAACAAATATTGAGCCTAGCACCCCCATCAATCAACACATGCCTGACATGGGTCTTATGGATCATGACTTTGATATGAAGGCAAGATTATGCAGATGGCTCAAGGCTTTGTCATCTTCTTTTGAGAATGTTAGGTAATGAGGGCTAGCAAGGTGGTTAACCATGTTTTGGAATTGGTCAACATGTATGTTGTTAGGAACATTGGCTGTATGCAAAGCATCCTCAAGGACACGCTTATGTCTTGGGGACAATTCAAGGAGTTCAAAAATTGAGATTTGAGTTGGTGTTCTTTGTAACTGGTCAACAAGATTGTAGCTCATTTCAGGATTGACTGCTGACTTGGTGGTGACATTCTTAGAAGTCACTTCCTTGGGTTTGCTGGATTGGTTGGAACTAGGACCTCTAATAACCACAAGACCTTGACTTTGGCTTCTGGTGATAGCGTTAAGAGCTTGGGATGACCTTTTAGAGTGAGGACCCCTAAGCACCACCACAGGTTCTTCATCAAATATAGGAGGAGAGCCCACATCATGACCATAAGAGTCTTTGTTTCGCATCATGTTGACACTTTCCTTGACAATCTCAAGCATATTAACCAAATTTTCTACACTTGTGTAGGTATAGTTAATTTCGGCCTTGCCATTCTTGGGTTTAGAGGTTCCCCCTTTTCATATTTGGGTAAAGGCTCCTTGAATGCCTTATGGTCTGCATTGGTATTCAACCCATCAATCTAGAGTTTACAACTTTCAATAAGATCCTGAATGAGGTGCTTAAGCTTCCAGCAATGTTCGATGTCATGTCCAATGCCATTATGGAATTTGCAGAAAGCTTTTTCATTCCACCAATGTGGTTTAACGTCAGGTATGTGGAAATTTTCTGGATCTTGTGGTTGTGCAAGATTATTGGCAATAAGGGTCTTGAAAACATCCTCATATGAGTCACCCAGTTTAGAAAACTATCGCAACTTTTTCTTGGGCTTTTCTTGATACTTAGGTTTATGCTCTTGTTGGTTGGAGGATGTGTTGAGCTTCATAGCTTGGACTGCACTAGACAAATGGAGGACTCCTTGATCCTTGGGCTGGGAAGAGTCCACAACTCTATCGTTGACTACTTGCTTATTCTTGTTCCAGTGCGAGTGTTTACTTTTGTCCTTATTAGCATTGTTAGGATTTTGATTGTTGTTGGTATTGCTATGTTTGGTCAAAATGCCTTGTTCCTTTAAGACATCCTCAATTCGACATGCAGTCTCAACCATAGTATCGAAGGAATCAAAGACCATCTTTTGAACCTCATAACGCATCTCAGGCACCAAATTACTAACAATGATGTCAATCCTTTCATGCTGAGGAATAGTCCTAGAATAGCGGGAGCACAATCATCTCCACCTTTGCAAGAAGGTAACAAAGGATTCCCCTTGGTTTTCTTTCAAATTGCATAAGTCCAACATAGTGATTGATCTTGACAAGTTGTATGCAAAATGTTGAACTAATATGTGGACAAGTTCTTTGAAAGTTTTGATGGGAGGGGTTATGTTGGTAAACCACTCCATGGCTTGGCCCTTGAGGCTCCTTGGAAATAATCTCATAAGGTAAGAGTCATCTTGGTGGAACTCAAAACTCATGATATAAAACTGACGCACATGATCATGTGGGTCACCATTGCCATGATACTTGTCATATTGGGGGATTTCAACTTTCCTAGGAAAATCCGTCATAGTCACACTTTTGTCGAAAGGATTGAGACAAATAGAATCAAGTGAAAAGGAACTTTTAGGTGCCAAAAACTTTTCCATCATTCGTTTGAGTTTCTTGATTTCCTCTTCTTGACAGGGTCCTTGTTTCTTGATTCTCCTATCCACATCAAAGTTGTAAGGGACTCTAGCACCCTTATTAATCAAAATCTCTAGGAACCTATCTTTGTTTTGATCAAGATACTTCTCCACATATTGTTGGAATAGTGGCTCTTGTTGCATTCTCATAAAATCTTGATCATCAAAACTTGCACTACTTCCTCCATGTTGATAGCCATGATGAGCTCGTTGGGAGGGTTGTCTTGAGTTCCTAGGAGGTGTTTGTCTCCTATGTTGTGAAATCCTCCTTCCTCTAGGACTAGGAGATCTTGAAGGGGTCCTTGACCACCTTCTACTTCGTGGAGTTCTTGAGGGAGTAGAGGGTGGAGAGTTGTTTCCACTGTTGGTACCCCTTTTTTTAAATTGGTCATTGAGTTGTTGGGCTAAAAGCCTATCTTGTTCTTCTTGGAATGCTTTCCTTCTCAACTCTAGCAAGGCTTGTTGTTCTTCTTCTAGGTGTCTAAACCTTTCTTCTTTAGCAGCTTGTTCATCCAAGAAGGCTTTCTTTTCTCGCTCAATTCTTTTAAGCCTTTCATTAGCATATCTTGAGGTTGTTTTGAGTGGAGAGTTGGAACTTGAGTGTTTGAACAAGTCGTTAGTGAATGCGGCATTCACATGAGCATCACCAGATTCATTGTTTTGGTCTTCATGATGTGACTGTGCATCTTGGTGAGCTTACCCATAATGTCTTTTGGCTCTTTGATGGGCATCTACATATCTTGAGTTAATAGGGGGTGATTCAGGTTGATTGTCATCACCAAACAACATGTTATCCCTATGTCTTTGGAAAATGTCATCAAGAGTTTGATCCATTGCTTCTCTTTGTTTCCTAGTCAAAGTGTATCTCATGTCCATACTTGATTGAGAAGATGGTAAAGAAGTATTCAAATCACTAGGATTTCTCTTTGGGTCAAACCAAGCCTCAGACTCGCTCCTAGGTGATTGATCAAAGACGGGTTTTTTCCCCTTTCACTTTTGATGATTTTGGACTAAGGGTAATTGTTCAAGACAACTTGAGGTCATTTTCCTTGACTCACTTGGTACCTTTTCGTAACCCACATGAAAGAAAAAAGACCCTTGGTGATAAGATGACCTTATGAAACATCAATACCAAACTAGGATAGTGAAAGTGTTCAAATGTCCAAAAAGAGATGGTAAGATAGAAAGCTGCAAGAGGTGCAAACCAACACTGCCATAGAGGTGTATAACAAAAGGATGAGTATCCTAACACATATGGACCAGGAGGATGGATTTGCCAAATATATAATTAAAATTGAATTTTGATGGAAGTGAATTGGACAAAAGAGTACTGAAACTCTCCAAGTGTGTTACCAAACAATCTAAAGGTGTACTTTTTCAACAAGGCTAATTCCTAACTTATTGATGCCAAGCAAGACTAATTTGTAAAATTAGAGAACACTAATTCAAGGGGTCTAAAACCAAGAACCCAAGGTGCAAACAGGTTTCTAGCAGTAGTGTAAGTCACTAAAATTTGGTTGACTAAGGAAAGGTTGAAAATTGCATAAATCAGACAGACAGAAAAGGACTCTGTGCGACAGTTTGTAAGCTAACAGTACGATAATTTCTGACCAGGTGATATTTCTTAGTAAGAAATGTGATAGTTTCCAAGCAGCCTGTGTGATACTTTCTAGGTAAGCAGTGCGATAATCTTCCAGTGATGAACTATCACATGATAATTCTCAGTACAGTGTGCGATATAGTTTCAGGATCGTACGACTCTTGACCAATGGGTGCTAAAAATCTCAATTTTAAGGGTAGTTTGTTCAAAATTTTAGTTTGAAGGTTGGATTTTTTGATTTCAAGCACAATGACAGTAGTAAATAGACAGGTTTACAAATAGTATGTGATCAAACATGTCATAAAACACTTGCACAAGGGCAAAAGAAACCTTGCCAAGACAAACAATTTATGATATCAAAGCAATAAAATCCTATGAATGCTACTGTGATGTTTGATATTTGAGAACATTTACACGGGTAGATCACAATGAGAACACTTCAAGCAGTTACTAACCTAAAAAGACAATGGCTCAATACTTAACAACTTGGCCCACACTTGATCCCATTGCCTCACACAAAGTGGTTGCCCATAATAGATATTGGCTTTGTCGTGGAAGTGCCAATGACACAACCAAAGGAACACAGATGGTGAGTAATCTTGGGTTGATCTAGGTTATTCCACTTGGATCAATCCTTTCACCAAGAAGCTAAGCAGCAAAATAGGGTGGATTCTATCTATGGTTCTTAATAAGGGCTTCCATTTGTAATACCCCTCTTGCTCCCCAAAGGGACTCCTTACTTTGTGGCAAGTAATGGACCTCGCGGCCTTAATAGTACCTTAAGAATTCTTGCTCAACACTTTCCTTATGGTCACAATCTCACAAGTACTCACATTAAGTGAAGACAAGTACCATGTCTACCAAGGTTTTGTGTCCTTGATAGCCTTGAGTTTATAGTGGGTCAGAATAGCCAGCCAAAAGCTTGTCCCCACTTGGGTCGTTCCTCTTGATTGCTCAAGAGAAGGCCTGCTAAAAGATTCTAAAAGCTAAACAAAGAGTGGATCAACCTTTGAGTGTTAGGATTTTTGTTTCACCTCAAGGGTGAAGAGCATAATATCCTAGCTCAAAAATATCTCCCAAACACACCAAGCAAAGGTTCAATTACCCTCTTGCCTTCAAAATCTAAAGACGGGTCAAGATTTTCTGGTTCACCACAAGGGTGAAGAGCATACTTCTCCTACCACCCAAAGATTTCTACAAGAAGATATTAAGTGCCTATGAAATGAAACAACTAGTATATGCCGCACTCAAAAGAAAGTAATTAAACAAGCACTTGACTGGTTTTTATGCTTTGGGAAGCCCTACAAAAACTGTTAGTAGCCCTTGTGCATTTGGAGCTTTGACATGCATTCTTTTAAGAAAATAATTTCAAGCAATAGGAGCACCTACAAGCACAACTTGTTATCCCTAAAAGGGTTAGCACATCAAAAACCAAATGAAATATGCAAATAGACCCTTGTTCTACAACAACAAATCAGAAATTTGAATCAAAACCAAGTAAATCTTGCAAAGAAATGACAAAAATTGCTCATTGCCAGGCCTGGGTGATATTTCTATCAGAGGAATAGTCGTGCAATTTTTCATCCTGTACTGGTACGATATTATATCTCCGTGTGATATTTCCTGATACCTGTGTACGACAAAGAATAGAAGAACAATGAGATATAATCTGTCAAAGCGTGCGATATTTTGACTGGTAGAATATCACACTGGTATTGAAGAAATTATCGTATGACACTAGAAAACTATCACACGATAATCCTATCAGAAAAACTAGAGAGAAAAAATTGACAAAATAGCAAGCAAATATTGATGAAAAAAATGACAGAAATGCAGAAAATGAAGGACAAAACAAGAATGTTCTGCCCCACGGTGGGCACCAAAAATGTACACACTAAATAGTGCACTTCTCTAAGTCATTACCTCCAAGGGAATCCATGAATGGGAAACCTTGAGAAAGCGACCTAGAGCTCCCTAGGCATGGAGTCACAAGGATGTTGATGGTGCTCTCAGATAGAGCTATTGAAGCATGCAACCTTGCTAGTAAACCACACAATAGGAGATTCAAAGAGACAAGGGCAAGAATGCCAATATCCTCAAGAATCAAAATGAGAATGCAATGAAATACAATCTATGCTAAGAATGAAGATGCAAGATAAGCTATGAAAGGAAAGTATTACAAACCCTTGCTAATTAAGCTATGTGAGTTAATCTAAAGCATAAAGGAAACTAAGCTAGATGCCATGAAAGTTATGATGCAAGAAATGAAACTAGAATGATAAAATGATCTCCAAAAGCTCCAAAGTCTCCAAGAAATCCTGTAGCATAAGATTAGCATAAAAAGTTGGGGTCTAAGAATGAAAAAAGAGCTCTCATTTTAAAAGAATTGAAAAGGAATGGACCATGGAGATTAAGAGGCAAAATATTTAATCAAGGGTGGAGCATCAAAGAGGAGCAATCCATGTGCACAAATATCCTCAATGAGAAAATAAGAGTTGACTTTTGTGTCCATATGAGATAAAAAGTGCTTTTCTTCTTTTTATAAAATAAGAATAATATTTTATTTGTGCAACTTAGGATAAGAGGAAAAGTGGGGGCTTTTTATTTATTAAAAGGGGAGGAAATTCCTTTCAAATAAATAAAGACTTAGGATAAAATCGTTAGCCCAAGGCAAACAATCGAAAATGATAAAATTAGGATTTGATCAAGGAAATTGATATATTTGAAAAATGTTGATTTTTGAAAATCTTGATTCAAGGATTTGATAAATTGTTGAATGGGGGCCAAAAGTCTAGGCGACCATTTTAGGGTGCATACACCAATTAATGATTAGATCAATGCCTTCTAAATATTTGGGCTATAGAGTCAGAAAAATTTCAATCCTACGTATGATCAGAGACAGTTTTAAGAGAACTTACTCCTATAAATAAGACTATCATTTCATAGGCTTCTGCTTGATTCACAATTCAAATCAATTTACACAACTAATCTTATCGAGTTTAACTCAAATTAAGAGACTGATAAGAACAATGGTAGGTTCATAGACCATACAATTGATACTCGAGTTGTATATATTAATTTTGAATTATGATATGCAGGGAATTCAACATATTGAAACACTTTATTTAATAGAATATCTGAAAGACTAATTGAAAACATATAACTTATAACCACAAATAAAAAGAAGAGCACTTATCTTTATTAATGTTGAAAAAATAGTACATTAGAGTTCATATTGTAGTTGTGATCAAATTATATCCTATGAAAATCTATCTTGTATTGTCTTCCCTCTTTACATTTTACATTATGTATATATACATGTTTGAGTGGCTTTCACACCTCTTTAGGGTGAAAAGACACACCCTTATTACAAATTATTTTGAAAAATGATAAACTAACTAAAAAATAACTACCTATCTTTCGGATATGGGTCTAGTTGAAAAACCAAAACACCTCTTGGAAAGCTAATATTTTTATTGGAGATAGGAAATTTGATTTCCTGAACTGGGTCTTTTTTAGATTTTTAAAATTAGAGCATCTTCAGCCTCTGTCAGCATCATCTTTGTAGCAGGTCAAAATTTCAGCATTTTTTGAAGGCTTTGATCACAGAATTTTGATTGTTCCTATCATAGAGATTCCTTTCTTAATCCCTCAACTTTTAATTGAAAATTAATATGATTTTTTATCCCATTTCATGTGCTCCATCATTAATTATTTGGCATGGAAATTAAGAGGCCATTTTTTAGGGTTTTATCACTATATAGGACTCCAAATTTTGCCCAAAATTTAGAGCTCCAATACCAGGAGGTCGACCTTGACCCCGAGGTCTCAGATCTCAAATTCTCAGGACCAAGTGCTAGAAAAAGCTAGAAATAGGTGGAGAGAGAATTAGAATAGGGGGAAAAATCCAGATCCATGCAAAGACCTATTCAGGGTGCTTGACATGACCCCAAACCACTTACTCAGAGGGCTAAATGTTCTTAACATGGAAGTGTTTCCATTTTAAGATGATACACTACTGTTTGTTGATTAAGTTTGAAGTTAAAAGTTTTAGAGGGCACTAATTCACCCCTCCCCTCTCAGTACCTTATCTCTCCATTCCAACAAAATATGTGCCTAAAAGTTTATATGATAAAGTTTCTACTAGGTGGACTTGTGCATTAATTACATAAAAGAAGATGATGGAACATTCCTTGATATTGGAAATGCCAACATTATTAGTCCTTGAAATAAATGAGTTGATGAAACAATATTCAAAGAGATTCTTAGTAAAAAGTAGTGCACTACAAATACTAGCAGGGAAGCTTGAATATGTTGATGAAAACTATCAGTTATTATGGACTTCCATCCTCCAAGCCTGAGCTAAAGCTGAAAAGATTTTATTAGTTGTGATACCTAAGAGAAAAGTAAAAGGAAAGGCAAGGGCCTACACTTGGATGATGTTGATCTAGCCACCAAGAAACCAATAGACTTATTAGATACCGAGGTAATAGACACAACCATTTCCATTGATTTCTATCTGACAGGATATCAGGAGGTATACTAGGATCCACCTGAGAAAATGATAATAACAAGTACAAATGATGTTCAGATTGAAGATATCACTAATGATGATCTTTATGATGTGAAAGATGATGAGGATATCACCATATTTGTAGCACAAACTAAAGAATCAGCCCCCATTGAGCTAGCAACAAGCACTATATCGGGTGACCTTCCCATATTAGTACAAGCAATAGAGATCATTTCTCAAAAGGAGACCGAAAGCTCAACCCCCGAGCAGCAGAAGGACACGATAGGGGAGAAAGGAACAAGTACATAAGGCACAACTGAGATGGATAAGCCTAAAGAAAAAGAGGTTGAGACTCAAACACTGGGAGAATCCAAGCTGATAGACACAACAGAGATAACAACCACTAACACAACAATAGAGGCCCCTACTCAATTGACTGAGACTCAGGTCACTGGGTAGCATAAGGAAGTGAGTGTGTCAACGGAGCTAGAATAGACAAACACAGAGGTAAAAGCTCTAGTTCCTTTTGTCAAGTCATCACGACAGGAGAAAAAGAAGAAAAAGAAGCATGGCAAAGGGCCAGTCACACTAGATGAAATCATAGAGCTACCTGAATGTGACCCAAGGACTTTGGACCCTGAAGAACTAAGGAAATATGGGGAGTTGTGCACGAGGAAGGTAAAACAAGGAAAACTAAGGAAAGAGAGAAAGAGAAAGAAAATCTTAGAAGATGTTAGAGATATCCTTCAGTAGGTTGTTCCTGAGATCACAATAAATGAGGAGACTCCTATATTGGATCAACTTGCATCTCTAACAAGCCACATAAACACACCTGACATAGATGTAAATAAGAGGATTAAAGAAAGGGAACAAGCTAAAATACAGATAGAACTTGCAGAGAAAATTAGTCAAGAAGTGGCTATCAATAAAGTGAAAATTTCTGAGGTAATTACTGATTTACAATCTATTACTCAGAAAATAATACAAATTTTGTTCAAGTTATGCATTGTAGATACCTTCACTATTGAGATCAGTGAAAAGATAAAGAAAATAGATGAGGAAATTTTGGTAAGTGAAAATGCATCTCTAACCGAGCCTAATGCTTTTCACAAGCATATACTGAAAGTTCAAGAACTAAGGCGGTTGAGATCGGACTTATGGAAGCAGGAAGACAACATAAGTGACCAGGTCACTGAGCTCCAAGCTGAGCTACTTTCTCACTTGAAAATCATGGAATGACACATTGAGAAGGCTCAAGCCTTAGTAGCTACCCTAAAAATATTAGTTTTGAAAAATATCTTTGATATGCATGCACAAGTTGGTCTAGAGCACATTGCTCTTACCAACTTGAAAGAGAAATGGGAAAACCTCTTAGCTTCATTACAAAAAACCCACAAGCACATTTTGACAAGTTGTAAGTACATTTTTATTTTGGCATTAATTTCAAAAGGGGGGAAATCATCTATATGCCTATGTACTTCACTACATACCGGGAGCATACAAAAAGGGGGAGCTTGTAAAAGAGTTTGTAAATAATTTTTGAAGTGTATGTATATATTTTGTATTCATATGGAGTGAGAACATTTTTTCCATTATTCGGTACATATACATAAGGTTTTGATACTAATGCCAAAGGTGGATATTTTTATCTTTATTTGAGCATTAAGTATTGTCATTAGTATCAAACAAGTTCAGTTGGTAATCTAAGTTATTCAATTCGTAAAGGTTAGAATAAGGAGTTAAACAAGTCAGTCAGTTGAACTTATAAAGCCTTCACACCAAGCAGTTACAAGGAAAAACCTAAAGTTATTAGAATAAAAGTTTAACCAAGAATATTTATCGAGCGTCAGGAATTATCGAGTACCGAGCTAGTGTATGCCGAGCATTCTACACACTGAGCATTAGTTTAATCATCGAACAGTAAATGAAATGTTTACCGAGTTATTTAGGAAATAGAATAGTAATCAGTAATGGAACGTATCTCTATGAAAATGGTTTACACAGATCTACAAATGTTTTACCAATATCAATAACACATTTAATATGGATGTAATCATTTAATTTTGTGATGATTCCTATGTAACAGTTAGATCTAGGTTATTTTTGTACACTGTAGATCTTAGGTTTTCTAAGATGTTGTAAACCTAATTAGGTCAAAGCATTTTGCTATATATTTGTAAAAGATGTCATTTTTAGTGAGGCATGATAAGGAGATCATGAAGCAGTAGCCATACATAGGACATCAAAGATCAGACAAGGGTTTGCATGACAGGACAATTTATCAGAGACAGTATCAGTTTATCAGAAACATATAAGGCTACCAAGAAGGACAGAGAATTATATTTTAAACATTGAGGTGATATCTATTTGATATTTCATAGATCTGATTGTAAATCTCTTAACAAAGTAGACTTAATCATCTTTTGTAAATCTCCCAATGGAGTGCACACTTAATTAGTGTTGCTAAAATCCTTTAACAAGGTAGATCTAATCGATCTTATGTTACTCCTAACAAGGTAAGATCATCAGAAGTGATAACACTTGTAGCCTTAACCGATATATTTGATTTATTGCAATAGTGAAGAAATTGTGGGTGGCATCCTCACTGCAGTTTTTACCTTCTAACAAGGGTTTCTGCATAACCAAAATACTTGAATCACAAGTTAACAATTTCATGAATGTTTTATTATTTTGTTTACATGCATTTTACATATAGAAGTTATATGGATGAATTCTGCAAACAATGGACTCAGTCGGTTAGTTAAGCACTATTATTGCATATTGTCAATTAGTGAAATTGTTTGAGGGTATTGATTCACTCATCCCCTCTCAGTACTATATCTTTCCTATCCCAACAGAACCGTCCATTTCTAGAACTTGATTTTCTATAATCTTAATGATTTTCTTATAGTCCTAATGATTTTTCTTATTTCTTATCTTTTGTCCCTTTTTTATTTTATATGTTTGTGCTTGGTGAGAGGATTTTAAACTTTGTTGACAAAGCATGTTTCTTTTTTTGATTATTTGATTGATCCTCTCACCTATCTTTACTTTGTAAATTCCATTGTCCAATCAAGTTTTGCAGTGTTTTTTTATTAGGTTTCATGTTTTCGATTGTGGGGTTCTGCATTGTTTGTTTCTCTTGATAAATTAGGCTTTGAATTTGACTTTGCCCATGTCTGAGTTTGTGCCAATTATGGATTTCACCTTCTTTTGATGGTATATTTCATTCACTTTATGTGGAATACTATTTTGTTCATTGCTTTATTTCAGCTTGATATTTCATTCATTTTTCATATACACAGAGACTACCCATGCCAATAAAAAAATGAGCTATTTGATTTAGGTTTACTATTCATGATTGTAAATGTTTAATATTTTTTATGGTACTCCTTGGTCTATTTGATTTAAAAATAATTAGGTTTCTATGGCTATGATAAATGTCCCTTTGTGTTGAGAAAATTATGTTAGAAAGTAAAGTCCACCAAGATAACTAAGAGGGGGGGTGAACCAGTTATCAGATAAATACAACTTTTATCTTCTTCAATAGATTTTAACCATGTAAGAAATGTAATCAACAATCATAGAAAGATATACATACACAACAACACAATAACACAAAATATGTTGACTAGGGAGCCTTTTGATCAAAGAGTAAACCCCGGTGGGAATGATGCCCAAAAAAGATGCACTAATATGAAAATTCCTTGTGAGAGGATGGACTCTATTAGGAGTCTTATGAAATAAATTCAGTACATATCAGTCCCTGCTAGGAGACTTTGAATCCCTTCTAAAAGATTCTAACTCTATTAGGAGTTATGGAAGCCAGAAGGACCCACTGCCCAAACAACTTCAATGGCAAGATCACTGAACACACTGTCCAAATGATCTCTATATTATTTGACATAATAATATCAAAATAATAAAGATCTCAACAAATTTTTCCTTCTCTAACAATGCCAAACTGCACCAACTGCTTCATTGGATCTCAATACTAAATCTTTGTACTTCGCATATCCTCTTTCAACAAGTATTGCACAATTTTGCAATTCTCTTTCACAATCTTACAATTCACACCTACATTCTCATTCACATTCATATTACAATAAGGAAAACATTCTTTCCTTTATACCATACTCATGTAATTACAAATGAGTCAGCATACATATTACAAAAATAAAAGTTTCCACACATTACATAAAAAATTCATAATTACACAAAACTATCGGCTTCCAATTAAGATAATTCTTCACTCATGCATCTTCAGATCCTGTGATCATGTCCACATTGCTATCATCATGTTTTCAACTTCTATTCAACTTCACATGATCAGATTCAATCTTGATTAGGAGATATCATCTGATTTCCACAAACCGCTACTCAGGAACACTTCCTGAATACTGCTTCCACTGATTTGCACATAACTGTCATGAATAGATGAATTTTTGTATGTTCTCTTAACCATGATCTTGTAAAACATCATAGATTAAGTCCTCAACTCCGCATGGATAGATCTTCAATATCCTACGTGCACTAACTCAAACTCTGTTTGCTTCTCTATTAATCTTTAGTAAATCATTGTGTTGACATCAATGACAATCACAGTCATGAATGCAACAACAACTATTACAAAATGGCTGTGAATACTTCCCCATAGGATATATTCAGCATTCATTCCTAATAATCTCACCCATTGGCATTGATGGCAACATAGATGAAACAACATCCAAGTTCCATGAATACCAACACTACAACGTGCTACTGCTTTGAAAATAATTTTAAGTCCTCTTCATCAATCAAATCTTGCTTCATTTTCCTATTCAATTCTCTCCAAAAGATGGTTTTTCATGTATACTTCTCCCCCATTGACATCAATTACAGATGTTTCATCACTATGTCAGCAACAACTTCAATGTCAAAAGACACTTTTCAAAAAATACATTCACTAGAGTCCTCATGACTCATCTCTGAAACACATACTCCCCCATAGAGGAAGTACCAACATCCAGTCCAGAAGAAAGATAAGGCTCATATACCACTAGATGGATACAACAATCTACATCACTTCTCAAAAGTAGGCTGGGGCATAACCCCAAGCATACCTCTCAGATACTCAAATGTATCCTTAGGAAAAAGGCTTTGTAAATATATCTGCAATCTGCTCTTTTGTACTTATATACTCAAGTCTGACATCTTTCTCTACCACTTTCTCTCACTACATGATACTTTATTTCTATATGCTTTGTCTTAGAATGTAGTATAGGATTCTTAGACATACTAACTGTGCTAGTGTTATCACAATGTATAACAACAGGCTCAACAAATTTTATTCCAATATCCTTCAGCATTTGTTTCATCCAAATTATCTGATTAAAATTATTTGTTGCTGCCACATATTTTGCTTCTATTGTGCTTTGTGAAATAAAATTATGTTTCTTGCTTAGCCAAGAAACTAATCTTCCTCCAAGGAAAAATGCTCCACCACTTGTGCTCTTTTTGTCATCAACACTACCTCCCCAATATGCATCTGTATATGCACATAAGGTAAAGTCATCATATTTTTATACCACAATCCATATTCAATTGTGCCTCTTAAGTACCTCAGTATCCTCTTTACTGCTGTATAATGTGATTCTTTAGGTTCAGCTTGAAATCTTTCTACAATTCCAACTACATGTGATATATCTGATCTTGTATGAGTTAAATATTACAATCCTCCAATCATGGATCTGTATTTTTTTTGTTCCACTACAGGAGTCTCATATGTGCTAGATAACTTATGTCTGGTTACCATAGGTGTTCCAACTGGTTTACAGTTCTCCATTCCAAATCTCTTCAATAAATCATTCAAGTACTTTGTTTGACTTACAAAGATACCATCATTGTTCTATATTATCTACAATCCTAAAAAGTATTTCATTTCACCAATCATACTCATTTCAAATTCAGTCTTCATTTCATCTGCAAATTTATCACTAGCTTCATCTCCTCCTCCAAAGATAATATCATCAACAAAAATAACTACAACCAACAAACCATTTTCAATTTCTTTTGTGTACAGGTTGTTGTCTGTTGTGCCTTTAGTAAATCTTAATTTTATCAAATACTTATCCAATCTTGCATACCAAGTTCTAGGTAATTGTTTCAATCCATATAAAGCTTTCTTTAGTTTACATACCATATCTCCTTTAGTTAAAGAAAAACCTTTAGGCTTCTCAATGTAGACCTCTTGTTCCAATTCTCCATTCAGAAGTGCTGACTTCACATCCATCTAATACACTTTGAATTTCTTATAGGCTGCATAAGCCAAAAACATTCTTACTACTTCAATTCTTGCTACAGGTGAAAAAGTTTCTTCATAGTCAATTCTTTCTTGTTGTGAGTATCCTTTACATACCAATTTTTTTTATTCCTTACAACTTCTCCTTGTTCATTCATCTTTTTTCTGAATACCCATTTAGTTCCTATAACATTCTTATCTTTAGGCCTAAGGACCAATTCCCAAGTCTTGTTCTTTTCAATTTGATCCAGTTCTTCCTTCATAGGTTTAATCCAATGTTCATCTTCACAAGCTTCACTAGTAGATTTAGGTTCAATTTGAGAAATTAAACACAACTGTTCTTGTACCTTATTTCATGTCAGAACTCCTCTATCTATGCTTCTAATAATCTGATCAAAAGGATGATTCCTTGATAGATTCCAATTAGGTGTCACTATTTCTGTTCTCACTTCAATTGTAGGTTCTTCAATGATTTCTTCAACATAGCTTTCATTCTACAATTCACTATCAGTTTCATAGAATAATTCAGTGTTCTTTGGATTAGTTCTAGGATGATTTCCTTCATCTGATTCATAATCAAGCATTCTTTCCTAAATTTTGAACTTTTCATCAACTTTAACATTTGCGCTCTCAACAATAGTCTTAGTTCTTTTATTATAGCATCTATAAGATTTTCTCTTCAATAAATATCCAAGAAATATACCTTCATAACTTCTAGGGTGAAACTTTCCAATGTCATCATCTCTTTTAATATAACATTTGCTTCCAAAAATTTTAAAATACTTAATTGATGGTGCATGTCCAAACCATAGTTCATAAGGTGTCTTATCTGTATCTACTTTGTTTTGTACTTTGTTCATTGTATACACTGTTGTGTTCACTGCTTCTCTCCAGAATATCTTCGCCAAGTCATTTTCAAATAGCATGGCTCTTGCTACTTCAGTCACTGATATGTTCCTTCTTTTTGCAATACCATTTTGTTCAGTGTCCTAGAGGCTGAAAACTATCTCTTAATACCATTCACTTCAAAAAAATGTTAAATTCTTTTGAAGTAAATTCTCCACCTCTATTTGATCTCAAATATTTAATTTTCATTCCAGATTCATTTTCAACTTTGTTCTTAATAATCTTAAACTTATCAAATATTTCAGACTTCTCCTTAAGAAATGCAATCCACATAATTCTTGTAAAATCATCAACAAGAATCATAAAATACCTTTCTCCATAGAATCCTCTAGTCCTTGTGGGACCACTACAATCTGTATGAACAATTTCCAACTTCTCTGTTGTTGTGAACTTCTTACTGGGTAATGAGCTTCTCTTTTGTTTAGCCATCACACATTCCTTGCAAATCATGTTAGTAGGCTTCATAATTTTAGGCAAATCTCTTACTGCAAGTGTAGTACTCACTTTCACAATGTTATCAAAGTTTATATGACAAAATGTTATGTGCCATAACCAACTGTCATCAATCTTAGTAATCAACCATGTCATCTCAGTAGGATTCAACTAAAATACATTACCTTTGGTTCTAGATCGAGTGCCAATCAAATTACCATCCTTGTCTTTGATTACATGAGTTTTCTCATTAAACCAAACTTGATATCCCTTATCAACTAGTTGTCCAACACTCAAAATATTATGTTTCAAACCATCCAAAAAGTAAACATCATCAATGTCAGTCTTTCCATCAAGAGTAATAGATCCTATACCTTTTATCAAACAAGGTGCATTTTTTCCAACTCTAACAACTCCATCATAATTGTTAAACTTTATAAATTTCTTCATGTCTCCAGTCATATGATGTGAACAACCACTATCTATAATCTGATTAGCTTTCTTTTCTACTTGAGAAACTAAAGTTTTTTCTTCCTTAACTTCAGTTTCAAGATTTTCTTCTTTTATTGCTACAAATCCTATATCATCATTCTCAGTATCACTTTCACTTAAAAATTTCTCCATACTATCTTCAAGTTCTTCATTATTAGCATAATAACATTCTTTATATCTTCTAGGTTTAAAGTTATTTCTATACTTCTTAACTCTCTTAGGACATTTAGATGCAAAATTACCATATTCTTGACAAGTCCAACATTAAAAAAATTTCTTACCGTATGGTTCTCTTTTCACAAGCAAGGCAATACCTTCTTCAATCTTCCTATCTTCATCATTTCTAGATCTGTTGCTGGTAGAATAATCTCCGCTTACACTAATGCTTCTTGACAAAGTAGGATGAACACTAAGTGCACTGAATGTTGTCTCCATTCTAGGTAAATCTCCTAATTGTCTCAAGTTCATTTTTGTTGCTTCTAATCTTCCAAGAAGAGTTTCTCTGGTGAAGTTCTTAGTACAAGGTATAACTTGTTCAATCATCTGTGTCATCTAGTTAAATGAAGGAGTCAATGTCCTCAGAATTTTCCATATCACTTCATTCTCTGTCTTGATTCCTTTACATGATTTTATACCTGCAACAATCTTTGACATTCTACCAATATAGCCTCTAACAGAGTCATCTTCCATCATTCTTATATCTTCAAATGCACATATCCAATTATGTAATCTAACTTTATTTGCATGTTCATCACCTTCAAAAGTAGATTGTAAAGCAAACCAAATTTCATGAGATGTTTTTAGATATTTTACCTAACTGTACTCATTTTTCGGAAGGGCTGACAATAGTTCTTCTCTGGAAAGTATGTTACACATGAATAGATCTCTTTCCTCATTAGTACATTCTTCAATCTTGTATTCATCAATGATAGTCTTTTGATTCTTTGTGATTAACCAATTTAACCTGGTCCTAAACAAAGTAAATGTGTCTTCATCTTTTCTTTCCATCTGTCAAAATTTACTCCATCAAACTTAGGGCTTTATTTCCTAAAATGACTCACCATGTATCTCCTTAAGCTATTAAAATTTTCCTTCAAGGACCTGCCACTCTGATACCAATTATTAGAAAGTAAAGTCCACCAAGATAATTGAGAGGGGGGGGGGGGGTGAATCAGTTATCAGATAAATGTAACTTTTATCTTCTTCAATATATTTTAACCATGTAAGCAATGTAATCAACAACCATAGAAATATATACATACACAATAACACAAGATATGTTGACTAGGGAACCTCTTGATCAAAGAGTAAACCCCAGTGGGAATGATGCCCACAAAAGATGTACTAATATGAAAATTCCTTGTGAGAGGATGGACTCTGTTAGGATTCTTATGAAATACATTCAGTACATATTAGTCCTTGCTAGGATACTTTGGATCCCTACTAAAATATTCTAACTCTGTTAGGAGTTATGGAAGAAAGAAGGACCCACTTCCCAAATAGCATCAATGACAAGATCACTGAACACACTGTCCAACTAATCTCTATATTATTCAACATAATAATATCAAAAGATTAGTGATCTCAAAAAATTGTTCCTTCTCCTCTAACTGTGCCAAACTGCAGCAACTGCTTCATCAGATCTCAATACCAGATCTCTGTACTTCGCATATCCTCTTTCAACAAGTATTGCACAATTCTGCAATTCTCTTTCACAATCTTACAATTCACATTCACATCCACATTCTTATTCACATTCATATTACAATAAGGAAAACATCCCTTCCTTTATACCACACTCAAGTAATTACAAATGAGTCGGCATACATATTACAAAAATAAAAGTTTCCACACGTTACATAAAAATTCCATAATTACACAAAACTGTCAGCTTCCAATTAAGATAATTCTTCACTTGTGCGACCTCGAACCTTGCAATCATGTCCACATCACTATCATCATGTCTTCAAATTTTGTTCAACTTCACATGATCAGATTCAATACTGATTAGGAGATATCATCCGATTTCCACAAACCGTTACTAAGGAACACTGCATGAATACTACTTCCACTTATTTCCACATAAATGTCATGAATAGATGAATTTCTATATGCGCTCTTAACCATGATCTTGTAAAACATCATAGAGTAAGTCCTAAACTCTGCATGGCTAGATCTTCAATATCCCACGTGCGCTAACTCAAACACTATCTGCTTCTTTGCTAATCTTTAGTAGATCACTGTGTTGACATCAATGACAATCACAGTCATGAATGCAACAAGATCTACTACATAATGGCTATGAATACTCCCCCATAGGATATATTTAGCATTCATTCCTAACAAATTAGAGTTGAGAAAATGGTTGTTCAGTCTCTGTATCTGTAGGTTGCAAACAAATCATCCTTCTTCCACCAACATTCTAGTCAATGTACAAGTAACGAGTATTTACATTCAAGAAAGATCATGTTTGAAAATATCAACCCAGAACAAAATAAGGAGATAATTTCTAGATTGTGGTCTAGCTTTAAAAGAAAAGGTGATGGAAAATATTATTGTCCCTAAAAAATTTGCAAGGGATTAAAGACTCGAAGATATCTAATCAAAATAGTTGAGGAACATTGTAGGCCACATGGTCACATTGAAGGGGGAAACAAATTTATTTTATTGGTATGTATTTCAATATATTAATTTAACAATTTATATACATAAGAAATAAATTGATGATGACCGTTGGTGTCCAAAAATGATAGATCACTTTTTCCCAACTGACAGGTACAAGCTAATACCTCTGCAATTCTGGCTTAATCAAGACAAGGCTGGTAGGTCTAATTTCACTTTGAACTATCAAATTCTCTATGTCGCACAACTGCATAGATAAATAAAAAAAGTTCCTCCCAAGGTGGTGAATGATCCTTGGAGGAAAGAAACAAATCCTCTAATAATCTCTACTCTATAAATCTTGAATAAAGTGGATTAAACTAAGGATTCAAAAGTAATGTTTTTGAAATATCGATTATATAATCTACAAATCACAAAGTATGAACCAAATGATAATTTCCAAATAATAGTTAGATCAGTGCCTTCTAAATACTTGGGATATAGAGTCATAAAAATTTCAATCCTACGTACGATTAAAGATGGTTTTAAAAGAAACTTGTTTTAATAAGACAAGACCATCATTTCAGAGGATTCCACTTAAAGTATAATTCAAATCAGATTATACAACTAGTTCTATTGAATTTAACTCTATTCAAGAGACCAACAGAAACAAAAGAAAAACTTACATAGACCTTTCTACTAATATTTGAACTGTATAGTGGTTTTGAATTATAACACTTAAGGAATTTAACACAATGAAACACTCTATTAAACAGAATATCTGAAAGACTAATTAAAAAAAAAAAACTTATAACCACAAATAAAAAGAAGAGCACTTATCTTTATTAATGTTGAAAAAAGAGTACATTAGAGTTCATATTGCAGTTGTGATCGAATTATATACAATGAAAATATGAATTCTATTATCTCTTTACATTTTACATTATGTATATATATGTGTGTGTGTGTGTGTGTGTGTGTGTGTGTTTGAGTGGATTTCACACCTCTTTAGGGTGAAAAGACACAACCTTTATTATAAATTATTTTGAAAAATAATAAACTAACTTAAAAATAACTACCTAACTTTCAGATTTGGGTCTAGTAAAAAAACCAAAACACTTGGTGAAAAGCTAAGATTTTTAATGAAGATAGGAAATTTGATTTCCCGAACTGGGTTGTTTTTAGATTTTTAAAATTCAACTATCTTCAACCTCTGTCGGCATCATCTTTGAAGTAGGTCAAAATTCTAGCATTTTCTGAAGGCTTTGATCACATAATTTTGATTATTCCTGTCACAAAGCTTCCTTTCTTAATCCCTCAACTTTTAATTGAAAATTAATATAATTATTTATCCCATTTCATGTACTCCATCATTAATTATTGGGCATGGAGTTTAAGAGGCCATTTTTAAAGGGTTTATCACTATATAGGACTTCAAATGTTATCTCTATTGAGCATTAATGATTGTCATTAGTATCAAAGGAAGTCAAAGACATCGATCAGTTACTTATATGAACCCAGTCGGTAACTATAAGCAATACAAGCCAATTGGTTAAGTCTTCATACTGAGCATCAGTGTAATTACCAAGCAGTATTTATAGTGTTTACCAAGGATCACAGGAAATGGCATAGGAATCAGAAATGGCCCATCTATCTATGCAAATGGTTACAACAGAATCAAAAAATGTTTTACCAAGATTGAGGATAATTTATTGTTGAGATATTCATTAAATGCGATGAAGATCTTATGTAATTGTTTGATCGAGGTTATTTTTGTACACCGTAGATCTTAGGGTTTTTCTCTAAGTTGTTGAAACCTAATTTTGTATAAGCAGCATAAAGTAGTATCTTATATATTTGTATTTTACATCATCTTTGATGTGAACTGATGTATGAGCGAAGAAGCACTTGAAGTACTAGCCAACCTTCAAGATTATCAGTTGACATGACAGAGCAAAATAGTATTCAGAGGAAATCAGATTGAGCAAAATCAGAGTAGGCTAACCGAGTAGTTCAGAGCAGAGATTCACATAGTATAAGGTGATATATATTCAGTACATTATTGATCTGTATCAGAAAAGTTGAGTTGTCATTAGCAGATAAATTACCTATTGCTTTCTAATCATTGTAATAGAGTTTTTGGTAAAATCTCCTAACGGAGTAGACTTGATAGTCGTTTCTATAAATCTCTTAACCGAGTGCACACTCAAGTAGTGTTGCTAAAATCCTATGACTAGGTAGATCTAGCTGATCTTATATGTTAATCCTAATAGGGTAAGATCACTAGAAGTGATCAAAACTTGTAGCCCTAAAGGGCAAACCTTTTCTATCTGCAGTAGTGAAGAATTTGAGGGTGTCATACCCACCACATTTTTTACCTTCTAACATGGGTTTTTGCGTTACCAAAATACTGTAAGAAAACTCAGGTGCAAAAATAGCTTCCTACGCTAATCTCTATAGGAGAGTATTGTGCAAATTCTTATAAATCCTTACAATTTCAAATTCGTTAACTACTTTAACAAAGATATTGTAACCACATACCATACATATAGAAAAATAGAGAATGACACAATGATATACCTTGGGGAAAACCTTTCGGTAAAAAACCCCAACACTCCAAAACCTGCACAATGTATTATCTTCAACACAAAGATTACAATACATTTGCAATGCAAGTTCTTTCAGGAAATGAGAGACAAAGCCAACAAGACTTAAATTTTGTTATATCTCTCCCATAGGAGCAACATCATATATATAGACTCCTTTGGACCCAAAAATAGGCACAACCACAAAGACCCATGCACAAAGCCAAATGTACATAGTTGTTACATGCAATCCCAAGAATAGGCATCCATCCCTAGAATAGACTATGATAGCTTGTCATAGAATCCACCAAAAATAACGGTCACAAGAGAAGTGTAAGAGTATCTGTCATACGAACCTATTTTTGGCATATTCTCTTACACACACCAACCACTTCTTCTTGGGCACCCAAATAGGCCCAAGTCATAAGACGCTCTTACACCTATCATAGCACATTCCTTAAATAGTTCTTACGCATCATAGGAATCCGTCATGACCATTTCAGTCATGATCTCCTTACGCACAAGATGCTGACAAATCAAGTGGAGTGACACATCAACATGCCAACTAGACATGTACACTCAAACTTAATTATATTATTTGCAAAAAATACATTTACAAAACAAATAATAAGAATAGGAATCATCCAAGGTTGAGACACCTTATTCCTAACATTCTCCCACTTGTCGAACACCTTGTAAGAGCAATAGGAACATAATAGGAACTTTAACCGCTATAGGCCAAAAGGCCCATAGACTCCGAACACCATCTGAACTTCTCAGTGCCCACTGGTTTCATTAATGCATCTGCAACATTCTTCATAGTATCTACCTTCTCCAAATTTACCTTTCCATCTTCCACCATATCTCTCACAAAGTGAAACTGCACATCAATGTGCTTCGTTATGGCATGGAAAGTTGGATTCTTTGCAAGGCAAATAGCGCTCTGACTGTCACACCAAATAGTAATCTATTCTGCATCAACACCAACATTAGAACACAATATTCTAAGCCAAATGGCTTCTTTACAAGCATGAGTAGCAGCCATGTACTCAGCTTCTGTAGTGGACAAAGCAACCACAGGTTGTCACTTACTCATCCAACTAAAGGCACCACCAAACATAGTGAACACATAAGCACTGGTGGATCTCCTGCTGTCAATATCACCTACCCAATTTGAATCCAAAAATCCATGAATACAAACTGAATGCGAAGATCCAGAAGAGTTACCATGATAACATATGGAGTAATTTGATGTACCCCTCAAATATCTGAATACTCGCTTAACTGCATCCCAATGTACCCGTCCAGGATTAGCCATAAACTGACTCAGGACTCCCATAGCTTGGGCAATGTCTGGTCTAGTACAGACCATAGCATACATAAGACTGCCGACTGCACTAGCATAAGGTACTCTACTCATGTCCTCCACCTCACTAGGAGATTTTGGATAATCATCTATAGATAACTTTGTTCCCACAACACATAGTGGTCTACAATCTGCCATGCTGAACCTGTCCAACATAGACTTCACATACTTACTCTAACTCAACCAAATTTTTCTATTAGACCTGTCTCTACTGATTTCCATACCCAAGATGTACCTAGCTGCCCCAAGATCTTTCATCTCAAACTGTGCTGACAACTGAGATTTAAAATCAGAAATCATACCCTTACCCTTCCCAAACAACAACATATCATCAACATATAATGCAACAATAAGAAGGCGATTATTTTCAACTCTGAAATAAACACAATGATCTGATTTTGATCTTACAAATCTAATTGACAACACAAAGGCATCAAACTTAAGGTACCACATCCTAGGAGATTGCTTCAAATCATATAGAGATTTCTTTAATCTGCAAACTAAGGATTCTTTACCTTTAACAATGTAGTGCTCAGGCTGTGACATATAAATCTCTTCCTCCAAATCACCATGAAGGAAAGCTGTCTTCACATCCATCTGTTCTATCTCTAAATCATATGTAGCAAGAGATAACAGAAATCTAATGGATGTCAACTTTGCAATAGGAGAGAATATTTCACCATAATCTATTCCCTCTACTTGTGAATACCCCTTTGCAACCAATCTAGCTTTATACCTTTCAACACTGCCATCTGCGTAGAATTTCTTCTTGAACACCCATTTACAGCCAACAGATTTTCTCCCTTTAGGAAAAGGTACAGGGTCCCAAGTATTGTTTTTCTCCAATGAAGCCATGTCATCATCCATAGCCTCAATCCAGGAACTTACATCTTCCATGCCCAAAGCCTCTTTCACAGATCTAGGCTCATCAGTGTTAGTAATCAAAGCAAAGGCACAACTAGAATCTAACATAGAATAACCAAACCTTTCTGGTTGCTTTCTTTCTCTCATGGATCTCCTCAAGGGCTACGGTTGAGGTTGTTCTTCCTCTTCTTTTGAACTATCAGAGCTGCTAGAGCTCTCCTCATCATTAGGCCCAACATGGTCTCTTTGTTCAGTCTTCTCAGGGGTAGGAGGCAACTGAACAACATCTTTTTCCTTTTCTTTTTCATCTGGTTGTAGCACAATAGGAGAAGATGTTAGCTCTTTGAAAATAACATTTCTACTATACAACACCTTACTAGTCACGGGATCCCAAAGCTTGTATCCTTTCACACCATCACTTTATCCAATGAAAATACATTTAACAACTTTGTTTTCCAACCTAGATCTTTTCTCCTTTGGAACATGTGCATAAGCTTCACAACCAAAAACACAAAGATGTCTAATTGAAGGCTTCTTACTAGACCACACCTCCATGGGTGTCTTACCAACAAGGGCTGATGTAGGAGATCTGTTAACCAAATAGCAAGCAGTGGCCACAGCTTCGGCCCAAAACCTTTGTTCTAAACCAACTCCACTAAGCATACTCCTAGCCTTCTCCATCAGTGTCCTGTTCATTCTCTCTGCAAGTCCATTTTGCTGTGGGGTATAAGGAGTTGTCTTATGCCTCTCGATACCTTGTTCTTTACAGAACTATTCAAACTCTGCTGAGCAAAACTCACCACCATTGTCAGTTCTCACACACTTAATCTTCTTACTAGTCTGATTCTCTACAAGAGCTTTAAATTCCTTGAACTGACTAAAGACTTGTGTCTTACTTTCAAGGAAATAAATCCACGTCCTTCTACTATAATCATCTATGAAAGATACAAAAACTATAGACTTGGAGATTGAAGGTACTTTTACAGGACCAAATACATCAGAATGAATAAGATCCAAAACATCAAAAGATTTGTGAGAACTAGAGTAAAACTGAACATGATTTTGTTTACCATAGACACAGTGTTCGCAGAAGTCAAACTCGAGATTGCAATCATTTAACCCCTCAATGAGATTTTTATTTTTTGGGGTTCTGAGACCCTTTTCACCAATGTGGCCAAATCTCATATGCCACAACATTGTCTTTTTTGCAGGAAGCTTACCTTCCAAAGTGTTTGCACTACCATCGAAAAAAATAGCCACAGACTTCTTCACTGCTTGTTCAGATGGTGAGGATGAAGAACTATTACATAGAGGAATACATGCATCTAGCTGAAATAAGGTACCTCTCCTAGTACCCCTTGCAAGCACTATCGATCCTCTCATCATCTTGCATCCTTCTTTCGAAAAAACAACTTGCACACCTACATCATTCAGCATACTTACAGATAATAGGTTTCATGCCAAACCCAAAATGTGCATAACTCTGTTGATTCCCTTTACTCGTCCATCAAGAAATTTGATAGTGACCCTTCCGCGTCCAACTATCTTTAGGTGAGAATCATCACCCAAGTACACCTTTCCACCATCGAACTCTTCATATTTTGAGAACCAGTTTTGATGAGAGGTCATGTGAAAAGATGCACCCAAGTCAACCAACCACACATCATCAGATGCATGGGCTGCCAAAGCTACGATGAATGCGTTGCCATCTTCTTGAGATCTTTCTGAAGCTGAATCTGAACCTTTCTTCTTCTTCTTCGGCTCTTTGCAGTCTTTACGAAAGTGCCCAGATTTATCATAGTTCCAACATTTTTCCTTGGAATTATTGGAAGTCTTTGACTTCCCACGGGATTTGGATCTACCCTTATTGTTAGACTTATTGTCATTTTTCTTCCCTCTTTCAGTGGATCTCCCACGAACAGCAAGGGATTCTTTTTCTGAAATGGAAGCCTTTCTCCACATCTCCTCTAATAGCAGCGAAGACACCACATCATCCATTTTGAAGGTGACTAAAGTGCTGCCGAGAGCCATCACAAGATGGTCCCATGAATCTGGTAAAGAACACAAAAGTGTGTAGCAACGATCCTCCTCCTCTAACTTGACACCAACTGATGTCAATTGTGCAACCAATAGATTAAATGCATTTAAATGATCCGTTAAGGATCCACCTTCCTCCATTTGCAGAGAGAACAACTTCTTCCTTAGGAACAACTTGTTCACCAGAGATTTGGCCTGATACATTGCCGCAAGTCTTTCCCACAAACTATTTGCGGTTTTCTCATCTAGAACATTCAAAAGGACTGCATCGGTTAAACAAAGTCTTATGAGACCCTTAGCTTTACCGTCTTTGATATCCCAATCTGCTTGAGCTATAGTTGTTGGTCTTGTAGCACTTGAAGTCACTTCCCATAGGTCACGATCTTCCAACATGTCTTCCATCTTGAGTTTCCACAACTCAAAATTAGTGTCATTAAATTTCTCCACCTCCATTCTTCCATATGATGAACTTGCCATCTCAATCTGCAAATAAGATTCAGAATGCTCTACAAAAAACTCCCACTCAAACTTGAGATTAGCTCAAAAAACCCTACCCAACAACTAGGATCAAAATTTGATCAAGCTCTGATACCACTTGTAAGGAAACTCAGGTGCGGAAACAACTTCCTACGCTAATCTCTATAGGAGAGTATTGTGCAAATTCTTATAAATCCTTAAAATTTCAGATTCATTAACTACTTTAACAAAGATATTGTAACCACATACCATACATATCGAAAAATAGAGAATGACACAATGATATACCCTAGGGAAAACCTTTCGGTAAAAAACTCCAACACTCCAAAACCTGCACAATGTATTATCTTCAACACAAAGATTACAATACACTTGCAATGCAAGTTCTTTCAAGAAATGAGAGACAAAGCCAACAAGACTTAAATTTTATGATATCTCTCCCATAGGAGTAGCATCATATATATAGACTCCTCTGGACCCAAAAATAGGCACAACCACCAAGACCCATGCACAAAGCCACATGTACACAGTTGTTACATGCAATCCCAAGAATAGGCGTCCATCCCTAAAATAGACTATGACAGCTTGTCATAGAATCCACCAAAAATAACGGTCACAAGAGAAGTGTAAGAGAATCTGTCATACCAACCTATTTTTGGCATATTCTCTTACACACACCAACCACTTCTTCTTGGGCGGCCAAATAGGCCCAAGTCATAAGACGCTCTTACACCTGTCATAGCACATTCCTTAAATAGTTCTTACGCGTCATAGGAATCTGTCATGACCGTTTCAGTCATAATCCCCTTACGCACAAGATGCTGACACATCAAGTGGAGTGACACATCAACATGCCAACTAGACATGTACACTCACACTTAATTACATTATTTGCAAAAAATACATTTACAAAACAAATAATAAGAATAGGAATTATCCAAGGTTGAGACACCTTATTCCTAACAATACTTGTGTTATGGGACTGTTGTATTGTTGATTTCATGTTATTTACTTTTACAAGTTGAATGAATGATACATGCATTTGATACAAGTTATTATGCAAGGTTGCGAGTATTTATAGTTTTAGATCTAAGGTTTATAAGTGAAATATTTTGTGGGCATTGATTCACCCCTCCCCTCTCAGTACCATATCTCTCCTAATCCAACAATTGGTATCAGAGAACAGTTCTCTTTTTGGACAGTTTAACCACTGAAGGGTAAAGATCTAGTCATGGAGAGGTATAAGTTAGATAAGACAATATAAAATCAGAAGATTGAAATACAGATGTTTGTTGAGCAGTATAAGCAAGTGAAGGATGGACTGAAGAAATTACTGGTTGAAAGGAAGAACCTAGCTATTTTTAAAAATGAGATTGGTTACCATCAAGAAGCTATTAATGATATATTTGATCACATTGTATCTAGTTCAAGAAGTATTTCTGACGGATCTGAAAGTATAGTCTCTAATTTGTCTGAAAAGAATCTTCACTTAACCGAATAAGTGAAAGCACTGCAAATCAGTTAGGAATCTCAGATGGTAAGAATGGTAGAAGTAATGAACAATGCTCGACAGGCTGAGTAGGAAAGGAATCCAGCTATTGAAGACCAAAGACTGATAACTGAACAACTTCAAGCAAAAGTAAGTGAGATTCATAGACTCACTGAGCACCATTTCAAAATCTCAAATCATATGGTGATTGTGAATTAAGAGGTCAACTGAGTTAATGGAGAATTGTCAAGAAAAATTGAAGATATAGGAGTTCTTAGAGAAGAGAATGAAAAATTGAGAAATGAAATAAAAACATAACAACAACATCATGAGATGAAGAAATTGGCTGAGGATAGTTCTAAAAGGATTGATAATTTTATAATTAATCAAAGGAGATTTGGAAGCAGAGCTAGAATAGGCTATACCAACAAAGGAGAATCATCACAACAAGCTAAACAAGTCAACAACAATCAAAATCAAAGACCTAAAGTGTTGACATGTTATCACTGTGGCAAACTGGGACATACTTCTAATGTCTGTAGAAGCAAAGCACAAGGTAAACCTCCAGTCACTCCTAGATTTAATGGATATTGTTATTACTGTGGAAAATTTGGTCACCAAGCTTATGAGTGTAGAGCTAAATAGAACAAGAATGCTAACAATCCTACTATGGAGAAATTATGTTGCACTTGCATTGAACATGGACACACTGCATGAGAATGTAAGGTAAAAATGAAGCAAGTATGGATGCCAAAGAAGAAGACACAATGCAAGCCTTATAAACCAAAGAGACAAGGTAACTCATATGTTTGGGATTACAACACTTGGACTAACTATATTGCATGTGGTAGATATGGGCACATTGCAGAAAATGGCAATAGGGAAAGATGAGTTGGACAATCAAGAAGCTGGACAAGCACTGGAATGGCATGTTTGCATTGTCATAAGGTCAGTCATCTAAGCAAGGACTGCAAAGACCGAGCACCAGAAGAAGGTCATGTATTTGATAGTGGAAACACTATTGTAGATATCATGAGAATAAGGAATGTCATGTGGAAGAAAGCATCAATTGAGAATGTTGAGTCAAGTAATGTTGTCGGTGAAACCTCGTCCACTAGATTGAGTGACATTGGTACTTCCACCTAAGGTAATCTAGGTATGTATGGGACTGATATTTCAAAATGATCACATTTTACATACAGTTCCTTATATATGTTGTTCACATACCAAATCTGCATGAATAAAGATGCATTGTGGTTTATATGTCTTGAGCTAACAAAGTTAGACAGTCGGTAAAAGTTAGACTGAACATTGGTTACCTGTCAGTAATCACTATTCAAGGTTAACTGAATAATAGTATCAACCAAGCAAAGAAGTCTTGTATTAACTGAGCATATGAAAGATTGTAGTTGTCACCAATCTAACAGTTTTCATGAACTAGAAAGAAGGTCAAGCATTTATTGCATAAATTTTTGAGCGGGAATATCAAAAATTCTATAAATACACAGAAGACAGAGTTTATTTTTCACATTGCGATTTTAGAGAGCTAAAATTTCACATAGCGAGTTCAAGCAAGAATCTTTCAAGCAAATTCAAGTAGTTGCAGATCGAACCAAGCACATTCTTCGATACATTCCAAGTAAGTTGAAAACCTACCGAGCATATTTCTCATAATTATTGAAAAACCTAGTTTGTTGAAATAGCATCTACTGTGAGTTCTTCTAAAGTTGTGGAAGAAGTTAATTTAATAGTGTCAGCAAGCTACAAGGAACCACCTTATAAGTTACACCCTGAAGTTGCTTCAAAAATAGATTCAGCGAGCGCTTTTTCAACCATCCCACCTAGGTTTTTGTTAACTAAAGATATACGATCATACATACACTATAAAATTAGGGAAATAGATGATTTCAATATGTATGTTATGTATCAAGCACTTTGTGATGAGAAAATAGAACTAAAACCAGAGCACAAAATTGTTGAAACACTTGGTCTTACCAATGCCCTAAATTTCCTGAACAATTTTAAGAACGAATGGATTAGGGTTGTGTTGAGCCGCTATCATGAGGGCACATTCTGGCTAGACAGACCAATCAAGGTTACAAAAAGAATGATTAGCAGGGTTACTGGTTACCCTACTACCGATAAATCCAAAGTATTCAAAAGCTCTTCACGAGCCGAGATTGAGAAAAATACAAGAGTAGCATGGGACGGTAGAGCACTGAAAATTTCATTAATTGTGGATCCCAAAGTTAAGTTTGTAGCCCATGTAATTGGGTATAAGATATTTTAGTCAAGCAAAGAAAATAGTGTACCATGTAGCGTAGTCGACATGGCTCACAAATTGATAAAGAAGGGTCATCAGATAGACCTTGTCGAGCTACTACTAAGATAGGTTGAAGAAAACATGAAAAAAATTAGGACACAAAAGTCCAATACCTATAAGTTTGGATCATTACTTGTATGTTTATTTTTCTATCTCCAGCAATTCTTTCCCTCTGTCGGTCACACTAACTGGATAGATGAAACACCGATCACATCACAGATTTTAGACATTATGAAAGGTTTGGGAGATAATGTTGAAAATGTTATAAACAGTTATTTTGAGGATTTTAAAGTAAAGATGAATTTAAGTAGAATTCTGAGTTCATTGGTCAAAAAATTTGAGATGGATATTTGTTTCTTAGTGAACACCGACCACACTATAATTAAAGCAATTGAGTCGAGAATAAAATGGCTAGCACCTATGGGCTATGAAATGGATCACGATTTCGGTTTGAAATCTATTAAAGCATTGCTAGCATTACCAAAGGACAAAAAGGCCGAAAGGTTTGGAGCCTTTGAAGAAGCTAAGTCTATAATTAAAATAGGTTTGGTCATCAGTAAAATGACAAGGAAAGAAAATAAAATGAAGAAGTTTTTATCTGAGAAATTTGGGAATGAATTTGACTCATCTAAGGAGTCACCGGTTGAAACTGCAACTAAAGGTCATTTAATGTTGGCTGACAAACTATATGATAGTGAAGAAACCAAGTCCGAAGAAGAAAAAGAACCAATACCGGTTTCTCCCACTCAAGCTCCAAAGAAGAGGCAGTTGCCAGTGCAAATAGGTGCACGCACAAGGTCATCAACTGCAGCTTCACCACCACAGAAGAAGGGAGTTGTGAAGGTAGAAAAATGAAAGGCTGCTACAGCGACAAAGACTTATGTAAAGAAAGGAGCCAAGGCTGTAGCAGATGCACCAAAGAAAAGGAGAAGATTGATAAGAGACAGAAAAGACCTTGAGGATGATGAAGATGACAACAATAAATTCAAGGTTGTCAGTAATCAGAATAGGTCAATTGATGAGGTTGGTGCAGATATAATTGAGAATGGAAATCTTGCAGATCCGGAACTTAGTAAGTTTGACAGTATGTCAACTGAAGACCAAAACAAAATTGAGGAAGCAATCATCTAGATGATGATACACTTCAAATGAGTTCCATTAGAGTTTAAATTATCATTGCCCAAGACATTAGAGGACCGAATAAATCAAAAGTGGTCATATGCCTTGGACACCGAGAAGAGGATGAGGGAACAAGCCCTCGTATCGATTGCACTAGAATTATCTGTCGATGAAATTAAGGAGCTTATGGATACTTATGTGAAGAGATTCAAAGTCAAAAGCTGAGCTATGAAAATAATAGATGAGAATCTGGGAGATCTTGATGAGTTTGGTCAACTCATTTGGAGTTCACTTTTAGCTGTCAGAGAGTAAAATGAGAAAATTGCATTTCAAAATTTGTCTAAAAAGAGGCAGAATTCCAAAGGTAAAGGAAAATTCATTGAGGATAATGTAGCAAAGAAGATTAAATAGTCAAAGGTATCATTTACCAAGGTAATTGATACAACAATTGGTCAAGAAATTAAGAACAGTTCATAGGATGCACCGAATCTAGAAGTGATTCAGATTGAGGACACAAATGACAAGGATGTACTCATTGAGGACATCACAAACGGTGTGTTAGAAATAGGGAATACTGAGAGGGGGGGTGAATCAGTATTCTACAAACTTTATCTTTTGCCCAAATATGGATATAATAGATTATCTTCACACATGCATAACATAAGAAACTAAATAATATGCATAGCAATAACATCAAAGAACTCATAACACATTGTTTATTCTCGAGGAAACATTGGCCAAGGGAAACCTCGGTGGGGATGGTACCCACAAAGATTCACTAATCAAAAGTATTTTGTTAAGGATATTGACCCTGTTAGGAGTCTATTACAAACATATAGTGTATCAATCTTGATTAAGGGACTATAGGCCTTGTTAGAAGCCTCAACCTTGTTAGGAGTTGTCAATACAAAATCTGATTACTAGATGAGCCCACTACCCAAACAAGTAATATACAATGTATACAAAATAGGTCAAGGTACATAACCTTTTTATGCTTGTATCAATATTCCTTTTCTGCTCTTATCTTTGCATCATCACTATTACATTTGCTTCACAATTACATTTATTAAATCACTTTTTCTTCGCTTCATCTCTTTTCTTTTCAATTACAATTGCATATATATACAAGTTATTAGGGCTAATAAATTTACATGGTCGGCTTCCATATATCATTATCTAAGAGTTAACATCTAGGATGTCATCCCTTTATATTGTTAAGTCATTATTTTGATAAACAAAATAATCCCTTAACTCTTTACCAATTCTGCCTTCATATTCTGTCCTGTCGGCTTCATACTATCTTCGGTAAAACTGTCATAACTAATTTCGTACATGTCGTACTGACTTGCACCCTGAGATGGGTCATCATTAGCCATCATAGAGTCTATGTTCAAGTGCGCAAGCACTGAACTCAGTCCAGTCAATGTCGCAAACAAAAATTGTGTCCTGGTACACTATGAAAAAACTGTCTCATACTTAGACAAATTTGTGATGTGCTCTGCTATACTTGCTCTCTAACTTGTGCGATCTTCATGAGGATCATATGTTGCCATAATGAAAACATCTATCTACTCACTTCAACCAAATTTCCAACAATCTCCCCCTTTGTCATTGGTGGCAACATATGAGAAAATTGGCTAAGTGTACAATAACAAAGTTTCAAAATTGTCTCAAAATTGGCCATAGTATAAGATATATACTATTTTTATATCTCCTCAAAAATAATTCTTATATACTGCAATACTCCCCCTAAGAGTATACATAATACTATCAATCTTTTGCTCTTTATAATTCTCAGTTTTCTATGTATCTCTCCCCCTTTGACAACAATGACAAAATAAAGTAGGGAGGCTAACAAAATTGTAACACAAAAGATTATACCATAAATGTCTTATTGCAAAGCCGGTAGGCTTGCAACACAATCTACAAAATCAAATTTTATAGCTTCTAACTCCTTTTCCCATGACTTCTTGATGGAATCTGCCACATTAAGTAGTGTGCTCAGTCCATAAGGTACAATTTGACATGCTTGGAGGGTCTCAAAGTTGAATTTTTGAAATGATATCCTAGCTGTAAGACATTCTTCCAACTGCTCTTCAATAACACTTATCTCCATGGAAGTATGTTCTCTCAGAAGAGTGAGTCTCCTCATTTTTTTGTTCCTCTCATCTTGCAAAATTCTTATTTCATCATACAGCTTCCGAACTTTCTTCTCAACATGACTAATCTTCACATTAGGATTAGAAAGAAGGTTTGATCCATTCTGAATCTCTACTTCCTTCAGCTTGATCTACTTGTCTTCTTCAGCTGCCAAAATATCTGGTGTTGTACACTGTATGTACAAAGACTTTCCTATTCCCAAATGTCTTCTCAAATCCTTGATACAGATATCAAGACTTGACATCACCTCTGATATTTTAACTGATACTCAAAAGCATTCTAGCCTCATAGTCTGCTTGTGCCTTTACCATTGCAATCTCAGATAAATTTGTAAACTCATCATCAAAGGTTCTCATTAGTTTCTTTGCTTTGTACAGAGGGTCTGCATCTACTATCTGTGTGGTTACAACTCCTTGTAACTTTTTAGTTAAGTCCTTCAGACAACCTTCAAGATTCTTTACCTTCTTGTTTTAACCAATAATTTTATTTAGGGAAGTGATCAATTCTAACTGATCATCATCATCAACTTCCTTTCCTAAATCTTCAAATAAAGATCCAATTTATTTCTTCTTTTCAGTCTTAGGAATAATACTGATGTCTTCTTTTTTAGGAAGGGGTACTTCTACCTTAGTTTCTTTAGGTTCTTTAGTCATAGATTGGGTTTGTTCTGCTTGTTCAGTTCTATCTGGTTCATCAAGAGCCGAATTGTCAACAATGTTCTCTAAGTTCTGAAATATATTTTCTTCAATGTCCAAAGTAATCTTTGTACCTTCAACATTCATAGATTCTTCTTCAATATTTATAGCAGGTGGAGAGGGAATATCCTTCTGTTCTGCTTCTTTTACTTTCTCTGCTACAACTAAAGTCTCTCCAACAATTTTTGCCATAACTTTAATTATTGCTTGTTCTGTTTCTATTCTCACTTGCTCATATTGTCTTGCCATGATCTGAATGGTTCTCCTGTTAGTCCTCAAAAGAGTGCCAAGGGGCTTCAAAATCTATTCAAGATGCTCCTCATCTTTCACAGCACATAGTTTCTTCACCATCTTTTCTCTTATAGTTTTATCTTCTTCTTGTGCTCTCATTTTCCTTTTAACAAGCTTCTTGAATAGGTCATCGGGAATCTTGCCCTGAATAGTACCAAACTTCTTGTTAGCCAAAATCATGTACTTAACAATAGAATTTTCAAGATTCAATCTCTCAAAATAGTCATAAAGGTCATAGTACTTATTCATCTTAGTAAAGTCTCCATCTTGTATGATTTCTTCATTCACTCTCTCAATTTTGGGTTGCCATGCTTTCTTCTTCACAGTGGTGTCATCATCTTTAATTGCTACAATTTTCCTAGGGATTGGTGGCACCAAAACTTTATGCCTCTTACCAGGTCCTGTAGAACTTTCCTTCACTCTCTTGCTGGGTGTGGAAGAAGAGGATCTAGTGGATTTCCTTGTTTCTTGTACTTCCTCAGGTTCCTCAACTTTCACCTTTACTTGTGTAGGTTCATGCTCAACTGCACTTGATGACAAGGGAGGTACAGACAAGATTTCTTTCTGCTCAATACCTCTGATTGCTACTGCTGTCTTCTTTGCAATATCAAACTCATGCTCTGTCATGCTAGAATCCTTTAATATTTTCTTTATATTGTTGTCCACTCTCTTCTTAGACTACTTTTCTTCCATTATAGCTTTAGCAAGGTTGAAGTTTTCTTCAAATGTTTCAAATCTCTTGCACTGGGTGTCCAATTTACTCTTAAGTAACCTACCAACATATCCTTCTATCTCTGCCTCAGATATCTCATAGCCAAGAGGGTCTATGAACTCAATTCTAGGTTCCACTACTTCAATATAGGTAAAGTCAGTGTCAACCATGAAACATATATCATTTTTATATTTCTCCACAACAGACTGTGGAATCCTTGATCTGCTAGATACCAATCTCTGAAATGTCTTCAATACCAACATAGCACTTTCATTCACATTATCAATAACATGTCTCAAATATACTTTATTGATTCTTTCCATAGTGTTTTGTTCATTATTCCAATCATCTGTAACTAAGGAAATCTTCTTAATAGGTGGAAAAACATATAAGTGATCAAAGAAGAAAATCTAAATTTTTCATACTTGGTCTTCTTAATCTTCTCCAAGTTTTCAAACAATTGAATTCTTAGGATTTCACACATATCTACTGGTACCTTGTCAACACACATCAAATATGCTATATGTACCATACCAGCTGCCATATTATCTTCTCTAGAATTTGCACAAAACTTAGTGGTTAGGATTTTGCACAAATATCTCACATCATCTTGCTTGATTTTACTGATTACAATTCCTCTACCATTATAGGATGAACCTGTGTTATCAATAACTATTTTCCTCATATTCTTCTCATTTAAGGGAATAGCACTAGATTTAGATAATCCAGTTACATCATGAATCAAATTAGCAGTAATGTCTATTACTCTATCCTCTAGCCAAAATTTCCCATTATGAATCTTGCTCAAAATGATCTTAGTGCACTCTTCATCATCAAACTCATATTTCAATGAATACCTAACAATCTCATTATCTTTCAAATGTTCATATCCTTGCTTCAAAGACATATCTTGATTGTAAATCTTCTGATACTCACTGGTAAAGTCACTGTCACTTAGGGTTTCAATCTTACATCCAAGATAACTTCTTACATTTTCCAAATGCAAAATTTTGTCTGGTACGGATGATAGTGCTAACTTAGGATCATGTTCCAAGGGTTCTACTAGTTCTTTCTTCAATCTAGGTCTATTCTTATCTCTGACATTGTGAATTAAGGATACATCCATGATTGCTTCTAATCTCGTATACCAATTCAAAGATTTATCAAGATAAAAACCTCAAATTCATGATTTTAGGGCTTCCGTAGATTCGGCGCTTCAATCCTTCACCAAATCACTGCAAAATGCTTCCAATCACTGCTTTCTGCTCTACCAAACACTTCAATTCGCTTTGATAGACAAATAACTTTGATCATAACCTTTTATCACTTGAATCTCACTTAAGTCTGACATCGCATTCAATTGTTTTGTTGCTTCTTTCCAAAAAGTTGTTTCTGTTATCCTACAAAACTCAAAACTTCTTGCAATCTCGCAAAACATAATATTTTCTTTTGCGCTCTTAACCATAGCATTAGTACATCATAAACTACCTTACATTAACTGCGCAAGACTTAATGCATCATAAATCTACTTCTACACTAATTATAAGTTCCTAAACTACTGCAATTTACATAATTTAAGTGATTAAAGATAGGTCAGGTAAGGATTCACTCTTACCACTTGATACTTCACCTTTCTAATTACCTTCAATTTTGAATATGTCTCCTTGATTTGTGCTTTTAACAAACTTTACTTCATCTTCATTATTGCAGCAACCTTTCTGACTGTTCCCTGTACTTTCATTTCTTCTTGCATGATTCCTAGGGTTAGGGTTAGGATGATAAGTTCCATTGTTAATTCTACAAAATCTTGCTATATGTCCAATCTTGTTACATATCTGACAAACAATTCCATTGTTCCCATATCTCGGTCCTTGTTGATTGATCTGTGACCTGTAATTTCTAGCAATGTGTCCAACCTTGTTGCATCTATAACATACTACTCCATTTCTTTTGTTCATATCTTCAGTAGGTCTCTTATTTGCATTGTTAGTATTCCTAAACATTCTACTACCATAATTATTCTCAATAACTTCATATTTTCTACATTCAATAGCTCTATGTCCAAAACCATGACACTTATAACAATAACCATTAAGAGGTTTAAATTGTTTACCTGTGCAATCTCTCTTCATTTGACCAATAGTATTACAACCAAAACATCTACCTTTGAATTCTCTTTGCATACCTTTGGGTGATTCTTCTTGCTTCGATGATTCTTCTTCTTTAGGTGCATCTTCAGATTTGTTGATCTCATCTAACTTCTTTTCATCAATGCTTTTACATACTTTCAGATCTGGTTCTTTTCTTTCATCATTTTTTCTGAATATATTAAATCCAAGTCTAGTCTTATCATAGGATGGTTTCCCAAAAGATACTTGTTCATCGATCTTGTCACTGTTTGAATATAGCATTTCAAGTTGTTGTTTGGATTGAGTCAATTCACCTTTCACAATCTTATTGTATTTCTTAAGTTCTGTATGCTGCAAATTTACTTTCTCAAATTTAGATGTTACTTTGCCAAGTTTAGATCTTAATTCTTCATTTTTAATCTTCAATCTTTCATTCTTAGATCTCAAATTTGCTTCATTTTTGTCATTTTCATCTTTCAAACTTAGTTTCAGTTTTGCTATCTTCAGTTCATGCTTAAGGATCACATTTTCTTTTTCTAAATTGTCATCACAATCTTCAATAAGAACTTCAGATTCCTTTTCAAATTTCAGATCTTCTATCTTGTTTTTCAATTTCTCAATAAGGTTCTTTGCATCATCATATTTCCTTTTTAGAGTGTTTCTTTCATCAGTAAGCATATCAATATTCTCAAAAGCTTCATCAAGATTCTTCTATAGCTGATCCATATCCATAGAGATCTTACTCAAGCTACTAGGATTTCCTTGAATGATTCTTTTCGGAGTAACTAGGCTCTAATACCAATTGTTAGAAATAGGGAATACTGAGAGGGGGGGTGAATCAGTATTCTACAAACTTTATCTTTTTCCCAAATATGGATATAACAGATTATCTTCACACATGCATAACATAAGAAACTAAATAATATGCAAGCAATAACATCAAAGAACTCATAACACATTGTTTGTTCTCGAGGAAACCTTGGCCAAGGGAAAACCCCAGTGGGGATGGTACCCACAAAGATTCACTAATCAAAAGTATTTTGTTAAGGATATTGACCCTGTTAGGAGTCTATTACAAGCATATAGTGTATCAGTCCTGATTAAGGGACTATAGGCCTTGTTAGAAGCCTCAACCCTGTTAGGAGTCGTCAATACAAAATCTGATTACTAGATGAGCCCACTACCCAAACAAGTACTATACAATGTATACAAAATAGGTCAAGGTACATAAACTTTTTCTTCTTGTATCAATATTCCTTTGCTACTCTTATCTTCACATCATCACTATTACATTTGCTTCACAATTACATTTATTAAATCACTTTTTCTTCGCTTCATCTCTTTTCTTTTCAATTACAATTGCATATATATACAAGTCATTAGGGCTAATAACTTTACATGGTCGGCTTCCATATATCATTATCTAAGAGTTAACATATAGGATGTCATCCCTTTATATTATTAAGTCATTATTTTGATAAACAAAATAATCCCTTAACTCTTTACCAATTATGCCTTCATATTTTGTCTTGTTGGCTTCATACTATCTTCGGTAAAACTGTCATAAATAATTTTGTACATGCCGTACTGACTTGCGCTCTGAGATGGGTCATCATTAGCCATCATAGAGTCTATGTTCAAGTGTGAAAGCATTGAACTCACTCTAATCAATGTAGCAAACAAAAACTATGTCCTGGTACACTGTGAAAACACTGTCTCATACTTAGACAAATTTGTGATGCACTCTACTATACTTGCTCTCTGACTTGTGCGATCTTCATGAGGATCATATGTTTCCATAATGACAACATCTATGTACTCACTTTAGCCAAATTTCCAACATGGTGATCCTAATGATAGGGATGAAGACGAGGATGTGTATAATGCACAAGACAACACACGGGATGAAGAACAAGTTACCAAGTGTGCATTTCCATCACTACCAGGTGAGCTTCATGTACTTGTTGAAGCCATAGAGATTCTATCTCAGGAACAACCCAATGGCTCAAACCCCAAGCAACCTAAAGATACAATAGGTGAACAAAGAACTAAGACACATGCCGAGACAAACAAGCCTGAAGGAAAAGAGGCTATTGAAATAGACACATAAGCACGAGAAGAGCCCAAAGCAACTAAGGCTACCCCACATGACACAACATCAAAGGATCCATCTCAGTCAACTGACACACTAGTTTCCGAGGAGTAGAAAAAGGATGATAATGTGTCAACTAGGAAGAACACTCTGATGGCAAAAGAAAAAGATATTGTTCTAGTTGCCAAGAGTTCATCATAGGAACCGAAGAAGAAGAAGAAAAATAAAGGAAAAGGGTTGGTCACTCTAGATGAAGTGATTGCGATACCTGAGTGTGACCCGAGGACCCTTAGCCCTGAAGAACTAAGCAAATATAGGGAGTTATGCAAAAGAAAATCAGCACATGAGAAGTTGAGACAAGAGAGAAAAAGCAAGGAGATATTAGAAAATGTCTAGGATATCTTACAACATGTAGTACCTGAGATAAAAATAGATGAAGATACTTTGATTATGGACCAACTTTCTACTCTCGCTAAAGGAATAAATGCCCTAGATGTTGGTGCCAACAAGAGACTTGAAGAGATGGCCGAGTCGAAGATACAAGATAAACTTGCAGAGAGAATAAGCTAGGAAGTGGCAATCAACAAGGTTTAGCTATCAGAGGTAATAACTGAAATCCAGTGTATTACTAAGTTAATTTGTCAAATCTTGTTTAAGCTATGCACTGTAGACACCTTTACTGCTGAGATCAGTGAAAAGATAAAACAATTTGAAAATGAGATCAAAGCAAGTGCACAAGCCACTACAACCAAGCCACAAGCTATTTCAAAGCATATATTGAGAGTTCACGAACTCGGGCGGTTGATAGCAGATCTCAAGAAACAAGCAGAGAGAGTCATTGATTAGGTCACTAAATTACAAACCGAGCTCCTACCCTACCTGAAAATTTTTGAGAAACATATTATCAAAGCGGAGAAACTTGTTGCAACACCAAAAATTTCTATGTTGGATAACATCTTTGACATACATGCACAAGTCGGTCTTGAGCACATTGCTCTCACCAACTTGAAAGAGGAATGGAAAAACCTCTTGGAATCTATTTAAATTTTTGCCAAGCTATAAGTATACATTTTTGTATTTGGCATTAATATCAAAAAGGGGGATAATAATGTATATGTCAAATATGTAAATAGATGCTAAGTATACTACACATTATTGAGAGCATCCACCGAGGGGGAGTATTTAGAAATTTTTTGATATGTATATGGTGGAGATATAAGTTTTGAGACATAAGTTCTGTATACATTAAGATTTTGATACTAATGCCAAAGGGGGAGATTGTTATCTCTATTGAGCATTAATGATTGTCATTAGTATCAAAGGAAGTCAAAGACATCGATCGGTTACTTATATGAACCCAGACGGTAACTATAAGCAATACAAGCTAGTTAGTTAAGTCTTCATATCGAGAATTAGATAGTTTTACTGAGCAGCAGACATTGATACCGAGAGACAGTAAACATCAAGCATCAGTGTAATTACCGAGCAGTATTTACAGTGTTTACCAAGGATCATAGGAAATGGCATAGGAATCAGAAATGGCACATCTATCTATGCAAACGGTTACAACAAAATCAGAAAATATTTTACCACGATCGAGGATAATTTATTGTTGAGATATTCATTAAATGCGATGAAGATCTTATGTAATTGTTTGATCGAGGTTATTTTTGTACACCGTAGATCTTAGGGTTTTTCTCTAAGTTGTTGAAACCTAATTTTGTATAAGCGGCATAAAGTAGTATCTTATATATTTGTATTTTACATCATCTTTGATGTGAACTGATGTATGAGTGAAGAAGCACTTGAAGCACTAGCCAACCTTCAAGATTATCAGTTGACAGAGCAGAATAGTATTTAAAGGAAATCAGATTGAGCAAAATCAGAGCAGGCTAATCGAGCAGTTCAGACCAGATATTCACATAGTATAAGGTGATATATATTCAGTACTTTATTGATCTATATCAGACAAGTTGAGTTTTCATTAGAAGATAAATTACCTATTGCTTTCTAATCATTGTAATAGAGTTTTTGGTAAAATCTCCTAACAGAGTAGACTTGACAGTCATTTTTGTAAATCTCTTAACCGAGTGCACACTCAAGTAGTGTTGCTAAAATCCTATCACCAAGTAGATATGGCTGATCTAATATGTTACTCCTAATAGGGTAAGATCACCAGAAGTGATTAAAACTTGTAGCCCTAACAGGCAAACCTTTTCTATCTGCAGTAGTGAAGAATTTGTGGGTGTCATCCCCACCGCAGTTTTTACCTTCTAACAAGGGTTTCTGTGTTACCAAAATACTTGTGTTATGGGACTATTATATTGTTGATTTCATGTTATTTACTTTTACAAGTTGAATGAATGAATGATACATGCATTTGATACAAGTTATTATGCAAGGTTGCTACTATTTACAGTTTTATATCTGAAAGGTTTATAAGTGAAGGTTTTTGTGGGCACTGATTCACCCCTCCCCTCTTAGTACCATATCTCTCCTAGTCCAACACCAAATTTTGCCCAAAATTTAGAGCTCCAACAATGACATCATGGTCATGGTTAATTTAAGGTTATCATTTTGATATAGGTCAACCACCCTGGGTTTCATGTTATGGACCATGAGAATCCAGAGAATGTGAATGATGATTTTTTTTATAAAATGCCTTATGACTTGACATTAAAGATATTTAGGCCCACCATACGTACAAGGTGGAACATCATAAGTGAACTAACCCTATCCCAGTGTTTTTATTTCATATCATTAATTGGTACAATATTTTTCCTTTCAATCCATTTCTTTGACTATATTCAAGGTACACAACTTTAGTTAATTTTTCTATCTAACAATTTTGTGTTTTTTCTTAAAAGGTAGAACTTACAAGAAAAAAAATTAAAAGCACAACTAAAAAATATTTAGAGCATGAGTTTGGTAGTAACATTTTTGAGGAGAAGAAAATTTTAGAAAAAGCTGACAAACATCTTAAGACTGTGAGGGACTCATATAGGAGTCCCATCCAGAACCCAAAGTACAAGCGTCCTCCCTTTATTTCAGTGAGGCAATGAAATGAATTCATTTTGGTTGCAAAGGAGAAAGGGGATACTCAAAGAGGAATTATGCCACCAAATGAGAAAAGAAGGTATGTGATAGTATTAACTAGTAGAATGTAATTATGCACTAATTAGTGATCTTTATATCTATATAATCCAACATATTTCAAACTTTTCATAGATTGCAAGACACATCAAAGGCTACAAAGGCCAGACTTCAAAAGATTGGCTAGCACAAACTTGGTTCTAGTGGTTATTCAAAAATTCAAGCACGAATTGTAAGTAGTGGTAAATGAAATTCTGAATCAAAATTTTTATAAATTATAAATAATTTTTTTTAATAAAAAAAAGCAGGGCTCAAAATTTAATTTAGAGGCCACGAAAGAAAACAAAAAAATTGCCTTCAAGAAAGGCTATCAAGTCGTGGTTGAATGCCTACGCCAAGCTTCCACTGGCCCAACCCAAGAGTCTCTTGTATCGGTTGAACAGGTAAATATGCCAAATGAAAAATATTTGAAATTGAATACTTGCGCAACAATCTATTTGATGTTAATTTCAAACATAAATTGACTATTTTTGTTTTTAAAAAGAAAAGAATGATAACAATGCCCATGACATTGCAATGCAGCCTTGTAATCCTAACACAGAACCTACACCGCATGACGAAGGCCCTGATGTACATGGCAATGTCGATGGAGGTGTTCATTTACTATTGAAAATTAATTATGTAATTATTAATACAATTTAACATCTTAAATTGAAATTGGTGTAACCTTTTTTGTGTATATTTTAGAGCATACAGAACGTCATGCTGAACGAGTGGAGGATGTTCAGAGTGATCACCATGTTGACTTTGAGGATGATGAAAAATTTTATTGTAGATAATGTGGCAGAGTCAGGTAAAGAAAATCTAGGTTTTTTTCTTTTAAATTTCTTTTTTGATTTATAGTTCTTTTAATTAATGAAATACTTGTAACACTAATATAAAATGGTGTGAATTTAACCCAGGTAGTTGTTATTGCAGTGGACCCCCCTTTGGCGCAACATCCTCGTGTTCATGTACACATGAGGAGGAGGCATGTGTTGAGATCAGAAGAAGTAGAGAAGGGGAATGATGAGGATATTGATGCTCTGCTTAGCCGTTACCTTAAAAAAATGAGCAAGAAACAAAAAAAGAAATGATTGTAATTAACATTTTTCGCTACTAAAAGAACGTTGTCTTATTGAATGTAATTTTGCACTAGTAAATATTGATGAATGATGTGTTAATGAATTTTATGTGTTAATGAATGTTATGTGATTATAATGATTTAATGTTATTAGATGTTAATGGGGAATTTAGAGTGATGTTAGGGGGGGGAGGGGCCAAATGAGCTTCCACCTTCACATGGTTGGCCTTGTTAAGTAGAGAATATTAAACTATTCTCGAAACCAAGTGAAGCTCAAACTAAACCAATGACGCCAATTCAATGGTCAAAAACACCTACTAGTCCTATTCCACATGGTTTAGTACCCCTTTTGATGCAGAGGCATCCCTCAACCTTGCTCTAATAAGTCAATATGTTGTTGTACTAGTTCTTTTCCCAAGGTCTTCACTAAATTCCATTACCTTCAATGTAGATCCAATGGCCATACACTCTCATAAGTCCTATTCCTCAAGGAAAAGTACCCCTCCCTAGGTACACTCAAGTCCTATTCTCTTTGCATACAATTCTTATCATTCCTTCAATAGGATAGTATCATTTTGATGCTTGACTTGTCATCATTAACTAATGGGTTATTGTCGATTGCTCTTCGCTATCATTCTAGATCACTATTTTTTGATCTCATAGTTTATCTTTGATTTTGCTTACTTCCCAAACAATGGATAGCTTTAATCTTACCTTTACTATCCAAAATTTGCAACCTTGATTGTTTTCATTATTCACAACAATTTCTATTCACTTCCCCCTTATCATCCACTTCCCTTGTATTGTACCAAGTACTCCACCTTTCACCATATATTTTCCTTTACAAAACCACAACATTTTTTTATTGCTAATTCTTTATAGTAGAATCTTATTTTATGCAATATTTTTATCGATTATTAGCATTTATGGATTATTAGGGGACCTTAACATGAATAAACCATGATTTAATTTCTTGTAGGTTGCTTGTGCCCTATTAATGGAAGAGTAAAATCTTGATAACTTCTTACATGATAAGAACATTTTAATACAAATGGGAACCTATTTTCAAGTACAGGTGAGTAATTCTGAGTCTTGACTATTATTTGTTCTTTTATTCTTGTGAAAGCCTCCATTGCCCCCTCCTCTATTCTTATTATTCTTCTCTGTAACAAATACTTTTTTTGTCCTTCATAGGATGATTATCTTGATTGCTTTGGTGATCCAGAGACTATTGGAAAGGTGAGGCCATTCTCTAATATAGATTCTAAATCTATCTCAAATATGGTTTCTGATGAACTACAATTGATTGAATATCTGAATGAACTAAAGGAACAGTGATTAGAGATCACCGAGCTACTGAAATGATATGTAAGATGATTAAATCAGTCAATATGTTTGTCATTGATGTCAACTAGTTTTGAGAGTACTTATCATGTTAGTTACAAACATCTAAATACCTGTTGAAGGAAGAAAAGATGAAGAACTAAGATATCTACATGAGGAAAAGATGGATATGATAGATAAGGATAAGGTAAACATTGGGTAACTTATTGATGAGTCTATGGCTTTATATTGTTGACCTGAACATGTTACATTAATCTATTATGAAGAAGAGATTTGAAATTGAACAAGTCAATGTGGTCAGTAATTGAAGATGTCTGTATACATCGAGCCAGTGGAGTGTATATCGAGTGACATTATTAACTGAGCTAGTTAGCTAGTTATCACTGACGCATTTATATATCAACCGAGTATGGATGAAAACATTAAATGCTAAGAACAACCGATTGAATTTGATGAGCTAGAAATTGTTATGATTTTGAGGTTAAGGATAAAGTTTGTTATGAGATCCATGACTGACAAAATTCAGAGAAGATCTAAAGGATGAGATTAAAACGTGTTAATGACACATCTGCTGAGGAAGGTTTAAGCAGAAAAATGGACAAAGGAGATTAAGAGGCAAAATCTAATGGGTGATATGAAAATGTTTTACTTGTCCATATAAGAGATATGAGTTTCATTATTGAAATATTCTGGAAAGAAGGAGAGAGCAGAGATTTCACATGAAGACTATATTCATGCATGCTTGATCAAACTGGTTATTGAAAGAACCGAGTTGCGAACATTACCGAGCGTCAAAGAACTATTTATTGAGTGAAAGTAAGTTGAGAAATATTGAGGAAGTGAAATTGATTAATGATTAGAGGATTTGTATGGGCTTAGCATAGATCTGAATATTTGCAATTGAGTTGTATTTGAATCAGATCAATACTGTTTCAGTTTAACCATTGATTTAGAAAATCTCTTAACCGAGTGGACTTAATAGTCTTATGTACTTGTTAGAAAGTAAAGTCCACTAAGATAACTAAGAGGGGGGTGAATCAGTTATCAGATAAATACAATTTTTTTCTTCATTAACAGATTTCAACCATGTAATCAATGTAAACAACAACCATATCAAGATGAACATACACAACAACACAATAAGACAAGATATGTTAACTAGAGAACCTCTTGATCAGAGAGTAAACCCCAGTGGGAATGATGCCCATAAAAGATGTACCAATATGAAAATTCCTTGTGAGAGGATGGACTCTGTTAAGAGCCTTATGAAATATATTCAGTACATATGAGTCCCTTTTTAGGAGACTTTGAAACAATGTTAAAAGATTCTAACTTTGTTAGGAGTTATGGAAGACAAAAGGACCCACTGTCCAAACAACTTCAAGGGCAAGACCACTGAACACACTGTCCAACTGATATCTGTATTACTCAACAGAATAATATCAAATAATTATAGATCTCAAAAACTTATCTTTTCTCCTCTGTCTGTCCCAAACTGCACTAGCTACTTCATCAGATCTCAATACCATATCTATGTGCTTCGCATATCCTCTTACAACATATATTGCTCAATTCCACAATTCACTTTCATACTATCTCTCATATCATATTACAATTAAGGAAAACAATCCTTCTTTTATACCATACTCAAATAATTACAAATGAGTCATCCAACAAGGCTTAACCGATTATAAAATATAAACCTTTACACGTTACATAACATTTCACAATTACATAAAAACTGTCGGCTTCCAAACAAAATAATTCTTCACTCGTGCGACCTCTTACCTTGCTGTCACATCCATGTCACTACCATAATGTCTTTATCAACTGTATAACTTCGCATGCCCAGATTCTATCCCGATTAGGAGATATTATCTAGTTACCACAAGCCACTTCTCAATAACACTGCCTGAATACTGCTTCCACTAATTTACACATAACTATCATGACTGATTGAATTTTCGTACATGCTCTTGACCATGATCTCGGGATATAATATAGAGTAAGTCCTCAACCCCGCATAGCTTGATCTGCAATACTCCATGTGCGCTAATTCAAACATTGTCTGCTCCTCTGCTAATCTCTAGTAGATCACTATGTTGACATCAATGAAAATCACAATCATGGATGCAACATACTACTGCTACAGAATGGCTGTGAATACTCCCTGATGGGATATATTTAGCATTCATTCCTAACAGTACTACCCTATGACATTCATTAAATGTAAAGTGTTATCTTGTTGACCCCATAGTGAATGTTGGTCAAAAGTTAACTGTTAGTGATAAATCCTCTAACCAGGTCACACCTAACAGTGTGCATTGTAACCTTTAACAGGTTTGGCTCTTCATCGAGCTCACTTCAGAAAAGTGAATTATTTTGTTTTACTGGTCCCAGGTGGTTTTTCCCTTAGCAGGGTTTCCACGTTAAATCATTGTGTTATGTGTTATTTGTTATGACTGTTTTGCTATCATACTTTACATACTGCATAGTTGATTTAGTTGATAATCACAATTGGATAATTACTAGTAATCGGTAAACTGGACAAACAGATTGATATTTTATATTACCGAGCTGCATAATTTGTTGGAATTATTTTGTAAGGTACATCTTTATATTTGGGACTATAGGATAATTGATCTAACTGATTCACCCGCCCCCCTCTCAGTTATTCTAACAATTGCTTAAGTTGCTAATGACACATTTTCCTAGACCACAAATTTCTCATGTAGGTTATTATATCAATGAGTTGGAGTTGCAGTAAATTTCTTAGAACACCATGTGGTACTTTATCATCAAAGGGTGTGAGTTCTTGTATAAGTGGTGCATCTAATCAATATGAAGCCTCTACAACAACAACTTTTCAAAGTTCATTCTTGAAGGATAATGACAACAAATCTAAACTATATTTTAAGATTAGCCACATAATGGAAAGACTAGAGTAGTTTGTATAGTATATCAATGGAAATTTTAAGTAAATAACTTGGCATAGTAAGCTAAATATGACTATGGGAGTTGACATTAAAATAAGTGTAGAAATGGAAGATGAATTGTGCAATGTAATTATGAACCTTTCAATTTGACGCGTTAAGAAATTTTGAGGTTTAGAAGGTGCAAAAATATATATTAAATATTCATGGAGGATTTTTTCCATTCCTTTATAAAAATGTCTTACTTCATGCGGATTGCCTAAGTAAACGAGGGTATGTACACATTAGAGTTTGATTTTATTTACCTTATCTCTATTATGATATGAATTAATTGAACATGAGTGAGCTTTGCTTAATTTTTTAAGACACCTAAGATAAATCGTTTCCTTTTTTAATTATTTTGGCAAAAAAATTATGTAATCATATTATTTTAGATGACAATAATAAACCATAATTGGTTTAGGATCATCATCATATGTGTAACCATCAGAGAATTGACTTATATTAGTTAGTGGTGTGATTGAACATTAATTTGTGCATTATCAACTTATATTTGTTCAAAAACTTCATGAATAATTACATTAAATTTACTAAAAAATAGTATCACTATATTGTATTTCTTAATTGCTCTTCTTCTCATTACAATACAAATTATTAATAGTAAAAAATTACTACATTCTAAAATGTCATAATTTTTTATATAAAAAAGAACTTTTTTATTCAATTAAAACATAAAATTTGAAGTATAATGATGCATATTTTAATTAATAATATTAAATTAAAAATCTTCAATATTGTTTAATATACTAAATAATGTTACGACATATTATAGTTAGCAACATTAATTTGAGACATTACAACTTTCTCTTATGAAAAAATTTGGAGTTAAGTTTTTTCCTTCTAAAAATTTTGTTCCCAATATATGATGAAAAGACTCTACTATATGTATACCATCCCAAAATATATGAAGAGTTGAATCTTCACATACAGTTGCATTTGGTGAACCACATTGTTGTGTTGATTCAAAATTATAATTTCCATCTTCAGGCCCACAACAAGCTTGTAGTGGGTACTTCACTCCTATATTAAGTAAAATATTGTTAGTTTAAAAAATAAACTATAAGAAACAATACCAATAGATTTTATTTTACTAATTGTATGTAGATAAAAAATATATTCTATGGACGAAAAGTTTTTAAGTTTAGCATCTACTAATAACCTGAGAGAAATAGATAATCCATGTGCAATTATAGATATTTATTATAAAAAAATTAATATGTATTTTAAGTATTTTTCTTAATAATTAGAATTGAATAAATTTATCAGAGAATATAATTATAAACTAGGTATTTTTATTTGGATTTCATGTAGTTTTGAGATATTAATTTTTTATTGATTTTTTATTCATGGTGATATATTACTGTTTTCTTAATTATGAGTTAAGAAAACTATAAGATACAAGAAAAATATGTATTCTAATAAGTTGTGTTATTAATTTAAGATTAAATTCTTGTAAAATGCATGTATAAGATAAACAAATCTTATACTATATACAATTTCTTTTTTCCTTTGCATTCAATTTAGTTGTTATCACATGTGTATTTTAGATCTCATTTACTATCTTCCCTACTCTAGCCATACTAAGCATGTGTCATTTTTCCACTTTCATGTGTTATCTCTCATGGATCTATTATTGGTTTTCTTATAATCCCTTTTAAACCTTAGTAGTTCTCTTAGTGATGGAAAATTGAATGTGAACAATGTCATACATATGATAAAATTCAAATTTTCACTAGTTCATCAAATTTCCATTGCTGGGGCCTATTACATTTCTAATCCAAATCCCTCTAAAATTCATCAAAATTATCTTACAATCTCTCATATTAAAACCACAAAAATTTCAAATTTAGATAAATTTGTGAGTTTCTCTAGGAGTAGGATCATCTTAGTAATTAGAGATTTTGTACACATGCTTAGTGTAAAGTAAGTAGATCCTAATATTTTTATTTTTACTTTTATTTTTATTTTTTTAATAATTTTTACTTCTATTTGTATTTTTATCTATTATTAAAAAATATTTTATTATTTTAAAGTTTAGTAGACTAGTATTTTTTTCTGAGTCTGATTTGGGACATCATTTAATTCAAACCGATTTGGACATTCTATCCTTGGGCATTAAGTGTTTTATCAAACAATACATCTACCCAAACAGGATAGGATATTCACTTTTTCCATGAGGGACTAATTGACAAGTATCAATAGAGTGTTTTGATCAGAGACCTTTGAGTCATTGGGGTCGATTTGAGCGCTAGGTCCTTGACTGGAAATTTCACAATTCACTCACATATTGTACTGAGGATCTACATAAGATCTACAATAGAATTATTAGATGTACCCTTTCCCTCATATTTTGGGAAATCGGCCAAATTGTAAGACCATTGAGATATTCTAGTGTCTTCCTAGGATTTGTATTATTCCTTGGTTTAATATGTGGGCAAATTGTGAAATCTCTAGTAAGAAAATCAGGGCCTAAATTGACCCCAATGAGTCAAATATCTCCAATCAGAGCACTCCATTAATACCTCTCTTTTAGGCTTGCAAGGATGAATTGAATTTCCTATCTCATTTGGGTAGAGGTATGGTTTGGTTGATCACTTAATATCCAACGACATAAGAACTGAATTGGCTTAAATTAAAGTATGTCCCAAATTGGACACCATAGCTAGGATGGCAAATTATGACTCCTAAGTGCTTAGCTTAAATAAACAATAATCAAATAAAAAAATTATTACTAGAATTTATGAAGAAAGAATTATTCTATAAAAATTTAAAGTAATAAACTATTAACAATAATAGATAAAAATAAAAATAAAAAGAATTAGGATCTACTTGGGCCTTTCCTTGTGGTATCAGAGCTTTTGGTTCAGACACTCAAGTTGGCTTGATCACATTTCATAAGTAAGGATAGAAAGATACTATTTATATTTTCTTGTGCCCTAACAAAAATGTCATTTTTGGTTTCAAAAAAGGAACCCATACCTCGAACTTGGAAGAGAAATGAAAACGCCAAGAAGACAATGAGGTACTTGAAAAATCATGGACATTAACTCCTTAGGGAGCCTTTTGAAATATTAGACGCAAATACCTTATCTTTGACATAAACAAGATGAGGCTGACTGAAGCAAAATCTAGTAAGGGGTCAATACAAGAAACTAGAAAGAATAGGCCCTTAGCCAAATACATGAATTTCCTTTTGGATGTGGACAAAATGCCCCTCCAATTAGTTAGGAAATATTCTAGACCATTACACACAAGTTCATTGTAGAGGAAAAATTGTAGCTCTAAGATATGAAGAAGACTAGGGGGAAGAGAAGAGATCAAAATCAAAATAGGATTTGAAAAAAATGTGCTTGTATTAATGTATAATTTGGAAAATTTATTTTAAACATCTTTGACTTTTGTAAAGCCCGTCTGTATAAATGAAGATACTTTATCTATTTAGAATATGATTGTATCATTTAAACATGGTCGTTTTAAAATAATTAATTAATTAATTATATATTCACTTTCTTTTTCAAAGTTAAAATGATTATAACCAATAAACCTCATGGAAGGATATCAACTTCCCAAACCCAAAATCAAAACTCAATAAAAAATGCTAATGATGTTATAGAAGCAATCACTAACTTATTGATTGAACAAAGGATCAAAATCAATGACATAGAATAAATAGTAAAATAATTGAGAGAGAGGTAAGGAAACTTGGAAAATATCTTGGATCCTTCATAAGAGAACCTAGTCCATAACCCTCATATGCCTGAACTAGAAGATAATCTACTAGGGATTCCACTACCCAAAGAGTCCATTATAGTCATACCTACAAAAGGAGCACCCATTCTTGATCTCTCTAAGAATCTTAAGAAACTTTCTCCTCCAAAATCTGATGGATATAAATTTGGAAATGCTACAAATGATTCGTTGGCTGAGATAGAAAAATATTTTGAGTTAAGGTGATTACTCTAAGAACATCAAAGAAATATGGGGTGCATACCAATTAATGGGTCAATGGTGCATGAGCACCTAGGCTAGCCTCCTAGTTCTTAGTAATTTTGGCTTGTATCTGACCTTTCCCAAGTCAAAAGTGTGTTTAATTTGGACCTTGTGTCTAGTTGGATTAGTAATTAGTACTATCCAATCTAGCTAGGTTAGTTTGTTTTCATGTTAGGCTTTAGGGATAATCCTAAAAGTTGGGAAGTGAATCCTAAATGTGTCTTAATCTTGAGAAATGTATGGGAGATGCCTAAAATGGCCTTAAAGGAGTTAGTTCATCGAACTAAGTGGGATAGAGGTCCTAGAAAATAGTTTGCATCATAAATGTAAAAGATGCTAAAAACTTGTCATGACAACATGAGCAATTTTTGCAAATGTTGCATGCAGTTTGACATCTTTGGATTCCCCTCATTCTAGGAGTGGGCAATCAATGTAAAGGCCTAAAGTCATGGGATAGGCATCTTAAGATACCTTGTGGTTCATTTCCCTAGGTAGAAGTTAGATGATGTAAGTTTTTGAGTTGTGAATAGTGAAATTTCTTGGTTTTTCAAGGTACAGTCGAGTTGTGTTAATGGTGATAGTATGTTATTGAGTTAGAATGTGAACTGTAATAGTGGAACCGTGATCTAGATATAGTTTTAAGTCTTTTTCATTCAAGCATCAGATAGTTTAGAGTTGATTCAATAGTCTTTTGAAAATCTTTTAGTGGATCAGTAGTTCACTAGTTAGTTCTAGGTAGGTTTTAGTTTTATGGCTCCCCCATGAATTCTAATCGAGGGAAACCTAGGGTTTTCAATGGGAATGGATAGGGAGCCATTGTATAGTGTAAATGTTACAAGTAGTGGTTGTCGTTGCACCAAAAGATCAACCTGTTAATGCCCGATACAACCACTAGACTTATAGAAGACACAGGAGGTGGTTAAACCATGTCACGAATCCCGATGGGAGTGCTGACCATTTTGCCAACAATCTCCCCCTCAGCGTTACTTGAGGGGATTCGAACCTGTGACCAAGCTCTGATACCACTTGTTACAAGTAGTGGTTGCTGTTGCACCAAAAGATCGCCTTGTTAATGCCTGATACAACCACTAGACTTATAGAAGACACAGGAGGCGGTTGAACCATGTCACGAATCCCGAGGGGAGCATTGACCATTTGTCCAATAGTAAATATGGATTTAGAAGGATTAAGGAGACATGATACTAATTTTAAAGTCATGCACTAGGTGAGACTGATGATCCCGATTAGAGGTGTGACAGTGGAGAAATGAGTGTTTACATGCAGGGGAAAGGATGACTATACGAAACAAGTATGGTACCAGTTAGCATATGAAGTTTTCATTTCATGTTAGTGAGATTGATGATTGATCAATCCATTTGGGTGAGTTTCAAACAAGAAATCAGTAAAGTCCTAGAAACTAGGCCTATTAATCCTATTAGCCCTACTTTGTAGGAAGCCTGTGTACGGAGGCCCTAGAACTCTAAATCATCCTGAATCTTTTATAATTCCCAAAAGGGTACTCAAATTTGAAGTTTTCTTTGCAAGTCATTTGAGAAGATTTTTCAAGAAATTGGAAAAAGACCCTGTCAAGGGCTACAAGGAAACTAGGCCTAATTAGGCCTCTATAAGACTAGTTCTTGAACCCGATTGAAAATAGCTTTGAGATCCATCAAAATGGATTCAAATGGAAACATAATGGATGTTTTCAAGGTATTTGGTACCCCTACAACCACTTTGGTCATTTGTGTGAGAATGGCACTTAGAGTCTTCTAAGTGATTGAAAGCATTGAGACAAAACTAAAAGGTGAATGTCCTTCAAGGTTAAGCACAATGAGATTGACTCTTAGAATAGAGTTTGGTAGAGTTTTAGATTGGTCACCTAAGACTAGTAAGATCCTAAAAGAGAATAGGATCCTTTGGAGAGGACAAGCAAGGTCCTAGTTGCACTTGTGCGAGCACACCATGAAGTACATACACCAGTGAAGTTGCTAGTTGGTGGGTTAATATTAAGTAGCAATTTAATTATTCTAAAGAGAGTATGAGTTGGGGGCAATTTATTGGGCATTTTTGGGAGAGATGACTTCCACAAATAGTTTATGATGAGACAAGACAACATAAGTTCTTAAGGAAAAGTAATATGTTTGTACAACAATATTGAGATCAATTTTGTAAGCTATTTAAGTATGTTTCTATCTATCGAAGGAATGAAAAGTCTCAAGCAAGGAAATTTATCTTGGGGCTAAATATAGATATTGGGGCAGAAGTAGAAATGTTTTCTCTTGAAAGTATGAACTAGGTTCTAGACAAAGCTCTTAAAAAAGAATGGAAACTCCAATCCTTGTCAATATCATGACAAAATTTCAGAGATAAAATGTTTACTTTAAAAGGAAACTAGAGTCCAAGAACTCAAGAGAAGTGTTGTATAACAAAAAGAGAGATTTTGGCAAACCAAAATTAGTTGAGAACATAAACCAAATGAATAACTATAATGGGTCTTTACACACATCTTTCATTCATACTATTGGAAAAATATTATCATCCTTGTCCTATCCTCTACAATCAAATATTCATATTGTTCTATGATTTTTTTAATATTTTATAATAGTTGAGTTATATTTTGGATTATTATAGTTTTATTTTTCTTTTGTGTTTCCTTATAATATATGGACTTTCCTCCTTACCCATCCCCCATCTATCCTCATCCTTTTCCATCCATCTCCACTACCTTGTTTTAACTTTTCCCTTCTCACATAATTACCTAATTTGATTATAGTTATATGAACTCTTATCTTACATTTATTTTTGTATTTTTTATCAAACACTTTAAAAAAAATTTATTGTATCATTGTTCTTCAACAAATATATAATTTTGGCATAATATTTTACATTACTTTGTGTTGATAGGCTTCCATTAGTTTGCACTTAAGTTTAGTCTAGCTCTTTTATGTAACTAAGGCCTCTTAGTATGCATTCTAGCTAACATTTCATTGAATATATGAAAAGCAATGTTTCATGAGTCATTACATTAGTAATAACTAATTTTATGTTAGTGGGTTCCCTTTTATGTGCCTTTTTTTCTCTCATCCTTTTGAAAATCCATTACAAGTCTTAAGAACTTTAGTGTTGGTATTTCTTCCATAAATCTTTCATATTTTATCATTTTTAAACCAAATAATTTTTTTAACTTATTACCTTATTCACCTATGTATACCACATTTATTAATCATCATTTTACATTATTATCTTTTATTTATTAGCATATACATTCCCTCTATTGGTCTTATAATACTATTTACATGACATTTTTGGCATTTGATGAATGTGATCTATGTGTTGATCGTAGGATTGTATTTTGGTGTTATCATTGTTGGCAACATGATCTATTGAAGGCATGAGCTCAGTTTTATTGATGGTGTTGAAGGATTGAATTGAAGAATCAACTAAGTGTTCAGTCAACCGGAAAGAAAAAAGTATGCAAGGTTCAGGCGACTAGATCTAGAGTTGGAGATTGAGTTAAGATGTGTGGTTGGTTAGATAACATCTACAGAGGCACATTTAACTACATCTATAATCACGTCTATTAGATTGAAGAATACAGTGAGTTATTAAAGATTGAAGCAGCACAAACATCAAGAGTAGGAGACATGCAGAGTGACTCTGGCTAGATCAACCAACCGGTCATTTTAGATTTAGTAAATATTGTATTTATGACTTGATTAATGTTGTGTTGACTTTTTGAGTTAACCAATGCATTTTGACATGATCAAATTTGAATTTTATGTTGATGGGTAAAATATTCTTTTGGCAAAGGCCGACTTACAAAAAGTTTTTATAAAAGAAGGTTGAAATCAAATTTTAAGGTTGAATGTGATGATGTGATAGGTGATTTTGATCATGCAAAGTTGAAGGAAGGATTGTTGAATGTTGATGTGGTGTTCTAATTTTGGCACCATTGGACTTTGCTTTTATCTTGATGGGTAAAACATTTGTTTGGCAAAGGCCAACTTGGACAAAGTGTTTTATAAAAGAAGGTTGAAATCGAGTTTAGGGTAAGATGTGATAATGCGATAGGTGGTTATGATCGTATGGAGATGAAGAAAGGATAATTTGATGTTTATGTGGTGTTGTGATCAGAACTAAAGTGGATCTATCAGACATGAAATGTCATAAATGGATCATTCATTCTTGAGTCTCTCAAGGAAGCCTTAACAGGTTTGCAGGTAAAATCCTTTAACAAGGTCATTCCTAATAGATTGAGCAGGATATTTAATAGGATCTGAAGTATAAATCCTCTAACAAGGTGACTCTCATAAGGATTTTGAAATCCGTTAACCAGATAGTCTTTAACGGGACTTTTGTAGCTTCTAACAAGGCTAAATACTATTAACTAGATATAACCTTGCAAGGGTTTTTGTAATTGCTCCTAACAATGCAAATTTCATCAGTGTACTAGTGAAATTTGTGGGCATCATTCCCAGAAGCGGTTTTCTCCCTTTAATAAGGCTTTCCATGAGAAAAATCATGTTTGGTGTTCAATGTATGTGAATATTTTATTTTCTATGTTTCTATTTTATATTATCATTTGCATGTTAGATCTTGTGGAAGATTATTGTTAAAATTTTCAGATTTGTGGATGCATTGATTCAACCCCCTCCCCTCTTAGTGCCTTATAATACTAACAATTGGTATCAGAGATTTGGTTCCCTTAAAAGGCCTAACAACTCGGGAAGGATCCTTAAGGAAAATATGGAGGGTTCGAGATACAAGGGGCAACTTGATGAAGCTAAAAGGGTTATCAAAGAGTTGAAAGATCAGTTAAAGCAATCAATAGCCAAACAACAAGAGCTTGTTGAACAATTGAATGAGAGTCAAGACTACATTGAGCAATTGTCTAAACAAAGTGGATCTGAGGAATTTGAAGCAACCCTGGAAACCATCGCTATGGAGAATGAACAATTACACAAAGACAAGAAAATTTTTAAGGAGAGATTGAAGCCCAATCAATCAAAATGTGTGAAGAGTTGGAAGCAAGGAGATCTATAGAGAATGCCATGAAAATTACAGAAGATGCCCTAAAGGCCAAGGATGAAGCACTAAAAGTTGTAGGGGATGAACTTTTCAAGTTAAGACAAGAAGTTGGCACATTGCATGAACATTTGCATGATATAAATGAAGAAAATGAAAAATCCCTAATGGAGAATGAGAATCTAAGAGAAGAGAATGAGAAATTAAAAGGATAATTGAATATTGCTAATGATCTATTAAAGAAATTCCATGAAAGCACTGCATAACTTAATGAGTAACTCAGAAATCAAAGAAGAAGTAAAGAGATCATAGGCCTAGGATATGCCAGTTTTACTACTTTTGAAGTAGGTGAATCTTCTGGAACAAAGGAGATCAAGAAAGAAGGAAAGTCTCCACCAAAGGTAACCCAAAGAAATTCTAGTAAGAAAGCTTACAAGCCTGTATGTTTCAATTATCGTAAGGTGGGTCATACTGCAAATGTATGTAGAAGTAGGTCTACAAATAGAGATAGCACTTTTGATGGATATTGTTACAACTGCAATAAGTATGGACATATTGCTCATCATTGCAGATCTAGATCTAGTATCTTTGACAACTATTGTTACAATTACAAAAAATATGGTCACAAAGCTGGTGAGTACATGTTAAGAGTGAACAATCAATGGTTACCTGTGAACCAAGAAAGACCTTACCAAAGAGAGAGGCAATTAGATGTCACATGTTTAATATATGGTAACTATGGACACATGGATGCAAATTGCAAAATGAGGATTGCAAGAGGTAATGCTGGACCATGCAGATCAATTAGTATGGAATGTTTTTATTGTCACAAGATTGAACATATAGCAAGGGACTGGAGGTTAAGGAACCAATCAATAAACCAATCAAGTAACTAGAAAGAAAAGTAGATTGTGAAAGTAGAAGAGACCAAGAAAGAGATGAACAAGACTTGGAAGAAGAAGGAAGAAAGTAAGACATCAAAGGGATCCGCATCTCCATCGGGTGTGGAGAATCCTTCATCAAACTAAGCTTTCATGTAGCTTAGGGGGAGCAAGTATGGTTGAATCCATCTTTGGACCCCCTATAGATGTGCGGTAAGATCTATCAGTATTTTAAGATGCAATGAGGACTTTTGGAGTGTATCATGAATTTTTTATCATCCGTAATGAGTTTTTGGGTCAATCGATGAAAAGGTAAGTTTTATCAGTAAGTGCAGTTAATACATGTGCGAAGGTAGATAAAAGGCTATTTTGGATTTTATTTTCACCTTGCACATTTAGAAAGTTATTGTAGAGCGGAAGATAAAATTAATCAGCTATTGTCGTGTTCATGAGCAAGAACCCTAGTTGCGAACTGTTTGAGGTATTTATCTGATATCTGCATTTCTAGTTGAAAGTGTACTCCTAAGTTGATAAACATTACTGAAAGACCTAGACCAAAGTTTAAGAAACATCCATTAAAGTTGATTGAAAATGACCCAGTGGATGCCCTAATTAGCATGCCCTATGGTGTTCTACATGTAGAGGATGTTAGAGAATTTATTAACTACAAGTTACAAGATCTCGGATCATGGGAAATATATGAACAATATAAGAAGTTTTGTGATGACATCTTAGTGTTGAAGGATGAGTATAAATGCATATTTGATAAATATTTTCATCACACAGTCAGTTACCCTGATGAATTTGAAGATGATCAGATCAGGTATGTTATAAGTAGAATTCATGACCAGTTCATGTGGTTAGACCAACCACATAAAATCACAAAGGAAGTAATCCATGTTGTAATTGGTTTATATTTCTTAATCGGTGATGTACCTGTTCTTTGCACCATTCCTAAATAAGAGGTGACTAGATTGAAAAAACATGAGTGGGATGGTCATGCGATGACTATGAATGATATTACAGATGAAGAGGTAAAGTATGCATCTATGGTTATTGGCTACAAGGTGTAGCACTCTAGTTGGACGAATAGTATACCCAGTGGTGTTATTCATACATCCGATATGAAAGGAAAATGCAAACTATGATTTGGCTGAAGCAATGAGAGAGAAGATAATGATGAATATGGAAAAAGATTAAAAATGACAAGAGGCAGAAGTTCAAGTATGGTCAAGTGATCATATGTTTTTTTTCTATTTTCAAAACATGTTCCCGGGTATTGGTTACATTGCATGGTTGATAGATACTCCATATTTCTTTCAAATTAATAACAGTATCAGACTCTTGGAAACTATTTTCACTGACAAAGTATGGGGTTATTTAAAAGAGTTTTAAAAGAAGATGCATGAAAAAGAAAGGATACCATTTGAAATTATTGATAAGTACAAGGACACTATTTGCTTGATGGTAGATACAGACACTTGTTTGATGGAAGTAGTTGAGCCAAGGACCTCATGGGTGATGCCTATGGGTTATGAGGTAGATGGAGATATCCTAACTATGCATGCAGAGAATTTGTTAGCTCAACCGATAGATCCCAAGACTCCAAGGTTTTGGACATATCAAGAGAAGTCACTTAAAGTGCACAATGTTTTGATAGAACCAATTATTGAAAGAAAGGTGAGAAAGGAAGTTGAGCATTTCATTATTGAGAAAGGTTTCACAAAATAGCAAATTGAGAAAGAAAGAGCTAAACATACTACGAAGAAAGCTAGCACATCTAGTGCAACAAAAGATGATGATGATGTTGAAGTTGTTGGTGAAACTGGTAGTAACCCAACCGATTGGAAAACAAGGAGTACAACTTTTGTGAAGGAGGAAAAATCCTCTCCACATGTAAAGATATCCAAAAAAACTACTAAGCCTAAAACTACACCAGTCAAGGAGAGACAAAGCACAAAAAGGTGACAGGTAAAAGGTGTTGGCAGTGGGCCAACATCCCTCGCAGGGTTCGTGACATGGCTTAACCGCCTCATGTGTCTTCTATAAGTCTAGTGGTTCTATCAGGCATTAACAGGTCGATCTTTTGGTGCAACGACAACCACTACATGTAACAAGTAGTATCAGAGCTTGGTCACAAGTTCAAATCCATGCAGGCTATGACGAGTGACACTGGGAGGAGGATTGTTGGAAGTGGGCCAATGTCCCTTGTAGGGTTCGGGACATGGCTTAAATGCCTCCTGTGTCTTCTATAAGTCTAGTGGTTGCATCGGGCATTAACAGGTTGATCTTTTGGTACAATGACAACCACTACTTGTAACAAAAGGAAGAAAGAAAAGGCAAAGAGTGTTAGAATAACTGAGAGGGTTAGAATAACTGAGAGGGGGGTGAATCAGTTATCTAGTGTCCCAAAACAAAATGTATAATCCAAAACAAATTCTTCAACTTCTGCTACTCGGTAAACATAAAATACTTTCACTGTTTGTGCTTTTACTGATTATCAGTCTAAAACTTACAGTAGTTACCAATCAAATCTAACATGTAATATGCAAAGTATGATAACAAACAAATATCACAATCAACACATAACACAAGAGATTTAATGTGGAAACCCTGTCAAGGGAAAAACCACCTGGGACCGGCAACCCAAAAATGTTCACTCTTCTGAAGTGAGGTCGGTGAAGACCCAACCTTGTTAAAGGTTACAAACACATTGTTAGGTGTGATCTTGTTAGAGGATTTTAGACCATAAGTTATCGTCCAACCAGCAGTCAATCTGGGGTTCACAGGATAACAATGTTCACTCTATGAATGAAACATCAAAAGACTTTCTTAGTCCACTCGGTTAAGAGAGTTGACTGTGTACAATGGTTAAATATGTAACAATAGATGATCTGCCTTGAAACAACTTCAATTGCAGTTTACAGATCAGTGTTCAGCTCATTCAAATCTTTCTGATCAATATATCACTTCAGATTCAATACTATATCAACTTATTGTCCGTCGGTAATTACTCTTTGTAGCTAGGTAATTGTTCTGCAATTTGGTTCTCACTAACGAGTATGATCAGAATGCATGAAAACTTGTTCACACGATAATTCCGCAGTATCTTCTTCTTTCGGCATTGTTTCACCAATGAAACCAATGTCTCTTATATAGATGAGTAAATCGCTTTCTTTTTGTCCATCAAATTTTGCCACTTAATCTCATTCATTGATTTTGCCACTTTAACCTTCTTCAGCTGATGTGTCAGTAACACGTTTCAATCTGCTCCATTAGATCTTCCTTGAATTATGTTAGTCGTCGATCTTCATAACAAACCTTATCTGTTACCTTGAAATCATACACTTTTTGCTCATCAATTTATCGACTAAACTAATCATTTAATTCCTTTCTGTTCTACTCGGTTAACAAAGAAATGTGTCAGTGAACGCAAGCTCGGTTAACACTACACTCGATATACACTACACTTCGTCGGTGTACACTGGAATGCTTCATTTACCGACAACACTGCTTTATGTCTTTCAGCCCTATTCTTCATCATAGATGAATGCAACATAATAAAGTCAATATCATCAAGTCATAGACTCATCAACAAGTTACTCAGTGTATTCCTTATCCTAATCTGACATACACATCTTCCTCATGTAGATATTTTTGTTCTTCATCTCTTTCACCTTTCTTCAGATGTATCGGTATAGTAACTTACAAGATAAGTACTGTCAAGCTAGTTGACATCAATGACAACATAATACTAATTTAATCATCTTGCATATCTAATCAACAACTCCTCAGTGATCTTAAATCATAGATTCTTCATTCAGGTTCTAAATTAGTTGTAGTTCATCAATCTCTCCCTTTGGCATTGATGGAAACTCAAGTAATATGAAGTGTACCATACACATACCAAACATGTATTATACAACTCTGTGAACAAATGTTGTGTAAGCTCTCCCTAGCTTAATATGTTTAATCACTACATTACTAAACAACATTAAAAAATACAGCTTTGTCATTCTGTAGATATGATCTTTTCAGCTCTCAGGTTCCTGTTTCTGTTCTCTGTAACTGATCTTCAATGTTTTATTTCTTTTAGATTATCTCTACCTTAGATAGTTCTCATCGGTGCATGTTTAACTTTTCTTTCATATTATTTATCTCTCCCTTTGACAACAATGCCAAAGAAACAAATAAATAATCAGCTCTGTAGTAGCTAAGTAACTCTCGGTTGTCCAATATAGTCTCTGTATCTTTGTATACTGATATACCAATCTGTTTCAGTTCTTCAAACTTAATCACAACCTTGAACATTATCCAAAGTGTGAACTATGTTGCATCAACATGTGTGATCTTCTGATAAGTTTAGGCTAATGTAACATCCAAATCACATTAGTGACCGATAGATAGGGGATGGACCCTAAGTCTAGTCCTCAAGTATTCAAATGTGTCCTTCGGTAGAGGCTTTGTAAAAATATCTGCAAGCTATTCTTTTGATGTAGCAAATTCTAACTTCACTTGCTTCTCTTGCACTTGTTCTCTTAAGTAGTGATATTTAATTGATATATGCTTTGTCTTAGAGTGCATCACTAGATTCTCTAAAATATTAATAGCAGTGGTGTTGTCACAGTATATAATCATCGGGTCAATGATTACCTCATTCATTCCTTCCAACACTTTGTTGATATATGCAATGTTTGAGAAATTAGTAGCAGCAACAACATACTCTACTTCAGCTGTAGACTGAGAAATACAAGCCTTCTTTTTACTTGTCCAGGTTACAAGTCTTTCACCAAAGAAGAATGCTCCTCCGGTGGTGCTTTTTATGTCATCCACATTTCCAGCCCAATCAACATCGGTATAGACCTTCAGTTCAAACTTACCTTCCTTAGGATACCATAATCCATAATCCTCTGTCTTTTTCATATATCTTAATATTCTTTTAGTAGCAATCATGTGTGATTCTCTAGGATTAGCAGAAAATCTAGCAACTTTTCCCACAACATGTGCTATATCTGGTCTACTGTGAACTACATACATTAGCTTACCAATCATGGATTGGTAAAGTGTCTAGTTTACCTCTGTAATTTCATCTTCCTTTGTCAGTTTACTTCTAGTAGCCATCGGTGTTCCCACAGGTTTAGCATCTTCCATGCCAAATGTCTTCAAGACTTCCTTTATGTACTTAGATTGTGAGATGAATATCCCATCACTTTGTTGAATCACTGGTCATCTTAGAAAGAATTTAATCTCTCCGAACATAGACATCTCAAACTCTTTTCTCATCTCATCATCAAAAGATTTACATACATGATCTTGACCTCCAAAAATAATATCATCAACAAATATTTCAGCAATAATAATAGTGTCATCAGTATCACCTTTCATGTACAAATTGTTGTTCTCACTAGTTCTTACAAATCCAATACTTAACAAGTATGCAGTCTTTCATACCAAGCTCTCGGTGCTTGCTTCAAACCATATAAAGCTTTATGTAATCTACATACCATGTTTTTGTTGTCTAGATCAACGAATCCTTCAGGTTGTTCTATGTAGACCTCTTCTTCAAGTATACCATTCAGAAAAGCTGACTTCACATCCATTTGATAAACTCTGAATTTCAACCATTCTTCATTTTCTAATGCAACTTTCACATTTTTTGGTTCAAATTCACAAAGTAGACATGTACCTTGTCTTGCTTTGCTTCTTGTCTGCATGCCAGCTTGTCTGTCTCCAATAATTTGTGTCTTAGGATGATGTCTTCTGACAAAACTAGCCAGTACTCAGTTTCTTCTTTCTTGTTCATCCTGTTCAGGTTCATGTGCTTGCTCGGTAGCTCCATCTTGTTCATTAGTTTCCCTTTCCTATTCCTTGGGGTTATTTTCCTGCTGACCAGTTATCACAGGTTGCAACTTCGGTAGATAATCAGGATGTTCAATGTAAGTGAATCTACCATAGTCTTCTAGTTCCTTTCTACTTTCCTTTGTGTTCTTGTCATCAAACTCATCAACATGAACATTAGTACTTTCAATTATCTTATTTGTAACCTTATTCAGACATTTATATGCTTTACACTTAGTAGAATATCCTAAGAATATTCTTTCATCACCTTTTGAATCAAATTTCCCATTTCTCTCATCTTTCAGAATAAAACATTTGCTTCCAAAAATTTTGAAATAACTTACAGTAGGTTTGTGTCCAAACCATAGCTCATAGGGTGTCCAGTTGGTGTCCTTTTTTAGTTGTACTCGGTTAAGCACATATACAACTGTACTGATAGCTTCCCTCCAGTATGTCTGAGAAATATTCTTTTTGCAGCATTAGTGTTCTTGCACAATCAATTATTGACCTATTCTTTCTTTCAACAATCCCATTCTGCTGAGGTGTTCTCGGTGCAGAGACTTGTCTTTTGATACCATGCTCATTACAAAAATTAGTAAATTCATCAAAGATAAATTCACCTCCTCTATCAGATCTTAAGCATTTTAATTCTTTTCCAATCTCTTTTTCTACCTTTGCCTTATGCCACTTAAACATCTTCAATGCTTTAGATTTTTCTTTTAAGAACATAACTGTCATCAGTCTAGTATAGTCTTCAACAAAAAGAATAAAGTATCTATCACCATAATAACTCTGAATTCTCATAGGACCACATAGGTCGGTATGAACCAAATCAAGTATCTTCTTTGTTGAGTAGTCTTTGCTCTTAAAACTAGACTTAGTCATCTTACCTTTCTGACATTCATGACATATAGCATGATCAGGTTTTGACAAGTTAGGAAACCCTCTAACTCTTTTCGTCTTACTAATCTTGATCATGTTGTCAAAGTTCACATGGCATAACCTTTTATGACACAACCATGCATCTTCATCCTTTATTAATAAAGAAGAAGACTGATCAATATCAAGATAAAATAGATTACCTTTGGATTGTGTACTGGTTCCGACAAGTCTTCCTCTATCATCATAGATTTTTACCTTTTTGCTCTCAAAAGCAAGTCGGTGGCCTGAGTTATTCAGTTGTGCCACACTTAACAAATTATAGTCCAATCCATCTACCCAGTATGTATTTTTACATTTTATTCTATCATTAATCATCAATGAACCTTTACCTCTTACCGTACAAGGTGCATCATTTCCCTTTCTAACAGATCCTCCATCATATTCATCAAGTAGATCAAATTTCTCTACATCACCAGTCATATGATGTGTACAGCCACTGTCTATGATCCATGTATCATTTCTGCTTACTTTAGAGATCAGTGTTGTTTTTTCATGTTTTTCTTCTTCTTCTGAGTCATCTTTCATAGCAACAAATACTACTACATCATCATCAGTATCAAATTCGGATTCAAATTCTTCGGCTATGTAACATACTTTTTTCCCTTTGTCATAGCTATCTCGGTTATCTCTGTTGTTGTATCGGTAGCCTCTATTGACTCTTCTCCCATAGGTTCCTTTGGATTGGTCTTTGGATCTATCATCATCTTTCTTATTCGGACATCTAGTAGCGACATGGCCAACTTCTTTACAATTAAAGCATGCCAAAGGTAGCTTACCTCTATACCTTCCTATACCTTTGGGTAATCTTCTGGTCATAAGAGCTTCAAGCTCATCAAGTTCTTCATCGGTACCACTATCACTATCATTATTCTTACTATTCCTGCTACTAGATTTACCAATCTTCAAAGAAGACATGAAAGCGGATTCAATAGAAGGTACAACACTGTTGTCAAAGTTATTCAATTCAAAGGTTGTAAGCTTGCTGATCAGTGTGTCAAGAGTAAGATTGGATGTAGCTCTTGTTTCATGAATTGTAGAGATCCTGATCGCATAAACTGGTAGTAAAGTTTTGAGAATCTTGCTTATCACTGTTTCATCCTCAATAATTCCATCTAATGCTCTAATAGCATGTACTACCTCTTTTAGTGTATTTGTGTATTGCACAATGTTCTCACCTTCTTTCATCTTCATATCATCAAAATGACATCTTAGGCTTTCTGCTCTGGCTCTCTTCACATTCAAATCTCCACTGTATATTAGAGTCAGTTTATCCCACATGGCTTTGGTAGTAGTGCATCCCTTAATGTCTTTGAATTTGGCATCGGTACAGGCAACAACAAGTTCCATCATAGTAATGTTGTGTTCATGCATGTCTTTCGGTTGATCAAGTGTTAAGGGACCAGGTGTCGGTTCAATGTAGCCATTCTGCATCAGTTCTAGTGTTGAGTTCCCAATTCCAGATATGTGCAACTTCATCCGTCTTTTCCATACTATGAAGTTCTCTTTGTTCAGCTTTGGCACTTCCCTCTTATACATCTTGTGATCTTTATGCTGGAGTCCTTAAAACTTAGTTCTAAGCAACCACAGCTCTGATACCAATTGTTAGAATAACTGATTCACCCCCTCTCAGTTATTCTAACAAAGAGGTTTGAGAAAATTGTTGATGAAGAGAGTGAAGGGATGGAATCAGAGAAAGAGTAGAAGGAACTCAAGGAAAAAGACAAAAAATCCAAGGTGGTAGGTTCCACCACTGCTAAAACAGTTAAGTCTACATCTAGTAAGGTAGCTTATGTCAATGCAATCATTCATAATGTTAGAGAATATGGGATACTTGTTGGCTTTAATAAGTATTATCACTTACTTGATGAGGAAGATCAAAGAAAAGTTGAAGATGTTGTAATTGCAAGCATGCAATATAAGTTAAGTCAAGTTGTAATACAGCTACAAGGAAAAATTCCTAATGCCTTATATGATAAAATTGATGCAAAATGGAAGGCATCACTTATGCATGATGAGTTATTGAAGTATGTTCTACTAAGCCTATTACCTGATTCATCTAGGTAATAAACAAAGGATATGTTTGCAAAGGTAAGACCTTTATTTAAAACCAAAACAAGAGTTACAGAGTTGTTAGTTGGAGAGACTCAATCGATGCAAGTTGAAACATAGGAGATTCTAAGAAAGCCCTTAGGTTTGATGAAAGTTAAAAGTAAAGAGGAACTGGTAAAAGAAAAAGAGGATGATCCAATGGTAATTCAAACTGATGAGGGATTTATTATTGACGATGTGAAGATCACACTTGAGGAAATTGGAGATGAGATGGACAATACAGGTGATATCCATGCCATGGAGATACATGATGAGCACATAGATACACAATTTTAATATGAATCACATGAACAACAAGATGTTCATGAGGAACAAAAGGAAGATCCAGTAAACATGGGTATTGATCAAAACACAACAGGGGATGCAACAACTAAGACACCTATAGTTTATCAGTAACAACATCATCTACCAGAAATAGAGAACACAAGTGCTGGAAAGTGATGTTTTGGGAGCACTATGGATCACTTAAGGGTTGTCATTTATGGAAACACTTATGCTAGAGTGATCACATGCAGAGAGTTTTGGTATTGGAGACTCTGGTCATGAAAATGACTAAGTACAGAATAAGAGTAGCAATATTCTGCAGTACTGTTTTGGTCAGCAAAGATGATATGTGATATATTATGGCTTGTGAAGATAAAGGAAGACATTTTGGGATATGTATAAGCTTCAGTTAAGGTCACACATGTTTTGGTGATGAGATCAGTAAGATACAGTGATACGAAGATATGTGAAGATAGAGAATCAGTGAAACATGGCATATGAACAATTGCGATGATTGAGGGAACGATAGTTGGTATGGTAACATGCTAAGTCAGATGAATGTTGTATATTGTTGACACTTTTGTAATATAAGATCGTTGACTCTATGTTTATCATTTACATAATTATTTGGTATGTTTTGTAATGTATTTTGAGAGTCGACTAGATGGCAGAATTAATATGTATAGAGTATTTTGTGGAAGCGATAAGTCTGATTGTGATGATGATGTGATGGATGAGAATAGCAGATGAGAGATCAGAGGTTGAGTTATAACTAGAACTATCAAAGCATAGCAGATGCTTGTACAATTCACTTTTTGAAGAACACTTGTGTGATAGTATTGTGATTGTAAGAGTTGTAAGCTCACCACTTTTAACAGGGTTTTTGTATACCCCTAACAAGGTTTTGTATTCCTCTAACAAGGAAATGTACTATGTAATAATCAGCTCCTAATAGGGATACTATATTTTAGTGCATAGTTGTGGGTACCATCTACACCGGGGTTTTCCCTTGGCAAGGGCTTCCTCAAAAATAAATCATGGTGTTATGAGTTATGTGTTGTGTATTTATGTTCTTTTCATTTCAGCATTAATATGGTTTATTTGCAATAGGTTGAAGTTTAAATTAAATTGATGTAATACTAATACACCCCCCCCCCTCAATATTACCTAATCCTAAAAATTGGTATTAGAGCTATTGGCCCTTGAAGAGAAAGCCTAACAGCTTAAGGGAGATCAGAATGGATTCAGAAAGTTTGCAAGAGAACTTTGAAGTGGCACTTGATCACCTGGACAAAGAAAAGGCTGAGAATGGCGAACTGAAATTCAAATTGAGAAGAGCAGAAGGTTTCATCAAGAAACTAAAGGAACAACTTTAAATTTCAAGAAGTCAGAAATAAGACCTTATAGATAAAGATCAAAGAGGATTCAGACAATGATACATCAGACCAAGTAAAGAAGCTAGAGTAGGAAAAAGAACAAATCAACATTTTGATGATTAAAGAGATTCAACATGAAAGAGATGCAAGATACAAAGTTGAAGAGTAACTAAAAGAAGCAAATGAGCATATAGGACAAATGAAGACTGAACTTGATCACTACAAGGATAAGTGTTAGGAATTGGAGAAGTACAATCAGATCATAAAAGGAGAACTCACTCAATCCAAATTGCATATTGATAAATTGCACATGAGCAGTGATAAGATTGATGAACAAAGAGAAAGACAGAAACCTAAAGGAGACATGACTAGAGTTGGATTCAATGAAGCAGAATGCTCTGAGACTAATGAAGAAACACATGAAGCAAAGACTGAAGAAAGACCTACTCTTGAGAGACCTATAAATCAAACCAGACCTTTTAGAGGTAGATACTTTGGATGCAACAAACTTGGACACATGAAAAGAGATTGCAGAGGTAATAGTTCTTTCAAACCCTTTTCTAGTTATTGGTAGAACTGTTATGATTATGGACATAAGAAAGCGGAATGTAGAAAACCTGATCAGTCTAGATATAAACAAGATTTCATCAGAGAAGAGTCAACAGCCAAGATCACATGCAACAAATGCAATAACGTTGGGCATACTGCAAGGTATTGTAAGCTGCAAGTAAATCAGGATAGAAGGAGACCACCTACATGTTACACATGCAACAACCTTGGACACATAGCGAATTTTTGTAGATACAATGGAGAGGACAACAAAAGAGGACCAAGAAGACCACCTCTTGTAGTTATAAAGAAGAATATTGGTGACAATGGTAAGAGTCTTAATGAGTATATGGATGAGTTCAAGAATCATTTTAAGAAATCTGCAAATGAAGAGGATGAGAAAGTATGGAAGATAAAAGATTTCAATAAGGCATTGGTTCAAGGAGAGACAATAGATGCTACTGTGTCTTCGCATGATGATTTCATTGAGACATCAACCTAGAAGGTCGCATGGCCTTAGGGGGACCATTGGATGCAGATAAAAAATTATATCCAACCCCTGATTATGTGGAATGAGCTCATGTGAGCTTAGATATTGTGTGTACAGACACTATGGAGTCTATGTTTGTGATTGCAGCACTTGGAGATTCATATTTTGTGTTTGCGAGATTTTGTTTGACTGGACAACGTGCGAAGTTGAGCTACCTTTGATTAATGCACTAACACAACCTATGATGGATAAAAGAGCTTGAAACATATCATTTATGCACCGTTTGATGATCAGTGACCAAGGAGAGCAGTGTGAACAAGCATTTCAGCCATCTAGTAGATATAGTGTGTGATCGATTTGAGCAGAAGTTCCAAAATTTAGTGTATCAAAGGTATTTAGACTTTATACTCTTCAAGAAGATATGGATGCACCCATAATTTTTTATGTTGTTGATAGACCGAGGTACAAGTTTACGAAACATTCATTTAAGTCTTGTGAGGATGATCCGAAAGGAGCATTTTCACAAACCCCTGACGGCGTGTTACATGTTGAGGACATTAGAGCTTACATACATTGCAAGTATGAGATTATAGGGGATGTTGATATCTATAATGAATTAGATGGGATGATAGATGCAGATGGAAAGATGGTAGAAGAGTTTAAACATTTAGAAGACCAGTCCATTATCAAGTTAACCCTATTGAATGAGTTCCATGAAACCGAATGGTTCAAGATAATCCTAAGCGGAATCAATGACTAGTTTATATGGATTGGAGACCAACCAGTTAAGATATGTGGACAAATGATTGATGAGATAACCATATTGGATAATACTGGAGCCCTCCCACTAGCTGAGAAAAATATAAGAAAATAGGTGGAAACCCTAACCCATTCTAAATGGGATAAGAGAGCAATGACAGTAAATGACATCTTTTAGCAAGATGTAAGATTGGTGGCAATGATATTAGGTTACAAGATGTTCCATAATAGTAGACCTAACTCTGTATTAGTTGGAGAAGCTATGATGGCATACAAAATGGTTAAGGAAAATAAGAAATATAACCTATGCGAAGTTCTAGCTATTGGGGATTTGTCAGCAAGCCAGTGTTGACTGTATGTTTGTCATTGATGACAACATATGGTAAGTAGCGTGCGTGGAAGTCTTATGTAGAGAGCCTTGAGCATATGGTTCTTAGATATTTTATCAGCATGATATCATAGACGCAAAGGTTGATTCTGAGTACAACAGTTGTGTAGCAGTTTATATCAGTAGTGTTCCTGATAGAGTGACAGACATAGTTTTGTATGAGCTTTTTAGTATGGTTGTAATGGAGCCTTGCGGGTTTATATTTGTGTTGTAGACATGTTTATGATGCTATGTTCATGAACACAGAGTCAGTTGTGTAGTACAGGTTGAGTTATGTTGTTTCCAGTTGCCAATTACAATTTCTTGAGTTTATTTGATGGAGCTGACATTGTTTATATTATTGTAGTAGGTGCGCCTATCATTTTGATATGTGTGTTTGGTTTCATGTTTGGTAATGAGTTAAGAATGTTTGGTTAAGAGCGCATAACATATTTCAACATTAGAATAAAGTTTCAGTTAATTTGTTAGAGCCGACTGTGTGAAGCAACGCGTCTACTCATATGGAGTTGTAAGGTTCTAATTTGTGTTGTGTGCTTAGTATAGCCGTTGGAGATGTTGTTGGAGAGTTGTATTGTTTCTCTATTATGATTTCAAGGAAGTTCTAATAGGCCGACTTGATTATAACATTTGGAGAAAGATACTTATAGTCGGTCAGTTGTGATTGCTAAGTATGGCAGATAGTTGAAAGAGAAGAGCAGAGAAGAAGGTGTGAAGTATTGAACCATTAATAGAAGGTCTATGTGACAAAGAAGATAGTGTATGCTCTTCATTGGAACTGATCAAGACAATAGGTCTAACTTGGAGTTCACCAAGATCTAGATATAGTGTATATCTGCTATGCAGAAGGTTGTAGCCTTCAACATTTGAGCAGTGTGCTCTTGGACAATGTGTCCTCACCTTTAACAAGGTTAATTATAAAAAACTCCTAACAGGGTCCGACCTTTGACCAGGTCACTATAGTTAATGCATTGTAAAGATCAACTCCTAACAGGGTTGTAAGATCTTCTAGCAGGGATCATTATACTCTAGTGCAGTTTATAGTGGGTGCTAATTCCCACTAGGGTTTTTACTTATTTGGGTTTCCCTGTAACCAAAATTGTGGTGTTGTCTTAAGTGTTCTCATATTGTGTTTATGTTTAATGTTAATTTGTACTTAATTGGATAAAGAATTGAATCTTGCAGATAATTGATTCACCCCCCCCCCTCTCAGTTATCTCTTGGGACTACTCCTAACAACTGGTATCAGAGCCAAGTGCCTCGGAGAGAAAGTTTAATAGCTTGAGGTTGATCAGATGGCATTCTTTAGAAAAGAAAGTCCTAAGTTTGATGGAGAGAATTATCTAGACTGGAAGAACAAAATGACAACACATTTGCAGTGCATTTCTTTTGAGATTTTTGAAGTAGCTACTAAAGAAGCTCAAATTCCCTCTTTATCAGATCTTGCAAAGGAAGATGCAAGTCTTAAGCAAAAGGAGATGTTCACTCAAAATGCTATTGCCAAAGAAGCCCTTATCAGCGCCTTGTCTGATAGTGAGTTTTCAGAGATCAAGAAAGTAGATAAAGCCTACAAGATATGGAAGTATCTAGAAGACAAGTTTGAAGGAGATGTCCAAGCTAAGAGTGCGTGCAGAAAGATATGGAAGAAAAAGTACAATACATTGGAGATGCTACCTGAAGAGAACATCAGAGCCTACAATCAAAGAATCAATGAAGCAGTTGCAAGAATAAAAAACAATGGTGGAGAAATTTCAGAAGAAGACATAATGGATAAGTTGATGACTACTCTTATAGTAGAATATGAGAGCAAGATAAACATCCTAAATGAGACTATGTAGTTTTCAAAAGACTTCAGAAGGGAGACCTTAATTAGCAAGATTTCAGCATTTGAGATATCAAGTTTGAAGACAGAGCCTAAAAGTGAGACATCCTTCAAAGCCTCAGTTCATGGTAAGAAATCATTGAACACTTCTGGTAACTTTGATGATGAAGATAAAGAACTAGATGATTTCACTGCTATGATTACTAAGAAAGAAAGAAAAGGAAAGGGACAATATGAAGGTTAGTTATCATTCAAATTCTTTTCATGTAACAAGATTGGTCACTTTGCATCTAAGTGTTCTACAAGAGTCAAGAAGTTCAAAACTAATTACAAGCCTAAGTATACAAAAGAATGTTACTATGTTGGAGATGGAGAATCAGATGAAGATTCAGTAGAAGATGAAATTGGATTCATTGCTATTGAACATATGGAGAAGATGTTTGATAAGATGGATCTTGAAGATGAAAAGAAAGCACAAGAGTTAACATTAATTTCACAAGCAGACATCAAAACAAACTAGATCATTAACAGCGGTTGTTCACATCACATGACAGGAGACAAATATAGATTTGTACATCTGGATAAGTACAAAGGCGGCATGGTTAGATTTGGAGACAACACTCCTAAATCTATCATAGGTAGAGGAGCTATCACCTTGGATGGAAAGAATAATACTGATGATGTTCTATATGTTGATGGTTTGCAGCATAACTTACTAAGTGTTGGACAGTTGCTTGACAAAGGATATCAGTTGGAATTCAAAGACAATAAGTGCATCATTAATAACAAAGGAGTAATGATTGCATCAGGTTAAAAGACAAAAGGTAATGTTTTTCAGCTTAATTCATAATCAAGTTATTTTGTTGCTAACGTAGATGACAATTGGCTATGGCACAAAAGACTATGTCACATCAATTTTGACAATATAGTAAAGATAAACAATGTAAAGGTAGTAAGAGACCTTCCTAGCATTGTAAAATGAGTTGATACAATATGCAGGGAATGTGTGATGGGAAAACATGTGAGGAATTCATTCAGAAGCAAGCATAATTTGGCAAAGAACAAATTGGATCTAGTGCATACAGACTTATGTGGACCAACTCAAACAAGATCATATTATGGTGAAAAGTACTTTATTTTGTTTGTTGATCATTATTCTAGAATGATGTGGGTTGCGTTCTTAAAAGACAAATCATAAGCATTTGAGAAGTTCAAAATATTCAAAGCTAAAGTTGAAAATTAATCTGGATTAAAGATAAAATGTCTGAGCTCAGATAGAGGAGGAGAATTCACCTCTAACAGATTTTATGAGTACTGTGAAGAACATGGGATAAAGAAACAGCTAAGTGCACCTAGAACCCCTTAGCAGAATGGAATTGCAAAAAGGAGAAATAGGATCATGCTTGACATAGCATGAACCATTATGATTGAAGGAAAAGTTGCAACACCTATTGGAGAGATGCAATCAATACTACAATCTATACTATCAATAGAATTCAATTAAGGTTAGGCACAAACAAGACACCTTATGAGCTATGGTTTGCGAATGTGCCTACATTAAAATACTTCAGAATCTTTGGAAGCAAAAGCTACATCAAAAGAGATGAAGCTATTGGAAATTTTGATGCAAGAAGTGATGAAGGCATTTTTCTTGGTTACTCTACTAAAAGAAAAGCTTAAAGATGTTTTAACTTAAGATTGAAGAAGATCATTGAAAGTGCACATGTAAAGATCGATGAGAAGTTTATGATTCAAGAAAGATATCATGATTATGCACCTATGATTGAAGAACCTGAACCTACCAATAGAGAAACAATTGCTGATGAAATGTTTGACATCATTCATGTATTATTCAATGACTTTTCAAACAAGTGAAGAAGAATCACAAAAGACAGATGAGAAAGTCACACCTAATGTTCCTAAATTCACATCTAGATACCATTCAAAAGAATATATCATTGGAGATTAGAACAACAAAGTCATGACAAGATCAAAAGAAAAGAGTTCAACAGTTGATGAAGTGGTATGTTTACTTTCACAAATTGCACCTTTAAGTGTTGAAGATGCATGTAATGATTCAGATTGGCATGAAGCAATGAAAGAAAAGCTAGATCAGATAATTAAGAATGATACATGGGAATTGGTCCCTAGACCTAGTAACAAGAATGTGATTGGAACCAAGTGGATATTGAGAAACAAGATAAATGAAGATGGAACAGTAGTAAGAAACAAAGCAAGACTAGTATGTAAAGGATATGCACAGAGAGAAGGAATTGATTATTCAGATACATTTGCCCCCGTAAGCAGATTGGAAGCCATAAAGTTATTTCTAGCCTATGCAACATTCAAAGACTTTAAAGTATATTAGATGGATGTCAAGTCAGCATTCCTGAATGGAGAGTTGAAGGAAGAAGTCTACATAGAGCAGCTTGAAGGATTCACTTTATCAGACAAACCTAATATGGTATGCAGATTGAAGAAAGCCCTATATGGACTTAATAATGCCCGTAGAGCATGGTATGAAAGACTAGATGTTTATTTGACTAAGATTGGATTCAAGAAAGGAGCAACAGATTGTAACTTATTCATAAGAGAGACACCTGATGGACTATTACTAGTTGCTATTTTTGTTGATGACATTATTTTTTGTGGTAATAACAAGCTTAGTGCAGAATTTGCTAAAGAGATGCAGAGCGAGTTTGAAATGAGCATGATTGGACCTATCAAGTACTTTTTGGGACTAAATGTGCAGCAAATAGACAAAGGTATTTTCATTAATCAGTCTAACTATGTGAAAAAGATATTGAAGAAGTTCAAGATGGATGATTGCAAGCCAGTAAGTACCCCTATGATAACAGGAAGAAAGCTTTCAAAAGAAGATGATTCTACTGCAATAGACATAACCCTATATAAGTCTATGATTAGTAAACTCGTATATCTTACTCAATCTAGACTTGATATTTCTAATGTAGATGGTATTGTTAGAAGATTTGCAGCAGAACCTAAACAAAGTCATCTTATGGCAGTAAAGAGGACATTCAGATATTTGAAAGGAAATATAGACTATAGTTTATGGTATCCTAATTCAAAAAATGTAGAACATCATGTGTATATAGATGAAGATTGGGCAGGTTACATGGATGATAGAATGAGTACCTCAAGAGGAGCAGTATTTCTTGGAGATAGACTTGTTACTTGGATAAGCAAGAAGAAAAAATGTATTTCCCAGTCCACAGCAGAAGTAGAGTATGTAGAAGCAACATTAAATTGTTCTACAATTGTGTGGATCAAGCAGATGATAAAGGATTTTGGAATTCAGATTGATTACCCTATTGTTATTCATTGTGATAACACTAGCACTATCAATATATCAAAGAACCCTTTGATGCATGCAAAGAAAAAACACATTGAGATAAAATATCACCTCCTAAGAGAGAAAGTTGCAGAGAAATAAGTAAAATTGGACTATGTGAGCACAAAAGAACAGCTAGCAGACATATTCACAAAGCCTTTACCGAAGGATACATTTGAGTATCTCAGGGAGAAGCTAGGAGTAATTCCCTTCCCTAGATCTGATTAAAGTTTGCAGTAGTGCATCAATTCTCAGTGACTGATGAATGATTGACTACTCTACTTCAGGAGTAGTACCGGTGCTTATTTGTTTTGGCACCCTTTGTCATTGATGTCAAAGGGGGAGAGAGTATACAGTCATGAAAAATAAAAACAATTGCTTTATTCTAGAAAGGGGGAGTAAGTATTAGTAAGGGGAGTATATAACAGTTGATATTTAGATAATTCAGTAGCAGTTGGAGGATTAATCCTTGGGGTAGTTTTGTTGAGGAAATGGAGAATGTTATAGTATAATTGTACGTTTGGATTGGTGGTGTTTTTTATTCCATATGTTGTCATCAATGCCAAATGGGGAGATTGTTGGAGATTTTTCAGCAAGCCAGTGCTGACTGTATGTTTGTCATTGATGACAACATATGGTAAGCAGCATGCGTGGAAGTCTTATGTAGAGAGCCTTGAGCATATGGTTCTTAGATATGTTAGTAGCATGATATCATAGATGCAGAGGTTGATTCTGAGTACAGATAGTTGTGTAGTAGTTTATATCAACAGTGTTCCTAACAGAGTGACAGACAGAGTTTTGTATGAGATTTTCAGTATGGTTGTGATGGAGCCTTGCGCATTAATATTTATGATGTAGACATGTTTATGATGCTATGTTCATGAACACAGAGTCAGTTGTGCAGTACAGGTTGAGTTATGATGTTTCCAGTTGCCAATTACAGTTTCCTGAGTTTATCTGATGCAGTCAACATTGTTTATATTGTTGTAATAGTTGTGCCTATCATTTTGATATGTGTGTTTGGTTTTGTGTTTGGTAATGAGTTAAGAATGTTTGGTTAAGAGCGCATAACGTATTTAAGCATGAGAATAAAGTTTCAGTTAATTTGGTGGAGCTGACTGTGTGAAGCGACGCGTCTACTCATATGGAGTTGTGCAGTCCTAATTTGTGTTGTGTGCTTAGTATAGCCGTTGGAGATGTTGTTGGAGAGTTGTATTGTTTCTCTATTATGATTTCAAGGAAGTTCTAACAAGCTAACTTGATTATATCATTTGGAGAAAGATACTTATAGTCGGTCAGTTGTGATCGCCAAGTATGGCATATAGTTGAAAAAGAAGAGCAGAGCAGAAGGTGTGAAGTATTAAGCCATCGGTAGAAGGTCTATGTGACAAAGAAGAGAGTGTATGCTATTCATTGGAACTAACCAAGACAGTAGGTCTAACTCGTAGTTCACCAAGATCTAGATATAGTGTATATCTGTTATGTAGAAGGTTGCAGATTTCACCATTTGAGTAGTGTGCTCCCAGATAGTGTGTCCTCACCTTTAACAAGGTTAATTATAAATGACTTCTAACAGGGTCCGACCTTTGACTAGGTCACTGTACTTAATGCATTGTAAAGATCAACTCCTAACAAGGTCGTAAGATCTTCTAACATGGATCATTATACTCTAGTGCAGTTTATAGTGGATGCTACTTCCCACTGGAGTTTTTACCTATTTGGATTTCCCTATAACAAAAATTGTGGTGTTGTGTTAAGTGTTCTCATATTGTGTTTATGATTAATGTTAATGTGTACTTAATTGGATAAAGAATTGAATCTTGTAGATAACTGATTCACCCCCCCCCCCCTCTCAGTTATCTCTTGGGACTATTCCTAACACTAGCACAATAGTTTTTGTAAAATGTGAAGGTTATAAAGAAAGATAAGTCAAAGGCATTCAGGTTTGGTTCACTTCTGGTTCATATGTACATCCACATTGTACACAATTTTCCTGTAATGCACCCTAGACCATGGAAGGATGATGTACCTATTGGTATTCAAATCTATGAGACCTACAGAAGACAAAATAAAAATTAGGTAGATGGAGAGCTATTTGCAATGACCAAAATCCTTCAAAGAAAAATGAAGGAGAGATACAAGATTCCTAAGAAAATAGTTGAAAAATATAAAGACAATTTGTTTCATGGTTGAAACTGATTGTGTGTGCTTCGAGACAGTCGAACCTAGGAAGAAATGGTGCTACCCTATGGGCTATGAAGTTAGTTCTGAGGTTCTCACAATGCAAGTTGAACATGTACTTGTAGTTGAACATCTAAAGAGAGATGGGGAACATATTGGGAAAAGTCAGAAAAAGTTGGAGAAAAATAGGATAAAGGGACTAGGAAGAGAAATATTGACAAAATAGTTGAGGATATTAAGTTGCGAAGGTAGGAATCACTAGGGAGCAACTAAAGAAACTAAGGACAAAGATGACATAAGCATCTTCCTTAATGACAAGTGATGCACCTCCTCCTTCTGAAGCAGAAAAGATAGAAAGTTCTATTCCTAGTGTGATAGATTTATTAGTCACCCCTGAGAAAACTGCAGAAGAAGTTGTACTTGCGAACACACCTAGAAGAGCTACAAGATCTACCAAACAAAGAAGCCCTAAGAATCAAAAGGTAGAATTTGAAACAAAGAAGAAAGAAGAAAAAGTGACTGAGAAGGAAGAAGAAAAAGCAATACAGAAGAGACCACAAGATGTGGGGAAGCCAAACATTCAAATGTTACAAAAGAGAGTGATAAGAGATGGGAATCTGAAGACCATAAATAGATATTATGAAAGGTATGATTCTAACAGTCAAGCAATAAATGAGGACACAATAATTGAGTACTTATTGGTTTTCAAGAAGAATTTGTTAGAGATAGAAGGAAGTATTCCCAAGGACTTGTATAGAAAGTTAGAAATAAGAAAACAGTTAGCACAGTCTGAGCATGAGAATATAAGAAACAAGGCCATTGAAGACATGTTGTCGGTAGTCTCTATACAAGAGAGGGAGAGAATCATCAAAGAGTTGAAACCTTTATTGAGGACTAAGGCCGGACTGGTGAAGATTATGACAAAAAAATATGATGAAGTCATAGAGGACACACAAAAGGCACTGGATCGAATCCTTATGAGCAACATGCCTAAGAAGACCTCACCTCCCAAGGTTACCAAGCCTACACCTTTAGGAATAGGAAAAATTTTAAAGACACTTGAAGTGTGTGAGTAAGCAAGCGAAGCTGGTATGCAACGAAACTTCTTTGTCTCTGGTGTGCATGCGATGCTCAACACCTCACTTGATGTGAATGACCCATTTCAAGACAACTTAGACAATGCGATGACAGTTGAAGAAGAAGGACAGATAAAGGAAGAGCATATAGAGGAAAAATGGGAAGAGAAGGAACAGGAGAAGGAGATATAGAAAGAAGAAAAGCGGGTAGAAGAAACAAGAACATAAAAAGCACAGGTAAGAGTTGAGCATAAACAAGAACCAGAAACCTCCTCTACTCTATTGTTGGCAAGTATGGTCAAACCAGTGAGCACAGATGTTGAAAGCATGGATGAGGGTGAACTCATGAGGTTATCCTTCATGGCTTTTGCTAAGGCAAAAGAAAGATCAATACAAAAAGCGGATAAAAGGGTAAAGGTGATTACTAGGGCAGTGCAGATAGTGAAAAGAATACTCCCTACACCTATTGTTTTTCAAGGAAAGGATGATGCAAATAATCTAAACATGGCACTGGGCAACTTTGACAGTCATTATGAGTCATTATTGAAGACCGCAGAGGATAAGAAAGAAAAGAGGTTCTTAGAAAAGAAGTTGAAGGAAGTTTTTCAGTCCATCTCATGGGACTTGGACATTCTGAAAGCAACTACACTTAAAGCTAGAAGTTGCATAGCACAAGGAAGAAAGATATACAGTTATTGTATAAATCCTAATAGACATGTGAAGAATATTGAAGATGTCATAGCCAAGGACAGGGCTACACTAGACAGCTTGATGGACAGTTGTGAAACCTCTTCACAAATTGTGGTAGAAATGGACAAACAAACATCCAAACTTTTCGATAAGTGTTTTGAATACGGAGAAAGGGAGAGTAGTGGAAAGATTTGGATTACTGAAGAGTCTAATCACTCCTAAGCTTTCAATTCTTGAAGCTCATCTTACAGAGATGGAGAAAATAGAAGGAACAATAACAAATGCTATACCCATTGAGATGAAGGCAGCAGAAACAACATCTTATGCACTGAATGGACTGATCCATGTCAGTGAGCTTCTAATTAAGTCATGGACTGATGAATTGAAGACATTGGAAGACTCCTTCCAAGACATTCCAATTCTGGTGAGTAAGCACTAAGTCTTTTGTACTTAAAATTTTAAAAAAATTTAAGTACCTTTGCCATTGATGTCGAACGGAGAGGAAGAGAAGAGAAAAAGTGAGAAGAAGAAAAAGAAGTAAATAAATAAATAAAAGGAAAAAAGAGACAAAGAGAGAAGAAAAGAAAAGAGAAGAATATGTATATGGAGAAGTAGAAGGAAGAGAGTGTTCTAACACTTAGTCATTTTTTCACTAAGTGTTGTAGTCAATGCCAAAGGGAGAGATTGTTGGCAAGTGATGTTTTGGGAGCACTAGGGATCACTTAAGGGTTGTCATTTATGGAAACACTTATGCTGGAGTGATCGCATGCAGAGAGTTTTGGTATTGGAGACTCAGTCATGAAAATGACTAAGTACAGAATCAGACTAGCAGTATTCTGCAGTACTGTTTTGGTCAGCGAAGATGATATGTGATATATTCATATAGGAGCATCCTGGGTGTAAGAGCAATCTTGCATCACCCAAAAATATTTTTGTTTTTGTATTTAATAAGGGCTATCTTGTGCAAAACTACTATTTATGGAAACTTGCTATTTTTAGTAGGTTGGTCATAAATCTTGGAATGTTCTGATTTTACATGTGGAGGTTCATCTTAGTCATATCAGCCTGCCAGTAAAGTTTCATGGCTAGATTAGGACTAGTTTTGAAGATATTGAAGATTTTTAGTATTGGCAGTAGGGTATAGAAACTTTGAACTCAGTTTTGAAGGCTTTAGAGGCCCCGGATGAGGTCAAAAATTTGGGTGACAAGCGCTTGCGCCAATCAAGCCTATAGAGCATTTTGTGGCTTTTCCGAAATGGGGTTATAATAGTCAATCAGGTCAACTGGTGATGACTTATGGTCTCCGAAAGTCGGGCGACCTAAAATAGCGAAAAATAATTTTCTTTCAAAATTTTTGTTCAAGTTTCAAAAGTTATTTTGAGCCGACTTTGATGTAATAAATTGAAAAATAAAATAATTCTAAGTTTGGTCGGCCCTAAAGGGCTAAATTTCTGGAACCTTCTTGGGCGTTGGAAAATGCCTATATAAAGAAAGTCTGTAGTGTTGTCTAGAGCAGTTCTAGGTAGTAGATCTGAGTATTGATTCGAGGTTTTTTCCTACAAAATATTGTAAGGGAATGCCCATGTGGCTTTGCATATTGTAATTCTGAAAGTTTGTAATTCCACATTTGTGGAGATAATAAGAAGCCAATTTTTTGTTCTTGCATATTGTTGTTGTTTCTCTATTTCTATTATGTGTTTGTGGTATTAAGGGGAGCACCCTTCATCAAGTGGTGTCAGAGTAGGAGTTCTTTAGTGTGTAAACAGATCACCGACTGTGAGGTAGTTTGCACTAGGACCGTGGTTAGGGTTTCAGCACGCAACACGAAAATGCCTCCACGAAAGGAACGTGGCAAAAGAGCTGGTGTTGTAACACCTGAGGTTAGAGCGCTCCAGAGACAAGTGTGAGCATTGCAAGAAGATATTCACAAAGGAATGAATCTCAATGTCAGAGATGAAAGTGAGGATGAAGCCAAAGAAGGAAATGATGATCAAGAAGAAGAAGATGAAATTTTGAATCGAGAAGAAAAAAGGCTTTTCTGGGCCATTTCCAAGATCGAAAAAAGACCTAAGATCAAGGTTCCTGCATTTTTAGGAAATCTTAACCCAGAAGAATTAATCGACTAGATCAATGAATGTGAAGAATATTTTGAGTATGAGGATATTGAGGATCCTGATAGGGTCAAATTCGCGAAGGCCAGACTGAAAGGTCATGCGGAGATCTGGTGGCAAGAGATTCAATTGGAGCAAAATAGAAGAGGGAAAGATAAAATCACAAGATGAGACCGAATGGTGGATAAATTGAAGTGACAGTTCATTCCTGTTGATTATGAGCTTGACCTTCTGAAGAAGATGCAAAGTTTGAAGCAAGCAGGAAAATCTGTTCAGGAGTATACAAAGGAGTTCTATCAAATGCTCATCAGAACAAGTCATATAGAAATGGATAAGGAGAAAGTTGCCCGTTATCTTAATGGGTTAAGGTCGAGCATTCAGGAAGAGCTGAATCTGGTTCGAATGAATAGTATTGAAGAGGCATATGAGTTTGCCCTAAAACTAGAGGAAAAACTGAACAAGAAGTTTGAGAGCAGACAAAATGGAAGAGGTCGCGGTGGATGATCTCGTGGACGGTCATATGGAGGCCGAAATGAAGATCCAAAAAAGAAGGATGAGGCCAATAGCAGTCAAAATCAGAGAGGAAAAAATTTCAATCATTTCCAAGATTAGAACAATAGAGATCAGAGAGGAAGAGGAAGAGGAAGAGGAAGAGGACAAGGTTCTGGAAGAGGAGGCTTCCGTGGAACATGTTTTCACTGTGGAGAAGAAGGTCATAGGGCATTTGAATATCCTCAACGCCAAGGAAGGATGGATAGGAGGAATGAAGGCCAGGCCAGAGTTGCACATGTAGATGAAGATGTCAGATCATCAAATTCTGAAGATGCTGAAAGAGGAGAAACGTTGATTAACAAAAGACTCCTTTTGAGTGGTGAGAATGAACCTGAGCAAAGGAGGAGCCTGTATCGCACTAGATGCAAGTGTGAGGGTAAATGTTGTGATGTGATTATTGATAGTGGAAGCACTGACAATTTGGTGTCAGAAGAGATGGTGACAAAGTTGAAGCTCAAGAGACAGAAACACCCACATCCATATCGGATTGCTTGGGTGCAGGATGACCACAAGGTCATGGTCAGTGAACAGTGCCTAGTAAAGTTCAAGATCGGCGGGTACCAAGATGAGGTACTATGTGATATCATATCTATGGATGCATGTTATATGTTGTTGGGTAGACGGTGATAGTTTGACATTTGTGTTGTACATGATGGTTGTGCGAATACCTATTTCCTGACAAAAGATGGAGTGTGACATGAGCTAAAGCCATTGAAGGAGACCGAAGAAAAGGTATGTGGTAATGCAAGAATAACTTTTGTTGATGGAAGAAAATTCCTAGATGGTATCAGGCATGAGCACGTGTGTTTTTCTTTAATTCCAAAAGCTGGTAAAGAGGAAGTAGAGGATGTACCTGTAGAAGTTGCAGATTTGTTGAATGAGTTTCAAGATATTGTATCTGATAATGTACCTAATGGATTACCACTGGTAAGGAAGATCAGTCAACAGATGGATTTGATTCCAGGAGCCAGTTTGCCAAACAAGGCACCACACAGAATGACACCAGCAGAAAGTGAAGAGTTGAACAGACAAGTACATGAGTTATTGCAGAAGGGGTTGATTCGAGAGAGTCTGAGTCCCTGTGTCGTACCAGTGATATTAGCACCAAAGAAGAATGGACAATGGAGGATGTGTACAAATTCTAGAGCAATAAACAAGATCACAATCAAATATAAGTTTCCATTGCCACGAATGGATGATCTTATGGATTGTTTGAGTGGAACTGTGTATTTTTCAAAGATAAATCTGATGAGTGGATATCACCAAATTCGGATCAGAGAAGGAGATGAATGGAAGACTACTTTCAAGACAAAGGAAGGACTATATGAGTGGTTAGTCATGCCTTTTGGGCTGACCAATGCACCGAGCACTTTCATGCGGCTCATTAACAAGGTTCTAAAAGAATTTCTAGGTAAGTTTTTCATTGTTTACCTAGATGATATTTTGATCTTTAGCAAGACATTGGAGGAACATATGATGCATATTCGTATGGTGTTTGAGAAGCTGAGAGATGAGAAATTGTTGATTAATTTGAAGAAGTGCAATTTTGTGAAGGAGTTAGTGTATTTGGGATTTGTAGTTTCAGCAGAAGGTCTAAAAATGGACCCAGAGAAAGTACAGGCTATCCTTGAATGGCCTACTCCAAGGAGTGCTATTGAGGTAAGGTCTTTTCATGGTTTGACTAGCTATTACAGAAAGTTTATCAGAAATTTTAGCTGTATTTGTGGACCCTTGACTGAAACAATGAGAGGGGATAGAAAAGAGTTCAAGTGGACTAATGGGGCAGATAAAAGTTTTAAACTATTGAAACAAAAAGTTACAGAACAACCTGTTTTAGCACTTCCAGATTTTAATAAGGTGTTTCAAGTAGATTGTGATGCTAGTGGTACTGCAATAGGAGTTGTTATGAGCCAAGAAGGTAAACCTATTGCTTATTTTAGTGAGAAGTTAAATGATGCCAAGAGAAAATATTCTATTTATGATCAAGAATTTTATTGCATAGTTCAGGCATTGAAGAAGTGGAGACACTATCTGCTTCCTAAGGAGTTTGTTTTGTATACTGATCATTAAGCTTTGCAATATTTGAATAGTCGAGGAAAGTTGGATCAAAGACATTTGAAATGGGTTGAGTTTTTGCAGAGTTATACATTTGTTTTGAAACACAGGAGTGGGAAGTCTAATAGGGTTGTAGATGCTCTTAGCAGAAGGCAACTATTGCTGACAGAAATGCAAATTAAGGTGGTTGGGTTCAAGGAACTCAAGAATTTGTATCCAAAGGATCCTGATTTTGGTGAAGCTTGGAAAGCTTGTAAAGAACCTATTACTTTATACAGAACGAAGTGGCTGGATTTTATTATTCAAGATGATATGCTATTCAGAGAGAGTCAGTTGTGCATTCCAAGAATTTGTATGAGGGAGAATCTCATCAAGGAGAAGCATAGCGGAGGATTGGTTAGACATTGTGGTCGTGATAAAACCCTTGCTTTGATTAGTGAGAATTATTATTGGCCACAGTTGCAGCAAGATGTCAAGAAATTTGTACAGAGTTGTAGAGTATATCAGATGGTGAAAGGAGTGAAGCAAAATACAGGGTTGTATAAGCCATTGCCTGTACCAGAGAAACCTTGGGAGGATATCAGTATGGACTTTGTTCTTGGTTTACCGAGGACACAGCGGGGACATGATTCAATTTTTGTGGTAGTTGACAGATTTTCAAAGATGGCACATTTTATTCCCTGCAAGAAGACTAATGATGTTGTTCATGTAGCAGAATTGTTTTTCAAAGAAGTAGTGCAACTACATGGTTAAGATGTTTGGTTGGGGATAACCCAACAGGATGGGATTTGATTTTACCATAGGCAGAATTTGCATATAATAATTCTGTCAACAGGAGCACTAGTAAATCACCATTCCAGATTGTATATGGGAGTAGTCCCAGAAATGCATCGGAGTTGAGGAAGATAGATAAAGAAGAAATAAGTAGTGCTGAAGCTGAGGATTTTGCAGAACAAATGAAGAACATCCATGAGGAGGTGAGGAAGCACATTACCAAGATGAATGCGCAATATAAGGCTAAGGCAGATGAGAAAAGGAGGCATAAGGAATTTCAGGTTGGAGATGAAGTCATGGTTCATTTGCGGAAGTAAAGATTTCCAATTGGTACATATAACAAGTTGAAAATGAAGAAGTTTGGGCCATGCAGGATACTGAAGAAGCATGATTCAGGAAATGCATATGAGGTAAAATTTCCTACTGAGCTGAATATTTCACCAGTGTTTAACATTTCAGATCTAACAGAGTATCATGAAGGAGGTGTTGAAGATGAGGTTACAGCAGCACAGTGGAGTATTCTAGCAACCAGTTCAGATATCAAGGAGATTGAAGACATACTGGATAGTTGTGTTGGCAGAATCACAAGGAATAGGACATATGAAGAGTATTTGGTCAAATGAAAAGGATGACATGTTGAAGATTCATCATGGCTAACAAAGGAGGAGGTTAACGGTCTTGGTTTTCATCTACACACCTGAGTCGTGACAGGGTCACTTCTCAAATTACCCTGGGTGTCTGATGCAGGAGCACCCTGGGTGTAAGAGCAATCTTGCATCACCCAAAAATATTTATCTTTTTGTATTGAATAAGGGCTATCTTGTGTAGAACTACTATTTATGGAAACTTGCTATTTTTAGTAGGTTGGTCATAAATCTTGGAATGTTCTGATTTTACATGTGGAGGTTCATCTCAATCATATTAGCCTGCCAGTAAAGTTTCATGGCTAGATCAGGTCTAGTTTTGAAGATATTGAAGATTTTTGATATTGGCAGCAGGGTACAAAAACTTTGAGCTTAGTTTTGAAGGCTTTAGAGGCCCCGGATGAGGTCAAAAATTTGGGTGACAAGCGCTTGCGCCAATCGAGCCTGTAGAGTGCTTCGTGGCCTTTCCGAAATAGGGTTATAATAGTCAATCGGGTCAACTGGTGATGACTTATGTCTCCGAAAGTCAAGCCACCTAAAATGGCAGAAAATAATTTTCCTTCAAAAATTTTGTTCGGGTTTCAAAAGTTATTTTGAGCCAACTTTGATGTAATAAATTAAAAAATAAAATAATTCTAAGTTTGGTCGGCCCTAAAGGGCTAAATTTCTAGAACCTTCTTGGGCGGTGGAAAATGCTTATATAAAGAAGGCTCATAGTGTTGTCTAGGGCAGTTCTAGGTAGTAGATCTGGGTATTGATTCGAAGCTTTGTCCTACAGAATATTGTAAGGGAATGTCCATGTGGCTTTGCATATTCTAATTCTGAAAGTTTGTAATTCCACATTTGTGGAGATAATAAGAAGCCAATTTTCTGTTCTTGCATATTGTTGTTGTTTCTCTATTTTTGTTATGTGTTTGTAGTATTAAGGGGAGCACCCTTCATCATATATTATGGCTTGCGAAGATAAAGGAAGACATTTTGGGATATGTATAAGCTTCAGTTAAGGTCACACGTGTTTTGGTGATGAGATCAGTACGATACAGTGATATGAAGGTAAGCGAAGATAGAGAATCAGTGAAATAGGGCATATGAACAGTCGCGATGATTGAGGGAAAGATAGTTGGTATGGTAATGTGCTAAGTCAGATGGATGTTGTATATTGTCAACACTTTGGTAATATAAGATCATCAACTCTGTGTTTATCATTTACATAATTATTTGTTATGTTTTGTAATATATTTTGAGAGCCGACTTGATGGCATAATTAATATAAGTATAGAGTGTTTTGTGGAAGTGATAAGTGTGATTGTGATGATGATTTGATGGATGCAAATAGAAGATGAGAGATCAGAGATTGAGCTATAACTGGAACTATCAAAGTATAGCAGATGCTTGTATAGTTCACTTTTTGAAGAACACTTTTGTGATTGTAAGAGTTGTAAGCTCACCACCTTTAATAGGGTTTTTATATTGTTGGAAAAATGGTCAGCGGTCCCCTCAGGATTCATGACATGGCTTAACCGTCTCCTGTGTCTTCTATAAATCTAGTGATTGTAACAGACATTAATAGGTTGATCTTTTGGTGCAACGACAACCACTACTTGTAACAAGTGGTATCAGAGTTTGGTCACAGGTTTGAATCCCCTCAAGTAACGCTAAGGGGGAGATTGTTGAAAAAATGGTCAGCGCTCCCATCGAGATTCGTGACATGGCTTAACCGTCTCTTGTGTCTTCTATTTAAGTCTAGTGGTTGTAACATGCATTAACAAATCGATCTTTTGGTGCAACGGCAACCACTACTTGTAACATGTATACCCCTAACAGGGTTTTGTATTCCTCTAACAAGGAAGTGTACTATGTAATAATCAACTCCTAACAGGGCTAGATCTGCTAACAAGGATACTATATTTTAGTGCATAGTTGTGGGTACCATCCCCACCGAGGTTTTCCCTTGGCTTGGGTTTCCTCGAAAATAAATCATGGTGTTATGACTTATGTGTTATGTATTTATGTTCTTTTCATTTCAGCATTAATATGGTTTATTTGCAATAGGTTGAAGTTTAAATTAAAGAGTTGTAATATTGATTCCCCCCCCCCCTCTCAGTATTACCTAATCTTAACAACAAGTGCAACTAATCAGGAAGAGAAAGATAAAGAAGTAAAAGTCACTAGGAAGAAGAAATTTATGGCAAAAATATATATGGATGAAGATGAAATTACCGACTAAGGGACATATAGACTTGAGCACTATGAGCCCTAAAGAAATGATTAACTTTGTAATGGCAATCGAGACTAAGGCCAAGAAGGATAAGCTAAAGAAGGGCACACAAGTAGTGCTAATAGAAAGAGGCATATTTTCTGACTTAATGCATAAAGTTACATACGATGACAAGGCCACTCCAATGGAGCAATTGACAAATTTAGTCACTAACACTGGTGAAGAGATGAAAATTTTGTAGGATGATGATATTGCAAGAGAAGAAAAGGAATATGTAAAGAAGATATCAGAAAAGATAGAACAATCCATTGCGAAAGACAAGAACATTCTCGCATTGGCTATGAACCGGGTGAAGGATGTACTGCAAGAAGGTGGTAAGACTCTACATTCTATTTGTGACTTTTCTCACTTCTTGAAGGATATTTAAAGGAAAAAGAGTGAAGCTCACTAGGGGCTGATATTGTTGTCATTAAATTTGATCCTATTCATGGGTCTGCAACTTCTTTTGGATTTGAAGTTAGAAACATAAACCAAAGGCTGAAGACTTACATGGAAGAACAAGACAAAAGGAATGGATGTTTGATGGAGCTACAAAGCCTACAAAGCCTTGAGGAGTCACGCCTATCATAGGTGTGACTAATAGTCATACCTTATGGTAATACGCACCGTTTCAATATATATTGACTATTGGTTAATACCAATTCAATCCAAAATGATTAATTGTTAATGATAATTGATTTGATACCGATTACTATATCAAATATATTTCAGTACTAATGTTATCGGTTTGATCCTGATTCATTAGTTATCAAGTTTAATACGATCATTTAGATAATATAGTAATAATATCATATATATTAATATCTATATATGATGATAATAATATTATTGATATATTCACATTTATAATTAAGTTCCTCTGGTCTGATCATTGATATATGTTTTAGAATTATGCATTATATATATGAACTTATATGATTTATGCTATATGCATCAACACTCCCTCTTAGCTAGAGAAGATAAAAGCATATATATATATATATATATATATATATATATATATATATATATATATATATATATATATATATACACATATACATATATCACATTTCTTGCAATAAGTATTCTCACATATCTTGTGAGGATAAACATCACATAACACATGATGATATGTATCACATTACTCGTGATAAGAAGTCTCACATATCTCGTGAAGACAAACATCACATAACACATGATGATATGAAGTTTTACATATCACCTCACATGTGATATGAGGAATCACCTAACACGTGATACCCAATTTTACATATCACCTAGCATGTGATATGAGGAATCACCTAACATGTGATACCTAGTTTTACATATCACCTAACATGTGACATGAGGAATCACCTAACACATGATACCCAGTTTTACATATCACCTAACATGTGATACCCAGTTTTCACATCACCTTAGATCATGATACCTGATTTTCATATCACCTCAGATCGTGATACAGGGATATAGTAATTTGAGAACAATGCATTCCCCTTACATATAACCCTATTATGGTATGTGCACTGACATATCAAAAGTCTACCATAACGAATCTGTATTACAAGATCGTCACCTTGTAACATCAAATACAAGTGTTCATTGTCTAAGAGGTCGTCACCTCTCAGAAATGTACATGGGATGGATGAGCCCATAAGAAGTTTACACATTAAACATCTTTATTATATTAATACAGATCAAAATCATATTAAAACCATACCAAGATTTTTCCTGAAGTGGACAACTTTCACCTTGGGAAGTGCTTTGGTAAGAATATTTGTAGTTTGATCTCCTGTACTAATATATTCCAACTGAATCACTTTCCTTTCAACTATATCTCGGACATAGTGATAAGGAATCTCTATAAGATACAAAATAATGGATCACTGATGTTGAAACAACATCCTATGAATCACAGTCCTCTAACTGTCGATCACTAAGGAACCCATCTTGACATGGTCTGCACCCTCTAAATCAAGATCCTCGGATGTCCATTGATGCAGATCCTCTAGTTGCTCCCTCTAAAGCTCATGTTTGTGCATCAACCTCTTGATCCCTTCTTCCAAGGTTGTCTATAGTGGATTGTCAGACTCCCTCTGAATCTAATATCAACTCTCAACTCAATTCCATAATTGCAAGCATTAAGTTCTCTCTCCCTTGAATGCAATCTCATATGCTTCTTGATTTGTCCTTAAGGCACTTCAAAGAGAGATTACAATTAGTTCATAAAACTAAACTATCCCGAAGGGAAATATAAATGATAGAAGCATAAAAGATCTACTATCTCGTTCTTATGGCATGAATTAATGACTCCAAATTTATAAACATTATTCAAAGGAAGAAATACTTATCTCTTATTATCAAATATTACTACCCTCTAATAGTTTCTTCCACCCACTTGAATCATTATTGTGATCTTCCCAAAGCTAAATTCAACACTCCCTCTTGGCTAGGGACAAATCCTTCTCGATAACTTCTAGTTTGTCCTCCTGATGCTGACATCAACACTCTCTCTTTCTCTTAGCTAAGGAGGGTCTTCTCAAAGTAATGTCTACCATGGCTACTCCCATAGAGTGGCTCCATCATGGCTAAAACCATGAATGAAAAGACAACCAAACACAAGTGTTCATCACAGAATCACTCACGTGATGTCATCATCTCATAATGATGATCACCATAGCTACTACCAAAGGGTGACTCAACATATGACCTCCACCATGGCTACTTCCAGAGGGTGGAAGAAAGGTTTTCACCTCAAACTTCACTCTCACAAACAAGAATGCATTACAAGGGTTGACACCTCAAATTTCTTCTTCTTATAAAAAAAATGCTACGAGGGTTTGCACCTCATATTTCTCATTCATAGAGAGATATACACTACAAGAAATCTTCATGATGATGTGACTACCTCTGAATCTAATGCAGTCAAGGTGGGTGGATCCAATTAAGAACTGATCGACCTTGCAGCCAAACCAATATGCAGCGGAAATACACAATAACAACAACAGATCTGCAATGAAATAGAAGTCTTTATTCATGAAAAAACCAATTACATGAAATGTGTCGAGTTGTAAGGCCTTCCCAATTACACCCAATTACAATACAAGTAATAGTCTACAAGATCTCGTAGGATCTAAATCTTTTCCCCAACATCAGCATTCAGCTAGTCTAGGTTTGCAATAGGTAGCACACTGGTAGGCACCCAGGAAAGATCTAAACTTGTACTCAAACTTCCAAGCAATCTTCTTGTTCCTAAGCTCGCAGGCTACTAACTTTTCTCCCAACAATCTGATGCCCTAAACAACTACCCAAGCATCCTATAAATATTGATTCCCAACCACAAGTCGGCTAATGAAATAGTAAATCCCTATAATAAATATGAAATGCTAAAACATCAGTTGGCTCTCACATAGCCTTACAAAATAAATAAACTCTCAAAGATGGCCCCAAACGGTCATCAGATCCACATAGAAGAATGCAACACGCTAGATCTAGGTCCCCACATGTCCAACGGTCAATCCATAACTCGAGGAGCGCGATCTAAATTAAATGCACCAGTCAGCCAAGCCGATCTATCCTAAACAATCCAGTCGGTAAGCAAGAACACTGAGCAACAAAAGAAATAACCGAGCACTAGTCGACCGACCATGCCAGGCATGACTGAGGAACACAGTTATTGTCGAGTGCCAATGAACTGACGCCTTTAGTCACCAAGCGTTCTTCAAAGACCGAGAAACCCAGTAACCATAGAAATCGAGCAACCAGTCTCTCAAACTGAGCAAGAACTCCACCAAACCAAGATCAAAACTAACAATCTACCTTCAAGGACAAACATATTTTTGGTTGATACAGGATTGCCAAGAATCATAGGATGCTCCTGCATCAGACACCCCAAGTAAGAAAGATTTTCTCATAAGGAAATCAGGAACGTCTCAAGGGAATCAGAACAGGTATGTCAAATATGTTCTTAATCCATATCTCTTCTTGTCCTTCATTCCAAGTAGTCTTCATTTCATTCATTGTCTCATGCAGAAAGTCCTTATGTCTTCCACTTTGTTTATCCCTTTGGTCAGCAATTGATAACTACCGACTCTAACCACTACCGATCACATTAGTGCCTTCGTAAGGTTCATCCTCTTCAGACTCCTCAACCAACTCAGTATCATCTGCATCTCTATGTGTCATAAATGTCACCATCTGTTGTACCATCTCTAGCAGAAAAACCACATGTTTCTTAATGTCAACAAACTCTTCAGAGATGTCATTCTCCTTCTCCTTCAAACTAGATTTAACATGAATAGGTTCATCAACCCTCTGCTCCTGAGGTTTGTCATAAGGACAACACCTAATAGCTCCACATCCTTTAACCCCTGTCTCTTGTAAGGTATTAGCTTATGCCAAGCTCCTTCATGCCTAACCACATAGGTGTTAGCATGACCATCAAACAAAATATTCTTGTCAGACTACCAAGGTCTATTGAGCAACAAATGACAAGCATCCATAGGCAATATATCACACACTATCTCATCATGGTAAGATCCAATCTAAAACTTAACCAAGCATTGTTCTTCAACTGTAACCTTAGAAACATCTTGTATCCAACTAATCTGATAAGGATTAGGATGTTTCTTTCTTTCTAAATTCAATTTACTAACCATTTCATCTAAAAAAAAGTTCTTAGAACTGCCACCATCAACTATGACATTACATACCTTATCCCTGCACTTGCATCTGGTCCTAAATGAATTCCTTCTCTGCACCGATTCAGGAATACATGTAGCTAATCTCCTAGTGACAAGACATTCACCTTTCTCTAGAACATTCTCAATGTCTTCTTCAGTAGCTAATGCAACTCTTTTCTTAGGACACTGCCAACTTCTATGACTAGCTTCACCACAATTGTAACAAGTGCCAGTGAACTCATTCTTCCACCTTCCTCTCTGTCCAATATTCTTAGTAACTTGACCACTGTTAGATCCCACATCAGTCTTAGGATTCTCTGTCATATTACTCTCAATAACTGTCTCACCAATTTTACCACCTTGGTTCCTATTGTTATGTTTTCCTTCATACATCCTATTCAGCTTCTCTTCAATCTTTAATGCCATCTGATAAGCATCACCATTTTTGTCATCCGCACAGTCAGTAACTCTTCCTGAATACTAGGTCTCAAACCATAGACATACCTAGCAACCTTCTCTTTATCAACTTTAGAATGACCAGTCCTAATCAGGATTCTATAAAACTCCTCGTTATACTCTTGTACCTATTTGTTAGTCTAATTCAAAGCTTGCATCTTCTTAAACATGTCCAATTCATAATCCACCAGAATGAATTGCATCTTCAACTTATCCACCATTCGGTTCCACTTAGTGATCTTTTCTTTTCCTCTTCTACCTCTTTCCAACTGAACTTCTCTCCACTAGATATTTGCATGACCTTTCAACTTATTCTTTACAAATCTAACCCTATCAGGATCTACTATTTCTTCATACTCAAAGTATTCATCCATCTCATTGATCCAATCAATCAATTCTTCTAGCCTAAGGCTTCTAGCAAATGCAAAAACTTCAATCTTAGGTCTCTTTCCAATCTTAGACATAGCTTTTAGAATTCAATTCTCCTCAAAATCTCTAGCTTCTTCTACAGCTTCTTCAAAATGATCTTCCTCAGATTCATCATCACTATCTTCTTTCAAGGTAGGCTTCTTCTTTCTCAATTCCTCTTGTAGGTCTTGCACTTGTTTTTGCAAAGCCCTAAAATCATCAAGACATAATTCAATAGTAGCTTCTTCTTCTTCAGGGATCTCTCGATTTCTCCTCGAAGGCATCTTCAAATCAAGATCTAGATACACAAGATCCACTCGGCTCCAACAGGAACAGACTTTGCTCAAACAAGAACAAACTTCACTCTGATACCACCTAATGCAGTCAAGGTGGGTGGATCCAATTAAGGACTGACCGACCTTGCAGCCAAACCAATATGCAGTGGAAATACACAATAACAACAAAAGATCTACAATGAAACAAAAGTCTTTATTCATGGAAACATTGATTACATGCAATGTGTCGAGCTGTAAGGCCTTCCCGATTACAGCCAATTACAATGCAAGTAACAATCTACAAGATCTCGCAGGATCTAAATCTTTTCCCCAACATCAGCATTCAGCTAGTCCAGGTCTGCAACAGGCAGCACACTGGTAGGCACCCAAGAAAGATCCAAACTTGTACTCAAACTTCCAAGCAATCTTCTGGTTCCTAAGCTCGCAGGCTACTAACTTTTCTCCCAACAATCTGATGCCCTAAAAAACTACCCAAGCATCCTATAAATATTGATTCCCAGCCACAAGTCGGCTGATGAAACAATAAATCTCTATAACAAATATTAAATGCTAAAACATCAGTCGACTCTCACATAGCCTTACAAAATAAATAAACTCTCAAAGATGGCCCCAAATGGTCATCATATCCGCATAGAAGAATGCAACACGCTAGATCTAGGTCCCCACACGTCCAACGGTCAATTCATAACTCAAGGGGCGCGACCCAAATTAAATGCACCAGTCGGCCAAGCCGATCTATCCAAAACAATCCAGTCGGTAAGCAAGAACACTGAGCAACAGAAGAAATAACTGAGCACCAGTCGACCGACCATGCCAGGCATGAACGAGGAACACAGTTATTGCCGAGCGCCAATGAACCGACGCCTTTAGTCACCAAGCGTTCTTCAGAGACCGAGCACCCCGGTAACCATAGAAATCGAGCAACCAGTCTCTCAAACCGAGCAAGAACTCTACCAAACCAAGATCAAAACTAACAACAATCTACCTTCAAAGACAACCATATTTTTGGTTGATACAGGATTGCCAAGAATCCTAGGATGCTCCTACATCAAAATCTCTAGGTGCTAATATCAGCTTCCTGACCTTCTCATCCAAGGTTGCCTCTGTAGGTTTGTCAGACTTGTTCTGAACCAATATGACCAAGATCCTCGAATGTCAATTGAAGAAGTTCCCCTAGCTGCTCCTTGTTACGGAAGCATATCATGGTCACATGGTCCCAATCATATAAGATATCTTGCTCCAGGAGAATCTCATTACATGATTATTTGTTCAGTGGTCACAACATTGTTCATAAGAGAAATTTCGCGCACATGCATTACGCTGAGGTAGGAAATGAACATGGGCTGAGGTTAGACAATGTTAATGTGATAGTTATCAATCAATTGCACCTTATATACTACATGGTTCTAGTCCACAAAATGGAATCACAACCTACCTGTACCTCATACCCCTACTGTTACACCTTTTTCCAACCTCATACTTCTTGCATAGTCTAGTGGCCACATCGGCCTCCAATTTACAATATGCCATTTCAATCCAAGCAACTATTGGCACCTATTATTCATCCTTTGTCTCACCTCTTCGAGATTAGAGAGAATAGCCATTTTCAATGGCTCAACATATCTTCATTGAGATGCGATCAGCATAATAATTCAAGAGGTTCAAGTAAGAGATGCAATTGTTCATCTCTAAGGCATATTAAAGTGGCATTGATAATCATTCAAAGGGTGATGGATTTTATTTTGAAGGCTGCGATCTAATATTAGAGGTGATGCCAATGCCACAACATCGGGCGGCAAGAACATAACACTACAAGGTTGCGGGTAATAATTCCTCACACGGCTGGCAATTTGCACATCATATCCACCAGACATTCCCGCATTGACACCGGCCACATCATCTCCACTCCCAACGTAGCGATCCACATTGTCGAAGGAAGACGGGTCAACATTACATACAAATGCTAATATTATGTACAATCATATATCACAATAGTCGACCATGTGAGCCAGTCACGGGTGATCCACTCTTGGTTGTAATAATATATTGGACCAGCCTTGATACATATCTCCTATACAACAATTTTATTGAGCATCGATATTATGAGTACAATCACATCATTCTTGACGAGGACTTTCGGGTCTATATATCGATCATACTAGTGGGACATTCAGTTTGCATAGTGGTGTCATCACAACTCCCACATATGAAGAAAGTGCTTCAAATTCACATGAAAGTGTAAGGTGAAAATGAAATAACATGACCTTTATTTATAGTTTGTCTTTGATTAGGGTTTCCAATGGCTATAATATTTGCATTAAATGCACTTTACCGACTCCCTTTTCACCAATTACTAAATACACTTTCTTTCACCAAATGGAACAAAATAACTCATACTCTTTACTGATCAAAATATGAAATGTCAACTTCACAACTTATATCCAAATGCATATTAATATGCTAATATGGATTTTTTCTCAAATTCTAGGAATTGATTTAAGATAGAATTCAGGTTATCAGCTCCTACTTACCGTTTGACCAATTAAGTGAAGATAGGTGCACATGATCCAGAGGATGTGGTGCCATCAATTGTTCCAAGTTTAGTTCCATCATCTTGAGACTTCCTTCTGCATGTCCTATTCATCTAATCTCTTATCTCATTAATGTTAACTTGAGCATTTTCATTCACTTGTTCCTCGATTGGGGCTTTTGCTCAATACCTATAGTCTTTGTCTAGGTGACCAACCTTTTGACAATGGAAACAAGTCATTTCAGAGTTTCTCCATGACCTTCTATTGTTCATACCATGCATCCGAAAGCAATTTCCAGCTATGTGACCAAATCTCCCACATGTGGTACAAGTAATTATTGTATTGTAGTCCCATGGTATAGTTGATCCTTGTCGGTTGTTTGCAACATTCTGTCGGTTAGGGATCCATTTCACATTCTTTCTCTATGACCTGCGTTCTTCAAATTTGTGATCATATCTATTACAATTGTTACAATAGCCATTGAAGTTTGGCTTCATTGAATTGTTAGCAACCCTTGACCTACACTCAAATTCCTTATGACCATACTTGTTTCAATTGTAACAATGACCATTAAACTTAGGAGTACTCGGTGGATTACCTATTTTGCTCATGCAGACATCTGTTTTATGTCCTAGTTTCCTACAGTGATAACAAGTAGGCTTCTTTGTCTTCAGTGGGGTAGCAGCATTATCTTGGTTGGTTGCTTGTTTAGAAGACTCACTCTTCTCAGTAGTATTGTCTACATTGTATCCAAGTCCAAAAGTATCGCTCGGTTGTCTATGACCTCTTAGTTGTTCATCCAATATCCTCAATGATTCTTCATTTCTTTTCAATACTTCATTAGCATCTTTTTTTTATTCTAGTTCATCCCTCAAATGTTCATTCTCATATCTCAGTTCAACACTCTCTCCAACTTTCCTTCCAACTTCCTGATTTGTACCGACTAGTTGGTTTGTCAAGTTGTATTGAATTTGTGTCAACCTCAGTATTTCCCCATCTTTGTCATTCAGCCTTGTATTCATTTGTCTTCTCTCATCTTTCACCATTCTTGTGTCATCCTTAGCTTTTCTCCTTTGTTCTAGGAGTTCACACATCCTTACCGATTGAGCTTCTTGTTCTCTTTTCAATGCTTTCACCTGATTAGCTAGATTTTTGTTCTTTTCAGTTAGTTTTGATATTGCAGCTTCAGATTCATCAGACATACTTCCCTCTGACAATTCTTCAAGTTCCTTAACCTAATCTTGAGTGTCCTTCAATTATTGCGCTAGCTCCTTTCTCTTGTTGAGTGAATGCTTCAGTTTTCTCCTCAATTCATCACTTTTCTCATTAGTCATCCTTAGTTCCATGTCCATGTTATCAATCACCCTTTCATACTTATAACTTTCCATTCCTTCAGATCTTTCCTCTTAAGTGGTTAAACTTTTGAATAAGAGACTCAGCTCTGATACCAATTGTTGGACTAAGTATGGAAAGGTGAGTACTGAGAGGGGAGGGGTGAATCAGTAATGTAAAACACTTTTAACTATCATTTTTAACCATTCACCAAATTCACAACTTTTCATGCATCACATAAAACATATAAAGCATTAACAATAAACATAACTCATAACACATTCATTTTGGTATCACAGAAATCCTTGTTAGAGGATAAAAACTACGGTGGGGATGACACCCACAAAACTTCACTACTGCAGTAAAAAGTTTGCTCAATTAGAGCTACACTGTTAGCTATTTCTGATAGTTTACCCTTTTAAGAGTATTAACCCAGTTAAGAGTCTTAAGACCAGTTAAGTCTACCTTGCTAAATTATTTTACAATTCTAATCTAAGAATTGTACCATGTTAAAGGATTTAAAATGTAAGACTTGTTAAGATTTGCTCGGTTAAAAGACATTACAATTCTAATTACAAACTTAATCAGTAACAAATATGTCTATAGTACTTGCATCAATCATATGCATTCAGACTCAATGTGCTCATTAACTTATTACCTCATACTGAGTTTCACTCACAATATCAATTTTGTACTCGATAGATTCAACTTTGAATCACAATTACACTCTACTCTTTACTGCTATGCTGTTCGATGGCTTCGCTGCTCATAACCTTCTTTCTACAATTTCTCCTTCGCACATGCAATATCTCATACTCTCTCTTTGATTTTCACATTTTAATCCATTTATACATAATTCTAGAAGTGGTGAAAATGTTCTAAAAATTATCTCCTTAAGTGGTGCTAGCACTGGTTACTCCTCCAATGCATATATCACATTTAATTCTTATTGGTGGATCTCACCTTGTAATCACACATAATCATCATGTTTGAATCTCAAATGCTTTGTTAGATAATCTCCTCAAGATTTGTAAACCGTTTTCTACTCGGTGTCTAGATTCAATGTATTTGTAGATTCTCCTTGTGTCGGCCTGTCATGCTTGGTAATACATTTTTTGTTACTCGGTAACTATATCATCTCTCGGTTTAGTAGATGTTGTAGCTCGATAAAATTGGGTGTTCGGTGTTCGATTCTGCCTTGCTCGGTGACTAAACTTCCTTTGTCTTTATTGAAAATTGTCTTTCATTTATTTCCTTTTACCGAATAGCTCAATGCTCTTACCGACTTGACTTTACTGTATTACCGAATGACTTTGACAATCATTAAGACTTCATCATAGCTAATGACAACAAAATAACTCATAGGAGTATCAGAAGGGTTAGTAATTGTGTCAATTTGTAAAGCTCTATGGTATCTTGATACACTTATTTAAGCTCCAACTTCCTTGTTTTTGACTAATTTCACAATTGGTTTAAAACTGATAGAGCAAAGACATGTTACCATCTTGATTGCCTCTTTGGTTATTTGGTAAGGTCTATCTAGCCATATATAATCACTATATATCATGCTTAGCATAATTCTAATTATTTCTTCATTGGTAATCATCAGGAATGCACTCCACGTGTTTAATCCTTTGTACCCTAGATCAGAGATTATCTGAAATTTATTTCTAAGAGTGAAACTTCAAGATTTCTTATGTTTTTATTGTCATATTCATCCAATTGCACTTCAATGAGCTTATATGTCTTCCAAACACATAACCCTAGTAGGTAGTGTCGAAAATGCACAATCTGAAAAAACCCTCACTAGCTCTTTCATGAAATTTTCAACACTGGATGAGACTCATCATCAAAATTTACAAGCTTAACTGAATCCATGAGTAAATAACTTTTTTCATAGTTTGTAGTTTGAAATTCAAATCTTCTTTCGCACTTCAGAATTTGCAAGAATGCAGAAATGAAAATGATAATGAAAATTTCATTAAATTTGTTTTCATATACACAGGATTTTTCCACCAAAATGTCAAATCATAAAAAACTGTCAAACATATTTCAACTAAGTACACAATATCCTTCCACTATTCCACAAACTTTTTCAAGTCAATACTTTCTACCCCATATTTCGCCAATGGTTCAAAATTATCAATTAGTTCTTCATATCATCATGCTACGACAACAACATAAGCTTATTTGGCAAGGGAAAAAGGATTTCCAATATAGCTCCCACTAAGCCAAAACAGTTCGAACTAGTTTTCAGAAAGAATTTCTACACCGGAGCTAGGTGCAATAACATTGTCTAATGGATCCACTTCTTTCCTTTTCCAAATTTTATTCATCTCACTTATTACTTCTTCTATATCAATCCTTTTCACGGGATCATTTCTTCTTTCTGGTGTATCTTGGTTCAAATTCCTTCTTTTGCAATACTTGGCAATGTGTCCATTATGCTTACAATTAAAACATTTGATGTCTCTTTGTCCTGAATTTCTTGTTGTTACTCTAAATTTGCTTTGATTAGATTTATGTCCAAATCCATTCATAATTGACAATATCAATGTCTAAATCAAATGTGCAAAAGACAAGAGGTGGTAGTGAAAGTCCCTTCCTATCTTGTGCGGATGAGATACAAAGTGTAGAGCAGAGTAAGCTAATGGAGCTAACTGAAGGAAGAGCGGAGTTGCAAAGAAAGAAAGTTGCAAATAACAAGGATATGTGGGTCAAGAATGAGCATGGAATTTTTTTGAAAGAGAATAATGTTTTGTCCACTATCCAGATCTGGTATCAGTTTGGAGAAATTTTTAGTGGACATAGTACTTTCAACATTTGGTCTATTTTAGTAATTTGTTGGATCTTTGAGTGGTCTTCTATCTTATTTGTTTGAGACTGTTATAGCCTTATTTTTGTAGTTGTAATAATTGATATCAAAAGTCCACTTTGGTCCATTTTAGCAAATCGCAATAGTACAGGCACTAAATATAAAGTGTCAAAAGTATCTCCTTTGGGAGGGTTAATTGTTTCATTGCATTTGGGGGGTGCATTGATTTTTTGATCTCATTGTTTCATGTGAGAAGTGCATCATGGATGGTTTAATTAGATTGACAAAAGAAAACTATAAGCAATGGAGTGAATTGGTTCTTGCTCATCTTGGTGAGCATAATCTATTGTCTTATTTTTATGAGCACGAACCTACTAGTCCTTATGATCTGGACTCTTGGACAAAACTTCTTAATGTTATCTATTGGAATATGGATATGGATGTTATGGATTCCCTTAATGACTACGAAGATCAGACAAAGACTATTTCTGATCTTTGGAACTTTCTTTGGGAAAAGTATGGAGATCCACATATTCCTCCACTTCCAAAAGTTATAGAACCTTCAGTTGTAGCTCCTACTTCTCCTATTGAGATTGCTTCCACTATTGTTCCTAATGATGTTTTCCTTCATACAACCATGGGTTCTTGTGATTCGATGCAGCGGGATATTCCTTGCCTTCCAGTTTTAGTTCCTTGGGATGACTACTTGAAAGACATTATAGGCTTGTTTGTTGAATAAAAATTTGAGGATTTGGGAGATATCATGGATGGCATTGATCTTCTCTTTGATGAGGTTTATCCTTCTTCAGTTGTTGTGAGGGAATACTTTGACCCTCATCTTCATTCTCGACTTGATCATTCTTTCAAGTTTGACATGATTGTAGATACTTTGATACAACAGTTGGAGGAGGTCACTTTATCTTCAGAGGAGACACTTGAGTCTTTGCAACATGTTCTACGTCCATCCTCAATTGATCCTGGCTTGTCTTTTTCAGCAGAGTGGCCTAGTACACATGATTTGGAGGAGGCACCTTTCAGTATTGACATGGGGAGACTTGAGCAGGTTTTAGAGATTCCATTCATTTTGAGGAATCTTCCTATAGATTGGGGGGGATTCTGTAATACACCTATGGTATTGTTTCTTCCTAAGAGGAGGAACATCATTCAGTATTCTTGGTGAAATTTCTACATTGATCTAGGAGCATTTATCATGGGTGTACATTCTACATTGAGGGGCGGCTTCTTTGCTTGTCTTCCTAGTTCTTCATTTGAGGAGGCACCTCTGTCTTTAGAGTTTGATCCAAATTCTTACATGGATCAGTTACCATTGGTTCCTTGCTTGTCACCTTCTATTGGATAAGTGCAAGTACACAAGGCAATACTTTGAATGCAAGCCAATCAAAATTAAAAGGAAGGTGGATGAAAAGAGGTGATGCACCCACAACATTATAGGAGCAATCTAGAGAAGGAAACAAAAAGAAGCATGCATTCATCCAAAAAAAAAGGTGAGACTAATGGTCGTGCAAAAAGGATATCCATATTTGTATAGTTGATGTGTCATCACATCATTGGTTAGTTTTTTCAACTAAGGGTACATTTCATTCAATTATATGTATTCATCACAACAATAACAATTTTAAAAGTCACAACTATCAGTGCAATGTTATCAAAAAAATGGGCATTAAATCAATAACTGTGGGTATTAAATCAACAAATGTAGGAATTAAATCAACAATAGCTATCAAAACCATTAGAACACGTTCAAATAATAGATCCTTTCCCCTAGAAGATGTGGTGCAAAAGTTTTTGAATGAATCCTACTTACACTCCAATAATTGAACACCTCTAATTATGGGCGAGCTAAGCACATCGCCTATACTTCACACTATATGCATTCTCTTTAGAAAAAGAACAATTAAAAAAGGTAGTTAATTTTGCTAATTCTTTATTTTTATGTGGTATCCTTTAATCAATCAGCAACATATATGATTAATTTATTTGAAGAAACATAGTTAATAAGAGAAGATTGCAGAGACATATTTACCATAAAATGCAGGATCGCGAACAACATTATAGATGACAACATTGATGTCAAATAGTATCCATTGTGCATTGGATAATTCCTGGCGCAATTCCTTCAATAGATTATCCAATTGCCGATTGTAGTTGTTAATCAAATTATTAAAGGAAATCAAACAGCCATATTCATCTTGAAGATCTTTTGTTGGCTTGATAGATCCAAGTACACCAGGTGTACAACCCAGCGGCATCAAATTCATTACCACTATTTTTCGGGCACCCTCATTATAGAGCCTCTGCATCCAACAACAAAGGGTAATTAGAATAAGATAAAGATAATTATAATTAATTATAGATATTAATTAATTAAGTTTAAAAAAATATTTTAATATTAATTGATAAATGATTTTACATATTATTTAGATTTAACATATTATTGAAATTGTTCAATAGTAGGGATTTGAAAGATTTACAAGTAATAATTCATTAATTTAGACAATCTATTTGTAAATAAGAAAATGTATAAAAAATGATTGCATTTAAAATTAGTATTTAGAATAATTAATATAAATGATATTTTAAAATTATATAATTATTTTATTTAATTTTTAAAAATTAGATTCAAAATGTTTTATTATTATATAACGTTAGTTTTTAAAAACCAACTCTTACATTCTTAGATTAGAACTAATTTTGTTGTCTTAAAATTAATTATAAAATTAGCTATTTCTATTTGTAATTTAAAATTAGTTTTCTTTTAAATCATTTATCATGTTACTTTTGGGATAGAAGAATGGATAAAATTAAAATATTAATTTATAGATAATTTAAGAGAAAAACAATAAATCTTTTTAATTCGGGAAAGCTAAAAGAAAGAATTTTAAAAGGCAAGCTTATGGATTGTCATAGAGAAAGCTTTTTTTCTTTGAAAAATTGTAATGCATCAAAAAAAAGAAAAAAAGAAAAATTAATGGCATTCTTTCATTAACTTCTATAATGTCAACACACTTCAGTTGACTTATCTATTTATGCCTCTTGGATATTCAATGATACAATCGATATTGATTTGGTATGCATGTCTCCACATCAATAGATATGAAGATAAGATTTTTTTTTATGAATAGAGGCCTTTTCTATTAATATTAATATTAAAGTACAATATTCACAAAAAAGGGGTCGGGGAAAAAAGTCACCCCGCGCAAGTCACACGGCAACTAGGTCAGAAGCATACAACTATTCATAAAAAAAAACCATATAGAAAGAGAAACCCTCAAGTTGCAAGGGCAGTAGCAGAAGACGGAGGAGGATCTCTGTCATCAAGATTGCCCCAAACATTGGGCTCCGGGGTCTGGTCAGGAACCGACCGGCCATCTTCTAGTAACTTAAGATAAGATTTTGACTGCATGTTCTAGTACATTTGTTGATTTTTATTCAAGAGTTCACGAGTTTTGGTATTTCAATCGGATTGCATTTTTGGTCTCATAACTCGGTTTTCTAGTTGCTTTGTTTCTCCAAAACGGAATAGGTAATCAGTATGCCTGCACTTCATCTCATGAATTCTTTTGATCCTATAATGTTGAGACATGGTTAAGGATTAAATGAAATGTATAATCTCAAGTTGATATTAATATTGGTTAGATTTTGGCCAACATATTGAAACGAAAATGAGATTTAATCTAGATGTAATGTGCAATGAATTATCCTAGCCAACTGTTTAATGCATGGGTCTAGCTGACAAAAAATATGTTTGGAACAAATATACATGTGTTATATGCATTCCTTCTTGGAATGTATGAAACAAATAGGTGAACATGCAAATGAATATCGACAATATATAGCAAAAACTTAAGCAAATCAATGAAGGACAAATGAAATGTGTCAAGTCGGTATGTTGAGCTTCAAAGGAACTATTTTGTGCATACAACAAATGCAATTGTATCAGTTCATGTTTGTTCACTCATCATTCTCTTGGCAGTGGGCCCTTCAATAGTGAGCCTTTTCTTTTGGGTAATGAGCACTTGTAACATTATATAAGTAGTTATACAATATTAAGAGTTAACCCTCTCCATTGTTTTTCCCTTTTGGGTTTACACAATAAAAATCTAGTGTTTACTTGTGCTTATGGTGTTTGTGTTTCAGATAATTACTTTTTTTTATGAATAGTCATTTCCATTAATTTACTTTGATTATGAATGTTAAGAATATTGTATGATGCATTAAAAAAATTGAATTTAAAGTTTTAGGGAATACTAATTCATTCTCTAATTCACCCCCCTCCCCCTCTCAATATTCCAATTGTTCAACAATTGATATTAGAGCCTAGACCCTTGGTAGAGCTTGATCACTTGAGGGGGATCTTAAAGTTTAACATATGGCATCTAAAGAAAATACAAAGGAAAGTCACTTTGATGGAGAACTACAAACTGATCTTGAAGATCTTAAGAATATGGTAAGTGAAAACATCTGAAGGAAAACATCAAGGAAGCTAACGAATGTATCAAAAAATTGAGGGAGAAAATCAAAAAATTCAAGGATAGGCATAGAGATCTTAGAAAAGAATTGAAGAAAGTCAATGACATCATTACCGATCTGAGAATGCAAATTCAAGCAAGCAAGAAAACTAAAGAATGTTTGAATGTACTAATAAAACACAAAATTGGCAAATGTGCAAAGATGGAACAAGAGATAACAATCCTGGAATAGTAAATAAAACTTAAGGAAAGTTCCTTAAAACTTGATGAAATAATGGTTGTGCAGAAGACACAAAAAGATAAAGGAGGATTGGGCTTTGAAGCAAGAGAAAGTTCAAGTAAGAAAGTGGAAAATAGGCAAAGTGGAGAGCACTAAAATCAAGCAAAAAATTGATGAGACAACTATTGGATAACTGAGAAGGGGGGTGAATCAGTTTTAGAATCAGTTATCTTAGGTCCCTTAACAATTTTCAACCTTAAAATCTGCTCGGTACTTAATCTTTATAATCAGATTTAAACATTTAACCGGCCACAACAATATTCATCAAAAAATTAGTAAATAGCATACAAAACATTCAATCACACATTAATACCAGTTTTTAACATGGAAACCAAATTTGGGTAAAAACCACTGCGGGAATTATCACCCACAAAATAATTCACTCTTCTGAAGTGAGCTCAATTAAGAGCCAATCCTGTTAGAGATTACAAACACATTTATTAGATGTGACCCTGTTAGGGGATTTTCACCAAAGATCAACTAGATCTATCACCCTATAATGAGTGGCCTTATTAGAGGACTTTAGAACATTCGTTAGAATGCCACCTTACAAAGGATTTAGAAATAGGACTATTAAATCTACTCGGTTAAAAGATTTTCTGCTACAATGGTTAGAAAGTAACAATGAAATGATCTGATAAAATATGCAACTACATTTGCATGTTTAGATCTCCTTTTTTCTCATTTATCTTCTTAAAACTTTTCCTTCCTGATTGATCAACCAATACTCTTCATCTCATCACTTTCCTTCACTTCATTTACACTTTTATTCAACTCTATTATGCTCGGTGTACCCTTCTGTATTAATTCGGCTATCTGCTCTGGCTATCTTCAAATCAAAAATTCAACATCAGCATCGACAACAACATGATCATCATGATAATCCTTTACATAGACGATTTATGTCGCTTAATGCTTTTCAATGCTTAATCTCATCCATTCGATCAAATCTGTAGCTCGGTAAAACATTTTATGATTCTTGCCAGCTGTATCTTTACCTTAGAACTTGAACTTTTCTTGGATCTCAAACCAACCATCAAATCTTCACCGTTTATCTTTACCTAACATTTTTGATCTGTTGATTTCATTAACTGACTTTGTTTGTTCCTTATAATCTTCTAGTTCAATCAAGATCTTCACATGATGTCGTCTTTTACTTGATTTCTTGTTTAACCGACCAACTTCATCTACTCGGTTAATTGTGACCAACCAATATCTTTACTTACCGACCACCATTTCCAGCTCGGTAGAACACACTGTTTCCTTGTCGTTTCACTTCACAACTTCAATCCTTTATTACTGACCAATATAACTGACTTGTGCATCATTCTACCACTTCATCAAATCATGTAAAATAATCAAATCAATATTACTATGTCATAGACCGATTCAAAAATTACCCATTTAAGCTCACATACTTAACATCACTTCTTTATTTCATATTTTGTCTTTACCAACCATTTATTTACTCAACATCACATATTTCAGATTATTATGACAACTTGAAATCAATAAGTCAATAGGATTGACATCAATGACAACATAAAAACTAATCCAATCCTTCTACATACCTTTCATTGCTTGGTTAACCTTGTTCATTATCAACATCACACTATCAATTGGGTAACAATCTTAGTTGGGGTAACAACAACCAAAGGAAAGTTGCTCCAGAATCAGAAGAACTCAACAAGAAACCCTTTGATTAGACAACCTAATTCTCAAAGGTACCCATCTTTTAATGGCTATTTCTTTTTTTGTAACAAGTTTGGACATAAGGCTATAGAATGTAGAGGAAAGTAAAATCAAAATATTAAGTGCTTTACATGCATAAAAATTGGTCATAAGACTAATACCTGTTAGAATAACAATGTCACAATCAATTGAAAGTGGGGGTGAATCAATTAAAGAAAACTTATTAAACTTAATTCCAAATAGAAACCTTATGCATAATGCAAAATAACTATAACACATGACCACACAATAACACCAATATTTGTTTTCGAGGAAAACCATGTTAAGGGAAAAACCCTGATGTGGATGGTACCAACAAATCAATACTATAAGTATAATAACCCGAGAAAGAGTTCTAGCCCTGTTAGGAGATGATTAAGTACAATAGTATAGTCCTTGTTAGAAGACATACCCTGTTATGAGTCACAACCCTGTTAAAAGTTTTTACAAATGGCTCGCAGTCTAGTCTCTTAACCAAAGGAAAGTTAAATCCACCTTCAAGACTCACTGTCCAAAGATCTGAAAGATTTACAATAATATTATATGAACTAATTGTTGCCAAGACAATCCCTTCCTTGTACCTCAATACACAACCTCTGCTCTACATCAGCAATCCTTGCTTCTTTCAAGCTCGCACATCTTCCACACCCTTGAATCATATGGAAGGACTTCCTTATATACAAGTTACATTCATAATTCCTAGGTCGGCCAATTATAGGAATTCTCCCATAAAATATTACATAGACCCATGCGAGGATACACACGACATCCTTAACAATATTACAACAATTATAAATCATCAAATAGTCAGCCACAACACTAATTCATGCTTAATTATTCAAGAATATGCTACCACTCCTGGGTCAACTTCCAAATAAATCTTCGATGAGGTACACACCACAAATGATGTCACCAATCACACTAGTACTCTACAATCACACAGTAGAATATCCCATGTGTCTTATGACATTCCCCAAGCTCGCAAGGTTCAATTCATTTCCGCACTGAAGTTATACTACAACTACTGAGACCAACTCTATGAGTTTCCTAGTCACTGGCCCTATAACCAATTTTAGCCAATTCATCCATAACTTGAGCAAATAAGCATATAAACATATGCAAACATGACCACAAACAGTAAACATGTTATGCTACACAAATCTCAACTCGCATGAGCGAAGTCATTGTATATTGACCATACAATTCTCTGCAACATGTCTATCTTGTATGTCTGTAGCTTCTGGATTCCCTTACTGAAACATATATTGGCATCAATGACAAAACAATGAATGCCAACAACATAGGCTACAACAATTCCAACAATCTCCCCCTTTGGCATTGATGGCAACATATGTGAAAAATCATCAATCCAAAAAGTAGCCTTTCTCAACAACCTTCTTCAAAGCTCCCCCTAAACTAGTAAGGGTTTTTCACCAATATCTCTCCCCCTTTGACATCAATGGAAAAGGGTTCCATTACAAACATCTTTTTCTGCCTATTTTGCTAGGTATATCTTTTTCAAATCTTTAAGACCTTCAACTACTAGGTGTGAGATCACCTTGATCTTATCAGGTATGCTCAAACCATTACTCCCCTTGAGGAGTAACACCTCTACATCGAGAACACAAATGATATAGCTTTGATTGCTAATGGATTTGTGCACTACTGCATCTCATTAATTACCTCCAGGTGGGGATCTAGCCCCAAGCTTACCTCTGAGATATTCAATGGTATCTTTGTTCAGTGGTTTGGTGAAGATGTCTGCAATATGCTCCTTTGTGCTTTCATATTCAAGCTTCACCTCTTTCTCTTTCACTGTATCCCTCAGAAAATGATACTTAATTGAAATATGTTTTGTTTTCTAGTGCATCACCGGATTTTTTGACATATTCATTGTACTTGTGTTATCACAATGTATGATAACTATTTCGCCAAGGTTCACACCAATGTCGTTCAACATCTGTTTCATCTAAACAATCTGTGTACAATTAATTGCAGCAGGAACATACTCTGATTCAGCTATTGACTGAGCTATACAGTCTTTCTTTGTGCTTAACCAAGAAACTAACCTCTTCCCAAGGGAAAAGGCTCCTCCACTTGTGCTCTTCCTATCATCTACACTGTCTACCCAATCTGCATCAGTGTATGCTTCTAATGTGAAGTCTTTTGACCTATCATACCACAGGCCAAAATCAATTATGCCCTTTAGGTATTTGAATATCCTCTTAACTGCCACAATATGTGTTTCCTTTAGATTTGCCTAGAATCTAGCAACAATTCCAACTGCACTTGCAATATCAGGTCTAGTATGTGTTAGATACTGAAGACCTCCTATCATAGATTTGTATTATGTCTAAGGTACACCTTTTGTCTCATCTAAAGTAGACAACGTATTCCTTGTTACCATGGGAGTTCCATCTAGTTTACTATCATCCATGCCAAACTCCTTTAGCAGCTCTTTAAGATACTTGGTCTGAGATATGAAAATCTCATTCTTGCTCTGATTTATTTGCATTCCTAGGAATAACTTTATCCCCCCTATCATAGACATCTCAAATTCACTCTTCATCTCTTCTGCAAACTCATTACTCATAGCACCATTACCTCCAAAGATAATGTCATCAACAAACACTTCGATTATCAAAATGTCTTCATCATTACATCTCAAGTATAAATTGCTATCTACATTATCTCTTTTGAAACCAAGATGTAATAAATACATGTCCAATCTATCATATTAAGCTCTAGGTGCTTGTTTCAAACCATATAGTGCCTTCTTCAATCCACAAACCATGCCTTAATTACCTAATAGAGGAAAACCATAAGGTTTCTCAATGTAAACCTCTTCTTCTAAGTCACCATTAAGAAATGATGACTTGACATCCATCTGATAGACCTCTAAATCTTTATATGCAGTAAAGGCTAAGAGTAACCTAACTGCTTCCAACCTCACAACTGGTGCAAAATTTTCCTCAAAGTCAATTCCTTCTTGTTGTGAATATCCCTTGCATACCAATCTAGCTTTGTTTTTGGTCACAATACCATCTTCATTCATCTTATTCCTGAACACCCATTTTGTGCCAATAACATTATAGGAACCAATTCCCAAGTGTTGTTCTTTTTTATCTAGTCCAATTCTTCTTCCATTGCTCTAATCCATGATTCATCTATGCGTGCTTCATCAGTAGTCTTTGGTTCAACCTGTGAAATCAAATAGATTGCATCCATAGTTTGTGACCTTGTTCTAGTTCCTTTACCTTTGTCTCCAATGATCTGGTTTTGTGGATGATTCCTCTACACATATTTAGGTGTCCTAGGCACCTCTGTCTGCTCATCTAGATTCATATCTATCATCAAAGTTTCTTGCGACTGGTCCTGATTTTTTTTCTATCCTTTTTCTTCATTATGACCTTGATTTTGGTTCTGATTATTTTGATTTAGTCCTTCTTCCCACTTTGGACCATGAGAATTAAATTCGCAAGCTCTTTCCTATACTTGAAACTTTTCATCAATCCTAACATTTTCACTTTCAATCATCTTTCTACTTCTCATATTATAGCATTTATAAGCCTTACTCTTTAAAGAATACCCAAGGAATATGCCCTTATCACTCCTGTCATCAAATTTCCTCATGCTATCATCCCTTCTAATGTAACACTTGCTACCAAAAATTTTGAAATACTTAACAGTAGGGGTATGACCAAACCATAGCTCATAAGGTGTCTTACTAGTACCATCTCTAACCAGAACTCTATTCATTGTATATATTGTGGTATTAATGCCTCTCTCCAATGCATGTGCACAACTCTTCCCTCAATCAATATAGTCCTTGTAGCATCAACAACTGATCTATTTCTTCTCTCAGCCACACCATTCTATTGTGGTGTTCTAGGTGCAGATGTCTATCTCAATATGTCATGTTCTTCATATAAGGTATTAAATTCACCTTATATGAATTCACCAACTCTGCTTGATCTAAAACATTTGATCTTCAGCCATGTCTCTATCTCCACTTTTGCCTTAAAAATTTGAATATTTTAAAAGCTTCTAATTTCTCTCTAACAAACCCTACCCATATCATTTTAGAATGATCATCAATAAATAGACTGAAATGCATGTCTCCAAAGTATGACTTGGTTTGAGTAGGTCCACATAGATCTATATGAATTAGATTTAACTTGTTTCTAGTGGAAAAAGCTTTACTATGAAAGCCAATTCTTGTCTTCTTTCCCAATATACACTCTTTGCATGTTGTGTTAGTTGGCTTCACAATCTTAGGTAGATCTCTTACAACATTAGTGATGCTTGCCTTTACAATATTATTAAAGTTTATATGACAAAACCTTCTATGCCATAACCAACTGTCATCAAATTTAACAACAAAACAACTTACTTCAGTAGAGTTCAATTGAAAGACATTATCTTTTGTCTTTGTACGAGATGCAATCAAATCTCCTCTAGCACTTTTGATTGTACAGTGTTCATTCTTGAATTGTAGAAGATAACCCTTTGGCTACCAATTGACCAACACTCAATAAATTATATCTCAATCCATCAACAAACAAAACATCACTAGTGTTAGTTTTACCATCCAAAGTAATAGATCCCCTTCCAATGATTGTCCTAGTAGTATTGTCACCAAGCCTGGCAACACCACCATCATACTTTCTTAACTCAAAAAATTTGTCTTTATCACCAGTCATGTGTTGTGAGCACCCACTGTCTATGATCCAATCAGCTTTCTTCTCAATATGAGATACCAATGTTTTTTCTTCACGAATAGGTTCTTCCTCTTTGATTTCCACAAAACCAAGTATATCATTTATATATCCATCATCATCAGATGCACCATCACTAACATAGTAGCACTCCTTGTCTTTTATATATTTACCATACTTAGGTTTATGTTTAGGAATTCTAGTTGGACATTTAGAAGCAAAATGACCAACCTTATTGCAATTAAAATAGTTTAAAGGTAATTTCCTTCAAACTTACCTTGACTGATCCTTTCTCTTCTTGCGATCATGGCTAGGATCTTTTCATCCACATTGTTTTCCAGTTCTTCAATGTGCTCCCATTGCTCAGCATTCTTCTCCTAATTCTTGATTGTATTTACTTGCTCTATTGGAACTTGCAGGACTTGTTCCTACTTTTCTTTCTTTATGCATTGTTGCCTTAAATTTTGTCTCAACTTTTGGTAAAGCCTCCTTAATTTCTACGGTCTCAAATGTTGTTAGCTTGGATACTAACATTTCTCTTCTGAAATTCTTAGTTAGTGGAATGATCTCCTCTATGGCATGTACTTCAGCTTTGTACGTTGGCGTCAAAGATCTCAAAATCTTTGGAATGACATCATAATCAGTGTAAGTTCCTCTATTGTTCCTGATCCCGATTACACATTTTGTAACTCTTTGAACAAACATCCTTATTGTTTCATCTTCTTTCATCTAAAGTGTTTCCATCCTTGCTTTCCAATTCTGAAGTTTGGCTCCTTTAGTGTATGTATCTCCTTCATACAAAGCTATCAACATTTTCCATATATGATGTGCTTTGTCTAGATCTTTGATCTTAGAGAATTCAACTTCAGATAATGCATTTATCAATACTTCTATGGCTACCATGTTGTACTGAAACATCTTCTTTTCATCACCAGTTGTAGCAAGAGCTTCCAACTCATCTTTAGTCTTGAGTACTACATCTTTCTTAGTCACTAACCAATAATCCAAGCCCAAATAGAACAAATGAGTCTTCATCTTGTCTTTCCATGCATCAAATTTCTCTGCATCAAACTTGGGACTTTCTTTCTTGAAGACATCTTGGATATTTTTCCTCAAGCGATCAAGCTTTCACTCTGAGGACCAATAGCTCTGATACCAATTGTTAGAATAGCAATGTCTCAATCAACTGAAGGGGGGTGAATCAGTTGATGCAAACTTATTAAACTTAATTCCAAATAGAAACCTTATGCATAATGCAAGACAACTATAACACATGAGCACACAATAACACTAATATTTATTTTCGAGGAAAACCTTGTTAAGGGAAAAACCCTGATGGGGATGGTACCCACAAATCAGTACTTTAAGTATAATAACCTGGCTAAGAGTTCTAGCCCTATTAGGAGCTAATTAAGTATAATAGTACAGTCTTTGTTAGAGGACATACCCTCTTAGGAGTTACAACCATGTGAAAGGTTTTTACAAATGTCTCACAGCCTAGTCTCTTAACCAAAGGAATGTTAAATCCACCTTCAGGACTCACTGTCCAAAGATCTGAAAGATTTACAATAATATTATCTGAACTGACTTCTAGAACTAACAACTACCAAGGCACTCCCTTCCTTGTGCCTCAATACACAACCTCGGTTCTACATTAGCAATCCTTACAGCTTGCAAGCTCGTACATCTTCCACACCCTTCAATCATATGGAAGGACTTCCTTATATACAAGTTACATTCATAATTCCTAGGTCGGCTAATTATAGGACCTCTCCCATAAAACATTGCATAGACCCATGTGAGGATACACACAACATCCTTAACAATATTACAACAATTATAAATCATGAAATCGGCCACAACACTAATTCATGCTTAATTATTCAAGAACATGCTACCACTCCTGGGTTGGATTTCAAATAAATCTTCATTGAGGTACATGTCACAGATGACATCACCAATCACGCTAGTACTCTGCAATCACGCAATAGACTCTCCCATGTGTCTTCTAACATTTTTCAAGCTCGCAAGGTTTAATTCGTTTCCACACTGAAGTTATACTGCAACTAATGAGACCAAATTTGTGAGTTTCCCAATCACTGGCCCTATAACTTGAGTAAATAAGCATATAAACATATGCGAACATGACCACAAATAGTAAACATGTTATGCTACACAAATCTTAGCTCGCAGGAGCGAAGTTCGCATATATTGACCATACAATTCTCTGTAACCTATCTATCCAGTCTGTCTATAGCTTCTATATTCCCTTACTAAAACATATGTTGGTATCAATGACAAAACAATGAATGCCAACAACATAGGCTACAATAGTTCCAACAATAACTACAAAAGTTAAGTTAATGGAAAGAACAAAAATTTCTATGGATATTGTCAATTATGCAATGGATTTGGACATAAAGCTAACTAGTGAATATCTAGAGTAACAACAAGAAATTTAGGACAAAGAGACATCAAATGCTTTAATTGTAACCAAAATGGACACATTATCAAGTATTGCAAAAGCACATATCCGAACCAAGATACACCAACAAGAAGAAATGATCATGTGAAAAGGATTAATATAGAAGAAGTAAGAAGTGAGATAAATAACATTTGGAAAAAGAAAGAAGTGGGTCTATCAGATAGTGTGGTTGGACCTAGCTCTTGTACAAAAACTCTTTCTGACAACTAGTTCAAACTGCTTTGGCTTAGGGGGAGCTATATCGGAGATCCTTTTTCCCCTGTAAATGCGTGGAGTGAATTCCCGATAATTACCGATGAAGATGATAGGAATGAATGCTGAATATATCCTATGGGGGAGTATTTGCAGCCATTTTGTAGAAGTTGTTGCATTCGTGACTGTGATTGTCATTGATGTCAACACAGTGATCTACTAGAGATTAGAAGAGAAGCAGACAATGTTTGTATTAGCGCACATGGGATATTGAAGATCAAGCTATTAGGAGTTGAGGACTTACTTTATGTTGTACCCTGAGATCGTGGTCAAGAGCACATACGAAAATTCATCTATTTATGACAATTATGTGTAATTCAATGGAAGCAGTATTCAGGCAGTGTTCATAAGTAGCGGTTTGTGGAAACTAGATGATATCTCCTAATCGGGATAGAATCTAGTCATGCAAGGTTGTACAGATGATGAAGACATGATGATAGTGATGTGGACGTGAAAGCAAAGTTAGAGGTTGCATGAGTGAAAATTTAACTTGTTTGGAAGTCGACAGTTTTATGTAATTATAAAATATTGTGTAATGTGTGGAAGTTTTATTTTGTAATTGGTTAAGCCTCATTGGCCGACTCATTTGTAATTATTTGAGTGTGGTATAAAGGAAGGATTTTTTTCTTTATTGTAATAAGGATATGAGAGATTGTATGAAAGTGAATTGCGGAATTGAGCAATATTTATTGTAAGAGGATTTGCAAACTACAAAGATCTGGTATTGAGATCTGATGAAGTAGCTAGTGTGGTTTGGCATAGTCAGAGGAGAAGTGATAAGTTGTTGAGATTAGTAATCTTTTGATATTATTTTGTTGAGTAATATAGAGATCAATTGGATATGTGTTCAGTGATCTTGCCCTTCAAGTTGTTTGGGCAGTGGGTCCTTTTGTCTTCTATAAACTCCTAATAGGATTAGAATATTTTAACAAGGATTCAAAGTCTCCTAACAGGGACTCATATGTACTGAATGTATTTCATAAGGCTCTTAACCGAGTCCATCCTCTGACAAGAAATTTTCATATTAGTGCATCTTTTGTGGGCATCATTCCCATTGGGGTTTACTCTTTGATCAAGAGGTTCCCTAGTCAACATATCTTGTGTTATTGTGTTAACGTGTATGTTTATCTTTATATGGTTGTTTCTTACATTGCTTACATGGTTAAAATCTATCAATGGTGATAAAAGTTGTATTTATATTATAACTAATTCACCCTCACTCCCCCCACCCCCCCCACCCTCTCAGTTATCTTGGTGGACTTTACTTTCTAACATTTGGTATCAAAGAAGAAGGTCCTTGAAGGAAAAGTTTAACACCTTAAGGAGATCCATGGTGAATCATTTCAGGAAAGAAGACCCTAAGTTTGATGGAGTGAACTTTGACAGATGGAAAGAAAACCCTAAGTTTGATGGAGTGAACTTTGACACCTGGAAAGAAAAGAGGAAGACACATTTTCTATGTTTAGGATGAGGCTACTGGTTAATCACAAAGAATGAAAAGACTATCATTGAAGAAGACAAAATTGAAGAATGTACTAATGAGGAGAGAAATATGTTCATGTGTAACATACTTGCCAGAGAAGCACTCTTGTTAGCCCTTCCAGGAAATGAGTACAGTCAGGTAAAATATCTAAGAACATCTCATGAAATTTGGTTAGCTTTACAATATACTTTTGAAGGTGATGAACATGCAAAGAGAGTCAAATTACATAATTGGATATGTGCATTTGAAGATATAAGAATGATGGAAGATGAATCTGTTAGAAGTTATATTGGTAGAATGTCAGAAATTGTTGCAGGTATCAAATCTTGTGAAGGAAACAAGACAGAGAATGAAGTGATATGGAAGATTCTGAAAACATTAACTCATGTATTTAAGCATATAGTACAGATGATTGAGCAAGGTATACCTAGTACTAAGAACTTCACCAGAGAAACCCTACTTGGAAGACTAGAAGCAGCAGAGGTATAAGCTTGAGACAGTCGAGATACCTACCTAGAATGGAGACAACAATCAATGCACTTAGTATTCGTCCTACCTTGTCAAGAAGCATTAGTGTAAGTGGAGATTATGCTAGTGGAAGCAGATCTAAGAATGAAGAAGAAAGGAAGATTGAGGAAGGAATTTCCTTGCTTGTGAAAAAAGAACCAGAAGGTAAGAAAAAAATTTTAAGGTTGGGCTTGTCAAGAATATGGTCATTTTGCATCTAAATGTCCTAAGAGAGTAAAGAAGTATAGAAAGAACTTTAAACCTAGAAGATCTAAAGAATGCTACTATGCTAATGATGAAGAATTTGAGGCTAGTATGGAGAAATCCCTAAGTGAAAGCAATAATGAGAATGATGATATACGATTTGTAACAATAAAAGAAGATAACTCTGAAACTGAAGTTAGAGAAGAAAAAGCTTTAGTTTGTCAAGTAGAAAAGAGATCTAATTGGATTATAAACAGTGGTTGTTCACATCATATGACTAGAGATATGAAGAAGTTTATAAAGTTTAACAATTATGATGGAGGAATTGTTAGAGTTGGAAACAATGCACCTTGTTTGATAAAAGGAATAGGATCTATTTATCTTGATGGAAAGACTAACACTGATGATGTTTATTTTGTGGATGGATTGAAACATAATCTTTTGAGTATTGGACAGTTAGTTGATAAGGGATATCAAGTTTGGTTTAATGAGAAAACTTGTGTAATCAAGGATAAGGATGGTTATTTGATTGGAATTGGATCAAGAACCAGAGGTAATGTATTTCAGGTGAATCCTGTTGAGATGACATGCCTGATTACTAAGATTGATGACAGTTGGTTATGGCACAAAAGATTTTGTCATATAAATTTTGATAACATTGTAAAAGTGAGTACTACACTTGAAGTAAGAGATTTGCCTAAAATTATGAAACCTACTAACATGATTTGCAAGGAATGTGTTATGGCTAAATAGAAGAGAAGCTCATTTCCTAGCAAGAAGTTTACATCAGTAGAGAAATTAGAAATTGTTCATACAAATTTGAGCGGTCCAACAAGGACTAGAGGATTCTATGGTGAAAGGTATTTTATGATTCTTGTTGATGATTTTACAAGAATGATGTGGATTGCATTTCTTAAAGAAAAATCTAAGGCATTTGATAAGTTTAGAGTAGTTCAGAAGAAAATTGAGAATGAATATGGACTGAAGATTAAATGTTTAAGATCAGATAGAGGTGGGTGGACAATTTACTTCAAAAGAATTTAACAGTTTTTGTGAAGTGAATGGCATTAAGAAACAACTTTCAGCCTCTAGAACACCTGAAGAAAATGGTATTGCAAAAAGAAGAAACAGGTCAGTGATTGAAGCAGTAAGAGCTATGCTATTTGAAAATGACTTGGCGAAGATATTTCGGAGAGAAGCAGTGAATACCGCAGTATATACAATGAACAAAGTACAAATCAGAACAGACACAGACAAGACACCTTATGAACAATGGTTTGGACATGCACCGTCAGTTAAATATTTTAGAATTTTTGGAAATAAATGTTATATTAAGAGAGATGATGACATTAGAAAGTTTGACCCTAGAAGTGATGAAGGTATATTTCTTGGTTATCCATTAAAAAGAAAAGCTTATAGATGTTTCAATAAAAGAACTAAAACTATTGTTGAGAGCGCAAATGTTAAAGTTGATGAAAAGTTCAAAATTCAGGAAAGAATGTTTGATTATTAATCAAATGAAGGAACTCGTCGTAGAATTGATCAAGAAAATATTGAATTATTCTATGAAACTAATAGTGAATTGCAAAATGAAAGTCACACTAAGGAAATCAGAGAAAAACCTAGAGCATAACCTAGAATTGAAGCAAGAACTGAGACAGTGACACCTAACAGGAATCTAACAAAAAATCATCCTGTTGAGCAGATTATTGGGAGCATAGAAAAATGAGTTCTAACACGGAATAAGGTACAAGAAGAACTATGTTTAATTTCTCAAATTGAACCTAAATTTACTAATGAAGCTTGTAAAGATGAACATTGGATTAAAGCAATGAAGGAAGAACTAAATCAAATTGAAAAGAACAAGACTTGGGAAATGGTCGCTAGACCTAAAGATAAGAATGTTATAGGAACTAATGGGTATTTAGAAACAAGATGAATGAACAAGGATAAGTTGTAAGAAACAAAGCAAGATTGGTATGTAAAGGATACTCACAGCAAGAAGGAATTGACTATGAAGAAACTTTTGCACCTGTTGCAAGAATTGAAGTAGTAAGAATGTTTTTGGCTTATGTAGCCTATAAGAAATTCAAAGTATATCAAATGGATGTGAAGTCAACATTTTTGAATGGACAATTAGAAGAAGAAGTCTACATTGAGCAGCCTAAAGGTTTTCCCTTAACTCATGAAGGAGATATGGTATGTAAACTGAACAAAGCTTTATATGGAATTAAACAAGCACCTAGAACTTGGTATGCAAGACTAGATAAGTACTTGATAAAATTAGGATTCACTAAAGGCACAACAGACATCAACTTGTATATGAAAGAAATTGAAAATGGTTTGTTGGTTGTAGTTATTTTTGTTGATAATATTATCTTTGGAGGAGAAGATGAAGCCAGTGACAAATTTGTAGATGAAATGAAGAATGAATTTGAAATGAGTATGACTGGTGAGATGAAATATTTTTTAGGATTGCAAATAACATAGAACAGTGATGGTATCTTCTTATGTCAAACAAAGTACTTAAATTAGTTATTGAAGAGATTTGGTATGGAGAATTGTAAGCCGGTTGGCATACCTATGGTAACTGGACACAAGTTATTTAGCACAGATGAGATTGTTGCAGTTGAACAAAAGAGGTACAGATCTATGATTGGAGGATTGCAATATTTAACTCATACAGAACCTGATATATCACATGCAGTTGGAATTGTTGCAAGATTTCAAGCTGATCCTAAAGAATCACATTATGCAGCAGTAAAAAAGATACTGAGGTACTTGAAAGGCACAATTGAATATGGATTGTGGTATGAAAAATCTGATGATTTTATCTGATGCGCATATACAGATGCAGATTGGGGAGGCAGTGTTGATGACAAAAAGAGTACAAGTGGTGGAGCATTTTTTCTTGGAGGAAGATTGGTTTCTTGGCTAAGCAAGAAACAAAATTGTATTTCACAGAGAACAGTAGAAGCAGAATATGTAGCAGCAGCAAACAATTGTAACCAGATAATATGGATGAAACAAATGTTGAAGGATATTGGAATAAAATTTGATGAGCCTGTTGTTATACATTGTGCTAACACCAGTACAGTAAGTATGTCTAAGAATCTTGTACTACATTCTAAGACAAAGCATATAGAAATAAAGTATCATGTAGTAAGAGAGAAAGTTGTAGAGAAATAAGTCAAACTTGAGTATACAAACACAAAAGAGCAGATTGCAAATATATTTATTAAGCCATTATCGAAAGATACATTTGAGTATCATAGAGGTATATACTTTTGAGAAGTGATGAAGATTGTTGCATCAGTCCAGTGGTATATGAGCTCTATCTTTTTTCTAGACTGGATGTTGGTACTTCCTCTATGGGGGAGTATGTGTATCTGAGCTGAGTCATGAGGACTCTAGTGAATGTATTGTCTGAAAAGTGTCTTTTGACATTGAAGTTGTTGTTGACATAGTGATGTATTATTTGTCATTGATGTCAATGGGGGAGAAGGATACATGAAAAATCATCTATTGAAGAGAATTTGAGGGAGAAGGATACAAGCAATATAAAATAGAAAACTATAAATTGAATAGGAAAATGAAGCAAGATTTGATTGATGAAGAAGACTTGAAAACATTTTAGAGCAAGTGTTGCAGTCTTGGTATTCATGGAACTTGGATGCTTTTTCATCTATGTTTCCATCATGTCAATGGGGGAGATTGTTACGAATGAATGTTGAATATATCCTAGGGGGAGTATTCGCAACCATTCTGTAGCAGTTGTTGTTGCATTCATGACTATGATTGCCATTGATGTCAACACAGTGATCTACTAGAGATTAGCAGAGAAGTAGACAGTGTTTGTATTAGGTCACATGGTATATTGAAGATCAAGTTATGCGGAGTTGAGGACTTACTTTATGTTGTGTCCTGAGATCATAGTCAAGAGCGCAAATGAAAATTCATCTATTTATGACAGTTATGTGAAATTCAATGGAAGCAGTATTCGGGCAGTGTTCTTGAGAAGCGATTTGTGGAAACTGGATGATATCTCCTAATCGGGATAGAATATAGTCATGCGAGGTTGTACAAATGATGAAGACATGATGATAGTGACGTGGACGTGACAGCAAAGTCATAGGTTGCACAAATGAATAATTATCTTTTTTGGAAGTCGACATTTTTATGTAATTATAAAATATTGTGTAACGTGTGGAAGTTTATCTTTGTAATTGGTTAAGCCTTGTTGGCCGACTCATTTGTAATTATTTGAGTGTGGTATAAAGGAAAGATTGTTTTCTTTATTGTAATAAGGATATGAGAGATTGTATGAAAGTGAATTGCAGAATTTAGCAATATTTGTTGTAAGAGGATTTGCGAAGAACAGAGATATGGTATTGAGATCTGATGAAGTAGCTGGTGTGGTTTGGCACAGTCAAACGAGAAGTGATAAGTTGTTGAGATCAGTAATATTTTGGTATTATTATGTTGAGTAATACAAAGATCAGTTGGACAGTGTGTTCAGTGATCTTGCCCTTCAAGGTGTTTGGGCAGTCGGTCCTTTTGTATTCTATAAACTCCTAACAGGGTTAGAATATTTTAACAGGGATTAAAAGTCTCCTAATAGGGACTCATATGTACTGAATGTATTTCATAAGGCTCTTAACCAAGTCCATCCTCTAACAAGGAATTTTCATATTAGTGCATATTTTGTGGGCATCATTCCCATCGAGGTTTACTCTTTGATCAAGAGGTTCCCTAGTCAACATATCTTGTGTTATTGTGTTACTGTGTATGTTTATCTTTATATGGTTGTTGCTTACATTGCATACATGGTTAAAATCTGTCAATGGTGATAAAAGTTGTATTTATCTAATAACTGATTCACCCCCCCCCCCCCCCTTCTCAATTATCTTGGTGGACTTTACTTTCTAACAAAAGAAACAATCCAAATGTTAAGTAGGATACATGGTGATTACATATGGTTAGATAAACCTTACTAGATAACCAAAGAGACAATCAAGGCAAGGACAAGTCTTTGCAACATTGTAGTCTTTATTTTTTGTTATGAGGATGTTCATGAGTGTACCAAGATAAATTATTTGTAACCTTCTGTAAGAAGTGGAGGAGAATAGAATGTATACCAATGGTCTAGAAAGACTACATAGATAGGTTTTCCAAATGGATTCATTTGATCTACCAAAAGATAAAGTCAAAGTGAGTTTTTGTCAGCATTTTAATAGGTGTGAAGGAGACTCCATTGTAGGTATGAATGAGGAGTATACATGTTATATAAATGTATTTTTTATGTAAGAGGCTTTGAGATAACCATTTTTTAATTAATTTTTTTGAATGGAACCTCTCAAGGCTTAAATTATCATATTTTATTAAAAATGTGTTATTTCAGCAAAAATCAGCATGTCTAAAAAAGTGTAACCCACTATTGTGGGGTCACCCATAAGCTTGAGACAATCGGGAGACCTACCTAGAATGGAGACAGCATTCAGTGCACTTAGTATTCATCCTACCTTGTCAAGAAGCATTAGTGTAAGTGGATATTATGCTAGTGGCAGCAAATCTAAGAATGAAGAAGACAGGAAGTTGAGGAAGGAATTGCCTTGCTTGTGAAAAAAGAACCAGAAGGTAAGAAAAAATTTTAATGTTGGACTTGTCAAGAATATGGTCATTTTGCATCTAAATGTCCTAAGAGAGTAAAGAAGTATAGAAAGAACTTTAAACCTAGAAGATCTAAAGAATGCTACTATGCTAATGATGAAGAATTTGAAGCTAGTATGGAGAAATCCCTAAGTGAAAGTGATAATGAGAATGATGATATAGGATTTGTAACAGTAAAAGAAGAAAACTCTAAAACTGAAGTTAGAAAAGAAAAAGCTTTAGATTCTCAAGTAGAAAAGAGATCTGATTGGATTATTAACAGTGGTTGTTCACATCATATTAGTGCATCTTTTGTGGGCATCATTCCCACTGGGGTTTACTCTTTGATCAAGAGGTTCCCTAGTCAACATATCTTGTGTTATTGTGTTACTGTGTATGTTTATCTTTATATGGTTGTTACTGACATTTCTTACATGGTTAAAATATGTCAATGGTGATAAAAGTTGTATTTATCTGATAACTGATTCACCCCCCTCCCCCCCCCCTTCTCAATTATCTTGGTGGACTTTACTTTCTAATAGAAGAAACAATCAAAATGCTAAGTAGGATACATGGTGATTACATATGGTTAGATAAACCTTACTAGATAACCAAAGAGGCAATCAAGGCAAGGACAAGTCTTTGCAACATTGTAGTCTTTATTTTTTGTTATGAGGATGTTCATGAGTGTACCAAGATAAATTATTTGTAGCCTTCTCTAAGTAGTGGAGGAGACTAGAATGTATACCAAGGGTCTAGATAGACTAAAGACTAGAGCAATAGGATTCTCATGAAATGTACTTCTAAGAGTGAATTTAAAATGGTAGATTTCTCTAAGTACCTAGAACATTAGATCAATGAATATTTATTGTTAGACTAGTAAAGTGTTTGTTTATTAATTGAATCATATTGATTTAATTATTAAGTCACATATTACCTTTTTCGACTTAAGCTAAACTTTAGGCATATAATAATTAATTGTTTTATTAATTATTATTGTGCAACCTAGGTTTTACATTTTTAGGTTTTCTGATCTCCTTTTATAAGGATTGATCTCATAACACTTTGTAACTTTTTCTAACATTTCATTATTGATTGCAAATTTTATTTTTGCACATCAAGGATTTCTCCTCTCTCGTGGATTGATACGTTCAGGTCTTCATAGCTGTTTGTTTCTCTCTTTCTGTGACAGGTGTTTGCATGCAGGTGTTCTTGGGAGCTGTGGCTTGTTTTTCATCAACTCCAATATGGTATCAGAACTTCAGATCTGTTTTCCCCTATCCTCTTTCTAAGAGATTTGGTTGTGCTCATCAGATCTGTGTTTTCAGAGGGTTTCCTGTCAGATCTGGGGGGACCAATTTTTTCTGGTCATCTTGGCTTCCAACGGACCTCACGGTTGCATTCACAACATCCAAGAACCCCAAGATCCATATAAATTTTGTCCAATTTGGACAAAGTTGGAATTTGTAACAAAACAATTTTGCAATCGGCTCCGGCACAGATCTCGAGGTGATCACTATTTTATGGAGCACTTCTGGCCCAAACGGACACCATTAGTTGCATCCAGAGCATCCGAGATACCCAAAATCCATATAAAACTTGTCAATTTTGGACAAGTTGGCTTCTGAGGCAATTTTTTTGCATACTAGACCGTATGACCTGGCACGCATCCTGAGGCAATAAAAGTACAACTTTATTATAAAAAAATTAGGCGGCCACCCGAGCACCACCATAGGTGGCTCCACCAGTGGGAACCACTGACAGCCTGCAGTTAAGTCGTGGTCACCGTCGGTGTTACCGTCGACGGCCCGCAATTACTGCCGCAGTCACCGTCGGTGGTAACCGTTGAGGAGACCGGCAGTTACTCTAACCACCTAAGTTAAAGATTTTTTTTTCTTATTGCATGGTTTTTTGAGCACATATAGACAGGCAGACAGATTTTGCCCATAACTCGAGCATCTAGGATCGTAATCGGACATGCGATATACTGTTGAAAAGCTGGTTCCAAGCCCGATCTGACTTTGTTGGTGCGGGTTTGGGATTTTGCCATTTTGATGCCATTTTTTGTTGTCAAAGTCAGATGTTCTATGTGATCTTGGTGTTTCGCACCTGCATTCCGGGATCCATTTCTCTTGCATTTGAGCTCCGTTTTCAGCAAACGAGATATTATCGGAAAGCTCTTTTTGTGCTTTTATCAAATCTGATGATTTCATGTGTGATTTTGTCCTTTTGCTGACGTTACCCATCTTCAGATCCTTCCAAGCACCTTCTTTGGGCCCTCTAGTGTAGCTGTTGGTATTTTGCTCATATCTTGAGCATACGGTGTCAAAATTTGGCAAATGAGATATCGTCGAAAAGTTGATTCCGAGCTCTTTCCAAATCTGCAGGTTTGATTTTTTCTTTTTTCTTTTTTGATATTTTTTTCACTATCAAAGCCAGATGTTTATTTCTGCACTCCGAGAGCTCTATCTTGCACATCCGGACTCCATTTTCAAAAAATGATATATCATTGGAAAGCTTGTTCAAAGAGCTTTCCAGTGTTGTGAGTCATTTTTCCAGATTCTACTCCAGGTTCATTTTATTTAGATTCTTGCATTTTTGCAGTCTGGTGGATATCTTAGATGTTTCAGGTCCTAGGATCTCTTCCCTTTGAGGGATGACTCGTATTAGGTTGTTTTTTTTGTTTCAGCAGCCTTCACTCTTCTTTGATTAGAGTTTACTTCACTTTTGTAGCATTCTTTGATGCACACGCACTGTGATAAAGTGTCATTGATCAAGATTAAATTGGAAAAATACTGAAATCTAATTTTTCAAAATTTCCTATGTTTTAGTAAATTGCAATTTTGAGGGTCTTCGGTGCATTTTTGGGCTTGGAGGGAGCGTTGCAGCTTCCGAAATTTGATTCAAGATTATTTAAATACCTTTCCAATGCATCAAACGGTTCACAATTTGGAGCTAGGATGAGAAAGTTATGCCTTCTCCAAGTGGACCTAAATTTTAAATATAGTTTTTTGATAAATTTTGATAGTTTTAATAGTTTATTTGTAATAAACATTATGATGACTTTTCATTTCGATTCCAAGGGATTCGTGTGACCCTTGGGATCCATCCGACTTGTATAAACTCCAATTTTGAATAGAATGGAGACACTTTTTGGCTTGCAATCTTGTTGTTAGTCTTTTCAACTTTTATGTCAAATTTCACAATACTACAGGTTTCACACCAGGTATTGTAATCTGATTCATAATTCAAATCAGTGGTATCAGAGAGAGAACGCTCCTTTATGCCAATTCACACAAGGTCTTCCTACCAAAGGTTAGCATTGAATACACAAGATTTTTCAAAATATCCACCTTTGAGACACACGTGATCAAAGATGTTAGACGATGCTATTAAGCAGTTGATAGAGGAAGCTTTAAATAAGCAATGAGAGGAGATGATGAGTCAATTTTCAGACATTCTACAGAATCAAAAACCCTCTGGATCAGGAACACCATTTCGTGGAAGTACCCCTTTCAAGGTGCAGGTCAATTTTGACATCCTGAATTTTGAAGGAAAAGTTGATTCTGAAGCTGTTGATAATTGGTTATCAAAGTTGGATAGATACTTTACTGTAAATGATTTCTCAGATGTAGAAAAAATAACATTTGCTCTCTTCAAAGTTGAAACCCATGTGAAATTAGCATGGGAAACCAAAGTAGCAAATAAAGAACGAGAATTAACTGTTGAAGATAGTTTTGGATTATCTCTTGATAAGAAGCCCACATGGGGAGAATTTGTGGAATACATAAAAGAAGCTTACCTTCCTGAGGATGTATATGAACAAAAATACATAGAATGGCAGATGCTTCAACAAAAGAGGGATCAGTCTGTGCTAGATTACACCAATACGTTCCATTCACTTTCAGCAAAACTTGGTACTGAGGATTCAGAGAAGCATCAGATTTTGAAATATCAGAGTGGATTTCACAGGTATATTCAAATAGAGATGGAATTTTTGAATATTGAGACATTGGCAACTACCTATAAATATGCTACAAAAATTGAAGAGAAATTCAAGCAAAAAGGAAAGAGGGACTACTTTGCAAATAATAAGCCAAGGGTTGAAAGTGGCAATAAATTTGTAGGAAAATAGTTGACCAAGGAACCTCATTCAAATTCACCGAAGAACACATGGTGGGCTTCTAAAAAGACAAACAAATACAAGCATGTGGTGTGAGATGCATAAGTCCCCAACCCATAATACAAAGGATTGTCAAAGTATTAAAAATTTGATGACAGAAATACGAGGAGAGGAAGTTGAACCTGAATCATCACCAATAGATAACTCTGAGAAAGAGGAGAATGATTCCATCATAGAAGCAAACCCATATGCCATAGTTGGAACTGCTAAAGTATTACCCCATGAAGATGAAGAGAGACTTTTTCATTCACAGATGTGGGTTGATGGAAAGCCTCTACAGTTTATTATTGACAGTGGGAGTCAAAAGAATTTGATCTCTAGGGAGACAGTCAAAAGATTAAATTTGAAAGTGACAAGACACCCACAACCATACTCTATGGGATGGGTAAATGAGGGACAAGATATTCAAATAAATCAACAATGTCATCTACCATATTCAATCAAGCCTTTCAAGGATGAAGTGATATGTGATATAGCACCACTGGATGTATGTGATGTCTTGCTGGGGCAACCATACATGTATCAGAGGCATGGGGTGTATGAGTCCAAACCACGTAGTGTTACAATCAAGCTTGGTGGGAAGAGATATCGAATACCAGAGGTATGTCCAACACAAACTGCTTCTTTAATTACTGCTAAACAATGTAAACACTTGATTGCTCAAACTGGAGTTTTTGTTCTACTCATGATTCACCCTGAACAAACAAAGTCAATTGTTCTTAATACACATGCTAAGGTAGCCATAATAGAAAATCAACAAAATCAGATGGATAAAATTCTGAAGGAATATCATACTGTGTTTAAACCACCAGTGGGAGTACCAACACACTGTCAAGTCAAGCACTCTATTGATTTAATCCTAGGCACACCACTACCACACGAGCCAATATATAGGAGGTCAGCTTTGGAAAATGATGAGATTAAGAGACAAATTCAAGAGTTGATTCAGAAAGGACACATTCGTCCAAGTGCTTCACCTTGTGGCAGTCCAATTGTCCTTGTTAAAAAGAAAGATGGGACATGGAGACTTTGTATTGATTATAGGGCATTGAACAAAATCTCTGTTAAGAATAGATATCCAATCCCTCAAATTGATGATTTGTTGGACCAACTTAGGGGGGTTAATTTCTTTACAAAAATTGACTTCAAGTTTGGATACCACCAAGTACCAATTGATCCAGCAGATGTGTGGAAGACTACATTTAAATCTAAGGTTTATTTGAATGGTTGGTCATGCCTTTTGGCCTAACAAATGCCCCAGCCACATTTATGAGGTTGATGAATGATGTGCTTAGACCATTCATTGATTCTTTTGTGGTTGTTTATTTGGATGACATACTCATCTTTAGCAGAACTTGGTCTGAGCATTTGCAGCATGTTGAACAAGTGTTTTCAACTCTGCAAAAACACAAACTTTGCGCCAACATTGAGAAGTGTTCTTTTGGTATGCAGAGTATTCAATACTTAAGCTATATCATTGATACTGAGGGTGTTCATGTTGATCCAGGAAAGATTCAAGTAATCAAAGATTTTACAGAGCTTCGCAGCTTCTTGGGCTTAGCCAACTTCTATCGCAGATTTGTGTTTGGTTTCTCACATATATCATCGCCTCTCAATCAATCACTAAGGAGTGGAGCTCAAGAAAAATAATAGTTGATGTAAGAGCATCCTGGGTGTAAGAGCAATCTTGCATCACTCAAAAATATTTATGTTTTTGTATTCAATAAGGGCTATCTTGTGCAGAGTTGCTATTTATGGAAACTTGCTATTTTTAGTAAGTTGGTCTTACGATCTCGGAATGTTCTAATTTTATATGTGGAGGTTCATCTCAGTCATATCAACTTGCCAGCAAAGTTTCATGGCTAGATCAGGTCTAGTTTTGAAGATATTGAAGATTTTTGGTATTGGCAGTAGGGTACAGAAACTTCGAACTCAATTTTGAAGGCTTTAGAGGCCCCGGATGAGGTTGAAAATTTGGGTGATGGGCGCCTTGCACAAGTCAAGCCTATAGAGCGCTTCGTGGCATTTTCAAAATGGGGTTATAATAGCCAATTGGGTCAACGGGTGATGACTTATGGTCTTCGGAAGTTGGGTCACCTGAAATGGCGGAAAATAATTTTTCTTCAAAATTTCTGTTTGGGTTTCAGAACTCATTTTGAGCTGACTTTGATGTAATAAATTGTAAAATAAAATAATTCTAAGTTTGGTCGGCCCTAAGGGCTAAATTTTTAGAACCTTCTCGGGCGGTGGAAATTGCCTATATAAAGAAGGCCCGTAGTGTTGTCTAGGGCAATTCTGGGTAGTAGATCTAGGTATTGACTTGAGGCTTTGTCCTCAGAATATTGTAAGGGAATGCCCATGTGGCTTTGCATATTGTAATTCTGAAAGTTTGTAATTCCACATTTGTGGAGATAATAAGAAGCCAATTTTCTGTTCTTGCATATTATTGTTGTTGTTTCTCTATTTTTGTTATGTGTTTGTGGTATTAAGGGGAGCACCCTTCATCAAGTGGTATCAAAGTAGGAGTTCTTGAGTGTGTAAACAGATCGCCGACTATGAGGCAGTTTGCACCAGGACCGTGGTTAGGGTTTCAGCGCACATCGCGAAAATGCCTCCACGAAGAGAACATGGCAGAAGAGCTGGTGCTGTGACACCTGAGGTTAGAGAGTTGTAGAGACAAGTGCGAGCTTTGCAAGAAGAGATTCGCAGAGGAATGAATCTTAATGTCAGAGACGAAAGTGAGGATGAATCCGAAGAAGAATATCAAGAAGGAGAAGCTGAAATTGTGAACCAGGAGGAAGAAAGACTTTTTCGGGCGATTTCCAAGATTGGGAAAAGACCTAAGATTGAGGTTTCTACATTTTCTAGAAATCTTAACATAGAGGAATTGATCGACTGGATCAATGAATGTGAGGAATATTTTGAGTATGAAGATGTTGAGGATCCTGATAGGGTCAAATTTGCGAAGGCCAGATTGAAAGGTCATGCGAAGATCTGGTGGCAAGAAATTCAATTAGAGCGAAATAAAAGAGGGAAAGATAAAATCACGAGATGGGATCAGATGGTAGATAAATTAAAGCGACAGTTCATTCCTGTTGATTATGAGCTTGACCTACTAAAGAAAATGCAAAGTTTGAAGCAAGCAGGAAGATCTGTTTAGGAGTATACAGAGGAGTTCTATGGACTCCTCATTAGAACAAGCCATGTAGAAGCTGATAAGGAGAAAGTTGCCCAATACCTTAATGGGTTAAGGCCAAGCATTCAGGAGGAGTTGAATCTGGTTCGAATGAACAGTATTGAGGAGGCATACCAGTTTGCCCTAAAAGTAGAAGAAAAGCTGAACAAGAAGTTTGAGAGCAGACAAAATGGAAGAGGTCGTGGTGGAAGATCTGGTGGATGGTCATATGGTGGCCGAAATGAAGATCCGAAAAAGAAGGATGAGGCCAGTAGCAGTCAAAATCAGACAGGAAATAATTCCAATCGTTTCCAGGATCAGAGTAATAGAGATTAGAGAGGAAGAGGAAGAGGACAAGGATCTGGAAGAGGAGGCTTCCGTGGAACGTGTTTTCACTATGGAGAAGGTGGTCATAGGGCATTTGAATGTCCTCAGTGTCAAGGCAGAACAGACAGGAGAAATGAAGGCCAGGCCAGAGTTGCACATGTAGATGAAGATGCTAGATCATCAAATTCTGAAGATGCTGAAAGAGGAGAAATGCTGATTAACAGAAGAGTCTTGTTGAGTGGTGAGAATGAACCTGAACAAAGGAGGAGCCTGTTTCGCACTAGATGCAAGTGTGAGGGTAAATGTTGTGATGTGATTATCGATAGTGGAAGCACTGACAATTTGGTGTCAGAAGATATGGTGACAAAGTTGAAGCTCAAGAGAGAAACCCCCACATCCATATCGGATTGCCTGGGTGCAGGATGACCACAAGGTCATGGTCAGTGAACAGTGCCTAGTAAAGTTCAAGATCAGCGGGTACCAAGATGAGGTACTATGTGATATAATATCTATGGATGCATGTCATATGTTGTTGGGTAGACCGTGGCAGTTTGACAAATGTGTTGTACACGATGGTCGTGCGAATACCTATTCCTTGACAAAAGATGGAGTGCGACATAAGCTAAAGCCATTGAAGGAGACCGAAGAAAAGGTATGTGGTAATGCAAGAATAACATTTGTTGATGGAATAAAATTCCTAAATGGTATGAGGCATGAGCATGTGTGTTTTGCTTTAATTCCAAAAGTTGGTAAAGAAAAAGTAAAGGATGTACCTGTAGAGGTTGCAGATCTGTTGAATGAGTTTTAGGATATTGTATCTGATAATGTACCTGATGGATTACCACCGGTAAGGAAGATCAGTCATCAGATGGATTTGATTCCAGGAGCCAGTTTTCCAAACAAGGCAGCACACAGAATGACACCAACAGAAAGTGAAGAGTTGAACAGACAAGTACATGAGTTATTGCAGAAGGGGTTGATTCGAGAGAGTCTGAGTCCATGTGTTGTACCAGCGGTATTAGCACCAAAGAAGAATATAGAGTGGAGGATGTGTATAGATTCTAGAGTAATAAACAAGATCACAATCAAGTATAGGTTTCCATTGCCACGAATGGATGATATTATGGATTGTTTGAGTGGAGCTGTGTATTTCTCAAAGATAGATCTGAAGAGTGGATATTGCCAGATTCGGATCAGAGAAGGAGATGAATGGAAGACTGCCTTTAAGACAAAAGAAGGACTGTATGAGTGGTTAGTCATGCCTTTTGGGCTAACCAATGCACCGAGCACTTTCATGCGGCTCATGAACGAGGTTCTAAAAGAATTTCTGGGTAAGTTTGTCATTGTTTACCTAGATGATATTTTGATCTTTAGCAAGACATTAGAGGAATATATGATGCATATTTGTATGTTGTTTGAGAAATTGAGAGATGAGAAATTGTTGATTAATTTGAAGAAGTGCAATTTTGTGAAGAAAGAGTTAATGTATTTGGGATTTGTAGTTTCAGCAGAAAGTCTAAAAATGGACCCAGAGAAGGTACAAGCTATCCTTGAATGGCCTACTCCAAGGAGTGCTACTAAGGTAAGATCTTTTCATGGTCTAGCTAGTTTTTACAGAAAATTTATCAAAAAAATTAGCAGTATTTGTGGTCCCTTGACTAAAACAATGAGGGGATAGAAAATAGTTTAAGTGGACTAATGGGGCAAAAAAGAGTTTTCAATTGTTGAAACAAAAAGTTACAGAACAACCTGTTTTAGCACTTTTAGATTTTAATAAGGTGTTTCAAGTAGATTGTGATGCTAGTGGTACTGCAATAGGCGCTGTTATGAGCCAAGAAGGTAAACCTATTGCTTATTTCAGTGAGAAGTTAAATGATGCCAAGAGAAAATATTCTTTCTATGATCAGGAATTTTATGCTATAGTTCAGGCATTAAAGAAGTGGAGACACTATCTGCTTCCTAAGGAGTTTGTTTTGTATACTGATCATCAAGCTTTGCAATATTTGAATAGTCAAGGAAAGTTGAATCAGAGTCATTTGAAATGGGTTGAGTTTTTGCAGAGTTATACATTTGTTTTGAAACACAGAAGTGGAAAGTCTAACAGGGTTGCAGATGCTCTTAGCAGAAGGCAACTATTGCTGACAGAGATGCAAATTGAGGTGGTTGGGTTCAAGGAACTCAATAATTTGTATCTAAATGATCCTGATTTTGGTGAAGCTTGGAAAGCTTGTATAGAACCTGTTACTCTAGATAGGACGAAATGGCTGGATTTTATCATCCAAAATAATATACTATTCAGAGGGAGTCAGTTGTGCATTCCAAGAAGTTCTATGAGGGAGAATCTCATCAAAGAGAAGCATAGTGGAGGATTGGCTGGACATTTTGGTCGTGATAAAACCCTTGCCTTGGTTAGTGAAAATTATTATTGGCCATAGTTACAGCAAGATGTGAAGAAGTTTGTACAGAGTTGCAGAGTATGTCAGATGACAAAAGGAGTGAAGCAAAATACAATGTTGTATCAGCCATTACCTGTACCAGAGAAGCCTTGGGAGGATATCAGTATGGACTTTGTTCTTGGTTTACCGAGGACACAGCGGGGACATGATTTAATTTTTGTAGTAGTTGACATATTTTCGAAGATGGCACATTTCATTCCCTACAAGAAGACTAATGATGTTGTTCATGTAGCAGAATTATTTTTCAGAGAAGTGGTGAGACTACATGGTTTGCCAAAGACCATAGTTTCAGATCGAGATACTAAATTTTTTGGATATTTCTGGCAGATATTGTGGAAGAAGTTGAAGACAGATTTGAAGTTCAGTTCATCACATCATCCATAGACTGATGGACAAACAGAGGTGGTGAATAGAAGTTTGGGAAATCTACTGAGATGTTTGGTTGGAGATAAGCCAATAGGATGGGATTTGATTTTACCACAGGAAAAATTTGCATACAATAATTCTGTCAATAGGAGCACTAGTAAATCACCATTCCAGATTGTATATGGAAGTAGTCCAAGAAATGCATCTAAATTGAGAAGGATAGATAAAGGAGAAATAAGTAATGCTGAAGCTGAGGATTTTGCAGAACACTTGAAGAACATCCATGAGGAGGTGAGGAAGCATATTACCAAGATGAATGTGCAGTATAAGGCTAAGGTAGATGAGAAAAGGAGGCATAAAGAATTTCAGGTTGGAGATGAAGTCATGGTTCATTTGCGGAAGGAGCGATTTCCGGTTGGTACATATAACAAGTTGAAAATGAAGAAGTTTGGGCCATGTAAGATACTGAAGAAGCATGATTCAGGAAATGCATATGAGGTAGAATTGCCTAATGAGCTGAATATTTCACTAGTGTTTAACATTTCAGATTTGACAGAGTATCACGAAGGAGGTGTTGAAGATGAGGTTGTAGCAGCATAGTGGAGTATTCCAGCAACCAGTTCAGATATCAAGGAGATTGAAGACATACTGGACAGTCGTGTTGGTAGAAGCACAAGGAACAGGACATATGAAGAGTATTTGGTCAAATGGAAAGGATGACCTGTTGAAGATTCATCATGGCTAACAAAGGAGGAGGTTAACTGTCTTGGTTTTCCTCTGAACACCTGAGTCGTGACAGGGTCACTTCTCAAATTACCCCGGGTGTCTGATGCAGGAGCATCCTGGGTGTAAGAGCAATCTTGCATCACTCAAAAATATTTATGCTTTTGTATTCAATAAGGGCTATCTTGTGCAGAGTTGTTATTTATGGAAACTTGCTATTTTTAGTAAGTTGGTCTTACGATCTTGGAATGTTCTAATTTTACATGTGGAGGTTCATCTCAGTCATATCAACCTGCCAGCAAAGTTTCATGGCTAGATCAGGTCTAGTTTTGAAGATATTGAAGATTTTCGGTATTGGCAGTAGGGTACAGAAACTTCGAACTCAATTTTGAAGGCTTTAGAGGCCCCGGATGAAGTTGAAAATTTGGGTGATGAGCGCCTTGCGCAGGTCAAGCCTGTAGAGCGCTTCGTGGCATTTTCAAAATGGGGTTATAATAGCCAATCGGGTCAACGGGTGATGACTTATGGTCTTCGGAAGTTGAGTCACCTAAAATGGCGAAAAATAATTTTTCTTCAAAATTTCTATTTGGGTTTCAAAACTCATTTTGAGCCGACTTTGATGTAATAAATTGTAAAATAAAATAATTCTAAGTTTGGTCAGCCCTAAGGGCTAAATTTCTAGAACCTTCTCGGGCGGTGGAAATTGCCTATATAAAGAAGGCCCGCAGTGTTGTCTAGGGCAGTTCTGGGTAGTAGATCTGGGTATTGACTCGAGGCTTTGTCCTACAGAATATTGTAAGGGAATGCCCATGTGGCTTTGCATATTGTAATTCTGAAAGTTTGTAATTCCACATTTGTGGAGATAATAAGAAGCCAATTTTCTGTTCTTGCATATTATTGTTGTTGTTTCTCTATTTCTGTTATGTGTTTATGGTATTAAGGGGAGCACCCTTCATCAATAGTGGACAGAGGCAAAGCAACAAGCATTTGAGGAGTTAAAGAAAAGATTGTGTTTAGCACCAGTATTGGTCCTTCCAGATCTACACCAATCATTTGAGATAGAAACATATGCATCCGATTATGCTCTTGGTGTGGTACTCATGCAACATGGGCATCTTGTTGCCTATCACAGTGAAATTTTTTCTAATAAAGTATGTAAGTACCCCACCTATGATAAGGAGTTGTATGCTATTGTTCAGGCCTACAAACAATGGAAACATTATATACTAGGAAAGGAAACTGTTATACATACAGACCATAAACCACTTAAATTCTTACAAACACAAGGGAAGCTGCAGAATGATAGACATCAATGATGGTCAGCCTATCTACAACAATTTCACCTCAACATTCATCATAAAAAAGGAAGCAATAACAAGGTGGCACATTGTTTGAGTAGGCCTCCAATTGCAAGTTTGACAATAGTGTTGGATTCATGCGGTCATCAATCATCCACTTGGGAACAACTATATGGTACTGACTCTGATTTTGCTAACATCTATAGTAATTTGGTAGAAGGAAAGTATGTCTCTGATTTTCACTTGCAGGATGGGTTGCTTTGCCATAATGGTCACATATGTGTACCCACCGAGGAACGGAAGAATATGATATGGGAAGCTCACTACAGTCGTGTTGCAGGACATTTTGGTATTGGTAAGACTACTACTATCCTTCAAAAGTATTTCTATTGGCCAAAAATGAAGCAGGATATCATTTCACATATGCATGCTTGTACAGCCTATGCAATTGCAAAGCCAGCAAACCGTAAGTTGGGTCTATACTTACCATTACCTATTCCTGATAAGCCATGGCAGTCTGTTTCAATGGATTTTATGTCTGGGCTTCCAACTACCAAGTGGGGCATGATTGTATATATGTTGTGGTAGATAAGTTTTCTAAAATGGCTATCATGGTGGCATGTAAAAAGATGATTTCTGCAGAAGATACTGCCAAGCTATTTTTTGAACATGTTTGGGTTCATTTTGGTTTGCCAAAAACCATTATTTTTGATAGGGATAGCAGGTTCGTCAGCAAATTTTGGTCTGCACTATGGGCTAAAATGGACACCAAGTTGACAAAGTCGACAGCATTCCATCCCCAAACAGATGGGCAGACAAAAGTGGTGAATCGAATGATTATTCATATTTTACGAATGTATCATTCAAAACATCCTCACACATGGGATGAAAGCTTACCCTATGTGCAACACAGCTACAACCATGCACTCCATAGTACTACAGGGCTCAGTCCATTTGAGGTTTCTTTTGGGTACCAGCCATTGGCACCTATGGATGTAGCAATACTATCTCTACAATCTAATAGTCCATTGAATGGTGATGAGGTAGATAAAGCAGAAAAATTCATTAATAACATTAGACACCTACAACAGCAAGTTTATGAGATCTTGGAGCAGAGTAATCAAAAGTATAAGGAAAGGCATGATAAACATAGAACTCCTCGTCAGTTTCAGATTGGTGACAAGGTATGGTTACATCTTTAGAAAGAGCGCCTGCACGAACCAAATAGGAAGCTTCGTCCTCTTCGTTATGAACCATACACTATTGTGAAACAAGTTGGTGAGAATGCTTTTGAACTTAATTTGCCATCCTTTTTGGGATTGCATCGAGTTTTCAATGTGGAATTGTTGAGACCCTATTTTCCTCCTTTATTGGACATTTCCCAAGCTACTGAACACATTCAAGCTGCAAAGTTAAATCCATCTACTACTGATCCAGTCCAATGTGATAATGTTACTGAAGCCATTTTAAAGACTTTGAGAAATCAGAACATTCCTCTGTATCGGGTGGTTCGAGCTGGTCAGCATTTTCATCAAGGCAAGTGGTTTACTAAGGAACAAATTGAAGAACAATTTCCTCATCTGTTGTAGCAGATTAGTGCAATGGGGCCCATTGCCTCTTAAGGGGGGAGGAATGATCAGGATTAAATCGGGAAAATACTGAAATCTAATTTTTCAAAATTTCCTATGTTTTAGTAAATTGCAATTTTGAGGGTCTTTGGTGCATTTCTGGGCTTGGAGGGTGCCCGAAAGTACTAGCGAAACGTTGGTACTTTCATAATTTGATTCAATATTATTTGAATACCTTTCCAACACATCAAACAGTTCGCAATTCGGAGCTAGGATGAGAAATTTATGCCTTCTCCAAGTGGACCTAAATTTTATATATAGTTTTTTGATAAATTTTGATAGTTTTAATAGTTTATTTGTAATAAACATTATGATGACTCTTCATTTCGATTCCATGGGATTCGTGTGACCCTTGGGATCCATCCAACTTGTATAAACTCCAATTTTGAATAGAATGGAGACACTTTTTGGCTTGCAATCTTGTTGTTAGTCTTTTCAGCTTTTATGTCAAATTTCACAATACTACATGTTTCACACCAGTTATTATAATCTAATTCATAATTCAGATCAGTCATTCTATTGTATGTATGGGATCTTGCACATGTTTGTGCTCTTTGTACTTGCACTCTATTATAAAGTGCCAAGGTGGTTTTGATGTTTGCCTTTGTTTGCCATATTCTTTTGACATGTGAGCATTCCTCCAACGACATTAGCCTCAGGTATCTCTATATGTGTTTGTACTCTCTCTGCACATTCGATGTTTCAAATTCTTCTTCATCATGTAGTTCATATTGGACGATCTTTTCAGTGAACTTGTCATTACTCTCTTGTCAACAGTACAGGGGGGGGTTTCTACAGTTGGTTCTACTGCTTCCTTGGTTCGATAGTGTGAGCTATGTATTCAGTATTTGATTCTATGTACTAGGTGGTTGCAGTGGATGGGTATCTATGCATTCCAGTGAGATGGATCATTTACCATATGGACACTCTTTTCTTTCTTATTTTTGGATGCACTCTTCCAACTTTGATTGATCACCTCTTCAGACTTTTGGTGTTTATGTCATCTGTATCTTCAAGTTCAAGTGTTTGCCTCCTGATTCAAGTAGTGTTATTTGAGGGCACTCATGCAGATTATAGTCCTCTCTACTTGGTCATATTTATGTGGAGGATCTTCAGATCATCAGTTTCTTTACAGAGTTTGCAGTTTCAAGCTTCAGTGATGTTGTACATGTTCATCTTTGTTCCTATTTTCTAGAACATTCCTAGTTTTGGAGGCTTCTTCAGTCCTTCAAACTAATCTTGGTCTCTTTTTGGAGTAGAGTTTTTCCCATGTGGTTTTCTCTATTTCTCCGATTTACAGAGACTTTGTTTTGTACTTGGGTACCTAATCAGGCCTTTTGTTGTTGGGACCCATTTGCTTTCATTTGTTTTTTCTAGGTTTTTAGCTTCTCCCAAAGTTCATCTTAAGGGGGGTGTTAGAGTAATAAAGTGTTTGCTTATTAATTGAATCATATTGATTTAATTATTAAGTCACTTATTACCTCTTTCGACTTAAGCTAAACTTTAGGCATATAATAATTAATTGTTTTATTAATTATTATTGTGCAACCTAGGTTTTACATTTTTAAGTTTTTTGATCTCCTTTTATAAGGATTGATCTCATAACACTTTGTAACCTTTTCTGACATTTCATTATTGATTGCAACTTTTGTTTTTGCACATCAAGGATTTCTCCTCTTTCATGGATCCATACGTTCAGGTCTTCATTGTTGTTTGCTTCTCTCTTTTGATGACAGGTGTTTGTGTGCAGGTGTTCTTGGGAGTTGTGGGTTGTTTTTCATCAACTCCAATATTTATGACACTACTTTAGTAGCAAAATCTTCAAGTTTCTATCCTTCCTCCAATTGGCACCTCATTTTTATGTGTATCATTTTTCTTTATTATGCTCCAACAAAAATTGGCTAGGAGAGATATATGATTATATGACATTTCATTGAAGCTCCTTTCCAATCAAACCTGGACTAGTTTATCATGCAAGCAGCTACACATTTTTTCTTGTGAACTAAGAGTGGGACACTTAATGGTATTCACATTTGATGTGGCATAGCCAATCTCTTCTTTTATTTTATTAGCTATAAATCATTCATCATGTTACTTTTGGGAAAGAAGAATGGATAAAATTAAAATATTAATTTATAGATAATTTAAAAAGAAAATAATTATTATTTTTAATTGGGAAAGGCTAAAAAAATATTTTAAAAGGCAAGCTTATGGATTGTCATAGAGAAAGCATTTTTTCTTTGAAAATTTGTAATATATCAAAAAAATAAAATAAGAAAAATTAATAGCATTATGTCATTGAGTCTATACATCTCTTCTTGGTTTGTAGGGGATAGCCAATGCCTTATTTTTTGTAAGGAAACTCAGGTGCGGAAACAGCTTCCTACGCTAATCTCTATAGGAGAGTATTGTGCAAATTCTTATAAATCCTTACAATTTCAGATTCGTTAACTACTTTAACAAAGATATTGCAACCACATACAATGCATACAGAAAAATAGAGAATGACACAATGATATACCTTGGGGAAAACCTTTCGGTAAAAAACTTCAGCACTCCAAAACTTGCACAATGTATTATCTTCAACACAAAGATTACAATACACTTGCAATGCAAGTTCTTTCAGGAAATGAGAGACAAAGCCAACAAGACTTAAACTTCTGTTATATCTCTCCCATAGGAGCAGCATCATATATATAGACTCCTCTGGACCCAAAAATAGGCACAACCACCAAGACCCATGCACAAAGCCACATGTACACAGTTGTTACATGCAATCCCAAGAATAGGCATCCATCCCTAGAATAGACTATGATAGCTTGTCAGAGAATCCACCAAAAATAACGATCACAAGAGAAGTGTAAGAGAATCTGTCATACCAACTTTTTTTTGGCATATTCTCTTACACACACCAACCACTTCTTCTTGGGTGCCCAAATAGGCCCAAGTCATAAGATGCTCTTACACCTGTCATAGCACATTCCTTAAATAGTTCTTACGCGTCATAGGAATCCGTCATGACCATTTCAGTCATGATCTCCTTGCGCACAAGATGCCGACACATCAAGTGGAGTGACACATCAACGTGCCAACTAGACATGTACACTCACACTTAATTACATTATTTGCAAAAAATACATTTACAAAATAAATAATAAGAATAGGAATTATCCAAGGTTGAGACACCTTATTCCTAACATTCTCCCACTTCTCGAACACCTTGTAAGAGCAACACGAACATAACAGGAACTTTAATCACTATAGGCCAAAAGACCCATACACTCCGAACACCATCTGAACTTCTCAGTGCCCACTGGTTTCATTAATGCATCTGCAACATTCTTCACAGTATCTACCTTCTCCAAATTTACCTTTCCATCTTTCACCATATCTCTCACAAAGTGAAACTGCACATCAATGTGCTTTGTTCTAGCATGGAAAGTTGGATTCTTTGCAAGGCAAATAGCACTCTGACTGTCACACCAAATAGTAATTTGTTCTACATCAACACCAACATCAGAACACAATCTTCTAAGCCAAGTAGCTTCTTTACAAGCATGAGTAGCAGCCATGTACTCAGCTTCCTTAGTGGACAAAGCAACCACAGGTTGTCGCTTACTCATCCAACTAATGGCACCATCAAACATAGTGAACACATAAGCACTGGTGGATCTCCTGCTGTCAATATCACCTGCCCAATCTGAATCCACAAACCCACGAATACAAACTGAATGCGGAGATCCAGAAGAGTTACCATGATAACATATGGACTAATCTGATGTACCCCTCAAATATCTGAATACTCGCTTAACTGCATCCCAATGTACCTGTCCAAGATTAGCCATAAACCGACTCAAGACTCCCACTGCTTGGGCAATGTCTGGTCTAGTACAGACCATAGCATACATAAGACTGCCAACTGCACTAGCATAAGGTACTCTACTCATGTCCTCCACCTCACTAGGAGATTTTGGACAATCATCTACAGATAACTTTGTTCCCACAGAAATAGGAACACATAGTGGTCTACAATCTGTCGTGCTGAACCTGTCCAACATAGACTTCACATACTTACTCTGACTCAACCAAAGTTTTCTGTTAGACTTGTCTCTACTTATTTCCATACCCAAGATGTACCTAGTTGCCCCAAAATCTTTCATCTCAAACTGTGCTGACAACTGAGATTTAAAATCAGAAATCATACCCTTACCCTTCCCAAACAGCAACATATCATCAACATATAATGCAACAATAAGAAGGTGATCATTTTCAACTTTGAAATAAACACAATGATCTGATTTTGATCTTACAAATCCAATTGACAACACAAAGGCATCAAACTTAAGGTACCACATCCTAGGAGATTGCTTCAAACCATATAGAGATTTTTTTAATCTGCAAACTAAGGATTCTTTACCTTTAACAATGTAGTGCTCAGGCTGTGACATATAAATCTCTTCCTCCGAATCACCATGAAGGAAAGTTGTCTTCACATCAGTCTGTTCTATCTCTAAATTATATGATAAAGCAAGAGATAACAGAAATCTAATGGATGTCAACTTTGCAACAGGAGAGAATATTTCACCATAATCTATTCCCTCTACCTGTGAATACCCCTTTGCAACCAATCTAGCTTTATACCTTTCAACACTGCCATCTGCACAGAATTTCTTCTTGAACACCCATTTATAGCCAACAAATTTTCTCCCTTTAGGCAAAGGTACAAGGCCCCAAGTTTTGTTTTTCTCCAATGAAGCCATCTCATCATCCATAGCCTCAATCCAGGAACCTGAATCTTCGATGCCCAAAGCCTCTTTCACAGATCTAGGCTCATCAGTGTTAGTAATCAAAGCAAAGGCACAACTGGAATCTAACATAGAATAACCAAACCTTTCTGGTTGCTTTCTTTCTCTCGTGAATCTCCTCAAGGGCTACGATTGAGGTTGTTCTTCCTCTTCTTTTGAACTATCAGAGTTGCTAGAGCTCTCCTCATCATTAGACCCAACATGGTCTCTTTGTTCAGTCTTCTCAAGGGTAGGAGGCAACTAAACAACATCTTTTTCCTTTTCTTTTTCATCTGGTTGTAGCACAATAGGAGAAGATGTTAGCTCTCTGAAAATAACATTTCTACTATACAACACCTTACTAGTCACAAGATCCCAAAGCTTGTATCCTTTCACACCAGCACTATATCCGATGAAAATACATTTAACGGCTTTATTTTCCAACTTAGATCTTTTCTCCTTTGGAACATGTGCATAAGCTTCACAACCAAAAACATGAAGATTTATAATTGAAGGCTTCTTACCGGACCACACCTCCATGGGTGTCTTACCAACAAGGGCTGATGTAGGAGATCTGTTAACCAGATAGCAAGCAATGGCCATAGCTTCGGCCCAAAACCTTTGTTCTAAACCAGCTCCACTAAGCATACTCCTAGCCTTCTCCATCAGTGTCCTGTTCATTCTCTCTGCAACTCCATTTTGCTGTGGGGTATAAGGAGTTGTCTTATGCCTCTCGATACCTTGTTCTTTACAGAACTGTTCAAACTCTGCTGAGAAAAACTCACCACCATTGTCAGTTCTCACACACTTAATCTTCTTACTAGTCTGATTCTCTACAAGAGCTTTAAATTCCTTGAACCGACCAAAGACTTGTGTCTTACTTTTAAGAAAATAAATGCACGTCCTTCTACTATAATCATCTATGAAAGATACAAAAAATACAGACTTGGAGATTGAAGGAACTTTTAGAGGACCAAATACATCAGAATGAATAAGATCCAAAACATCAGAAGATTTGTGAGAACTAGAGTAAAACTGAACACGATTTTGTTTACCATAGACACAGTGTTCGCAGAAGTCGAACTCGAGATTGCAATCATTTAACCCCTCAACGAGATTTTTATTTTTCAGGGTTCTGAGACCCTTTTCACCAATGTGGCCAAATCTCATATGCCACAGCATTGTCTTTTCCGCAGGAAGCTTACCTTCCAAAGTGTTTGCACTACCATCGGAACCAATAGCCACAGACTTCTTCACTGCTTGTTCAGATGGTGAGGATGAAGAACTATTACATAGAGGAATACATGCATCTAGCTGAAATAAGGTACCTCTCCTAGTACCCCTTGCAAGCACTATCGATCCTCTCATCATCTTGCATCCTTCTTTCAAAAAAACAACTTGCACACCTACATCATTCAGCATACTTACAGATAATAAGTTTCATGCCAAACCCGGAATGTGCATAACTCTGTTGATTCCCTTTGCTCGTCCATTAGGAAATTTGATAGTGACCCTTCCGCGTCCAACTATCTTTAGGTGGGAATTATCACCCAAGTACACCTTTCCACCATCGAACTCTTCATATTTTGAGAACCAGTTTCGATGAGAGGTCATGTGAAAAGATGCACCCGAGTCAACCAACCACACATCATCAGATGCATGGGCTGCCAAAGCTGCAATGAATGCATCGCCATCTTCTTGAGATCTTTCTGAAGCTAAATCTGAACCTTTCTTCTTCTTCTTGGGCTCTTTGCAGTCTTTACGAAAGTGCCCAGATTTATCACAGTTCCAACATTTTGCCTTGGACTTATTGGAAGTCTTTGACTTCCCACGGGATTTGGATCTACCCTTATTGTCAGACTTATTGTCATTTTTCTTCCCTCTTTCAGTGGATCTCCCACGAACAGCAAGGGCTTCTTTTTCCGAAACGAAAGCCTTTCTCCGCATCTCCTCTGATAGCAGCGAAGACACCACATCATCCATTTTGAAGGTGACTAAAGTGCTTCCGAGAGCCATCACAAGATGGTCCCATGAATCCGGTAAAGAACACAAAAGTGTGTAGCAATGATCCTCCTCCTCTAACTTGACACCAGTTGATGTCAATTGTGCAGCCAATAGATTAAATGCATTTAAATGATCCGTTAAGGATCCACCTTCCTCCATTCGCAGAGAGTACAACTTCTTCCTCAGGTACAACTTGTTCACCAGAGATTTGGCCTGATACACGGCTGCAAGTCTTTTCCACAAACTATTTGCAGTTTTCTCATCTAGAACATTCAGAAGGACTGCATCGGTTAAACAGAGTCTTATGAGACCCTTAGCTATATGGTCTTTGATATCCCAATCTGCTTGATCCATAGTTGCTGGTCTTGTAGCACTTGAAGTCGCTTCCCATAGGTCACGATCTTCCAACATGTCTTCCATCTTGAGTTTCCACAACTCGAAATTAGCGCCATTAAATTTCTCCACCTCCATTCTTCCATATGATGAACTTGCCATCTCAATCTGCAAATAAGATTTAGAATGCTCTGCAAAAAACTCCCACTCAACTTGAGATTAGCTCAAAAAAACCCTACCCAACAACTAGGATCAAAAGTTGATCAAGCTCTGATACCACTTGTAAGGAAACTCAGGTGCGGAAACAGATTCCTATGCTAATCTCTATAGGAGAGTATTGTGCAAATTCTTATAAATCCTTACAATTTTAGATTCATTAACTACTTTAACAAAGATATTGCAACCACATACAATGCATACAGAAAAATAGAGAATGACACAATGATATACCCTGGGGAAAACCTTTCGGTAAAAAACCTCAGCACTCCAAAACCTGCACAATGTATTATCTTCAACACAAAGATTACAATACACTTGCAATGCAAGTTCTTTCAGGAAATGAGAGACAAAGCTAACAAGACTTAAACTTCTGTTATATCTCTCCCATAGGAGTAGCATCATATATATAGACTCCTCTGGACCCAAAAATAGGCACAACCACCAAGACCCATGCACAAAGCCACATGTACACAGTTGTTACATGCAATCCCAAGAATAGGCGTCCATCCCTAGAATAGACTATGATAGCTTGTCATAGAATCCGCCAAAAATAACGGTCACAAGAGAAGTGTAAGAGAATCTGTCATACCAACCTATTTTTGGCATATTCTCTTACACACACCAACCACTTCTTCTTGGGCGCCCAAATAGGCCCAAGTCATAAGATGCTCTTACACCTGTCATAGCACATTCCTTAAATAGTTCTTACGCGTCATAGGAATCCGTCATTACCGTTTCAATCATGATCTCCTTACGCACAAGATGTCGACACATCAAGTGGAGTGACACATCAACATGCCAACTAGACATGTACACTCACACTTAATTACATTATTTGCAAAAAATACATTTACAAAACAAATAATAAGAATAGGAATTATCCAAGGTTGAGACACCTTATTCGTAACATTTTTACCTTTAGATGTTCTGACATTAAAGGACTATAGGCTAACCTTGGTATTTATCCCTATTAAAAAAATATTTATGAGACGTGAATTGGATTACAAAAAAACTATCTAATATTGATGGGATCTCAAAGTGGACTACAAAAGATTGTCGGTCAATAATTTTGATTGGTCTTGGACTTTCATATGAATACCTCCATCGCATTGACCTCTTGAAGACCTCAAAGAAAGTATGAGATGATCTTAGTGTTGGATGATTGAGAAGATGGACTCTTCCAAGAATGTTGTAAATGTGTTGATAAAATTTATGAGAATGGAGACGAATGGATTGTGTATACCAATTATGGGCCTTGCCACCAACAATTAGATTATTTTCTTTTTCTTATATTTTTGCAATGTACACAAGAAGAGAATGTTAGAATATCTACACCTCATAAGCCTTGTGAGTGTAGATCAAATTCTATAGTATGCATATGATGCATTGTGTAAAGTATATATTTTCATTGGATGAAAATAAAATATGCTCAAATATATAGTAAAATGCTAATGTACACAAATGAGTTATTAATTTTTACTAATGATACTTCTAGAAAGAAAATAAAAAATAAAAATAAAAAACAAATAAATGTTGGAATATTACAGCTTGTAATCATATGTTCATCTGTGAAATTTGATTGAATCTATATTTTCAAATGAAATTTTGCAACATAATTTTGATCCTAAGTTGATATATTCAACTTCAATATCAAAATCGATCTCAAAATATATTCTAGAGCATAGATAGTAAAGGATATCCTTTAGGAGAATAACCTATATTCAATGCTATCAATAATACTAGTAATATATAAATTATTTCCTATAGCATTTTAATTTGCTTAAGGACCACTAACCTCTTTGTCCATACAAAGTTTAGAATGATGTTTTTTCTTGTAAGCTCGTGAGATAGTTAAGAATATCCATGATTTGTAACTTTTTTGCTATAATTTATCCAACTTTGCTAGATTTGTCTATGAATCTCATATTCTTTATTACAACAACTTATAGGTCAAAAATACGTAATTTCAAAATATGTTTTTGAAGATAAGCAAGGTAGAATCATAATGCATGAAGAAATCATAAATTGACCTTACCATAAGTGCCTCCTTCATAAGTTGGATAGTTGCAGTCACAAATGTATCTCCATTATGATCATGGTTTGTAGAAAGAAATTGTTTGTAGTCATTGTGACCAATTTGAATAATATAAACTCCTTCTAAGAAATCTTCAATGGTCAAGATACTTTCACTAGAACCCTCTGTGAGAAAATTAAATTATTACCATAACCTTGAAGTTTGAAGAAATGATATTCCAAGTAACCAAGCAAAATGAAAAAATGATGTGACTTTAAAGACTAAATTATTGCATCCCAATTTTCATTTTGAATTTCACAATAATTATGCATCTTTGTATGTTGATTGGACAAATAAAACAAAAAGAAACAAGAAGGTGCAAAGGCAAAAAAAATCATGATAATCAAACATTGTTAAGAAATTAGCAATACATATCACAATATTACACATTAGAGAGGAGAACAAGCAAATTGTTCAATCATGGATTTTAAATCAATATTTTATCGACCTTTCCATCTTCTTTTTTTATTTAAATTATAAAACATGTGAATAAATCTCCTTTTTAACATGAATGACTATTTTTTTATATCTAAAAACTATATCATCATCTCAAAATGGATTCTTATCTTTCTACCTAGTGATTCAAATTTCTAATTGAGAAATCATGTATTTATAATCATGTTTTTTATGTCTACATAAATTTCTTTTTAAACATATACAATATTTTTATGGGACTAAATTCAAAGTTATTCATAAATCAACATATTCTGAATGGTGTTATTCAAATGGTCCCTAAACTAATTTGATTATACTTTTACATTCTCATTAAACATTATATTCTATGTGTCAAACCATAGTACTAAAATCCATGAGAGAATATTAAACAGTCGATAATTTTCACTTTTTAATTAATTCATTTTCTTCTTTGTTAGTAATTATATAATATAAAAATATGATCATGCATGTATAATCAACGAGGCAAATAATAACCTTTTTATCTTATATTATTTTATATTAAGGTAAGAAAGAAACAAGGGTCTCAACCCTATACAAAAGTAGCCAAAAAGTGAGATGAAACAAACCCAAAAAACCATAAATCGTAGAGAAGTGATACAAACAAGAGAAAAAAGAACACGACCAAGCTACTAAACAATATGACTACCCATATACATAATCTCAAGTCAGGAAGGAGTTGAACTATCACCCACATCACAAGTATAGGAATAGGAATACAAAGAAGAAATACCTTTCTTCCCTCTATGAATAATAGTCCAAGCAATATTATCATCCAAATGCTCATTACAAGGGGAAGCATTAGGAGAAATGCCCATAAATGGCTTATTAGCATAATAAGAGGAAGCATGATCCACATGCATAAGAAAAATAAGTGGTGGCTCACCACATGGAGTCCATCGGCATGAGAGGAACAAAAAGGAGGATTCAAAACTAAAGGTGGAACAAAATAAGGGGAGAGGGAAGGAGGTTCCATAATAGAATTTGAGGGCATTAGAGCCACACTAGAATAATAGACATGTTATCACCTTGGGAAAATCACTCAACGAACATAAGTATGATATTTATGTGGTCATCAATAGTGCCCTTCCACTACATGGCATAGCCCTTGCAATGTATCAGAGGACAATCTATAGTTAGGTGGTTAACGGAGAAGAATAAATGACATTTATAGGAGAGACCTTCATAATGAAGAGGTTAAGTAAAAGAGCTATCCATGACCATCAAAATCACATCTCTATGAAGAGCCTTGGCAATGTCAATATCCAACAAAATATAAAAAAATGTGGAGGCCTCGTGAATGAACCAAAATCATCAACTTTCAAGAAGTGACCAATAGATTTATTAATCTGCTCATAAAAAGAAGGCTCCCAAAACTATAGAGATAGGTTAAGAAGATTAAAGGACATTGACCAAGGCTTAACACAGGAAGAGTGATCCCCTAAGCCCATAACTTACCTAACACCAAATCTCTATTCTTGGAGGAGATAAAGAAGGAAATGAAAAAATAATTAGCACATGGGAAGAATTCAAGATTATTTGGGAAGAGCCCTCTAGGAATCCAACACCCATTTGTGAAGATCGAATATAGAAGGCCACAAATCAAAGAATCTATACACTAAACCTTTGTTTTAGTACAAGTCCTCATTTTCCAACACATCTTGGCCATGAATCATCACTAAGGATGATTTGGCACAAAGAAGAGGATAAAATTTCTTCCTTTAAGGGCAAATAGCACTTGAACCAACACCTAAGAGTTATCTAATGTAAGTCAAGTTGGTGAGTTTCAAGATTCTCCTAAGAATCTTGCAAATGGATCTCAAGGTCTTACAAGGTTCCTCTAACCAGGATCAAAACTAAGATCCAACCTACTTCACTAGGCCAACCAAGGGTCAAGTCACAAGCTCTCACCTTTACTAGACTTCACACCATTCAAGTGCTCAAACTAGGTTCAATGCTTCCCATCGTGTTTCCACACTATCCATGACTTTGCTCATGCTTAAAACACCTAATCATCAAGTTTTGGTTATTTCTTGAAAGTGTTTTTGAGACCAAACTCCAGATCCCTCATTCTAGGCCAGAGTTCTACTAACCGTCACCGATGAGTTTTTCAAGCTTAACTCCTAAACTTTCCAAGCTAAAAAAATTATGGTTTTAGATACCCTTTTGGGAGTTTTAAAATATATGTCAATCTTGGGTGTAGGTCCTTTGAGACATCCCATCCAAAAATTGACTGATTGTGTTGCTCCCCTAGGCCTAAATGGGAACTTTTACAAAGCAACACCTAATAGAATGCCTTCCCAACCTCCAAGACCCTGAAAAAATCTTGTGTTATGATCTAAAACAAAGGATTTTCAATTTTATTTGGGGCTTCCACCTTGTTTAACCCACTATGCATTAAATCCTCCATTTAAGGGTCACTAACTAGGGCCTTCTTGTTTTCAACCATGCAATCACTTCCAGGAACTTCCAAGAGTTGTTTCATCTTGGCTTGGGTGTACTAATGAAGATTCAAACATAAAAAGAAACCCTCATGTGGCTAGAACATTCACTGTTGCTCCCATGGCACTATTTTGGTGCTTTTCTAAAGCAAAACTCATTGTTTTGGGTGAGTAACAAACTTATAGCTACTTACCTACATAAAGATTATTGAAATATATTTCATAACCAAAATAAAGCTTCCATCCATGAAGCACAACGATAATCTAGGGTATTATAACCCTCTATTCTCTGTTTGACTGAGAAATCAATGTATTTAACATCATTGTCATGATACAATCGACTTCAACATAACATGCAAGCATAAAAACTGATCTAAAGCAATGTAAAACAAAGTAAAACAACATTCCTCAGTCCTGCATGAAAGCTATTTATCAACATATCTACTAAAAAGCCCAAAATGTATTAAACTCTACTCAATATTTACAAGGACAATGTTATGTCCATACAGTGTTGAATGCTCACATTGCATTCCATTCTCTCTCACACGCATAATGACTCCTCAATACCTAAAATAACCTTCCTAAACTTTCTCCAACTGATCAAGATCAGTTGGAACCCTTAACACAACCATCTAGTTGAGTTATGGAGTTTCCCTCCATTTTTGCAATTGACCATTAGGATTCAAATTTTTAAATTGGTAAATCTTATCAAAAAGCCTTAGAACAACTTTATTCTTTTGAATTTGTCCTTTTAGGACTCCAATACTATTTCTAATCTCTTAGACACTTTAAAGACCTAATCTCAATCTGTAAAACCTTTACATTAGTCCTTATTGGTTATACTTGCCAATTTTAGGACTTTGTACATTAACTAAAAACATTGACAAAATGGCTTTATTAGCCTCTTTACAACACTGCTAGAATTGCATGGATCATGCTATCATCTCAAAGAGATCTTGGAGATCCTTGGTGTCATCTCCTTCATGGTAAACTAGGTGACCCTTCTCTGTCTTCCTGAAGTGCCCTACACCATAATCTTATATCTATTGTTGACAATAAACGCTTATAAGAATTGTAGAGAGAATTCATGCCATTCTATTTTTTTCATTTGTTTTAGGCCACTTTGTGTGGATATTTTTGGTGCATGTTAGTATCACTTAATTGGTCACTTTTGGTGCACTTATTGACCCTATAAAATATCAAACACTTTTACATGTCATACCAAATGGGAATTGCATAAGTGTCCCACTCTTAGGTTACAAGAAAAATGTGTAGCTACTTGCATGCTAAACTAGGAGGTTAAATTGGAAGGGAGCTTCAATCAAATGCCATATAATCATACATTTCTCCCACCCCATTTTTGTCAAAGCATTACAAAGAAAAAATGATACACATAAAGATGAGGTGCCAATACGAGGAAGAATAGAAACTTGAAGACTTTGCTACTAAATAAGTTTGACAATTATTCATGGATCTAATCTTCTAGGTACTTAGAGAAATCTACCATCTTAAATTCACTCTTAGAAGTACTTTTCATGATAATCCTATTGTTCTAGTCTTTAGTCTTTCTAGACTCTTGGTATACATTCTAGTCTCCTCCACTGCTTAGAGAAGGCTACAAATAATATCTCTTGGTACACTCGTGAACATCCTCATAACCAAGAATAAAAGACTACAACATTGCACAAGTCTATTGTATCATACATGGAATGCCTCTAGGTGAACATGGAACTTAATTAACTATTGGAGAGGGTTGGAAAATATATCATTTAGGAATTCAATTTTATCTACAATATTAATGTCCCAAAATTTCATGTCTTCTAAATAATTGTGGAAGTGACCAAATTGAACTTCTAGCATTTGCCTTATTTTCTCACCACTAAATTTGTCACTTCTATTTGTTAGCATTCCATATTCTCTTAATAGTCATATGTTAGAGAACTATAAGCTTTTGCACAAGTAAGAATTAATTATTGGCAATGCTCGATGATATGAACCATGTAGTTGACTAGTGAAGTAGTTTAGAGTGTCTTGTCACCCTTTTTTTCATATGTGACTAGTATCATGTTAAAGGTGCCCACCAAAAGGGCAATACTAGCTATTTTGATCTTAAAATCACATATTCAGTCAACTTCATCTTGAGAAAGTCACTTTATTGAATGTGAAAAAGGTTTAGGCTTACTAGCTATGGAAACTTGTACATGTTAGGAAAATGTGTCTTAAGCTTGCATTTGCATAGGGCTATTATTTTTACATAGGCTTATTTTTGCGGTTGATATTGATAGCAGAAGATCCACCAGTGCTTATGTATTTACATTATTTGGTGGTGCAATCAGTTGGATGAGCAAGTGATAGGTTGTGGTTGCTTTGTCCACTATTGAAGCTGAGTATATGGTAGTTACTCATGTTTGTAAAGAAGTTATTTGGCTTAAAAGACCATGTTCAAATAGTAGAATAAAACAAGGAGTAGTGACAATCAAAGTGTGATATGCTTAGCGAAGAACCAAACTTTTAATGCCAGGACCAAGCACATTGATATTTGGTATCATTTTGTTAGAGATGTGGTCAAGGATGACAGGGTGAAGTTGGTTAAGGTAGAGACATTGATGAAAGTTGTAGATTCATTAACTAAGGTTGTGAGCATGGAGAAGTTTAGATGGTGTTCAGATTTTATAAGCCTCGTGGCCCCTAACAATTGAAATATGGTGTAGATAATCCCTTTTCTCTTGCAATGTGTTTGACAAGTGGGAGATTATTAGGAAAATGTATCTCAACCTCACATTTATATAAGGTTAGTATTTTTAGTAAGTTTTTTGTTTGAACGTGAATTTTCCCTATTCTTTTTTGGAAGGTTTGATTTGGCTAGATAAGCATGTCAATAAATTTTCGTTGCAAGATCATGTTTGGTTTTGAAGATATTAAAGTTTTCGTTTTAGGAAATTGTCAAAAAATTCTTTCAAACTCAAAACTTGAAGGCTTTAGAGGCTCCAAAATAGACCAAAAATATAGTTGAATGGCGTAGCTTTTAGAAGGTGATAGAGCACGTCACGAGCTTTCTAGCACTTCAAACAGTTTTTCAATCAGACACCCAGTTCGAAAGTTATGGCCTCTAAAAGTTTGATGTCCTGACAAAGGAAATGTAAAAATGTGTTGAACACATAAAAAGGTTATAAAAGGGAGTTACATGTGTTGGTGTGTGTATTGACACATTATCGGGCATCCTTGATTGGAGATAAGATGGGCACCATTTTATAAGTGGTTTTTGACTCATAATTTGTAATATTGTTTGACAATTTCATGTATTGTAGATCTCCTATATATTAGGTGAATGAGATGGAGGGTGTGTGTAAGAGTCTTGTAGTTATTCAATTACCTCCATATCTATGGTTGGTGATACTCCTGAGAGAAGTTTGCTCTCCAAGTATATTGTAATTTGTTATTTATTTCTGAATATTATATTGGATGACTTTTGGAGTATGGAATTTTTCTCCCAAAAGGGTTTTTTCCACGTAAATAATTGTGTTCTCATATGCATGTTAATTACATGTTATTTTTGTTAAGTTTATGTAACTCTTATAAAGATCTAAGAATGTTTTACATTACCCTCTCCTCAAGGTTAGTGTAGGAAGTTGTTCCACTACTTAACTTCCTTACAGTGCATGTATGAAGGATACAATACTAAGTTATAGGAGTGTCAATGGTCAAAGTTGAGTGCTCCTACTTTTTCTTTTTCAAGCAATGATAATGGTTATTTCTATGAAGCTTTTCATTTTTTTTACTCTTGTTTGTTCCTAGGTGTCCTTGCCCCCTTAATGATTCATTTGATGGCTAAGCTTTAGTGTGTAATGTTTCAATATGGTCCAAGTATTAAGAAATAATGTTTAATCAGGTACTCTTTTACATAACTATTTAGAGTTAAGCTGGACAATGATTGGAAAATTTGTCTAAAAATGACATCTTTATGCAATCTTGAAAATGTAATTTCCTTTTGTTTAAGAGATAATCATATATTTTAAGAGAAATTAATCTTTAAAGTGAAATTAATATAAACAAATCATAACCTAATTGGTGAGGATAGTGATTACAAATCTGAAGGCCTTATTTTTCTATAAACAGTTATTGAGTTTTTTGAAAGGAGGGATTCACCATGATAATTAATACACTTACCCATTATTTGCCAAAATCCACCATAATTTTTATAATCAAATTAAAAAATAACTCAATGATAAACAAATGAATTATATATATATATATATATATATATATATATATATATATATATATAGGAGAGGACCTAGTAGTTGAGCACCCTAACTTCACACTTCTCTAAATCTTACATGGAAATTTCAAATCACTCCTAGTTTTTTTACAATAGCTTACGTGGCAAGTCTCCTACTAATAACTAAGGTTTCAAGGCCACATCATCAAATATGATGTCACATCAGCATGTTTTTTGCCAAGTGGTTCAAAACAGCCCAAGAAAAAGTGAGACCAATCATAGTGCATTACGAACACCCATACTTATGCAATTGATGTGGCATCACACTATTGGTTGCTTTTTTAAATTAAGACACATTTCATTCAATTATGGGTAGTCATCACTAACAAAAACACACACCTTTAAAATCACAATCATTAATACAATGTTATCAAAAATATTAGATATTAAATCAGCAAACATAGATATTAAATTAACAACTGCTATATTAAATCCTCCCCTGTATAACTCAATGAATTGATCTCATAACCCCAATGAGGGTCAAGCTGGTTACCACCGGCTAACCCAACTATTCGTAACCACATGTTTTTCAATGAACCGACGATTCTGAGTAACGCCTGAATATAAATCAATAAAATATAGGTGTCGTATTCTACCATTAATAGCGTGATTTGCGTTGACAATTCTGAAAATTTTTTGTAAAGGTACACAAATAACGAAGTGTAAAGTAAAATGAAAACTGACCCGTATGATCGAGAGCTAAGGCGGCAGCTTTGAAGAAACGAAACTGATCGATCTGAACAGCAAGCGAAAAGAAAGTCGAATTGAAAGTGGCTCCGGACGATGCAAAATTCACGCCATGCTTAAAATTAGACCCCACCGATCTGAGATACGGATCCACCAATCCATACCCCAAACCCTGAGCTGCACAATTTCAACGATTATTTAACAGAAGATTTAGAACTACGAATTCCGTAATGAAAAAACGTAATATCAGAGGAAATTTTTAAAAAAATTGATCAAACTTGATTACAGGGGAAATAATGTCAAGGAACTGCAGAAAAAGAAGAAATACGAAGAATTTCACTGGAATTTCTTTTTTTAATTGATCAAAGTTGATCACAAAGGAAAATAATAGCGAAGGAACTGCAGGAAAAAGAAATACAAAGGAATTCATCTAAAATCAGAGGAAACTTTTTATTTTTTAAATGATCAAAGTTGATTATAAAGAAAACAATGGCAAGATTATAAGAAAAATAATGGCAAGGAACTGTAGAAAAAGAAGAAATAAGATGAAATTCACAGATTTTTTAATAAAAGAGCTCCCATATATAGAGAGAGAGAGAGGAGAGCTTATGGAAAAAAGGGGAAATGTAAAACTAACTTTGAGTGATTCAATAACAGTATCCTATTTGACTTTAGAATTTTGTTTTTCTTAAATGTTACAATTTTACAAATTACATATAATGTCATAAGCAAACTACATAACGCATAGTTCTGAGAACACAGAAAAATAGACTATTTCTAGAGGCATGTCTTCATCATCAGTATCCTTCACCATAAATTCCTCATATTTCAACGATTATTTAGCAGAAGATTTAGAACTACGAATTCCGTAATGAAAAAACGTAAAATCGGAGGAAATTTGTTAAAACTTGATCAACCTTGATTACAGGGGAAATAATGTCAAGGCTGCGCAGAAAAAGAAGAAATAAGAAGAATTTCACTGGAACTTCTTTTTTTAATTGATCAAAGTTGATCACAAAGGAAAATAATAGCAAAGGAACTGCAGAAAAAAGAAATGCAAAGGAATTCATCTAAAATCAAATAATGGAAAATAATAGTTGATTACGAAGAAGATAAAAGCAAAACAATATCAAGATGCAGAAAAAGAAATAAAATAAGAGAACCAGAAGAAATCCTTAAAAATTAGGAAATTAAATAAGGGAAGGAGATTCTTACAAATGAGGACATAAAATAAGAGTTCTTACAAATAAAGAAATAAAATAAGAGAATCAGATGAAATTCTTACAAATGAAAAAATAAAATAAGAGAATCAGAGAAAATTCTTACAAATGAAGTCGATTGAAAGGCGGCCGTTGCTGTAGCGAGCTGCCGGACGGCCGAAATAATGGAGGCCGTAAGGAGGGAACTCCGAGGCTTCCCGCCCTGGCCTGGCCGCCTGATTTTCCCCCACATCCAACATGGACGCTCCGAAGACGAACAATGGAGGTCTGCATTCCCCTGCCTCCCCTGAATTTACCAGAAAAATCGTCGCCACTACAAGAAGAAGAAGCTGTTTCTCGCCCTTCTCCTTCCAGTACGCCATTTTCCACAGGAGTCAACTGGAATTAGTTTTTCTGGCTCTGAGGGTTTGAACTTTGGTGAAGAAAAAAAGGGGGAAGTAGCGAATCCTTAAGTCATTTTTCTGCTGCGACTTTTGTTTGTAATTTTCGATTCGTACACCTTGCATAGTGATACTTTTGTTGGGGTTGGTACGTACTATATGCATTTGTCAAAGTATCTGTTATGGATGATGTATGTGAGGTCATAATTGTGGCTGTTGGTCAATTAGATGGAAAAAATTTTACACAATGGAATCCAGAAACTGCAATAAAATAAGTTGTCTATGTATTCATTATCTTTATTAAATTATTATGTACGTTGATTCGGTTTTATATATTTATTATTTTTTGGTTAATTAGGTAGATAAACATAATATTCATGTATTTGTTATTATTTATGTATGATATTTTTAAGTTGTTAAGTTTTTATACTAGTAATTGTACTTTGGTGTGCAATAGGTACATTGTAGAAATGTTGCAGGGGTAGCGGGCAAACTTTTTGGACATGTGTGAATTAGACATTAAAGAAGTGTAAAGAATTGTAGTCAAGAGGTCTAATATGTGTGAAATGAATGCAAAATGATCTAAGACATGTTAACCCTTTTCAATGTTAGATAAAAGTAGATATTGTGAGAAATAAAATAGTTTACAAAGTAGAGACCAATTTTGTATCTCCACTATTAAAAAATTGACATGGAAATTTATGATCAATGTCCAATAGATCAGTAGACTAGAGGCAACTATGTAGAGAGAAACACTTTGAAACACTGCATACAATGGGACAAGATATGAGGAAGAAAAGTATTTGTTAGTACTAAAAAATATGTTGGTGGCAAGTTGTAAAAGACATTTAATCTTAAAGGAACTACATGAAGAGAGTAAAAGTTAATTAAATATATGTATTATTTTCAACAACTTGAAATTTGTATCTTTCAAGTGAGAATGGAACTTAGGTCAAATTAAATTAGGGAACAAACTTGGAGTGCCTGTGACGCAGGACAAATAAGGAGGATCCAATTAAGGACAGTCCAAACAAGCAGTCAAACACCACAATACGGAATAACACAACAAGACAATGTTTTCAACTGAATTTTTATTAACATTCTCGGTTGTAAGGCCTTTCAGGTTAGGGCCAAATACAATCAAAAGTATTTATGCAAACTCTCTAGCTAGTTCAACTCTGAAACAAATCAGCAACTAATGGAAACACTAAGGTAGATCTAAACTTGAGCTCGCAAGCCTTCAAGAAATCTCCTTGTCTCCAAGCATGCAAACCACTAGCTCTGCTATTGCAAACTATTAGATAACAATCTGATCTTCAAGAAGTCGCAGGATCCATATCTAACCACTAACTTACTGACTTTTACTACCTCAAATCTACTCCAATCTGCCCTTAAACAACTACCCAAACACTCCTTAAATACTAATCTTCAGCCACAAGTCGGCTGGAAGAAACAATTAACTCCTAAGCCAAGTTGGCTCTTATTATAAACTAATATTAAATGCAACAATAGTCGGCTCATAAATAGCCAAGTACAAATATTTAATTCTCCATGTCGGCCTCTAGATCTACATAGGAGAATACAACAAAAGCTACCAACAATAAATGCACCAAGTTGGCCAACCAAATTTCCAAAAACTCCAGTTGGTAAACCAGAACTACCGAGCACCAGAGAAACAACTGAGCACTAGTGAAACAACCGACCATGCCAAGCAACATAGGCATCACTAAGCAAGCACATCGACCGAGCACCATAGACACCACCGAGTACAAGTTCCACCGAGCACAAGAGGTTTCACTGAGTTCCTTCAGCGACCGAGCTTCCTTCAATAACCGAGACCATCGGTTAAAGCTGCAACCTAGTAACACAAAACCAAAACAACACACCACCATGCAAATTCACTGAGTACCCTAGAATGCCCCTACATTAGACACCCCAGGTTCGAAAAGATGTTCTCATAAGCTGGAAGAACATCTTCTGGGATTCAGCACATAAACCCTGAACTAGTTCTTCACATACAAGTCCTCCAACTTTTCACCTTGCATACTCTTCCACTTCAGTTTCCTTTGTCTTTTCAAGTCTTTCCTAGATAACACACAGGCTTGTTCTCCATACATATCATCATTCCTCTCAGGATTCGACAACTCAACTCGGTTACCAATACTCAGACTTCACCTACTAAGTGTTGTATCCAGCAAAGGCATCAGGGAAAGCTTCATGTCATTCTTTTCAACAGTAAACACATTCTTGACATAATCATACATAGCTCTGCAATCATATTGCCAAGGTCTACCGAGAAATATATGACAACTATTCATCTCCACAATATCACACAATACTAGTATATACACCTAAAAATGGTCATCTAGACTATTGGCCCCTTTTGCTAAATCATCAATTGTTTATTCTTGATCAAATCCTGGTTCCATCATTTATTCAATTATTTTCTATGGGCTAACCATTTTATCCTAAGTCTTTATTTAATTAAAAAAAGTTTCCTCCTTTTTTAATTAAATAAAAAGCCCCCCACTTTTCCTCTTATCCTAAGTTGCACAAATAAAGCATTATTCCTATTTTATAAAAAGGGAAAAAGCACTTTTTGTCTCATATGGACACAAAAGTCAACTCTTATTTTCTCATTGGAGGATACTTGTGCGCATGGATTGCTCCTCTTTGATGCTCCACCGTTAATTAAATCTTTTGCCTCTTAATCTCCATGGTCCATTCTTTCTCATTTCTTATAAAAGGAGAGCTCTCTTCTTCATTCTAAATCCCCAACTTTTTATGCTAATGTTATGCTACAGGTTTTCTAGGTCACTTTGGAGCTTTTTGAAGATTTGGAGCATTCTTGGCTTTTGCATCTACATGTTATCATAGTTTCATTTCTTGCATTATCATGAAATTCATAGCTTCATACTTAGCTTAGTCTTCTTAATGCTTTAGATTACTTCATCTAGCTTAATTAGGAGGCTTTGTAATACTTGTTCTTTCATTTCCATAGTTTAGCTTGCATATTCATCTTAATCTAGCTTGCATTGCATTTCATTTGATTCTTGAGGATATTGGCATTCTTGCCCTTGTCTTCATTTGAATCTCCCATTGCATGGTTTACTAGCAAGGTTATTGGCTTAATAGCTCTAGCTGAGAGCATTCTTAAACACCCTTGCACTCCATGCCTAGGGAGCTATGGATTGATTTTTGAGACCTCATTCTTAAGTGTTCTTGATTGTAATGATTCATAGAAGTGCACTATTTAGAGTATACAACTAGATCCTTATACTGGCCAATCTGAAAATCAACAAAGCACTGCTCCCTCACTTCTAGAGCATGAACATTTTATAACCAACCAATCCTATAAGGATGAGGATGTTTCATTCTCTTCAAACCAAGTTTTTGAACCATGTCCTCAGCAACAAGGTTATCATTACTACCACTATCAACAATTACATCACAAAGTTTACCTCTAGACTTGCACCAAGTTCTGAACAAATTACTCCTTTGACAAGGTTCCTCCTTTTCACCAAGCAATATTCTCCGAACCAACAAGTTCTCAGATTCAAGTTCATTCTGAATGTTCTCATTTACGACAACAGTCCGTCGGTCACCAAACTTCTTATATGTACATTCAAAAGAATAGTGCCCTTCTTCACCACAATTATAACAATTACCCTTAAAGATAACTTTACCTGTCTTCTTTTTCAATTCCACAGGTTTCGGTTCATCTTCAACAGTCGGTTTATCCTTCACCGAGAGATCAATCTTTTCCTCCCCTCAGGGATTACTATGTTGTCTCCTTTTCAACTTATCTTCTGCCTTCAGAGCATACTAATTAGCATCTTCAACAGAGAAAATCTTCAACATACCAAGCTCATCCTGAATATTAAGTCTCAAACCATTCACATACCGAGCTACTTTTTGTTTACCAAGTTCTCTGTGTCCAGACCGAATAGTCAACTTATAGAACTCCTTGATATAGTCCTCCATAGTCAAATCTTTTTGCTTCAAATTCTGCAACTTCTTAAACAAGTCAAGCTCATATTCGGTAGGTATGAACTTAGCTTTCAATTTAGTCACCATCAACCTCCACCGATTGATCTTCATTTCACCTTCATTTTATCTATCTCTTTATAATTCCTTCCACCAAAGAGTAGCATGTCCTTTCAACTTAGTCTGTGCTAATCTTACTCGAAGAGGATCTTCAATTTCTTCTAGCTCAAAAAAGTCTTCTAATTCACCATTCCAATCAATCAATTCCTCGAGTCTCAAGTACCAGAGAAAGTAGAAACTTCCATTCAGTAACTAGTACTTAACCGAGCTCTAGATCTATGTAACCAACTAGTTCTGTCTTCATCAGATATATCTCTCCGGTCATCTCCACTAGATTCAGTAGCTTCAAAGTCTTCAACAACTTCCTCATAACCATCATCAGTACCAAAATTCCTTGGCATACCAGCAATAGCTCTCATGACCTCAGTGATCATGTCATTCTTCATCAATTCCATCTCAGATCTAAAATCAACTTTAACTTTCTCTATAATCTTCGATTGCACAGCATCACAGAGATCAACAATTGCTCTAGGGTCTAATCTTCTCAAAGGCATCCTTCAAGATTTTTGAAAACCCAAAGCAATAAGTCACCAACCAAGGTCCTGGTCCAAACAGCCTCAACCGGAGATCAGTTTACACACTCAAGATCTTCAAGCTCTGATACCACCTGACCCATGACAAGTAAGGAGGATCCAATTAAGGACATTCCAAACAAGCAATCAAACACCACAATGCGAAATAACACAAGATAATATTTTCAACTGAATTTTCATTAACATGCCCGACTGTAAGGCCTTCCGAGTTAGGGCCAAATATAATCAAAAGTATTTTTTTAAACTCTCTAGCTAGTCCAGCTCTGAAACAAATCAGCAATTGATGGAAACACTAAGGCGGATCTAAACTTGAGCTCGCAAGCCTCCAAGAAATCTCCTTGTCTCCAAGCATGCAAACCACTAGCTCTACTATTGCAAACTATCAAATAACAATCTGATCTTCAAGATCTCGTAGGATCCAGATCTAATCACTAACTTACTAACTTTGATTGCCTCAAATCTACTCCAATCTACCCTTAAACAACTACCCAAACACTCCTTAAATACTAATCTTCAGCCACAAGTCGACTGGAAGAAACAATTAACTCCTAAGCCAAGTCAGCTCTTATTGCAAACAAATATTAAATGCAACAACAGTCGGCTCATAAATAGCCTTATAAACATTTAACTCTCTATGTCAGCCTCTAGATCTACATAGGAGAATATAACAAAAGCTACCAACAATAAATGCACCAAGTCGGCCAACCAAATCTCCAAGAACTCCAGTCAGTAAACTAGAACTACCGAGCACCAGAGAAACAATCGAGCACCAGTGAAACAACCGACCATGCCAAGCAACACCGAGAAACACAGGCATCACCAAGAAAGCACATTGACCAAGCACAATAGACATCATCGAGTACAAGTTCCACTGAGCACAAGAGGTTTCATCGAGTTCCTTCAATGACTGAGCTTTCTTCAATAATTGAGACCATCAGTTAAAGTTGTAACCGAGTAACACATAACCAAAACAACACACCACCATGCAGATTCACTGAGTACCCTAGAATGCCCCTGCATTAGCTTGCAACTAATTTGTATTGGTTGAAGGATTTATTATCTGATAATGTTGGCAAACATGCATCCTCTTCTTTTCAGTGAGCAACATATGGTCTTTGATGCATGTGTGCATATCTTTCAAATGTGAAGGCAGGGTGTATGCAAAGGTTTGCATGTTCATAAACTCTTAAAATAGTTGTGAATGTTAAGCCTTAGCAGTCAATGTTGTCAATGTTAGTTGTTGCTCTTTGAAGTGTAAGTCATTGTGATTTGTGTATTGTCAAGGCCCAAGTCATTTTTTGTAGAATTTGATGGTGGATACCACGACTCATTGGGGTTACAAGAATATTTGTTGGGTTGTTGTGGTCTCATGCTAGCCCTATGTAGTATACATTGAACAACAATAGATAAGGGAAGTTGAGTTGGCTTTTTGTCATCATTGTATATAATTACTTTGACCTATCCAACTACATGATTCACAAGTCTAGTTTTGGTTTGCTGATGACAGGGTCATTAATAGATTTAGAGGAGGTTAATCATTTATCTACATATACATCTTTGCTGGCTCAGTTTTTCTACGAATCTGCCACATGGCTAGGATTGAAGCTAATAACCAGATCAAAGATGATAAGTTGAGCTTAGTGCCCTCGTCCAATTCCATATATTTTTTTCTTGTTAGTTCTACTTGCATTATGTGATGGACATATCACTAGATGGTTCAACTATTTTGATGTTGCAGTTCCAATGCTTAAGAATATTGTTCCCAAAGGATCAAGATTTGAATGTCTTGCAATCTCATTGGCTTTGTTGAGATAAGTTAGGAATAAAATTTGTGTTTGGATATGATTTTGGCAAATGATTTGAAGCTTTTTTGCATCCCTTAAATTATAAAAGAGATTATAGGATCATTTGTAAAGCACTTCCAAAAATTGTATTCAAAGGGAGTATAATAGAAATAGTGTTGAGTCTTAGGGTTTTATAGATTAGTGTGATGAGATGCATTAGATGATATGATATAATGGATACAAAGTTTCACAGATCTATATTATTAGTATTGTTCTCTTTTCTATATATAGAAACTTTCATATGAACAAAATATAAATAATGTTTCTAGTTCATATTTATGTCATCTAGATATGTGTTTATCATCTCTACGCTTTCTTTCAAAGAAGGAATTAAATATTATTGAAATGATGAATGTGAAATATGGATATATGGTGTAAATATGATGATAATCTAAGTTGTGTGGCTTTATACATACACTAGGCATTATTAGTAATTTTAATCATGTGTTGTTGTGAGAGATTGATCATAAAATCAAATGTGTCTCATAGTCTCTAACATTTTTGCCCTATAGGTTAAGCATTGGTCTAGATCTTGTTAGAATAATGTTTGGAAAGAATAATAGTCTTAAATTTGAAATCATTTTAAATTTTGTTCTTAGTATTGTGGCAAATCATTTCCTTTCTCAAAAAAAGTCGGAAGCTATTGTGAGATTGTGAGTCAATATGGTGTTATTGACTCTCACTACATTGATATGAAGATCATCTATTTTCATATGTATGCATCATGTTTTCTATTTAAAGGCTTATTAAATGTGTAGATTTACATCGTATGAATACTCTCTTGAGTCTAGTGGATCTCGAAGTGAAAAAGGTATTTATGCCTTGTTGAGTTGCATTTTCTTGTCTTCAATCTATGGATAGTGTTGAATATGAGGTATAGGTTTTAATCCCATGATCTAAGTCTTATTTTTTCTCTTATGATTGAAGGTAGAAAGAAATAGCTAACATATTGTTAATATGACTTAGAACAACAGAGGTGGGGTGAATCAGTTGTTCTCAGGTCTAGATGTATAAAATAAACTTTCAAACTCTTCAACAAATCAGATCTAACAACCAACAGCTACTTGGTCATTACTGAATACATGACAAAAACATATAACAATGCAGTCCACTATCCAATAGTATTTAACTTGCAAAACAAAGAAATGTTCAAACCAAAACATTCACACAGGCATTAACACGAGGATTTATAGTGGAAACCCAATTAGGGAAAAACCACTTTGTAACATGTTACTGATATTTTCACTCTTCTGAGTGAGCTCAGTGAAAATTCAACCTTGTTAAAGGTTACAAACACACTGTCAGGTGTGACTCGGTTAAAGGATTTCAACCACTCTGTTAAAAGTGTGCCTTGTTATAGGACTTACATACATTCCATTAGAATGAAACCTTGTTCAAAGGATTTATACATATGACTGTTAGGTCAACCTTGATTAAAGGATTTCAAACTGATACAATGGTTAGAAAGTAACATCAATGTTTGATCTGAAAACATACAACTCACTTTGCAAATATCATATCCAATTCCGTACACATATGTTGGCTTATTGACTATGATCCATTTCCATCTCCATCACTGATTTGCTCGAAAATCCCTTCAAGCAATCACAACTCCTTCTCCTTCAGCCTTTTCTGCTTATACAGTCAATAACAACAACTCCAGCATCCTCTCTATTCAACCTCACACTTAGGTTTTGTTAATACCTCTTCATTTAGGTCGATCCAAATTTTGCCACTTAATCTCCTCCATAGATCTTAGGGTTAGGTTAGATTCATTGAATCCTTCCAACTTTATGTTCTTCATCCATCCTTCTAGAAACATCTCAAATCTCTTTATGGAATCACAATAAAATGGTTTACAGTGCATTAAATGCTTCCATACAATCAATAAATAAAGTCAACATGTTTTACATAATCCAAGAATTCAACTATGTCGGCTAGGAATCTGAATTCTTCCTCAAATGTAAATTACTAGATTTCTTCACTTTTTCTCAGTTAATCCTACTTGGTTAGTCTTCCTTCTTACTTAGATAAGCAATACATTATCTTATCATTGTGCCACATAATCAAGTACTCATTGAAGTATCAAGATAACTCAACCTTTCCTTAGGTTCTATTGTTATCAACCTTGCCCTAATCCTTCTTAACAATCAAATAGATATAGTACTTTCTTAGATAGCAACAGTCTTACCAGTTAAGGTTTGACATCAATGAAAATACAACAATTGCTTCAATTGCAGTTTCTAACAATCTCCCTCTTTAGATATGAATAACACATGAATTACCAACCAATCCAAAACTTATATGTTCATCAGAAATATTTATAATATCCTTAGCTTCATTCTGATTCATAATCAATTAGCCTTGCTTACATGACCATCCACACAGTAACATCCACTTGATCTCTACTTGTTCCTTTCCTCTGAATTTCTCCCTCTTACTTGATCTTCCATGAAATCTCACCATGTGTTTGTTAGGAATGAATGCTAAATGTTTGGTAGTCATTCTATAGCAGTTGTTGTTGCATTCATGACTATGATTGTCATTGATGTCAACACAGTAATTTACCGAAGACTTGCAAAGAAGCAGACAAATTTTGGATTAGCGCACCTGGGTTATTGCAGTTGGAGCTATGCGATGTTGAGGATATACTCATTGATATGTTATATGTCTGAATAGTTGTAATTTGGAATCACCACTATTCATGTATGTGTGTGGGGAAAATGTAAGATTCACTCCTAAATCCAAATTCCCAAAAGAGAGATCCAATTTGATCAACCAAGAGGTTAATACACAATCGAATCAATATATGAAGAATATGAAAGAAAGAATAAATCCTATACTTCTCTATAGTTGGATTAAGCTTGAAATCTGAAATAACTGAAGTGCAAATACTAACCTTGAATTAGGGCATATCTGGAAAATGCTGAATTCTGGCTTCTGTATGAACTTTCTGAAGATTCCATCACCTATTTTAGACTGGAAATGCTGAGGCGGAAAAAACCCAGAAATCTTTTCTCCAAATTCACACAGGTCGACTTTGACCTTTTAAAGGTCAAAGACCACATTATTTATTTGAAGTCTGATTCTGATTATGTTCGTAGATCTTGAAAGATTTCTGAAAAGGGTATCCGAATTCGCTCTCAGATCTAAGATTCCACACTTGTACCTACAAGAAAAATGGTTTTGTTGTTTGTTTGGGGGGTTTGCCTTGGTCAAACCCCGGTTTGGAATCAACCTTAATATTGAAATTGAAATAGGAGAATGCTAGCAAGTAGTAGAAATGAATCTAACAATGAAGCTATGCAATTCAATAGATATGCTAATCTATTTAGAATGTAATCAAATATATTGATATGAAAGCTTGAACATAACATTATCAAACCTCCATGATTGTATGCTTGAAATCCACCTTGAGGAAACAATGATACGGATCTTGAAGATGAACAAAGGATCTTGAAGGAAGATCACACCACCATGGTGGCTAGATCTAGGGTTTGAATGATAGATCTTGAATGCTTGAGCCAAATCCCTTCAATAGCTTGAATTCTTAAATCCTTGATCTTCAATGGAGAACTTGGATGAAGAAGAAGACTTGAATACTTGAATGAATGCTTGCTTGACCACCTTGAGAACTTGAGAGCTTGATTGCTTGGATGAGATGTCAACTTGATATGAAAATGAGAGAGCAAGGCCTCCTTTTATAGTGAATTAGGTCACACTCCTCTAGATGGGCCACCTTGGAGAATTAAATCCCAATTAGGTCCTCACCTTTAGAAAATATACCTTGATTAAATATCATTAAAGGATTTACCGTTTCGGAGCCCGAAACAGTCAACCGGGAAGGGGGAAATAACTTTCCCGGAAGATAAATTACTGGCAAATGAAACCATGAAATCTTGGTAGGAAGAGGTCAAGGTTGAGGCCGACCCTAACCTGGTCAGGGTCAAGGTCGACTTTGACCTCAAACCCTAACTTTGCCAAATTCTACAATAGGAGTTTCAGGGGTGCCAGGAACTTAGAAATTGATGTCTGAACAGGACCCAATGTCAGGAATAGATAGAAAAGCCTCAGAATGATGTGATGAAGGACTAGGAGGTCTCATTTATGAACCCTACCTAGAAAATGGAGTCATGGAATGAGTAAAATCAGGAAATTCCTTAAGATGTTAACCCTAATTTCACCTAGAATGCAGAAATTGAGTGCGGAGAAGAAGTGGAAGACAAGGGAGAATGCAAAGATGCCAATCATGACCCTAAACCACTTACTCAGAGGGCTAAACACTCTTAAAATGGAAGTGCTTCCATTTTAAGATGATACAATTTCTATGGTTAAGAGTGCAGACAGTAATTCATTTATTCATGGAAGTTATGATCATTTTGGTGGAAGCAGTATTAAAGTAGTGTTCCTGAGTAGCGGTTTGTGGAAATCGGATGATATCTCCTAATCGAGATGGAATCTAGTTTTTCATATTTAAAGGGAAGTTGAAGACACATTCATAGTGATGTGGATGATAGCACAGACTTCAAGGTCACACGAGTGAAGATTTATTGTATTTGGAAGCCGATAGTTTTGTGTAATTTGGTGTAGCGTGTGGAAACTTTTATATTGTAATTGTATGCTGACTCATTTGTAATTATTTGAGTGTGGTATAAAGGAAGGAATGTATTTCCTTGTTGTAGTGTGTAGTTGTGATATGGTAGTAGCGGTTGTGTGTGATGTTGTATGCATGAAGTGAAGAAAAGAGCTAAGTATGAAAGCGAATTTGTGAAGGAAGACATGCGAGGTACAAAGATCTGAAATTGAGATCTGATGTAACAGTAAGTGTGGTTTGGCATAGTTAGAGAAAAGGTAACATATTATTATGTTGAGTAATGCAAAGATTATTTGGACAATGTGTTTAGTGATCTTACCCTGAAGCTGTTTGGGTAGTGGGTCCTTTTGTCTTCCATAACTCTTAACAAGGTTAGAATCTTTTAACAGGGATTCAAAATATCCTAGCAAGGATTCATATGTACTAAATGTATTTCATAAGACTCCTAACGGAGTCCATCCCTTCACAAGGAATATTCATATTAGTCCACCTTTTGTGGGCATCATTCCCACCAGGGTTTACTCTTTGATCAAGAGGTTCCCTAGTCAACATATCTTGTGTCATTGTGTTATTGTATGAATATCTTTCTATGGTTGGTAATTATAATGCTTATATGGTTTAATGTTGTTGAAGATGATAAAAGTTATAATTATCTGATAATTGATTCACCCTCCCCCCCCCATCTTAGTTATCTTGGTGGACTTTACTTTCTAACAATTAGTATCAGAGTAGCAGGTCCTTGAAAAAAAAGTTTAACAGCTTAAGGAGATCCATGGTGAATTTTAAGAAAGAAAGCCCTAAGTTTAATGGAGTAAATTTTGACAGCTGGAAAGAAAAGATGAAGACACACCTACTATGTTTAGGACCAGGTTATTGGTTGATTACAAAGAATGATAAGACTATCATTGAAGAGGACAATCTTGAAACATGTACTATGGATGAGAGAGATCTATTCATGTGTAACATACTTGCAAGAGAAGCACTTTTGACAACATTTCCGGAGAATAAGTACAGTCAAGTAAAATATTTGAAAAAATCTCATGAAATTTAGAATGCTTTACACTCTACTTTTGAAGGTGATGAACATGCAAAAAGAGTTAGATTACATAATTGGATATGTGCATTTGAAGATATAAGAATGTTGGAAGATGAATCTATTAGAAGTTATATTGGTAGAATGTCAGAAATTATTACAGGTATAAAATCTTGTGGAGGAACAAAGACAAAAAATGAAGTGATATGGAAAATTTTGAGGACATTGACTCCTGTATGTAAGCAGACAACATAGATGATTGAACAAGTCATACCTTGTACAACAAACTTTACAAGAGAGACTCTTCTTGGAAGATTGGAAGTAGCAGAAATGAACCTGAGATTATCAGGAGACTTACCTAGAATGGAGACAACATTCAGTGCTCTTAGTGTTCGCCCTACTTTGTCAAGATGCATCAGTGTGAGCAGAGATTATGCTTGTAGCAACAGATCTAGAAATGAAGAAGACAAGAATATTGAAGAAGGTATTGCCTTGCCTGTGAAAAGAGAACCAAACAGTAAGAAAATATTTAAATGTTGGACTTGTCAAGAATATGGTCATTTTGCATCTAAATGCCCTAAGAGAGTTAAAAAGTACAGAAACAATTTCAAACCTAGACGGCCTAAGGAATGTTATTATGCTAATGATGAATATCTTGAAGCTAGTATAGAAAGAACTTTAAGTGAAAGTGATACTGAGCATAATGATGACATAGGATTTGTAGCAATTAAAGAAGAGAATACTGAAACTGATGTTAAGGAAGAAAAAGCCTTAGTTTCTCAAGTTGAAAAGAAAGTTGATTGGATTATAGATAGTGGTTGTTCACATTATATGACTGGTGACATGAAAAAGTTCATAAAGTTTAATGAATACGATGGAGGAGTTGTTAGAGTTGGAAATAATGCACCTTGTTTGATTAAAGGTATAGGATCTATTACTCTTGATGGAAAGACTAATACTGATGAAGTTTATTTTGTGGATGGATTGAAACATAATCTTTTGAGTGTTGGACAGTTAGTTGATAAGGGATATCAAGTTTGGTTTACTGAGAAAACTTGTGTGATAAAGGATAAAGATGGAAATCTGATTGGAATTGGATCTAGAACCAAAGGTAATGTATTTCAGTTGAATCCTACTGAGATGACATGTTTGATTGCTAAGATTGATGACAGTTGGTTATGGCATAGAATTTTTTGTCATATAAACTTTGATAACATTGTAAAAGTAAGTACTACACTTGCAGTAAGAGATTTGCCTAAAATTATGAAGCCTACTAACATGATTTGCAAAGAATGTGTAATGGCTAAATAGAAGAGAAGTTCTTTTCCTAGCAAGAAGTTTACATCTATAGAGAAGCTAGAGATTGTTCATACATATTTGAGTTGTCCTACTAGGACTCGAGGATTCTATGGAGAAAGGTATTTTATGATTCTTGTTGATGATTTTACAAGAATGATGTGGATTGCATTTCTTAAAGAAAAATCTGAAGCATTTAATAAGTTTAGGATTGTTAAGAATAAAGTTGAGAATGAATCTAGAATGAAGATTAAATGTTTGAGATCTGATAGAGGTGGAGAATTTACTTCTAGAGAGTTTAACACCTTTTGTGAAGAAAATGGCATTAAGAGACAGTATTTAGCCCCTAGAACACCCGAACAAAATGGCATTGCAGAAAGAAGGAACAGATCAGTGATTGAAGCAGCAAGAGCTATGTTGTTTGAAAATGATTTGGTGAAGATATTCTGGAGAGAAGTAGTGAACACAGTAGTGTATATAATGAATAGAGTACAAATCAAAGCAGACACAGACAAGACACCTTATGAATTATGGTTTGGACATGCACCCTCAATTAAGTATTTTAGAATTTTTGGAAGCAAATGTTATATAAAGAGAGATGATGATATCGGAAAGTTTGATCCTAGAAGTGATGAAGGTATATTTCTTGGATATTCTTTGAAAAGCAAAGCATATAGATGTTTTAATAAAAGAACTAATACTATTGTTGGAAGCGCAAATGTTAAAGTTGATGAAAAATTCAAAATTCAGGAAAGAATGCTTGACTATGAATTAGATGAAGAAGCTCATCCTAAACCTAACACTAGATCTACTGAATTATTTTATGAAACCGATAGTGATTTGTTGAATGAAAGCCACAGTGAAGTCATTGAAGAACCTACATCTAAAGAGAGAGATCTGAGACAGTGACACCTAGCAAGAGTTTGTTAAGAAATCATCCTATTGGACAAATTATTGGGAGCATCAAAAGAGGATTTCTAACTCAAAATAAGGCACAAGAACAGTTATGTTTGATTTATCAAATTGAACGTAAGACTATTAATGAAGCTTGTGAAGATGAAAGTTGGACTAATGCTATGAAAGAAGAACTAGATCAGATTGAAAAGAAAAAGAAATGGGTATTGGTCCCTAGACATAAAGACAAGAATGTTATTGGTACTAAATGGGTATTTAGAAACAAGATGAATGAACAAGGAGAAATAGTAAGAAACAAAGAAAGATTGGTATGTAAGGGTTACTCACAACAAGAAGGAATTGACTATGAAGAAACCTTTGCACCTATTGTAAGAATTGAAGCAGTAAGAATGTTTTTGGCATATGCAGCTTACAAGAAATTCAAAGTATATCAGATGGATGTGAAGTCAGCATTTTTGAATGGAGAATTGGAAGAAGAAGTCTACATTGAGAAGCCTAAAGGTTTTCCTTTAACTCAAGAAGGAGACATGGTATGTAAACTGAAGAAAGCTTTATATGGACTTAAACAAGCACCTAGAACTTGGTATGCAAGACTGGATAAGTATTTGTTAAAATTAGAATTTACAAAAGGAACAGCTAATAGCGATCTATACACAAAAGAAATAGAAAATGGTTTGTTAGTTATAGTTATCTTTGTTGATGACATTATCATTGGAGGAGAAGATGAAGCTAGTGAAAAATTTGCAGATGAAATGAAGACTGAATTTGAAATGAGTATGATTGGTGAGATGAAATACTTTTTGGGATTACAGATAACACAAAACAATGATGGTATCTTTGTAAGTCAGACAAAGTACTTGAATGACTTGGTGAAAAGATTTGGAATGGAGAATTGTAAACTAGTTGGAACACCCATGGTGACTGGACATAAGTTATCTAGCACAGATGAGACTCCTGCAGTAGAACAAAAGAAATACAGATCTATGATTGGAGGATTGCAATATTTGACTCATACAAGACCTGATATAGCACATTCATTTGGAATTGTAGCAAGATTTCAAGCTGGCCCTAGAGAATCACATTATGCAGTAATAAAAAGGATACTAAGATATCTAAGAGGTACAATGGACTATGGACTATGGTATGAAAAACCTGATGATTTTACCCTATGTGCATATATAGATGTTGATTGGGGAGGTAGTGTTGATGATAAGAAAAACACCAGTGGTGGAGCATTTTTCCTCGGAGGAAGATTAGTTTCTTGGCTAAGCAAGAAGTAGAATTGTATCTCACAAAGCACATCAGAAGCAAGATATGTAGCAGCAACAAACAATTATAACCAGATAATTTGGATGAAGCAAATGCTGAAGGATATTGGAATAAAATTTGTTGAGCATGTTGTCATACATTGTGACAACACCAGCATAGTTAGTATGTCTAAGAATCCTATATTACATTCTAAGACAAAGCATATAGAGATTAAGTATCATGTTGTAAGAGAGAAAGTTGTTGAAAAAGAAGTCAGACTTGAGTACATAAGTACAAAGGAGCAGATAGTAGATATATTCACAAAGCCTTTGCCTAAGGATACATTTGAGTATCTAAGAGGTATGCTTGGGGTTATGCCCCAACCTACTTTTGAAAAGTGATGTAGTTGGTTGCATCTGTCCAGTGGTATATGAGCCTTATCTTTCTTCTGGATTGGATGTTGGTACTTCCTCTATGGGGGAGTATGTGTATCTAAGCTAAGTCATGAGGACTCTAGTAAATGTATTTTCTGAAAAGTGTCTTTTGACATTGAGTTGTTGTTGACATAGTGATAAAATTTATGTCATTGATGTCAATGGGGGAGAAGTATACATGAAAAACACTCTGAAACATCTGTTGGAGATAACTTAATAGGATAACGAAGAAAGATTTGATTGATGAAGAGGATTTGAAGAAGTAGTGTTGCAGTATTGGATTTTTGGAACATTTCAATGTTTTTCATCTATGTTGCCATCAATGCCAATGGGGGAGATTGTTAGGAATGAATGCTAAATGTTTGGAAGTCATTTTGTAGTAGTTTTTGTTGCATTCATGACTATGATTGTCATTGATGTCAACATAGTAATTTACCGAAGACTTGCAGAGAAGCAAACAAAGTTTGGATTAGCGCATGTGGGTTATTGCAGTTGGAGCTATGTAATGTTGAGGATATACTCTTTGATATGCTATATGTCTATGTTTAAGAGTGTAGATAGTAATTCATTTATTCATGGAAGTTATGATCATTTTGGTGGAAGCAGTATTCAGGTAGTGTTCCTGAGTAGCGGTTTGTGGAAATCGGATGATATCTCCTAATCGGGATGGAATCTGGTTTTGCACAGTTAAAGGGAATTTGAAGACATTCATAGTGACATGGATGACAATGCAGACTTCGAGGTCACATGAGTGAAGATTTATTGTATTTCAAAGCTGACAGTTTTGTGTAATTTTGGTGTAGCATGTGGAAACTTTTATATTGTAATTGTATGCCAACTCATTTGTAATTATTTGAGTGTGGTATAAAGGAAGGAATGTATTTCCTTTTTTTAGTGTGTATTTGTGATATGGTATTAGTGGTTGTGTGTGATGTTGTATACATGAAGTGAAGGAAAGAGCTAAGTATGAAAGTGAATTTGTGAAAGAAGACATGCGAGGTACATAGATCTAATGTAACAGTGAGTGTGGTTTGGCACAGTCAAATAAGAGGTAACATATTATTCTATTGAGTAATGCAAAGATTATTTGGATAGTGTGTTCAATGATCTTACCCTGAAGTTGTTTGGGCAGTGGGTCCTTCTGTCTTCCATAACTCTTAACAGGGTTAGAATCTTTTAACAGGGATTCAAAATCTCCTAACATGGATTCATATGTACTGAATGTATTTCATAAGACTCCTAATAGATTCCATCCTTTCACAAGGAATATTCATATTAGTTCATCTTTTATAGGCATCATTCCCACCAGGGTTTACTCTTTGATCAAGAGGTTCCCTAGTCAACATATCTTGTGTCATTGTGTTATTATGTATGAATATCTTTCTATGGTTGGTAATTATATTGCTTATATGGTTTAATGTTGTTGAAGATGATAAAAGTTATAATTATCTGATAACTGATTCACCCCCCCCCTCTCTCAGTTATCTTGGTGGACTTTACTTTCTAACAACATTTTCATCTTATTCATCTCCCTCTTTGACAATAATGCCAAAGTAGCAACTAAAACATACATCCTTCAGCTTCAGATGTAGATGTCATCTGGTCAGCTCAGTAACAATATTTCTTTGCTTATGACTAATTATCAACTTTGCTTATGACTAATTATCAACTTTGCTGTACTTTTCACAACTCTTTGCTTATGACTAATTATCAACTTTGCTGTACTTTTCACAACTCTAGGTTGCTCCTAAAGTGTGACCTTTCTCTGCATCAATTTGTCAGATACTCTTTTGCAGCACATTTGATGCAGTGCTCCTAGCTTGACTAGGAAGCCTCAGTTAGGGGAAGAACCACTAATTGTCCTATTAGATATTCATGAGCTTCTTTAGGTAAAGCTTTAGTGAATATGTCTACTAGTTGTTCTTTTGCATTCACATATTCCATTCTGACCTCCTTATCCTATACCAATTCCCTCAAGTAATGATACTTGATGGCGATGTGTTTGGTCTTTATGTGCATCACTGGGTTCTTAGATATGTTGATAGCACTTGTGTTGTCATAGTAAATGACAACTGGTTCAGTGATCTCTTCTTTCATGCCTACCAACAATTGCTTTATCCATACCAAGTTTGAACAGTTTACTGCTACAACCACATACTCTGCTTCAGCTGTAGATTGGGAAATGCAATTGTGTTTCTTGCTTGTCCAGGAAACTAATCTCTGTCAAAAAAAGAAAGCTCCACCACTAGTACTCTTTCTCGTATCCACATTTCCTTCCCAATCAACATCAGTATACACTCTCAGTTTAAATCTTTCATGTTTCTTGTAGTACAATCCATAATCTATAGTCCCTTTCAAATATCTCATTATCCTTTTGACAACCATCATGTGAGTTTCCTTAGGATTGGCAGAGAATATTGCCACAATCCCAACTCCTAGAGCAATATATGGTTAGCTGTGAACAACATACTATATTTTTCCAATCATGGACCTATACAAAGTCTGGTTTACTTCAACAGCATCATCATTTTAGACAATTTTTGTCTAGTAGCCATGGGAGTACTTACTAGCCTTGAATCTTCCATACCAAAGGTTTTTAGTATCTCATGAACATATTTAGACTGGGTGATGAAAATACCTTTCTCCATCTAATATACTTGTAAACCAACAAAGAATTTGATCTCCCCAAACATACTCATTTCAAATTCAAATTGCATTTCATTTGAAAATTTCTTACACAGGGCATCTTGTCCACCAAATATAATATCATCTATTAAAATCTTAGCCAACAAGATTCCTTTACCTTCTTCATCTTTCATGTAAAGATTGCTGGTGTCATTTGTCCTTGAGAATCCAATCTATATCAGGTAGTTGTGCAGCCTCTCATACCATGCTCTCAGGGCTTGCTTTAATCCATACAGTGCCTTATTTAGTTTGCAAACCATGTGTCTCTTGTTTGGATCAACAAATCCTTTAGGCTTTTCAATGTACACTTCTTCTTCTAATATACCATTTAAAAATGCAGACTTGACATCCATTTGGTATACCTTGAAATCTTTGTAGGTAGCATATGCAAGTAGAGTTCTTACTCCTTCCAATCTTTCTACAGGGTAAAATGTCTCCCCATAATCTATTCCTTCTTCTTGTGTGTAGCCTTTGCATACCAGCCTTGCTTTGTTCCTTGTGATTTGTCCATATTCATTTAGCTTATTTCTGAACACCCATTCAGTTCCAATATTATTTTTGTTTTCTGATCTCGGCACCAAAGTCTAGGTATCATTCTTCTCTATTTGGTCTATCTCCTCATTCATGGCTAGGATCCAGTATTCACTTTCTAATGCCTCCCTTGTTGTCTTAGGCTTGAATTCACACAGTAAACATGTAGGGTGTCTTAACTTGCTTCTCGTCAGAACTCCAGTTTCTTTGTCTCCAATGATTTGTTCAGGCTTGTGATGTCTCCTTACATATTGTGCCAAAACAAGTCCTTCTCTCCTTTCTTCTTTCTCTTCAGATTGACTAACAAGATTGTCAGATTCAGCTTCTGAATGCTCAATGATCTCTTCTTGATACTCGGTAGCTTCCTCCTGTCACTCGACATTGTCTCCTTGATGCTTGACATTACTTACCCAAGACTCTGCATCAGGTGCAAGTTTTTCACTTGCCTCTCCTTCTGCTATATATAAAAAATATTTGTTATCTTCTGGTTCTCTTTTGCTTTCCTGTTTATTTTTCTCTGCATACTCATCAACTTTGACATTTACACTTTCCACAATTTTGTTAGTGTTAGAGTTCAAACACTTGTAAGCTTTTATTTTTGTGGAATAACCTAGGAACATGCCCTCATCACTTTTAGCATAAAATTTTCCATTCCTATTGTCTTTTAGTATATAACATTTTATCCCAAAAATTATAAAGTACTTTACATTAGGTGCATACCTGTGCCATAACTCATAAGGTGTAATATTTGTACCTTTTTTATCTGTACTCAGTTAAGGGTATAAACAGCTGTACTTATAGCTTCTCTCCAGTACTTTTGTGTAACATTCTTCTCGATCATCAATGTCCTTGCACAATCCATGATAGATATGTTCCTTCTCTCTTCTATACTGTTCTGTGGAGGTGTTCTAGGTGCCACATCTATCTCTTGATTCTTCTATCATTGCAAAATAGATTGAACTCATTGGATATGAATTCTCCACCTTAGTCAGATCTCATACACTTCAGGTTCCTACCTGTCTCCTTTTCAACCTTAGCCAAATACCACTTAAAATTTTGAAAAGCATCATATTTTTCTTTTAAGAACATTACAGTCATCATTCTGGTGTAATCATCAACAAACAAAATAAAATATCTAGCACCACAATAGCTTTGTACACCCATAGGTCCACAAAGGTCAGTATGAACCAAATCTAAAGCATTCTCAAAAGTAAAAGTCTTTCTCTTGAAACTAGACTTTGTCATCTTACCCAACTAACATTGTTTGCACATTACATTCTAAGGTTTCTTCAATCTCAGTAGTCCTCTCACTTTCTTCTTTTTACTGATTTCTACCAGATTATCAAAGTTAACATGACATAGCCACTTATGCCATAACCATATATCATCAAGTTGTGCAATCATACATGTCTCTTCAGATAGGTCTAGATAGAGCAAATTACCTCTTATCTATTCTCCACTTCCAATTAGTTCACCAGTGGCATCAAATATTTTAGCCTTCCTGTGATGAAATTCCACTCGGTAGCCAGTGCTATTAAGTTATGCAACACTTAGTAGATTATAATTAAGACCTTCAACCCAATAAGCATTTTCACAAGTGATCTTATCAATCAGCTTAATCAATCCTTTACCCCTAACAGGACATGGTGCATCATTACCAAATTTAACACTTCTACCTTTGTAATGATCTAAGGTATCAAACTTAATTTTGTCACCAGTCATGTGGTGTGAGAAACCACTATCAATAATTCACTTATCATTTTTGTTCACATAGGATACTAGTGAAGTTTTCTCATCCTCATCAAACTCATATTACATAGCAACATAGACTACTTAAATTTCAAAATCATCACTATTAGTGTTAGTTTCTAGTTCAACAATATAGCAGGATTTCTTACCTTTTCCTTTGTAGTCCTTGTACCTTCTGTAACCTCTGTCTTCTCTTTTGTCTTTATGCTTGTTATCTCTTTCCTCATCCTTGTCATCCATATTAGGACATCTTGCAGCTATATGACCAATTTTATTACATGAGAAACATATGATAGGGAGTTTACCTTTATACTTTCCTTTTCCCCTTTTTAATCTTCTGGCCATAAGAGCTTCAAGATCCTCTAGTTCTTCATTAGATGTGTCACTTTCACTTTCACTCTCACTGATGCATCTTTGATCATTTACTTCAAGTACCTTTAAACTTGTTCTTTGTAAGCACCAATAGCTCTGATACCCATTATTAATCTGATTTAGAACAATAGAGGGGGGGTGAATCAGTTGTTCTTAGGTCCAAATGTATAAAACAAACTTTCAAACTCTTCAACAAATCAGATCTAACAACCAACAACTACTCGATCATTACTGAATATATAACAAAAATATATAATAGTGCAGTCCACTATCCAATAGTATTTAACTTGAAAAACAAAGAAATGTTCAAACCAAAACATTCACACAAGCATTAACACCAGGATTTATAGTGGAAACCCAATTAGGGAAAAACCACTTTGTAACATGTTACTGATATTTTCACTCTTCTGAAGTGAGCTTTGTGAAAAGCCAACCCTGTCAAAGGTTACAAACACACTGTCAGGTGTGACCCGGTTAAAGGATTTCAACCACTCTGTTAAAAGTGCACCTTGTTATAGGACTTACATACATTTCATTAGAATGCAACCTTATTCAAAGGATTTATACATATGACTATTAGGTCAACCTTGATTAAAGGATTTCAAACTGATACAATGGTTAGAAAGTAACAGTAATGTTTGATCTGAAAACATACAACTCACTTTGCAAATATCAGATCCAATTCCGTACACATATGTTGGCTTACTAACTGTGATCCATTTCCATCTCCATCACTAATCTGCTTGGAAATCCCTTCAAGCAATCACAACTCCTTCTCCTTCAACCTTTTCTGCTTATACAATCAATAACAACAACTCCAGCATCCTCTCTATTCAACCTCACACTTAGGTTTCCTTAATACCTCTTCGTTTAGGTCAATCTAACTTTTGTTGCTCAATCTCCTCCGTAGATCTTAGGGTTAGGTTAGATTCATCAAATCCTTCCAACTTTATGTTCTTCATCCATCCTTCTAGAAACATCTCAAATCTCTTTATGGAATCACAATAAAATGGTTTACAGTGCATTAAATGCTTCCATACAATCAATAAATAAAGTCAACACGTTTTACATAATCCAAGAATTCAACTATGTCGGCTAGGAATCTGAATTCTTCCTCAAATTGACGCTCAGGCAATACTGTGTTCAACTCCTCGGTCTCCATTGGGTAGCCCGGTCACCACTAAAACTGTTTCCATGGCTAATACATATTGCATAGCTTCTTCATGCATTTTGGTTACAATGGTTTGAGGAATTTTTCCCTTATCATTCTAAAATTCAAATCCTTTAGTGTTTTAGTCAATGTTAACAAGGAGTTCAATGGAGGTGTTACTCTCTTGTTTTACTTGTTATGGAATTGGAAGCATAAACTAGATAATAAAATATTTCAACACAAATTAGTTTCAAATAAATGATAAGGAGAATAAAATAACACATAAGACCTTGACAAAACATCACACAACATTATTTACAACTCTCTCTCTCTCTCTCTCTCTCTCTCTCTCTCTCTCCCTCTCTCTCTCTCTCTCTCTCTCTCTCTCTCTCTCTCTCTCTCACATATGTTTGTTCCCCATCCCTCTTCCTTGCTTTATATATCCCTCTATGAGAAAATAAGTTATTTAAATATTTGAATATTTAGTGAGAAAATTATTTATTTTTACAATCACTTCAATAATAAAAATTATTTAATTAATTTGATTTTAAGAAAATATATTATTGTAGTGACACAATGAATGATGTGATTTTAATATCTATATATATTATTTTATTTTCTTATTTTTAATTTTTATCAAATTATAAAATAAATTTATTATACAATATTATTTAAACAATTTTCTCTACAAATGCCTATATGTTATCAAACTCCAATACTACAGGAAGAACGTCATGATTTGCCCCCTATTATTGTAGAGAATAAAGAAAAGCTAAATTTGGTAAATACTTTATTTCCATTCTTTAAGGGGAAGAAATAATTAGTTAGTGGCAAGTTATAGTCATTTGTGGGCCTTGACCATCCTCTAGTTCCTCACATCTTAAACATGGATAAAAACATGAAAGTAGTTGAGTTATGGAGAAGTGAATTTGATCTTATATGTCCAATTGTGGAGACTATGATCATAATTTATTATGATATTGATGTGCTTGAATTCAAATTTTTTATGGATATAATGTTCAAGTTTCAAATTGATTATGCCAAGTTCATTTCAAATTCATGTGCCACAATAGATGCAAAGTAGATGGAATATGTTTTACAAATGGAGAGCTTAAAAAAATTTAGCTGGCCCAGAGAGGAGGAAGTGAACAGATGGAACAATTTTACCAAAGGGGAAACTAAATATGTAACTCAATGAATACAGATCAATTCCACTTGTTTGTTTCTTTCTTTTTTGGGTTTGTTGATTATGTGATGATAGGTTCATTAACAAACTTGGAGGAGGTTAATTGGTCATCTACATGGACATCTTTGTTGGCTTAGTTATGCTATGGATCTACTACAAGACTAGGATTGAAGATGATAACCAAATCAAAGATTATAGTTTGAGTTTAGTGCCCTCATCCTATCCCAAATTTTTTTTCTTGTTAGTTCTACTTGCAGTCGATGATGGGAACCACTAGATGTTTCAACTATTTTGATGTTGCAGTTCTAACAGTTGACAATATTATTCCCACAGGATCGAGATTTGAATGTCTTGCAAGATCATTGGCTTTGCTAAGATAAGTTAAGGATAGAATTTTTGTTTGGATATGATTTTGGAAAATAATTTGAAGCTTGTTTGCATCCCTTAAGTTATAAAAGAGATTCTAGGATCATTTTTAAAGGGCTTCCAAAGTTGTATCCAAAGAGAAAATAATAGAAATAGTGTTATGAGGCTTAGGGTTTTATAGATTAGTGTTATGAGATGAGTTAGATGATATGATATAATGGATACATTGTTGGAAATTTGGCTAATGTGGATGCATAGATGTTGTCATTATGAAAACATATGATCTCTATTAAGAGCGCAGAATCTGGAATGCAAGTATGCAAAGTTGAAGGAAGAAATTGTCTAAGTTTGGATACAGTGATCCTGACAGAGCACCCGATGAAGATTTAGTTGGTGACGTCCAATGGAGCAATATTTTTTTTTGCATAGTTAACTGAAGCTTTTATAGAGTATGAGGATACCCCATCTCAGTGCGCATAAATTTTGGAGCAGTACAGACAAAGTTATTCAAGTTTACCGAAGACAGTTTTGCAGACAGAGCAGTTCTGGAGACAATTTTAGTGAAAGAATTAAGGGATTATTTTTGCTTGTCAAAATAATGACTTAACATTATTAAGGGATGACATCCTAGATTTTTACTCTTGGATAATGATTTTTGGATGCTGACCATGTAAAGTTATTAGCTTTAATAACTCATATATTAGGCATACTTGAAATGTAATGAAAGAGAGAAGTGATATGTAAAAAGAAAGAAAAGATAACTTGCGATAGTTGTTTATTGTGATAGAAGCAAAGGCTATTGATGCAAAGTTGTAAGCAGTACCATATTACAGTCAGAAACATTTTTGTATTACCTATTTGGGAAGTGAGCTCAGTTGGTGATCAGGTTTTGTAATCTAACTCCTAATAGGGTTAAGGCTTCTAACAAGGCCTAAAGTCCTTTAACCAGGATAGATCTACTATATATTGTAAATTGACTCCTAACAGGGTTCAATATCCCTAATAGGATACTTTTGATTAGTGATCTTTGTGGGTACCATCCCCACTAGGGTTTTCCCTTGGCTAGGGTTTCCTCGAGAACATATGATGTGTTATGAGTTCTTTCTATTTACTGCTATGTTTGTTAATCAGCTTGATAATCTTTGTAAGCACTAAAGTAATCTATTATATCCATAAGTGGGCAAAAGAAAAAGTTTGTGAAATACAGATTCACCCCCCCTCTCAGTATTTCCTATTTCTAACAATTGGTATCAGAGCGCACTTACTCGGAGAAGGAACATTCAAGGAAAGCTTAGCAACTTGAGTAAGATCTCTATGTATATGGATCAACTTCAGAAGAATCTTGAAGAAGCTCTTGAACAGATTGATATGCTTACTGATGAAAGAAACTCCTTAAGAAGAAAATATGAAGATGCAAAGAATGCTATTGACAAATTAAAAGGTAAGATTAAAGATCTGAAATCTGAAAAGAAATCTGATATGCTTGTTAAAGATTGTGATGAATTAGAAAAAGAAAATGAGATCCTTAAGCATGAGTTGAAGATAGTAAATCTGAAGCTTAGTATGAAAGATGGAAATTTGAGATCTGATAATGAAAAATTGAAAATTGAGAATGAAGATCTAAGATCAAGACTTGAAAAGGAAACATCCGAATCTGAAAAAGTAAAAATGTAGTATGTGGAACTTGAGAAGTACAATAAAATTGTGAAAGAACCATTCTTTGATAGGACTAGATTTGGATATAGTATGTTTAGGACAAACCATGAAAGTAAGAAGCCAAATCTAAAGACATTTGAAAGTGTGGAGGAAATAAAGCTAGATGAGAACACATAGGAAGATCCACCTAAAGAAGAACCACCTAGAGAGAAAGAAGAATCAAAGCAAGAAGAATTAAAGCAGGAAGAATCATCTAAAGGTATGCAAAGAGAATTCAAAGGTAGATGTTTTTCTTGTAATACTATTGGGCACATGAAGAGAGATTGCACAGGTAAGCAATTTAAATCTTTTAATGGACATTGTTATAATTGTCATAGTTTTGGACATAGAGCTAACGAATGTAGAAGACCTAAAGTAATTTTGAATAATTATGATAGAATGATTGGGAATACTAACAATGTAGATAAGAAATCTATTGAAGAAATGAATCAAAAAAAAGTGGTAGTATGTTTTAGATGCAACAAAGTAGGACACATTGCTAGAAATTGTAGGTCACAGATTAACCAGCAAGGACAGAGATTTGGAAACAATGGAATCATTTGTCAGATATGCAACAAGTTTGGACACTCAGTAAGATTTTGCAAAATGAACAATGGAGGTTATCATCATAACCCTAACCCTAGGAACAATGCAAGAAGGAATGAAAATGTAGGAAACAAAGAGAAAGGTTGCTGTAGCAATAAAGATGAAGTAGAATTTGACAAAGGCACAGATCAAGGAGGTATAGTTAGCACTGAAAGTAGTTAGGAAGGTAATGTAATCGATGGTAAGGATGAATCTTTACCTAACCCTTCTTTATGTACTTAAATTATGTAAGTTTCTGTAGTTTAGGACTTAGGATTAGTGTAGATTAGGAATTGGAATGAGTTAAGTTTTGCGTAGTTAGATGTAGGTTTATTATGTTGTACTAATGCTATGGTTAAGTGTGCAAAAGAAAACATTGTGTTTTGCGAGGTCACAGAAAGTTTTATGATTACAGGTTTGCAGAATCAGCTTTTTGAGGTTTTAGCGACAAAATGAATGAATGCGATGTCAAATCGAGTTAATGTGAAGTGTTATAAGGTCGAAATCAAAGTTATTACAATTACAAAGAAATTGAAAAGAGATTTGAAAGAATAAAAGTGAGTTGAGGATGATTTGAAGAAGTTTGGAAGTAGTTTGCAGCGATGATCATACCGAAACCCTAGATTTGCAAAGTTGAGGTATTTCTTGATCTTTAATCAGTTGATAAGATGGATATTTCTATGGTTCATAATGTTAAGGATAAGAATAGACCAAAGATTAAGAAAGAACCAATAGAACCAACTAAAATTGATGACAGTCTAGCATTATCATCCATACCAGACGGAGTATTGCACATTGAGAATGTTAAGGGATATTTAGGTTGTAAGTTTGAAACTTTGGGAGATGTAGATTTGAGTGATGATTACAGGAAGTTATACAATCAAGACATGTCAGTCAAACCAGCTTATGGGAACTTAGAAAACAATGAAATCATCAAATATTGCATGAAGTATGAATTCAATGATGAAGAATGTACCAAGATCATTTTAAGTAGAATCCACAATGGGGAATTCTGGATGGAGGATAGAGTTATTGATATAACTGCCGACCTAAGTCATGAAGTTACTAGGTTATCTAAAGTTGGAGAGATTCCACTGAATGAAAAGAACATGAGGAAGATTGTTTTAGATAACACTGGATCTAGTTATAATGGTAGAGGAATTGTGATAAGCAAGATTAAGGAAGATGATGTTAGGTACCTTTGCAAGATCCTAACAACTAAATTCTATGGTAGTTCAAGGGAAGATGACATGGCTGCAGGAATGATTCATGTAGCTTATCTTATGTGTATTGAGAAGAAACCAGTAGACCTATGTGAAATCTTGAAAATTCAGCTATTTGAGAACTTAGAAAAGATTAAGAAGGCTAAGTACACTCAGTTTAGGTTTTCATCTCTGATAACCTATATGTTTTTCCATATTTTGAGAAGATTTCCTTATACAGTTGATTGGAGTGACAATGTGAACACAATGGAAAGAATAAACTCAGTTTACATGAAGCACCTTTTTGATAAATTTAATGACAGTGTGAAGCTTGTATTGAAGACTTTTCAGAATATTGTTAAGAACAAGTCAAGGATTCCTCAATCCTTAGTTGAAAAGCATAAAGATGACATTTGTTTTATGGTTGACACGGATTTCACCTACATTGAAGTAGTTGAGCCTAGAATGGAATTCATAGACCCTCTTAGCTATGAAATATCTAAAGTAGAAACAGTAGGCTATGTGAACAGATTGTTAAAGTGTGAGTTGGATGATCATGCAAACAGGTTTGGAACCTATGAAGAGAATTTCAACTCTGCAATAAGTTTGAGAAGAAAGAAGCAATCTAGTAAGAGAGTTGAATCTACTATGAAGAAGATATTGAAAGAATCTGGTATGTCAAGTCATGAGTTTGACATAGCTAAGAAGACTGTAGAAGCCCTGAGGCAAAGTGAAAATCTTGTAATTTCACCTGAGACATCAAGTGCAGATCCTGTTGATCCGATTGCAGTTAAGGTAAAAGTTGAAGTACCTGAAAAAGATGAAGGAGATAAATCTTTTTCTCCTATTCCTAGAAAAAGAGTAAAAGTGAGTGCAACAGGACCCGACAAGAGATAGAAAGTGGTTGTACCACCCATACCTAGAAAGGTAGCAGTAATTAAAGATGATGATGTAGTTTTAGTCAAGAAGAAAACTTGGAAACCAAGCATTGAAAGAGTGAATGAAGATATATTGAAGCATAGAGACTTCACTAAGTTGAATAAATTCTATGATCTATATGGATCATTTGACAGATTAAACTTTTAAAATGCAATGGTTACACACATGATTGTGGCAGATAAGAAACTTAGCACCATTCATGGTAAGATCCTAGAAGATTTATATAATAGACTTGTGAATAGAAAATAGAGAGCACAAGAAGAAGACATGAAGATGAGAGAACATGTAATCAGACAGTTCTGTCAAGTTAAGGATGAAGATCATTTGAAGAGATTCTTGAAGTCTCTTGGAACTTTATTGAGAATAAAGAGAAGAACAATCCTTATAATGGGAGGCAAAAAGGAGGAAGTACAGAAAGAGACAAAGCAAGCAGTAATGCAAGTTCTTGTAGATATAGTTGCAGAAAAGAATGTTGAATCAGACCCTTAGCAGAAGCAATCAGAGGAACCACATGCAGAGAAAGTTGGTATTGAAGAAGTCCCATCTTCTTCACATATCAATATTGGCAAAGAATCAATGGATATTGAAGGCACCAAAGTGACTTTAGAATCAGATGATGCAGTATTTCATGATCTAGGAAATATTGTTGACAATTTGGCTTTGGGAGAGCAAGAAATGGCCACAGAATCAGAGAAGAATACAGAGGCAGAGGAAGCACCAACTGTATCAGAATCAATTCCAGCAGAGCAGATAGTCAAAGGCAAACAAATTTTGACAAAGGCCACTACCTCTAGTGCACCTTCTAAACTAGTTGAAAACATTAGTGCACCTGACAGTAAGAAGAGGCATATTGGTTCAATGTTTGAAGACCTTGGAAAAGAAGTTGAAGATGATGATCAGCTTGAGTTCATTACATCTCTGAACAAAATTATTGGAAAGAATAAGAAGGTGAAAGACCTTGAAGGCAAAGTTAGAGTTTTGACAAAGAAACTTGAGAGTGTGATCAACACTAAGGTATCTGAATCAGATCCACTTGAGAAAGCTCAATCAGTAATAAATTCTTTTGACTCTGAATTTTCTAACTTGAAGGATATTGCGAAGATAAAAGTTCAGGAAGACATTGAAGGAGAAATGCAACAAACTTTAAGTGTAAATATTCGAAATGATATTGGTAGTTTAGATGTATGCATAAAGAATTTGAGGAGACATTTTGAGACAAGAAAGAATTTGTATATACAATGTACTAAATCATAAATCATAACAGTTGAAGAGGATAAGAAGATCAGAGAGAAGTTAGATGCTATTACAGCTGAGACAAACACCTTGACAAGCCCTAATGTCAAGATAAGTTTTGTTGAGAAGAACATAAGGAAATTGAAAGATGAAATTAGAATGATAGCAGAGGAGAAGAACAGAAAGATGATCAGGGTTCACTTCTTGAGAGAGCATGTCTCAATCAAGATATCAATTGTTGAAGATCAAATTGAGCAGTGTCTTTCAGCAAAGACATCATTTCAGAAGTTTAGCTTCAATTCCCTGCAAGCTTTTCAGACAGCAGCATACGGATTGAGTACTCTACTCAATGTTGCTGAATCCATCAGGATGATATCGGAGAAAGATTTTGAATCTTGGAAGTTAGAGTTTGGTGATTGTGTTGCAAGCCTACCGGCTTTGCAATAACTAATAATAAGGTATAAAGTTTTTTTAAAATTTTTGTACACCCTATCTTTGTCATTGCTGTCAAAGGGGGAGAGATAGTAGCAGAAAATTGTATATATGTTGAGGAAGGATACTCATAGGGGGAGCTATTCTATGGAGTATGATATTGTATACATATTGTATAACTTTTGGCCACAAAATTTTGTATAAGTGTTTTTGAAGTTTTGTTTGCACACTTAGCCAATTTTCCCATATCTTGCCACCAATGACAAAGGGGGAGATTGTTGGCAATTTGGCTAATGTGGATGCATAGATGTTGTCATTATGAAAACATATGATCTCTATTAAGAGCGTAGAATCTAGAATGCAAGTATGCAAAGTTGAAGGAAGAAATTGTCTAAGTTTGAATACAGTGATCCTGACAGAGCACCCGATGAAGATTTAGTTGGCGACGTCCACTGGAGCAATATTTTTGTTTGCGTAGTTAACTAAAGCTTCTATAAAGTATGAGGATACCCCATCTCAGTGCGCATAAAGTTTGGAGCAGTACAGACAAAGTTATTCAAAGTTTACCGAAGACAGTTTTGCAGACAGAGCAGTTCTGGAGACAATTTTAGTGAAAGAATTAAGGGATTATTTTTGCTTATCAAAATAATGACTTAACATTATTAAGGGATGACATCCTAGATTTTTACTCTTGGATAATGATTTTTGGATGCCGACCATGTAAAGTTATTAGCTTTAATAACTCATATATTAGGCATACTTGAAATGTAATGAAAGAGATAAGTGATATGTAAAAAGAAAGAAAAGATAACTTGCGATAGTTGTTTATTGTGATAGCAACAAAGGCTATTGATGCAAAGTTGTAAGCAGTACCATATTACAGTCAGAAACATTTTTGTATTACCTGTTTGGGCAGTGAGCTCAGCTAGTGATCAGGTTTTGTAATCTAACTCCTAACAGGGTTAAGGCTTCTAACAAGGCCTAAAGTCCTTTAACCAGGACAAATCTACTATATATTGTAAATTGACTCCTAACAGGGTCCAATATCCCTAACAAGATACTTTTGATTAGTGATCTTTGTGGGTACCGTCCCCACCGGGGTTTTCCCTTGGCTAGGGTTTCCTCGAGAACATATGATGTGTTATGAGTTCTTTCTATTTACTGCTATGTTTGTCAATCAGCTTGATAATCTTTTTATGCACTAAAGTAATCTGTTATATCCATAAGTGGGCAAAAGAAAAAGTTTGTGAAATACTGATTCACCCCCTCCCTCTCAGTATTTCCTATTTCTAACATACATTGTTTCACATATCCATATAATTAGTATCAAGTTGTCTTTTCTCTATATTGAAACTTTCATATGAACAAAATATAAAGAATGTTTCTACTTCATATTTATGTCATGCAGATATGTGTTTATCATCTCTATGCTTTCTTTCAAAGAAGGAATTAAATATGATTGAAATAATGAATGTGAAAAGTGGATATATGGTGTAAATATGATGACAATCTAAGTTGTATGGGTTTATACATATAAGCTAGGCATTATCAGTAATATTAATCGTGTTGGTGTGAGAGATTGATCATAAAATTAAATGTGTCTCATAGTTTCTGACTTTGTTTCCCTATAGGTTAAGCATTGGTCTAGATCTTGTTAGAATAATATTTGGAAAGAAAAATAGTCTTAAATCTGAAATCATTTTAAATTTTGTTGTTAGTATTGTGGTAAATTATTTCCATTCTCATAAAAGGTCAAAAGTTGTGGTGAGATCGTGAGTCAATATGGAATTATTAACTCTCACACATTGATATGAGAATCATATATATTGTTATATGTTTGCATGGTGTTGTGTATCTAAGGTTTATTAAAATGTGTGGATTTACATAATATGAACACCCTCTGGAGTCTAGTGGATCTCAAAGTGAATAAGGTTTTTATTCCTTGTTGAGTTGCATTTTCTTGTCTTCAATCTATGGATAGTGTTGAATACGAGGTCTAGGTTTTAAATCCCATGACCTTTATCTTATGTTTTCTCTTAGGATTGAGGGTAGCAAGAAATTGCTAACATATTGCATAGCTTCTTCATGCATTTTGGTTACAATGATTTGAGGGATTTTTCCCTTATCATTCTAAAATTTAAATCCTTTAGTGTTTTAGTCAATTTTAACAAGGAGTTCAATGGAGGTGTTACTCTCTTGTTTTACTTGTTATTGAATTGGAAGCATAAACCAGATAATAAAATATTTCAACACAAATTAGTTTCAAATAAATGACAAGGAGAATCAAATAATACATAAGACACCGATTTACGTTGTAAGACCTTGACAAAACATCAAGAAAATATCACACAATATTATTTACAATTTTCTATATTCTAACCTCACTCTCTATCTCCCTCTCTCTCACTTTTTTTGTAATATATGTATGTTCCCCTTCCCTCTTCCCCGCCTTATATATCCCTCTATGAGAAAATAACTTATTTAAATGTTTGAACTTTTGTGAGAAAATTATTTATTTTTACAATCACTTCAATAATTTAAAAACTATTTAATTAATTTGATTTTAAGAAAATATATTATTTTAGTGACACAATGAATGATGTGATTTTAATATGTATATATATTATTCTATTTTCTTATTTTTAATTTTTTCAAATTATAAAATACATTCATTATACAATATTATTTAAACAATTTTCTCTACAAATGCCTATATATTATCAAATTCCAATACTACAACAAGAACTTCATGATTAACGATTATGCCAATAAAATTTCTACAAGTTTGTGTCAACTTTTCAAGTTCAATTTTATCATTTTGAATATAATTACAATATTTTAATATTTTATTATGCTTTGTTTTTAAAAATATGGATGGAATTTGCTCTAAAAAAAATGGGAGTGATTTGAAATTTTCATGTAAGATTTTGAAAAGTACGAAGTTAGAGTGCTCAACTAATGAGTCTTCTAAACTAGAATATCAAAATAGATAAAGATTTTGATTGATCAAAAAATTAAGCAAGATAGAATAAAACTGCAGTGATTTGAAATTTTCATATAGAATTTTGAAGGTGGAACAACGCTGCAGTTATTGACTTAACCTGCTTTGATTTTTTAAGAAATGGCCAAATCCAAGATACCATGTTATCAACAAAACTTTACAAAACAACTCCGTTTCCACATAAAAATCGATACATTGATGAATACAAGTATTAGCGGTTTACAGGCAAGAAAACTTCCACTATTATTTTTAGTCAACATAGGTAATTGGAGGAACTTTGTATATTCGATTATTTACGTTGAAAGAGTCATGGCTGAAAAGATACAATACTTGAGTTCTTATTATAACTTGGCATCTTCGGCCTTGACACATACGGAATGTGAACGTTACACATACAGAGCTTTGACTTTCTATTCAAAGTCAATAACGTGAATGTTACACATACGGAGCTTTGACTTTCTATTCAGACCGTATGTTGCCTTCATCATACTCATCAACAATAAAGTGTAGATTATTAGTCCCGCTTATATAGGTGAGACTTATGTTTTGGATAGATTATAGCTATTAGTTTGTCTTGAAAACTGTGCATTATAAAAAAAAAATTAAACATGATTTCTAATGTTTGGCAGTTATTTAATTTTAATTTTAATTTTTTAAAGAATATTTCTTTTTTCTCATTGGCTATTCAAATTTTTCCTTGGGGTTTAATTATTTTCTTATTCAGAAATTAAAAAAAAAAGTCCAATCAACAGTACAAAGCAGCATAAATGTAATGCAATGCTCATAAAGTAATGCTATGCTCTTAAAATTTGAAGCGCTTAAATGTTCCTCCAAATACGAGAAAAAAACTACTTGAGCACTCAAAAAAATAAAAAATTTGAACAGAAAATAATTTACAGCATTCAAATTTCACCAGATTTCCAAATTTTAAGCAAAATGAAATCAAACTTCCTGAAAAATAATGTATCAACCACTGCCGACGAAAAATTTCCGAAGATAGTGATGACTTTGTCACTGTGGCGCGAAAAACTCCACTATCGTGTCGGCAGATTAGTAAGAGAGCGATTCTTACTATTCGAAAGTAAGATTAAAAAAATCCAGTCTGCTGAATAGAAGATTCACAAACCTCGGTAAAAATCGATGGTACAGGAAAGACAACTCAAAAACTTTTTCCTAAAAATCTAAACACACCATTGCATCTAAATACTGAAGACGCGACTGACAAGCTCGAATTGAAATTTGACTTCAAGGGAAACGAACACGATGAGAGTTAAATATTAATTAGCAACAAGTCATCATAATAATCCTAAGTTTCCTGGTTTTAGGTACCCTGAGTGATTTTGCCCCACAAACCGCAATCCACCAATTCAGCAACGTGTTTCAGATTTATAGTTTGGCCACAATGTTTGCCTCCTCAACATCAAGCCCCTTCACTCTCTCTTCTGCTCTTGCCCCCTCAACACTATAAATGGTCTCCCAATTTGTCAAATGGCAATGTCATGTCTAAAAATACAATCATTTCAACCCTCATGGCTTCACTGGGATGCATCTGAACCCTGCCCAATGAAGAAAATATCTCTCCAAAAATCATAGCGGACATGGAAATTAAAAAACTTTACCTGGTCTAAGCTAATATGAATCAACATATACCTAAAGTTGGAATAAAAAATAGATGTGAAATTGTCGAAGAACATAAACTCAAATACAAACTACTTGTTTGATACACTGGAAGAGCGCCCACATTTGCGGTAATAAAATGACACAGGTTGATGCCCATGTTAAAATAACATGCACATAGGCCACGTCTAATTCTTTGCACAGAACTCCCCATGACTTGCCACGACAAGCACCACTGTCACCAGTTGCTACTACTCTCCAATTTTATGCAGAATTGTGTGCAAAAAATTAAAAAGATCGCTTGGGAAAATGGGCTAAGCCAATGATAAAAGAGGAATTTTGGAGAGCGAAATACATTTTAATAGGCATAAATCTAATGACCATAGGATATAGTGGAAGTTGGACAATTTTCACAATTACCGAGAGTCTAAGTATTGCTAAAAAGAAACCCCAGAACTTTTAATATAGTTGAATGAATTTTTTTTAAATAAATAAATTAAAAAAATATAATATGGTGATTTGTATTTTAAATAAGTGTATTTTTCATATAATTATTGTAAAGAATTATTTGTATATATTTTACATTTTTTAAGTGAATTTTTATTTTACAATATTTAATTTTTTAATGAATATCATTTATGAACATTACAATTTATTATTTAATACGATATTAAATGTGCAAATGTAATTGTCTATCCTTTTCGTTTGAAGGGTAACTATACTATCAAATTCATTTGAACATTGTGAGAACTTCACTGGTAATGAATTAGGCCATTGTACTCCATGGTACTTGATTTTGGATGAGTTGTTTTCTTGAATTTGAACACGGGTCTCTATTATCGGACAACACAAAAATCTAACTATGTATTACAAATTTATTTGGGTTGTGAAAATAATGTTTTCCTTTCCAATGTCATATTGATGTCATCATTAGGTAAATCAACTTGTACTAAAATTATCCTCATTGTTAATTAATTAAATGCTAAGATATGATGTTGGGTAATAAATGACGAGTTAATCATTTTTTATTCTTATTTTTGTTGCAACTAGTTAATTATGATTTTTTATATTTTTAGTTAAATAATCACATCTCTTCATTTTAAACAAACTTAATTATGGACATCAATCTTACAGATCTTCTCACTCAACCTCCACCATAGATCTCTCCAGTAAATCTCAACTTTTGATCATCCTAACAAAAAAAATACAATGAAGCTTCTAAGATCCTCCAAAACATCCACCATTTTTTATACTTTTTATTTTGGAAAAATGCATTTATATTAATAAATAAATAATTTACAAAGTAGATGACCATTTTCTATACATTTTGCATAGATTTGATACGAATTATTTGAACAACTATACTACAATTCATTAGTTTTTTAATTGTTCACCTTCACAGTCAATGGAATTTTTATTTAATAGCAATTGCATTGTTCCAACCTTGAAAAAAAAAGCTCAACTTTGAAACTTACAGGCTATTTTTGTATTGGGAATTTGAATTTATATTTATTTTTTTGACCTCAAATTAAATGTGACAAACTCAACTCGTCTATTTAATATGAAAGAATTCATTTTAAGAAAGTTAATACAATATGTAAATAGCAAAAACAAAAAATTCATTGTACTATAAAATGTGTGACAGAGATTTGAAAGAAAATAAATATCCTTATAAACATAATTTAAACATAAAAACAATCTAGCCTTATAAATAATATTAAAAATATTCAAATCACATATATCTACAAAACATAACCTCATTTATTGTTATCTTAAATCAAATATTAAAAAACCACCTAAACAGAAATTAATGTTCCTTCAAACCAAAAATGCAAAGGTTCGGGAGTTGACAGATCTAAGAGACTTGATTGGTCTCATCAGTTGTCAGATGAAGAGGCTACTCTAGCTTTGAATATATCCTTCATTGATGGTGATCGATGGTTGGATTTACACAAATCTAATGTTACACAGTTTAGAAAATAATAGTAAATGATCAAATTTTCCAAAAACTAGATATCATAAAGCCACTACTTTCTGTCATGAAATGGCTCAACTGTTATAAATTTGATTTGTTGTGGAAAATTTCTCCTACTTATCATAAAACCATCCTTCCACCAAATGGTAGATTGTGCTTTCACAACCCTAACACGGGAAGGTAAACTTGTATAGTTTTAGGAACAATCTCAAGGCTACATTAAATATATGTTTCTATATTATTATTATTATTTAATTGAAACGATTAATGTAATTACAAGAATAAAGCTATTAGTAAGTTGCTGAAAGAAATTTGAAACTAATTAATATAGATAGTAGTCAATAATTTTTTTTGACAGATTAGTTCACAACTTTCCAAATCCTTGGACCTTGATTCTCAATGAGAACATACAACCTATATTTCACCACAACAACACCAACTTCGAACATTTGACACTGAGTAAAACAAACACATTTTTTTTACAGGGTATAGCCCAAAAAGCCATAAAACAACCGTTATTGCTTAGCCATAACTTAATTGTTATCTTTAATATCTGATTATAATTAGACCTTCTAAAAGTAAAATGGGGAACTTGCTAAAATAAAAAAAATCATTAAGTCGTAGTTCTTAATATAGTCCCTATTTAATTACATGGCTAAAGGTCAACATACATTCTTCATGCTTGTCCCCTCTTTTAAGTTTCTAAACTATTTAATCTATGATGCAAAGACCTGTATACACCAAATATTTTCTCAAAGCTTTCAAACCTGATTTCCTTTCAATCTTAGTTCTTTTTTGCATTAGGCGGGACTCCTGTTGTTGCACAGCTCTTGTTTCATTTCATTCCTCTCCTTTTACAATAAATAAAGGTGGTGTTATTGTAACGCCACTTGCTTTCTAAAGCTCTTACGCTTAGATGGATTATCGCAATATATTTATAGGACAAATTATTTATATTTTTTCTAATCTCTAATTGTATATCAAAAGTAAAAGTGTTTGAATTCACTAATATTTGTATTTCGCCTCAAAAGTCTCATTTTAAGAGTGTAATTTTAAATGAAACTTTTTCATAAATTTAGTTAAATATTAATTTATGTCATAAACCAAATTGTCATTCATTCTTTAATTAAGTAGATAGACTTTTTTTAATATTGTAGGCATGGCCTACTAACGGAAAAGTCGGATAGAGAAAAACTTTTCGGAACAGATATTTGACATGGGAAAGGGGCAGTGATGGGTGTGCTTAGAATAAATATTTGGCCATTTGTTGGGAAAGTGCATTTTGTCCAATGGCACAAAAATCTAGGATTGAAGATGAAATTGTTGTCGTCTGTTGAAAACGTGAAGGTCAAGAATTGGAAAAATGCTCTGCTAGGGTTTCATGCATACGACTTCTTGTCTGTGTCTTTGCACTGAGCTTTCCATTTGTCATACCGCATTTATTGCGGGATTTTTGTATTAGGGTTAGCTTTTAGTATGGCTCTGGCCAACTTCGGCCCAACAATTGATGTTGGTGTGCGAGTTGAAGCTTGGAAAAGCCATGGTGCCTCCTCTGAACAAATGTCCTTGCAAGTTCATCCCGAAGGTCTTTCACGAGGTAACCCTGATATTGTTCTTAATCTGCAAGAATTTGATTCTGCATGTGAATGGTTAGAAAAGCATACTCTGATTGGATATTTTGTGGGTTGCACTCATTTTGAAAGTATCCTTAAAGATTGGGTAAACAAGAGATGGACCCCTTATGGGGTCTGCCTTGACAGTGTGTGAAACCTTACCAAAGGTTTTTTTCTTTTTCATTTTGCTAACCCTTCCCAGGCGGAAGCTTTTTTTAGCCATGGGCCTTGGACGGTTAGGTCATCCTTCCTTGTTTTCCAAAGATGGTCTCGAGACTTCACTGTCTCGAATGACAAGAAACTTAGGGTCCCTGTTTGGGTTGAGTTTCTTGGTCTCCCTTTGCCATGCTGGCCATTTATTGAGTCTATTGCTAAAACCCTTGGTAAGGTCATTGTCATGGAGCATGACAATTTTTTCAATGCCCGACCCCAGAAGTGTGTCTGTGTTGAGGTCGACCTTTCTAGGGACCTCAAGGACACTGTTGAAATACAGGTCAGTTCTCTCACCATCTCTAAAAAAGTGCTTTATCTGAATCTGCCCAACACCTGCTATAGGTGTCAATCGACAAAGCACAAGATTAAGGATTGTCTGCTGGTTACCCCTCGGGTAAAGCCATGGCCAAAGGAAGCGGTAGTCAAAAATTTGGACACTAGAAAAAAATAAAAATGGACTACAGTTTCACGTAAAGGCAGGAATGCCTTAGGTTCTAAGATGGCACACACTACTTTTGCAGCTGTGTCACCTCTAGAACCGCCGGCTGGAGAGCCTTCCCCTCCCGCCAAAGTGCCATCGATTGTGCCGCCTATTTCACACCCTATTATTCAGGGGAAAAGTTTGGCTGCGAGGCCTTCCACTTTAGAGGTGGTGCTCGTGCTGCCAACTGTTTCTTCAGTTTCCTCCTAGTCTCTACATCGGTCTCGCAGTCCTGATGGATGCTCGGATGACCTAGAAAAAAGGTGGTTTATCTCTTGTGGAGATTTAATCCCCAGCTTTAGCTCTGTACCAACTTTCTTGCAAAATAGTTTCTCCTCTCTTAGGGATGAGGAAACCATGGAAGAGTTTTTATGAATTTTTTGTCATGGAATGTGCGAGGTCTAACTGACCTCTCTAGAAAGTACTATGTTCGTGATATTCATCGCAGACTTCACAGTTTGGATGTTCTCTATCTCCAGGAAGTTAAAATTTTAGGTTTCCTGCTTAATTATGCCTGTCGTGTCATTTGGTCGGACGACATTATCTTATCTTCTCAGTATGAAGTTGGTAAAGGTGGTGTCATTACTATTTTTTCACCTCACCTTCATTCTTCTATTATTGCTTATGGGTCTGATCCGATGCAATGTGTCACTTGGATTTTGCTATCTTTTCACAACCATTCTTTTGGCATCATTAATGTTTATGCTCCCAATGATGCTATGGAAAGATCTTAGCTTTGGTGCTGGCTAGCTAAAAATTTGCCTCCTGCCACTTGGTTTATGTGTGGGGACTTTAATATGGTTGAGCTGGCCTCTGACAAGGAAGGGATTTTTCCTTTTCGATGGACAGTTGGGGAGAGAGAATCCTGGTACCACATGCACAATAAATTGGGCCTTTTTGATCCCAATGCTAACTGCCGCCAGCAGGGTGGGGTTTGGCATACTTGGTCTAATTTAAGAGCTGGTTCTGACTGTATATTTAAGAGATTAGATCATGCTATGATAATGGCTCAATCTTTTTTCTCTTTTTCTGAAGATCGAGGCCTACCTGTCATTCCTCTGACAGATATTACCTTGTTAGACCACTTCCCCATTTATTTTTCCATCACTTGGCATTCCTCTGCCAGGGGGGCTGCTCATACACAATTTTACCTCGACATGTCAGTGTTGACGCATGCTTCCACTATTGCTCACATTATTCAAGTTTAGAATTTAGAGCCTCAACCCCACAATCAACTTGGTTGGATTCAGTGGTGGAATGACACCATCACCCATACTATGAGATTTCTTTGCATTTACAGTCGCCAACTAGCCTTCTACAGGAAGCATGCTTATGAAGCTAACACTAAGGCTCTTCGCAATGCTACTGATGTGCTTGCATTGAACCCCTTTGACTCTGATCTTCAACTTAAGTTGGCCCAGCTTCGTCATGAGAAGCAAATTGCAGATGCCTATGCTACTCATGGAGCTGAAATCAAAGTGCGCCTCCACTG